>OU744364.1:17417471-19817471 GCA_916610255.1 Lasioglossum lativentre | reverse complement strand
GGTATTTTGGGGAAAGTCACGTGACTACCGTATCTTCATTTCTACTTACAAAAATACGCAATACAGTATAAAATAATCATTTTTGTTTTTATACGTATGCTTATTTCTATTAATCATGTAATTAGAGTAGAGGATAGAAATATCAACCATAAAGTATTCTCTGTATAAGAAAGCTCTGTGCCTTTGTATATATTAGAATATTCAGCAACAGGTGGGAGAAAATTTAAAATGAGAGTCAACAAAAAAGATTGCAGGAGCGCATGAGACAGATCGACAGTTCTTTACTGTGTCTCTTGCACAATACGTAAGTGTACGTGTACGTATATATATGCAGAGAGGAAATGTATATGTTATTGAGCTCAGTGGAGCGCACTCTTATTGAATTGACTTAGACATGCTACTATTGGCGGAATCGAGATTTTGAATTTGTCAGTAATTAAAATATGGCATCAATTTATCTTTGATTTTCGTCTTGCGTTATCATGGAAAGTCATTCTTTCAATTTTCCCCTACCTGTTGCTAAACTCTCTATACATATAACATTGTATATATGTGTGTGTGCGTTCTACAGTTGAGTAGTGGACCAGTAGTGGACACTGGTGGATTTTCCCGTTGGGATTGTTGGGAAGGCTTTAAAGTAACTTCAAATTTACACGTTTGGCTGTCCTGGAAAGGTTTGGTCAAAGTCGTCAAAGATCTTGACGAAATATCGAAATACATATACACATACTTAGGTGTCAATACGATGAACTGTCAAAATTTAGCAAATGACAGTGTCTTGAAAAAAATGTTCATATAAATAAGGATATTTGTCACTGAAAGATACATTTGATAAGATTCATATTTTATGAAAGAGGAGAATTGTATCCGACATTATTTGTTATTGTTTACGTAAATTACAAATTTATATAGATAACCTGGCAGCACATTATAGTTCTAAATATTATTTAATCATTTCTATGTTGTCGTGTATTATTTTTTAATGATATTACTTGCACAATATTATGAAGGTATACAATGGAGGTTTTGGAGACAAGAAACCTTCTTAGAGACTTGGATTTAACTTTGCAACCTCGTATTGTACCGCGATATAAAACCTGGCTTCCTCTTGCTACACAGCAGGTAAATTCGAAATAAATGTTGTGTACGTTAAATAAATAATATTTACAAAACATATTTTGTTAGATTTTACTCGTGTACTAATTCATTTTATGGGGCATATAATTTTCAGTTGAGACTTAGAAATCTTGTACAAATAATAGGATGTAATTTAAAACCAAACATGCATGATGGACCTTGTTCGTTTTATTATACACTACATAGAACAAGCATGTCATCTCCTTTGTACACAAGCGAAGCAATTGACAATGCGAATCCAAGATGGTCAAGTCTCGACGTATCGAATATACATGCCACCGATTATTCTACTGCCAGTGGTGAGCTTTATAATCTGTTGGTACCTTAAATGTAAATACGTGTTTATCAATGTAACTAATATTATAATTAACAACATTATGAAACCGATATCTGTAACCTTATATGTCATAAAGCATATAAAAAGAATATTTATAAATTCTTTAACAGAGATAATTATAAGACTATGGAAAAAAATGATTGTGGTTAACGCACCAACTGATGTAACTGTATTTACATGGGGCATATCTTTTACTGGTTTGGCATACGTTGGTCCAAAATTACCAAATAATTTAGAAACTGTTCTGAAGGCAAATTCGCTAATTTTTCAATTTCATGGTGGTTACTTTACACCAATGTATTGCTTTATCGAGACACCTGAATTGAAAAGATATATACATATAAAAGTCAACAATTCTGAAATAAGAGATAGTTATACTGTGAGTAAACTTAGTAGTTTGAAAAATAAAATGCAGGCACTAAAACAACAGACGGAGTCAGTGCAAACACTAAGAATGCGTATTGCTTCGGGAGATAACTTTCATACTCCAAAGTACTCACAATCTTCGTTAAACAGATTACTTCAACCTCGTAAAGTAAATAGAGAGAAGAAAGCTGAGATATTAAAAATACGTAAGGAATTAGAAATGGCCAGATTTAGAACAAAATTATTGGAACAAGAAAGAACAAGGAAAATGAGTGAACTAAGAGTGTTGACTCAGTTACATTCTACTATTATGGAAGAAAATCAAGGCTATGGTAAAAACCGATATTTGTTCATTTTTAACTGTACATATTGAAATCTAAGTTTATTTGACATATGTTTACGTGTATTATAGGTTCAGATTTGATGGAAAAATATAGAGTACTAAATAAAGATATAGAAAGATTACACGAATGGCGACAGAATCAAATAGATACGAGGGATACATATGTTCAATTATGTAGCCAACTTGCTTGTAGAAGAAGGCAATTAATTTCAGAACTAAGTTTAATATATCCTATAATCCAGGTATGAATATTTATTAAAAAATTTCAGTCTCTATATTTATGTTAATAATAGTATGAGTACTGTAATCGTAATTAATTAATTTTGTTATGCAGGATGGAAAAGGAAAATTTAGAATACACAATGCACATTTACCAGATAGTGAAGATTTAGAATTGTCTGATGATACTGAAGTAGCTGTAGCATTGGGATTTGTTGCACATACCACGCAAATGATTGCTAATTTTCTTAACATACCTACTAGATATCCTATTATCCATTGTGGATCACGTAGTAAAGTTATAGATCATATTACAGATCACTTACCTGACAATAAAAGACAGTAAGTATTCTGTTTTTATATATTTGTATAGTTTCATTGAAACGATTTAATTGATAAAATTAATTGTGTTTCTAGATTTCCATTGTTTGCTCGTAGTAAAGATAAATTACAATTCCGTTATGCAGTTTATCTATTAAACAAAAACATAGCTCAGTTGAGGTGGTATTGTGGCCTTCCAACAACAGATTTACGAGCAACGCTTCCAAACCTAGTTACCTTGATAAACATTAGGCCAAATCAATCTCAGTATGTTTTACTATTATTATTAACACGTTCGTGACGGAATATCAAAATCGGCTTCGTTTCAAACGTGTTAAATATTAAAATGAAGAATTTATGAAATATTTTATGACTGTAAAACTTTGTTTTATAGTTTGGATAATTCAAAACGAACATATTCTACGTCATCTCTGGATATCGATATTGGCAATGGAAAACAAAATGTACCACTAACACCACCTATTCAGAAGATAATTTTCGAAAAATGCCATCGATCCTCTAGGTCTATGAGTCAATTGAAGAGTATAAAATCTTCTCTTGGATCTTCTTTGGATCAAGGTCTAGATAAACCTGTACAGTCTCTCGTTTTAAGCAGTCAATCAAAACGAATTTGCAAGTCGGAAGAAAGTGCCATCGACAATAAAACATTGGTACTAGCGAAATATAGGTCGAGTAATAGTAGCAATGAAACTTTAAACGATGCTATTTTAAGTAATATAAGTGGTACAAATGTCGAAGACAGTAGTCAAGCAAATAATTCAATTGCAATAGAAAGTAATATAGAAATAATGATACCCACATCAGTTTCCAAATCACCTAATACTGCAGATAGTTTGGAGGGCTCTATAAGCATAAGAGACAGAAGCTCGAACTCTATAAGTAGTTGTGAAATGGCACTTACTAGTAGTCAAAATGGGGACGATAGTTCAAATGATAATAATATAGTCAAGAAAACTGAACCTGAAGAATTTAACGAAGTATTAAAGAATGTTAATGATGTTGTAGATAGTGCTCTAAAAAATAGTAAACAGAATATAGAATATAATATAAAAAAAGTTTCACAAGTTTGCGATGATCCGGGAATGGCGTCTGGCGAAGCAAGTTACAATATTCATGAAAGTTCTGCGATTCCTATCGAAACTTCGACGCATAACAAAGAACAGTTTGCTAAGTCATGTTTATCTTTAGACGACATAATATCATGTACTTATGAAGGAAATGAACAGAAACAAAGAACAAGTTCCATTTGTAGTTATCCAGAAGAATATCTTACATCCAAAGATGCTATATTGCAAAAACAATACAATTCGAAATCGAAGTAAGTATACAGAAATGGAATACTGTAGTCTATATTGTAACATAAAAATTACAAAGCAGTTGACTTTTTTATATGTTACAGGAAAGATAGTGTAGACTCGTTACATTCTACACATTGGTGTCATAACGATGCAAATAAGGAATTGACTGTAAGTATATATAAATCCGATTGATTTAATTATAATTCTTTTTAATATTAATGCAATATTGTTTACTATAATTTTAGTTGGAAACAGAATTAATACAATCAGCACAAAAATGTGATTTTCAAGCATCAAGCGAATATATAGACATCATTAAACGTAGTTCGGAAAATGTATATGCACGTACTGAAGCTTTAGCTAACAAGCAAACCAGTTTTAAAGTTATGAAACCTCGACTGTAATATTTATATTCTAGAATATACTGCGACGCTGTTATTGCTGTAGTAGTTGATGTCTAACTGCACCAGATCCCAAAACATTCAATACATGGCTCACATAGGATATGAAAGTATTTATTGCGTTATTAAACGGGAGTCTAGTACACTATTCCTTACTTGTTAAAATTCAAATCTAATATGCAAACTTTACTAAAGTAAAGGAACATAGATAACAAATGAAGTGAAAAGTATAATAATATGTTGATTATGTTTAAAGTTGTATTTTCTTAATTTTCAAATTCCATGTAAATTGAAAAGAATAATTTAACGTGATATGTTATATAGTTCAAATTAAATTATGTATATAAAATTTAGATGTGCATATATATGCGTACATATCTGTAAAGGCTAGTTGCATGCGTGCGCGCGGGCGCGTATGTGATTGTATAGTGATTTATCCAAGTATAATTAACAGTATTTTCAGTAATCGAACAGATCATACGTCTACTAATGGTACTGGTTATTATAAAATAAAATTTCATGATAATGATTATTAATTACATGTATGATTATTATAATGTCAAAATCATGATATGCTTATAATTTTTTTAAATGTGATGGTTATGCATATAAAATTGGTACTATTCATATTTCTATGTACAGGCAATACGATTAAGTTGGTTTAATACATAAATAATGTTTTCATTTCAATACTATTTTGTTGATACTTAGGGAATGTTAAATTAAAATTTTTAGACATGACTGTCACGTCATTATAAAAAAAAACACTAACATCAGTGCGAAGTGTACATGGAAGGACCAACGAAAATATTAAATCAATTATTATATACTTACCTAAACCATTCTATATGACATTTGTAATAAAGTAGAATGAAAGGGGGACTTTAATAATTGCTGGTTAGAAAGAACACATGTGTAATCAAGTATTTCCAATGATATGTTTCTTACTGTTTAATATAAAATGCCAGACAAGAATGTTAGCACACATGCAATTTTTACGGTATAAATACTCGTAAGTTTATTATATAAAAAAGGAGTAACAAATATGGAATAATATAGAAAATGATAAAAAAAATTTCCTTTGAAATAGAAGCACTAATTCAAACTGACAGATGTCAGTGATTTAATAAACAATGAAATGAAAAGCAATAACAGTGATTATATAAAAAATTGGTGATGAAATTACAGTTTACTTATATTGAATATATTTCTCAATATATAGGAAGGCACTTCAAGGAAATTTCATTGTCATTGAAACTATTCAAATTTTTTATTTCTGCTGTCGTGGATACTTAATTGAATTTATGGCATTTTCAATATTCTAGCTATTGTTTTAGAAAACTATACAATGTGATATTTTATTCGTAAGAAAGCAAACAAAAATATGTCACTATGTTTTATGAAATCTATGGCAATAATTTCTTAATTTTACTATGTATATCAATAAACTACAATATTTATACACAAAATAAATATTCAATGATCACTAAATATAAAAAAAATTAAAATAATGTATATACAATACATATACATACATCAAAATATTCATCTCCATGTCTTATTGACATCAACAGCCGCATTAAATATAGATATAGACGAGGTATAGGATAAAACGAGTAGGATGTATTTCTAGTTGCAAACCTTGGATGCTAACAATGAGTATCTTATCGTATACTAATTGTAAGTTTGTTGTCTTCTTATCATTTTACTGTGGCGTTCAATATTACAATGAACAATATAAACGATAACTACATACTTTAGGCATTGTTAGTAACTAATATTTATGAATATACATAATGCCTTAGGCTTATATAATTCATTAATGAATTACAAGCTTATCTGCTGCCATATATTGTATATTCGTAAGTAATATTATTTCTATGCATTATCGAGTATTGTAAATTTTGTACGATACTATTATATCAGCTCTTCATTTTTTCCGCATTCGCAAACATACGCATCCGTTTATGTATTTTACAAATTCTTTCACTTACATAATACAAATTTTTTTCGTTATTTTACATCATTAGTTGTAATAGTAAAGTAACAATAGTGTTAAAAATTTGGCTATCTGAGCCCGAATTGATCTTAATGCATTTAGAAAATTTACAATTCTCGTAACGTAAAAGCCGTTAAAATCACAGGCTTTTTGAAGTATTGACATTACAAATGCCGCGAAATGCAAAATCTTGTAATAACTTACGGCTTACCCTATTCCTCGTCTAATTCATCAGCTATTTTACCAATTAAAGCTGTCGATACTCTTATAAATTATTTAACAAGAATATCTAATTTAGTGACAATCACAATTCGTTAATTGATTAATGAATCTATTTTTTAATTGATTAATATCAAACTTTAGTTAAGAATATTCTAACATATCTAATTATCTTAATTCATACATTCTAGAATTTGAGTTATCATTTTTCAAATTTTTAGACATGACTTATAAGACGAGAGTGACAAGTTAAGATTTATTTCAAGTGCCTATTTTCGGGTAAGACTAATTGTAAATTTTAAGGTCTTTTAATCAAAACATGCACCCAAATAATATTTAAAGGGTACAAATTAATTGATCCTAAACAATAAGTTTCAGAGACCAAGTTGACTGTAATATCTGAAGATATCGCTAGAAATTAAAACCTTCGGTTCTTTGCACAGCCGTGCAACAGTCTTATTTCTTACTCTGTATCATCTTTGTGTTCAGAATTTGCACCAACAGCGGTACAACATTGTGTATCCGATTTATCTTGTAATTCATTGGTAATACCAGTCAGTTTTTCACTAACATTCCACAAACACAGTGCTACATCAGAATCTAATTTCTTTGTTGAACTATAGAGTTTACAATCCCGGTAAATATTACCAGTATCTTCAGACAAAGAAGGTTCTATTGCACAATGCAACACAGTTTGAGCACCCTGAATAATAAATATATAAATAAATATAGTAACAGTGTTCATTGTACAAATATTTGCTATGGATTATGTACAGTATAGTTGTAAATTTGATATTCAACTGATGGCATCAATTGATTCACCAATAATTAAAGCAGTATAAAATTACATAAAAATTCATGTACTTCAAATGGCTACAAATAAAACTTGCATTATAGTAATTTTTTTTAACAACTACACTATATAACATCCATCAAGTATAAATGCTGAGAAATACCTGATTCGCTGTACGTAAGAACATGAAAGCAATAGGTGAGAAAATAATGTAATGAAACCAACTTCTTTTCACATTTCTAAACAGTCCTGTGTAAGTAAAACCAGGACATACCATATAAATGTTAATACCATGGTTTGTAGTCCTTCTTGCAAGTTCAATACCAAAATAGGTGTTTGCTAACTTTGAATTACAGTAAGCAGGATTCATGCGTCCTTTAATTGTCAAGTCTTTTTCACCATTTAAATTTAGAAAATCTATTTTTCCATGTTCAAATAACTTTGATGTCACAATTACGATCCTATTGTGAATAAATTTTAATGAATTAAGGGTAAATTAAGGCGATTAAAGTTTCAGGCATGAAAGAGGATGGCGAATGGAAAAGAAAGAGAGACACAGAGTCGAATCTCAGTTCCTCTTTCTTTTTCAATCGCTATCCTTCTGTACGTTCGGAACAATACAAAGAATGTAGTACCTCTTCTATAACTGTGACTCTGCTGACCCAAAGTTTTCACAGTTACAGAGAGAATACTGTAATACTAATTTACAACGAACCTGCTTGGTGCATTTTGTTTTAACGTTTCTAAGAGCAAATTCGTAAGCAGAAAGTGTCCTAAGTGATTCACACCAAAATGAATTTCAAAGCCTTCTTCGGTTAAAGCATGTTCTTTGAAAGGAACATATACTCCCGCGTTGTTAATTAACACATGAATCTGTGGAAAATTTTTTATCACCTCTGTAGCAAAGTCTTTGATCGACGAGAATGATGCCAAATTCAATTTCATGGGTATCTGCAAAAATGATAATTGCACTTATTCATACGATTATATTAGATATTAATACTTATTAGTTAAGAAGTAGTAAAGAGTTAATTTACTAATTCTCCAGTAGGTATCTTAGAACGTATGTCAGATATGGTATCCCGAGCATTTTGTAAACTTCTACAGGCTAGAATAATTGTAGCTTTTCTTCTTGCCAATTCCTTTACGGTTTCTTTACCAATGCCAGAATTGGCACCTGTTACAATGAACACTCGGCCGTGTAAACTATCCATATTCTTGCATCTTCCCCATGTGCCTTCACGGCATTTTCGAAATAATCCAATAAAAAATACTACCGGCAAAATATAGTAGCACCATGTAGAAATCATGTTTGATTTCGGCTATCGCTTATTCCATGCGTATGTACACTGCAGGTATTAAAATGAAAAGGTATTTGCATACAATGAATCGATAAGATGAAAACCTTTTTAATGCACACTCATGTTTTCTTACTCTTTACGTGCAAATCATAGTTAAAGATTTACAATTTTTAAGTTAACCTTATTTACGACACGATTTAATTTAATAGTTGTAGTTTATATTTTCATACGAGTGTGACAGAAAATTGCTACATTGCAGCAATATTTTGATATAATAGAACTTAAAATTTCATGTTTTCATATATGAATTCGTTATGACACAATTATTTAGTGTAAATATATAACTTCTATACCAGCAATATCCCTAGTGCACAGTGTCTTTATTACCTATCTATATATAAACAAAACTGCACGAAACTGACTGAGACAATCGGTACTGGTGAAGATCTTTTGGATTTTAGTTGTTTAAAATACTACCACAGATTACTTGGTGAAATGCAAAACAGCTCTGTGCAAAACTTCGACGTTTTTTCCAAGACCAAATTATCAATACACATGCGCGAAATAAATTGTGTTCCATGAATACAGCTGCAATTTGTTGGGATGTATATAAGCTGTGTCTTTTTTGAAATTCCGTCGAAAGAAAACAAAACATTTTCTATAATGTAGTAATGCTATTTACTAATTAGATTCACAATAAGGGATTCGATTAACGCAAATGTTATCAAGTTTGAGGTGATACTTCGCTTTGTAGAGAACATGTTTGTATTTTGCGATTCTTTGACGTACTTATATACTACAGTTCATATCCCTGTAACCCTATAAGTGTCGGACAGTACGAACAGCAGGTTGGGTGAGTTTGAAATAGCACAAACATTTTTATAAAATTATATTATTCAATTTGCGAAGAAAAAGTAAAACAAACTTCAGATAAAAGAAGTCAAAGAGTAACGAAAATGTGCAAAACGCACCCATCATTCTGAATAACGAAAGTTTGCATTTGCAACGATTTTATCGTTGCAATTTATTATGTAGATTAACCGTTGTTTTCTCATTACAATAAATTAAGAAAAAAATTATCTAATTACATATACATAGTTCTTTCATTATTTTACAATTTTTCAGAAAATGAAATATCAACGTGTAGCATATACCTCGTTGAACCCGACTTGAAAAGCAATACAATATTTATAAATATAAGAATATCTTGTTGAAATCATATATAGTATATACTGTAGATGAATGATGGAATTCTCTTAGAAGAAAGTAAAATTGAAGCATTTACGATATGATTACTGATTTAATACACGAACGTAGAAATTGCATTGGTTAATGGGTTTAAATGGGGATAGTTTATAAGGGAAGATTGCCTTTCTAAAGTTGTCAAAGTTGTTTAATGGTTCGCTCGTGAATAATCACGTGTTTATTATGACATCTAGCCTTGATACTGACAGACTAAGCTCCCTGACATGACCGGTCATTAAAAACGACCCTTTTTAAGGGTGTCAAGTGGTGTTCTCAGCGTACAGCGTGCATTGAGCCAGTATGGACGGCGATATCTGATGCGCATGATCCGCGCGCCGATGTTCGTGCCCGAGGTGCAACAGTGTTGACCCCTCCTAAGGCTGAGTCATCGGTGACCCGACGACTTTAGAACGATAACGCACACCGTGAAAGAACTGTTTATGTTAGCCATCGAGTGAGGATCGTTTTTAACAACAGATCTCCGACTGCGACAGCGGCGACGACAGTAGTAACCTACAACGCTCCGACGAAGGAAGATTCGTGTAATGCAGAAGAAAATTGATTTCGCTGAAAAGCCCATTCCTTAATATTTTTTTTCGTAACGTGTCATTGCATTGACGACTATCACACGATGTCGGAAGTATCTGCAAGTGACCTGTCAGTTTTTTATCAACTTCTCCACGATGAAAATATTTGTAATTACGAGGTTTCGTCGGACGGTGCGAGTACGACGTGCAGTGATGCCGAGCTAGAAATACAAGACTCGGAACCTGACGAGTTCGATGCGGCGGAATGCGAAGAGGATATGGATGCGAAAAATTACACCGTAGCCGGACGCATTTGGAGGTATATACCTCCCTATAACAATAACATAACAGAATTTCAAAATTCTTTACAAAACCATACACTTTTGCTGACAAACAAGAGCGAGAACGTCCAAACGATAGACGAGTGTTTTCGATTGTTCATCGATGAACAAATTATCGATACTATCGTTTTATATACAAATAAGAAGGCAAACGAGAGTGTACCGCCCAGTAAGAAATGGAAACCAGTGGACAGTATAGAGATCGACGCATTTTTAGGGATTCTATTGCTCGCCGGACGATTCAGAGAATCTCGCGAAAGGAAACGTGACCTATGGAGAAAGAACGAGGCGTTTTCCCGACCATTTTATGCAGCTACCATGTCCCGGGATAGATTTGTAGATATATTGAAATACATCCGTTTCGATGATTCCGCTACGCGGGAGGAAAGAAAAGCGCACGATAAGTTGGCTCCGTTACGAGATGTAACCAGCACATTTACAGCTAATTGTAGGGACTCGTACGCCGCGTCAAGTGTTGGATCTGTTAACGAACAATTGGTCGGATTTCGGGGACGCTGTCCTTTTAAGGTGTACATGCCTAACAAGTCCGGGAATTGTGGAATTAAAATAAGAACCCTTTGTGATGCAAGAACGTTTTATTGTTGTAACATGGATGTATATTTAGGTAAAAGTGGAAACGTTCCGGACAATCAGCACGGACATAACATCGTTAAACAGTTAACCGATTTCTGGAAAAACTCAAATCGGACAATAACGACGGATAATAGTTTTACGGACATTAGTTTGGCTGAGGAGTTGTTAGAAAATAAAATTTTTCTTGTAGGAACCGTGCGTAAAAGTAGATCAGATCTACCGAAAATACTCACGCAAACGCGGGACCGACAACAATTCTCTTCGCAATTTTTATTTACTCACAATTTAACCCTAGTTTCCTATGTACCAAAGCCCCGGAAGTGTGTAGTGTTGTTATCCAGTTTACACCACGAACTAAACATTTCAAAACCGGAACAGAATTATCAACCGGATATAATTAATTTTTACAATTCGACAAAAAGTAGCGTGGACGTTTTCGATAAACTAGTTAAAGAATATTCTTGCAGACGATCCACGCGTCGATGGCCATTATTGCTTTTCATGCACTACGTGGATATTGCCGCGTACAACGCGTTTGTGATATGGGTTACTAAATATCCGACGTGGGAATGTAATAATACGTTGAAAACGAAAAGAAAGATTTTCTTGGAGGAACTATCGAGGAAATTAGTTAGCAATAATATAGAAAGACGTGCAATACAATTCGAGAACCGCGAAATAACGTTTCACAAATATATTGTAAATGCTATAGAAGCGACCGGTAGAAAAATAGTCAAAACGATACCAATATCGGAGCCTCGTAAGCGTTCAAGGTGCTACATTTGCATCGGTAACGACAACAAGTACAGTTCTGTATGCGACAACTGTCAAGTACACATTTGCCATATACACTCTATCCATAGACGTACTATTTTATGTAGCCGTTGCAGTGACTTGGAATAAACGTTATTTATTTATTTATAGTTACCGTTATTATGTCTTTTATATCTCTGCAACGAAATAATAATTCTAGCTGAAAGGTAAAAAGATAAATTCGAAATTAACTAAACTGGAATATTATATACATATATTTACGAAATCTTAGCGTGGGTCTTAATTGACCCAGTCATCAGATTATGTGAATAATAGTTTGGTGTATCAAACAACTTTGTATTTACGATACCGTTGTTCCAATTCGATGTTGCTTTTACTAAGAGTTTGGTATCAATACGGTGATACAGTGTCACTGTCGTTTTCTGCACATCCTGCAGCTTAATTCGTGTAAATAGTATTAACCCTCTAACCCCACAAAATTAATTCGTGTAAACAAAACTAACCAAGAGAGAACAAGAGAAACCCGTAGTTCCAACGATGTTCCGAACTTTAAACATGAGACACTCGTAATAATGATTACATACACCACAATAGAAATATAAAATGAGTTTGAACGCGATTGATTGTTTGACAGTATAGTGTTACAAAAGCATATTTTTCTTGAATTCATGAAAATAAATATTTTGCACGTTATACCTATTTTATAAATTACTTGAAATGTTGTCTTATTACATTTTTTGAAGACGACAATTATTATAAGAACAACTCTCTGATAAGAACTAATCTCTCTCGATACTTTTTGTTGCAATATGGGTATCCCAAATGCACCGAATCAACCGAATGTGCATGCCTGTTCAATTCAGGTAGTGACCTCTACAACAGTGGGGCACTTTCTGACAACGTCGGTAATCCAGAATTCTTCATAGAAAATCTCATTGCATGGAATGTCTGTGTTAATCTTGTTTCTGGTATTGATTCAAAACTCAAACGAACTGACACTGACTGACACTAGTTGACAATTCGTAATACGCATATGTATTTATGCTGAAGGAATTGTAACAATACAGATAGTTGACACTGTTGCTTATATTAAAAGCGTTGTATTTGCCATGGGCAACTTGTGTGCATCTTGTTATAAACAATCAGCTTCGTGTGAAAATTTAACACCGGATTTGGTAAATTCATTATTTTGAGGTTATCTATATGAACGTACAATAACAAATATTGTTCTGCATTTGTACTGTCACAGTTGTCATTCCTATTTTATGTTTTAGTATTTCTTATTTACATTAGTAGCGTTCAAAAAGTTACAATAAAATGAATGATTGAATGATAAGAGTAGGTACGTTAGGTATAAACTAACAAGTTTGATTTGTGAAATATGTTTCTTAATTTAGGAGACTAGAAGAAGGCAGCAAAAAGAAGCAGCAGAAAGAAGAATTGCTGAACAGCAAAGTCGAGGTATTAAGAATATGGATGCTGTTAGACGTCAACAAAGGTTAGATGAACAACGTGAGAAACGCGAGGAAGAAGCTAGTGCCTATAAGGTTCAACCACCGTTAAAGGTAAGCTGTGAAAATTTATCATAGAGTATATTACTATATATATATATATATATAGTAATACTTTGTATATATATATAATATTATTATATATACTTTGTTTTATAATATACACGAGTAGTCATAAGTTATGAAGATAAAATTAATAATTTCAATAATATTTTGATCACATTGTAATATATGAAAGTTTGGTTTGTTTCAGTGGCAAGTGAACTAATGATGAGCTAATTGAAAACTTGAAAAATTCTACTGTCTGCAGATACATTTTATGCAATATGCAATTACTATTGGAGCCAAAGTTGTTCATGGTATGTTTAAAGTTCATGTTAAATATTATATATTATTTATCATAAAGACAGTAATATAACAAGTTCGCATTTTGTGAAATTTAAATCTTTTTAAAGAATGTTTAAATTATATACATATACATTTTTACACAACATTTTGTATAGTATTTAAACTGTTTATATTACTTGCGTCTATATTTTATACATATAAAACTAAGAAGAAATGAATGTTATTGTATGGCTATATGGGACATAACTATTGAAGAAATATTATATTTATTGTATGTAAATGATTTTGATATGAGTTACGATAGCAATTATTTTTGCACATTGTTAACTATTGAAAGGAGTATTTAAAAATGTTAATATTTAACGATATATTAACACTTTCTTGTCTGATCACACAAACATGGTGTTGTATGAAAACTGATAGTCAACTGTTAATGCTACTACATTGGTGGTGCTTACATTTTCACTGATGCATCAAATTTTGTTTTTACCAATACTACATGTAAATGAATTGTAACGTGCCTTATGGGCTTACAGAACTCTTTTGGTTTAAAGTTCAATTCACTTACAAAAAAAAGATCTATGCGAGAATTACCGGCGGCAGACGAAAGTATTTGCATGAAACGTGCGGACATGAAAGTGTTAAAGGTATTATTTTCTGTAATATATTATACTTATTTGAAAAAATATAAAATGTGCACTGATTGTAGCAATAAAAGTCATAATGAATTGTATATTACAAAATGTAAATTTATGTATAAATAAATTATTTGAAATTAAATCAGCAATTACATTCTTGAATAAGCAAGTAAGAACATTTTCTCTTGGCTAAATAATCTATGTATTTACAACAGAAAACAAAATGAAAAT
This sequence comes from Lasioglossum lativentre, assembly GCA_916610255.1. Classification (NCBI taxonomy): domain Eukaryota; kingdom Metazoa; phylum Arthropoda; class Insecta; order Hymenoptera; family Halictidae; genus Lasioglossum; species Lasioglossum lativentre. Next base: position 19,802,507 of record OU744364.1, on the reverse strand, counting down.
GAAGTATTTAATACAAATTTTGTTTTCTTTTCGACTTACCTATATCAGTGAATGCAACACATTCAGAAACTATTTAATAAATGGTATAAAAATTTGATTTGAATGGATAGCAGAAGGATAATATTTGTTTCTCGAATTTCATTCATAAATCGCTTTATAATTAAGAATAAATCAATTCTCTTTATCTTACAAAACATGAATATTACATTCTTTTGTTGTAGAATAACATTAAGTATTTTATTTACTTTAACTAAATATATTTATATATATATATGTATATATTTACATGTAAATAAAATATTTGAAACATGACATGAGTACATAAAAGTTTTAATTGTTACAGTCCATTTTTATGGAGAAAGAATGTTTAATTTGTACATTGTTGTGTTTGGTGAATCAAAGTGTATGAAAGATGCATAAAAAATATACAATTTTGAGGTATTTTAAATTTTCCCTATTCTGTGTACTGACCAAGATCGGAACAATTTTTTCGTCGACTTAGTTTTCAATTCTCTTCCATGAGCAATTTGCACCTCTAATGATGCTCCATTATTTAATGCTAACCATGTCTGGATCTCATCAGTTGCAGCTGAGACTCCTAAAAGTAATAGTATATCAAGAAAATGGCAGATTTACTAAATTCAAATGAAAAAAATAGATTAACATATACCTAATAATTCATGAAGAGTAATTCGACGACTGGCTAGCAGCTCTTTGCTAGCGCTTCGAATTTCAAATATTAATAAAGATTGTCTTGGAACATTGTCGCCTTCGATGTGAAAGTCAATGCTAAATTGAGGATTGGGCATAGCAGGTAATAGTCGAGATTTCGCCAAAGTTTTCCCACTGTTTGTTGAAGATGGAATTTTATCAGGACTGGTACATCTATTAAATATCAACTATTATTGTTAAAACTATAATGCATTCAGTTATACGTCAAGTTTACCATATGTACTCACGTTTGAAGTTTAATTCTACAATATAACTGAGCGATATGTGCAACATGAAGACCTTGAGCCTGAAGAACTTTACCTTCTATCCCTGAATATTTTTCTCTGGTGCCATTGACAACTTTTAACTCTAACATAATAGAAATAAATTCAATAATCAGTAATTCCATTATTTGATTGAAATGTAAATGAAAAGATTTATTAATGTAGTATACTTACCATTTGGTCTCAGTCTTAAACGTGGACTAGGCTGTCTTATTCTGCCAAGCATATCGGGTTGTGATACAGCATGAGCTAAGCCAGATTCCTGTAAAAGCTCTGTAGCATCAGCTTCTCCTCCCCCTCTGGGTTCCAAACTCAATGTTATACCTTTCGCATCATTTTTCTCTTCTATGTTCACTTCTGAGCGAAATCTACGGAGCTTCAGTCCTCTCTTCACCTAAGATTATTTATATTTTTGTTGTTATTGAACATTCGTAGCAAATATTTCTCATCGTAAACGCAACAATTTCATTAATACAATTTTTGGATACATATCTAAAATATGTTAAGCATGAGTTCTTTGATAATTCCGATTACCTTCTGTTTCATAACGCGGAAGCTATTGTATTGCGGTAATTTCTTGCCAAAGTTTTGTTCCGGGCTCGGAGTCAGACTATTATAAGAGGATCGTCGTTCCCTTGACTTTGTCGAATCGCTGTTATCAATCACATCTGCCACTCTTTCCGTAATAACTCTAGGTATCCAAGAATTCTGGTTGCCGTTCATCTCATTCGAATCTTTGCTTCCGACGCTAGCTTTGTCTAATCGAAGTAGTTCGAACGATACATAATCACAAAATAGGAAAACTTGTATTTAAACGAATAACTAAATGAGTTATCTACAAAACAATTTACCAGACTGATTGGAAATGGTCGGTTTTAACAAAGTTACTGTACGCGGTGGCGGTGGAGGCGGTACGACGTCTAAATGCAACCTCATCTTTGATTTTTCCATCGACGGTCTTCTAATAATATTCGAAACTGACTCGGAAGTCTCGATATTCAATTGCGTTGAATTTTCGCTAATGTTGCTGGCTGCGTATGTACTCTGAGTCTAGAAGAGAAAACAAATACATTTAATACGACAGAAATAGAAACGTTAAGCGCAATGATCTCTGTATAATCAAGAAGAAGGTTTTTAGTACTTCGCATTCTTCGGACAAGACCTTGATCCTCAACTCTACAGATCCCGTTTTGGTTCCTCTCAACGTGAACCAATGGGACTGATCGCTGCTCGATAACTTCCGAATGTCTTCGAGAGTCAATGATACTTTTCCCAGATAATCTTTCATCCCAAAAGTATCATGATCCCATAAAACCTATTAAAAGTGAAAAAATGATGTAGCCATGCTTCAGTAATTTGTACTAATTGAATTTCAATTACAGTAGATTCCGTTTATTTGGAGTAAAGCGTAAGGACAGAAGAGTTCTTGTTTTCTTCGCTCAATTGAGACGTATGCATGATATCCTGATGTCCCAAATATCCGGAATCCACTGTATTCGTGAAACAAGATCTTACGACATCCAAGGTCTCGCCTATCCTCGGCAAACCCATGATGGAACTTTCGTCCCAGCAAGGATTCAGTGTTTTCTTTTTTATGCTGCTCTTGTATTTCGTTTCGTTGTTCAGTTTTAATTCGCAAAAGGGATCGCTGAAGCCGTTCAAGTCCTTCGCCACAAGATCCTTCGCGCGTATCAGTGTTACTTCCATCAGTCCACTTCCGGTGGAAAGTAGGCTCGATACGTCCGACGAGGCCGGGTCTATATCCTTGTGACTCAATAGTAGCTTCTAAAAATAATCAGATTTATATGAAACATGACGAGGCAGAAATAAAACCTTATTACGGCCGAGTGAATAAATGATCGCCAATATCAACTGCACTAACTGCCTGTTGCATCCACGGCAAGCTGTTCCTCTTTGTTTTTGGTTCGTCGTCTGACACAGGAAGGGCCAAGCTACTTCTTCGGCTCGTGACCACTTGCTGCACGCTTTTCACGGGATAGAACATTACCGACACCGTCATTGTTGACATATTGTTCGAGCCACTGAGAGACAGTTCTTTTTTTATTATCCATGTACTTTCCTGTAATGAAAACGTTGTTGGTTGTTCAGTCAACGAAGAGCTTAGCGTTTGTCTGATCATTTATTGTTGTAATTTCTACATCAAATGCATTGTCATTTTTTTCACATTTCGTTTCACAAAATATTTAATACTTGTAAGGAATCTGAATGAGAACTAGAACCAGATGGAAGAATAGAATTCATTCGAAAAGGTAGAAGAAAAGAAATAAGAATTACTCTTGAAATAAGAGGAATTGGAACAGAAAAAGTTGTTAAATCATTTCGTACAATTCGGATTAAATAATTGTATGGTCCTACCTGAGACAAGGACAATATAGCAAGCCCAAGCATATCGCTGTCAGTCGATTTTGATATGTTCCAGGAATATACAACAAAGCTTAGCGAGACTTGAGTATAATCTTGAACAAGAAATTGGGCTCTGGATTCCCAACATGGAGAAGTGGTACCTCGAATGTAATGTGTCGTCTTTACCTGAAGTTTTAACGAAAAGAAGATAACAAGTTTCCGAGGTACTACATATTAAAATTTGTGTGTCATTTGAAAAAAGTCGTACCTTCTTTCGATTGTTGAATAACATGCAATAAGGATTGCATTGAGAACTGTCGCTGTTCAGATTTTCGGCCGAGTGGATGTATACCACGAGTACACCTGAAAATGTTTATTTGTTGTTTAATAATCCTCCTATGCAATGGGTAACATTTGTTTATACGAAAGTGAAATAATACAGCGCTGTGCTTTAACAGGAAAACGAAAATGTTCGACGTTCATGCTCGAAAGCTACATCCATCATCATCAACATCAACACAATATTTAGTTTATGTTTTACCTGCTTTTTGTGGTCGATTGGAATATTTTCGTGACACTGAAAATATCAGATACGGATAACGCCGAATACGGTTTCTTAACTATCTTTATTTATTTAAGGGACGTGAGACTTAATATCTGAAGAATACTAGGAAAAAGATGGATCTAATTTAATGCAGGAAATCTAGTTTTTTATTACAGTTTTCAAAGGTAAAATAGCGTCGATATGTTGAATTTGTCCTAGTTTCGATAGCAAATCTCGGCGTTCCGACCGCAAATAGTTCTTGAACAATCGAATAAAAACGTATTGTACCTGATAGATGCGTATTCTCTTCTGTTAACTCCGGTTGCGGTAGATCCGGATCCAATTTTGGAAGAGTGGTGTACTCTAATCGAGTATTGATGTTTGGAATGTTTGCACTATTACGGGATGGTTTCTTCTGTTGCAATACCGTCTCGATTCTGATCGAAGCAGAACAATTCAATGAATTTAGTCTATTTTGCACACTGTTTTTATAACTTTTTATAAACGTTGAACTTTGCTACTTGTTCTGTCAGTAATCCTTTCCGTTCAATCAATTATGCTTCACTTTTTTCAATTGTTATTTTCATATATGAATTTTGTGAATTAATTTACCAACTAAGCGATCGGTGAATTAATGGTATTCTATACTTTTAAACCAGTCAAGTCAAGAGTAGCATCATCAAGATAGCGTGTTTCGATGTACGATCAAAGAACAGTATAAAAATATTGTATAAATGTTGTGTGACAATAAATATCTAATCGCGTTATACGGGAGCCTACTGTATTAATTATTATATTTTAAAGATTGTGTTTGAAAATTCAAGTGAATGCACTAGAAAATTTTTCTCTTTAATTGTAGCGATCGAATATTGTTATATCAAGTTTTCGATATTGTTATTCCAAGGTGAAAAGAATTTTTTGACTTCCGGTACTTACACCTGCGAGTTGTCCCAGTTATAGACGCCAAGCGCCAATTCGAACTGTGCCAGAGTGATCGTGCTGACAAGTCGTTTTGCTTTTAATTTGATGGAAACTTTCTCGTTATCCAAGGCACCCACCAGGAACGAGACGTCCTCGTTCCATGTGGAATTTAAGGGACTCGTTACACGCCTTTGATCCCCTAGCGTGACCACTAGCCACCTCGCTTCGTCACCGATTGGAGCTATAAGGGACAACAAATAATACAAAATTGCTGAAGACTTAAATATTTCTTCCAGGCTCATTGAAAGAGTCCTTCATATACCCTCTACTCCTCCACCTACATAAAATCCATTAAGATATAACATATAACTTCTGTTGGAACATTTTTCGATATCACTAATAATTTCAAAGATATTCGAATGGATCACTCCAAATGGGACACCCTGTACATACAGTACTATTTTTCATATTTAATATACGCTCCAATAATTCGTTCAATAATCATGTTCACGAGTTTGATCTAATATATTTGAGGGGTGGTATGCAAAATGTAGAGCATTCGAGATTTTAAGAAAAATAAAATGTCGTTTACCGGGGAAGCCGCTTTGGGACAAGAAAACGGTGAGCACTCCTTGAGGTATGGAATTCGCCATAAAGTCCAATCTGGGTCCAGGCCGTTCTTGCGCTCTCAGATTCACCTCCAGGTGACCTGGATCGACGATCCAGCTGGCCAAAGCGTCCGTAACCACGGCGTGGATCCAGGTCTTAATTAAAGGCATTTCCATCATTTGTACGGCCCGTAGAATTCTCACGCTGAACCAAACATCCGGTTTCTCCACGAAACTCACGCTTAAAGAGGTTGCGTGAGGAAATGGTGCCATGGAGTTAAGGGTCAGGGTGGCGAGAATCGTTCCCGAGAGAGATAGTTTCTCCACAGCTAAATCAACGTCCATGCCGACCCTTTAATCGAATATTTTATCGTAAAGTACACATTGGATATATGCATTTTTGTTAGAAACGTGATTTGTGTTTCTTTACTAACCCTTTCCCAAACAATCTTGTTGTTATCAGCATACGAAACTGCTCGCAATCGAGACGCACGTCGGCTTCGATGGACAATTTCGTTTGTCCAGTTTGACTGTCGAGATTGTCATCGTCGTTGGTGTAATCTAATGTTCGTACACGTGTTACGTATGGGGTCTGTTCGCCGAGGGTAAGTTCCCTAAGCTCAAGTGGCCCTGCAATGGTTACATAAAACAACTTGCTATTTTTTTTAAGAAGACGAAAATTAGAATGTTGTTCTCAATTAAAATTTAATTTACCAAGTATTCCGGGTTTAGCTTCGTTTAACAATGGTTCCAGCCTTTCCTTTGCTAAGGAAAATATTCCTGCTGCACTAAACCTCCACCTGAATGGTAAATAAAATATTATATACATGTATATCGATTACCAAAAGTGAAATTTATAAAAGAATGTATGTATATAAAATGTAAGTAATGTAATACGGCTGCTAAACGCCTCGATTTAATATCAGAAAGTAATGAATTAAATTAGAGATCACTGTATTGGATTTAACATTTGACAAAGAATCAATTAAACTTTAATTTATAAATACGCAAACATATTAACAACTTCATTGAAATCTTCTTTATAAGCTTAATTTAAGGTAACTTAATTCTTTAGCATTTCTAAAGGATTTAATGGAGACTTCGTTAAAAGTTTTATTGAATGAATAAATAATGAAGTTTCAACCCCTGAGCGATCTCATTAAATTGATCGGTAGTTTCAGGCATCTGACGTATTAAATAGCTGTAATTTATAATGATAAGGCGGAAATTAATATTGATAGCAAGCAGTCTTCTATTTTTAGCCTGGAATTAATGATTTGTAAGCTATTAGGGAATTAGTTTTACAAACCAGGTAACTTCATCCGATTGAAAGATCGATAATGAACACAGCAGGGATTTCGCATTTCTTTTTTCGCATCCGACAAACAAAAATCTTTTAAGTCATGTTTAATTGTAATTATTTTTTAAAAGAAGGGGTTCTTTAATTCAGTAAAGGGAAATTATTCAATAATTTCTTTGAATATACAGGATGATCGGTAACTGATAGTACAACCGAAAAGGGGTGATTATTCTACATAAAAAAGAGGAAGTTGAAATACATAAAAGCGCGATAGAAATAGTGTTAACGAACATTTAATCGTGTTATTTGTATATGTTCGTGTTATTTAGAAACATTGCGAAAAATGTTTTATTTGGCGACTTTTAGCAGAACCTAATATTTCACTGATCGTGTAGTTTTGAAACACCCTGTATATGTCAGCAACCTGAGACACTGCGGCACTGAAAAGTGTGGATATAGCTGTCCGGTTTATACTCCTTTCGCCGCAGCACAGTAATGAATTCGTGTCATTATCGTTAAAACGTGGTTAGCTTGTGCAAACTGCTGCGGGTTATAACACAACGCGGCGTTATATGTAATATCTTTGCGGGTGGTTTCTTCCTGTTCATGGTATCACGTTTATCGATGATAATCATTAGATCCCCAAGGGAAATCCCATTTACTTAGACAGCGATCCCCATGCAACTACGTTCCTTCGCAAAACGTTTCAAATCGTCCGAATGATTTCACCGTAAGAGAAAATTTTCTATTACACGTAAATCAAGTCGTTACGAATAAACAGTAGGTATTACAATCATAGATTGTTTTCAATAGTTATTCATTATTCATTCCCAGACTGCGGATTAGATCCATTTATCACAAAAATTAGTACATGAAATTTAAAATTGTGGAAGCAAAATCCCGTTGGAAATTTCATAGCATGTATAAAAAATACTTGCGTCGAGAACTATGAGGGTAGCTATGAAACTTTCGAAGAAAGTTGGGGAAGAGCGTTTAGGTTCCGGACGGATGTTTATAAATCGACCGTAATGGGATAAACGCGATCTATCTCAACATTATCAAGCAGATGTACTGTATATCGAGCGTATCGTAATCTTAATCGAGTTAGAAATTTCACGGCTAACATGTATTTTCCCATTTCCGGATTGGAAAGATCCGATCGTCACGCGATTGCAAAATGGAATTGGAAAATAGATGTTCGTCGAGATACCGATAACATTAGCCTGGCAATTTATCAAGATTTTCTTAACCAGTCTTTTCGAAATAATTAACGTTGTCTGCAGCATGAATTCAATCACGGAAGTTGTGGAACATTTATGTTACAACAAGTATTTAGTCGAATGAAAAAGTTTCATTAAATCGGAAGCAAAAGGTTTCTCGAATTGTGACGAACCTTCCTCTCGTACGAGCATTTTTCATGAAATTATCACAGTTTAAATATAGACAATTTTTTGAGAATCGGATTTATTTAGTGCTGAAATAATTGTTGGATCCACTGTAAACAGTAATTACGAAGAACCCTAATCATTTTTACTGTTTAGACCATAAGCTGTTCAGCCACGAGTGGCAAGACTCATTTCAGCGGCGCATGCATGCGCACGGAGTATCAACGAAATGTGAAAGGCGACGGTTATACGCACGAGGAATGTGGAATGTTTACAAATGCCTACATAGTAGATTCGTTCGCGAAACAACGTTCATTCACCTATGGGAACATTTCGCTGCGTTGACAATCGCGCGGTAACACAACGGAGACATGATTCGCATCACGTTCGACATTACTGTCACCAGAACGCACGAACCTGCCATTAATAAAAGACCGAAGGTGATCGCTAGACTCTGGATTTTTATGCAAAATAACAGCTAAGGGACAGAATATAAATGAAAAAGGTATTCTTCTTCCAACAATATGATAAAAAAATACTCTTAGATTTCCCACATGTTCCTGTAGTCTTCTACTTCGCCTATTCGTAAGGGACAGAAGCTATTAGGTGTACAAATTAATCTAGATGGCTACATTCTATTTTAAAAATTATGCCAGCAACATACAGGGTGGTCCATCTAAATGTGGCCACGTCTAAATGTAGCCACCTAAATATCTCCTTTATTTGTGATGAATTCTTTGCAAATGTTATTTTTTTCAATCAATGGGTCATTTGAAGGTCATTTTATTATACATATCTGAATGTATTTTTCGCTCAGCTACACGAAGCAATGAAAAGATGCAATTATGTATGAAAAAACACTGATAACCTTGATAACTCCGAAAAAAATTACCTTGGGGGATAAAATGTTCTTGCCAGATATTGGTCCATTGACACCATGCACATTACGTAAGAAATAGTTTCTGCATCACAATAAGCTGAAGAGATATTTAGGTGGCCTCACGTATAAAATTATATTACTACTGGTATAGACTTCATAGCAAGTAAAAGCCATTGTAATCGTTGAATCTGGCTCTTTAGATCATTTACAAACAGCGTTATGGCTAACGACACGATCGTTAATCATAAAAGTCGTATTTGCCCAGTCAATTGGGCGACTAATTAGAGAATGGTCAAGTTCAAATAGATCATCGTTTTATTGCTCGTATTTTATAAACATTTTCAATGCAATTTTACCAAAGATCTTTTCTTGTGATGCGAAATGAATATTTACCATTTGTTGAGGAGCAAGCTTAACCACTCGGCGGTTTCGTCTTTGTATAGAGCCCTTCTTCGACGCAGCCTTCCTAATTCCTGTTGAATCGTCGTTTGAAGTAGCCTGGACACTCTCGTTTTAAATATCGTCCCTGCTAGTGCTAGGACTAACACCAGCCAAGCCAATGACAGCCCTGCCGCGCCAATTATCCATGCTATCGCGAGCGTTCCGCTGAGATACAATGCGCCGCGGATTGCTTCTGCCTCCCTCTGCAGGAAAAGGTAATCGTTATGTTCGTTATAACATAATATTCCCGACATCTTAACGTGCAATTAATCTATAGTACGTTTTATGCGGCCATTGTTATTCGCAACATGGAAATTAACTGGCGTAAACGTCGGCGTACTCCTAGTACCGGACACGAGGGTTTTTTTCCAGATATAAAACTATACGTATCTTTTAGATCGTTTCTTGGTATCAATTTTCATTAGCAATCTTAACCGCCAGAAATAATCAGAAGAAACACATTTACTAACACGAAACGCAACATAATTCTAATCATTTACTAACATAAAATTTGCGTAAACAAAATTTTAGGCAGAAACTTGTTTAGTATTTTATTACGGTTCTCATCCGGTTTGAAATGAACGAAGAGTTCCATTAAATTTTACTTCAGCTTTTATGATGCTGGGTTTTACGCTCGCAGTATTATGTATAGTGGTGCGAGAAAGTATACATAGGTCTGCGACACCTATTGGTAGGACATTTTAATGAACATTCGTGGTAACGCTAGTGCAACATTGATTATTTACCGTAACGTTCGTTTAGGGAAAGAATGTATGTAGAAACAAATATTTCTCTAAAAGAAAAATGAAAAATAATATGGCGAAATAAAAATGACTAAAATATATACATAATTAAATTCTTTTGTTAAATACATTTGAAGTTTGAGAAATATAAACTAGTATATTAAGTTTTTTAGTACATTTGACGCTTGTGTGTTCTGCTGTTCTCAAAAACGTGTTTTCACGTTTTCTCTTTGAATAAATGGTACCTTCGTCGTTCAGCCCTTCATTCATACTTGACTCAAAATTGGTCTTACCAACAAACCTGTAATTATTATTGGAATGTCGTAATATTTCACCAACAAGTACGACGGTTTTATGGAAATTTCAAGTAAACGGCCAGTATAGTAAAATCTTATATTTTAGTTACATGCTTGCGGGGTTTGTTGGTAAAGTTGAATCCCGTGTATTCGCACGGGGGCTATATTTATACCTTCGGGTAGAATGAAATAAAGGGAAAGTCGTACAAAATTAAAATCATTATTCCTTCAACTTGGTATATAGGGCATAATCCCAGCACGCTCACGCAATATCGCGTGAGCGAATATCTAAGAAGGACGTCATGAAAAACGTCATTAACCTCAGAATGATCAGATTAAGTGGCATGAGTAAACGCAATTGATTTCAATCAGACGGCTTCACGGGTTTAGCCATTTTATGAATACATATCGCAAGTATGTCACGCTCGATCCGCCATTTTTCTTTCGACGTTCCTTGTGGAAAAAAATAATGTACACCGTATAACTGTTACACGGACTGGCAATGGCAAAAAGAGTTAATTAGCGTGCACTTGATAAGAAAGCTGTAATTGAATCAACGGGGAGTTAACTTTACTGCAAAACCACTTGCGAAGACTTTTCTGCTTCGTTTTCCATTCTGAAATTAATCGTCCGATTAAATAACCAGACATTAGGCGATAATGACTTAAGTCTCTATTTAAAAATGTTCAAATAATTTCCGCGAGAGCTGTGAGGTTTCTTGGTTTTTACTTTTTCTAAGTCAATGCAATTTGTGATTATTTCAGTCTGTTTAATAATACATGCAATGCACACTCGTTACTACGAACAACTAATCACTTTCGTAAAAATTAAGGCAAACTTCTATTCTTGTCCATTCGTCTCGCGCGTCCTTCAATTCAATGCAATGCAAGGCTATAAAAGAAATATCGCGTTGTCTTCTGTCACATATCGTACACTTACGTAATGGTAACGTTACCTGCCCTGTCAAGATTGTAGCATTTCATTAATTAGAAAGTTGTTCAATGCTAAGGGACCGAGTTCCATCGCAAAGTCCCCGGTTCTTCAAGACGGAACCTTGGACCAATGATACGTTTACCGTTCGCAAAATAACAGAAGACAGCTAGTGTTAGACAATAGCTCACACCTAAAAAATACTTGAATTTTTAAACAGAAAATTGTTGAAAACATTCTTGTGATTACAAAAAGAAAATTGTTGAAAAATTCTTGTGATTACAAAGAGAAAATTGTTGAAAAAAATCTTGTGGTTACAAAGAGAAAATTGTTGAAAAATTCTTATGATTACAAAGAGAAAATTGTTGAAAAAATTCTTGTGGTTACAAAGAGAATATTGTTGAAAAAATTCTTGTGATTACAACGAGAAAATTGTTGAAAAAATACTTGTGATTACAAAGACAAAATTGTTGAAAAATTCTTGTGATTACAAAAAGAAGAATGTTGCAAAATTCTTGTGATTACAAAGAGAAAATTGTTGAAAAAATGTCTTCATTCGGTCGCATACTATTACAAAAATTGCGAGAAATCCAAGTACATTCAGTCTTGCAATTCTTATAAGTCAACACGTACAGTTTTGGTACTCGGTGCGTTTAGAATCGAGTCCATCAAGTTCGAAGAGATCCAGCAGGATAAATCGGGAACTTCGAGCAGCAAACTAGTAGTACTTTCACCACAGTGAAATTGCAGAATGAGCGTCTACTAATAACGAAATGCTAAATTTTGAACGATTCGTGTACGTGGACTTCATTCGAGTGGTTTTCGCAGTTTCTCATGAACGACGACGAACGCCGCGCCGCCGCAGTGTATTTGCTTTCGCGAGTAAATGAAATTACAATGTACCGAATAACGACTTTCTTCGGGGAATCTGCTGTTTAATAGGAGACCCGGTCGTTTCTTTTTTAGTCCCAAGGAGAGAAGGAATGCAACGATAAAAATCATCGGAGAGGTCCCACGACTGGCACACCGGAAAGCGTTGCTCGGTGTATTTCCCACGTGGAGAATAATTTCTCCTTTTCATCTACGGGCTCGCGACTTGTACATACATGCTTATACATGTATGGTGTGCACCATACTTCAGATTTTTTTCATTTTAAATTGGGTGCCATATTCGTCAGTAGCCGGTCTCCATTAGCACGGCTTAGAAAACGTCTCGCATGTTTGCTCACTTTCTTCCTAATTAATTTTTTGTGCAACCGAATGAAATCGTATGTAAAGGGACAGCCGGAAATCGGGAGAAACGTCATACTGCAACGATTCAAGTTACCCTTTATTGCTTGTGATTAGGGACTCTATTCGAACTCCTATTTTCATAGATTACTCCATAAAAATCTGAATAATGTGAAATGTAATTTGTTCATTACAGTAATTGAAATTTGGAAATTATATAAACATATAAGAAGAATAAGACTTTATTCGTTAGCTAAGTCGTTAACCCTCTATGACAATATTGTTCAAACAAACTTAACAAACGTAACAAACTTATGTCACTCCTTACTATTGAATGACTATTGTCATTCCTTGTTTTACCCATTTACAGAGAAAAATTCAATATTTTGTTTGACTGTGAATTCATTGTTAATATGTATCTAGATTCTTTATGTGTGCGAGATACTACTACGTATTAAATAGCAGATAGTAATTACATCTGTTAATTGAGAATAGAGATGACAACGGTATGATATGTTATTAGGAAAACAATGCGCCACTATTTTATAATAATCTTTTACAGGCTTTTACGCTTTACTTTCATTCACAGACGCACGTAATAATTATATTAACGGTGACGGTATCTTCCGTTCGTATTCGCTGTTCCGTAATATAATGTTACGCAAAATGTTTCCATTTAGTTGCTAACTGTAATTTTTTGTGTGGCCTATAATTATTCGTTGTGCACGCGATGCATTTCAACGTGGCAGCCATGCAATTAAGAGGGTCTTCTGGTCGAGAGCGTCATTTTGTAAAGCTTTGGAAATTTTTGTAAAGAAATCAGACGACTGTTTTGTATTGAGGTTTTGCATACATATTTTCTATTATTTGGTCTATACAATATAATTTTTTGAAGAGAAAATGCTTAAAATTTTGGGAGTTATAGTTCCTTGAAGAGGATTGTGCCCATATATTTTTAAACACGTCAAGTGCCAAGTTATTTTTTTAAAGTAAAAACAATTAAAATTATACGAGTTATTATGCCTCCCTTAACGAAACGGTGCGCCGAGGTTCGGTGGACGTAATACGGCGTCGAAAAGGGATCTGCGTGGAACACGAACACTTCCCGGAGAATACATATTGTTGTGGGTCTTTTATGGGGTTCACGATTCCAATCACGTAAATTCCGTCGAAAAATTCCTACCGTTACCAGAACACGAACCGCTGTGCTCGGAGACTGCATCTGCGTGCGACGCATTCTACATGAAACGTGTAAACCAGACGGTATTTGTTTGCATTGTTATACATAAACCAAAGTGGCTGCCAAGTTTTTCTACGGGCCGGTTCAGTTACGCTGTGACTAGAAAATCAAACGGGAATTTTACATAAACGCTCTTGAAAATATCCTCTACGACTACGATAAAAATGGCTTCCGATGCACCACCGCATACCTACATAGAATTTTCGAAATCGTAGGGCTCGCAGCAATGGGGAAGCAACTCCACTTTTTTCCATTCTTTCATTTAAAACAAATATCATTTTTGATTTGATTAACTCAACGGATTAGCGGACGGACGCGCTCCGATTGGTCCGTGTTTTTCATTAATAACTACTTTCAAGGAAGTACAACAGTTTTGGCACACCCTGTATACCATTTGTTTAACGTAGTCCCACTGTTACAGGAATCTGTTAGAAACGTATAAAGACTTTTGCAATGACCAGACTGCGGGTCTTTGTGCAAATTTCCACTTTCATGGATCATTTGATAAAAATCAGGATGAGGAACGAGCTCGATTTATAAAGTAAAAAATTTCTTATTGTATGCACAGAGTAGAGATGTCATTAATATTTATTACTATATACATGCTCTCTTGTATTCTAAAAATGTTTAAACACTAAATGCATAAAGATCCGCAGTGTAGCAATGACCCAATAATACCGGAGAGTCTCGGCCGGTATTTTATGTATTCTCGGTCGCATTGTATACGGTCATAGCAATCGAATGGTTGAAGTGTGCGCGCTGAGAATAGAGAAGTTAATGGGTTATGGAAAGTCGTTTCTACCTGAGCTTTCTGTGTAATGGCTAGAGCAAACTCTTCATCGGGAGCAAGATCCTCGGGGGTCATATTGCCACCCCCAGGTGCAGTACCGTAACCAGCGGTACTGTTGCTGATCCTGGGTGGACCCCCTGTTGAAGATGGACTATTACCAAAACAGTTTCCTCCACCCGCGGCTTCACGTTTTCCTGGAAACAGACAAGGTAAGTTCTAAATATAATACATCGGTTGACAGGTAGAGTCAGCGTTACTGCAAAAGGTCCCTCGAAGGGATCACATGACGTTGCGTGCCGAGAATTACCGAGACCAATGTACCAATAGTGGGGGTACCTATAGTCTGTCCAACGAGACGAACCAGTAAACGTATCTAAACATAGCCACTCGAGTGCGACAGAGTTCAAGATACCCTTCTCAGATAGTTAGCAAAGGACGCACGCTGGTACTTTACTGCCTCGTCTCGTTGGACGGATCATAGTGACGTCAAAACCTGGACTGTTGAATCGTGATATGATTCACCCCCACCCATCAGCACGAATCACAACGTCACTATCTGGGTTAGACCACGGTAGATTCGTGACGTCACTCGTAGATTCTGACTATAGCATTTCCCCCTACTATTTGTGCCAGAAATTTAATTAGGGTTGTAGAGCAGTTGTTCCAGGAGACAGTCATTTAAGGCCAGTAATCGAATAACAGATCAAACTATTTTTATAAAACAGGGAGTCTAGAGAGAAAGCAGAATTTTAAAATGACTGATCACGATTTGGTACATCTGGTAATAACGTCAACATTTCTCAGAAAGGAAGATGTTCAGAAGAAGCATATCTAAAAGCTTTTTCATTTGCCCAGGAACGATGTTATGTTGACGTCATAAAAAGAAATGCGACGCACAGTACATTGTCTGAAACGTATTAAAGTTTCACGCATGCAACAACGCCGTTGGTTCTGTCTTGATATCTGGACTGTTGTTCGAGGTACAATTTTTTAAAACCAAGTTTAGACACAGTTACTCCATTTTACAAGTGACAGATGATCCTAGTAAAAAATTTGTCTAAAGTAGAAGAAAACATGTGCATTAACAAAAACGAATAACATTTTCATTTTATTCGTGCCGCAATAAAGCTTCTAATCGACCAAAAGAAATTCTCCTCTTACTTTATTTTTCATAGAGAATTTGCATAAAAATTCACAGTCCAATAATCAAGAGACTTGTAATTCGTTGACAAAGTATGTGGGCTCCAATGGGGCTTGCTTTTTTGAATAAGATTTATTTGGAAGGAAGGTATGATCGTTTAACGTTACTGTTGGAAATCGGACATTTCATATACAGCAACCTTTTAAATAGTCCTGCAACAAAGCTTACGAACCAATAAGTATTGCTAGAGGACCAATAAGAACCTGTTCGCGTAGGAAGCACGATTCAGGCCACCGTTGCGACGGACGAAAGGTTCGAAAAGAGCGGAACGAATGCGTTTTTTGCGGTAATTGTTTTTTTTTCGCGTGTTGCCAGCGACCGTGATATCGGGCGATCTACGTATTCTCCGGCGCGTAGTGGCCTCTTAACTGGCACGCGTATCAATCACGGTGCACCTAAGATCGCAATGCAACCAGGGGTGCAAGGACGAACGTCGTACGAACGCAATTAACGATGCCGCAACGTTCCATGCGCGATAACTTTGGGACGGTCCTTGCGGAATGTCGCGTTTACTTGATCCATTTGTTAAGTCGTCCGTCCCGATTTATGCCCTGTCCACGGACACGTCGCGTGAATTTCCAGCTGGGATTTCCAGATTCGCATCGATCTCGGAAGTTGAAATGTTCGTGGCTCGGGCACTATCAGGAAATTGACGTTTCTCCTTGTCGTTAACGGTTGACCGAGGGTAGCTAACAGCGCCGAGCTCGAAGAATAATATCTTTGTGGCAGAACCAGACTTCTGTTTCGACCGATTTGTCAAAACCAGAGATATTCGACGGAAACTCTGCAAACTGGCAAATCTACACCTCATGTAAATGGTTCTTTTCTGATTTTAACCCTCGGTGCACGGATTAACCCAGTGCAGGGATTGTTTTATTTCTATTTTAATTTACTATTGATTATTTTTTACATGCCTTACAAAATATGTTCGTGTTTATATGAATATTTTTTCGTCACCTTATACGAATCGTTATAATCACGATTAATTTGTTTGATCGAATACTTTCTGTCCAGGACATATACTATGTGCTCATAGTTTACAAGTGGATAATTATTTCAATAACAATATCATTTAACTCCGGATAGCATGCAAAAGAACGTCCGCGATTCCTAGCAACTGGAACGAACTTGAAGTTTTCAGTGCGGAACATATGAAATATGTTGAAAAGTCAAAGAACTACGGGAAGTTGAAATTAGAAGTGAAAGGAACCTCCTGTTAGTGCTTTTTATGAAATTGGGCATATGGTACGAGAAAATTCACAAAATTGAAATTGCGAGCGAACGATTTTATAGAAGCTTTGAAAGTAAATTGTTTCAAATAAAAGATAATATTAATTTTCTCCTCACAAATGACAAATATTTTGTAATTTTATAATTAAAATGTCTGTACGAAGCAGCACCTTAATCTTCTAAAAGGAAGAAGCAAGAAATCGAGATCATGACCTTGGCATTAAGAGCACCCTTTGAATAGGAACTGATAGTACCTGCCCAGGTGTTATCGCGTTCAGTCTTCAGATCGCGAAATTAGTTTTAAAAGTAGAATCCTAAGAATAAAAGAATACAAGACTTAATCACGGTGTCAGGGGGTGATAGATTTCAAAGTAAATGTGCTCTTCAAAATTATTATAAAATGTTCAACATCAATGATTCATTCATAATTAATTTTCGTTCAAATACCTTCGTTTACAAGAACGAGTAAATACGCATTCACGTGGAATTGTAGTCACCGTGTTATACATAGAATCGTATGTGTAGTTGTGCCCGATTGCAATTTATGTGCACTCCGAGCACATAACACCGTAACCATATTTCAATTAACAGTTCCACTATCTTCATTGATCATCGGAGCAAATATCGCGTGATTATAACCAGTTCCTTCGTATGTTACGGATATTTTGTGTCATATTGATCAAATGAAATACTAAATCGTGTGCTTCCTATGTTTAGTGTTTGATTTACTCCATCGATAACTCTCGCATATAGGAAATCAAAAATTTGTGCCATTACAGTGAAATTGATATATACATATATGTGCATTACGTAAACAAATACATTGATACAGAAATATACTCGTATGATATCTGCACATAAATATTTAATTAGGAATACGTAACATTACAGGCAGAAAACTTGATATTGATTATATATTTATCGATTCTTAGAAATACAAGCTAAAACATACTATAAATAATCGTCCATTTTTATTATTATTTAGTAATTGTTTTGGCATAAATGTAAATTTCTAATTGATAATAATTGAGCATATTACTCAGATTTCTTGCAATACGCACATTATTACTAACTAAATTTTACTAACTAAAATAACATTCTAAATCACCACATAAAATCCTTCCGTAATGCATTTTACAATAAATTTTGATTAGGGGAAAATTTTGTTGAAAGTTGTAATCATTTGTATTAAGAGCATTATTTTTTATAGGAAAAGAGCAACTAATAGTATTCTAGTTACATTGTTCACCTGTTGCTTTAAATAGTGTGACGGATGCATTTCACGGATAATTTGTATCCCAACAAGAAGAACGATCATGTTTAACGGCTCGATAATGTTGCTAGTTAACGTCTCTTTTTTCTTCTGGTATAGCTAATTACATACGAGCTAGATATTTGACGACCTAGATAAATTCTTTTGTATTTCATTTTCATCCGATACAATTATTCGCCTGGCTGCGTCCAGCTTTCCTTGGATCTTTTAATGGAATGATTGGCTGCAGTAGCTGCTAATTAATTCTCAGCTATCACGACTGCAAACTATCTTTTGATCCAATTATGCCAAAGTAAGGCAGCTGAACAACTTGGTTAAAGCAAATGAAAACACTTTGAATGTTCCTATCAACCGTATCGTATATTATTGTTATTATTCATATGTTCAATGTGGAAAATACTGAACGATGCATAGCAAAAGTAGAGGCTTCAAGCTTTAAAAAATGAGTTCAATTACACTATTGTACTATTTTTTAACGAAGTTATCAAAGTTTAAATATCGACAATTTCTCGAGAATGGGAAAAGTGTTCAAATACATTTTGGATCCACTGTAAACTGTAAATGCTGTACCGGTATACTGTTTCCTCAGACTACGATTTGTCACAATAGAATTTTTCTGAAAATTCTGTAAAAATGTACTGATATACAACAATCCATTCAAAAGAAGCTAAAGAAACTTCATATTTGCAATTATCTTGTGATGCATCAACGAAAAGCAGTATGCAACAAATTTTTCTGGGGTCACGAAAGACCCCCAGGCTAATATTCGGGGGTAATTACGATTTTCATAAAATATTTTCTACTAGGTGTGGTATTCGGCAAGAGGTTAACGAAACGTGTCAGAGACAGAACAAACGCGGGTCGTTGGGAGAATTCCTTGTAGCGTCAGTAGGCATATGTGCATATCTGGTTTCCAGATAAACGGCGGGAAAATGTAAAAAGCGGTGCTAATGGTCTCGCTCGCGGTATAATTGTTGTAGCGATAAATCAAAGAACCGAAGAGAAAGGCTGGCGTTATAAATCAAACGGTTTCAGCTATGTCGGGTGGGGAGATCTACCGCGAAATGGTCCCGAGGCTGCCGACAAATCCCCCGATCGTGAGAAAATCATTATTAATTGCCGCGTATCAGCTTGGCAAAGAAATGACAGTGTCGTCGGCTTGAGTCGGCAAAAGAATGGAGTGCGCGGAGCTTGCGAACCTCGTAATTTCTGCGCGCTGCAGTAATTACGATGGCATTGTTCTAAATGAGTGTTCGCCAGCAGAGGCGTACCTTTTTTCAAGGATGTTCCTCGCTTCAGATGCCTCGCCATGAAACTGGAAAGTAGCTGCATACTTTTCTTCCTTGCGATTTCTTGCCGATGCCCACCGGACACTCTCGTCGCGGTCACCTTTTATTCCCCTCCCCCCCACCCCCACCTCCCCCCGATCAAATTATCGATCAATGACACCGTGAAACACACTCGCACCTTAGACACTTCCCGATACTCGGAACGGTTCACCGATCTGTTAGATGTCGGCTAGATCTGAGTAACCTCGGTAAACTCTGACGCATTGCGATTGAGCAGTTCGAAGTACAAGATAAGTCAATAAGTCAAACTAACTCTTGTCCTATTCCAGTTCCTTTCAAGTCAGTCGTCAAAACATTTGGCCTTTTCCGTTCACTATTTCCTTCCTCCACATCATACCCGAAATTCTCCTTATAATCAGAGTGTGTCACCCAAAATTTTCACCTAAAATATTTCCATTGTTTTTAGCAATACATTACGGTAATTAAATTTATTTTTACTTATATACGAAAGTTCGAGGTCATCGTCGCTTTTTTTTAACGGAATGGCGTATCGTCATTGGTGTGATCTTATTAGCTAATTCAGCACTGCTCATATGAACTTATTTTGTCACGGTAAATCAGCCCCTATCGGGTTGTAGGGAAGAACTGGCCACACAACATCTTAGGCCAGGTGTGCCTAAATGCATTCCCCACCGCCCTTAAACAAAAAAAAAAGTCACCGGGCGATGAAGGTCACTATTATTATTACAAAATGACACGATGCCCTGTATAAAAGTATTGTACTCGATTCTTCAGCCCGGAATGGCAGCCTCGTGTTTGCTGTTTTCACCGGACCGTCGCATTTTCTTTCGCGAAAGCCGATACGAGAAATGTCGCGAACTTTTTGCCGAGGAACGGCCGCGTCAACGCACTCGACGATCGGTGTGCAAACATTATGCGAAGCACGAGGATGATAGTAATACACGGGTTTCGATCGCGGGATTAGATCGCGGAACGTCTGCTGCCACGGCTGTGTCGAGTCTCATTTACATTTGAAGCACGTTATCATCGTGTACAGTCGATTAACAATGATCTCTCTTAAAAATTCGTCCGAACGACTTGAACCTTTCTAGGATGTTAGGATTAATTAAGATCATGTTAAAAGATATTTTTAAGGAACTAGCCAGAGATCTGAGGTTGTCGGAAAACTTCCTCTCTCTCTCTCTGCTTTTATTGCAGCCTTTGACGACTGTTTACCCAACTTGCGTCAAAGTTCGAGTTTCACAACGAGGATGTTTTAAACCGATAGTACCTCAACTTCAAAGGAATTTCCTAGCGTATTATTACAAAGAATATTCCTTGCATCCAATACAGAATACAGAAGATCTAATAACGTTGTATACATATAAACTGTTCATTGCTCCAGATAATTTTACAAACTGTTCGAGTATCAACCCTCGTACGCTGCTCAGAAGTAGTTGCACAAAAGATCTTTCATTAATATTCATTCATTTTCGTTATACACAGTTTCGCCAATCGTGTTCCATTGTTAACAAATACATCGAATTGCAATACCACAAATTTTAGAACACTCAAAATAGAACACGAATGAACCTTTCCCTGAGAGACATACGAGGGTCAAACGGGGGCATTCATTTAATTATACCTTCAGCTGCACGAAACAATAAACATCTAAGTTTGATAAAAAACAATATCTTTACGACTTTACGAAAGGATTATCGGGGATACGTTTCTTTTGTAAATGGATGATTAAGCGAACAATGACATCGTGTAGTCACCGCGGTGGTTGAAATAACCGGACCGGTCTACGTTTCTGATGCGATTGTTTTTCTCCATTTTTCTACGGTTCACCGGATCGGCAAATGAAACAGGCAGTACCGCGACGCGTTGCCATAATTCCGATTTTCGGCAGGAATTCCGCGGATGTTCCTCCGACGACGCGCGGGCACGTACTGAACGCGTGCAAATTGTTGCTCGATTCGCGAATGGCACCGACCATCTGGACGTCTCGGAACCTGCCGCCGGTTAGATTCGCGCTTGCGCCCACCATTTCGCCGTTTGTAGGCACGGTAAACTTTGGGATTGATTAGAGATACGTATGTTTCGCCGCACGAAATCAACGGATTATCTTGCTCGCATCACGATGGGAACCGGTGCTGTACGAATTGCTCGAGTGACACGATGCTCGCGACTTTTCGCACAAAAATGCGGTACCGTTCATATGTGATCATCGACGGACATTGTACACCTTGCCTGACCTTTAACCGGCTGACTTCCGTGTCACCTTTATTAAGGCGACGGAATTGTTTGTCTAGATTTGAACGCGCATTTTCGTGTTGATCGATCGGCCGTACAGAATTTGCTTGTCCCCTGCGAAATGCTAGAGGGTTGAAAAAGTAATTTATGTTGGACATTAACTTCGCAGTTCTCGTTTTATTCAGTGGCTTTGATCTTATCTAATTTGTATGGTTTTGAAGCGCAAAAGGGCAGAAAGACTATTTTATATTAGGAATTAAATCCTCAGTTTTTGTTTTACTAAGTGGTGTCGATCTTATCTCATTTTTATGATTTTAAACCGCAGAAGGGCAGAAAGAGTAATTTATAGTAGAAATTAGATCCTCAGTCTTTGTTTCATTAAGTGACTTTGATTTCATCTAATTTTGTGGTTTTGAAGCGCAGAAGGGCAGACAGAGTAGTTTATATTCAAAATTAAATCCTCAGGTTTTTCATTAAGAGATCTCCTTGGACAAAAGTCATTAATGTTCGCTCAAATGATATAAATACATAGAAAAAATCTCAGTGTTACAGACACAAGTGCTGTAGGTTATTGTTAGCAGCACAAATGAAACTTTATTGTACAATGGTTACCATTCTACGTTCTCCAACATCCCATCTGCCGAGTTTTAACTCTATGAAACTTTTATGGGACAAGTTAGTAAAGCGAACGTTCTGCTCTTTTCAAGGAACGAGGGCGCATGGTGGAAATCACAAAAGTACAGTATCGCGGGAAACGTTAAAAAGGTCAGTCTGATTTCTAAGAGCAACATACATCATACAAAGAAATTTTCAAATGTAATGAACAATATTGCATTGAAACAATGAAATGCTCCACTGGAATTTCTGATCAAATAGCTATAAAGATTCAGAAATGACTATAAGCTTATACAGCAGAATCGACTTACGATTAGGCAAATTTTAGACTCGTGTTTATCGACACATTTCCGTTTATTTTGATTACGCGTGTAGGTCCACATCGAGAAATCGCGAAACCTCTCTGAGAGCTAGAAGTACAGTGAAGCTTTGATCTAAGAAAATAGAAATCGTAGGATTTATGAAAAACGAATATCCCCTCCACTGCGGGGCATACCCCACGAGGGGCCAGGGAGCTAATCCAATTACAAAATTTCTTTATTTTTCGTTATTTTTTCATAGGACTTTCGCAGACTTATTTGTAACATTTTTCTGATTAAAATGACACTAAACACGATATAATTTAAACTGTATTTAGTAGTTTAATTGTTGTCCTTTTCTACGTTCGACGTTATCGGCGCGGTCACAAAGAAATAGTAGAACCACCGGATCTAAGAAACAACACGGACCCGAGGGTTTTTCGTAGATCAAGGCTTTACTCTATGAATAAAATTAGTGTGAACGAAAACCCGCGCGAAAATGAAAACCCGTGTCTCCATGCACGTAATATCATGTTCAGAGCCGTTTCTTCTAAAGAATAGAGTTGTTAGATCAATATCATGTGCAATGGTGTACGGTGTTTGCGACAGCATATGAGAGAAGTTCGCAGACCACCGGCGTTAATGCTCACAGAGAGTACTTAACCGATGCACCGTTGTTTAACGGCACACCACTCGTACAATCTTGTCAATCGAAACTTTTAGTGCAATTAGCACCACCTAGGCGTTCATAAATTATTCGCAACTTTCATTTGAACACTTTTATTTAACAACTCTGCTTCCTTAAAATTTCTACTGCGTACATTCGTACAAACCAGAGTTAGGTTGCATCTTGCACAAAACTGTTAATACTTTATTACATCGCGATATATCTTATCGTTAGCGTTCTTCCGTAGTGAATGAGATATTATTGCTGGAAACATTAATCTCTTATTATTTTTTTCACGGATACAATGATTAGAATTTATTCGTCATCAATAATTTCCTCGTAGAGGATAATCTTTGACTTTTCTTAATTATTGCGTACGATTACGTCATGCGTTAGTTTCAAATTTTCTTATTCCGCAAATCCTCAAAATTCATGGTGTTATATTTAGGCAAGCAGATTTTATGAATTTATAACAAAAATGAGTAGATCAAATGCAAAACAGTGATAGTATCTAGTAAAATACAGAAGCTGCAGCATAAAAATATGTGAGCCGAAATTGTTAAGTTCAACTAGTAAAATGATATGAAACAGGAAATTTTGGATATTTACATGATTTTAGGTTTTAGGTTTTACAGTTGTTTTAGGGGATCTAAACCATCAGTGTCGTTCGTGAACGTGTACCAAGATGACCAACGAAAGCAATATGGTGCTGCTCGGACTGTGCCACTGCTTTTAAGCTGCCAGTTCGACGTCGACCACTTTTCCTTTTTTATTTGTTTCTTGACCAACATCTGTCCGCCATACCTTACTATACCGCATTACGTTGACACAGCCCGTACATAACATGCGGATCCGACAACTCCGACGTTATGGTGCAAGGTGCACCGTCTGCCGGGGGGAAGTACAGAGAATTTCTCGGAGAAAAAGCGCCTCGAGGACGTATCATCGGATACACGTCGCCCCGATGTTGATTTAAAGGCTACAGCGAACTTTTTCAACCGCGGAATCGCAAACAATCAACGAACGAATACGTTTGAAAGAAATCGGTACTCTGTAGCCGCAGACATTTCTTCCACGGTGTCCCACAAAAGTGTGCAATTTTATTTTGTAGGTCTCCTGGCAACACTTTTACCGACGATTACAGTAAAACTTTTAGTCAACAGAATTGTCCACTTCAATTTCACATTATTATAAAAAGACAGATGATATTAAATCGAGCGGGCTTCATCTTCTTATACGACCATTTTTGTGAATATTTCAATTCAACAATTCGAGAATTATTTTCTTCAATTATTTGTTCAACTTTATTGAATCTATTTTGTTGCAGCGCACCGCAGAAGAAAAATGATGAAGTAAGACGTTCAAAACGTACAAATGATTAAAAATTGGAGATCGATACCATAAAACGATGTCTCGTGTTCCAATAAACTGTGTCAAAAAAACTCGTGGCACTTCGAGAGTGCCATTCATTTCAATGAAAGTATATATTAATAAATCGGAGCTATGCAGTGCACATTCTTGTGCATAACTCGAATTCATAATCTAGATAACAGCTGCTAGTATTTTCTCTCTCTCGGTTTTACCTTCTCTTTACTTAAATCTAGTTGAACGGTGCACAGATTCTTACATAAATATTCACGCGAGTAATAAAATTCGAGATTTCAAGAACGTCAGAAGTTTCTAAACTATGATCTGTTCTAAATCAGAGAGAACGGACATCATGTTCGCCTGTAGTGGTATGGGACTTATAAAAAATTCGTCTTCCAAAGGAAAAGTGGGTCCCCGCTGCCAGCCCGTTTCCATATATGCAGATATCTTAGGAGACAGCACCTTTCACACAAGGTTAGTAAAGTTCCTTCTGAAACCTGTTCTTGTTTTGTCGAAGGAATCGACGCCCCGACTAGCTTCCTATTTTAAACTTATTTACGGATTTGTACAAACGTACATACATGCGAGCCGCGAGAGCTACGCGCCGGTTTACTTTTCCCAGCAAATGTTAGCAGGGTGCATATCTAAAATTATCAGCGAACTGTTTATTTATTTCCTTGTGGTAACCATCGAATGATAAATACTTGCAGGGACTTCAAACTGGAAACATTCATCTCCTGTACAATTTATCTGTCTACGTATCCCTTCGTATCCGACTCCATTTTGAAAAAATAATGTCGCTGCCGAACTAACATAGTGATTCGCGAATACCAATTTTGGAGACATAGGTGACAATTTTTTAAATAGTCCAGTGGAACAATGTATTGTTTACTTTCCTATTTCCTTTCTTAGTCTGTTTAACACTAAACCTACCGAGGCTTAAAAGTAACTGGTACGTGTACCCTTATAAAAATGACAAGAATAATTTCATTTAGACATTATGCGGCTCTTATTGTAATATATGCTCTACTAAAGGTATCTATACAATCATTTCTTATGAAATCATTGTTATTATTTCAATGATTGTGAAATAAAAAATCTGGAACCGGTCATTCTGATCGGTGGTGCTAGGTTTAGTGTTAATCGTAATTCAAGATGTAGTAAGAGGAAAATTAATTCCTTTTTTCTAATTAGAATGTTGATATAAAATGCGAATAATCATGTACCCCTTGCTCTCATTCGAATAAAATTGGATTCGGATAATGATCAATTGCGGACTAGTCGAAAACCGAAAAGGCGGAGAAACGGTCGCGTTCGTCCTCGAGGATAATATAAAAACAAACAGTAGCAGAGTCGAGCTCCCGTTACACCAGTTTCATAAATTACCCGCGGGCGTATCGATCTCCCCTAACTTAATCGAAACACGGCAATTCATGCTGGCCCGAATTCATGCGGCAACGGCGAGCGCACAGCACACAGCACGTGCATCGGGAACCGCTAGGTTCCTCCCGCGTGTACATATCGCGAACTTCGGGCATGTACAGAGGCCGATTCCGTGGATTTATAGCGCGCGTGACACACGCGACGCTTTTCACCATGCGAGCCCGGGTGGGACCATACAGCCCATTAATGGGTTGTCTTACTTTTTTTCTTTCTTTTTCGCGGCCGATACGCTGACCTTGATACCACGTCGCACGTGAAGGAAAAGTGGAAAGGAAACAGCGACCGGCCTTTCTCCGAAGATATTTATTTGCCTTATCCGATCATCGGGACACTTGATTTTTTTCCTTTGATACGCACAGGCAGCGAAAGACAGATAGAGAGGGCGTAATTAAAACAAAGCGTTACACTTACGCCGTTACGATGACTTGGGCCAGGCCAAACGGAAACCGATTTTCCACGTGCGCGCGTCAGCCAGCCAGCCAACCAGCCAGCCAGCCACTCTTTCACGTCGCACACTTTCACTCGGTACGATCAAGAAAAAATGATCCCGATCTGTCTCTGCGTAGGTATACACATAATCGTCCAACGCACCCGTCCTCGGCCACGAGTACAACAGCACTGACCTGCCGTCACAGAGGGAGAAGAGAACGGACCAGGTAACAGAACCTCTCGACTGTTCCTCTCTTGTGTCCTCTTTCTTCCTCGACACTCTCCTTCGTCGCCACCTACCTTCTTCCTTCTTCTTACCTCGAGAACCTCCACTCTTTCTTTCTCATCTCTCTCATCTCTCCATCCCTCTCCCTCTGTTCTTGGCACCTTGTCTATCTATCCGTTCTTCCTTCTCGTCCTCTGACCCTTCTTTCTTCTATTTCCTCTCTCTCCTTCCCCCTTTTCTTAGGTTCCTCTATCAACAGTTTTCTTTTCTCTTTTCATCGTTTCTCTCGCTTTTTTTCCCGTTTATTTCGCCGTCCGTTCGCCGTTTACCGATCTTCCCCTCGTTTCGTCCTATCGTTGACCTTCTCTCTATCGATTCCGTACGACGTACGATGTTAGTTAACCGAGGCCTCCTTTTTTACCCTTTGATTGCGGAACGGTCGGCCCGGTAACGAATAATACAAATCCGTCATGCTAATGGAGAGACACGGAGAAAAGATAATACTCTATCCGTATGCTGTTGATGTTGCTGCCGATGCTGCTACTGCTGCTGTTGGTAGTTTCGGTTTTACAAACGCTGCCCCATTATGGGAGTCGACGGCGCAGCATCCGCCTCGCTCGGACGAGGCGTTCACGCGTTGAAGTTCCTTATGAGGACATCCTGCCCAGAGGTTGGTGATATTTTATCGAAATAAAAAGTGTCGGTGACGAGCCGAATACCCAGTACGATGTTATTTATTGTTCATCGAACGATACCTTGTCCCGAGAAGAAGTTCACGCGTCGATTAAAAGACGACGGTTCTGGTTGCTTATTAATCTCTAGACTGCGGATTTTTCTACAGAACAACAGTGTTCGAAGTAAGTCGTCAGAAATAGACATTTTATGAAAATGTATTTGCTCTGTTAATAATATTTAGTAAATCGAAAATAGTGTAACTATGTCTTTAAACTATCCTAATGTCTTCGTAGTTTTGTACTTCACCTATTCGTTCTTGCCATTAGTGCATGAAATCCGCAGTCTATTAAGCACAGAATGAAAGTGTAGAAGTCGTCCATGTAAACAGGAAAATAATCTTTTTCCATTTATTTATCGGAATTACGCGAAGAAAACATATTTCTAATTAAGTACAAAACGACTTACTTTTGCATCTAATATATGTATACATATTCACCTTGCGTGTACGCTCTATTTAACACGTTAGATATGGTCTGTCTTAGAAATCGATAAGATCAATTTGTTTGTCGGAGCAAAGTAATAATTTATTGCACACTTTCAATCTGAGCTAGTAAAAGTTTACTTAGCTAGAAGATGTCGTGTATGTTTTAATTGCTGAAATAAGAATATATGCTTACACCTGTCATCCGAAAAAACAAACCGATACGGTGTGATTATTTCATGTAAATAAATTTTCAATAATGTTATAGCATTTTCTGATTAGAGATTCTGAACCTTTTCCGAGTGAAATCTGTTTTCAATAAAATTATCACTGTATACATTATGACTTCCGTATGCACCGGAAGTCGTTCCCAACACCCCAACAGGTTTCATGATACAGTGTCTTGCTTGCCATGCAAATGCGGGAAGATTACCGAACAAGTTTCAAATATGTTCCTCCATTCATTTTATATAGTAAATTATTGCAAAATACGTAGAAATGCAAATATATATGCCTCAACAAATGATTGTCCATTAGAATTTTTTTCATTGTTATTTGCAATAGAATCAAAGTTCGTAATTAATGATACTATTAATCGTACGTAATTAATGACTAAACGTATTTAATGAATCGTATTTAATATTTGCTAAATTAAATTATGTAATTTCGAACACCAGAAAGTTTAAAAGAGTTCAACAACGTCAAGATTTGGCTCCTGTTTGTTGCAATTGACGTAGTCAATTTTTATTTTGCATAAAGATCTGCTGTCAACTTATCAAACCCGACGCCACAATGGATCGAGTAAGAAAAATAAATGGACGTGCCAATTGTCTCCTGTTTTTGATTTTATGGAAAACTCGTTTCGGACAAAACTATAATATTTCAAGGGGTGCATCAGACGCCGGCGATAGCCGAGAATTTTCTATCACTGTTATTTTGTACGAGACTTCAAGATTATCAGTATAACTTTCAAATGGAATATTTTCTCACTGTACAACAAAATATGTGTTTCGTTCTACTCGCAGAGTAAGGAAACATGCAAATTGTCTTCGTTGTTTTTGAATTTATGGATCAACTGTTTCGGACAAACGAACAATACTTCTACCGGTGCATCCGTCGATGATGAAGAATTTTCTGCCAATATTAATTTTCACGAGATTTCAAGATCATCGGTATTTTTTAAAAATAAAATATTTTTACAGTGCCCACGAAAAATAGGCGTTACGTTCGACTGTGACGACGGGATCGCGCACTTCCCTCGTTAGAGGCACCGATTGGCCTCGTTGACGCGTCAGAGTATGGTAGATCGATATCAACACGGTTGCGATTAGGCCCTTACCTGATGCCCGCGAGTCCTGCTGCCTTTACATCGCCGGAACACCGGTAATCTAGCGGCTAGTAGCGTACGCGCAACGAAGTTCACCGTCTTCTCCCATAACCCCGTGTAGAGCATATTGCTCTCGCGTACAGAGAACGCATTGTTACGGTCGTCAGCTGCTGCTTCGCTTCAAACGAGTACTCTTTCTATATAGGTGGGGAGATGCACCAGGGTTCCGGGGCACGAGTTACGGAGGGGAACCACTGCGTGATAGGAAGAGGGGGCATTCGTTCCCCTCTATTGTTCCCGGCGCATATGCATGGAATTTTCACCCGGCCGATTGTCTCCGCAAATTGGGTATTCGCTGTCACCTTTCGATCATCGACACAGTTCGAAAAAAAATATATTTGTTAACCCTTAAAAAGACTGTCTCATGTAAAAGCATAAATTCGAGTGGGGCAGCATCGGCCTCAATAGTTCAAGGGTTAAGAGGGTGTTCTGGTCTAAAGCGTCATTTGGCAAGGCCTGTTTGGAAATTTTTGTAAAGAAATCGGACGACTGCTTTATATTGAGGTTTTGCACGCGTGTTTTCTATTATTTGGACTATACAATAGAATTTTTTGAAGGCAAAATACTTAAAATTGTTGGAGTTACAGTTCCTTCTAAATAGTCATATAGAAAAAGTGCCTTATTGACTTAGAAAACGTCTCGTATGTTTAAATGTTTACTCACTTCCTTCCCAATTATTTTTTAAGAATATCGTTTCTGATAGGGGATCCTAAGCATTCAGTGCGATTACTTCACTTCATTGTCAGTTTACTCCAAATTGCAAAAATCTTGGCTGTGTGTATATTTAATGAAGAACTAAATTCAGTTGAAGAAAATCTAACAGTATTGTTAAACTCTCGAGTTCTTAATGTTTCACATTTAATGCACTCATTGTCACGAATGCATAAAATCCGCTGTGTTCTTGCGCGCATAGTGTTTAATCAGAGGGTGCTCGGTACAAATTTTACAACAAAAGTTCCGTTTTTTAGGTATGAACGCTATTTATGGGAAACGTTTCGAAAGTAATCTGTCTGTACACGCACCCGAGAAAAAGAGAGCCAACGATTGGGAGAAAGTAATCTTTATAATTGGAAAATGTTCTTTTGAGTGCGAACAACCACTATTAGCTCGCGAAAAACGGATGCTTTCGATGGTTGTAGAGATACCAATGTTTAGAATCATTTAAACAACAGTTTATAAATTTTTACAAATATACTTTTAACGATCATGCATCCAATCAAACAGCCTTCAAACTGGATCCGGATACTATCACCCACGTTAATCACTCGCATGGTTAGCCTAATCGAACTTCACCCTTCAATAAATCGAAAATATTCTGCAAATAAGCACGTATGTGGAATACTTTTGCAAATGAGAATTTAGGAGCTTCCAATCAATTTGGAAGTTATCAGGAAAATGAAAAGTGATCAAAGAAGGATGGATTGCTTAATGAAAAAATCAATTTTCAATATTACAAGCTGGAGTCCTTCGATTAATTTGTGAATCTTAGAAAAGCTAGCAATAAGTTATGGGATAAGGCAACAGGTAACATTGGTAACATCTGCTTCGAAAGCCCATTGTTTCAGATACTGTTTTTGAAAGATAATATCCTTGCTTAGCTAAACACGATTTCTAAAGGGAAGTTTATATAATTATTATTTTTACTTGAATTCCTATTAAACTTTCTGAGGTGAATATATATATGTTACAAGCAATTATTGTTTCAAACTATGTATTATTTCTTTCGCACGTTTCTACGCTGCCATTGGTTGTATCACTTAGGGAAGACTTATGATTTCAAAAGTGACTAACGTGAAATTTATACTTTCACGGAAGTGAAATGTAACCGTGCGAAGGCCAAGTAATACGATGGATCGTGCAGCTGTCAAATGCACGGCGACTGCAGGGTCAATTTGGACCCATAATGCTCATCTCATGTTTATCAAATGTGAATATTCCCTTTCGTAGAATGTTTGATTGATTTATTTATCTTGTTCATTTCTGGAGTAGAATTGAATAAAATTTGAATAAAACGGTGAGTATTAATATGGTGCAATAGACTATAATTACATTAAATTTGATTATACAGGTAAGATTAAAATGCAGCCACAATGGGCGTTGACACATTTTGCTATAATTAATATAAGTAGATAAAAAAAATGCAGTATAAAATAAAAATCGAATGTAGCAATTGATTGGTATTACGTTAATAGAACTGTACTATTTAAGAAAAATTGTTATATATTCCTGTTTTTTTCATTGCCTAAAATGGAAAATATTAAAATATGATGGAAAAGTTTTTAAAAAGTTGAAAAGTGTCGGTAACTTACCGACCGAATTCTTAACTGCACGAAATGCAGATGGCGTGACTGACTTGCACCAATGTTCACGTTCTTACAACCATGTAAATCGATCCATTTGTTTACGGAGGTCGTCTGCTACTTCATCGTATTCTACCAGTGTTTTGAGATCAAATACTATGCTCTGAATTAAGTTTTTATGTGACTTTAAACAGGAACAGAGCTGCAATGCCGGGAACTGAAGTTAGTATCGTTAACTATTGCATAAATACGCATTTAAATGTAGAAAATATCGTTAAGTATTCATTTGACAGTTCTACCTGTCAAACCGTGTGAATATTATTTTTCACAAATCGAGGATAGAAATCTACTTGATGAATCGGATCTCTATCTTTGTTCTTGTATCTTTCCATTTACATATGTTTTATGACCATTAAAATGATATAATTTATATAGGACAACACGACGGAACTAGGGGAAATAGAAAACGTCAGGGTTGTGGTCCGCGTTCGACCTTTAAATGGAAAAGAGTTGGACGGGCATTGCAAAAATATAGTACACGTAGATACTATAAACAGTGAAATAACCGTTGAAAATCCCAATGCTGCGCAAGGAGAACCACCAAAAGTTTTCTCCTTTGATGCTGTCTTCGACACAGATTCGTCACAGGTTGATATTTATAATGAAACAGCAAGACCTATCGTCGACAAAGTTCTACAAGGATACAATGGAACCATATTCGCATATGGGCAGACTGGTACTGGTAAAACTTATACCATGTCAGGGGCTAAAACGTCTCCCCAGCTTAGAGGTATTATTCCAAACAGCTTTGCGCATATCTTCGGGTATATAGCTAAAGCTCATGAAAATCAGAAGTAAGTTAATTAAATTAATCACAGATTCCATAGATTGCATAAGTAAAGAAATGTCTGAAACAAAGCTTGTATTTTAATTATAGATTTCTTGTACGTGCAACATACTTAGAGATTTACAATGAAGAAGTTAGAGATCTATTGGGTAAAGATCAAAATACGAGACTGGAGGTGAAAGAAAGACCAGATATTGGAGTGTTCGTCAAAGATCTTAGTGGTTACGTCGTAAATAATGCAGATGATCTTGATCGAATAATGTCTCTTGGTAATAAAAATCGTAAGTATATTTTTAAAAATGATCAAGTTACAAAAGTTGTATAATTAGGGTAGAGTCGTGCAGTACCGACCGCTCTATGTATTCTTGTTATATCTTGGACTAGAATCGGTAAAAATTAAAATTAAAAAAAAGGAATTTGTAACACAAAGGGAACTAAATAAAAGGCGAGAAATTAATTTTGTGAAATTTGTACTTCCAATGTGTAGGTGTTGTGGGAGCTACAGCAATGAATGTATCAAGTTCTAGATCCCATGCAATATTTACAATCACAGTCGAATCTAGTCAACTTGGGGACGATGGTGAACAGCATGTTAAAATGGGCAAACTACATTTAGTTGATTTAGCTGTACGCAATTTCTACTATTACCCTTCCATATATTTTTTAAAAGACATGTGCTAAATTGCTATATTGTATCATATCAGGGTTCAGAAAGACAAAGCAAAACAAAAGCTACTGGAGTTCGTTTAAGAGAAGCAACAAAGATTAATTTGTCACTTTCAACATTGGGTAATGTAATATCTGCATTGGTCGATGGTCAAAGTTCTCATGTGCCTTACAGAAATTCGAAATTGACACGATTGCTTCAAGACTCTTTGGGTGGTAATTCAAAGACGTTAATGGTAATATTTGCATTTTGTTATGGTAACAGTAATTTATTCAGTATGTACTGGCTTTAATTGAGCATTTAAATCATCACTTAAATCTAGTGCGCGAACGCGAGTCCAGCAGATATAAATTATGACGAAACCATAAGTACACTACGTTATGCGAACCGTGCTAAGAATATTAAAAACAGAGCGAGGATTAATGAAGATCCAAAAGATGCTTTACTTCGTCAATTTCAAGTGGAAATTGAACAACTACGCAAACAATTAGAAGAAAATGGTGCAGAAATCTCCGAATCTGAGGACGAGTCCGAAGATTCCGACGCAACAGGAGAAACAAAGCTAGAAAAGAAAGCTAGGCGTAGAAGAAGTCAAATATTAACAATGGAAGAGTTAGAAGACAGAGATGCAGAATCCACCGAAAAAATTGACAAAGCTGAGCGAGAGGATAAAAGTCCAGATGACAAGGATGTTATAGAATTGAAAAAAACTCAGTAAGTTTTTAAACGTTAATCTCAACAGCAAGGTATATACAAAATGTTAATTTTTTATAGGAACGAGAAGGAAGCGTTGCGAGAAAAAATGCAAAATTTACAAAATAAAATTTTAGTTGGAGGTGAGAACTTGTTGGAAAAAGCCGAGGAGCAAGAACACTTATTAGCTGCTGCAGCAATTGAACTTGAACAACGTAAAAGCAGAGAAGAACAACTTAAAAAAGCTATTGAAGCGAAAGAAGCTGAACGCATTGACATAGAAGAGAAATATTCTTCCCTGCAAGAAGAAGCGGCTGGAAAAACGAAAAAATTGGCCCGTGTGTATACAATGTTAATGTCTATAAAAGCAGAATTATCTGATTTACAGCAAGAACACCAAAGAGAAATGGAAGGCCTCTTAGAAGGTGTCAGAGGTATTGGAAGAGAATTACAGCTTCAAGAATTAATAGTAAATAGTTACATTCCTGTTCAATATCAAGTATGTAAAATTTGATATAAACATGTCAATATTTATAATATTTAAGTTTATAAATGTAAACACATGAAATTAATAGGACCTGCTTACAGTAGTAAGAATTTCACTTTTTTTTGGATCTTTGTACAATACATTTGCTATATAGTTTTAAGAAGAATTTGGAATCAATTAACACTTATTTTACTGACAAGGGAACATATTCAGTTGATACACGCCGATTTTGATGAAACTTATGTGAGATATAGTTCTTCGAAAAATATTTGACACGTATTTTTTTTATCGGCAACCATCCACTCTGAGGGGGTGAAAACAGCCCTCGAAGTCAGGGGTCAAAACCACATTTTTTGAGAAAAAAAAAGTTTGTTAAAAAATTCTTGCGCGACTACATTTCCCATTGAAAACGCACAATTTAAAAAAAAATTCAAATTTTTTCAACCTCTGGTTTCCGAGATATTTCAAAAAATATGGTTTTGACTCCCAACTTTGAGGGCTGTTTTCACCCCTTCAAAGTGGATGGTTGCCGATAAAAGAAAATACGTGTCAAATATTTTTCGAAAAACTATAGCTCACATCAGTTTCATCAAAATCGGCCATTCTCATCTGAATATGTTCCCTCGTGAGTTACACACAATGTGTAAATTATTTGAATCAGGATTTATCTATTCTATACTTATGAAATTCTGAATATCTCATTAATTTTATTCTAATTACAGACAATGGTTGAGAGATATGTTCATTGGAATGAAGATATTGGAGAATGGCAATTGAAATGTGTAGCATATACGGGTAATAATATGCGCAAAGCACAAGCAACTCCACCCGTAGGAAACAACAAAGATGTAGGTTTTATGTCTGATCGTACTGGATAAAT
Source organism: Lasioglossum lativentre (assembly GCA_916610255.1). Classification (NCBI taxonomy): domain Eukaryota; kingdom Metazoa; phylum Arthropoda; class Insecta; order Hymenoptera; family Halictidae; genus Lasioglossum; species Lasioglossum lativentre. The sequence continues at coordinate 19,767,127 of OU744364.1, read as the reverse complement.
GAATATAGGAGTATTTACGACAATTTCTCGTTATAGCAAACGCAACCAGATATGTCGAATATATATCTTTCTTACAACACTGGAATTGACAATACTTTCGCGCAACCGAAAAAAATAAGGGGCCGATCTGGAGTTCCTAGGCCAACTACTGCACATAAACGTACTCCGCATTAAAAGTATATTTAAACTATAAAGTGATAGAGATATTTATAATATATTTTTCACCGAGTACCTTTTTTAGTATTTTTTCAGAGTATTATATTTATTTTTGTTTGTATCATTTGTACGAGGAGCGTTGTATTACATGTACTTATATACTTACTCTTATTTTAAGACACTTGCGTTTAATCCCATTTCAAATATTGTACGAAAGAATAGAATGATATCTCGATATCTTCCATTATTATGAAACTATATAATATAAAACTACAACAATGGAAAAGAGAACATAAATCTTAATTCGTATTGATTAATAATATACATTCAATCGTCTTGCGTGTAGATGTAAAAAGAAGTTGTGGATAAATTTGTATTGGAAGTTATACATCTTGAATTAGTAGAATCAAATCTTAATTTGGATTGAGTAACTTTATCGTTAGTTATCAAAATTAACACCTGAAATGAATTGTCATGATATAGTAAGACTTTAGGTTTTTATGGATTTCTGTATCTCTCTGTGATGTTTGTTAAATATTATATGTCGAAGTTTAATTTAATAATGAATATGAATTCATAGAAAGTACATTTTCATATTTAATAGCATGCAATCTAATTATTACTATTACTAAATAGAAAGTTGACCTAAAGACTTTTAGAGTGGAAAATATGTACTGTACCTGTCCGATAAGAAATAAAATGTTTTGCTCTACATGAAGATATTAGGTACATATAATTAAAGGAATGGGAATGCAATATTTATAAAATAATTGTTAGCATAGTTGCGTCTTTTTACATTGCCATTCGCGTATACTTTGATAAGAATTAGATTTTTTAGCACGACGATAATACTGTAGCATGTATTTCATAGTATTTTTTAGACGACAGTATGTTACAACAATCATTTGGAAAAGACATAATCGTTTATATTTTCGTTTCTAATTTCCTGTTCATTGTTAACGAAAACATTTAAATCAGATGAAAATAATTGAGATTACTTTATAATCTCATATTGAGGAAATAAAGCGTATTCTACAGTTTTATCCGTCTATATCTTGAGTTATATCGAAGCACGTGCATTCTTTAATTACTGTGATAATAAAATGCTTGTATTATTTTTAATTCATTTTACTGATTATTTAAAATAATCAAAATAGTTGAATACTTGTAATCATTATTGTGTGCATGTTATGCTTTTTTATATATATAAATATATATATAATTTACGAAATAAACATGAATTATTATAATGTGTTTATCTTGTTTCAATATTTATTTATAACATATATTATAAAAAATCTATATTAAGTTTCAATAACAAGAAAGATTTGATTCAATGCTTTTTTTACTTAAAATATTCTTTAATCCATCGTCTTATATAGTAACGGTGATAATTTCGTGTTAAAATTACACTGCGCGGATCCTCTTTACGACTGCCTCTTAAATCAAGATGATGTGCACCTTCCGGAATTATTATTGCAACTGCGGATAAAGATAAATTCCTTACTACTCCACCACTAGTCCATGGATCCATTAGGCCATTACTAAACGAACACAACAATTATACATTACAAAATGAAAAATATTTCTAAATTTTTCTGCGATATTTTCTCCTGGACATAATTTCGTAATAGTAATATGTACCTGAAAACTATATTTGTTGCTGTTGACAAATCTGTACATCCATATTGTTTGCAAGCTAAATCTGGTTGTGGTTTTACAGAGAATTTTTTCTCACAATCCTTTGCGTATTCGTTAAAATTCCATTCTTCACGTTCAAACATATCACTTATCCCAGTTGCACAAATAGGCATTACCATTTCTGTACAAGCTTGATAAGGCCAACCAATAGCATCTAAACTTGAAGACAAATCAGTATCATTTATATTTAAACACTTTGTTTCACCAGTGTAATTAGTATATACATTAATTGCTTGATATACGGCTAGCAGTAAGTCTTTCCCTGTTAGTGATTCGTTTGTTAGATGCTTGCATACAGCCTATAATAGAAATTAAGTGTTCAAGCTATAACACAAGAAAGTTGAGTACATGTTATTTTTATTAAATTGATAAGAATTAGTACACCTACATTAACTGGATAAGCAGGCAATGGTGCCAAGAAATTAGCCTTGTATGGATAATTCATCATAGCAAGATTTCCGTAAATATCTATCAAATAATCTTTTAGTTGTTTAACTTGAGAATTATTCTTTAATGGTTCGCATAGTTTCCAGTTATCTGATAACCACGTTTTTCCTGCATCTATTAAAAATGAGTGACAATCCTTTTATAAACATTGTATAAAATATGCAGGATGTTCAGCATCAGGTAGCATATAATTTAAAAGATGATTTTTCATAACAATACGAGTCGGAAATACTGGTAGATTTTTTGAAAATATAATCGAAACCATAATTTTCTTCTACCTGTTGCTAAACATATTTATATTCAAGCATCATAGTTGAGCGGTAACAATAGCCATCTAATATGGGAAAATGTAATTCCCTCTACAGCTTGAACGAGAATAGTGATGTTTTGAGCGGCCGATGACCGTGAACAATTAATTATCCAGGCCTACCCTAGATAATGTTTAAATATGTAAAATACAGAAAAGGAAATTGATTTATTACCACTTGATACTACATTGTTAATTGCACTCCATGACTTTTTAATGTTGTCCGGGCAATTTGGATGAGCCATTTTAAAATCTGAACTTAGTATTCGATTAAAAGATTCACACTCTACAATACCAGTGAATTGAAGGATTGGAGCTGAAGCTGCAATTGCTCTGAAACATTATTTTCGATTTATATCATAAATTATGCGTACAGCATCAAACATTTATACATTATTACTATAAATTGCTTTAATTACTGACCCCTGTACAATATGAGGATACTTCATACGAATCCATGCACTAAGCATGCCACCATATGAGCCTCCGAAAACAATTACTGGACTCTGTTTATATTTTTGTGAGGATTTTAAGTATTCAATAAGGTCAACATAATCTGCTAAAGCCTGCTGAGATGTTAAGTATCCTAAATGTTTAGAATCGTTATAAGATTTATTACCATATGGCATAGATTCCCCGTAATAACGATGTTCAGCAAAAATTACTAATGCATGAAATTCTGTTGCAATTTCCCACATAAATCCCTGCAAGAATAATATTCAATTTATGATTTAACGTAAGATAATCATAAGAAATTAATTAAACATCATGTAACATATTAAGAATTCCATTTCTATGATTTAGTCTTACCGTATTTTGAGCAAAAACCTCAATGTTACCCTCATTGCCGGTATAAAAGAAAATTGGTGGAGCATTTTCTTGTTGCCAAGTATCATTTATAAGGTACCTTAATTTGAATGTATCTTCAACAGAAAAACTGAAGTGATCCACCTACAAAAAGAAACTCAATTATTTTATTTATCTTCCGAAAACAAATTTACACATAAAAAAAGGTTTATAAATATAAATAAACCAAAGGACATTCAAATTCGTCTAGTTTAAAGTAAAACTTTAAGTTTAATATTTTCTATATATACTAAAAAATATTAAACTTTACAAACGCGTGAATTCATATATTCCAGTAATTCAAGTTGGAGAATTGTAAAAATTCAATGAACAATAAAATTAAATAGTAATAATAAAAGTTATATTTAAATACATACCGGCATTTCGATCGTTTTAATTTCATACTTGTAATTCGCATTGTGTAATTCTTTCTTAAAATCACTATTAAATTTATGTGATAAAAATTTTGACGAAGAAGGTTGCCACAACATAAAAAATATTACAAGTAAAACATATTGGAACTTCATTGCAATCTAAATATCGCAAATAAGTCAACAACAGTCAACAATTTTCACATCTAACATCCAACTGGCGCCAACGTGAAGAAATGAAACGGACATACAATATACAATCAGAGTGATACAATTGGATACAATGTATATAGATTCTGACAACAACCCACACACTCTCTAATAGAGGTCCTCTATTAGCTACAGTTTCATACCACAGTTCATACTTTAAACCTCTGCTTCAAACAATCAGTGATGGACAATTTTCTATGTTTCTATTAGGCAGTTTCTCAGATTCTTTTATCAATAAAACTAAAAATCTGAAAATATCAGTATAGATATATGCACAGTAATAATTAGTAATTTTATACATGGAAGATAATATGTCATTTTGTAGAAATTAGGATGGGGAAAAAATATTTTTTATTAACTCGAGAATTTCTTATTGACTAAATAGAAGATACGCATGTTTTGTTGTATTTTACAAATTTGCAGAAACCGTAAGTGCATAGAGATTTGAAGTCTAGTAATAATACGTAAGATGTCAAACTCCGTCTATACGAAGTCTTCGCACGAGGACTCCATTTTCTACGATATGTAATTATAAAGTCGTGTAGCCTCCGTAAGAACTCGGGCAGCGTTTTACTCATGATGTTTCCGAAATGTATTGGAAGGTTCCTGTTCGGAAATCTCAATTCCTCTAAGTGTAATGTTCGTAGTATGTCGCAAATACCCAATGTTCATTCCAAAGAAGCACTTGGAAAGCATATGAAAGTACAGGTTAGCGGCGCTCCATTACTTTTCGATATAACGATAACAACTTACTTCATATATCCTCTATACTTTCATTCAGTTTGATCAATTTGCTCTTCAAAAGCGAAAACTTCAATTTTATTCATCGCCTGTCGCTCATAAACGAATCGTGATAGTTGGTCAATGAACCGTTTATCAATGTAGGGTTGGGTCCGTGCAGTCAGGAAAATGAAAGACAACATTTTCGTTGACGTTTCCGATGGTTTATCGCCAAACATGTTGCAAATTGTAATACCGAAATCCAACAACCCGGAGAAGTTGAGTTACGGTTGTAGCATTGCGGCAGAAGGGGAATTAGGTTTGGCTCCGAATGGTAAGGTTGAGTTGCACGCTAGCAATGTTACAGTAATCGGTGAATGCGATGTTATGGATGGGTATCCTTTTGCTCCGAGGAAACAGTACAATGACGAATACATTAGACAGTATTTGCACTTGAGACCAAGAACTAGAGCCTTTTCTAGTTTACTCAGGCTGCGAGGTCTAATGTCTGCAGCCATTGGAAGTTATTTTGAAGATAGAGCATTCATTAATGTACATACCCCAATTTTAACTTCAAATGACTGTGAAGGTGGTGGTGAATTGTTTTTAGTAAAACCGCACTCCATAGACGTACTAAAAAGTATGAAAAGGGAGGGTATGACGGAAGAAGAATCTTATTTCAATACTAAAGCTTTCTTAACGGTTTCTGGGCAACTGCATTTAGAAGTTGTTGCAAGGTGAATATACAACACAATTGTGCGAAAGACAGACACTAGAATAGTTAAAGATACATGTACATCAATTGCTAAACTTTTTCAGAGCTCTTACAAAGGTATACACTTTCGGACCAACTTTCAGAGCTGAAAATTCTAAGTCAAGATTGCATTTGTCTGAATTTTACATGTTAGAGGCAGAAATTGCATTTGTCGATAGTCTTGATGATATAATGGATGAAGTGGAATCACTGATCAAATATGTCACCAAAGATGTAGTTGAAAGAGGTGCTTCAGATATGAATGCAATTGGTAGTCAGGAACCAGAGTGGTTGAATCAGAAGTTTACGCGCATAACGTACAATGATGCGATTAAGATATTAGAGAGTAATGATAAGACATTAAAAATTCCTGTATATGGAGAAGCATTTACCAAAGAACAAGAATTATTTTTAGTGGAGCAGAACAATAATATTCCTATGTTTGTTACAAATTGGCCAAAAGAAATTAAGCCTTTTTATATGAAAGAATGTAAAGATGATACTTCAAAGGTGAGGGACATGGACTAAGAAGCATGATGCTTTTAACTAATAAGTATTGAGTATTATACTTTTCTTTGAAGGTTGCTGCTATGGACCTCTTAGTACCTTTAGTAGGGGAGTTAGTAGGAGGGAGTTTACGTGAAGACGATTACGAAAAATTACAGTCAAAATTACCTTCAACATCTAATCTTTCTTGGTACTTAGAACTTCGTAAACACGGCAATGTTCCAACAGGAGGCTATGGGTTAGGCTTTGAGAGATTATTGCAATGTGTTCTGGGCATATCTAATATTAAGGACACGCTACCATTTCCTAGATGGCCCCACAATTGCAATTTATAAATAAAGGTTTCAGGATTATTGCGTACTTGATTCTTCCTGAACATAATAGCTATTATACGCTATTCAAGTACCAAAATAAAGTATCATTTTAAAAAAAGAAAAAGAGTAGAGTACATTCTTAAAAAGCAGTTCTATGGATGAATGATATTGTCTTTTGAGGGTAAAATTAAAAATGTTCACTCGGATGTGTAAAGAAAGCACAATTTTATTCAATTTATTTCAGTGTAATCTAAAACGTTCAATGTTACAAAGTTTCATTATACTAAGGACAAGGAGTAAACAGTAACTTTAATACATACTCACGTTTTTTTTTCTAAAAATAAGTTTTATTGAATCTCGAGATAAATCTCAACTAAAGGATAACTTTCTTATCAATACCTTTTTTTTTCATTTGTTCAAATAGTTTTGAACTTCTAAGGTATTTTTTCAGCAATGACGATTACCTTAAGGGATTCTTTTTAGAAAGGTAAATTTAGGATTATAAATAAGCAACCAAAGGTAGTCAGACCCCGAATAATCAACAAGATTTCTTTTTATACAACAAAATAATCCTCCTCTAGTAGTAACTGTTTTTCTTCCTTACCCAATATCGTCGCGATTATTTTAATGTTGATATTTTTTTATGTACATTATAATCAACAATTTCATATATCACACAATTTGTACATCTAACTGAATTGGGTAATATCTCACTCTCACCTGTTCGCTCTCTATCTCTCTTTTTCTCCCTTTGTCCTTACTTCTTGCAGGACCTTGCTTTCGTTCTCGTGAAATGAAATCGGGATTTTACACCTTTAGAAAACAATCGCATCGAGTACCTTTCGAATGTTTTTACAAAGTACAAACGGTATGAAATTCTTAGTCTCTTGTGCATATTAATGGTGCATTTCCGACAACTCTCTGTCACGAAACGCGATTGCACTTCTCGTGTTCGGGAATGCTACTTTTACCATCATGTATCTCGCTCTAATTAAATCGTTTCAATTATTAAATATGTACAGTTCTTATTCTCTTTTTCGGCTTAATTAAAACTTAAATGAAGAGCTAAACACACGCACGCACGCGCGTTCATACTCCCACTCATACGTACAAACGCGTTGCATTACATACATTATAACTTATACGACATGATACATAGATGCGTAGGAATAAGGATCATGATTAATTTTTGTACCAATGATTGGCAGTCCGAAGATAGAAATGCTCTAGGTAAAAACAGGTATATGAAATCTAAGAACGAAAATATATACGCGAAGCACGCACACCGGAGAGAATGAATAGGACAATAAAAAAAGAGAATAAAAAAAATTCGGTCAGCGTATCATCAGGTCGTATAAGTTGCACAGTTTGTGATGTATATCGCGTAAATACTTAAATCTTAAGTAACGCTATGCACAAAATACATTCGAGATATCACACGCAACGCTTCGCGCGCGCTCATGCACACGCACACATACCCGCGCACGCATCTCAAATATGTGTAATATATTACAGATACTATTTACATAATCGAGCAGAGCCCCGACAACTCTTGCCCTCTTTCCACGGGTGGTAAATTGGACAATTTTCTACCTTGCAAAGCAGGTTTCACGGAGGCAGGCACCAAAGGTTCCGTTACTTCTTCAACCGGTGTCTCGACTACAGGTTTTTCCTTCTCCTTCGATTCTTCCGGCTCTTTGTTGACACACAACGGCTTCGTAATGTTAATTTTGATTCGAGATGGTGCCGCTGGAATAGATGCGGGTGTAGAATCCAATTCTACGTTTCCATCTATGGAACTTTTCACGGCAGCGTACGTTGTGTCAACCGTTGCGGGTTCAGCGATTACGCTCTCTTCTGGATCTAAGTGTGGAATTATTCCAGGAATTGTGAAAGATTAGTACACATCAAAATGCATTTCAAACGGTGAGCAAAGGGAAGTTTAAAGTGTGTGTAAATGTTCTGCAATTAAGTTAATTCATTGGTGCATCCGGAAAGTGCAATTTTGCACCGAACTGTCGAACTGCACAAACTTTTTAAACTACCTTTCCACCGTGATTCCAGGTATTTTTTCATATACCGTAATTATACCGATAAAAATATCGAACATACCTGGTTCTGCATCAACAGGTTCCTCTTTCACTTCCACGTTGCTGAAATCAACACCGCCATAATCGAATTGCTCCTCTTCCAATTGCTCCTCGGGTTCGTCGATTGGCTCTTCTTTAATTTTAATATTTTCAAAGGAATTATCAATAGTCTCTGGTTCACATCCTTCCATTTCAGTCGTAGAAACAGCGTCTTTATCTACGTTTTCAACGTCAACAGATTCCACGTTATTGTTTTTCGATTCCTGATCTTCTTCTATTATATCGTTCTGTTCTGTGTCCATCGCTTCTACAACCGCAGCTTCATCTTCTTTATGAGTAGCTTCAGAAGATTCTTCTTGAACGATTCCTTCCATCTTTTCATCGGTTGCTTCTGTTGTTTCGTTTTCGACAATCGACGTTGCCGCGTTTGATTCTTCAGTCTTAATTTCATCCGCGAGAGTTTCATCGGAACTTTCCTTCTTTTCATCCTCCATTTCTTCGATGGTTTCCTCGAGTGCTAGCGCTGACTTTTCCAAAGCTCTCTGGTGATGTGGAAAAAAATGGAGAGTATTAAATTTCGTTTTGGTAAGTAGTATATCAGTCCAAATGTGTGTTGCTAGTAACTATAAACGTGCAACAAAGAATTACGGAAATAAAATTTGTTATTTTCACTCTCTACATTGTACTAACGTATATACAGGATTATCCATAGTATGTGAACGTCACTTGAGGGACATATTCGCCTCTCAAAAACAGTGAAATAAGTTGTACATAGTATTTTAGGGTTGTTTCCATTACGATGCAATATGTACTTAATAAGTTTCAATACATATAAATAATTTTACCATGATTGTCATTATTATGTTTTCGAAATTCTAAAAATGAACACGAACAAGAACTGAGTAACACATCTATATCTCTATGAACAAAAATTCTATGGACAGGGAAAAGATGAACTGAAAGATATATTGCAGCCTTTACTTTACGTTCATAAGTGCCTAATTACTTCCACTATATCTATACGTGAAGAAACAGTGCAATATATTAATTATTATTAATAAGCACATACCACAAGACTCTTTTCCTATTTTTTTGTAAGAATGCAACAAATAGAAAATTAGTTAATAAACTTATACCCATACGTAATTGCTCGAATATATGACGGAAAATTGTCAACACACACCCTATTACAAGAGAAAAGGTACAAACCTTGTAGTCCTCTAGACACAGTGGATGGTAATTCTTTTCTTCGAAATTAATCGCCGGTCTTAAATGCCACTCCTCCTTCTCTTCGTTGTAAAATTGTTCAAATGCATCATGGCACACTTGGCACCTGGAATCCTCGTCGGATCCAGTAGGAACACTAGGTTGCAACGCTTCCTGAGGAGACTCTTCTGCTGCAATACCTTCTGTATCCGCTGTTTGCTTTTCCGTTTCGAACCAACTTTGTGCTGAAAGAAAAAGAAAATGCATTAGACATTTTAATTATACCAAGTACAAGTTACATACTTCAGAAGTATGCAATTTTTAAATCCTGTACCTCTATCTTCCAGGTCTTCGATTTCCTCAAATTGTATCCAATCGCTAACATCGTAATACCATGGCCGTGAATGAGCTTTCCTGGCAGAATCCCTTTCTCGTCTGTTCTGTCTGAAATGCCAATCCAGATGATGACTGTACCGAGTTGCCAATTCTGGCGCGAATCTAGCACCGCAAGAGCTACACTGCATGCCACTGTACAATGCTGCTGCAATCGCCGGTTGTTTACTGCAAAAAGTACAATTATACATGTATGAACTGAAACTAGAAATATTGGATTCAAAAAATGCAATCTTAATTAACGCTAACAATCGATGCTAGGCATTTTCGCAGAAATATGCTTACACTTTCAACGTCTCTGGCTTATCGAACGAGACAGGAATAATTTCCGGCTCCTTCTTTTCTTCCTCCTCTGGCTTCTTTTGCTCTGTGAGATTTGGTACAATACCCGTTTCGACGAGCCTCTGGAATAGCTCGTTCATGTTCAATGGTAACGACAACGCCGGTGCAGCTGCCGCTGGATTTTCCGCTGGTTCTGCTTGATAAGACAAACCAGACGCTGGTGCCATCGCGGATGGTAATACCGAAGATAACATATCCAACTGCAAGTCTGAAATTAAGAGAATTTTGGCTACAAGACTAATGAAACGTTCCACAGAAATGTACACTGAAGCTACGCCCAAAAAGTCGCCCCGAGGGACTGCAAATATTACTCTACCAATGCAATATTTACCCGGTTTAGGAGTAGACCGAAGATCAGAGCCGTCCTGTGAGGTTGATTCCGGTTCAACGGTAGATAATTGCGCTGGTGCAGCGGCCGCGTCTACTTTTGGTTTCTGCGTTACAATTGGAGGCGGTGTAGGTGGTGATTCGATTGGTTCCTCGCCTCTCATGCCAGCGATTTTAACGTAACCGGGCCGAACGTCTCTTGGCAATACCGAAAATCTTATAAAATGCTTCTTGTCCCTAACAATAATAGGCTTAGGCAGTCCTCCGAACTCAACTTTAAACGGACGTCCGTTCAAAAGAACTGTTTGCAGCGAGTCTATAAACTCAAGCGTATGAGGCTTTCCTTCGATTTCAAATCTGTAAAAATTCAGTGGTTTTTTAATATTAAAATTTGATTATAAATAAGATCAAATGACGCGCGTAGTTATATAAAGAAAATTTACATTTGTGGTTTCGCGTCCAAAAAGACCGGCACCATGTTCCTGGCATTAATGATAAGGTTAATTTTAGCGACTACCAAGTCTGTTCTCTTTACGGTACCAATCTTGACTTGCGGCGGAGGTCCTTCGAGCTTGATACTGACTTTCTTACCGCCGAGATCTATTGTTATAGGCATACCGCCGAAATAACATTCATACCACCGGTCATCAACATACAACTCTCTCGTGGGCGCACCTAATTTAATTCTGAAAACAAGTAATTTATTAATTTCTCAGAGATGTACATTAATAAGCAAACTGGGTGAATATCTGAACACATACCTGTGAACTTCCCCTTCATACATGAACTCTTTGTATTGATCATTAAATGCGCAAGTTATAGTATCTTTGTCATCGATTAAAATCCGTCTTATACCGTCCTGGAATCCAATCTCTCTCGGATCATCCCAATTCATGAAAACTACTCCGGTCTGTCCATAATATCTAATTTCGCGTGGTATGTTATCAATGTTTATAGACTTCATGGTATCTCTTGCAATTTCATCTAACAATTTCGGATCTGGCGGTGGTAGTCCACGGCTGTGAGCATTCGAATTCTTTGCGATTGTACTTGAATAATTTTGATCTCCATCTTCAAGATCGAATTTCGATGACGAACTTGGCGATACATTTCTTGTGGCTAAAGAAGTTATGCTTGGGTTCGACATAAGATTCGATATTGGTCCATTGTTTATCATCATTCCGGGACCGTTTATACCTGACAGTGATATGGGCGGATTAGGCATGCCCATTGGACCGATTGGACCGTTCGGTAGAAGATTCGACATGAGAGGACCGTTTGGTCCCATAGGTCCCATCATTCCAGGTCCCAAACGGGGATTCGGACCGAGATTATGATTAAAACCACCGTGATATTGATAGTCTGGTCGCATTGGCCCAAAGTGTCTTGGATTCTGCCATGGACCAACAGGCCTGAAGTCTGAATTAAAGTGTCCTTGAGGACCATACGCAGGACCTGGCGGATGGGCCCACGGTCCTGGTTGTTGCCATGGTTGATTTTGCCATCTCGGACCATTCGTGTTCCGTGGAAGTGGATGATCTTTACTCCTCATGACTTCTTTATCGCTCGATGGACTGAAATTCGGTGCACGATCACCTGAACCAGCTATATCCAAATTTACACCTTTCTCCCAGACAATTGAACCCCCTTCCTTCTCTTTACGTTGTGCAGCTCTCAACTTGCGATCCTCGCTCATATGTAGAACCTCTTGAATCAGAGTATTGTATTGTGTTTTAGTGATAGAGCCTTGATTCAACTGTTCGGCGGCTTGTTTCATTATTATCTCAATATTTCTGTCTTCGTTCCTTTCAGGCTTGTCATTCTCCCGCCCTCTTCGACCTGGCCTGTTATCTTGATCTTCATTGGACAATGTTCTTCTTCTTTCTTTAGGATCGTCCGGTAGCTTATTGTAAAGCCTAAGCCTACCCAGTCTGTCTCTATTGCGGTCTCTACTATCTCGTTTGTCGTCAGTATTATTGGCTTGCTTATCCCTATCGTTCTTTGATGGTGTCTTCAACTTCGCCCATCCATCTTTGCCATCTTCACCCGATATCACAGGTGGAGGAGGTGTCGGCGGCCGTCCAGCTTTCGGGTGAGTTAGAGTACGTAGATCAACATCCTCGTTTCCAAATAATCTGCAACATTTAACATGCAAAGTCAATGTTCAGTATCTATATCATTTTAGAAAAGTAAAAAAAGAAATAACATAAAAATACGTACGCATCAAATTTCTCGGTCTTTGTTTTCTTAGTTATAGATGGTTCCATGTGTTCTGAATTTTGCCTTTTATTGGTATTAACAGGCGGCGGCAACACGCGTAAATCTAAGTCTTCTTCTGAAAAACATTTCAAAACAATATGAATGATCTTGTTCAATGATTATCAAGTTTCATACGCATATGTTTTAATTTTACCAGCACGTAGGATCTTTGCATCCTCTTTTGCATGCTAGTTTTATGTCTTGTAAAATAATGAATCTGTGCTTTGCTCAAGAGGAGAGATACATGTTACTTATAAATAATACATGTTTACATATATTTCAACCCATTTCAATCTTGTAATTGATACTAGAGCTGAATACCTTGTTCACAAATATTTCAAGTAAAAGGTGCGGCATTAATGAAAGCAAGTTAGGAAAACAGATCCGGGTTCTATTACATATTGATTAAGTGAACTCACCACCATCGAACAATGTAAAATCAAGTCAATGTATATATTCTATCTGCAATAGGCTTATCAAATATAGATGTGGTAAAATGCATGTTATTGACTCACTCTTTTCTGGCACGGAGGCAGTTGCACCTGGAAGAGGTAGCGTTGCTCTCAAGTCTTCGTCTTTGCTGGATGACTCCAAAGTTGGTTCCGCAGCGGTTTGACCGTTTCCAGCATTTGCTGGAGACCGCTCGGGGCTAAGACTGCCGTCCTTGTTTCGCCTTACGTAATTTCTTTGTCTAGCGTTTGGACGAATTTCTTTGAACGCGGGTGGATGAGGAGGAGAGACTATCAGCGAACCAGATTGCTCCTCCTCAGTGACACCGCCGGAACTGCTTACACTTGAATTCGACTTTGTATCGTTACGCCTGGGAATTCGATATGGAGGGCTTGGACTGCGCTTTCTCGATTTCGTGTTCTTCTTTCGGTTTTTAGAGGGTTGAAAGGATTGGGGAGAGGTACGCGAGGATGGTGAACTGTCTCCACTGTCCTTTTCACGAGATTTCGACCTAACAGGACTTACGTCTCTGTCGATTTTCGGTATCTTATTCGGAGATGTCTGAGGTTGCTTAGATCGCGACTTGTTAACTATTTTCCTATGCGAGGACTTCGAGGAAGTGGAAGATTTGTCGATCGTCGACGACGAAGAGCTCCGTGAGTTGGAGCCCTTCGAGTCTTTCGCCTTGGAATCGTTGCTCCCACTTCCTCTACAGCTCACGGACAACGTTGCCGAACTACTAATTAGCTCAGAAAGAATCTGAGAACCTTTGGAACTATTACTGTTTAGGTTACCACTACTATTACTAGACAATCGAGGGTCTTTCTTTTGACTTGTTCGATGCGACACAGCATCTTTATTTGCGTTACCACTGAAATTTTTATTGTTATTATTATTGTTGAGGTTCGTATTAGCATTATTGTTATTACTAGCGTTTATCGTCGCAGTATCGGAGCCGGCAAGATTTGTTGGAGACTTGTTGATAGTGCTAGTCACAGCCTGTTTCGAAAGTAACTGCTGTTTTAATTGATCTGAAAGTACAGTGTTTGTATTTGCCGCTAGCTGCGTTTGGCCTTCACCCCGCGTATCCTTTTGTGTTGGTGTACTTATTCGCTGCCGTGGATCCATGCTTGATACTGCAACATCTTGAGCTGGTGTTGTTTTTAATCTTGGATCACGAGACACAGGTTTTGCGGATGCTACTGCTATACTACTAGCTGGCGCTATTCGTGGACCATTGTTCGTCCCAGCGTTTTTCAGAAGTGAAGCAGTCGCTGCTGGAAACTATAAAGAGAACAAAAGTTGTTTAGAAAAGCAATGCACACTTTTTCGGCAGGAATTCGGAATATTTCTTATGCAATAGTTACCTGTTTTGCTACTGGTTTTGGTGTTTGAGGTGGCACCGTAAGTGCGACAGATTTTCCTTGCGTTGTAGTATCCACACTGGGTGTAACATGAGTCGTAGGCGCAACCTAAGTACAAAATAAACATAGTTTATCAATCTCGTGTATTTTATTTCACTTGTATAAAAAGTCAATCTTCACTTACCAATTCAGCTTTCAAATTTCCTGCCTGTTTATCAAGTTGCCGTTGCTGTTGTTCCAAATTAGCCTTAGCTTGAAGTAATTCCAATTCAATTTTTTTCTTCTGTAACTCTAATAGTTCTCGTTGTTTCTTTAGTAACTGTTCTCGCATCGCTGCTTCTGTCGATGTCACGGGGTCACCCGGAGGCATCTTAACAGGTGCTACAATTGGTTGAGACACGACTGCGGTTGTGGATTGTTGAGGCTAAAAGTGATCATAAACATTTTAAAATTGCTAAGGAGCACAACAGAAATGGGACCTCTTACTACCTGGATATTTGAGTACGTCGATAACCCGATTTCTAGTTCGAAAACTGGATATAAGGATATGAGGACCTTAATTCAGTAGTTATCCAAGTACTGGGATCTTAGTTCAGTGGGTATCCGAATACTAGAGGCATGCAATAACCCGAAAATGTCGGGTGTAGACGGGACGAGAATTTTATTCGAGATCGGGACGGTTCCTCGAATATATCGGGATTCTCAAACATAGTCGAGAATCCCGAAATTTTTGAGAACTCGATTCATCTCGATCCGTTCCGACCATCGGGAACATCTCTACAGAGTACTCATGTTCGTAGATCCGAGCAATAGTAAGAGCCCTAGTGAAAATTTATAAAATGATTCTTCTCACCATAGAAAAAAATCGAGGATTGACGTGAATAGATCCTGAAGAAACACTAGTAGGGGAGGCAGTGATCGGCCAGGCAGGATCAATACTTTGCACTCGTACATCCAAGGAAAACAACTTCTTTGCAGGGAAAACGTCGTTCCATGTTTGCCTCAACTTCCACATACTGGCTCGTGTGTTCTCATCCACCTGTTTATTAATGCAAAAATTATTATTCTTAGATAGGCTATATTCTTTTAGTAAGGGAAAGTTCCCATGTACAACTTTGCAAGGAAATGATAGTGCAATAACCCAGTATTGACTAAACAATTATCTTATAACATCACAGGGGATAAGATAATCTTATGGCTGTAATTCTTTTTCCTCTTTTTCCGAAGTAGTTACAACATATAAAAAGTATATAATATACATATATGCAGAAAGAACATACCTTTTCGAACACTCCACAAAAAGTGTTTACAATATTTTGTGTGAAGAGATTTAAATATGCTCCATTTACATTCTTCACAATTGAGTCAATCAAATACAGAACGGGTAATTTGATGTCACTTCTCACCTATTGAAACAAAATATATACTTTCATTTATATCAGAGTTTTAAATTATTGATGCATTGAAGCCATCATTTCATACCACAATCAATTTACTATAAAAAGAAAAAAATCGAATGCAGTATGTGCATACATGAATACTATACTTTAGAATAGCTTAGAACAACATTTTAACTCTTTAAAAATTAATTTATTCTGTCTCCCAAAATATTTATCTTTTAAGTGATATAGTTGGACGAAAATAAAGAAAAGCTTATTTTTACTTTACACAAACATAAGCTTCAAATAACTATATTTGTATTTCCTGTAAGTAATAACTTGTAATTACATAGTTACAATATTTTCTACATGATTAAACAAAAGAGGGTATGAAACATAGCTTTGTTACACTAGCAATAAAAATATATCAATACTAGCTATTTCTAAACAAAATACAAGGAATATATTTTGAATGTTCCTACGAAGACTATATTTCCAAAAACCGGTTACGTCTGATTTGGCTGATATTTTGCAAATAGCTTCATTTTACATAAAAACAGTATTTGCAAGAAGAATTTTTGATCTGGCTTATGTTTGGGTTTTAAACATTTTTAGATCATAATTTTCGGGTCGTCAAAAATCCTTCTTGCAAATGTCGTTTTATTAAAATCTATTTCAGCTAAATTAGGCATGACCGGTTTTTGTAAGTTTCTTCCCTATAAATTATATATACAATAATAATTTATGTTAAACATATATTGTAGTGACTAGACTGCAGATTTTATACATTCGTAATAAAAATGGATTGGTACAATTTAAAAAAGAAGAACAATAAGATAATTGTAGAAAGAATTAAATGTGTATCCGTTGTCCATCTCTTGCAATTGATGCAGAATATTTATAATTTGCATGAAGATCGACAGTCTGATAATGACTTAAAGGCAATTTTCTATTATACACAGAAATATTCTCTACGATAATAGCAATGAGTAAATAACCTTTTGCAGATGATTCTCAACCGCTTGTACGATTGCTGGTGCATGTTCCATGTTGTCCTCTGCCAGCATAGTAAGCATATTAATTAATGGCTTGCTATTGATTGTCAGGTCGGAAAGCGATGAGATATACTCATCAGCTATTTCCTTAGACTTTGTTGACGTCATGATGTCGCCAGTTGAGAAGCGCAACAAATCTTCGTCAAATGGACAGAGGTAATTACACTATGACATAGAAAAAGCAGGTGTTAAATAAACAAACACGTCTTTACATTATGGGAAGGCAATGAAAGGAACACGTATATCTTATTCATCTTTTATTAACATATTAAATTCAACCATGTGACTTTATTGATCTATCTTACGATGCAACTGTTGCTATGGTTTTCTAAGATACTTTTAACAAGAAAAACTTCATAGACTTAACACTTCACCTAACTAGTTGATCACTAATAGTCACTCAAAGATGAAAGATTAACAATTAGGAGCTTCTTAATAATATTTTCAATAGCGATGGCAATTCCCATTTATTGACCAACAAGTTAGAACAAGTTAGTCTTGATTAAAGTTTCTTTTGATATTTTTATTTAGAATTATTAAACATCCAGATATGACATTTAAAAAACCTATTAATAGGCTTCCAGCAGGTCAAGTGTTAAGTACAATTTAAACATGAATTAATTATAAATCTTATTGTCCACAGATACGATGCTATTCAAATGTTCGAGTGTTCATATCGAGAGAATACAAATATATTCGCAAATCGTCAATATTAAAATTGAATGAACAACTGAATAAACATTAGTCGTCATTACATACACATGACACCGCAGCAAAATCAAGAAACTCCAATAGGTAAGGATTTTCTACGAGAAAGTAATCCGTGCGACGCGTCTCCTTAGCTTTCTAAGGCGGTTAAAGCTATTACACTTTTACTGAATCGTGTAGAACAAAAACGATTAGGACATGTTCACAAAATTCCGAAAAAATCGTTTCTGGCGAAACGAGCAAACGGGATCATTGATCTTAAAGTGAGCCCAAATTGTTAAGAGGAATTTAGCACATTAACTGTTTCTATTTATGTAATATTATTTGGAACCTTTTTCACGAGAAATTGATAGACTTTAGACACATATTGATTTTTTTCTCCGTTTGCCTCGGGGTTCTACGCTTCCGAAAACTAGTTTTCGTGGCACCGTCCTCTCAATGTTCACGCACGTTCTAGAAGTTCAGCACAAATACCGAAGTGTATACGAATAGCGAGCACGCATCTGGATTTCCTGAACGCCCGTTCAGCGAACTTGAACGACATTCGGTTTCACTGGCTTCACGTGCAGCCGGCGAGTACCACCGTGAACACCATAAGCAACACTGGCCAACATTTACCTTCTTTAACGCATTTCGAACAACAGGAATATCCCGAACCGACGATTATTTTGACTTTTCGCGATAATCACGCGGACTCCACTGCTTACACCGAACGGGATATCCTCGTAAAATGGCTGCCATTCCTTTGTACCTTCTAACGGGATTACAAGTATAAAACCGTCGTCACGATTGGTGAGTTTCCACGATCTGTCGGTTGAATTTCAGGGAACGACCAATCACAGGCTTCCTTATAAACTCTGGCACAACCAGCTTGCTTGGTAGTAGTAAAGTTTCGCGATTATCCCGCACGCGTCGCTGGTGGACAAAATTGAAGAATTTAGGCACGTTCTCATTACCGCGATTCATTTGAAAATATGTATTTATACTTTATATACACAATACACACTGATATATACACAATACAATCTCAAACGATTAATAACACTGTCCAACAACAATTTTGATGATTCTTATAGATTTTTGATATTTCTTACACACACGTATTTTTTGACAAGAAAAAGTCAAATTTCCAATTTCCAGAATTATTTCTGTTAGACGCGAATTATATATGTTTCTTGTATAACATATTATAAACGATTGAATATGTTTAATCAATCGTAAATAATGTTAATTTCATAAATAACTTCAAAGTTCGAAAAATTCTTAGAAAATAATAGATTTCCTATTCACAGGATGCTACGACAATGCCACGAGAATTTAAAGAATTCAAATATCGGAAATGCTACAATTTCTCAATTACGTGAGCAGATTCAATAAAATGTATGTTTTTTATACAGTGAAGAGAATATAAACAATTTCCAACCAGAATTTACCGTGTATAGAGAATACACGGACTAAATAAGAGTGCCGCACATTTAAATTGTAGAATCTAACGCATATTTCCATATTGTACGCATAATATACGAAATTTCAATATTTCGATTCATGTAACACGTTTACCAACATTCTGTTTGCAACACACCATAAATTCCAGAATACAAGTAACTATCGAATCCATTGGAAAATTCGTTCGACGTGAATGAGTAATCCGATAAAATTCGTAAGCTGTTCTTTTACGTGGGCTATTAAATGGGGCGTAATTATCTGCTGAGGAAAGAGAAACGCTAATGACATAATCCTTAAATTGGTCTATTTGTTACGCGTGATCTTACGCGCTCTTAATGATCTCTAAAACGAGGCAACGTCATGAGTCAATGGCGGGGTCGGGAGAAAACGTCATTTTGACAGAATGGCAGAGTATCTTGCATGCGGATCTCGATTTCTGTTGAGCGCGAGTTCTTTTTTTACTTTGTGAAAATGAAGCGCCGTGTGTTCAGTGAACCGCGGAGAAACGACGAACGAGGAATAATGCCGTGAATGGACATTTTTCATTGGCGCGTTCGAAAAGAAAAGTGTAGATTTTGTTCGAAGCATATCGCGCACACGAGTTTTCGAATCACCGTGAACGGTGAGCGATCGTGTAGGATCGCACCTGTGTCGTGCTCGCCAAATGCATCGTTAGTTTTGCACAGGACTCCTGACCGTAACGCGGTACAGATGTGTGATGGAGGATTATAAATTTCTCTTTAAAGTTGTTCTCGTGGGAAACGCGGGCGTCGGCAAGACCTGCCTCGTGCGCAGATTTACCCAGGTATACACACTGTTCATTAGTTTTACAATAGTTGTTATACGTTATTCGTACCGTGAATTGACCGTAAAATCACTCCATAGAGAATAACGTTTATATCGTTATTCTCGAAATTTTCGAACTAAACATAAACATCCGTCGTAACGACACTTTGATTATTAATCTTAATGAATTTTATGTAAATTTCTTTTTCTATACATTGTCAGCGATGAAAAAATACGTACTTTGTTTACAGGGATTATTTCCACCCGGTCAGGGTGCAACAATAGGTGTTGATTTTATGATTAAGACCGTAGAAGTTGAAAATGAGAAAGTTAAGGTATGCGTATGATGTAATACATTATGATTCATCCAATGTAGTAGCATATGCTTTTTCGAATGAGTTCATGCTACGTATAATCATTGTGGACTTTCTTTTAGCTTCAAATCTGGGACACTGCTGGACAAGAAAGGTTTCGTTCAATAACTCAAAGTTATTATAGATCAGCTCATGCTCTAATCTTAGTATACGATATCTCTTGTCAGCCTACATTCGATTGTTTACCAGATTGGTTGAGAGAAATTGAAGAGTATGCGAGTAACAAAGTTCTTAGGATATTAGTAGGTATGTCTTATGTTTTTTTGTAGTGAAACGTTATTATTATTATTATTATTGTTATTTTTATCGTGTACAATCAATTAACAGGTAATAAAATTGATCGGGAGGATAGAGAAATACCAATGCATGTAGGAGAAGATTTTGCACAAAGACATGGAATGTACTTTTTGGAAACATCTGCCAAAGAAGCAGAAAATGTAGAACGATTATTCATGGAAATTGCAGCTGAACTCATGGAGGTAATTGAACAACAGATTGATTGATTTATTTATTAAGAAACATCTGTCCTAGGACTGAATTATATCTAGGTCAATGAATATTTTAGCAAGCACGTAGCAAGGAACTACCTAGATATGAAACAAATACAACATCGATAAATGGAAAGACAACAGCAATCGGTGATACAAGTAACTGTGGTTGTAGTCGACTTTCTTAAGTAGCTTTTATATGTAACATTAAGTCATTTAACAAAACTCGAAGTTTCATTTGCTACATATGCATGTAGGAGACTGTCATACAGTTTTTATAGACAATGGAGATTGAACATGATATTAATCAATCTTCTAGAATTAAAAGAAGAGACAATTCTCGTACCAGCACATCTTTGATATTGTATGTTAGCGTCTAGTGTTATATAGTATAAATTATATCGACAGTTTTGTTGCAAAAAGTATTTAATACTTGGAACGAAAATGAACTTTAAATGTGTTGATGAATATTTGTTCAGAAAATAGTATGTTTTCATAGAAATTAATTGATGGAGGTTTTTCGTTACAGTTTTATATGGTTGCTTTATACTAATAATAAATAATTTCGGGCCTGTGCTTGGGCATTTAGCAACATTTCCATAAACAGAATTATACTATATTTTTTTATAGTATCTTTTGTTGTGTTGAAAAGTACAAATAAATATCTCAAATTTGATGACTAAATTCGAAGTCATCACAGTGGATATAACGTTTTTACTAAACACTTGTAAGCCTAATATTGTCCAGAATTTTTTTAAATGTGCAATATACGTCTAAGTATTTATTACATTGCTATAAAGATTTACCGAAGCTTGATATTGGAAAGCAATTGATTCTATACGTTTTTAACATATAGTAATTAAAAAACATTATTATAAAATCATTTTTTATATCGATCATCAATGCTGATTACAATAGGAGAGTAAACAGTTCTTAGTAGCAGGATTTATACAACCAAAGTTTTGTTGTATTTGTTTAAGATTTTATTCATGGTTTCAAAGCAACAAAGAATTATTGCTTGTTCCATTTATGCATTGTTTAATGTTATTATTTATGAATAGTTTATTGTTGTCTATATTTTATCAATATCACAATGTTTTTAGCACATTGCTCTAGTCCTTGTACCTATTACATTGTAATAAATTTATATATAGGTATACGATAAGTATGCATTTTTATTAGATGATAATGTGCACGTCATATTTTTTGGTTTAATTTACTGCGTTTCTCTACGATCACTAGATATCAAGCAAATCTAACATTTCTAAAATACGATCATTATATGGGTGGTACCCTTTTTAAAAAATATTATTTGTAATTACAAATAATATCACACTTATCCGTAGTTGAAACAGTTTATGATAATATTAAAACTAGAATTGTATGTGTGAAATGGATAGAATGATTTTTCTGTTAATCATGAAACTTATAGTGTATCTGTCTTATTTAAATACATAATAACATAATATACTAAAGAACATTGTGATTCTTGTGCAATTAAGTTATTTCAACCGGAAAAGTAAAGCTTCTAATTAATGTCGCTGTGCAATAACATGTTCATTGTTAATAACATATACTGTAAATTTTAAACATTATTGAACAGAAAATAAGACTTGTAATTAAATTGTACCGATAAAAACATATCAGTTCGTACGTGGACAAAACGGAAATTGTAAAATGAGGGACTTTCTAACTTTTTATCAACAAAAAATTGTTGTCTTAAATATGTAACTCATAAAAATATTAAAAATGCTTATTGCTGAATCATTTAAAAAAATACCATTTCTAAAAATCAAATTTGCAGATATAGGAAGCGATTTAAACGACGAATAGTTTTTTCTCATTTCATGCAAGATTTTTATAGGTCGCCTCGATTTTATTCCATTATTTCATGTGTTCATTAACGTACAATTTTCAGTGTGCTATTAGGAATGAATTTTACAAGAAGTATGTTATAGGCATTTCAAATTGGCAAGTTTTTCAACAATTGTATGTTGTATAATTGATTGTAAACGTTTATAAATTTGCCCAGCAAGTATTCCATATAAATAAAGAAATTATACTTAAAATTACACGTTCGTTTGTGTATGAAATTGTTTCTCATTAATGAAACCGATTGTACTAAATTATAAATTAAATATCTATTTATTTTCTATTATTAATAATTAATCAAGTACAGTGTTCAATTTTAAATGTAGTTGATAGTTATTTGTACCATCATTATTATTATACATATTCGAATACACTTTTATGCTGTACTTGTTGAAGAGACAAGTCCAATAACTTGTCCTGTACAGATGAATCCAAAGCATCTGGATGTTCAGAACTAGGAAGGCAGTTACTGATATAGACACCACCTTTATTTTCAATTGCTTTGTTCACGGCTGCATACACAATGGAAGTAGCGCCTTGTTTAGCATTCTAAAAACATATTTCTTTATCAAGTTTCTAGTTTTTAAACTCATACAATATCTAAGACAGACTATTTTAAAATTACCAAACATTTGTTATCGCTTATATAATAGTTTGTAATATCAAGAATGAAATGCAAAAGATTTGAAAATGTTGCATAATTTTTCAGTTAGATTCATTTTAAAACGATCTACACTATCGTGATATACGTATCTCTTCATTTGTATATAACCATAATTACTCGAGCTTTTTTGAAGGAAAAAATCTTTTTAGAAAAAAAACATTAGTGCAGTGCCCTTTGACAGCTTCCATAATAATTTTTAAAAAAATTTTATAATCTTTTTCAGTAATTTGTAATATACTAAAATAAAAGGCCGATTTAATTGGACACTTAGCATTTTTGTAGTTACAGTAGTCGAACTCCTTTCATTTCTACTTACCTTTAAAATAAATTGTAATAATGATTTGTATTTCCAAATGTAAGTATGTACAAAAAGGTCTGTGCACACTATACCCGGATGCACGGAATACACGTTTATATTATAGCCTCCTTCTTTGAGTAGTTTTTGCAACTTTGTAGTAGATACCACCTGTGCTAATTTACTTTGACCATAAGCATTCTCAGTTATAAACCGCAATCTATTTGAAAATCAAATTAGATAAGTACCACAATAAATTACAAATGGTGGTCATATAATTAGTCAAAAGAGTAAAACTATACTTATTATTGATGTCTTTGAAGTTGATTTTACCCAGGAGATGAGCACAAGAGCTAACATTAACAATTCTACTGGACTGTTGCGAATTTTTGACACTACCAGCTTTCAGTAATGGTAATAGAAGAATTGTTAGTAAAAAATGTGATAAATAATTCACACCCCACTGTCCTTCGAACCCATCTACCGTCTCCGTATAAGGAGTGAACATGATACCAGCTGGAAAAGGTTAAGTTATACATGTACATGAATATTATGATAATGAAATGGTACTTTGTAACTGTTAATAAAATTCTGTAATCAAAATGAACTTTACCATTATTTATCAAGACATGAATTTTCGTGTAGTCTTTTTTTATCTGTGCAGCAAACTGTTTCACAGATTCCAGAGAAGCATTATCAAGTTTGTAGACCTTTGCATGACCCCTTTTAACACCAGACTCTCTAATTTTTTGAATTACTTCCTCACCAGCACTAGGTGTTCTGCAAGCTGTATATTTTAAACGCATATAATATTATTATTTCTCAAATAGAATTTATAAATTATTGAATTGATATCATTGGTTTATTATATACAACATACTTACCAATTATCACTTCCATATCAAGTTCTAAAAGCATTCTAACCACCTCCACTCCAATTCCTCTAGAGCCACCTGTTACAACAGCAATTCTACCAGTCTGAGGGGGGCTAACTAAAACCAAATTAATTTCACACGATTAATAATTAATTATAATTGTTTAAATACGAAAATGTACTTCGTTCGATATATTCATGATTTATGAAAATGAGGTCTTCAATTATGTATGAGGAAATTAGTCACTTGAATACAATGAATACGAGAGCACTCATTTAATTTACTTACAAGTACTGTTAAAAATTTCGTGTATTTTAAATATTTTCTAAGCGGAAATTGTTCATTATTTTGAATACGACGATAAATTCCCGCATCTAAAATACTGCTGACAAAGTTTGTATTTCTGATTACAATATGATCGGGTATACGATAAATAGTGCGCGCGATAAAATTTAAAAAAATTCAAACAGTTGATGAAATTTCAGCAATATTATAGTCGAGCTAGTTGCACTTACCATTTTTATTGTGTTTTGCGTTGACCCAATCAATTGTGATTTCTTTGGCACCTAAGAAGCTGTACTTTATCTGGTAGAAAATTCGAAGGAGAGAAAGGGGCCAACTTTCTTTGGATTTCCGATACGCGAGAACACTCGCGATTATAAGACAAATGGAGCCGATTAGCATCATTTTTCTGTGCCGATTCTTCGAAATTTCGAAACACGTCAATTTGTTAGTTCCGCGGTAGAGACGAATTGTCATACTAAACACACGCTCGCGACTGAAAGATGTTAAATAAGCACGACAAGAACTTCTAGTCCCCCAGTCACTTTTGAGCTACTTTTCCTCTCCCCCTGAGCATAAGTCTACTACCGTTATACCGTAATACCGTATCGCCTTTAAACCAATTAAGCGTTCCTTTATACTTTGTATATATAACTTACATTATGTTTTAAAAAATTTAATGATGAATGAATACATTAAGGGTTGATTATCGAGTATTCCATCTATTGTGTAATTTATTTTTATTTCACACTCGCACTATTCCATTTTTTTCTTTAAATTTGATTGGGCAACAACTTTTGTATTGATTTTTGGAGTTAATCGTAAATAATTATTAACACGTATATTAATTAAATTGTGGCGAGCGTACATATATATGTATGCATATTTATATATATATATATATATATATATATATATATATATATAGTTATGCTACGACGTGTATATACAGAGATATATTATATATAAAATCTACCCCGAAGAGAAGCAAAAAATTTGAATTGCACCACATAATAAAATTATTTTTCCACGAAAAAAATATTCAATAACCTGAAATAGTATGTAGAATTAAATTTTGTCTGTATAGCATTGATGAAAAACGTTTATGAAAATATACAGTTCAAATAATTTTAAATATGTCTAATATTCATACATTTTGCCACACATCAAAGAATGTTTTCTGTGAAGGCGTCCGTAAGAGTACATTTTGTCAAATACGTGGATATTTAGAATTTGTCAGTCCTATAAGTAATACTGGCTGACATACAAAACCGAAGGAAAGAAAATATGAATCGATTGATATTTCGTTCCGCGTGAAGAAGAAAACTCGTACAAATGTGACATCATTGTTTGACAAGGCGTAAAGTTTCGTTGTAACTTGTACGTTCGTTCCATTCGTACTTAACCATCTAGCGGTTAAATATGTATACTAAAACGTTTCCTTGATGTATGCAACTGGTTTCTTCACAAACAAGACGCCACAACGGGTTGTATATTTGCAGGAGAGCAGAAAGCAGTCCTGGTCCTGTTATGAAAAACGCAATTTAATTATTAATATAGGCGTAGCGATTACGTACAAATATTAATTTCTTTTACGTGAGTCATACTTTACTATATACAACTGTAATTTATTTGTACAAATTTATGTATATAATAAAAACAATCAATTATAGTCGTAAATTGTGATATTACAATTTTCTACTATAGTTTTTCATCGAAAGTGTCAAAACAATTTATTATAATAAATATATAATAGACGTTGTTCATAAAACGATTGCAAAGATTGCAAGGACTAAATAAATTAATATACAGTATTATCTTAATTATTGTAATACATAAATATCAATGACTATAATCAGAGATTTCTCTCTGTTATAATTTGTCCAGGTTTTGCCAATAATAAGTTTTAAAAAATGAAGCTTCTATGTTAAACATACTAAAATATAGTAATAACATAAAACCTACTTTGTATTATACATATTTTACGTTTTGACTCACACATAATTTTGTATTTTTTAACAATATCATAAAATTTTAGTATCACAAATAATTCTGACGAGAACCAGCGAGAAAATGCTCATCTCTGTTGCCATCTTGTGGTGAAATTGGAGAATCGTTTTCACGGCAAAGAATCATTCGCACCATCTATCAGGGAAATTAGAAATCTTAAAAACGAAACTCAGGATAATTATTAAGGTACCTGGGGAAGTATACGTGGTCAGTAAATGTGCGTAGATGCTGAGCCGATTCAATTCGACACAATTAACGGTCGTCTGCGTATTTGTAGAAATTTAGATTGTTACTAAGAGAACGAAGATTTGTTCTATCGCTGCGCAAAGTAAGTACACTCCAATTTATTTCTCTCGTCTCGAATTCATTTATAAAGATAATTTTTAATCAAATTACAAATTCGAGCGCTGTGCAAATATTTGATTTGGTACATTGCGAGTTTATTTACATACGTCTGATGCTGTTGCTGTAATAGCTTGTCACAATAACACATTTTTCTGTGGCTACAGAGGATTAGTCGTTTAGAGTATTATTTTCTGTTATTCATTAATAAATGATGCCAAACTAGCTGCTTTCACTTTAGAAAACAGGACGTGATTTACATTTTAATGTGTTTGAACCATTTGTATTTCGATTTTTTAATAGGTTTTGCTATATGAGCGTTGAGTGCATGACGAACAAATACATTCTAGAATGAGCATATCATTTTGTAATATATATATATAATAATGTTTTCTTTTTATGTAGGATGGCCGATACCGCTAGTACAGGGCCAACCACTAATTCACCACAAATGGAAAAAGGTTGGAATGCTTTAAGACAACATGTTATTGACAATAAAATTAAAGTTGGATTGTGGGTTACAAGGCTTTTCACAATTCTGTTCACTATTGGTTATATCATTCCTATATTTGGGTATGTTACTTTATGATATTTTTCCTGTTAAACAAGAAATGAAAGCACAGAATTTTAATCTTTAATTTTATACTGTCTTAGCAATCCATATAATATTTATTACAAAGTTCTAATGAGCAACGCAGCCACAAATGCATTGCGCCTACACCAAAGAATACCACGTTTTCCATTAAACTGGCAGTACTTGGAACTGCTATTTCTCGAAGATTCCTTCCATTATTTATTTTATTCTTTAATATTCCTTTATGCAGCTCCAGTTACATGTATCCTTTTTATTATAAAATAGTCATCAACAAGGGTACATAAGAATAATTTCAAATTATTATTCCTCAACTAATAATCAGTGGTGTTAACACCTGTATTTTTGTTTGCTGTAATGCATTTTTCTAGTTACTCTCTTGTACTACTTGATGTAAGTATGAAAAGTTTTATGTTGTATCAGAAAATGACATAACAGTAATGCACCTGTAATATACGCATGGTCATTACACTGACAACCAATACTTATTTTGTGTGTTTCTAATGAAGTGTTTAGGACAGAACAAATGGTGGGGAGCCCGTCTATGCATATCTATAATCGAGTTTCAGTCACGGAACATTTTACGTTTGTGTGCGTTATCTGAGATAATTTATTTGCCATTTACAGTGCTTCTAGTATTCACGTATGTATCACCACTATTACTTTAAAGATTTAAATTATTATAAGAATTATACATAATTAACTTTTTACAGAGACCGAGCTAGTATATTAACACCATTTATTTACTATCAATTCTTGAAATTACGTCTCGCGTCGCGGAGGAATCCATCTACCCGTAACGTGTTCCACGAACTTAGAAATGGACTAAGTTCAATCTCGATGAAACCATCTGTACCAGACATCGTTCGGCGGATGATCGGAGCACTATTGTCGCTGACACAACAAATGGTTCCAGTTCGTCAATAATTTTCAATGTTTATGACAACAATTCTTAAAGATTTCCTAGGTTCTCGGGTCCATGCAGTAACAATTTCATACAATATAATTCGAGGACGAGAAGAGTGCAAATATCAAAAGCAACAGGGAGCCTATGATTTATTGCTTGAGAATTGTATGAAACCGATCAAACCATGACCTTCTGAAAATTCAATCATTATCTTGAATTACTTCTGAATACCAGAAATGATAACGGCAATTTTACAGATATTTCATACGAATTATGTATCAAAATTTTTAATATTTTGTAATGCCTACTATTGATAATGAATCAAGATTTACCGTATAATTCAGAATTATTGTAACCGATAATATAACAATCTCGTTATAGCTTACATTATTAGATTTCATTCAGACGTTTTGCATGCGTACGTTTCTATTAATTGTAACATTCCAGTATTCCTATTGGAATGGTGTATATGTTAAGAAGGTATATTCACATTATATACACACGGGAAAATATGGAAATATTGAGTAATGTATATCGTGCCTCACATCACATATATTTTTGGTACTTTTTGAAAACATGTTAATTACATCTATATTTGTGCACTCCACTTTCTTCAAGAAGTATTCAATGCGTGCTAAAATAGCATATAATAGTAGATAAGTCGGTTTTTTTCATTATTTAATGTAGATATGGGTTATTCTATGGACTTCATAATAAAACAGTACTTAGTTATAATCACATTTAGCTCATCTTCAAAGATTAAATAATTCAACTGCCACTCGAATCTTTTTACAAAGTTATACGATCTATTGAAATGCCCATAAATAAATAAACGAGGACGAATTCTTTTTTTTAATATTGTCATTACAAATCAACGTACGTTTTATTATACTCACATGTCGTTCTCTGATTGTAATGTTACTGTTATTGTATCAGGTTCATAGTAAAGGAAAGAAATAAAGTTGACATTTGTTTCAAAAATTTATTTTCCTTGTGTACAAATTACACTGCAAGCGGTGTTAATTGTGGCATGTCTTTCGATGCTTTCACTTCAGAGGATGGTTGGGATGGGAAAATTTCATCCTTCGGTTCCACAATGGAAACAGAATCTGGGAGAGGTTTCTTGGGTCCTGTCTTGCCTTGAAGGTCGTACGGAAGCATGATCTTTACTTTGATACCGAGCACACCTGTAATGAAAGAAAAATTATTTAAATAGGGAAATCTTCATTAATGACTATTTGCTTGTACGAGTTAACTCTTAGTACCTTGTCTGAGAAGTACGTGGCGGGTTGCAGTATTGACATATTCATTAGTGGGTTCGCCAGAGTGAATCATCAATCCGTCAACAAACTTCATCGATTTGGCTCTCTGTCCACGCAGCTTGCCACTGACAACAACTTCGCAACCCTTTGCTCCAGATTCCATAATGAAACGGAGAACTCCATAGCAAGCTCTAAACAAATATATATATATTATAAAAATGTTACAATGTCTACATTACTCGGGTATAGTAGATATTTAAATTTACCTTCGCACAGCAAGACCTCCAATCAGTTTATAACGCAGAGATTCTGCCTGAGCAATAGCACAAAGACCACGCGTTGCTACTTTCTCAGCGTACAATTCGATATTTTGTGTTTCTTTAAAGTTAAATCTCTTTTGTACTACAGAGGTCAATTCTCGAATCCTACGTCCTTTTTCTCCAAGAACGCTTTGTGTGTGAGTCGCCAACAAAATGATTTCTGTGCGATGAGGAGTGACACGCACTTCCACTCCCGAATATCCATCTTCTGCAAGTTCACGAGTTAAGAACTCGTTCAACTCGGCTTTGAAGACACCGTCTCCGACAAACTAAAAATAGATAATGCACATCGTACATAAATAATATTTCTCGTACTACAGTTACGCATCTCACATAAATAAATCGAATTCACTTTAACCATGCAACTCGTAACTTCTCTCTCATTCTGTGAATTCTTACTCAGTTAACGTATAGGTTAACCTCAAAGTGTATTTGTTGACACACATGTACTTCATTTAAACACTAAGCTTAAACAAGCAGATAATTAATACATCCAGCTTGAGTTTACAATAAAAAGAAATGATTTCAATAAACGCGAAAGCAACGTATTCATAGTATTGGTAACGAAAAGGATATCAGCACAAAGTATCGAACATAAGACAACAGCTGAAAGCATCCATGTCATCCGCAACTTTCACGTGTGATATCCTCTTATTTTTCTGCGAAATATTTACTTTCTTGCTTTCATTGATACATCGGGTGCCATATTTTTTTGAAATGTTTGATCATAAACTGCTAAAATTCACCAACCTTCCTCTTCTTCGAGATAGAACGATTGTCCATGTTTGACGCTGGCGCTACAAAAGAAATCGAAAATCTAAAAGACCCGACTGGAAGCGGAAATAGCTCAACTTGCTGAGGGCGCCGCGTTAAAGTCAAGCTAATGCTTATAATAAACTATATCATGTAGAAACACGATATTATATGTAATTTTATTAACGATAATTTTGCTGTATATTTTTAGGACAAAACGATTAATAATTAAAATTAGTTTATGTTAATACAGTATTTTGATTTGTACGTCAAAACAGAGGTTAGGGAACACGCAGCATTTCAAATGATTTGGGACGATGTACTCCCATTAATTGGATTATTTTTCAATTTTTTAAAGAACACGTACAAATAACAATAGGATTATGCATACACATATAATAACGATACACTAGACTGTATAATCTATTCAATAAAATAAATGTTTCTATCAGTGGTTGAAAATCTGAACTATTAATTAATAGTTTCGTTTCTGTATGTGGGAGCAAAATTATAAACGTAATCATTAGTATACAGATGATTTAAACATTACGAGTTACGTATATTTGTTTTTTCTTTTCTCATAGAATACAAATAGGTCTACCGGCGTCGTAAATCTAATTAGACCTTCTTACGGCCCTGGTGATATCGAAACATACACGCGTGCAGTGATACATCTCTGTACATACATACATATAGGTCAGTTTGAGTCATGCAACGACGATTCACTTGTGTATGCGTTCGTTGCTTTGACATGAGGTTTACCGTGGTACAGAATCATGCTTTGCCTTCGATATGGAGTGGAGGACTGTAGTATTGGCCGCGGTGATAGTGAGTTTGTGTTTTCTGGTAATACCGATCCGGGTCGGCCCGAATGTCAGCACTAATGATGTTAAACTATTCGAGGACTATGTCACGCGCTACAATAAATCTTACAGAGACAAGCCTGAAGAATACGAAACAAGATTCAAGAGGTTTCAGGTGAGCAATTGCGATTCACGAGAGAATTTGATAAGGTGCTGAGAATACTTGACGTGATACGGCTTCGATGGTACTCGGTTTCGATCTATCGTGTTCGATTTTGAAAATTTCCCGCGCTTGCGTCTGCGATCGTATTTTCTTTTTTCTTTCGAAACGCCCGGGAATCTTGATTTTTGGATAGGTAGAGATACGTGAACATTTGTTAATTGATAGTTACTCATAATTACATAAGCAGATCAATTGAGTTTCAACGGACAACTGCATGTGTATTTTCTACAATTACATAACATGTGTTCTGCACAATATAATACATTTAGTACAATACATATAGTAATACAAGTGTAGCACATGTAGTATAGTATATTCTACTTAATGTTATAAGAATATAATTTAGTACAGAATGCATTAAACATAATGTAGTATGCAGTATGGTATAGTAATCTATCATATGACTATGTATTTAGTATTATCATGTGCTGTCAACATGGTTGATAAAATATTGTGTCGATTATATTATTAGTAGCAAGTATCAACAGTGATGCATCCTAGAAATACTGGGGACTAGAGATACTGAATTATCATTTTATATAACCGCTAACGTAACAAGTGTACATACAGCTGTGTCTTTATTCCAGAGATCGTTGCGGCACATAGAAACAATGAACGACCTTAGATCCTCGCAAGAGAGCGCTTTATATGGACTGACTTCATACTCGGATATGTCGGAGAAAGAATTTTTGACACAAACACTTGTCCCAGATCTTCCCATAAGGGGTGAGACATTCCTCAGTTTGACACCCTCAAATAAACTATTGCGTTGGGAACGAAAGTCCGTAGCGTTTTTAAATTAAAATTAAAATTCAATTCTTTGCCACGAACTTTCGTTGCAACCCAATATTATATCGATTTGTAGTCTATACATTTTGGTTTCCTGCGCGAGGCTTATGGCGCTTAAGTTAGGCGAAACGTCATTCATACGGGGCACTATAGTAGCATATAGACATCGTTAGGAATGTGGGCGTGATCGATACCAACAATTAACACGTTGACTGTCGCGGTGGTCACCGGTGACATTGATTTGCTTAAAAACGATTCAGATAAAATTAGTGGCATTGAATATTATTTATTCGTTCCGTAATGAACAAAATTATGGGGTAAAGTGCAAACTTCATTATATCAAGTAAGCTCAAAATTCACGCGGCGATCAACGTGTTAACTTATCATTCAACTTTCATGAATGAACGTGTAATGCGCTAGGGGAGAGGCACATACAGGCGCCCTATCACCAATGCCATCGCCTGCGACATTCGAGCAATCGAGTGAGAAGATCCACCGGTTTACCAGCGAAGATCGATTGGAGAGAGAAAGGAGTGGTCACTCCTGTACAAAGTCAAGGGACTTGCGGGGCCTGTTGGGCCTTCAGCACCGTCGAAGTGGCAGAATCAATGTTTGCGATCAAAAATGGCACTTTGTACTCGCTGAGTGTCCAACAAGTATGCGAACGATTCAAAGTAACCGGTTCTATGAAACAATGAAGAGTTCTTGAATTTTTTAAATATTTTAACAGATGATCGACTGCGCAAAGAACAGCAATTTCGGCTGTGATGGAGGGGACATTTGCAGCTTGCTCTCATGGTTGGTGTTGACGAAATCAGCGATACTTCCGGCGTCCGTCTACCCACTCACGCGATCGACGGGTATGTGCCAACTGCAGAAGTAAGTACGTTTCCATAATTTATATTCTAGGTTGGCACGAACGACGATTAACATGATTATACTTCTAGGACGTTGACGAAGGGACCCAGCGTTCGAATAAGGGACTTCACGTGCGACAAGTAAGACTCTGTAACTCTAGATCGTGGGGTCAACGCACGCGTATCGATTTCACTGCCTTCGTGAAAAAAGAAGCGACACACTTTCAAGAAAAGAAAGAGCATCCGGAAATCAATATTCTCAATCGATGAAACGAAAATAAAATCGGTAGCTAGCGCTTAATCTGTAAAGTAGCGACGAGCACCGTGTCATTGTGTTGTTTAGCGAGCGATTAAGTGTAAAAGGTTTTCTTACATAAGCTGACCGGTTGGTACTGTTCTCGACAACGAGGACATGGTGACGTCGTTGAATGTATAAGACGCGCCAGTGTTTTCTTCCGAATAATTCATTCGCAAAAATAGATGCGAATTTCAATTTTCAATTTTTCTACGAGCAATTGAACATTCGAATCGACGAATTCTTGATTGAATTTAATGAATTCGAAAGCGGCAGTTTCCTACGAGTGGCAATCGCTTGCGGTGTTTGTTATTAAGGCGATTAAAGGTTTAACGGCCGTTAGTTTCGTAGATGCAGAGGATGATCTGTTGGCAACGCTCGCTACTCATGGACCGGTCGCGGCTGCGGTCAACGCTTTGTCCTGGCAGAACTACTTGGGCGGAGTGATACAGTACCATTGCGACGGATCTTTCGAAAGTCTGAACCACGCTGTGCAGATAGTCGGCTACGACAAGTCGGCAGCCATACCACATTACATTATTAAGAATTCGTGGAGCACCAGCTTTGGCGATAAAGGCTACATGTACATTGCGATAGGCAGTAATTTATGCGGTATGATTCATCTTATTGTGCAAAATACGTTAACGTGTTCGCGACCGTCGGTCATGGACCCCGTTTTCGCGACAAACCTCATCGCGAAAGCAAATTCACAAAATCATCATAAAGATTAACAAAAATATTTTTGTTTTCACAATGTGACGGTTTATTTACTTTTTCTATTTCTATTATTTGCTTAAGGTAACATAAGTAACTGCTGGTAGGTGATAACCACGAAACGAACAAATTAACAGAAATTAATTGTGTTTCAACAGGTATAGCAAACCAAGTGTCGTCGCTGAATGTACTCTGAGAGTCATCGGATCAGTTGGAATGAAGGGACTAACGTGATTGGTTTAAAATCAAGTATTTGTATTGGTCCTTAAATGTACATAAGTAGCCTATCAAATTATTTTAATCATGGTAATCATTGTTATGACGCTGTTGTTATATACGTATAAATACTAACAAGTATTCTTTCGCATGACATTTCACACGACTCCTATAATTTTTACAAACTTTTTAACATGTGCCACGCAATAGGCTGCAATAAAAGATTTCATTTACCGACGCTATGCTTAGTTCCTATGCGTTTGCCTTTTACGTATCTCTAAAATGTTTACCGAGAAACGTACCATGCGCGTCAACATCGTTGGGACGCGATTTTCGGTTTACGTGTCCTCAAGGGTGCATTCGGAGTTGTTTTGATTGTCGTCCGGGTTCCATCCGTTGCAGGCGATCGACAGTTTTGTCTTCATTTGCTTCGACAATGGTGGGATCATGTGTCGGGGTATTAAGAACGTGGAAAGGTTGAATAGATCCAAAAAAACTTTGTATCTGTCACTGTCATCGAAATATAAAAGTTAGTTATGAAGTAGCATAGATACGAAAACTAGCATTTCCAAGAATACAGATGGTTCTAATAATGAGATTGCGGATTTTATGAATGTAAAGTGTAAAGACACTGTTATTTTATTCTGAACTTACT
Source organism: Lasioglossum lativentre (assembly GCA_916610255.1). NCBI lineage: Eukaryota > Metazoa > Arthropoda > Insecta > Hymenoptera > Halictidae > Lasioglossum > Lasioglossum lativentre. The sequence continues at coordinate 19,731,401 of OU744364.1, read as the reverse complement.
AGAATTCTTAAGAAAAGAAATGAATTTTCGTAAGTCTTGCTTCTTTAATTTTCAAGTAGACGAAGAGCAATGTTTTAGATATTGATGGATTCAGCCATGACTGCCAGGATCTTTTGCATATAAAGATCCGCAGTCTACCATTCTAGTATTAAGTGAATATCAATTGACGAGAGCCCAGAAGTTAGACACCTGCGGATATTACCTTAGCGTCGACTTCAAGTACTGGTAGCCGGAAGATCCTCCAGTTCCGAGCTGTTGCGATCCGATCATTCTTTGCACCATGAGAACATGATTATCTGGAAGTGAAACGGCAAATGTACTTTTTATAATCTGAAACGCTAAATAATACACGGAATGATTGTATTTTCTTACACCTCCATTTCGTGATGAGGGAATCAATGTCCATCAGCGCTGTCAAGATCTGATGGGGTTGGCTGAATCTCGGCTCGTCGCGGTACAACGTGATCATCACGGCCCCTTGAAAAGCTCCATACACGAATTTACGTTCTCCTCGCGACACGAGCGCGTTGTGAAGGGACTCGTTGAAGATCGTTTCGAAGGCTGCTTGTCGAGAACGCACGGTGGACAGATAATAATTCTTGAGCTGCTCTGTCGTTTGTTTCTGCAAGAAGTTCAACAATAAATCCCTCGATCCGGGGCCCGCGGAAATCTTGGAAAAGTTTGAGCGCGGAATCAGGCAATTACTCGAGCAAATTGTTCCTGTTCAGCGAGCAGCTTCTCAACGGATCTCTTGTACTTTCCCCAGAAGTCAAAGTCGTGGCTCTCGAGGCCTGGCGTCCTCGCCAGCCACCCTTGAATCAGACAGCTCAGACTCGGCTCCTCCTCGGAACGTTTGATCGCCTCGATAGCTTTCGGGTCTCTGCCGAAGGCTCTGGTGTAACTTTGATTGTACTTCACCCTGTGCTCCTGCTTCACGCCCAGCTTGTTCTCCAGCAATCGGAACTGCAGCGACTGAAAGCCCGAGGCTGGACACAGATAGTCCCGGAACGCCATGAAGTCCAGAGGCGTCATGGTCTCCAGAATGGTCACTTGCTCCACTAGAAGCTGAAGAGAACCAAGTGACGAACGCACTTTCGCAACAATTGTTCCAATCTCTAGAAGATAACGCAACTTATTATGCACTACATAAAACTTTACGGAGCCCTTAAGCGGCCGAACCTTTCGCAGGTTTCCCTTATCAAAGAATGAAGTTAAAACGGGATACGACCTTTACTACCCGAGCCTTAAAGCTCTGTTCACACTAAAGCAACGTCGTTCAACTCTTTGACGCCTCTTGTTGCTTTCGTCTTTTCTTGCCGAATAAAAGAAAAAGAAAAAGAAGAGTTCTTTCAGCGTGGACATAGACATACACGTGTGTTTTTCATTCTTTTCTATTTTGCGAAATGACTGGATTAAAATTTTGTTAATTATGTTATTCCGATTTATACGATCGTATAATTATATAGATACAACTCGAGAATGGAAATTCTTATATTTCGTTTGCAATTTGCGTTTCTAACTAACGAATTGTCCACAGCTGGTTTTGTACACAGTCCCCTAATCGATCTTGTCCGTGTCTAAGACCCCGTGTCTGCAATTGTATGGTTGCCACCCTTGCGTTTCTGTTGGGTAGGGAAAAAATGACCCTTGACAAATCTAGCATGCTCGTCACGGTAGATCTCGACAGAATAAGAGATTCGGAGAGAAGGAAAACGTATAGCAGATCGATCGGCACACTGGTCGATCTTCTGATCCGGCAGCATTGAAATCATGAGAAATCATCGACGAACCGATCATCTCGCGATCGACAGACCTAGCTGCTCGGTTGCTTAACCCTATGCCGGGATTTTTCATTCGGCGCGAGACGAGAAAATGCGACGACCACACCTGCATTCTGTGGTATGGAAAGAGCGCCAACGCGCCTGTTACCTAACGCATCTATGCGTGTCAGCGAGGGGTGTCGCATATCATCTAGCGGTATTAACTTACTCAGGTCCCACTGTTATTCCTGTAGTTCCCACAATCTTTCTGATTCCGTCATGAATGGGGTCGGCGCGGCGGCGCGGGAGGAGGCGAGGAAAACACCGTCGACGAAAAAGTGTCGCGTTCGCCAGAACCTTGACCCGTTTGCTAACTATCGGCAGAGTATTATCGGGTATCGAAATCGTTAACGACCGTGACAGATATACAGAATGTTTGAAAAATACGATCGCGGACTTACGGCCTAGAACACGACAACATACTACGCAATTTCTAGACAACACCATAGTGGTTCGATTATTCTTGCCCCTTGCTGGACAACATTATTTTTTCACCTTATAAAAACTTATACAAGTTTGCCCTTTAATTACTTGAACATTTAACTGCTCGACAGAATCTAGATTTATACCACTGACGTCTGTTGTCAATTTTCCATACATTTGCTACCGAAGGAATTAAAATGAAACGTTATCGACAGCCAATGACGGCGATCTTCTATTAATCACTAGACTGCGGATTTTATGCATTTATGATAACAATGAATACAGAAGAAATACGCAAAATCAGAAACAACAAAAGACTAATAATAGTGTTATACTCTTTTTAACCTTTTAAACCTAAAATCAATGTCTACTTAACTCCTGTTTGTTGCAAATAACGCAGAAAATTTTGATTTCGCATAAAGATCCACAGTCTATCGATCACGGTTCTCAGGGTGAGAATTCGTCCTGACACGATATTACAGAGCAAAGGGTTGAGAAATTCTCAATCGTTTCGATTTAAAAAAATATTTATTAACTATCGGCAGGCGATGGGTTAACGAACGTCTGGTATAAACTGGGAATGTTGCGTGCGAGAAAAGGGTTAAACTAGCATTACCGAACACCCTGTACCGAACACCCTGTACCGAAGACGACGAGAGCCGGGCTAGAACCCCTCGAGAGGCGACCCATCAAAGAAATTCGATTAGAGTCACCGCGAGCGGATCAGCACCCTTGTCATAAATCACAATGCTCTAATTGGCTTGCGATTAAGGGTCGTTCACGTTCCTTCCATCACTGTCATTGTCAACGTATGGTTACTGGCCTCATTCCGCGCGTATCGAATTATCCTGCGATGCGTTCTCGCCGCACGGGAAAACTCTATTTGGTCTGTTTCGACGCGACACCTCCCTTCCTCTCGCTCTATCTCCATTCTTCGTCTTTCTATCTCTCAATCTCCTCTTATTCCTCCTTAGCTGATATTTATAGGGGGAGCCACGAAAATACGATCATCTCGCGGAGATCTAGCCGATATCTCGCTTACTTTTAGAATGAGGACGATGCGGTTTAATCTCTTCAAGATCTCCAAGGTCCTCGACTCGTTCAGGACCTGGGGCAGCCGATTCTTCTGCGAGGAACGGTTGTTGGAGGTCCCATTCAGAGCCTGGTCGTAGCTGCTCGGCTCCGAGTTGAAGACCGTCCTCACCGTGTCCAACTCATAGATGATCTGTTTGAACCAGAGCTCGTACGCTACCAACAGCGAAACGTATTCGATAAGCACTAGTTTTAAAGGACCTTGTCAGTGGGTTGTTCTGCGATGGGTTTTTTTCGAATTGCTGGAAAAATTGCATGAATGTTGTTGTTCGAGAATCGATAGATTCTTGTTAACTCCTTGCACTACCACTTATTTTACGGTTGCAGTGATTCGAACTTATTTGTCGTTTCTAATTTCTTCGAAAAAAAGAAGTTTGCATGTAATTTATACGTATGCAGTTTCCAATGGTTTCAACAACAAAAAAATATAATTTTGTTTCAATTTAACGTTTGAAGGAAATTAATAGCATGAATATTTAGTAGACTCTCTTCGAAATCTTCGTCACGAGTCCAACTCGGTATTATAGTGCAAGGGGTTAAGCGAATTTTAACAAGGTATAGTAACAGTGATTAGTAGACTGAGAATTTTTATGCATAATAAAATCAGTGAAATTATTTTTTTTAATTTTCTTTCTTTGTCCGAAAAAATTATATTTGCATATAAAAATTATATTTAGCAATAACGCTTAAGTAAGGGTTGAAAGGCGCGTGAAAATCATTTTACCCTGATGCGTGATGATGAAAAGATGCTCATCGTGCACTTCCTTGCTATACTCGGTACTCAGTAATCTCTGCGCAGTCAAGATTTTATCCAATCGAAGATATTCACCGTAAAGCATGCCCGGCCCTTCAGTCAATTGGCCGTTTTCTTGATCGCGGTCCTCTCTAAAATCAGATCACCAAATTTCATCCAGTTTTTTCTCAGATTTTCCCAGTACTCGGTTCATAATTGAATTCGCCGATTAATATTTTAATCAACATCGACACCACTTATTTGGGTCAGTTTATTATCACGAAAATACACACATACACACGTTCTAATAATGCTCGCCATTAATTATAAATCCATTCATTGTTAGGGACTATTAGCAATTAATGTTCAGTTCGAGTTCACAGCAATCAATTCATACAGTTAAAAACCAATTTCCCGAGTGGCGTTCATTATTAACTCTATTGTTCATTTCAATTAATTCATCTTTTAATCTACCAATTTTTGGGATTCTCTAACGCGAAGATCATTGATCTCCTCATTTCCAAACTCGTGGACGTCTAACCCTTAACCGCGCGATTAGGGTTGCAATCATCGTCCGTAGTTACAACTGTTTGACAACTGAAGTAATTCTCGGCTGTGTTATCAATAGACTGCGGATTTCATGCATTTATAACAAAAACGAGTTGGTGCAATTTAAAGCAATAAAAACATTAAAAGAATTTTAGAATGTCACTATAGTCTTCATCTTAGTAATCCTGTTAAAAGGAAACAAGAAAGTTCTATGTAGTTATGAACAATTTTTATTTTGCACAAAGATCCGCAGTCTACTTATCGTGTTTCTGATATCGAGTTGGCAAGAATGGACGTTAAATAAACGATTTGATTGGGGACAAAAATCGACATTGCTTTGAAGGGTGAAAAAGACTCTTTACTCTATTGGTCTGTCCTTCGGAAATCGTTGCACAATTCGTAATCATGATTACTTACGTAATTGCGTCCGATAAGGGGCAGGCCATTTTTAATAGCTGCAATCTTCCCCAAGAAAAAACAATAACAAGTTCGAAGTGCAATCTTAGAGTTCTCCGTCTGGAGAAGGATTCCTGTTGGACGCACTTTTTTCACTGATGTTTCTCGACTTTCGCGGTCGACTAGCTCGAAAAATGTTCGAAATTTCGACGGATTTCGATGGTCAAAGAACAACGCCTTTCAGGTTGACATGTTGTTGGATTTCAGCGAGCTAGCTCGGTCGGACGGGAGGCAACGAGCAACACATGCTGTCGACGAGGTGGTTAAGCCGTGACTAAAAACTGAATGGCCATCGCGCTCGTGAAACTATCCCTCTTATATTTCAAAGAGCGAGGGCACGTGAATGAACGATTGAAGATCATGGTTTCTCTAAACATTTCTATTAATAAAAGTCCACGACACATCGGGCCCGTATAGATGAAAAACATTTCGCTGTGGTATCGCTGATTTTACACGCTCTTGCTCCATATAATCGAGCAAAATGCAATGTAACCAAAACATTAGTTACTTCCGCGAAGATAAGATTCCACCGTAACATTTAGACTGTCCAGTCGGACGCTTATTTATTTATTTCAACTCGATGATTATTCGAGAACTCAATTATTCAAAAACTCAAAGAGACGAAACGTACAGCTATGTATGGCCACACTGAATTGGTTGATGTTGCATGTATCTTGAAAAAATCGCTGCTTTCACCGAGTAAAAGAAGAAGAAGGCAACAAGAGATGACGAAAATTGCTTGATGTTACTTCGGTGTGGACGTAATTCATGGCAACTCAATTTTACGTAACATTTTATCACACTTAATGCAAGCATAATGTGGTTTATACCGATTGAATTCTATGATGCAGTGTTGAGAATTATTGATTGGATTAAGAACAAAATGAAGAGTTGTTGAAAGACTGTAGCGAACACATGGTTAACAAGCTAACCACATTGTAGGGTTGAAACATTATACGTACAAATAAGGAACATCATGTCTAAAAAAGAAATAACTTAAGTTAACAACAAGTATGATGATTTAGAAGTTAGAACCAAGCAATATTTGGTTGGTTGGGTTGGTTGGCTCTCGAGTATCATAATTAATCTCGCATGTGAATGGACTAAAAATATGCTTTGTCCTAAACACTTCCGGAAGAATACGAACAACATTAAAGAATAAATTGCATAAAATGATTCATCTTATATACAGATGGATATAAATGATAAGTTAACTTGTATATTTATAATTAGAACTAGATTGCGAATCCTCCTGCAAATTTCCATTTTCATAGGCTATTTTATAAACAGTACACTAAATAATATAATATTTTTCTATATTAAATGTATATAAAATTCTATTTTGAAAATTATCTAACAAAAACAGGGAGTAGCAAAAACTTTGCAACCTATTTTAAATAGAACACAATGTTTAGAATTTAATTGTATATATAATCGTTATAAAACTGGAAGGAACAAAGCCTTGAAATAGTTCAATTCATATACAGTTCCAATTGCAAAACATCCTATTACAAAATTAGTTTGCTCGGGCTGCGGCTGAAATTGTAAATAATATCATAGACAGTTGTTTTCCTCGACGAAGAAATTTAAATCGATAGAAATAAACGGCATCGTTGTAAAATCGAATGTAAATCGAATAGAAAAAGGTTCGAATTCAATTCAAATATTATTCGAATCCTAGTTCTCGAGGTTTCCGACAGATGGCGTCTAAAGTATCATTTCGAATGATCGTTGCTTCGTGATTTATACGAGAGATGTCGCTTCGGGTAGCTTAATTTGTCGCAATTGTCATGGGAGATCTATGAGAGGAGCGGAGGATTCATGATAAATAATTTTTCGAAAAAATTCTTCTTACGATTCTTACAAAATAAATACGATTTTTATGTTTTCTGCAGAATACGGAAAAATGATTACGACAATACATAGACCAACGATTCATTTTAATCATACGTTTAAATAATGATTTTCTAACTATAGCTCTCGTTATGCATGCGTTATGTGGCCTGGTAAGTCTGCTAATTTCACATCGATTTTGACAACGTAAGTTAATGGGATTCCATTATCTTTATTTTGATCAGTACACGTGGCCGGACAAGGACAAGTAATATTACAATTCTTGGAAAGAAAGCTATATTTTGTGAGCTCGCCGCGAATCATTATCGATTTGTCATCCAGTGCTGTAGCGAGCACGGCGCAACAGGTGTGCAGATCGGAGAAGAATCTTTGCAATTAATTTTCCCGGTGTACGAAGTATCGATTAAACCCTCGAAGATTTTATTTTACTCCTTTCATTAATGTCGCTCGGTGATTGTACACCTAAGAACAAAGAGACGGCACTTCTTAAAAATTTTGTAACATTTCTAGAACATAGACACGAAATGATTGTAATCGAATTACGATTAAAATTCAAATGAAATAAAAAATTTCTTCTTTGAAGAATGGGTAAAGTTACCATGAAGAGAAAATAAAAAAATTATTTAAACCGCAGAAATTTGATACTACTGTTTAAATGTATTGCAATAGTGCTAGCTACATTTTGGTTTGTTATTCATTAAAATTGTACATATATAGTGTTTGTACTATATATTGTACGTACATTATACATATACATTATACATTAAGCATTCGCAGAACGAATGTCTGACAATGAAGTACACAATCCACTTGAGCTCAACACAATGATTAACATAACAAGATTAACAAGGTCTTTAACGTTTTTTAGCACCTGGTAGATCCTCGAAGGAATTAATTTTTATAAATCACTGAAATAGGTCATGTTTTTCTAAGTTGTTAGTAATGTCAAGAATATTTTTGTTCAGTATGCCATAATAGATCCACGTTAATGCTAAAATTGGTTAATCTACCAATTGAGATTGTGGAGATACATCCAACTATTCGACAAATTTATTTCTTTGGTCGTACATTATAATAAAAATCGCTAAAAGTCGGAATAAATATATTCCTGTTATTTTGATGGATTAATATGGAATGGTGGGTTTTTGTGCTGTACAGATCTAGCGTTAATGAGTTTTAACGAGGCCCTGCGTCTGGCTTTGTTGAACATCTGCAGACTCGAGCGATGAAATACGGCACTGATCGCCGCGATGTATGTGTACATCTCACGTTAAAGTATTGGCTTCCTGTCGGTGGCTACTACTGGAAGGAGGATAGACCGGTTCAAAGCAACTCGGTTTACATTTGATGTTGCTGGTGTTATCGGTCGGAGAAACGTAGACCAATCGGCGTCTTCATATTTTGTCGATTTCTGGGAGCTGAATAGAGGGGCAGCATCATAAAATTGTTCGTTGGCTATCGGCTTTCTGGAACGTCGTCTGGATCAAACTAGTCAGGTACGCATGGATTCTATTGCTTTGTTTCATCTCATCAAACAAAAGGAAATCCATATTATCGTTAAGGCTCTACGAATACATCGAGATTTTATTTAAAAATTAATAAATGTCCGAGTTGCTTGCTATAGTACTTGAACTACCGTGCCACTGTCCAGTTAAGGTACATTGAGCTAAAAGTCAGTGACAGAGTATTTCGATAGAAATATATGTAATTAATAATCTTTTGTTCAATTACATTGATATATTCGAAACAAATTCATATTTTCTGACGAGTCAGCATACTTGAAAATTTGATGTGTCATTACTGAACACAAACATAAGATAAATTTTATAACACTCTCAGAGTCATGCTGCCCTTATCTCTTGGCTCCCGATATGGAGCCGGTTGTGTAATAGCTATCAGACAAACATTTCCCACTGCCAGTGAAAGAAAATTACTGTAAACATAATAGAATAACCAGTGTAAAATCTCTTAATAAAATTGATTGCCCCGCATCACAAGACATACCATCGAACAGTGCATTCAGAGAGTGAGATTATTCGCAACAGTTGTAGCCAACGTATATGTAAGTCGTCTGGAATTATTCAAAATTAGTTGGTTTTTCCTTTGTTTTCGAACGGTTTTGTAAAAATTAAATCGCCGGAAGAACTTGAACCAGAGCTTCATTATTATTATTCGAATCTACAGACTGGCAGCAAAGAGTGTGAAATGTAAGATGATAGGAAGTGACGGAAAACTGGAATGAAACTGAAACTGATTTACATTTACCACTTAATGGCAGTAGCGCAGGATTGGACGTGGACAGATAGAGCACGACTACTGTTACGTCTGCGGTTAACTGATTTTTACTTGGTAGACGTAAAATGTACACATCTAGCATGATAAAAATATCTGGACAGAGGTTGTACGCCAATATTTAACCAGACATTGCATGTCCACAGTACTAAAAATATTGCATCGTACTATAGTCAATGCAAACTCCTTCTGTTTCCGGTATCCCGTTGCACTACAAGGCAATGTTTTCGAACAATTTCGAGCATTTAATCACTTTAGTCACAATTGTTTATTTTGCATTGATATTTCTTGCACCTATCATCGGATTGGGCTAAGAATCCTTAAATATTCTTATAAATGAAAAGACAATGTTGGTGAACTAATTGTCGGTGAAACTTGGAAACTCGGAATTGTCCTAACTCGGAGTCCGTAAAATCGTGTCGATGAATAGTCGACGAAATGATTGTTGGTGTTGTAAAGGTGACCCGATAGAGTCAATACAGTTTGTTATGTGATACAGTGACTACTAAAAAGTAAATTAAGATTGGAAATGGTAAAAAATAATGAAGCGACAACCAGATCAGGAACAACTAATACAAAAAATAATGAAGCGATAACAAGATCAGGAACAACTAATACAAAAAAAAAAATAATGAAACGACAACAAGATCAGGAACAACTAATACAAAAAAATCATTAAAAAATCATAGAAAAAGTTTCATTTCGAAAATAATGAACGAACAAAATTTGCGACTCAAAGGAGAGAGTATAGGAAATGCTATGAACTATGTCTCTTTCTGTATACGTTCTTGTATACGCTCTCCTTCTTTGAGTCGCAAATTTTGATCGTTCATTATTTTCGAAATGAAACTTTTTCTATGATTTTTTAATGATTTTTTTGTATTAGTTGTTCCTGATCTTGTTGTCGTTTCATTATTTTTTTTTTGTATTAGTTGTTCCTGATCTTGTTGTCGCTACATTATTTTTTGTATTAGTTGTTCCTGATCTGGTTGTCGCTTCATTATTTTTTACCATTTCCAATCTTAATTTACTTCTAAACATTACTAGACTGCAAGAAGTTTCACTTCTGCCACGCGTGGTTTTCCACGCGTATGTTTTTTTTCTAACCTTTTCGTTTGATCCTACTATCGATGGGCGGTAATTTATCTTTGGAGATATCTGCAATCCGTTGTACACGACACAACATTCAATAATGTTCAAGAACTTTGGAATCACATAACAAATGCATGTAATAGCATAAAAAGAGACGCTCTAATTATGGCAACAACGAGAAATCTAATACAACGAGTAACTTGATTTATTTTGTAAGAAATAAGGTTTCATTAAAGTTACGTTTGCACAACCCTGTATATGTATTCATTTTGATTTTAGATTTTTAAATGTTATTTTGTAATTTATATATATACCTCTTCTTTTAATTAGATATTTATTCTGTTCCACACACGATAAATTATGTTATGGTCCAGTGTTCAAATATTCTAAGATCGTTGGTTGTCCAAGCGGTTAAGGAGTTGGACTACCAAGCGGTAGACCGGGGGTTCGAATCCCGTCGGGGTTAGAAATTTGTTTTTCTCCGTTTATTCTCCGTTTAAATTTTCGCGCCACTCTCGACTTCCGAACGTCACTTCCGTAACATAACAAATACGTTACCCTCAGCAAAGAAGTTTCACTTCAAAATTCACTGTTTAGCATTGTCATGTGTCTCGGTACTAGATGATTTTGAACTGCGGATTTTATGCATTTATGATAAAAATAAGTAGGTGAAACACACACCGGTAAAAGTGTTAGAAGAATAATTACACTATTTGAGATTCGTTAAAATGATTGAGAAAAGGAATGAATTTCCATGCAGTTCCTGTTTCTTGGGATCGATGCACAACATTTTTCTTCTGCATAAAAATCCGCAGCTTTTTTGCAATTTTACCGATTTCTTGCGTCTTACATCATGCACGTATAAAGTGCCGCAGGCTGATGGCACCAATTAAAGTAAGAAACTAACAAATGCTTATGTTCGCAGAAACAAGCAGAACAAAATGCCGCAAGTCGTCCTGTACTCGATGGACATAAGTCCGCCATGCCGAACGGTTCTTTTAACAGCGAAACTGATTGGTGTTCCCTTGGATGTCCGCGGTTGTAACCTGCTTGAACAGGAACAAACGACGGAGACATACACAAAAGTACAAATCCTCATCGAATGAAGTATAACATTGGTAGAATCATAATTAGCTACAGCTGTCCCATTTTCTCCACAGGTCAACCCTCTACGGCTGATTCCAGCCATGGACGATAATGGCTTCACCCTCGGGGACAGGTAATCGATAAAACTTCTCACGAACGTCCGTCTGTTTCGACCGTTGACAATCATGTTTATGAAAATTTCGCAGCCATGCCATCGCTTGCTATCTGGTGGACAAGTATGCCAAGAACGATGCTTTGTACCCGAAGGATCTGCAGAAACGAGCTCACGTCGATCAGTTCCTTCACCTGGACTCGTCTGAACTTTTCGCTAACACGAAGTCCGCTTTTGTGAGTTGATGGAAATATTCCATTTTGTATCGTTGCAACGAAAATGAATTGGCGAGGTACAGGTCGCTTGCATTAGTGTATCTGGCAATCCCCAGTGGTGGGGATAACATTTTAACAGTTACGGTAGAGACTTCTGCGACAGTTACGGAGACAATGTACCTGCAATGACCTGATATTTGAACTAGCCCGCGTATAGACTTTATCTACGCATAATAATGGCGCGAGGGGTCGATGCCCTGAATAAGTTGCACGGTAGTGAAATCGAGGATTCGCACATGTATTCGAGGGAAGACTTTTAACAGTTACGGTAGAGAACTCTGCGATAGTTACGGAGACAATGTACCTGCTATGAACTGATATTTGAACTAGCCCGCGTATAGATTTTCTCTATGAATAATATCGGCGCGAGGGGTCGATTCCCTGAATAAGTTGCACGGTAGTGAAATCGAGGATTCGTACATGTATTCGAGGGAAGATTTTAACAGTTACAGTAGAGACCTCTGAGACAGTTACGGAGACAATGTACCTGCTATGACCTGATAATTGAACTAGTCTGCGTATAGATTTTCTCTATGAATAATATCGGCGCGAGGGGTCGATTCCCTGAATAAGTTGCACGGTAGTGAAATCGAGGATTCGCAGATGTATTCGAGGGAAGTCGGGTCTTGCAAAAGCGAAGTCGGTCCATCGTGGCGGCCGATTAAAGCAGTGCGCATACCGAGTTTTTGCCTGTCAGACTTCTAATATAGTATTGGGCTTTTGTATCTTACGCGCATACCGAGCTTTCCGGCAAGTTCCCTTTAGCATACTTGGTTTTGGTAGGATCCGGAGTTTCAGCTCGAATTTCGACCTGGCTTTTCGAGAGAGGGTCGAGAGTCCCTGCTGTGCATGGCACAAAAAAAAAGGTTGCAGGAGGGAGCTCCACAGCTCCTTACGTAAACTATCGTTATCTCTCTTCTACAACATCATGGAGATAGGAAACGTTCCTGCCACTTGGTGAAACAGCATCACACATCCTTATATTTTATACATAAATTATACATATAAAATTCTTCTTAAATAATTTATCATTTCATACGCAAATGTAATTTCTTAATGAAAACATATTAGAAATATCTTTGTTCAGCAAATTTTACCACCGGTTGAAGTGTGAAAAAATAAAAAAAAAATGTGGTCGTATTCTACGATTTCTTCCTGTTTAAAATTCCGTTTTTTAATTCACGGAGCCTCAAAAATTTAAAAAAATTTCAGTTTGTCGGAATTGTAGAGAAAATACTAAAAGTTCCATTTTACAATTTTTTTTTATGTGGGCTTATACTGAAAATGTAGAAGACACTTTTCGTAGATCAGTATCAATTAAACATATTCTGAAAATTTCATCAAAATCGGTGAACGTTGCAATGAGGTAAAAATATGCAGCGTTCAGCAAGACCAATCAGCGCATTTCTTCTGCATGGAAATGGAAGTGTCCAGCCGAACTTCCAAAAAAGGGAAACGCGAACGGTTCAATCCGGGCCTTACAACATCGGAAGGGTTTTATCAATCGAACCCGCTTGTTTAGATAATTCAGTCGCATCGTAACAATAGCTATTTTAAATAAACAAAGCCATTTGCCTGACAGAAAACTAGTGTTGAGGCTTACTTGCCAGGCACTTGTCCGGCTCTAGCAAAGGCATCTCGGATTTTGGGAACCCCTAGGGTTTGGGTAGCAGACGTCACGCTGTGCCTTTCTTCGTCGAGCATCTCGAACCCTCTTAATTGACGTTCCGGCTCCAAAAACTCGGTATGCACTAGCAAAACGGTGTCAGGTATCTCCGGCTTGCCGGAGACTCCGGTATGCGCAGTCCTTAAGCCGCGCGAAAGCAGGTTAATGCGATTCGCTTTTCCGCGCTTGTATATACGGGGGCCGGGGCATTATGTGATAGAGGCAGGAAGTTACCGGGCGTCCTATCTGCCTTTTACGGCGTCCAATAAAGTCGGCTAACTGCGCATTTTTGCGCGGCGATGGTCCAACTACCAGGGACTCGTTTCACGACGCGCACGTTTAGAAGTGGCAGCCGGCACGAACTAATTTTACGCGGGGAAAAAGGTGGCGGAGCGTCGTGAAATCTCTCAACAGCCACCCTCAACTGCTCGTTGTTTCCTTATATTTTCGAGGGGTCGCGAGCGTGGCATAGTCCGATGGATTTAATACCGGTCTCTTCCGTGCGCGAAACCGGAACCTCCCGCTCTCGTCTAGGATTTTTATTCGTGATTAACAGACGGCGTCGCACCGTAAAACTTTTACAACCGCCAATCGTACCGACGATGCCGCTTCCTGCGTCGCCGCTTTTGTTGCACTTTACTCACAGTTCGGTCCCCCTCGCTTTAATCAAAAACGCCTCTGCTTGATCGAGTTCTTTCCCGCGCGCTTCTTCGAATGAAAATGGGACTGAATACTGAGTCTTAGTTATCTTCACAATTGTAATAATAGCGTTCCTTATCACTATTGCTTATCACTATATGAAAGAGCTAGCCATAATTATCAAACAATCAATAAATATCTTGAAATTGTGGAGTGCAAAATTTGATGACGAACAATTGCTTGATGTTGTAGGAAGCGAAGGTGATTTAACAACAGATTCTATACCAGTGCACTTTATTTGTCCTAAGGATATTTCAGTATCTACAGATTCGGAAGACTGAAGAGGCCCTGGGTAGGGTCTCGTATTTATAGTAGTAAGTTAAAGGAAAAAGGCGTTGCACGGGGGTGGACCTTGTCCCTTTGACAAAGTCAGAGTTGAGCTTCGATAGATTCAAGGTCCACTCCCCGTTCGGCGGGGAAAGGGAAACCCCCGCGACCGGGTAGTCCCGTAACGGTACACGGCTGGCGGTGCATCTGGCAGAAAGGTATGCACGTGAAAGTGATAAAAGAATAGTCATTTTTCGGGCCTTGCAAATGTCAGGAAAGGTTTTACAGCCTATTCCTTGACATCTGCAAGGGGATAGAACAATATACGCTTCTTAAAATCTACTTAGTTTAAACAAAAATAATATAAGTATGGTGTACCTGCCTCTTAGGAACTAACGTGGGTTATACCGATCCGTAAATTTGACTACGCGACCGTAACGTGTTTTGGTGGGTGCCGAACTGTTTCTTAAGATACCGTGTGGTGTGTTTACGATTTCGCGATAGACTACATGACTGGTACTTTCTCTATTTTCTTGTTCATTGCTTACTGTATGCGCGGGTTTTAAACGATCTATTGTGACAGTTTTTTCATGATTGCCTATTTTAATAACGAAGTCCTTATTTCCGCGTTTGATAACTTTGTATGGTCCATCGTATGGGGGTTGCAAAGGTTTTTTAACTGCGTCCTGTCGAAGGAATACGTACTCTGATGTCTCCAAGTTTTTATGTACGAAGGTTGTTTTGAGACCATGATGTGTGGCTGGGCGTGGTTTTAGTTGCTGCATTCTTTGTCGTAATTGGTTTACGAATTCTGATGCATCTGGTTCTGGTTGATCTGTGAAGAATTCTCCTGGGAGTCGGAGGTTGTCTCCATAAACCATTTCTGCCGGGGTTGCCTGTAAATCCTCTTATTCCAAGCAGTATGAGTGGTAAGGCTTCTGTCCACTGGTCGGTGTCGTGGCATCTTATGGCGGCTTTCATTTGTCTATGGAGTCTTTCAACCATACCGTTGGCTGCTGGATGGAATGCCGCAGTCCGAATATGTTTTGTACCGGTTCGCTGCATTAACTCCTTGAAAAGATGGGACTCGAATTGTGTACCTTGGTCGGTTGTTATCCTCGTCGGCACCCCGAAACGTGAAATCCAACCGTGTACCAAGGTTCTTGCCACTGTTTCTGCAGTCATCTCTTCCATTGGCATCGCTTCTGGCCAGCGGGTAAAGCGATCGACGCAGGTAAGGCAATATCGGAACCCTTGAGAAACCGGCAGCGGTCCCACGATGTCGATATGTATATGTTCGAATCGGGAATTCGGCGATTGAAAATTACCTGTTGGGGCTGTTGTATGCCGCGTGATTTTGTTCCGTTGACATTGGATGCATTCTTTCGCCCATCGGATACAATCTTTATTAATGGAGGGCCATACGAAACGATCTGTGACTAATCTTTTTGACGCCCGTGTTCCGGGATGTGACGAGAAATGTATGCTGTCAAAAACTTGTTTACAGTATATCTTTGGGACATATGGCCGGGCGGTATTTTCTTTAATTTTAACGAAGTCTCGGCCAGTAAGAGACGTTGGAGCTCTTCATCTGTCCGTTGAGATTCGGCTATTTGCGTAATATCTGCGCACGCTGGTATATGTAAGCCCTCTATTCGGGATAAAGCGTCAGCGACTATATTATCTTTTCCGCTAACATGTCGTATATCCGTTGTAAGTTGTCCTATGAAGTCTAAATGTCTAAATTGTCTCGGTGTGCATTTCTCTGGTCGCTGTTTAAAAGCATAAACCAGAGGCTTATGATCTGTAAATACAATGACGGATTGTCCTTCGACTTGATAGCGGAAACGTCGCACGGCGGTGTATATTGCTAATAACTCTCTATCATACGTGCTGTATTTACGTTGAGCGGAGGAAAGAGTTTTAGTGTAAAAAGCTATGGGCTGCCAGGTATTGTCTACCCGCTGTTGCAGTGCCGCACCTATTGCGTAATCGGACGCGTCTACGCTGAGCGACATTTGGGCACCCGGTATGGGATGCGCCAGAAGGGTAACTTGCGCCAACGCTTCTTTTACCTGTGAAAAGGCAATTTCGGCGACTTGTGTCCACTCTACCTGTGGGTTTCCACGTGGAGGTGCCCCTTTTAATAGGTCATTCAAGGGAACCTGTATCTTTGCTGCGTTATGAATGAAACGTCGGTAGAAATTGACCATTCCTAAGAATCGTCGCAATTCCTTTACGGTTGTCGGCTTTGGGAAGTTTCGAATGACATCTACTTTATCGGGGTTCGGTGTTGTGCCTTCCCCATTAACTGTATATCCTAAGAAGTCTATTGTGTTTTTACCGAATACACATTTCGCGGGGTTTATTACTATGCTATGGTCTTGCAAGCGGGTAAAAATTTGTTTGACATGCTCGAAATGTTCGATTTCGTTTCTAGAAGCTATTAATATGTCGTCCAAATATGCGTAACAGAAATCTAAATCACGTAAAGCCTCGTCTATAAATCTCTGGAATGTTTGAGCAGAATTTCGGAGTCCGAACGGCATTTTAACGTATTCAAAAAGGCCGAATGGGGTTGTAACTGCTGTTTTTTCTATGTCCGCGGGTTCTACTGGAATTTGATGGTACGCTTTAACAAGATCTAGTTTTGAAAAGATTGTTTTACCGTGTAACATTTGTGCAAAATCCTCTATATGGGGTAATGGATAACGATCGGGTATTGTACGTGTATTTAGTGCGCGGTAATCACCGCAAGGTCGCCACCCATTGTCTTTTTTTTGGCACTAAGTGAAGGGGTGAAGCCCATGGACTTTTAGATGGCCGAATCACTCCTTCTAGCAAGAGATGTTGAAATTCCTGTTTCGCGATTTTTAACCTGTCGGGGGCCAGTCTTCTTGGTTTAGCGAAAGTTGATGGCCCGTTTGTGGTTTTAATGAAATGCGTAACGTTATGTTTTATGGCTGAGGTTGTTCGCGTAGGACGAGTTATTTCTCTGAAATCCGCCAAGAGTTTGATGTAAGGTGAATCACCGACAACCGTTTTTATGGATTCTATATCTGCGATACCTAATTTTCCTCTCGCGGAGAGATTCGTTACATTGTCTACGAGACGCTTATTCCTAATGTCTACCAACAAACCGATGTTTTGCAAAAAATCAGCACCGATTATGGGTTTCGAGACATCTGCGATCACGAATTTCCATTTTAAGACGCGACGCAACCCGAAATTCAAATACAAAACGATGTCACCATACGTCGAGATGGTTGACTCATTCGCTGCATACAAAGTATAGCTGGACTTGATCGGTCGTCCTTTTATAAGAGATCGCGGGTATACGCATATGTCTGCGCCAGTATCTATCAAATACTGCACCTTTGTATCTCGATCGGTCATGAAGAGGCGGCTTGTTGTTGGATCGACGCTCTCTGCCGCATCTAGTGTCGATCGGCTTCGTTTCCCTGTTGACTAACGTACGCGCAGGGTGTCGTACATCTCGTTGAGCGGTCTCCGAACTTGCGATGATACCAGCAAACATCAGGTCGAGAAGGGCTTCGTGAGCTGCTCCGATTTCTCCACGTTCTTTGCGTTGGGCTGCGAGATCTGCTTCGTCGGTACCCATTGTTGTTGGCTGCATGTTGCGTCAATTCGGCTACCTGCTGTGTGAGTCGGGCCATTTGTTCACATAGAGCCTCAAACCTGGTATCGGTAGCCACTGCAGCACATTGTCCCGAAGGGTTGAGCTCCTTAGCAAATGTCAGGAAAGGTTTTACAGCCTATTCCTTGACATCTGCAAGGGGATAGTTTTAATGGTTATTACGGTCGCCAACCGTATGCCGCTACAATGTTACTTCGGTGTGGACGCAACTCATGGCAACTCTCAATTTTACGTAACATTTTATCAACGCGAGCATAATGTGGTTTATACCGATATGAATTCTATGATGCAGTGAAAGAATTATTGATTGGATTAAGAACAAGATGAAGAGTTGTTGAAAGAAGCGAACACACGGTTAACAAGCTAACCACATTGCGGGGTTGAATTTAACAACAAGTATGATGATTTAGAAGTTAAAACCAAGCAATATTTGGTTTAAGATCTTTTGTAGGAAATGGTAGGCACAATTGTAATAATCGCGTTCTTTTTAACTATACTATTGCTTATCTCTATATGAAAGAGCTAGCCATAATTATGAAGCAATCAATAAAGATCTTGAAATTGTAGAGTGCGAAATTAGTTCAGAAAAAGCGTTGACAATAAACGAGACGAATGAAGTGTCTTCATACTTGACGTTCACAATAGTGCATGTGCGAATGTTGTTTGTAAATATTGCACTTCCGTGGTTCTTCCCCCGAATTCACAAATTCTTTTTATTTGACGACAGAAACCTTTGTTCTCCGGATCGTCGAATTCGATATCCGAGGAGAAGATGAACAACATGAAGGCAGCGTTTAGCACTTTGAACAGGGTGCTGGAGGGTAAGAAGTGGCTCGTGGGTGATTCCTACACCCTAGCAGATATCAGCTGCGTCAACACAACATCGAGCGCAACAGTAAGAACTTGATATCGTAGTGTGGGAGTTATGGAATAAATGAAAGAGAGGAGGAAAAAAGAAAGGCTATCTAGCGTTTGAGGACGGTATATGTATATAGAAATCATTGAGGAATCGAGTACTAGCAGGAAAAGTCTTTCTTTTAACTACCCGTCCCTCTTGTGGCGCGAGTAGGAAGTTAGGCCGCCACAGTAGTAATTCAGAATAACAGGATATGAGTTTTCCAAGTTTCATGTCCTGACGTTTCGGAAACATTGCAACTAGCTTCTTCAGGGTGAGAGGACACACCGAAGACATACTGTCTCTTCTGATCCCTGATGAAGCTAGCCGCAATGCGAGGTGAAACCTGCATAATACAGAAGCAGTTTGAAGTTTCCTAAAAGCTGAAAACGATTTTCAATGTCTTTTCTAGGCTGTCCTGAACCTTGACGACTTCCCCAATGTGAAAGCCTGGTTCGAAAGAGCCGAGAAGGAGATTCCGGGCTTCAAGGAGCTGAACGATACTGGAAACAAAATGTTAGTAGAGAAGATTCGCGCGATACTTGGTTAACATGTTTACCCCTCGCAAATTGCACTGTCCGATGGATATTATCATAAAATAATGTCGATTGTAATCTAATAAATAATAATATTTGCGCTTACTTATATTGTACTAATCAAACGATATGTTATTCAATTTTATATCACCACGATAGGTGACCACCAAGAAAATCACCGTGGTGAACAGTACAATTGCGAAAGATCTGAATGTTTAGATCACATAGTTGTTTTTAATAAATACAATGCACTATTACTCTGTTTCTGCTGATTATCATTGCCGTATTTACCTAAAAGAAAATCTAAAAAGATAAGATAAATAGTTTTAAATCATTCGCCTTACCTATCACGACATTTCGTATCGTCAACGGTAAACGTTGACGTTCAATTTGGTCGAATTCATTATTTATCGAACGGTTCGCAATGTTCTATATTTCTACATGAAACATTTCAGAGCTTTGACGATCCGCCGAGGATCTACCACGTTTTTATCCAACATTGTTGTTTAGTGTCATTGGAATGTTCGTACAATGGCGGTCAGTTCGCAGTCCGTATCATTCGCCGGACACGGAGTTCCCGGATGAACAGATAACTTACTGATTAGCGCGCTTTCACTCGTGTCGTCTATCATCTGCATCCTTTCAGCGAAATTCTACTCGCGACACAAGCGTCTTGGTATCTCTAGGAAACAAATGATAGATGGCACGAATGGAATCATGGACAAACAGGAAAACATCCGGAGAACATCATAACAAACTGTGAATATCATTAGCTATGCTGGAGATACGCGAAACAAAGAAGAAATTCAACATTTTACTTCGCTCGATCCAGGGATTCTAACCCAACGCCTTACCCTAACCCGTACCCTGTTAACCAAGGAAGGTTACTGTAACCCATACTAACCACGAGGAATCGGTTCCGAAATTCCAGAAAGAGCGGGTTAACCCGCTCGTAGCGGGTTACTAGTAGGTACGGATATATGAATGTGTAGGTAATATTTATATCAAATGAAAACACAATTATTTAATCTTTGGCGATTGCTAAAAATACTATTTATGTCTACTTTTATACTATAGTAAGAAACTTACAAAAATATTATAAAGAAAGTAAATAATTCGAACCCGCGACCACGGAGTCCGCGCGCTCTATCCACTGATCCACTCCGCGCCCGGAAACCCGTATGAACCGGGTTAGGTCTGGGTTAGTTGAGTTATAGTTTCTTTGTCTAACTCGGTTAGTCGGGTTATTCTACGGTTACGGGGAACCGAACCCGGTTAGGGTTAGGATTCCTATCCCTGGGCTCGATCATACATATATCAGATGCGACATTTTGGCGGTAACAGGGAAAGTTACACGTTCTCGGGAATGAATGAAATTCAGTAATGCGCCACTGTCACACATTTCAAGAACAAAAGAAAAATGTATAAAGGTGCACAAAAGGGATTCAAGATATCACCAAATTTATAGTAGACGTACAAATTAATTCCCGGCTTTCCAAATTGATCAATTGTAGCTTTCTTTTAAATTCGATTGTTTACTAGGCTGTTATGTGTACATAAGTTGATATGGTAAAACTGACGTTTAGGGGAGGCAGCTCCGATGACCTTGATCTTCACATATGTTGTCAAAGACAACATTCTGAACAACTTTTGTCATTACAACTACCCGGTATACGGTCTTAGTTTTCGAGATATTTGCGAAAAACTATTGCTAATACTGTATTGAATTTTACGTATTCTTCCAAGCTCCGTGGCAACGTGAGCCTGTTCCGGGGCGGCATCTGTTTATTTTCTGTTTGTAAACACATTGTGGGGATCAGAACAGAGTGTCACTCTATATAGGGTGAGCTTTCAATTTTGAAAGACTACTTCTGGATTTTCTCATGCGTGGTCGGGCCGGCCTAGCGGCCGGCCCTCTGCGCCCCCCACCAACTAACCCTAACTAATTCTGATCGCATAATTTTTGTATTCTACATAGCCTTCATACAGAATTTGAACTAGTAATGAAAAAATCATGCAATCAGAATTAGTTAGGGTTAGGTCTGGGTTAGTTCTGGGTTAGGTGGCAGCCTTACGTTGCCACGGAGCGTGGAAAAATACGTAAAATTCAATACAGTATTAGCAATAGTTTTTCGCAAATATCTCGAAAACTAAGACCGAGCACCGGGTAGTTGTAATGACAAAAGTTGTTCAGAATGTTGTTCCCGACAACATATGTGAAGATCAAGGTCATCGGAGCTGCCTCCCCTAAACGTAAGGTTTACCGTTGATATAAATTTATAGAAAATGATGAGGATTATTCGCAAGATCTGGATACGTTTTTATCATTTAAAGGAGACAGGGCCACCAAGTAATTTGTACTAATACAGCTCGAAGCTAAGATACTGCTTAACACTAAACGTACCAAGCATTAAAAGTATCTAGTAAATATTGCCATATAAAAATGGTAATACTAAATTTATTGAGATTGTCTGTAATTTTCAATATAATAGATTAATAGATACTTGAACAAATTCCATTATTTTCCATAAATGGATTGATATAATTCCAATAATTGGAAAATATAAAACCGGTCATTTGACCGTGGTAGGTTTAGTGTTAACAAGGATTAATTTCGTGGGAAGCATCAGAGATTGTTTTCGAGTATTCTGTACGCAATGAACGCGGAAGTACCGAACGGGCAGGTAATTGCCACGTAAGAAAATGCATGGTCCAAGACATCACAGGGGGGTCAAAACAGTGTTAAAGATAGCTTGAAACTGTCCACGTAATTCTGCACGTAACGGTCGACATTGAACCTGATGCTGGAGTCTAAGACGTTTCGCGTTATCCTCTTTTATCCTCTCTTTCTCTCTCTCTCTCTCTCTCTCTCTCGCTCTCTCACTCTCTCCCTCTCTCTCTCTTTCCCGAACGCGTTTGCTGACTCGCTTGCGCGTCTCGATTGCCGCGTTGTTCATTCGACTGCAATTTGCATGAATTAATACCTTGCATCTTCCGGCGATTTTCCTGCTTAACACTACTTACTACATTTTCTCTGACGATGCCGGGCCTCGAATGTGGGACAGCATCGTCGTTTCGCGAGTGCACGCGAATCTTCCCTCCTTACGCTTGTCGCAAATTGACGCGAATCGACCGGGGGAAATTGTTTTCGCGATCTCACTATCGGCCACCTGCGGAAATCATTATGCGAGAAGGATGATCCGTTTTTCTCAAGGCAGCGAGAATCTATAAACCTGTTCGAGAATCTATAAACCGATGATTTCCTTCGCACGAATTATTCATGATCTTAGAATTTTATAAAACATACTGCAACTCTCACCGTTGTAGCTATGTAGTGAAAAAATTATTTTGTATTACTGTCAAAATACCTCGAGCACTGCGAAAAATATAGTCTAACACAGTTTTCGAAGGTGATTCTTGCTTGGTAATTAAAGGAACAATGATTTATACTTCTTAGTTAGTAGTTCTCAGACGATTTAATTATCAGCTGACCGAGGATCTTCATGGGAACTCTCATTTTTAGAGATTGTTGCATAAACAACAAACTGGAAATTATTTTTTTACATATACGTACTATATGACTAGAGAATCTCTTATAGCAAAAATTCGGTAGAAGCGTTATCAAAGCCTCGTAATTTCAACATTTCTTTCCGTTTCACAAAGGTTTCATGAATGCATAAACTCGCACGACTCCATTGTCGCAGGTAAACAGGATATTTTCATAGATTCGTTGTGTTTCCAACGTATTCATCCATGCGTTCGTTAATTAATTCAGAACTGAAAACCGATTTCTTAGGAACGCGAATTGGAAGAGCCTTTTGTGTTTTAAGATATTCTTAGCTGTTCGAACCATTTAATTAGTCAGCATTGTTTCTAGACAGTACAAGAAGACATTCGAGGAACGAGAAGTCGTTTGGCAGAATCGTTTGATGTCAATGGATGCATCGACGCGCATCAAGTTAACGCGCCTTTCGCTGCATCGTTGAGCGGCCCAAGCTGCCAGACACGCCGCCATTGTTGTCGGAGACATTGTATGGAAAACAGTATTATCGTGGGAAATGCGTGCTTCATACTAAAACTCGGTTAATCACTAAACACTTTCAAGTTGGCGCAGCGACGTTTACCTTTAATCTGTATAACGATACAAGTGAAATGAAATTCGGGCATTTGTCGGTACTTCCGCGCCATTTTGAATATCGAGGACCGATTTTTGGACGGTACAAAGCGCACAAATCAAAAAAAAGGTTGGATCAGAAAACCTGTTTCAAAATGAGACAGAAAATTCGTATTTTATTTATCTTTATGTTCGTGAACCTGTATGACAGATTTTATGATGGAATAGTAGAAAGTGATAGTACGCAGCGTGACCTTGGGGTTACTCGACACCAGGTACCGCTGCATCGATTCGCAATGTCTATATTTCAAGTTGGATCATGTTGCTTCGATTCCGTATATCTATGGAATTACGCAAACACAATAATAGAACAACAGTTAGATGAAACTGTAAAAAAAATCGAGTTCAATTTGTTCTTCGTTCTTAAGTGGAATCAAGTTTCTATACTGAAGTGCCTTTTGTACCTTTACTAAGGCAAGAAATTTGACATTTCATATAATTCTTTACATGTCAGATTCACCGTTTCCGCAAGAATACACCGGATCCGATAAAATAATTCCCGACTAGAGGTGTGCGGGTACCCGATATTACCGGTTCGGGTCGCGCCGACAAAAATCGGGCGGGCTCGGGCGGGTACTCGTGAAATATGAATACATACTCGGATAACCCGATACATTTGGACTATCCGAAACAGTCTGGTTACCCGAGTATTTTTATATTACGGGTACCCGCCCGACTTCCTGCGGCCCGACCCGAACAGTCGGGTACCCGACGCATTCGACAGCCCGCACACTCCTCTTCCCGACCGGATCCGAGTATCAAGTACCTGACATTTTCGGGTTCTCGTACACTTATACTTTCGCGAATTTTCGGGTACTCGCACACCTCTACTAGTTATTAAGTGTGCAAAAAAGTCCGGTGCTTTTTTTCAATCGGTCGTAATTTTAATTTAAAATATACTTTCTTTCTGCTCTTGTTGATGTTTTGAAGTGCCGATCTTTCGCGTAATTGGTGTATAAAAGATGTTTACACAACGGAAGCAGAATCCGTTGTTTTTCCTCCATTTTCCCTGAATGGTTTCTCCGCGGTGTTTTACGTAAACATTAGTTTTTTTGCAGAACGGATAAGAAAACCGTTGCCGCATCATTCGATACCGGTCTCGTAATGCAGCGCGCGTACAGCCATCGTTCTCGATTTCCACGAACGGAGACGCGGTGGCTGGCTCCTGCGACCTCCTGTCAGACTGGTTCTCGGTTTTTTGGTTCGTTTTCCTAATATCTTTCGCCTCGTATTTTTAGATTCGCCTATTGCTTGTAGCGCGATGCCGAAAAAAATCGGGACTCTCGACTCGATTACGTGGAAACGCTCGGACATCCCCGTTGCTAATAGGATTACCACCCGTCGCTGATGAGGGAGAAAAAAGGTCCGTTCCCGACAGCCTCGCGACCCGAAAAAAACGGTCCCTGGTCTTTTATTGTTCCCGGGGCTGTAAACTATAATACCTCGCGGACACAAGAATATTTATATGTCGCAGGTTCTTCTTCGTATTTCTTCACGTGGTCGGGAGACATTAGGCAGAAAGGCATGCTGCTTCTTGTGGCACGCTCGTCCTTCGTGGTCTCTGAAGCTAGTCCCGTCTGATTTATGCAAGATGAAAGGTAATAGCCGAGGTCAGCCTCGTAGAGATTTTAGCAAAAGCCACATTTAGTCTGTCATGTTTTTAGATCGATTTTGAATTTCTTTCGTCGATTAAAAGATTTCCTAGTATTTTTAGATTTGCATATTTCAAAAATTCTTATTCTTTACATCGAAATATAATTCTGCACCTGTGATATTAACCCTTTGTACTCGGAGCTATTTTAACTCAAAAACGAAAGATTTTCCATTCTAGACTATTTCCATTCTATCCATTTTTTTCATTTTTTTGCATATGAAATTGATACAATATCTCATGTAATATGTAAATGTCTAGTAGTTTATTAACACGTTGAATGCCACGCCATTTTGACAGGAATTGACTATTATACGATACAGATAATATTGAAGTATCATCTGCAACGGATAAGTTACATTCGTAACGATGTTTGACGTGCTAATTGCGCTGGGGGTCACCGGTGACCGTCGTGGCACTGGAGTGCGATTTCGCGTTACTTCTAAAAATAAGTGATCAAAAATGCAATCGGAAATTATCACGACTCACTGATTTTTAGAAGTCGCGCGAAATCGCACACCAGCGCACTCATATTATTTTTCTGAAGACTGTGGTGGTTCACCATTTCTTTGTTTGAAATGCTTTAATACCGCACATCGTAATATGCGCGGATAATAAACGTATATTTCATGTGTAAATAAAACTTTTTTTAGATGTTTTATACTGTATTCATTTCTTCACACTATTGCATTAACGATGGTAATAATAAAAATTTATAAGTATTGACATTTGCTTAAATTATAATATATTTCTATGAATCTGGGCGCGCCGGTCACCGGTGGCCCCCATGGCGCCACCGCCAAGTAGAGTGCCGGTCACCGGTGACCCTCGTGGCATTCAACGTGTTAAATACGAACAAAAATAACACGCGCGGCAGAAGTGAAACTTCTTGCAGTCTAGTAATGTTTAGAAGTAAATTAAGATTAGAAATGGTAAATAATCCTAATGAAGCGACAACAAGATCAGGAACAACTAATACAAAAAAGTAAATTAACATTGGGAATGGTAAATAATTGTAATGAAGCGACAACAAGATCAGGAACAACTAATACAAAAAAATAGCTATCAGAAGCCAATTGTTTCAACGATAGAATCATAGAAAATCATAGAAAAAATAATGAACGATCAAAATTTGCGACGCAAAGAAGGAGAGCGTATGGAAAATGCTATGAACTAAGAGTAAATATTTAAGCATTTAAATAAATGTAGACCTAGCAAATACAAACTTTCTTCCGCATCTAGGAAAGTACAAACGACAAAGAAATTCTAATGGTTGCAGATGTAAAGAAAACAAACAAAAACATCCTATAAACAGGAGCCAAGTTCTCTATGGCCGTAAAAAGTAGTGAGATCAAACAAAATACGGCCATTTCGTTAGCTTAGACCTGTTGCAATACTGAAAAAAAGCGTTTGTAAAAATTAGTATAAAAGAACGCTATTTAATTTTTAAAGAGTTACATGGAAGGCTAAATTATTCAAACTTAGCCGCTACCTAACACCTTTTATGGCCATTAGTTTAAAAAGTAACGGCTAAGTTTGAATAATTTAGCCTTCCATGTAAATCTTTAAAAATTAAATAGCGTTCTTTTATACTAATTTTTACAAACGCTTTTTTCAGTACTGCAACAGGTATTTCTAAGCTAACGAACTTGGCCGTATTTTGTTTGATCTCACAACTTTTTACGGCCACAGAGAACTTGGCTCCTGTTTACAGGATGTTTTTGTTGGGATTTCATCAATTTTTGTTGCCATTTTTTTTTTGAGGTGTAAAATTTCAAACTTTGATAATTATTCCTTTGATGGTTTGTTATGGTGGACCTATGTACCAAATTTCAAGCTTGTAGGTCAATGGGAAGTACCCAAAAGGTTTTGATGATCCGTGAGTGAGTGAGTCAGTCAGTGACCAATTTAGCGATTTTTGTAGTCCTATATCTCGGAACCTACTAATGTTGGAAGATTAATGTTTTGTCAATATTGAGACCTGATAGCATTTAACAAGTGTACGAAATTACATCTCTCCATCCGCCTCCAGTTCCGAGGTACAAGCCTCTAAAAAACGGCTAAGTTGTTTCGTGTAAAAGGAGGTAGTGCGAGAACTTGGCTGGTGCTTGGCTACCGTGCACCTAGATTGTAGTGCAAGGGGTTAATAGGTCTGGGTTAGGTCCTATAAGTAAGTGAATAAAATTTGCGTGGCAGTCATCGCTTTAAATTACCTACTGCAGATTTTATGGACGAGCGAAGACTACGATGAAAATATTCGGATGATGATGGAGAAGATAGTGGGTCCGAAACGTTGACTCTGGCCGAGGTTTTTCCAAAGTTCTGCGCAAGTGCAATGGACGTCTCGATTGCCCTGACCGGAAAGAAGAAGCTCTTTGAACCACCTTATGGAACTGGTTCGCACGGTTTTTCATCCGTTGCCGCCGTTAATGGCGAGAGGTCTCGTTTCGCACGCTCGTTACAACTACCTCCGGTGTCTAGCCGCAGTGTGTTGCTCCTGGTTGATACCAGTTGTCCTGGCAGTTGGCGAGATAAGGAACCACGATCGTCCCTTGCTGCGGGACAATCGTGACGAAAGCGAGAGGGAAAATGAAGAAACGCTTGGTGTTTGCTTCACCGCGGCGGAGATTGCAGATTTTTTTCTCTGCCGTGAGACATTTAGTCATCCCACCTGGTCATTCTCCTTAGAATTTTACGACCGCAGTAAAAGTAAACGTAACAGAGAGTAATGGAGCACTGATTCTGTCACTTGCTGTTTCTTGACGATTCTTGTGGCAATCTAGGTAGTTTTAAAGAGGGATTCTCGTGTAACTGGTGCAAGAATCGATTTTTTATTGTGATTTGAAAAAGTATAGGCACCTAGATTTTTGTACACATCTTTAGTCCCGTTTCGAACACGAGTGTTCCAGTTCAGTTTGTAAGAAATTGTGAGAATTTTTGTTAATTTTCGTTCGTCTATTTGCTGTGAAGCAACGAGTGTAGAATTGGGTAAGCTAAAATGCGTACGGAGCAGTGACGTTTGCTAGGTAAATTAGTCGTAGGATGTCTGAATTATTTATTCGCTTACCTGCTAAAGGAATTCTCAAACGAATAATGTTTTTTTTTAACATGGTTTTCAGCTGAAGCGGTTCTGGAAGGACACCCAACTCTGCTGCGAGAAGAACGACTAAAATGGGAATAACTTATGTCATAAGTCTTATGAGAATTCAGAGTCCTACTATGATAAATTTGATTTATATAAGTACGCTGAGATAGATAGCGAATTTTTATGCAAAATAAAAAAAATTCTAAATCGATTGTAAGAAGTGGACTAAAATATATTTGTACTTTCAATAAGTTTAACAAGTTGAAAATACTGTAACAATATTCTTAAATTCTTCTAATGTGTTTCGGCATGTTTTTTGTTCATTTTTGCCGCGAACGCAAAGATCAAGTGAACAAAAAAATGAATTTATTTTAATGACGTTATCACGATTATCGAAGATCCACGGGGTCTGACGTTAGGTGAATGCATCGACTCGCACGTCAGAAGCCCCGATCACGCGTATTCAGTATTTACCGAACGCACAGAGCCGTTGACGTTGCAGACATTTTTTCTGTGTGCAAATATGATTCATCGGATCGCGTTTGTAAACTGCGGCCAATTCGCACCGTCCGATGACGCTAGCTAATTAAACAAGCCGTTTGATCGCGATCGAGGCCGGAGTTAATAGCCTTTTCCTTTGGAGAATCGATTGCCAGTACGAACGAAAGAATCCCTCTGTTTGGACGATGTTTCCGGCAAGATCGAACGATAGAGTGACTTGACGCCCTGGGAATCGTGTCACGACAGACTCGCGGGTTCGCTGGACGGGCGAAAATTTCAATTTCAAATCGTCGATGTTCGTGCGCGTCGAAGGTGTATCGCAATTTCCGCGTGAGTTCCTCGAACCACGTTTCGCCTTGAAAGGACGACCTGTAACTCCCAACTGCCGGGATGTTTCGATTTCCATAGAAATATAATGGGCCGTGTTCAAACAGGGAACACCCGCGGTTCACCCACGTCATGGCACTTTTTCGTTTTATGGGATGCCATTTTGCCTAGATCGGCCGCTTTACCGGGAACCGTTTCCAGTTACGATCTAGTAGATCTAAGATCGACTAAACTGCCAACAGAGCCAAATAAAAGACAACAAAATTTGAAAGAAAGGCTGAGCTAGATCCTCCGAACACGCGTGGAAGGGTAATATAAACTTCGATCGAATTAATTGTTAGTTTCCAGCACGCACAAATGCACACTGCACACTCGCTGATTTATAGATCACCTGTGACTCACAGTAACTTTCAGACATTAGCAAGTGTCACTTTAAAATTACACTTCTTTATACTAGCTAATTCCACCAGCAATTTAGTCGATGACGTATTCTTATATGGTAAATCACTGTTTCATGTAGGACTTCGTGTTTACATCGAAATCGCACAAACTCCTGCCACTCAAAATCGCGCGTGAACATGATTAAATGGAAGAAAGCGTATTGAAGCTACGGTAACTGTTTTTTTCCTCGTTATTCATATTGATTCACACGCGGCACGTCGCACGACCTTGTTAATAGACTTAAATTTATCATTCTTGCAATCATTATAGTGCAACGTCGCGTGACGTTGATCGTCTACGTCTACGTATAAAAACGTCTTCGACGAAAGACTGCAAAATTTTCAATCTCTATTTCCATGTCTGAACGATGCTTTCTGTATCCAAACTTTCCTTGGCTTGTTTATCCTGTGATTTTTCAATCCTGAACACTTAGAAAGACGGGTAGAATTCACACTATGAAAATTGTATTTACGGTGCATCAACGTAATAATTTTAGTATAAACAGTTTTTAATTGAAAACCTAGCTTTCTTCTTATGTTTTACGTAAAGTTATGATGATTGTAAAATAAAAATTGCCTGCATTCATTGCAAGATACAGGAACTACGTAGACATTAATTTTCTGTTTTAATTCTCTCGCAGAGTTAAAAATAATAGAATAGAATTCAACATAAAATCTGCAGTCTAATTATGACACAATGAAGTTAAAGAATTATTAAAAGAATCTGAAAAATTACTGCGAATAACGAATTAACTGAAATCGTTCCCTTCCGGTAAATAATTTAGCCATCAGTAATGACTTAATAGTCTTGTAGAAGTCAAAGATTCTAAATATGAGCTTCTTAAGAGATTTTTCAACATCCATCTGAATAGCAATTTCATTATACACCTAGTTACCTCAAGAAATACGATCTAACGATTTCTTCTGGGATCGTTACTTCCAATAAAGTTATTGACCGTCTTTTTACATCACAGTCATAAAATTGAATGATTGTGCTGCATCAGAAGTAACGTGGAAGAACTTCAGTTTGTATTTTAGTTTAGAACACAAATGTAGTACCGAAACCATTAGCGGCTGGATCTCGAAAGGATCGGAGCGCAGCGCAGCGCGTCTTCAGGATCCGTGGCTCGCGATCCTCGCTTTTGTTTTCGTCGGTCGTCGAAGGTCGGCCCATATTTGCAAAAGGAGCAATCGAAGGGCGAGAGCAGTGAGCAAGGCAGAGGGGGAAGGACGAAGGAGGACGTACGCTAACAAAAGGTCGAATTATCGGTCGGTGGGGATCATTTGGGCGGTGAATACAGGCGCGCGGGTGCGTCGCTCGTGTGTACGAGCCTATAAATACATATTCACGAGCGGATGTTGAGGCATTGCTGAGGTCCACGTGGTCGTGCATCACGGTGCTAGCAACAGTCGTTCTCCGACCGTCGTCCACAAGTGTGCAGAAAACGCGAACCGGTGTGTTCTCGTCTCGGGACGAGCAAGAGAAAAAGAAAAACAGAGAAAGAAAGAGAGAGAGGGAGAGAGAGAGAGGGCAACCGTTGAGAAACCAGTGTTGTTAGGTTTCGTTTGGTGTCGGTGTTCTCGAGCGTTCGCCAGGATCCTCGTGGTTTCATAGTGGTGCACCGGCGTGGATCATCGACGTAGATCGTCGACGGGACGCCTCGGCGCGGCGTGGCCCGCCAACCGCGTGATCTCTACGATCGATGCGATCGACGCTGTTCCCCGCGGCGCCAGGACGGTTCACGGTTTCGTGGCTCTGCGGTTTCACGAGTTCGCGACCCGTCAGTTCCATGAGACTCCACTGACACTAACAGTGACACTAGCCAGTGTCTCTATCCAGTGACAGCCGGCGCGTCGGCTTTCGTTCCCCGATAAGGCGGAAGCTGATCCATCGATCCGATCGATCGAAGTTCACCGGAGAGACACGTAAGTGACCGCGATCACCGGACCGGTGATGTTTACCGACACGATCGGAAGCGCGTCGATCGTCCGACGGGCTGATCGATCGCGTCGCGTGGATGTCGTAACGGAAAAGTGTCCTGAACCGACGATACATAGTGTGCTTCGAGTACGATGATGCTTGATAAGAAACATCATCCGCGGACACGCCACAGAGACGGTGTGCTCGGTAGCTGATCGGTTCAGATGATAAATTGATTTATGTTCGGTTCTTACCGGTTACGATTCTGAGTTTAGGGAATAGATGAAATGCAAGACGATTTAAGCTGGATTTTTCAATTCTGTTTGTTTTTTGACGAGCAAAAGTTCATTCAACGAACGAATTTGGTCAGTGCAGGTGACAGATGCGGGCTAGATCTATTTGCGTTTAGTTTTTAACGGTTACGGTTCACAGTTTAGAGAATAGATCAAAGGGAAACCGATTCAAGTTGGCTTTTTCAACTCTGTGTCTATTTCGTTGAGTAGGACTTCATTCATCCATTGAATAACCGTTTGTTAATCTTTAAAAGTACTATCAGAGTTGCAACGATCCTACGCATACTTAGACTGATAATTCTGAAACGTGTGTTGATCTAACTGTTTCAATGTTTAAGTGATTCTCCGGTATTACAAACTAACGCGAATTTGCATAGGTCGTTAAATAAATTGCTCGAGGGTAAAGTGGAAGTTCTATTTAAATCAAATATTCCTGATCCTGATCGATAATGTGAAATGTGTATTAGTATGGACTAGAATTAATGATTTGTGATCAGGCTATTTATAACGTGTTTACCGGTTTACCTCGGATTGTGCGAAATTGACATTGAGCAGCCGTATCTGTGAGCGTATAAAATATCGTGTTCGCGATATAGATCGTCGAAATAATTTCAGAACGGGTCAGTATTTTGATCCGGATTTCAATGGCGAGGCTGTTTTGATTTATAGTCTATGTTACGTTTGTTATTGAAAACGATCCTCTAATTGTATCCTCTAATTCGTCGAATTATTTGTACAACTGTAATACTCCGAACATGAGATTCTCGATGATACAAGAAAATCTTATTTTACGCCTTAATTCATATTTTTACAGAGAATCTATTAGAGAAATGACAAATTAGTTTACTGAAATGTGACAATCTAGATTAAAGTATATCAAAAGATACGAAAGTTGCTCACCACTCTTTCTTAGAAGTGATACTAATATAATAAATTAAATGTCCGTGTAACCACATTAAATGATGTCAAAAGTGATTACTAGACTGCAGATTACATTCATTTATAAGAAAATGAAATCGAAAGTGAAATCTAAAAGTGTGAGGACATTAAAAGAATCTAAGAGTATTCTATTATTTTCGTAACAATTATTAAAAGAAGAAATACATTTTTGTTTAGTTTCCGTTACGATCAACATAGACAGTTTTCATTTTCCATAAAGATCCACACTCTAGTGATCGTACGAAAGAAATTCCCGATTTTCTTCAAAACAAAACAGTCGGACCGAAAATATACACTTTCGATCGAATTGACCTAGAATGATCGTAGAAAGTCCATCCGTGGGCTTTCAAAAGCGAGTTTAACCAAACGCCACTACTTATTGGATGATCATTTTCTGCAAGGTAGATGCATTCCGTCCTCGTGTTTTCCTGCTTGCGATGCAATGGCGATTCGTGACGGCTGATGTGTACCATTTGATATGCATAAAGCGAGAGTTCCTCGCGGGAAACGACGATGTGTTGTCGACGTTTAGAAAATTCGATTCCGCTCGTCTTCCCGCCCCGGGACGAACGTTTTTTTGGAGAACCGCAGAAACTAGAGGTGTGTCAGAACCCGAAAATATCGGCTTGAGAATTTATTTCGGGATCCCGAGAATTTTTGGGATCCCCAAGAATAATTGCAAAAATTCTGGGGAATCCCGAAATTTTTGAGAACCCGTCCCGATCCCGAAAATTTCTGGGCCCGTCCAGGCCCGACATTTTCGAGTTTTCGCGCTGCTGTAGGCGTCGGAGTATTCAATTCTGGGGAATATCGATCATACCAGAATTTCCTAGCGTATTGGAGAATCTCGAAATTTTCGAGAACCCGTCCCGATCCCGAAAAATTCTCGGCCCGCCCAGGCCCGACATTATCGAGTCCTCGCGCGTCGATAGAAGTAACGCGTCGGAGAGAGTATTCGAGAGGCGTCGACGCGTCCTCGAGGATTCCCGTCCCCTCTTTCTCCTTTTTCGCGTTTTTGTTCTACTTATTGCGTGTTTATCGGTAAGAAGGGATCGGGAAACTTGCTCGACCAGCTGCGATCCCCTGCAATCTGTTTCGGCTTCCGAGAAAAGCTGTCTGTTTGTCAATTGCTTATGTCATCGACCGATGCCACACTCCTGGCTTCCGAACGATCCTGGTCGAGCGCAGTAAGGATCTGTGCTCCTTCCTCTCAAGAATCTTGCTCTGAGATCCTGCGAACCGGAAATCGTCACATACGCTTCGACTTCGCGCGCGATGTTGCACGATTTGTGACTTCTCGCAAAAATACTGACCTGTGCCATGAGCAGACTGCCTCCCTTAAACCTAGTGTTAATATTTTTAATACATTTTCTAGTGTAGTAAATAAATGAAAGTAAAATTGTTAACCCTTTGCACTCGGAGCTATTTTAACTAAAAAACGAAAGATTTTTCCATTCTATACAATTTTTTTTTCATTTTTTGCACATGAAACTGATATAATATCTCATGTAATATGTAAATGTGTAGTAGTTTATTAAATACGAACAAAAGTAATAATGTTTACAATATTTTGAAGAATGGCATAGCAATTTTCAGTGGTGCCTCAGAATCGCCATCCTAGTGCTAAGGGTTAAACCATTTGAAATCCGCCATTCTGATTTACCTAGGTTCAAGTAATCTTTAGCGACGTATAGCCCTTTATTGCACGAAAACGAAAGTATTCATACAGAAACGAACAAACAACGAAAACAGAAGGAGCTGTATCTTCTACGTTATGATTAGACTGTGGATTTTATGCAGTTATGGCAGTAGATGCAATTTGAAACAGTAGGAAGGTTAGAATGTTTTGTCATGCCAACCTATTATTATCTGCTCGTTAAAATGGTCAAAGAAATGTCAATCAGTCTCTTGCAATTGACGCAGACAATTTTTATTTTGCATGAAGAATCGCAGTCTAATCATGACTAACAAAAGCGTCAATATTCCATCAAAGTTTGTTCCAGCAAAGAACAGTTGATTCAACGGTAGATAAATCAATCATTGTACGTAAAACAGGATTTCCCGTCAAGAGAGACTCCTAGTCAAACGACCTTATAAATGATGAACAAATTACCGTACAAGAATTCCCTGGTATCTATAAAATTGTTAATTACGCTTACTGTTTCCCGTCTACCTACGCGTCGCGTTTACCCTGCAATCTCGATGGATCTCTTATGGCGATCGCAAACGTTTTGTTACCGACGATAAATCATTTCTTATTTTCCAGTTGGTATCATTCGGTGTTCTCGATGTCAAATTTCATCGGGAAACTTGTACATTTTTCGAACAGTCGCGATTGACATAAAAGATGAGATGAATCGCACGAGAACCTGATTTTTCCTTGTCGTTCGAAGCTTCTTTAATTTCGTGTTTGCCGCGTTTGTGAATGGGAGATATTGCGGTTGCAGTTAATGCGGAAGGACGATAAACAGATGCTTCTCCTGCGATGGTTGTAATTAGTGGACCCCGTGGATTATTCAATACTTGATGGAATGTCTTTCCGTATTGGTGGGAATCGCCAGCCATTCTTGTTCACCGCGGGGCTGACATAAATTCACTGTCTAGCTACAGAGTTTGTCAGTTAAGAAATTTCCACTTCTACATTCTTTCAATGAAGTCTAATCAAGGAGACTTTTATGTCTTTCGTTAATGGCTCTGACAGTAGACACGAACCAAAACGTTCTCTGTTACGTGTATCGTTGTTGCTGCAATGTATTATTTTTTTATCGACAATAAAACACTATTACGAAGCAAAGGTAATTTTTACAGATTCATTACAGACAATTAAAGCCTCTCCAGACCACTTTTGACTAAACTTTAGCAATATTTGAAAATTTGTATCGCCCAAAAACG
The DNA here is from genome assembly GCA_916610255.1 of Lasioglossum lativentre. Classification (NCBI taxonomy): domain Eukaryota; kingdom Metazoa; phylum Arthropoda; class Insecta; order Hymenoptera; family Halictidae; genus Lasioglossum; species Lasioglossum lativentre. The sequence goes on along the minus strand of OU744364.1, from coordinate 19,695,673 downwards.
CATACAGTTGGATTGCTAATAAGTGAACTGTTAGCTGGGGCGCATTTGCAGCCACTTTCTTCTGTATTACAGTGAAACCTCGATTACGCGTCGTACTTTCATCATCTTTGCGGTTCCCGGCGCCAGCATCGCAACAAATTCAGTTCCATAGGGATCCTTAAGATCCTCAAAGGATTATAAACTACAACTTCCAACAGGGTCTCTAACACAGTCTCGTCAAATTTTTAATTAACCGAAGGCATCAGCGAGGGGAAGACAATTTCGTTCAATTTCTTCAAATTTGCCCGCAACTTTCTGGAAATTTGCATGAGTTTCCGCAGGCTGGCGATAACGGTTAATAAAGTCTTCCTGGCGTGGCGGGGCCGTTCATAGTGATCAGTCAGGCGGATGATTTATGCAAGTCGCCGCAGCTGATTAACTCATTGTTAGCGAAACTGCACGCGATGTGCAGCGAAATAAAAACATATTAGAGTAGGTACTTTTTCCGAAGTTCTGCGGTTTTCTTCTGATCACCTGAAAATATTCGAGCGGCGAATTTCTTGCCATTGGAGGACCGGAAGAACATTAGCTCGGAGGGTCCACTGTCGAAAATTCTCACGGATTCGTTTCTCATCTTCCATTTCCGCCGCTTCCCATTTCTCGACTGGTTTTTATGTCAGAGGAGGTCGTAACGAGTTGTTCCTCGTTTCGGATACGTTTCGTCCTCCTCTTGTTTTCTTCCGTCCGTTCACGTGGTCGCGATCGAGACGCGCCCAAGGCTTTCGCAAACCCGTAATGTCAGCGATTACGCGAAATGACAGCGTGGGGATGCTGTTTCCAAATCAATAATTATTCCGCATCTTCGTAATCTTGAACCCGAATAATGACGGGTATGCGAACAACCTGGTGTGCGTGGCTGCGCTCTCGACCGTCGATTTGGAGGCCGCGTCGCCGGACTCGACAGTTTCAAACATGATTTTGTTTCAAATCTAAAGATTCTCATTAATCACTTAACGAATTCTCTACTGCGCGATGATCTTCCCACTACTTAATGAGGTATTCTGGTTTTCGACGCTGTACCTGAATGTTTAAACATTTTTTTCAGAAAAACTATTCTCGGCAATTTGAAATTGTCGATTTATAAAATATTTTTCTTATATTTTGTAACTGATGCATAAAGATGTTATTCTGTATACAAATTGGTATAATTTTATTGGTCTAGTATACGCGTATTCTTAGGCAGACATTTGAGTAATTAATTTGTATTAATCGCAAGTTCTAGAGTCGCTCGATAAGGTAGATTTTCCGAGTCATCAGCGGCTGACAAGACAATAAAATTTCACAGCCAATGAAGAGCTGTCACAGGTTCGGCGAACGCAGTGTGCGAAGCAATATTTAATAACCTCGCTTGCACGGTTTTTGCGATGTCATTCGTGTAATACGGGCCCTGCCAGTTCTAAAGGATCACGCGCTTCCGCTCCATTAACGTTTATTGCATTCTTCTTTATAATTTCGTTGTATGTCTTGCTCGGTACTGTGAAATAATTACCGCCTGTTTCTCTCGAATACCCGCTTTTAACAATGTTTAATGCAGCCCTGTCATGACGGTAGTGTTGCACACCTGCAATCGGTAGTTTTATGCCAAACCAATACTTTAATAATACTTTCTGGGAACACAGACGTTGCAAAATTAACAACAAAATCTAGTTGTCCGTCGGCAGTCTTGAGTGTTCCGCAGCGACTCCTTTTTAATCTGTGGTTTATAAAATAATTTCTATAGGTTCCTAGTATTGCTGATATTCTTATATTATTTTACTAAGCATTCTGAAAGCCTTTCGTCATTTTTATGTGAAAAATTTAAGAAGCATATTTAAGTTATATAATTTTATATACATTTTCTCTTTCGTCATATGAAACATTGGTAACACTTTTTCAAGATTAAAATTGTCCAATGTCTTTTTAATACGTTTCATTTTCAGCTAATCTTTAATCTAAAAAATTGGTTTTACTTTCGCTGTTGGGTACTAGTTTTCCATTTTTGCTTTTATAAAAGTCGATGGTATACGAAATTAATCGAGAGGAAGCTCGTGTTCCTTTGGTTTTAAAAATTGGAATTGCTTTTTTCGAAATATATCGGACAATGTTTTACATTCCTCTGCAATTTTCCTCTGGTGTTTTTATGTGGGACGCGGAGTTTTCAGCTTACATCACTGTATGAAGTAATGAAAATTTTCGTAGATCCATTTTAGCTTTTATAAAAGTCGATGTTACACGAAATTGATTGAGCGCGTTAAACGTCAAAGTAATCTGAAGCTCGTGTTCCGCTGGTTTCGAAAATCTGTTAAGCTGCGAACGAAATTGGAATTGAATTTTTTGAAGTATATCTGGCAATGATTTACATTCCTCTGCAACTTTCCTCTGGTGTTTTTATGTGGGACGCGGAGTTTTTAGCTTGCATCACTGTATGAAGTAATGAAAATTTTCGTAGATCCATTTTAGCTTTTATAAAAGTCGATGTTACACGAAATTGATTGAGCGCGTTAAACGTGAAAGTAATCTGAAGCTCGTGTTCCGCTGGTTCCCGAAAATTTTTGAAGCTGCGAACGTACACGGATCCACAGTCTACCGGTTGTTATCACGGCATTCTGCGCGAGAGACCATCGGTTTCGATCTCCTACGAAAGCAATCCGCTCGTTTCATTGTTCCGTTTCCCCGCAATGGAACCCGGCAACAGCACGCGACAGAGTGAAGCGCATTTCCGGTTGCCGGTGTATCGACAGACACGCTTGTTACGCTCTTCAAATATTTGTTCTGCCCTCCGTGGTGCATCAGCGCGCACGGTTTCACCGTTCGATCGTGATGCATGGATCGGGGACTCGTTGGTACAGGGCTTCACCGTACCATCTCCTTTCAGCAGTTTTCAAACGGTGGTCAAAAATCGTCAAACGAAAATCAATTCCTCTGAATGCGACGAATCTTTTCTCGTAACCCTTCGAAGAACGTCAAGCGATTTTTCTACTGCTTAATTCTGTGTTGGCACACATCCGAAATTTTCGCGGTTTATTCAAACAAGATCTTGAATGAAATTATGATTTTATCTTGCGGTTATGTTGATGGATTATCTCGATTCTCGTACAGTGACTCCCACTAATATTCGGACACTCTTAAAAAGATTATAACTTTTTTAATATTCGACCATACATCTTGGATTTTTTGAGAAGTTAGAACAATCGGTTTTGTTACATAACGTGAAAAGAATTTTTGAAAAAAATTGCAATTGGTCGGAATTGCAGAGAAAATACTAAAAGTTATATTTTACAACTTTTTTGTGTGGCCTCATATTGAAAATGTAGAAAATATGTTTCGTAGATCTGTATCAATTAAACATATTCTGAAAATTCCATTAAAATCGCTCAACGTTTCAATGAGCTACAAACGTTTAACCCGGCGTTAGTTAGGTAGAGATTTTAGATTTTCGTTGAAAAATAAAGATTTATTGTGTTCAGTATTTTTGAATAATAAAAATTTAATTTTGTTGATCTGCGTTTTTACTATGTAAAATTACAAGCCTCTTAAGCAATACCTAATCTTATATTCATGAAAAAGGTATTTATTTCTATAATACAATATATTATTTCGGTGGGTCTGTGAGACCTCACCTTTACCACTTTCGATACATTTTCCTACCTTTCCAACGCCGGGTTAAAGATGGTAAGAATTGCAATTTTTCACGATTTTCGGCCTCTAACTGCAATAAATCTAAGGATTCATACTATACATCTTTCAATGCCTGTCGTTTTTCCCACATCAACCGATCTCGATGAAACATTTACAATGCATATAATTAACACAGATCTACAAAACATATTTTTTAAATTTTCAATTTAGACCCACAAAAAAAAGTTGTGAAATGCAACTTTTAGTATTTTCTCTCCAATTCCGACCAATTGCAATTTTTAAAAAAATTTATTTTCACATCATGCAGTAAACTAATTGCTCTAACTTCTCACAAAAGTTCAAATCGTGTGGTCCAATATCGAAAAAGTTATCCTTTTTTTAAGAGGGTCCGAATATTAATGGGAGTCACTGTACGTTCCTCAGGGTGAACGTTCATTAGTATTTCTTTAAAATGTTAGACCTACAAATTAACCACAATTTGTGCAAACTGTAAAGCAAAAATGGGCGAAATATTATCCTAGTATCTTGTATGCAACTATTGAGGAACGTATGATTACATCGTATGCAAATGTTTATCCAAGTCTAAGAAATTCACGAGGACAACAACATTCTAATTATTGTGAAAAGAAATCGTATACGGTAAAGGGTGAAGTTTTGTTTCTCCTTGGAATTCGTTCAAGATTTCATTTAAGAAGGTTCTGCGTTTCTCGAAAATCATTGGGACCATTTTTGCAGATTGAATCAACTCTGGTCAAGATGAGGGTCGATCAGATCGGGCTGCTGTTGTGGAAGAACTACATCGTCCGCAAACGTCAGCCGGTAACTATCATCCCCGAAAGCACTGTTTTTCGTTTCGCAGCCGGTCCCCGCAGCCCAGGAAGCTTGCTAAAAGCATGCCTGCAAATTTCAATGTTTAGGGGATATTGGCTCTGGTGTTCGTATGGCCCGTGATCGTGTTCATGATCCTATACACGATCCGCGACAACGTGGACCCGGAGTACTATCCGACTTGCCAATTTCCTGCGAGGTCGATGCCGCGAAATGGCCTGCTCCCATTCGTTCAGAGTTTCATTTGCAGCCTCGGCAACCCGTGCGATCCTCTCTCGGAATACGAAGAAGTCCCGTCTTACAAGAACGCCACGTTAGTATACCGAAAATATGAATACCTCGCACGCAATCCTATTTTTCCCGGCCCCGATCCCATCTCGATCCCTTCCGCCACGTCCAAACCGGAAATCGTTCACGGTATCGCAACGTTTGCGAATATTTCGAACCACCGGATGCTTTTTCGAGGATAAATGACTGAAATGTACACCACCGATTTGTTTTTACCTCTGTATTAGTAATGAAGTTTCCATTTTATGCACGATTTTCCGGGCCAGTAATTAAAACGGCGCGGTGCCCGCAGCAGATTAACTGAATAAAACTGTACACTGTCGCTCGATAATCTGTGCATTAAACACACTTAATTCTTTACTTTAACTGAACGGAGTAATTTTCATTTTGCACGAAGACTGTGAAAGAATCCGAATAGTGCAATTAGCAGGAATCGGGAGAAGTCCAGATTACTGTATTTTGATTTAGCAAAATTGTTAAGAGAAGAAATCAATTTTTATTGAACTCCTTTAACTTCTGTTCAACCGAAGCAAAAAATTTTTATTGTGTGCAAAGACCATTGCTTTGGCAATTAATGATCGTAGTAGTACAATTAACAGTAAACGAAGAACTTCAGATTATTGTTATATCATTTTAACTTCGCAAAATTATTAAGAGAAGAAATAGCTACTTTGACTTCTCCTTTGTTTAACCGAAGCAAAGAATTGTTATTGTGCGCAAAGACCATTGCTCTAGCAATTAATGAAGGGATCGTAGTAGTAAATTTAACAGTAAAGAAAGACCTTTAGATTATTATTATATCATTTTAACTTCGTAAAATTATTAAGAGAAGAAATAGCTTCTTTGACTTCCCCTTTGTTTAACCGAGGCAAAGAATTTTTATTGTGCGCAAAGACCATTGCTCTGGTAATTAATGAAGGTATCGTAGTAGTACAATTAACAGTAAAGGAAGAACTTCAGTTTATTGTTATATCATTTTAACTTCGCAAAATTATTAAGAGAAGAAATAGAATTTTTATTTTGCACAAAGACCACTGCTTTAGCAATCGGCGAATCAGAATCCTCTGAAGGTCAGACGGTGCTAAAAATTTTCGAGCGACAGCGCAGATCATCAATGAAAGAGAAACGCTTGCAGATTGTTGGTTAAACATTTTTTTTCTTCGATGCGATTACATAATCGGGAACAGTCTGGGCCCACTGATCACAGAAATACAGCCCATGTTGAACAACGAGACGGTTCTATCCGCCGTGAAAACGCTGCCGCACAGTATTCAGCTGCTGAAGTCAATGGCGCAGATACTCACGAAACCGGAAATCAAAGCACTCTTCGGTAAGGACTGCTCGACACCTCGCACGCTACCGTGAATCCAAATCGGCCGATTTTACTAGCGACCATTCAACGAATTCATTGCTTTCTAGATCGTGGCATACGATTGGGCGATCTCTTCAACAACCACGAGGAAATCAAAAGAGTTCTCCGCGCGCAGATGCCTGATGCGCGCCGGGGATTGGTGGACGATTTGTTCGACTCGTCCATAAAATTAGTATACGTTAGTATCGTCGCAGGAACGCGTCAACTTTCTCCTAACACCGTATTAATTTCCCATCGTTTCACGTTTTTAATATATTCATTAAAATCGTTTCAATTTAATCCTCCGGTTCTTTCTTACATTTTCTTCTCCTCCGTGGCTTTTATAGTCTAAAAATGTACTATGTTCACGAAAATGTCTGTCCAGTTACGTTCCTTGATATTTTTTCGTTCGCAATTGTCAGCTGATCGAAGCATTCGGCACTTCAAACGTCGGAGACGTGATTTGCTCGCCGGAAAGCTTGAAGAAGTACCTGATCCTGCCGACGGAGAAGGATTATGTTCAAGTCTCGAAGATCCTCTGCGACATCGACTCGGAAACGATACCCAGCATCCTCGAGAATTTATCCAAGCATCTGGACTTCTCCGGAATGCTGAAAATGGTGGACAGAGTTATGGCCAAGTTTCGGGATTATGATATCTTCGTGGACTTGAGACGGGCAGTGGAAACTATCCTTGATCTAAAGACCTCGAAGAAGTTGATTCCCGAGTACCTGAGGCTCCGGCAGTGGTTGCCGAAGTTGATTATGATGTTTAAGACCGTTACGTTCAAGGAGATCGATCTTACCTTGTGAGTAGACTTTGCAAATGACTATTGTGGATCTTTAATGATTATGGTCCGAATTGGTGGAACAGAACTTGTTACGAATAATCGATGGTCTATGGTGTGAACAATATTTGTGAATGTTTGCGTAGGGTTAACAAGACGTTGGAGATCCTGAACCCAGTTTTCGAGTCCGAGGAAGACTGGCCCATCGCCCGGCGAGCATTTTTGAGGCTGGAGAATATATTGATCATGCTGAAAGAGATGGGGGTGGACCAACATAGCAGCTTCACCGGGGACTTTTTCGCCATGATAGAACGTTTCGTGAGCTCGATGCAATTCCTCCCTTCGGTTCCTGCGGAGAGCATCGAGAAAGTGGCACGAATTGCGGACGCCGGGTTCGCCATTTTGCAAAGTGGGGCGCAACTGAGCTCGAAGATATTGGACCGGCATAAGGATGATCTTCACCTGTAAGTCCCTTCAAAGTATAGCCTACTTTATTGTTACTATGCTACATGAACAAGCTTCCTTAAATTGCAAATCTACCGTGGTGCTTTCTGCAGTGTCTATACGAAATAATTAAAATCCATAGAACACTGAGCAATAAGTAATAAATAAACTAACCGACAGCGTTGTTCTACTTTATTTCCAGACCCCCAGAAGTTTGGAAGGGACTCAAGGAATTCTTTTCGGACAGGATCCTAGCAACGTTGAGTTATGCTTTTGCGTTCACGCAGAGCGTAGTCAGAACGGTCCATCACGCGGCCATTATTCACGAAGATTTAGAGAACAGGTTGTATCATGTCTCCCTGAAGAACAAGGATGTTGTACAACAATTACTCACCAGCGTGGATCCCAGTGCTTATCGAACTGTCGTGCGCTCGTTCTCCAGATTAGACTTCGTGGAGGTTGATCATTCTTCTTGAACAATCTTTGCCTATTCTTCAGGACCATTTAAACAATTCCTTTGTTTGTCTCAGAAATTCGTCGAGGCAGTTACAGACGCCAAGCCCGAGGACTACTTCTGCCAGAAGAATACGCTGAACGAAGTGTTCGATGATTTCGAGGACTCTGGCCAGGGAGCAATCGCCAGCGAAATACTTTGCAGCGACAAGGGAAAGAAGTTCCTCTCCGAAGTGTACGGGACCATGGAGCTCCAGAGCTTCGAGGGCACTGTACGTAGTTCATATTATCAATAGTGAAAACGTTCAAACGAATTTGCTTTTGTTAATTGCTCTTAACAGGCGAGGGACACTTTGGACGCTACTATGAGCATGATATTCAAACAAGCTATCTTCATCGAGAAAGCGAATCTGACAGGGGTGGTCAGCAGTGTGAACAATTTTATGAGCTTCATGGACAAGCCTAGGCATTCTCACCCTAATTGGTCGGTCATCACGGTCGACGAAACGTGGACCAAAGTGTTCGAGGACACCAAACCTCAAAACAGACTGAACGTGTGAGTACTTCCCAATTAAACAATTCTTCAGCCTCGGCACCTTTTATCTTCTTTGGATTCCTCAATTAACAGATTTAAAAATTTTCAGTCTCGGTCTCCACCTGAGCATAGCGAAGATGATCGGCTGCTGCAACCTCAGCTTCCAGGTCATCAAGTCCGACATGAAGAGCATAGATTTCATCGCGCGAATGATCCTGCAGGATCTAACGGAGAACAAGGACGATTGGGTTGGCGAAGTCACGCGTCGCAAATACGAGCTGCTCGAAACATTCTATCTAACAGCGACGAATAGAACAAAGGTCGGTGATTCACCTAAATTTGCGATCTGCATTACATTATACGAATATGACGTGAGAATATTGGAAACATCAAATGGTTCCAATGCAATGGTCAGGAGTTGTACTTATTAGGTTGTTGCATATGAAATGTCCAATTTTTAAGAGCAACGTTGAAGAAACAACTTTCTTCTAGGTGAAACTTATTTTCAAGGTAGGCACAATTATAATCATATTCTGTCAATTAATTACTTACATAATTATGGTATGGCACACGGTTCTTTTGGACACAGTTTTATTAACCCAGACCTAATTATTACTATACTATACTATACTAATTATTACTAACCCAGACCTAACCCAAATATAATTATTACTATACTATACTAATTATTACTAACTCAGACCTAACCCAGAACCGTGTGCCATACCGTTGTGCGTTACCCTATCCTCCCCTATTTCTAGATTAAAGGACTTTATTACATTTGCACTCTAAAATCGGACACATTTTATATCCGTCAACCTAATGTTTTCCATTATGATTTTAATACAATTGTATCACAGAAGAACTGCACGAATCTCTCTGATACACACTTTGAAACTGCCGTCCCCGCTTTCATCTGGGACGAACACTTTTATCCGCAGGTTTTACAAATTTTAGAGTACGACAACTTCACGAGATCGTACTGCGTGGACCCGAGTCCGCCTCCGTTAATAACCTTTCCAAGGGACACGAACGGCACGTTGCTGAAGACGTTGATCTGCCGTGTCGCGGGCATCGTCCAGAACGACCTGGACTCGGACATAGAGATGATCCACGTGGCCACTGCCGACTCGAAGTTCAACTGGACACTGTTCAACGAGGTCACGATCGGGATCTACCGGTACATCGACGTCTTGATCCACGAGAAGACTCATCCCCATCAGCTGATGAATTTGGAGAAGCTGAAGAAACACTTCAGGGTTTCCTGGAGCACTGATTTGAACGTCAGGGATGGCTTCGAGATCAGGTTAGTGGATCTTGAAGAAAATTCGACTGATCTAGCGAGAGTTCCACTTCTGAAACCTTCAGGTTTTTAAGAAGCATGATGTTCCTCTCTTTTTAACATTTTATCTACCAGAAGCATGTCTTTTTCCGATATAAGTTGGAGATTCGGTACCGCCTTTCGCCGTATTTCGGATGAGGGTACCTGTACTCTGGTGACATGTGTCGTCTTTTTGCAGCGTAGGTCTGATCTGCAAGTTCTTCAACCTTCTGGAGAGCCCGTTGTTCAACATCCAATCGAAAAACGGTTGGAAAATTATGGACAGCCTCGGTTGGTTGTTCTCGTTGATCATGGACATGATACAGAACGGTTTGCTAGAAGTTTCCATAGCTGAATCTGGAAGGGTGAGCCATACCAATAACGCCCTAGAGATGCCTGAAACGAGAAGCCTGATCAGCGTTACCCTCTTTAATCTTCGGGATCTGATTCTCGACGTGATCGACATCGTAACCATGAAACCAATCCATCTAGTACGTTCAATAATTTATATTTATATTATACCTTGTTTCCATATTGCTACAAATAATTATATTCGAAGTGGACGAAGTTAATGCTCTACTCTGCATACGCTGGTCTGAGTGGGCGTGGCTTTTGGGGCGTGTTTTGTAGTGGGGCGTGGCTTCGTTGCTCCCGTTCTCGCCAGAGCAAAGGGTTAATCGGACAAATAAATTTTAACAGTTTGTTTACTTAACATTTTTTTTTTAAATTTTAACTTTACTTAACAACGTTTGTACCGCCAGATATCCCTGTTGGACGATTACAAGACTCGAGAAGACCGATGGCCCTGCGTGAAACAAGAAAGCGTCGGGGCCGCGCTGGAATTTCGAAGCGGAAGCCGCGCGTGGATCGAGAAACTAGAAAATGTATCTTGCAACCCGGCTCCGATCACCCAGGAATGGAGGGCGTATCCTACAGCGTACTATCTCGTTCACGGTGTAAGTTTTCTCTCGATTTTTCTGGACGCATCGAGTGATGTTTTAACGAAGAGAATCGATTGATTGCAGTCCGGTGACACACCTCCGCTGAAATTCAATTGGACCGAGGGTTACAGAGCGATGAGAAATCTGACTGAACAGTTCTCGAACTGGGTGATCGTCACGGAAAAGAGTCTGTCGAATTCGCTGGGATCGTCATCCGCGGAACCGGATGTCCTTGGTGGACTTTCGACCCTGAAATCTATATTCGACGAGAGGTGGCAGAATTCGGAGGACGACACGAAGTAAGATCATCGAAATCAGGCTCCTCCTCTGCGATTTTAAGGACGCAAAAGTTTATCGATTTATTGTTTAGCACTATTCTGAATCTCATCGATTTGGAGTTAGACAAGACTATACCAGCGTTCCACAGCGAGCTTAGGGCTAGCGACGTCTGGAAAGAGGATGTTTTCATCGACGATCGCGTGTTGATCACTGCCAAATTCGTCTCTGATGTCGTTCACAACGCAACGACGTTGTTGTCCAGTATCCTGCGCACTGATACCGCAGAGTATAACATAATTTCTGACGATAGTGACAGTACTACTTCATCTAGTGGTAAGCTCAACAAAAATATCATCTATCTACAGTGGGTGTAAAAAGTATTCGTACACCTTTTAAAAACGAATAACTTTTTCAAAATTCGACCCAACAGCTTGAGTTTTTTTGTGACGTTAGAAGGATTAGTTTACTAGCTAATGTGTAAATAATTTTTTTTTTAATTGTTATTGGTCGCAATTGCGAAGAAAAAAGTAAATGTGACGATTTTGTAATTTTTTATCTGTGCTTGTAGTGAAAATTTATAAGGTGCATTTGGTAGGTATAAGTAAGTTATATACATGTACAAAGTTTCATCAAAAGCGATCAAGGTTGTTATGAAATATAAATGATTGAAAATAGGAAAAATTGTAAGAATCCGCGATTTAAATGATTCGCAAACCCTAAATTCAAAGATTTTTAGATGTTACAATTCCCATTGCTTTTTAATGCGTCAACCGATTTCAATGAAACTTTGTACATGTATATAACTTACTTTACTGTATATTACTTACTATACCTACCAAATGCAACTTATAAATTTTTACTACAGGCACATTAGCTAGTAAACTAATCCTTCTAACGTCACAAAAAACTCAAGCTGTTGTGTCGAATGTTGAAAAAGCTATTTGTTTTTAAAAGGTGTACGAATACTTTTTACACCCACTGTAGATCCGCAGTCTAGTCATCGAAACAGTACTTTAATTTTGAAGAAATTTTCCAATTTCGTTTTCCCGTTTCCAGAATCGGAGTTTTCCAAGGTCGTCCTGATGAAGTGGCTGCCCCTTTTGGGATTCACTAACAAAAGCCCGATCGGAATATTCTACAACAAATTGCCGTACCTGCTAGCCACGCTGGCGGACGGATTAACCGATCTCGATGTGGACAAACTTATCGCGAAGTCGATGTCTGACGAGATCGACGTCTCCTGCAATCAGCTGTTCGACCATTGGCCAACATCCTCCAAAGTCTTCACCCTCGAAGACCACAAGACCTTGAAGAAGTTTGTGTGCGACCTTACTTCCTACAACTTCAACGCCTACACGGACTTGTTCGTGGGCGAGGTAGTGGTCTGGCGAACCCCGACGAACCAGTATCGATCGTGGTTGATGTCGGTGATCAGCGACGGTTACGATCTGTCGAACATCCTGAGAAACATAACAAAGATGCGCGTGAGGATCGAGGTCCCCTTCTCGGGCCACTATTTTAAGTGGCTATTGTCGGAGATGCTCTCCACCTTCGAGAAATCCGAGAAATATTACCAGGTAAGACATAATCCTGCACATGGTTCTTTAAAGCTCGTTTTTCATATTGTTTCGAATATCTGGTAAAAATAAAATATTTTTCCATATTTAATCAGAATTTCTAAGTATACGGTCATGTAAAGGTCATCGTGATAACTCTGGCAATTCGAAAATACATTGAGTCGCTTAAAAACACTAAGATGACCTTGACTTTCTATTAAAAAAAAGCTTTCGTTTCTATGAGCGAGTAAGTCAGCCTCGTAGAAATTCGTAGACATTTTCATCGAACTGATTTTCCATTTTCAAGAACACAACGGTCCAGGTCCCCACCGATTGGACCACCTACAGGCTCATCGTCGAAGGCGTGTCCGAGTGTCTGCTTCACATAGCGAACACCGTGAACAAAATCAACGATATCGACAAGCTACAGAAAAATCAAATGAACATCTGGGACTTCGTCGAGAGCACCGAGGTGCGACGATTGCTGAAGATCCTCGACGCTCACCCCGAGGAGACGATCGCTCTGGTAGCACAGATGGTTGAGATCGGCACGAGGACAGGCAACTTTTCCTACGAGAACATAAGGAAGACGATCTGCAATACACGGAGCCCTCCGGCGTATTGGTCCACTGCGAACAGGAGTCGATTCATCCAACAAATGTGCTCGTACGATCCTTTCCAGCTGCTGAGGTCCGTCACCAGCGAGGAGTATTATGTGAGTAGGCCCTTTCCTTCACTTTTCATTTTATGGAGTTGATCAGTTTGGCATCCGATAAGGAATGATCCCGAAATTCCCGATTTACATACTCTTCGTACCCCACAAGAAGTCCCTCGAGACGGCACACAGTGGACCATTTCGACGAATTTTGTATCGAAATCAAAGAACTTTCGATAGAAATGAGATAGAGCGATGATTTTTTTTTAAATTAAAGCTGAAACATTACAGGATATGGGATAAATAGAGAGATTATGGTTCGAACGTTTTTTAAGCTTGAAAATATTTGTTAAACTTGCAGAATTTCAAGAAAATTGTGGTTTATCGAATACCACGCGCGGATAGATTTTTTTTTTTGACATGCCATGTATCATTTCCCGTAGATTTTGTCACGTTGATTCCAAATCTGGTCGAAAAATTGGTCTACCACCTCGGGATTTTGAAAAAAATCGATTTTTGTGAAAAAACTAATGAAATTTGAAGAGTGGTTACTAATATTGTTCTCGAGGTATAAATAGCCTCTACCTGAAACGGGGGTCACCGCGTCCTTTTCCAGCTCATTGTTACGCCAATTTTCAATTCGCCATTCTTTTCAAGGTCTCATTTTGAAGGGGAAACTTCAGGGAATGTAATCATATTTTTTTCAAAATTTAAATCACCCTGACCCTTCATCGAAAAAAACGTAAAAAAAGAATTTGTTTACATTTTTCGACATTATAAAGTTAATTATCGAGGTTGAAAAAATTATTTTATAATAGAGCCCAATCCTTCCTGAATAAAACAAAAAAAATATAGCTCAATCGGTTAAATACTTCCCGAGACAAAAATTCGTAAGTGAGGCCCGTTTTCACCAAAGGTGAAAAAATTACAAATTTCGAAGGCCTGTCATTTCTAAGAAAATTAAACTCTGCCCTAATTTCACATGGACTACAACATATTTCATTTAGAACAAAATTGATGATGGTGACGTCAAAAAGTAATCGATTTGGCATGGAATGACCCTTCTTTATTTTTAATTTTATTGTGTTCCATATATGACAATACAATATGCCTTCAAACCAGTGGATTATCTAATCATTTCAACGAAAAAATCATGATTTCATTAGTTTTTTCACAAAAACCGATTTTTTTCAAAATCCTGAGGTGGTAGATAAATTTTTCGACCAGATTTGGAATCAACGTGACAAAATCTACGGAAAATGATATATGGCATGTCAAAAAAAAAATCTTTCCGCACTTGGTATTCGATAAACCACAATTTTCTTGAAATTCTGCAAGTTTAACAAATATTTTCAAGGTTAAAAAACGTTTGAACCATAATCTCTCTATTTATCCCATATTCTGCAATCTGAAATTTAAAAAAAAATCATCGCTCTATCTCAGTTCTATCGAAAGTTCTTTGATTTTGACACAAAATTCATCGAAATGGCCCACTGCGCGGCACAGGGGCAAAGGGGGTCCTCGCTCGCAGCCAATGGTTATGCTTTGACGTCACACACTTTAGCCAATAATTCGGCTAGAATCGAAAGCTCCTGTGGAATGACGCATTTCTTTTGAATTCCTGCCAGGAGACTTCTTGTGGCGTACGAAGGGTACACGTGAATTAAGAACCTCTAGTTTCTACCATACTCCCAAACACGAACGCAATTTACTCTTCACGCAATGTTCTATTTCCCTCTGTAAACCTTTTCCAGTTGGCCCTGACAGACCAAACGTCCAGTTTAACAAAGCTGACACCTCTAAACACCTCCCTCGGCAAACTGGCGGAGGCGATGTTGTCGCTTCTGTCCAACATACCAAATTTGAAGCTACAATCAAACATCTTCGATGAGAAAACCTGGTCAAGCCTCTCGAACGACACCGTGTCAGAGATTCGCAGCATTGGACGATCCTGGGTGCATTGGTATGCGACAGAGGCCAAGAACTCGAAACCGGAGCAGTCCAAGCTGGATCGCTTCTTTAGGACGGAGGACACTTTCGCCGAGATTACTCGTGTTTATCAGCTTCTGGACGCCTCGGTCGATCTGATGGTCGGTGGAGACGTCTGGCAAAAGCTTCGGTACCTTTACGAGGGTTCGAAGGTGAAACCTGTCCTGACTCTGATAGAGGACACGCCGAACATCGTCGTCAGCGTCGTCGACACTTTCCTCAAGTCGGACAGGCTGGACCAGTTCCTGGAGAAGCTGGCGACAGGCAAAGCGCATCCGTGCGATCTCGACAAATATTTGATCGTACCCGGCTTCGTCAGGAAGAAGGTCCTGCTCTCTAGCATCTCCAACTTCTGCGAGAAGCTTGTCTTCTCCGAGAAACAGCTGACGTGGCTCGATGTGCTGCCTCTCGACGCTAAGTACAAGGTATTCAGCCGATTTTGCGATCCTTTTTCGTCAATGCGACGATCTGCAGATTTGTTCCAAATACATTTTTATATCTATGAGAAGCGTGAACGATTGGTAAAAATCTTCTTTGATCCAGTCGAATTTATCAGAAGATTAATAATTGAACTGCGGATTTTACGTACTTACGATGAAAATTACTAGGTCTAATTCCAAACAATGTCAGTTCCAATTTGTTAATGTTAATGAAGGAAGAACGACATTTTTATTCGGCTGCTGTTTCTTAGAATGAATGCAGACAATTTTTATTTTGTTCGAAGGTCCGCGGTTTATGAATTATTCTGTAAACGCATCGAATTCACAGTTGTGCTTCTCAGTTTCTGAGAATTTTTGGTTTCAAGGTTCCAGACCGAACGATCAATAATGTTTCCAGGAAAACGGAGTGTACCGAACTGGTGAGAAGGAGTTCAACGAAACTTATCTCTTGGAGAAGGTAGATCGCATGCAATCAACGATCATTCGCATAATATCGGAGGGCCCGAGGGAGCCGAAAATTCCCACATGGTGGACATCCTTCAAGGAGGGTGCTTTCAACGATTTCCTAGCCCACTATAAAAAAGAGGTACCTTCAAACATCTCAATTACAATCAAAATTAGTATTCGAAAAAATCGAAAGGTTTGAAAGAATAATCACTACGATATATGGTAGACTTTCAGTTTTATTAAATAAACTACTATGGGTTCGAGTTAACCCCTTATAGTTTATGTTACGGTTGCAGCGATTAGAATTTCTTTGCGATTCATAATTTCCTAAAAATAGGAGAAAATTTATACCTATTGTTTGCCATATGTTCTCCAATGGCTGTACATTAACAAAATAGAATTTTATGTCGGATTCAAGGAATTTCAATTCGAATATCGCAGGTTTAAACAAATTCCGGATGTTTTATTTAAATTGTTCCAGGACCCCAGAGCACTCGCTCACCTCACAGTGAAAAAGCTCACGAAGATCGCCTTGGATATTCTGAATTTCGATACGGATTCCAAGTAAGTCGCTCGCGGAATCCGTTCGCCGCTCGTTGCTTGTTAGACGACATCCCTTTCTTTTTTTTTCTGTTGAACTCTCAGAGACTGTTCCTGGTGCTTCTCGATGTTCCTGTTCGATGTCCTGAATTCCCAGCTGGAGAACCATCGGCTCTACGCGGAGCTGCCCTGCAAGATGGGTGAATTGAACATAACGGAGATTCAAAGCGTTGTACAGCGTGATTTTCACTGGAACGAGACCACCTACAAGGTGAGCGATACAACTAAGATCTGTCTCACTTGCCGATTGTCCTCTGTGCACCTGTGTAATCGCCTCGCTCTTCCAGATCAAGAATTTCAGGACTCTGTATACGGGACGGACGAAGACCGAGTGGATGGCGTCGATGGAGAAGATGCTGCTTCATATTGTGGACATGGTAGTCGATTTCCAAAATGAGACTTACAGTGACAACATCGGAGAGTGCTTCCGGAAATTCTTCGGAGACCCGCCGATGTCCAGACCGGGACTGTAAGAGCCTAAATGAAAATATGTATTTAGGTTGTTCTGATCAGAAACCTTAACCGTTATAACCAAATTGGAAAAAGTTATGGCGAAACTATTATATTTTCCTTCAAACGATTTGGGTTACAACCATTTTGTATAGTTACATTTGTTTTCGGTCATTAGTAACTCTTATCGATGCCGCAAATTGTGTTTTGGTCATTAATAACCACTATCGATGACGGAAATAATTTTTGGTTATTAGTAACTCTTAGCGATGACCGAAATTGTTTTTGGTTACTAATAACTGTTATAAATGATAGAAACTGCTTTTGGTTACGAATAACCATTATCGATGACGAAAATTGTTTTCAGTAAAAAATAACCATTTTTTTCCGTTTACCAACATTTTATAATCGTTACCTAATATCTCTTAACTGTTTGACCCATGATACAGGATAACGACTAATTGATAATCTAATTGATAAAAAATAACTAAATTGCAAATGAACTATGAACTAAAAATAATAATTCTTCACATTTAAAATATAACTTTCGTATAATTCTTTATTTATTCTATTACACGTAATCAGAGTTGCCAGATTAAGTATTGTGTCCCCACTCTACCTTCCCCTTCTACGACGCTATTCCTCACGCTTCCGCCGCGGCCCGGTCACGTGACGCGTTTCGACTCTGTCGTGCATGTGTCCGGTACTGGCAGAAAGAGGGTAACTTTTTCCCCTCAATTCGTGCTCCTACCGGCGACTCTGCACGTAATGCTTAGTAGCTACAGTCTGTCATTTACTGCACTAATCTACTGAATGCGTATTAACGTTCTAAATAGCAAATGCGTTGAAGTAAACAGTAAGACTAATAAGTAGACTGCGGATCTTTATGCAAAATAAAAATTTTCTGTATAAATTGCAAGAGTCGGGGCCAAATAGAGGGTCTTTCTTTTTCAATTATTCTAAGCAGTTGAAAATAATGTGTTGATAATATCAACTTGATATACCTAAATCTTTTTAATCATTCCTCTGTTTTAAATAGCACATATTCAATTGTGTCACAAATGCATAAAAATCCGCAGTGTTTTCCAAAAACCATAAAGATCTCTGAGCTTTTCCAAATTTTCTTCTGATAATAAAGTTTCTCCTGTAAACAATTGTACGTCTATATACTAGTGGAATAGAGTCGTCTGTGAACAAAGACAGTTAACAAACAGACTTTGTGTTGTTCTTATGGTCTATTGATTCGTCTTGTTGTACGACACCTTCTCAATGATTTTCACAGGCTTGTTCCATACGAAAAAGAGTAAAAAACTGAATAACTAAATAAGCAACCGAAATTAATGTTCTCGATAACTGTTATGAGCGATCGAAATAAATGTCTTTCATCGATAACTGTTATTAGCGATCGAAATAAATTTTTCTCATCAGTAACTGTTATTCGCGATCGAAATAATTTTACTCGCCGATAACTGTTACTAGCTATCGAAATAAACTTTTCTCATCAATAACTGTTATTAGCGATAGAAATAATTTCTCTCGTCGATAACTGTTATGAGCGATTGAAATAAATTTCTCCCGTCGATAACTGTTATGAGTGATTGAAATAAATTTATCTCGTCGATAACTGTTATGAGCGATGGAAATAAATTTCTCTATTTGATAACTCTTTTGAGTAATCTAAATAGTTTTTCTTCATCAATAACAGTTATCGAAGGGGATCTAAATTTTTAGACAGTAATAGCTGCTATTTGTAGCCAAAAAGTTGAAAAATCGATACTGTTTAATCATTTTGTTCTTCGGTTTTTTTTCTTTATATTTTGTATTGATTATCTTAAATTTTTATTGTGTAGAAAATTTTAGTTTAACTGTTATTTTTGGTCCCTGGTTCTGATTCTAACGAGATCCACGTTGTTCAAGGTACATATCGGTGTTGTTGGGGATCCTGGAGAACCTGCAGCAGAACGTGTACATCCTGGACACATCCAGGTACCACAAGGCCATCGACGCGTTGAGCAAAAAGTCGGCTACGTTCGTCCCGATTTGGAAGGACCTGAAGGAGGTGACGAGCCCGAAATACGCGGATGACGTCGAGTCGTTCTTGCCTGGTGCGACGATCAACGTGAACGCAATCCTGAACGATAGAGATGGTTCTCTATGCACGACAAAGGCGGAATGCCGAAACGCAACGTTTTTGCTGCAGCATCTAAGTTCGAAGAAAGCGGGGAAGCTGTTTCGATACGATTCGAAAGCTGCCAACTATCCTGCCCTGTGGGGGATCGCCGATCGACTGTCCCGGACTCTGGATCTGGATCTAATAAGTCGCGAGGCGAAGATCTGGAGGATGGACGCATCGTTGGAGTTAACGTGGCTCAAGGAGATCCTGCGCCACTTGTCCATCGTTATTGCGGAAGGCCGTAATCTCCTCGACGTCGCCAGTAAAATAGACTTCGAGGACATTGCGAACGTCCTGGGTGTCCCCGACGTCATCGACGGGGTGCTGAATATCTTGAGGGAGAAGACCGTCGACAAGCTTTTCGACGGGTAAGTTTGATCCGAGGATTTCAGCGAACCACAGTGTTTCTAGAAAATAGGAATTAATTAAAAAATTTTTTAATTAAGAAAAGAAGTAGACCGAAAAGGACACGGACTTATATCTGATCTGGTTTCTGAAATAAATAATAGTCAAGTTCACGTGTCTCGAAGTAATGTACCAGCCAGGTCTCTTTCAAATTTAACCTTTCGTTCCACAGGATGAGAGAAGTAATAGAAGACGCGGAACCGTTCATCGAAGACCCGGAAATCTTGGACGACATCTACAAGATGATCTCAACCCTGGAGTCGATGGATATCTTCAAGAACCTGGGTCTCCTCAATATGAAATGTAAGTGCATCTCGAAATGATTTTTACGATGTTAGATATCCTGATCATTCTATTTTTATGTTCAAGACGTTATCAAGGACATGTTCGATAACTGGGGAGTGGTGAGCTCGTATCTGAGTAATAAAATCAGTGTCTCGAATACTGTTCTGTCGATGCTTAGCGAGGCAAAGGTCGACATGATCTCCGTGTTCATGAAAGAAAGAAAAGCTCTCAGCATGAAGGAGATTATTTGTTCGCCGAAGAAGCTTAGCGAGATGCTGAGCTTCAACGATCGGATCACTGCTGAAGAGGTCAGCGCCGCGGTTTGTCAGCTGGAAGACGCGCAGACGCAAAACGTGACGATTGCCCTGATCAAGAATATGAACTTCGATTATATTTTCAAGACGGTGTGTGTTGATAGCCTGACTATGGAACGAGAGCAGAAGTAATAATTGAATCTCTGCTTTCAGTTGATGAGCGCCAACGTGAAGAATATACTGGCGAACGCGAACTTGACGGAAACTGAAGGGAAGATGGTGTTGGACAATTTAGGCGTAGCGGCTGAGCTGATGCCATTCTTCAAGGAGAAGTTTGCTTCCAGTATGCCACAGGCTGAGAGCTTGAACGCGAACGTGGAGAGAGAAGAAGATGATCAACCGATGTCCAGTAAGAAAATAATGCTAAAATTGTAATATCTTTTACTAAATGTTTAAATGATTTTCTACAGCTGCGAAGTTCCTCGAGGCTTCCAGCAAGATGCTGTGCGGCCAGGCGATGGTCTCCGACAATGGCGACCTGTACAAGATCATTTCAAAGATCGAGGACAACAGCAAGCAGTACGATCAGGCAGAACTCGATTCCTTGCCCAGTATGTAGAAAAAGCTAGTTACCAGTTCGATTAAAAGTTTCTCCATAAAGAATTAATGGATCTCCTCGTCGCAGCCGACTTTTGCAGAGACACCTACAAGAGTTTCATCACCATGGGAGGCGGCAAGATAATATGGTCGTACGTGAAGCCGCTCTTACGTGGTCAGATACTCTACGCGCCTAATACAACAGTAATAAACAAAGTTATGGCTCTATCTAATAAAACTTTCGTGGAGATGGAGAATTTCGGCGTACTGATGGAAAGCTTTGTAAGGACTCTCTCGTCCCTGGCGAATCTCTCTGAGATGAGCGACAGTCTGAAGGATCTGCAGGATATGATGTCTTCGGACGTCATGAAGGTCGCGATCAAGTCTCTCGGTGGCGGGAGTGTGACCGGTGAGTGATCCGAAACCTATTCGGACGTGCAATTATTGCAAGTAGCTAACATTGTTGTCCCTTGTTCCAGGAGATTTATCGGGCATGGATCTCGGCGAAATTTCATGGCAGCTGAAGAAGAATAGGCGCCTGGTAAAGATGATCGGTATGCTGAACGACTTACTAGGATGTGTGCTCGTGGATCGAGTCCAAGGATTCAGGAACGAGGACGAAATGGAGGCTGAAGCGCGGATGCTGATGGACACGAGGGAGTTCTTAGCCGGCGTCGTTTTCATGGACGAAGATCCTGTGAGATCCAAGAGATCCATGAGCGAGCAGCTGCCCGAGCACGTGGTGTACAAGATCCGCATGGACATTGACTACGTCCAGTCCACGAAGAGGTTGAAGAATCAGTTCTGGATCCCTGGGCCGGAGAGTAGCTTCATAGAGCACCTTCGGTATGTTAGGGGATTCGTGCAGCTCCAGGACTCTATCGATCGCGCGATCATATGGGAGAAGAGCGGCAAGGATCTAGAGTGGAAGACTGTGACACAGCAGATGCCTTATCCTTGCTGGAAACAAGTGCCGTGAGTGTCATTCTACTTGATAATTTACAGAGAATTCTAGGTACAGTAGGTACTCGTTCGTTGCACGAAAACGGGACCGGGATTTCAAGCATGAGGTTTCTGCAACGAGTGAGGTGTCCAACGCAGTTGGGTATGAAAGAGGGATTGGTGGGGGAAGCAACCGTTGGAGGAGTCCCAAAAAACAGGTGTTCGATCAGGAGTGCAACGAGCGAGAGCCTACTGTAACGTAAAGGATTATTTTGTACGAGAAGGTCTTAATTGCTACGAAATGAGCAGGTTCCAAACGACCCTGTACGAGTCCCAAGGGATCCAGGTGTGCTTCTTCTTCGCGTTGATGATGTGCGTGGGCTCGGCTGTCAGGCACATTGTTTGGGAACGGGAGTCGCAGAACGCAATGGTAGCTAGCCAAGAACCACCACAAACTCGAATTCACCGAACACCACTACTAAGAAGCCAATAATTTCTTTCTTTCGTCAGGTAATGAGCGTAATGGGGTTGAAACCATGGCGCAATACAGTCGCTTGGTTCATCACCACATACACGGAGGTAATGATCGTGATGATCTCGATCGCGATGATCCTACTGGTCGGGAAGATCCTACCGAAGTCCGATCCGCTCCTAGTTCTGGTCATGATGATCGACTACGCGTTCTCCATCGTGACATTCTGGTAATCTATGATCTCTCACGCTAACTGCCCTCTTCACGCTGTCCTCCTTTGCTAAAGGATGTCCGATAAATTTCCAGTTACATGATTTCGACGATGTGCAGCTCGGCGAGCTTGTCCGCGATCACCACGGTGGTAATGTTTTTGCTGACATACATGCCGTACATCATTGTCATTGCTATGGAGGCCGTATTAGGTCTAGGCTATAAGCTCCTCATCGTAAGTTATCGTCACGCCGTTGCGAGACCGTTCCCGTAATAAATAAGGCGTTCGAACGATTCATTTTCGCAAACTGCGCCGGCCGCGATAAGATGCGCGCCTTTTGTGCGAACTTTCCTGCTCGGAGAGGAACGATTTACGGCGGACCGGAAAAGTATCCGTTCAATTTTCGAGGCGAGTTATTGCGTCGACCCGTCGCCAATTTGCATACTCGCTACCTGATCGAAATAATCATTTATAAGCTGTTTAGAAGCATCTTCGTTTGCATAGAGATTGGGCAAGATCTAAGAAAGTGTTTCGAACGATGATGACATTAATCGTGTGCACGTCTGTCGATTGACTTTGCAATGTGCAAATTAGCGTCGGTATAAACTGCATGCGGTGTGTCCCTTAGCAGCTGTTCGTAATTGGAAAGTCGTGTTATTCGAACGTCAAAGACTTCTCGGTTGGATACTTTTATCTTTAAAGGACTGACAATTAAGAATTGTTAGGAAATGATATTTAATAAAAATTGCTACGAAGTTGCGAATAACATAACTATTTAAATAACAAAGGATCAGTGAATATTCTTTCATCTATGATCTTGTGCGCTATTAATGGAGGATCCTTAGTCCTCCAAGGAAAATATTTTTGACGTTTTAAAAAATCGTCATTAGCAAACGATTGATACCTAAAGCGAACAGATACTTTTCTAACCAAATGTATTTTCGTTTCTTCTTCACTTTTCTGGATCACAATTTGCACACCAGACCAAACCTCCTTTCATATTTCTGAAGTATGAAGTACAAAAACACACATGAATTTATAGGTTCTACAACACGAAGAAAAATATATGGGGCACAAATAGACTATATTTTATATTTCTAGAAATATGGAAGGAAATTCGCATTACTCGTGGAACGAGCAGATTTACACAATTACGCGTCATGCGAATTACCCTGATTTATGATCGTTTCAGTGTCTTAGCATGTCGACCAGCTTCTGTTACGCTTGCCTGTACGCAGCCCGAAAGGAAGTCCAAGGGGTTGGTCTGAATTGGTCTGCTATGTGGGAGGAGTCTGCTCCTGGTGACTCGATGAGCTTAGGCTTGAGTCTGTTGATGATCGCCTTCGACGGTTGTCTGTACGCTGTGATCGGTTACTTCATCGCGAAATACACGAACACAGGTAAAAACTCTAGCCATCCCCTTTAACCTCCTGTGGACATGTCACCCTTGGAACTCTTTGATTCCATCTATCAACGTCTGGTGGAGGTGTCACGATCTGTAGACGTTCTATGAAACTTCTCCTCTTTTCTAATTTTTGTTTCATTTTTTTTTTGTCACATTTAACAATTCGATTAATTGTTCGCAAAAATTGTTTCACGAGCACAACGCGATCCTCTAACCCGAAATGTTCAGCTTCTCCGGTAGCACTAGTCTATGGTATCTGTGTGTATGTGACACGAATTCTATACTCCGTGTGTAATATCTCTTTATCATCATCTCGTCGATAACCGTCGTCGAGGACGTCGACAACGCTCGGAAGGGTGGAGCAGAAAATTGCGATGAAAGCTCGGAAAGTAAAAAGACACTCGAAAGATGGAATATCCCTTAGTGCTCTTTACAGGATTGAAACGTGTGCGTCGCTTCTCCACTTATTGTTAATCTGCTTGAAGTCCCGTGCACCTCCGAACCAGTCCTCGAACCTCCCGTTCGGAGGGGTGGCCGCCATATTGGAGCTGGCAAACAATCCGCAAACATTTTATTTCCCTCATCGAAAGAATAGGCGACGCACAGTGGTTCGAAATCGCCAAAACGTGGCCAAAAATAATTATTCGTTTTGAAATCAAATTCATAATCAGCAACCCCAAAAATATAGAAATACTAAATTTGAAGGAAATCCGACAATTTTTTGAGTAACTCATCTGCCATATTGAATCCGCCATTTTATTTTTTGAAATTTTGAAATCAAATTCATAATCAGCAATCCGAAAACCCACGGAATACCAATTTTCAACTATATTAAAGAATGTCTTCGATTTTTGGCTACGTTTTGGCGATTTCGAACCACTGTGCGACGTTCCCAAGGTCTTTAAAAAATTCGAAATTATTGTTCTGGACACACAATGGGATCTTGGAGCTGGGTATTCATGGATGATGCAGGACTATACATCTTTGCTCATTAATTTTTCAAATGTGTTTTGAGAGCTACATTCTCATAGATATGTTAGCCATTATATTAGATACATTAGACAGTCTATTGTTTCTAATGGAATTAACTGAATTAAATTGATTGTCATAGTGTCTACGCTTTCCGGTTTTCAAGAGCACCGTATTTCAACAAAATCGGCGAAATCCGCGACTCTCCGAATTTCTCAAAGAATAGGGTAGCCGCGTGGGTGTTTCGCGTTTTCCTCGGTGAATTTGGTCGTACCCTCCGACGCGTTGACGACGCGATAAAAGCGAGACGGGCAGCGGGAACTGAGTTAACGATAATGCATTCGCGTGCACCGGATCCCGCAATCGTAAACTTGCCCGCGAAAATTCGTGGGAATGTCGGTCCCGCCCCAATGAGAACCGCAACAACCGCACCGGGGGTTTCGAGGTGAGGTCGAGGAGAAAAGATGGACCTCGTCCTCGAACGACCTTGGGAGACCCGAAAGGAATCTCGACGATCCTCCAGCGAAGTCACTGGAAAAACGGACCAGCCATTCGGCCAATAATTTTCCAGGCAGGGGCTTTCACGATTTGAGGTCCCGTAGCTTATGGTGGGCCGACACACGTTCTCTCTATGGCAGGCCGAGCTACCTCGCCTTCGTCAACAACCTCTATTTCACTAACGACGTTCTCCACCCTTCAGCCACTTACCAAGGTATCGCACTCGCCAGCTCTCTCTCTCTCTCTCTCTCTCTTGCACGATGTTTTCACTGGCTTCTCTCTTTCTCTCTCTTGCATGATGTTTTCTCTGGCTTCTCTCTCTTTCTCTCTGTTTTTGCTTCCAACATCGCCGACACGCCGAGCTCTTTCATTCGCGGAACTGCGAACGCGCTCAGTATTTTTTCCCTTCGGTTTTTACTTGGCCGCACTTCGATTCCAGAAGTTTGTTCGTTTCATCGGCACTGAATTAGATTTGAATTGTTTACGTTGCAAAAAGTGCTCCCCCTTTTTGTTGCACCCGTTTCCCGGTTTCCCTGGACTTCCAACCGACCGTACTTTGTTTGCCCGTTGCTTTTTTCCCGACGCAAGATGCTTGTTCGTTCTCATCGAGACTGAATTAGATTTGAATTGTTTATGTTCGCAAAACTGCTCCAATTTTCCTTGCTCTTGCTTCCGAGTTTTTGAGAATTATGCTGCTGTTTGGTCCGCGAGTAAATTCAATTCATATCGTCCATTTAAAAACTCTTTTTCTTCGATACAATTTTGATCGTATTTACTTATTTAATTTATGAGTGGAACCTTGATTATCCGAACTGATCAGTGGAACATAAAATCACATTACCCGCGGATGATTAAGTATTTCCCGCATCTTATTTGCATTAATGTTCCCCTCGAAATGCAACAAAATAGAAAATCAAACCCTTCCTCTTTGTCCCCTTGTTATTGCCCTGGACGCTGCGCGAGCTCTTGTTTTGGAGTTCGTTTATTTTATTTTCTCTTACATTTGCTTGAGTTCCCTTTTTACTTACCGAAGGGACCTATTGTCTCAAACAACTTCGAAAGGTACGGATAATGATGTAACTTCTATCAGCAAAAGTTCCATTCTTTTCATCTTTGAGATACCTCCTCTATGAACCTTTTTGTTGCGTTTAAAGCTTTTTGCAGTGACTAGAGCGGAAGATTGTTTGTTGATAGAATATCCGTGGAACGCGTCGGAAGGCAGGAAATATTAAACTTCGTTTCGCGATGGGGAAACGACGGTCTCTCTGCTCGAGACTTTCATTGGTGCGTTAAATTTCTTGAACAAATGACAACGTCCTCTTTAAATCGACACGAATTTCCCGGTGCGAAATTGAAAACGCGAACGGACTCTCGCCAAACTGCAAACGTCGTTGTTCGTTGTGAAATCTGTGTTGATCCCGGAAATTTTCTTCACTATGCGATTTTGTAATTTTGCGACTGCGAGTCTTCCCTGTTAGAAGTACACATTCAATTTTTTCTAGTCAGCGTACAATCAGTTTTTTAAATTAATATTTTCTTTAATAGCAATTTCTATTTAAGGTGGGAGCTCTATGTAAATGGCCTGTTTTTCAAGAATTTTTTTTTTTTAATATAATGCGTAGATTGATTTAAAATTTCAGGCATCATTTATTGATGTTATAGTGTAACAAAAAGTATTTTTTTTAAGTTTAATTGTTAATAATAATGGTGGAATGGCGGCTTGAAAATGACACCCTGCAAATGCGCCGTGCAGCGCACAGTGCACAAAAATGATCCGAAACAAAAAAATCCGAATGAAATTGTTAGTTTATGCAAAAACGCTCAGCATGACGTTCTTCTTTTTTTTTTAATTTGCAAAATTGCAAAAATGGCGACGTTTTGAAAAAAAAACGGATTTTCTGATATAAATAATTGGTAATAACAATATTTTAAATAAAAAATTAAAAAATCGGAGCCCGTCATGCTGAGGCCAATTGTTTATAGAATATATACAGGGTGTGCGCGATAATTTGTTTCAGCGTTTTTTTTGTAAACGGTAAACGTTAGAAAAATACCGAAGAGGAGGAAGTTGTAGTATATTTTACTAGCAATATGATAGCGTATTTACATTTTTTGTATTTGTAATATTTTACTAAAAAAACGAAGGTAACCTACACTTTTTTAAATGGAATGTTCTATTTTTTATACCATAGATCGATAGAGTATCTTATCCTGAGTATAAAAGTGTTGACCTTCATATGTCCTAAACCTAATAGTTAACGAGATACATATTATCCAAAGAAGAAAGAAAATTATTACGATAATATCTTGTTAACTATTAGGTTTAGGACATATGAAGGTCAACACTTTTATATCAGAATAAGATACTCTATCGAACTATGTTATAAAAAATAGGACATTCTATTTAAAAAACTGAAGGTTACCTTTGTTTTTAGAAAACTATTGGAAATGCAAAAAATGTTGATACGCTATCATATTACTATTAAAATATACTACAACTTCCTCCTCTTCGGTTTTTTTCTAATGTTTACCGTTTACGAAAAAAACACTGGTACAAATTATCACGAACACCCTGTATATAAAGTTTCATAAAGATCGAGTAATTAGTTTACAAGCTACGTTGTACGGCGTGCGAAATTTTGCGTTTCGAGAAAAATACGTTTAAAGTTTGTGTAACAGAAAAATTGTGAAAAAATCGTAATTCATTTTAACTTTAACCGCAGATTTTTGCTAATCTGCGATTCCGGGGCCATAGAACAGATCTTCCTCTTTATCAAAATATTGCATTTCAGCCGTTTTTTCTTCTTTTCGAGAAGCACGAGCCTCTTTAGTGCAATCAAGACTGCGTTGCTGCTGCTCAATACAACTCTTCACTTTATTTTGAAAATAACGTACAAGAACATCTCTGATAGCTTTCTAACTTTTTTATCGTATTCCTGAGGAAATTTTCTATCGATTTAAGCAAAAAAAAAAAATGCTAAAAATTTTAATTTTACATAGGGCTCCCCTCTTAATAGCAAATCAGTATTTATATTGTATGTAAAATTTTAGTAAATCCGTATGTAGACCTATTAATGTATTAATGAAGATGTCCCGGTCGAGGACCAAATTTCTATTTATCATGTAGAAACGAATGAACTTCTCTATAGTCTTCTAAATTCTCCATAGTCTTCTCGAGGCTGGCAGAGTCGGTTCGAAAGACGTCAAAATTGTGCGATCGCCGAAGACGGAACGCTCCGTAATCTGCATAAACCGCCTCCCATCAGTTTCATAAAATTCCTGCGAGAAAGAGCCATTCGAATGTTTGGATTTTGCCGAATATGCAAATGTCGACTGTTGCTTGTTCCATGAAAACGAGAGCCAGAACTCGCGCGGGAACGCTTAATTTATTCAATGCTTGAGCTCTGGCGCATCGGGGACCGGCGGAATTCTTCCAGATAGTCTGCATGCCCGCGTTTCCTCGATTCTCCTGCGAAAGGTCGAAACTTGCCACGATTTGAATCACTCGCATCATGTTATACATTCATTCATGTTTCTCTGTGTTCGCCGGAAAACTCTCAATTTACATCCGTCGATCCGCTGAGCCATCGGACACTTTGTTGATGTATACAACAAACCCTCGTTAATCTTGCTGCGATCTTCAATATTTTTTAACAGTCTCCATCGATTTTATATTCATCTCGCTTCTATCTCCTGCATCTCTTAATTCTTTGTAAATCCGACGATCCACGGAGAGAAGACGAAGCAAATCTTCATGCAAAATAATTGTTGAAAACAGGAAATTTTTTCCTTTGATATATCTAGCTATACACTTTTTTTTTGTCTTTAGTTTTACATATTAATTTTTGTCGTGAATACATAAAACCTAGCAATTTGGAACTTCTACATCTATTCAGGCATACATTCATTATTGTCGGAATTTAGGAATAAAATAGTCAAATCCAGCAAGATTACTTTTCAACAATGAAGTTACTTTCATCATAATTTCAATTTTCTTCGAACCAACTCAATGACCGATGGCGTATCGGTAATCAGGGTAGCTATCGGGGTGTTGTGTTGCATGTTCTGCATGTGTTTGGGTATTTCCTCCGATTTGTCGTGCACCGGAGTATCTCTAGAGAAATCGAGGACGATTTTCTGTCGACTGAAAAATTGATTCGAGACGCTTTTATTATTCAATTGGTGTGTTTTACCATGCTTCTTCAAGGATTTGATTAGCCGTACGAATGGTAAGAGCTTGCTTCTCCTTACGATATATGAAGATCGATTATTTCTCGGATAAAAAACATTAACTGTTAATATTGTACACGATGTAGACGACGAGACCGACTCGAGCAGTTTAGTAGTCAACGAGAAACAGACAGGAGTTAGGTTCGAGGGTGTGAGGAAGGTCTACAACAGCGACGAAGGGGAAGTTGTGGCCGTTGATAACTTCACTTTGAAGATGTGCGAGGGCGAAGTTACCAGTCTTCTTGGCAGGAACGGAGCCGGGAAGACAACCATCATGTAAGTAAATGCTTACCCGCCTATCAGTTAAACCAGGGGTGACGAACTTCCCCGCCGGCTGTCAGAGAATCCTCACTACCTACATATGCGACGGTTCTCCCACTTCTGACGTCACCCGTGTGCCAGAATGATGAGCACGATCCCCACTCTTCGGAGAGAAAGGTGGGGATAGGGGCCACAACTGGTTCGCGAGCCACCAGTTCGTCACCCTTGAACTAAACCAGTGATGGGCATTTTTGTCTGCCGCAGTCAAGAAGGATCCGTGGAGCTTCCCCCACCAACTACTCTTTCGTGCAGCGCGCACCTTCGCTGCGCAACGGTGCCTCGTGCCTTCCAGTGCCTTCGTTTCCCCCCTCATACGTCCCTCCATAGCCGACGAGGTTGGTGGGAGAAGCAGGCAACGCAGGGGCCCCTACCGTGCCCATCACTGAGCTAAACAGTCAGCCTAGAATTTTCTTAGAAATCGAAAATCTGCTGTCACACGAGTTTCGTTAAGCTTTCAACGAAACATTCCACTTTACTGTTAGTTCGTTAAGCTCTTTGTTGAACCAATGAAACTTTTCTTTGGCTCTGGCCTCCGCACACGTGAAAGCAGAAGTGCGGAATATCCTGTGATATTCAATTCTCTTTGTTCGATGGTCCCTCGTTCTATATTTGAGAAAATACGGAATTGGATATGCTAAGTAATTTTTTAATATTACACTTCGTGTCTGCGTCAATATTTTAATATCAAAGTATTATAATTACTGTAAATTGTCGCAGAGGCCGTAACGTCAATACCATCAAAGAAGAAGTCGTTAAAAAACTATTCATACAACTTCCACTGTGTAGAACAGTTTAAGTAGGGACGAGGAACGTATGAGGGTTAAAGGAAGTGCACGAGTTACTTTCCGGTCGGTTATTTATTTCCGGTAAATATTGGATCGTGGAATAAGTGGCGCGCTCCTCATAATTATATCAATTAAACCGACGATTCCGTGAACGTTTGTGCAGCCACGGCTCGTTCCCTTTCATGTCGGCAGAGGGTATCTTTATCTCGGCATCCGGATATTCATTCCCGTCTTTCGAGTGTGTGTACTCTCGTTTCAGCAAGATGCTGACGGGGATGCTGGCTCCGACCACCGGTGAGATTTGTTTGAACGGTGAAGAGGACTGCAAACCTGACATAGGGGTCTGCCCTCAGGATAACGTGCTCATCGGTACTTTGACGCCCAGGGAACACATGGTCTTCTACGCGAAGCTGAAGCGGCCCAAGGAGAGCGTTAATATGCAACGGAGCGTGGACGAGTGAGTCGATCGGCAAACTGTCCTTATCAATGCACCGTTTTCATGGCTCGTCGCTCCTAGCTACCTTCATCCATCCTAGAATTCTCTAATTGGTCTTGGGAACTAACTCGCGTTCATATTTCGAGCGCTGATGGATCACCAGTTTGACACTTCACCCAACGGAAGTCTGTTAACCACTTCTGTCAAGCACGAATGCTGTTCCTTTCTTCTCAGTCGAGAGAAAATTATATTCTTTCGAAATTAACAGACTGCGGATTTTATAGTACGTTACAACAATTTAACAGAATCGATACATTTCTTACAACTTAAGGGGGTCATCCCATATGAGAGTTACTTTTTCTTGCTTCTTTTGGGAATTTGTTTTGAAGGACCCTTAAAACATATAATCTTGAAATTTATACCACACATTTATTGATATTTTAACAGTCTCTCAGATTTTTTCAAACCAAAATAACGAGTTGGATCGACTTTGCACCGTTCAGAAGACACTTATGTGTAAAAAAAGTAGGTTGATGGCGACCAAACAGCATTTTAATTTGTAGACCTGCGGCTATCGCCGGTACCAAAATAATATAAAAATATCGAAAATTGAATTTTTGGCACGGTTTTGGACGTTAAGTTCCTAGTTTTGTCATTTTTTTCGTCTTTTTCAGTTAATAAAAAAAAAAAAATGAAGCAGATATCAGAAATATTTTGGTACTGGCGAGAATTGCCTATACCATAAAAATTTGAGCGAAATCCGTTCAGTAGTTATTGAGATATCATGGTCGCCAATATGAAAAATACAGTTTTGAGAAAAACGCGTTTAAAGATTCAAGTATGATTTACAGAAAGAAAATGTTAACTCACCATTAGTCTGCTATTGTGTTGAGAAATTGTCTTTGCTCGATTCTCCGTAGGGCACGTTGATTCGAATGCACTTTTTTCCGGCACAAATTAATGTCCAGCTGATTGATATTTCACTGGTTATTTATTAATACTTTAATCGTAATGAGGCAAACAGCTGCTCCGTTCTACGTTTATAACAGTCGAACGACTTCGAATATTGAAATACCCTTTTACCTGCATATTCTAGGAATGTTATAAAAGCAATTTGTGCAAAAAACAATTTTTCGATTTTTTGGACCTGCCACATGGGGTGACCCCCTTAAGGGGGTAGGACCCCCTCTAGAATACCCTAGAAATCTGGGCGAAACATGGGTATGATTTTTTATATGACCATATTTTTCGCTGGACAAGGACTCATTCGAAAGAGGAAGGGGGCTTAGCCCCTTTGTTATATAAAATTATGCATATATTTTGTAATATAAGTGTTAGAAGTAAGCCAAAATTGTTGATGTTCAGCCATGTAATCCAAGCCATTTTTATGCCATTGTATGAGTTGTCTGGATGCTATCGTGGGCTGAACCCCCTTCATTCAACCTTCCTTTTTCGAATGAGCCCTTGTCCAGCGAAAAATATGTTCATGTAAGGATGAAAACCCGTACCGCGCAAATCCATGTTTCGCCCAGATTTCTAGTGTATTCTAGGGTATTCTAGAGGGGGTCCTACCCCCTTAATAAAACCACCAAAGAGAAAAGTAAATTTTTAATTAGTTCCTATGTCTTGCAATTAATGCATACGATTATTATTTTTATTAGACTGGCGTGAACAGCGTATTTTTGCGTCTCATATTTTTGCAGAGAAGATTAGATCTTCGTCTATTCGAAGCATCAGCCCAACAATTAAGTTCTGTTAATTAATTTTGCTCCTTCCTAAGCTCGCTTTCGTACTCGGTAACAAAGTATACAGCGGTAAACAGTGTCATTTTACAGCATGAAAAATTCCTCGTTCACAGGATGCTAACATCCTTGGAGTTAGGTAAACAGGAACACGAGCCCGTGCATCGTCTATCGGGTGGCACGAAAAGAAGACTCTGCGTGGCTCTGGCGTTCCTGGGTTCTCCGAAGCTAGTGATCCTGGACGAACCTGGCGCAGGAGTGGATCCTGCAGCGAGACGCAGGATCTGGAGGCTCATCGATCAGCACAGAATCGGCAGGACGGTCATCCTGTCGACTCACCACCTGGACGAGGCTGATATGTTGAGCGATACCGTGGTCGTGATGCATAAGGGGAAGATATTGTGCACTGGCTCGCCGTTGTCCTTGAAGATGATGCACGGTCGTGGGTACAGGCTTCTAGTCTCGTTCCCTGGAGAACGAGAAGGAAATACGGATGTCATTGAAAAGAAGAGACTGGAGGACCTGAAGAACGTGATCGAAGAGGTGATCCCGAACGCGGAGACCAGCGAAATTGTGGGCAATGAGGTGGTCGTCACGCTGCCTTTCCAGGGGAAGAATGGTGTCAACAACAAGTGAGTCGATCTGTAAAACCGTCCCACAGATGTTCTCTCAGATGTTGAGTAGATAGTGGTTCGTTAAATGATGTGCTTTCCAGTATCGGGTATGCAGCAAAGGTTCTCGAAGACAGTCGGAAAGTTGTGGGCTATTCCCACTTCTCCCTGGAATGCGATACTTTGGAGAGAGTCTTCCTGGATCTTTGTTCTCGAGCGGAAAGTGGATCCACTGTTATCGGAGCTAGCCAGGAAAGCGTCACCACCGTAGATTACGTTGGTAAATATCATTAATTAAAATCTCAGCTGGGCAACCCCAAACGCTTGCCATCTCGTGTTCAGTGTCGCCAGATTAAGACTTGTCTCCCACTCTACGCTTCCCCTCTACGCTTCCCTCTCTAGGACGCTATTCCCCTTTTTTCCGGCAACGAGCGTCGTCGCGCTTCCCGGTCACGTGACGGGTTTCATCTCTGTCGTGCATGTGTCACAGTGTCACGTGACTATTCCGGTAACGTCGTAGAAAGGGTAACTGTATTCCCCTCAATTTCCCCAGTCTGGCGACATTGCTAGTGTCTTCGTTACCCCACGCGTCCTTTCTCCATGGTAACGGCGGTCGCTGGAAGAGGGCAGTGGGCGCTACGTTGGGGACAGTTTTATCTCAATTGAGACAAACGTGCTCAGGCCTGCTGTATATAGTTTTAAAAATAGTCTGCCGTTGGAGGGTTAAAAGGTTAACGAGCTCGAACGATCCGCAGGATTATCGATGCCGACTGACGACATCGATCTGATCGCCGATGAACCCATCCTGAACCCGTCTCCCGTCAGACAGGTGAAAGCTCTGCTGAAAAAACGTATGTGGCACTTCAGAAAAGATTGGATGACGCTGTTCGCCGGTCTTTTCCTGCCGACGATATTCGTCGCAGTTGCCATGGGATTTTCTTTGATAAGACCTCCATCGCAAGATGAACCGGCGCTTCCTCTTTCGCCGAAGCTCTACGACACTCATCCCACCTACTTCTACAGGTACGCAGACACTATCTTTCGGACAAACTCGCCTGTCCTAAACGCGCACTCTGCTAAATGCTATACTTGCCTCGAATCCCATTCAGCATCGACAACAACTACGACTCGTTCCTGCAACACGTGTCTCTGCAGCTACACGATCGATTCGGGGATGATTACGCTGGCGCTTGGCAAACACTACCGAACGTATGACAATTAATGGCGTTATCAAATAGCGGGATAGTTAATCGCTAGACTGTGGAGGCAAATATATTTCCATTGATTACTTCACGGGAATCTAACGGGTATCGATTAGACCCTAATGGAGGTAGTGATGGGCGTGATACAAGTCTTTCTTATGATCTTCAAACAATTCGATACTTAAGTACTTGTTTGGGTGTTTCGATATGTATCAAAAGTGTAACCATAACATTTCATTATACATATACTGTTCGTACGCCACAAGAAGTCTCCTGACAGGAATTCGACAACAAACCGTCCGATTGGGTCATTCCCCACGAACTTTCGGTTCTAGCCGAATTATTGGTTAAAGTGT
Organism: Lasioglossum lativentre; assembly: GCA_916610255.1. NCBI lineage: Eukaryota > Metazoa > Arthropoda > Insecta > Hymenoptera > Halictidae > Lasioglossum > Lasioglossum lativentre. The sequence continues at coordinate 19,660,758 of OU744364.1, read as the reverse complement.
GTGACGTCAAAGATAACCATTAGCTGCGAGCGAGGACCCCCTTTGCCCCACAGCCGTCTCGAAGGACTTCTTGTGGCGTACGAAGAGTACTTGTCATTCAGCCGACTTGACCCTATAGGCTTGTGATAGTATCGATAACAAACCCATCCAAGATTTACTTATAAAGGATCGAGGCGTCTGAACAACTATCATTAGGGATCGACACTTTTTGATACCCAGAGAATCATACATGCTTGTGATACCATGATTCTTTGTCACAAGGAATCGATACCGCTTGAACATGCTCAAAGCCCATCACTAAATGGAGGCTCATGCGTCAAACAATAGTGATTGTAAAAAATAAAATCAATGCAACTCTGTTGACAAAGTCTACAGCCTAGTGATTACACGTCCAAGGACACTTGCTAAAGAGAACTTTGTTGGTTAATCAGGACACGGGCACCTGCAACTGCGTGGACGGCCAACAGACGTGTCACGGAGTGTCGCAAGCTGTCGAAGGACTTCTTCAGGTTCTACCTGGCAGGCCCACTCTCGATTGGATCGTATCCACCCACCAGACATACATAGAAAAAAGGTACCTTGTCTGAAAGGCGAGTTTCTAACATTTTCAAACCAACTACCATTATTATCAATGTTTATATGTTTTAACAGATACGGTGGATGGTCGTTGTCGCATTTCAAGGACGATCCACTGTTCATCGTTTGGTTCAACAACAAGGGACATCATGCACTGCCCTCGTACTTGAGTGCCCTGAACGAGGCGATTTTACGAGCGTCGGGTGTGCAGGGACGTTTGACGGCCCTCAATCATCCCTTGAGGTTATCCAGCGATCAATTGAACCGGACAACCCTGTAAGTTACACTTGCTTCCAGCACCTTCCATTTAATTTCACGATCTTCATCCGCGGAAAAATGGCAACTAGTTGTGTTATTAAGGGTGGCAACTCATGAGGGATGTTTTACGAATTTATTTTAAGAAAACTGTGCAGTGTATTTTTTCGAAACTGTTTAGGTATGCTACGACACATCTCGTTGAATATTGCAGTACTATTTTCGTAGGGCGTACTGTAGCGTACGTTGTACCTGCTTTAATCTAAAATATCGGACAATTTGGAAAAGAAAGAAAACTGTTAACGATACGACTAGGAAGAAAAAGAAATGATATTTCGACAAAAAACTTCATCCCGCTCGTGTAAAAATAATTACTAAAGATAATATCCTAAAGAAAGTAGCCTCATTTATATTTCAATAATTGCGCTGTACCAAAAGAAAGCTTAAAACGCTCAAGTTACATATTAATGACCGGTTTTATATTTTCCAATTATTGGAATTATAAAAATCCATTTATGGAAAATAATGGAATTTGTCCAAGTATTAATCTATTATATTGAAAATTACAGACAATCACAATAAATTTAGTGTTACCATTTTTATATGGTAATATTTACTAGATACTTTTAATGCTTGGTACGTTTAGTGTTAATACCGAGCGAAATTAAATAACTCTACCAAAATCATAGACTTCCAAAAATCACGGAAAGATTCGCTGGTAGACAATGTGTTAATATACTACTGCAGTTGTAAAATCGATTTTAATCTTGTTAACGCTGTGAATTTCATGCCGAAACTTTATGCGAGTTCATGTCCTCAAGAATGAAACGCACTGGTGGCTGCAAGCTTGCTAAGTGCGTGCAAACATTAAACCCGTGGTCCGCCACGTTTCCCTCGAATTTAAAATGCACTCGGTCATCCTGTTATTTATATTACCGGCGCGGCGGTTCGCTCTCGCCGACCGTCAGAATAAATCCTGAACGATGACGGGAAAATATTAAAAAAGAGCGTTTTACGCGCGGTGTTGTGTTTCGATAAGCGGGATCCAATTACCGGGTCAGATGCCAACGTGCCCGGTCGATCTTGCCGCGTAGACGCAGTCAGGCGTGGGTGGCTATGTGCAACGAAATCGCGCGTGTTGCGTTTACTTTTAATTAACTCGGCGTGCTCGGCCGATCCCGTTTGAACTGCACTGCATCGGAGCACGACTTTTTTCTCCCTCGCCTCCACGTTTCTCGCGTGCTTTTTCCAGCTAATAATAACATTTCACACGATGCGGGCCCGATCGCGTTCCCTGCACCGCGGCAAAGGATTTGCCTGCTTTCGTATTCGTATTCGTTGATATAGAATACATGGATGCTGATCACTTAGGAGAAAATGTTTTCGAAGATCGTGAAATACGTTCTTTATCTTCATTTTTGCATGGTTTTGGTGCTGATCATGTTGTTACCGAAACAAATAAGGAGTGACATTATCGCAGTACCATTAAAGAAATAGAAATGTCCTTAAACACCATTTCGAAACGAATCTATAGCGACGTGAAATGTATGAATAAAATCTTTCCAATTGTGGGACTGCGAAACAGATAGAAGAAATTCGACGGAAACGTTGTTCGATTCAGGTTACAGCACGTGGCCGACGTTGGCGTAGCTCTGGTTCTCCTCATCGCGTTCAGTTTGGTCGCTGCTCAAGGGTCGAAGGAACTGGTGCGGGAGAGACTGTCCGAGGAAAAAAGGATCCTCTTCTTGGCCGGAGTCCATCCTGTCACCTACTGGACGACTGCATTAATCTGGGACTTCTTTGTGAGTGACTTTGGCGGAATGGGAGTCGGAATAAACTCGGGAGTCTGATTTAAATTCGATTCCTGGTTTGCAGGTGTTTGGCCTGTCCATCATCTTGGCTGTGATTGTCTTCGAGATCTTTGGACTGCCTGCGTACGTCGCCAGGCACAATCTGGCCGGGATCTGCCTTTTGCTCAGCCTTTTCGCGTGAGTGTTATTTCCTATTGCTGCAGCTAGTTTTAAGGGCGTCATCTCATGTGAGAGTTACGTTTTCTTGCTTTTTTGGGAATTTATTGTGAAGGACCCTTAAAACATACAATCTTGAAATTTTTACCACACATTTATTAACATTTTAGCAGTATCTCAGAATTTTTTCAAACCAATATAACGAGTTGCATCGACTTTACACCGTTCGGAAGACACTCATGTGTAAAAAAAGTAGGTTGATGGCGACCATGATTCCCGGAGGTTTGGATCATCCGAAATAAAAAAATCAAACGGCATTTTAATTTGTAGACCTGCGGCTATCGCCGGTACCAAAATAATATAAAAATATCGAAAATTTAATTTTTGGCACGGTTTTGAACGTTAAGTTCCAAGTTTCGACATTTTTTTTCGTCTTTTTCAGCTTAAAAAAAAAACACTATGGCAGATATCAGAAATATTTTGGTACAAGCGAGAACTACAGATGTGCTGACTATACCATAGAAATTTTAGCGAAATCCGTTAAGTAGTTTTTGAGGTATCACAGTCGCCAATATGAAAATACACCTGCCACATGGGATGACCCCCTTAAAGGATGAATATAAACCTGATAATAGCGTTTGTACACTAATATATTTTTTAATGTATCCAATCGAATCCAATTAGTTCGGATGGAAGGTTGAATGCTCCGAGTGTAAAAAAATGGCTAACAAAATATATTTCTCGTAGGTGGGCAGCACTGCCGTTCTCCCACCTGATGGAGAAGATCTTCAACGACTCAAGTCTCTCGAACATGGTGCTGTTCTGCACGAACACGTTCATAGGCGTATTCTCCCTAGCCACGATCCTGGTGCTCGACATCCTGGGCAAGACGAAAACAACAGAAGACGCGAGGGACACCTTGCACAGGATCCTGCTGATATTCCCTCAGTACGCTCTGGGCGACGCATTGGTGCAAATCTCTCGTAACGACATCACGGCCAGTTTGCTGGAAAAATTCGACATGGACACGTACCTGTCCCCATTGGGGTGGGACCTTTTGGGTCTTCATTTCGTGTTCCTGGCGATCGTAGGAACAATCTTGTTCTCGGTGAACCTGATGATCGAGTGTCGCGTGCTGCCGACGTGGAGTCGTCGGGGAAGTCCTCACACAATCGTCGAGGAGGACGACGACGTCTCGAAGGAGAGGATGAGGGTGGAAAGTGGGATGTCGGAGGACATTCTGCAGGCGGTGAAGTTGCGAAAGGAGTACAGCAGCGTGTACGGGACGAACGTGGCCGTGCAGAATCTGAGCATAGGCGTGCAAGCCGGCAAGTGTTTCGGGCTGCTCGGGACGAACGGCGCCGGAAAAAGCTCTACCTTCCGGATGCTCACCACGGAGATCATCCCGACGTCCGGCAGGATCATCCTGAAGGGTCAGGAGGTGGGGAAAGGGCCGCTCTGCAACGGCGAAGTCGGCTACTGCCCACAGAGCGACGGCCTCGACGGATTCCTCAGCCCGCATCAGTGTCTGACTATTCACGGGGAAGTTTGCGGGCTGAGCAACGTTCCCAAGGTGAGGTCTGATTTATGCCGAAACTTCCGGTCCCCAGACCCGCAAGTTTTCCCGGGGACCTCCCCTTCCAGCCAGCCTCCGCCCGCCGTGGATTGTGTTTTTAATTATTCCAAGCTCGGGAATGAAACGAGAGGCGTGTAAAACGTTAAGCAGCCGGCGATCCTCCTTTTTTCCCCGGCGAACTTGCCCGAACTGTTGTCCGAGATTCTCCAGCAGCAACCTCGAAACCCCTCGGCTAGCGTTCCTCAGCCAGGATCGCTCGCGCCGAGCTGGATTTGCATTCACGTCCGACTACGGCGCTTGTAAACGACCGTGGGAGCTGAAGTATTGCGACTTTCCACGGGAAATTTAGTTGGAAATGTAGGATGGAGTTTACGGAATGCATAGTAATGGTATTAGAAAATTGCTGGTTTGATTAACTGTAGCGAAGACATTTTCCGTCGCTGATGGGAGCTCGAAGTGACGAGGGAGACGAGGGAGCTGAACTACACAACGATTTTCCATGGAAAATTCGATGGAAAATGTAGTAATTTTTGAGGGGTAATTTCACCCCCTAAACCTGTTTTTCTACCGATCAAAAATCGTGTCAAATATTTTAGGTTAAACTATTAATGTTACACTTTAACGAAAATGATTTCGGCGCTGGGTTCGATCAGAACATTAGAATTGTATATCTATGATGTATATAAACTGCGAGTGTCCAGTATGACGGTTGCCGGTAGACTGTCTACCAATTAATGACGTAGTCAACGCAATCACTCGATTCTGAGGATGATCTCAATGTAGATCGAAACGTAAATTGATAAATTTCTGCAAATAGGCTTCTTAGTGTATTTTCTGATCGAACCCAGCGCCGAAATCATTTTCGTTAAAGTAAACTATTAATATGCAAAGTTTCATCAAAATCGGTGATCGACAGTTTGGGCGACGTTCCTTGTAAGTAACATTTGCTGAACGCGGTTAGTATTGGGAATATGGTCCTATATTTACTAATAAATACAACTATTATTATAAACACTTGGACTTTATTAAAAGATTGATGCGCAATGGAAAGTCTTTCCTCTAGGAGTCGTTCAAAACGAATGAATACTCTGGAGGCTTTGGCCGTACTCGATGGACACTTTGCAACAAAGTAGTCTCTCTTATATATCCTAAACGCCCGACTATGTTTCGATTATTCCTACACAGTTTCGTACTGTGTTGATACATTCTTGCCAGAATAAAATATCCAACGGTTAGCTGCTACTAAAAAACCTGTACTTCAGGTATAAAAACTCCTCGAATCCCAAAGAAGCGAAGAATGTAGCAAAACCGATTGTTTGAAAGCGTCGGGCCAGAAGCTTCCCCTGAAAGCGTTGCACAGCGCGAAAGTTGGCTTCGCGATGCCTACATAATTGATGGAAGCCTCGTTCGCGAGTCTCCATTTTCGTTGGCACTTAATATCGTGAAAAATTGTTTCAGGCAGTCGAGTTGATGCTGAAGAGACTGGATCTCTTGAAGTACGCTCACAAAAGGGTGAGCAGCCTCAGCGGAGGCAATAAAAGGAAGCTGTGCACTGCCTTGAGCGTTATGGCGCCGGTGTCCGTGGTTCTCATGGACGAGCCGACGAGGTACGCTGGATAAACCATAAAAGACGAAGTGGGAACGCGGGTGGGGAGGAAAAAAACCCGTTTAAAAACACAGAAACGTCCTGACTCTGTTCATGTTTTATTTATTCCTCCGCAGCGGTATGGATCCGGCCACGAAGGATCTGGTCGCGAAAACGATAAGACGCATGACGAAGAACCAGAGCTGCGTAATCCTGACCTCGCACAGCGTAGCGGAGTGCGAGAATTTGTGCAACCGAGTCGGTATTCTTGCCAAAGCTGGTCTCAGGTGCATTGGAACGCCGCAGCACCTTAAACACAAGTAAGCTCGCCTATCTTGCAGACTTTTGAACAACTTCTTGCATATTTAAGTCGTCGTTCTTCTCCCCCCCCCCCTCCTCCGTCATCCCAAGGAAAAAAAAAGTTTAGCCACTCATCCGGTAGACGACGCTCGGTAACTGGACTAACAATGCAAACATTAATTCCGTACGATTGCTAACCTCTCTGCTTTCTTCTTCCGTATGCGCCACACGAAATGGCCAACTTTTTAAAAAGTTACACAGGACTCGCTGCAGTTTTATTTGCGGAGACAGGAGAGGAAGAGAAAAATGGATTGTTCGAGATATTGCGTCAACCAATGGATCGTATAATGTTCTTTGAATTTGTTTTTTTTTTAAATTTAATTATGTCATGTTGCTTCAACATCAAAGGTCATTAGCAACATGGTACATTTTCTTACAATAGCTTTATACATTTTTGTATCCTTAATATATTGGGCGAGGTTCTGTTTATGGCAGGCCTTGGAATTATGTGCTCGCGACGGTCGGTTTTCGAAGGTTACGTCCCCCTGACCGGGCCGAGCGTCTCGCTCCCCGTGGCGGCCCACAGTGCTCGGAACTCCTCAGGCGCGTACCATAAGAGCTATTCGTGGTGCATTAGGGCGACACCCTTATCAATAGGTTTCCACATTACCGTCGATGTACTATTGTTAATGCGCTTTTTTTTGTCAGTGGTATCCACTGAAGGCCTATTCCATTACGTCGCACGATAATTTACAACAACAGCTGCGGAAAATAAAATTTAAAAATAATTTTTAATTGTATTGTCCAAATTGTATTAATATGTGGGATAACTTGATTTTCGCGCACGTTTAGACGTGCTTGGAAAATTGGTAAGATCTATGGGAAGTTTGGACGTAGCTGTTAGCATCGCCGACACTTACATTGTAACACTCTAAGGTACGCACCTGAGCTGCCTCGAGAACTAGGGCCGCCAAGGGGAGCGAGACGCGTGGCCGGGTCGAGGGGGCGTTGCCTTCGAAAACCGGTCGTCGCGAGCACATAATTCCGAGGCCTGGTTTATGGCATACTAATAGATCAATAGTTTTGTTAAATTTACACGAGATTCGCTATCCTTGAAATTTTATTATTGTAAAAAGCTTGAGAGAAATTTTGAGTTACCACGGTTTCACGCGGAGTCTTCCATTGACGTATTGTTTGAGATATTAAATTACCCAATAGGCGGTCTATTGTCTCGTAGCGGGCGCGGTCGGCGAAACGGCCGCCGAATTACGAATCAATCAAAAAGTTCCATTCGATATTAACGCGACGTTAACAATTGCAGCAAATCGTTCAAATATTCCGGTCGAATATGCAGTCGGCCGACATATCCGACCGGGATTAATTTTAACCGGTGCATTTTAATGACGTTGTTTCTACTGATGGATTGTTCGTGTCGGTTCGATTCCCCACACTCCCGACCGTTCTGACTCGGTTGTTCACATAGACTTCCCGGCGGAATTCGTCGCGCGACAATTTATTCCACGCTCGGCTGGTCGCGCGATTGATTTTTCATTCTGCCCGTCATTTTGCGAAACAATCGCCCCTGTCGGCTGGCTCCATTAAATTCGCGGGGCTGCCTGCCACTGGAGATTACGTTCTTACGTTCGTAAATGTAATTAGGACGTAAAGTAAAATCGATAGTAAGATCGTACAAAAAATTCTAAAAGATATTATTTGACATGATTCGAATGACAATGAATGACCTCCAGAGATTTTAAGGAACGAATTATACGAGACAGACTGTAAGTGTCACCCGAAACATTTTGGAAGACAATTGTGAAGAAGACCTTGTATAAATAAAGTACGACAAGGGAGGGAATTATTAAAATTATAAACACAATTAAGTGACCCAAGATTTCGTTAGGGGATGAAAAGTCTCTTTCGCGTCTCCACTTCGCGCAAACCGTTTTCCCTTCGCTCGCGAAGCTATCGAGTGGCAGGGGATTTACGATATCTCTTGCACGTGTGCAACCTGCACCGTCTACCCGGCGTACCTGCTGTACCCTCAATCCATCCGCGACCCGGAAGAGTGGCGGTTCGATCGCAAGAAATGACCCGCCGTGGGTTTTTTCGTATCGCTGGATAAACGACGCGATATTCCCGCGGATGTATGAAATACCGGGCGCAATATCGAGCTACCAAAGGACACCGTAAACTTCGTTTACGACCCGCGTTCTCGGGAAACTCGATTCGAACTTCTCCGCCATCCCAGTGATCGCCATTTCATCGGGAGATTCCTTTTTTACGCCTCCGCCCCCTATTTTTTTGGTCCCCGATGCTCTGAAACGCGCCCGAGTGTCGCTGAGTTTAGTTTATTGGAGCCTTTGGGGGACAAAATGGCGCTGATAACTGCGACGTTTACTGTGCTCACCGCCGCTGTTTTTCCTCCAATTCGCGGCTGCACTCTTGGTTGATCTTTCTAGGACATTTTTGTTGCTCCAGGTCCGTATCTTTGATCTTTATAACTTTTTCTATCCTGTCTTCCTCCTGGAATTTTATAGTTCTTCTTTCGTAAAGATGTCTACAATAAAGAATCGATGGCTCTAAACCAAAGAGGTACTGCCAAAGTGTCCAGCATCCGGTTGTCGAGATCTTAGTAGCTTTCGTAGTCCCTGGATGACAGAGATAATCAGTGCCGGATTAAGCCAGCGCGGGGCCCGTAGCAAATGTTATGACGGGACCCCACGCTTACACAGACACAATGAATGACCTTTTTTTTTTGTTATAGCAAAAAATATCTGTGTCCCCTGGCATCATTTTTTCAGATCTACTTTATTAATCTATCCTATACAGTAATTATTAATTCAAGGTATGATTTCTCACGCCGGAAGAATGCTTTTTATCGAGAAATAAACATCGAAACAAAATATTATAATAGAGTCGTCAAGGTTCTTAGAAGAAGAAAGGCAATTTTATTGGAGAAAAAACATCATTTCTAAAATGCTCGACTTTGAGATTCGTTTTCTCTAAAATTTTTTATTCAATTTGATTAATATTTTATGTTTGAGATATATGGACATTTAGAAACAAGAAGTCGATATCTAAAAGTTGATTTTTGGCGAAATGTTACAAAATTTTGCAAGCTAAACATTTTTTGCTCAAGGCGCGGGGCCCGTAGCATTTTCTACTTCTGCTACGGGGCTTAATCTGGCTCTGGAAATAATACACGAAGGATGTTTAGAGCAACCCTCTAGTGACAGTTCAGGCGCGTACCATAGAGTGTTACAATGTAAGTGTCACATGTTAATACAATTTGGACAATACAATTAAAAACTATTTTTAAAATTTATCTTCCAACTTCATTTTCTGCAGCTGTTGTCCGAAGTTATCGTGTGACATAGTGAAATAGGCCTACAGTGGATACCACTGACAAAAAAAAAGCGCATTGACAATAGTATCTCGACGGTAATGTGGAAACCTATTGATAGAGATGTCGCCCTAATGCGCCACGAATAGCTCCTATGGTACGCGCCTGTGGAGTTCGGAGCACTGTGGGCCGCCACGGGGAGCGAGACGCTCGGCCTGGTCAGGGGGGCGTAACCTTCGAAACCTGGCCGTCGCGAGCACATGATTCCGAGGCCTGGTTTAGAGGACAGAGAGAAGATCCCTTCAGAAAAATTTCTCCCGGATAAATGATGTTTTACTGGTAATTCGATTCGCGTCTTCTACTCTGAAATGTGAAAGTGTCCTACTTAGGGGTGCACGGCAGACGGTCAGAATTTCGCCATTTTCCCCGGACAGCCCTTTGACCGTCCCTCTGTCGCAAATGGCCATGCAAATTTACGGAGGAGGAGGCGCTACGCAGCTTGTCCTTTCCCACGGCATAATTTATTGAAGCCGATGCGCGTGTACCGATGTAAATGAATACGAATAGACGGATCTGCCGGTGAACGCGCGGGAACGCGATAAATATTTGTTACGAACCGTGAACTTCCCTTCGTTATTCGCTGTACACCGGCTACGTTCGTCTACTTTCCTCTTCTTTATTAGGGTCGCAGGAGCGGACTTGGACGAGAAACGCGCCTTGCTATTCACCACCGAGAGGTCGAGGATAATGTTCCTCCGCTCAGACCGTACTCGGTCTGAAGCACTCTCAGCCTTTTTCCACCGCACTCATGCTAATTTCATTTATAATATCGTTCTAACACTTCGATCTACCCGGCAGCTGTGTAGTTCGAATTATGGTAGAACTTCTCTGGCGCATTGGAAGAACAGAGAGCTACAAAACCTGACGTACTTGATTTGGAATGATTTCTTCAAAGTCTGTCGACATTCATTAAATTTTTCTAATACAGAAATATTAGTGCTTTCAGCACAAGGTACGATCAATTAGTTACTAAAAACGTTTTGCAACATTGCTTGGTAAATTTAGTAACAAATTGATCGTACCTTGCGCTGAAAGCACTAATATGTATTTCTGTATTAACAACAAATACGATCGATATAAGGACAAATTATTAAAATGTTCAGTAATTATCAGACAATTGGATACACTTGAATACAAAGCAGTGAAGAACAAAGCTTTTGAGAATGTCTTTCTACTGATTATGTTAGTCCCTCAGGTTGAAAATAATTGAATTATTTAAAGATGGGTACATATTTCCATTTTTACCCCAGCAATTAGGACTTCGATACACGATTTAGCTATTTAAGAAAAATGTTCTCGATGGTTCAGTTAATTCTTGTTTGGAAATGGTTAAAAGTCTAATTTTTTGTGCGTTTGCAGGTTCGGCGAGGGCTACGTGGCGTTTTTACGGTTCAGGCAACCAGTGTCAGCCGCGGAACTGAAGAAAGTCCTAGCAAAGTATCTTCCACAGGCTGTAGTGTCCTCGAGACAGGCAACAGCGGCTCGTCTGTTGCTACCGCGTAGCCAGGACATGCTGTTGAGCGTCAGCTTTAATAAGGTGAAGCTGCTGGCCGAGGAACTTAAAGCCAGCGACTTCACCCTCAGCCAAAGTTCGTTGGACCAGGTTAGTGCACAGTAACAATTATTCTAATGGCGCAATAATAATTCTGGATGCAGTAATTAGAGACAAGCAAGCCCTTAGAATCCATTAAATATTCCTTAAGACACCTGTAACGTAATGAAAATATCTTAAGGGATCATTTCTTCTCCTAATCTAATATAATTTTTTTTTTTTATTGAGGAAATCTCATAAGAGATTTATTACAACATTAGGAACAGAACAAAATATATAGAACAACCTATACAAACATAAATAAGGGTAAGGGTATATCTCTTTTTTCCCTACTTGTTTATTGTGCAACGAAATTATTTGATTAATTTTCATTGAAGTTCTCATCGGATTCATCTTTAGAATCATGTTACGACATCACAGTTACACGAATTAAAAATATGGTTCACACGTTCTAGTAGTTCTTTCATAAATTACAAATTAGAAATGTATAAAGTCCATTCCTATACAGTCTCGAGCAAACAAAAACGCACCGATAGAAATCGTTCCAAATAAAACAAGGGAACTCGTGATCCGAAAGATTAAGGGATGTTTTTTCCCCAGCCCCAAGTGCTGTCCAAGATGCCTCGCAAATCTGCGGAGTTTGAAAGAATAAGAATCCCAGAGTCTCCAAAGTTTCCCCGATAATTGGATTGAAGTGAAAGTAGTCTCTTCTGTTTGAACAACCTTCGTGTTTCAATCCTATCGATATTAATTTCAAAAATTTTCTTCGAGTGAAAATTCGTCCATTTTCTTTTGAAGATTTGAAAGATACATTTCTTTAAAATAAGACATTGCAAATCAAATACCACTTGTTGGTCCAGAGCATACAACAAAAATGGGCGGTGAAGTACCATCTTTCGTGAAATTAATATTAAAATACATTGCAAACGAAACGCAATTTGTTGGTTTAAACCATACAGCAAAAATTAACGAAGAGGTACTCTAGTTTTCAAGATCCTCCCGATGATTCGTAAAATTATCTAGAAAATGAGAAATTGCAAATCAAACACAATTTGTTGATCTAAAGTATTCAGCAAAAATGATCCTTTTTAAGATCCTCCTCAGGATCTTTTTTAAAACTACTTTTGGGGAGTAATAGTTTATTAAATATTCGTAGTTATTAAGATCTTCGTTATAAAAGTGAGAGTTGACTTTCGTACTGTTAGACTTTTCAGATAAAATATTCCTGACTGAGTAATTATTACGGATCTATATGCAATTATGGCTTTTGAAAATTTTCAAAAAATGCTATGATATAAAATACGACAGAACGTTTAGTACGACTTTAATTTATTTCAGATCTAAAAAGGCTACTATCACGGAAAATAAGATTTTATTTATTTCCAGTTTCTTAAAATTCGTCTTCAAAAATTGCAAATTGCATAAACATCCCCAGTCTAGTAATTATAAAAGGGTTCGTTACACAAGTTGGAGTTGCTGCCGGCATCGAACCACGTTCACAGTACTGAGCGTTTAAAATATCTTTTAGATCTATTCGGGAAAATTCGTGAATAAACAAGAACTTGATGCTCGAGTTTCGGCGTAAAGCCAGTTCGCATTTAGAATTGCGATTGGAAATTAATGCTCGATCGGCAGGAACATCTACTGTATATAAACGATAAAATTCAGCCGGGAGCGGTACTGACAGCAAATACGGTCGAAGGGCAATTCCAAACAAACGTTTCGAATCAAACGGGAATCGATGAAGTTCTGTCCGCGCAATATACCACGGGTCTTGTGTCTCGAACAGATGATGCACTGCCAGCGTACGCTGCCTCCATCCCGTTCGACCAAGGACGATCCTCGTTTACGTCCCACCTAGCCTGAGGAATATTAATGGATCCCCGGGCCCGTCTTACGGTTCACACTTCTGTATAGCGTTCTCTGTATAGCATGGTTCACGGCCGGCTAGGCAACAGAGCACCGTCTGTGCGGCTCCTAAGCTCTCGCCTAAACGCTTTCTGATTCGCCGTATCGCTCGCGCCCTCCGTAGTTTGACTCCGCTATCCAGCAAAACTGTTCCGTAATTAATTACTTCCCGGGAACAATTTAATTTCCCACGGTAACGAAGTAACTTTCGTCCCATTTAATCTCGTACCGGCGAGCCGGAAGAATTTTAAATGCCGCAACACCGATACCCGAGGCCTTTATCCGCCATACTTCTAGTCCGCCGATACCCTAAACGCCTCGGCGAAGAATTTTTCATCTCCGAAAGGACCTCGAGGACGAATTAATACCCTTGCGGTCTTGCATTCCGGAGACACCGACGAGCTTGCATGGAAATTTTTAGGAACTTTTGTAGTATGAATATTGCCTCGGATGTTCCGTGCGGGCTCTCTGTCATTCTCGTTCGCCAGCGGACATAGTATTTCATGAATTTATGGCAATAAATATTGCGGAACCTTCCCAGAAACTTCGCCCATTAATGGTGTCTTTAATAGAAGCGATAAATTGTTTTCGCCGATCATTGTCGCACAATTTTTTATCTAAACTTCCGAAATACATCACTATTGCTGGACGCGATAGTACGTAGAAGAATGAGACACCTTGTTGGATTCCGGGTTTGGAAATCGAGTACAATAGTTTATAATAAAATCGAGAAGATTTAAGTATATATGTAGATTATTTAAGTATGTACACTAGAGTGGAACTTATTTTTTGAACAACTAATTTTTTTCACGACGCCCCCTAGGATTGTTCGTTTAAGATCGATCGGATAAAAGGATCACGTGGCGCATTTAACCCTTAGCACTTGGATGACAACTCTGAGGCACCACTGAAAATTGCTATGCCATTCTTAAAAATATTGTTCACATTATTATTTTTGTTCGTACTTAATAAACTGCTAGACATTTATATATTACATGAGATATTATATCAGTTACAAAACAGTATACAAAAAAGAAAAAAATATATAGCCAATATACCAAACAGACTTTGGTCCTGATGATTCAAGTGTTTTGGCTGACGTGTCTATGCCATGATTGGTCATCTTTGACGAAATATGTTCGAACATTAAGTAATTCGGAGTGTAAATGTTACGATAGTGGTAATTAGCGTATAATTTAACGACCACTTGATTATGGCGAGCCAGTAGACCGGCCGAATAAACAGCAAACCATCGGTGCGTACCGATGGCGGAAAATAACACGCGGACTGGATTATTCAGCTGTTTTCATAATTTCCCGACGATACCGAATTATTATTCGACCGAGCCGTATCGCCTGCCCGTTTAATTAATATTCCCCGTGTTCCGCGATTTAACAATTTTCCGTTTCCCGGTCGATCGACTTCGATCCAGTTATCTTTCTATTTTCCTTTAATTATCTCCGCCATCGCGGACGCGTTATCTCGCCTATCGCCGATAACGTTCGGAAACACGACGGTTGTTGCCATTCGCTCTTTCCGTTCGTTCTGGCTCGATTCCTCCTGAATACACACTGCGAGATCTTTTTCATTGAAAGCGGAATCGATCTTCGTGCTAAAGTAACTTTCGCACTTGTTACTCAAACTTCAAACACGAATTTTCTTGCGTCGACAATATTTTGAGAACGTTTGTGCAACAATCAAAGAAGATTCATTAGCACCGAGGGAATGTACAAATATTCAAAGTTTAAAACTCCAAGATACAATTAAGGTATTTATTCAGAGGTTTATACAATAACCAGATAGCATCCGGACATCCTATGGACGTCTCACGGACGTTCGTGCAGGACTTTTTGTACGTCCTACGGACGTTCGTGCAGGACTTTTTGTACGTCCTATGGACGTCCGTGCAGGACGTTTTGTAAGTCCTACGGACGTCTTTGCAGAACTTTCTGTACGTCCTACGGACGTCCAAAATACGTCCATACGTCCCACATACGTCCCGGAGAGGTCCTATAAAGGTCCCAATTAGAAAGTGTCCTATGAGCGTCCTATGGACGTACGGCTGGACATTTACAGGACGATTACAGGACGTTTCTTATAAGATGATACCTAAAAAATGGCAAGAATTAATAGAACACAATGGAAAATATGTTATTGAATAAATATCTTAATTTTATCTTTAAATTTCAATTTAAAAACACTACGAACTCTCGTTCGAACCCATTAATATTAATAAACAAATATGTTATTAAAAAATGGAGGTGTATCAACTATAAAATTGTGAATCTTAAAAGTCAAAGTCGAAGAAATGATTCGATCCCGATTAATTAGAACCGGAGGTGTTCGGGATTGGTGATTAAAAGTAAATTCGGGGTTCGGCGTGGATGTGAGGGGATAGATCCAGCGTCGGCTAGGAGAGAGCAGTCTCCTCGCCGAGTTAATCCCCGGGGATCAGCTTTGTGTACGGGTAAACATAACCGGATCAACAAATCCCGCGACAGCCACGCCAGTGTACACGGTCTGGAATCTTATCTCCATTAAGGAGACGCGAGACGCGAACAAACGATGCGAACGTGATTCCATTCAATGTGGCCATACCCGCGGATTCTCGCGTTCACTATGACGCCAGCCTCTCGCAATCACTCGTCCATGAATTATTTAGCTTCCTCGAAAAATACCTGATCGATTGCCCGACGCTGCTGGCCATGGCTTGCTCCAATGGTGGACGGTGTCCTCTGTTTTATGGCTCGTTCTCATTGAACTCTGATTTGTACGTCGGTATATCCATGGGCCGGAAAATTACGCTTCTATTGCTCCGTGGCTCCGAAATGATTCGGTTCGTTGAAGCTGGAATTAATTTCTTCGAAAGTCGAGTGAGCAATTCTAATGTTTATTTGGACTAATAAGAAGAAGTTGCAATTTGTGTTATTAAAAATATACCTCGCGATTAAGTATTTTTACTCTCCTACTTGTGGATTCTTGGCTTTTTATTATTATTGCGGTTACTGAAAAACGAATTCATTTATGATGCACAAAGCTTAGTTTTCATTTAATTTAATGGCTCAATCTTATAATTTAGCGAATCTATATGTAATGGTGATCGTAATGAGTAATATTTAAATTCAGAAGTCGCGATGTAATTTTTTGCTTCTTAACGTTATTTATACTCAATGTTACGTGTTCAGGTGTTAACGCAGTGTTAAAGTTACAGAGAAACAATGAGCCTGTTATGAGTGATATAAATCAACGTCCTTTCGGACTGCGCAATGCTGTTCCCCGGTTTCAAAATGGCTCCCAGGTTCATTATGCCTGTAGGAATTTGTTATCATTAGACTGCGGATGTTATGCGTTTAGAACGTTCTCGGGTACGCGAAATAAAACAACGCTGTAATAAAGATGTAACGAAATTTGCACGTTTCGTTTAACTTCTCGCATCTTTCAACGGAAGATATAAATTTTTATTCAACTTCTGTTTCCTTTTTTGGGAGTTAATGAGGCCAAACATTTCCAGTTCCATAACGATCCGTGGTTTAATTGTTATTAACTGACTTGATAAATTTTAATATGAAATTGTGTCATAAATGGGTCACGGGACAGACTATCTGATAATTCTTCAGGTACCATCACCATTTCTTCGTGAATTCGAGAGAAATTCTCAAATTGTACAGAATCTTCGTTGCACTTTTACATTATCGTAGCTAGACTAATTGTATGCATTTATGATAAAAATTAATAGGTTAAAGACTACTGAAAAGATAAGAATTCAGGCGTTATATCATTTTGCAATTTTTGAGCTGATTAAAAGAGTAAAAAGTAAAAAGAAAATAAAAACTATTTTTATTTTGCATAAAGAACAACGTAAAACAGCAAACGATCTCGCACCTTGGCATTCAAAGTGGCAAAGATTTCTCTTCGTTCGAATTTCACAAGGCTCGTGCTTCACTTTGTAACTGTTCCGACGCTTTGACTGTCAGGCTACCCATAAACCATCCGCGGAATGGTAATCCCCTTTCGAATAAGAGTAATCCTCTTTTACTATCCGGCCCGAAACCCGCAAAAGTTATTCAAATTTTCAAACGTTTTGCCGTTTGCATTAATTCAAGCTTCAGACAAACAACACGCGAGCCATCGCTTGGCTCTCGCGTGGTATAAAAATATTAACACTAAACTTGTATGCAGTATAAAAATTCTGTAGCACCTTTTATTTACTTTCTCGCGAGAAGCGCCCCCTTTCCACGATAATAAAAACAGTCCGTGTGACAGAAAAATTCGCAAATCTTCCTCGGGCATATATGAATTTACAAAGAAAGTTTCGCACTAAAATATTGTCCATTTTTCCTGGAAAAAAATCCGAAAATTCACCGGGTTTAAAGGAAAGGCGACTCCTATCCGCGATTCCACCACCATTATAAAAAGAGTCCGTGTGACAGAAAAATTCGCGAATCTTCCTCGGGCATATATGAATTTAGAAAGAAAGTTTCGCACCAAAATTCTGTCCAGCTTTTCTGTAAAAAAATCCGAAAGTTCATCGAAATTAAAGGGAGAGGGAAGCATCGTTTAAATGGAGCCGCGGCTCTGTTTACTTTCCTGCTTGCCTCGGTCCCCCAGTAATTTCGCACCGAATAAATGTCTAAAGAGTGTTAATTATAATCAGCTGGCCGGGCGAGTCGCGTAATCCGGCGTCGTAACTTTTTAAACCGGCGGTTAAATTACGCCTCTCCCTTATTAACCGTCTCATGCAAATTCGAGGCGGTTCGCGCGATTCCGCGAGGGAATTTCGCGCGGAATCGTCGCCGGACTAGATTTCGCGCAGAATGCGAGATTCCACTGTTTCTTCTTTTTCTCTCTGTCTATTTCTCTGTTTTTTCTTCGTGGCCACGCGGTGGCCGTCTTCTAATTGCATTTCGCGCGGAACGGCGCGACGCCGAGCGCCAGAGTTGCGTAATCCCGCGGAAAATGCTGGGGACAATTGCGCGGGGAACGTGCAATTTCAACCGAAGGACGAGCGTCGCCTTTCACGACCACCACGCCGAAGAAAACATCGATCGGTCCGATGCGATTCTCTCGGACGTCGCGTCGTCGCTCGCTTTCCGAGGAACTTACTCTTTGCTTCACCTGTTAACCTGGTAGCGTTCCGTTCGAAGACGCCCGCGCAACCAGCTGGAAATGAATGGAAATTATACAGACACGCCGAGCCTTTCTTTGCGCGCTGTAGGGTGACCTGTCCAGTAAATGAGCACGTAAACTGCATGTCTTTTGACTTTAGTATTCGAAAATCGTTATTTAATTTTCATTCTTAAGATCTTACTTGATAATTATAGCTTATATTAAACAGCACAGCAGGGATATTTTCAAAATATGTATAATTGACACAGATCTACAAAATGTATTTTTTAAATTTTCAATATAGGCCCACAAAAAATGGTATTTTCTCTGTAATTCCGACCAATTGCAACTTTTTCAAAATTCTTTTCACGTCATGCAGGATACTAATTGTTCTAACCTCTCAAAAATATCCAAGACGTGTGATCCAATATTTAAAAAGTTAATGTCTTTTTAAGATTGATCATTATATCTTATATTAACCCCTTGCACTACGATTCATTTTACGGTTGCAGTGATTAGAACTTATTTGTCGTCTCCAATTTCTTAGAAAAAAAGAAGTTTGTATGTAATTTCTACCTATGCAGTCTCCAATGGTTTCAACGACAAGAAAATATAATTTTCTTTCAATTTAAAGTTTAAAGGAAATTAATAGCATGAATATTTAGTAGACTATCTTCGAAATCTTCGTCACGAGTCCGACTCGGTATTATAGTGCAAGTGGTTAAACAGCACAGCACGGAAATTTTCAAAATATGTTATAATTGATACAGATCTACAAAATGTATTTTTTAAATTTTCAATACAGCCCCACAAAAAATAGTATTTTCTCTGTAATTCCGATCTTTTCACGTCATGCAATAAACTAATTGTTCTAAAATCTCAGAAACATGCAAGACGTGTGATCCAATATTTAAAAAGTTATTGTCTTTTTAAGATTGATAATTATAGTTTAATTTAAACAGCACAGCACGGAAATTTTCAAAATATGTATAATTGATACAGATCTACAAAACGTATTTTTTAAATTTTCAATGTAATTCCTCTGTAATTCCGACCAATTGCAATTTTTTCAAAATTCTTTTCACGTCAAGCAAATAAACTAAATGTTCTAAAATCTCAGAAACATCCAACACGTGTGATCCAATATTTAAAAAGTTATTGTCTTTTTAAGATTGATAATTATAGCTTATATTAAACAGCACAGCATAGAAATTTTCAAAACATGTATAATTGATACAGATCTACAACACAATCCGAATTGTGATTCACAGTAGATCCAAAGTGAAAAGTCTAAATTCGTCTTTAGTTTCTTGACGAGTGGATCGGACGATTCTCAAGGCGATGATCTAATCGTTAATTTTCGGGGAGTGAGGAGGAAAATATTAGCAAAGGTGTTTATCGCACGTTTCAGGTGCACGCACAGTCTGGATGGTTGCGGGCGCGCCGACCGCGCGCGTAATTCGGTTTACGTTTGAAACTGGGAAATTGTTCGCGCCATTGTTGCCAAAGGCGCTTACGAGGCGCGGGGATTTGCGAGGGCGCCCTTTAATATAATATCCAAACGGGAAGCAAGTTTCCGTGAATTAAGGTCGGCGCGGCTCGGCTCGGCTCGACTCGTCGCGGAGTTGCGCGAGGCGGACTGGCGCTACAGCGAATCGTACTCGCTGATGATTCAAATGTATCCCGGGACGTGTTCGCCAATTACGGCCCAGTATCGTGCGTGGCCGTACCGCTTTCGGACTGCCCGAGAAGTTTGCTTGTACAGTACATCATCGTGCTAACGTGCTATCGACGAACTTGGGAACAATTCACAGCCTGAGCGCGAAGAGCATTGCATTAATTAAATCTCCCGCGGCTCCCGTCGCCGATTTCCGGTCCGCCCCGGTACTGGAATTTCGTTGATACCCGCTGTACTCCTGTGGATAAAAAAAATTAGCAGCAAATGCTGAAAATGATATGTGCAAATATCTCCTAAAATGTTAGATAATTCTTTATTGTTTTATGAAAGAGAATTAATACGTGAGTAGCAGATGCATCATTTGTACAGGGTGTCCCGAAATTCTTTCAACTCCCTGAATACATTGCTACCCTTTACAACCATCCTTCCAACCCCCCTGCATTATTGAAATTATAAAGTTGCTTCCATGAGAAATGATGCCACAAATTTTTTAGTTCAAAAGCACATTACATTAAAAATTGCACAAAATCGATAAACCAAAATGAGCTAAGCCATTTTAATCGCTTTGAGTGCTCGGTAGGTTTACCGTTAAGATCCAAGTGACATGCTAGGTGGTTAAAAGGACAGTCATTGTGATAAGCAAAAGGATTGACTATTATACAGAGTGCCTCAAAATTCCTTCAACTCCCTGAAATAAGCGGTTCCTGAGGTCATTCGAAGCGACATTTTCCTTTTCCAAAATGTCCGCCGCGGCTTGGTTTAGAAGTTATTAACGAAAAACACGGTCCAATCAGAGCGTGACCTACACGCGTGTAGGCAAAGATGGTCCCGCGCGCCAGCTGAGCCGAAATACGACGAAAGCCGTCGCGACCCATCGCGGTATATCGAAAATTACTGTACTGTTTACGCTAGTGTTTTTATGACTGATACGTCACGATGTATTGATCAAGACTGATAGTTTCCGCGTACATATCTGCGATGACGAAAGTCCTCGTATCAAGGACTTACAGACCCAGACGACTGCTGGCTCGTCGGACCATCTCTGCCAACAAGCGTCTAGGTCGCGCTCTGATTGGTCCGTGTGTTTCGTTAATAACTCCTAAACAAACCAGTAGCGAACATTTTGGAACAGGAAAATTTTGCTTCGAATGACCTCAGGAACCGTCCACTTCAGGGAGTTGAAGGGATTTTGAGACTCCCTGTATACGAACTATCGTTACAACATGTAGTAACATTTCGATAAAAACGTCGCTGATTATAATCCAGCTAGCTATTAACTGCATCATCGTATAGAAACAATTATTTGTATAAATTATTTTGATAATTATTTCTTCGAATTTTCGTTATGACGTACAACGGATTTGTGGATAGTAACATGAATACTATTCCTTCATCCCCTCTCATTGTTAGCTTCAATAAATATATTCTAAAACGTTAGTTAATTCTTTACCATTTTCGATTTGAAGAAAAACAATTTACATTAAAACTTTGATACTCTCTTTAAAATTCTTGAAATGTTTTTAATCGATTGGACGAAATCTGTAATCTAGTAAATATAATTTCCCTATATTTTTTATTGTTAAAGTGTCGAACCTGAAGTGTAACAGCCGTGAAGGAAAAATAGCATTTTCTGACAATATGACGGAGCAGATAGCTATTGTTCCAGGATTTTTTGCGGACCCATCATTCGGTAACTTTGCTCGTCGATCGAAAAAGTTCTTTTGGAAGAGTGTCGTCGCCCCGACGGATCGGGGAATTGAAAATATCGAAAAAACGCGATTCCCCCCAAAGGATCCAGCAACGCGAGACAAATTCCGACCGGTGTCCTCGGAATTGCCGCAAACAAGTTCGGCGTGGCCGCGGTTTTTGCCTCTCGAGGGCGAGCTTGTATGTAAACCGCGTAAACTCGCCTCGTTGCGGGAGTTTCGAGATTTTTATGGTTCTCCGTTGCTCGGATAGGTGGGTGTACAGTGGGATGGCGAGAGCGTTTCGTTCTCCCGATGCCTCTATTCCATTCCCTCTCTTCCTCCCCTGTTTTATTTCCGTTCGTTCGAGGACCGCCACGCCATCTCGTCAGGACGACGCGATAAACGGCGACGCAACGACAGCAAGTTTACGCATACCTCGCGCGAAACGAGCGTCGCGACTTTCACGGGTTCGTATTTGCAATAATTGCCAATTTGCCCGTCACAATATGTTCCACGTTGCCTCCCTCCCCGCGTCCTCGATAAATTTCGAGAAATATTCTGGATTTATGAACGCGTTATGCCTCTGCGAGTGCTTCTTCCATTTTGCGGAATGCACACTGCGATTCCGCATTCCATTAACGCAACGACTGTTTAGTGAGCAGACGCGCAGCTTCACAAAATTCGAGTAATTTATTCTGTGACAGAAAATTTGCGATGTTGATGTCTGTTACGCGAGAAATTAATTCGCTAGGGTAAATGCGCTCCATTTCAGCCCCTGCCCAATACTCAGCCTTGCTGAAAACAAATCGCTTACAAATTGCTAACAAATTATTGTATATTCGTAGCATCGTGTGTCCCCATATTGTAAAATAGCATATCAATAATATCAACGCTTCGAGATAGCTGACTACTGGCCTTAACTACCGAAAGAATTACCCTAACCTACTTTTTTTAAAATGGCAATTTTACCATTTATTTAGAAAAAATCTTTAATCCTCAGAACATTCGTTGTAACTATTGTTGATTTGGTTCTATTTTTAGGCAATTGATGAATCCGTTCCTAAAAAAAGATTTGTGTACTTCAATGTTTTAATATTTGAATTATTTACGTAATGCTGAAACAGCGTTTTGGTCAATTCAATATTTTTTTAAAATCTGTGGTTTACGGTTAAAGGTTTGTCTCTGTAAATTTTGTAACAACAACAATTTCAGTCGTGAAACGTGACATCGAAATGAAATGAATAAATGTGGGAGTATTATTTATTAACGATGCTTTTGAAGCCTAAATTTTTTAAAACTTTTGTGTAAGAACGTCATTCTGTGAATAATCGAGTCATCTTTTGAAAAGTTTATCCCGCAAAGAATGGAATTCTGCTTTTAAAAACTGTATCCTATGGTGGATTGAAGCATGTATTTTAAAAAGTTCATCTCGTGAACGAGATTGAATTGTGTTTTTTAAAAGCTGTATCCCGTAAATATCACCCTCTAAATGATTGAATTGTACTTTGAAAAACTTCATTCTGCAGGTGTTTGGTTTCTGTAAAAAATTGCATTGTATTTCTTAAAAAAATTCATCCCGTAAAGGATTGAATATTTTTTAAAAAGTCCATCTGGTGAATGATAGAATTACTATAGCTTTTTAATTTCTGCATCGGTAGAAATAATTGAAACTTTTTTCTTTTGGAGCACAACTTCGAGTATATTTTGTTGCTTATTTACAGCGTGTTTGGAACAGCTGATTAACAGAGTTTTAATTGTGCAGGTTCTCGTTAATTTCTCGGAAGAAATGGACATGGAGACGGATGGTTCGATATACAGCCAGGACAGCGTCAACAACATGTTGAACTCCTATTCCACTGCAGACACCATACGCATGGATACGTTTTAATTGATTCCATCAATTAGTTCAAGTTACCATTAACCGACTCCTGTCGAGTTTCCAATGGTACTGCAATTCCACCCCACGCAACATCGAAATCTATCGTTTCTTGACACGTGGGTCGGTGCGGCCTCTGTGATAGCTTTGTTTCCACTTTCGAGAGCTTAACCTACTTACCAATGAGTAATCTTATTTTAACTATTAACGTAATGGTCGAAAAAACAAGTAGACAATTTATCCATTCCTCTTCTGCGCGTGCATGAAAGTTTTGATTGTAGACTTTCGTGCAAAAACAGGGTAAGTCTAGGTTTTGAAAATTGCATAATTCTTACCTGAAACAATCAGAAATATATAAAAATACGAGTACAACTTTACAGAAAAAATGTTCTGTTCTTCAATTAATGAAACAATTTTTCTTTCTCGACGAGTAGTTAGGTGTTCGAGCAACAATTGTTCCACAGTTAAATTCCATGAATATATTCCACTAAAGGTGCTGCCATCTTTCAAAATTTATACAGTCAAAAACATGGTGAAATTGTGAAAAATGAAAAACCACCGAGGAAATGATATTATTCGTTCCATCGGGTGTTCTGCGAGGCATACTTTACTAGTTATAAATAATCGTGTGCGCCGCAATTTGTTCAGTTGGTCGAGTAGCTATTAATTTTAATTTCCAAATTACTGTAATTCGCGAAACAGTTACAGAAAACAGTGTCGCTTATGAAAAAAACTTCGGCGCCTCTTTTTCGCTATATGTTTTTCGAGGGAAAATTCCCTTTGCACATCGCTGTTAAAAGCGAACAACTTTTCGCACGGTTGTCGGGGGAAAGGGTGCGTTTTCGCCGCTCTGTTTTTTACGAACGTTTGACTTTATACGCGAAATGTATTGCTGCATCGGAGCCGCGCGATGTATAAATCGTTCGATCGTTAATCGATACGCCGCACACGGCGCGCTAGTATTATTATTTAGAATTTTAATTAAGGGTCGCGAGACCGGGGGGCCAGGCTGTAATTTCAGGATGCGACTGCTCGTTCCCCGGTTCGACACGCATTGTCCCGATAAGAGCTCGTTCCACGGACGATAATCCCGGGGCTCTCTCTCTCTTTCTCTCTCTCGCTCGAGTTTGCAGAAAACGAAGAAATCGTATCAGCCGTTCGAAAATTTCCACGTAGCCCCGATAACACGTTTACATTTATCGGGGACGCGTGTCGTTTCCCTGCGACCGGGAATGCATCGATTAATTGTAGGTTACTCCACGTATGACGTAACATTGGTCTTATCGTAGCTGTTAACTAAGGTTTTATGGATAACGTTCGTTCCGCGACTCTGTAACCGAGTCCGAAACAAAATGTATGGATTTGGAGTTACGCAATAAAGATACCTTCTAAGCAGTTTTAACCGCGACTCGATAATCAACAACCCACACGAATTTTTCCAGCGAAGAAATGCAATGGTTATATATTTATTGAATAACATATTTCACATTCTGTTCAATTACTTTTCGCAATTTTTGAGGTACAGTGACTCCTACTAATGTTCGGACACTCTTAAAAAGACGATAACTTTTTTAATATTCAACCATATGCAACTTGGTTTTTTTTTTAGAAGTTAGAACAATCGGTTTTGTTAAGTAAGGTGAAAAGAATTTTTGAAAAAATTGCAATAGATCGGAATTACTAAGAAAATACTAAAAGTTATGTTTTACAACTTTTTTATGTGGGCTCATATTGAAAATGTAGAAAACACGTTTCGCAGATCTATATCAATTAAACATATTCTGAAATTTCCATTAAAATCGGTCAACATTGCAATGAGATACAAACATTTAAAGATTACAAAATTGCCATTTTTTACGATTTTCGGCCTCTAACTGCAATAATTCTAAGGATTCGTACATCTTTCAATGCCTGTCGTTTTTTCCCACACCAACCAATTTCGATGAAACTTTTACAATGCATATAATTGACACAGGTCTACAAAACATATTTTTAAAATTTTCTTTTCACATCATGTAGTAATTAATTGCTCTAACTTCTCAAAAAAAATTCAAATCGTATGGTGCAATATCAAAAAAGTTATCTTTTTTTTAAGAGCGTCCGAATATTAATGGGAGTTACTGTCACTACTATTTCAAATTGTAAGTAGTAAATAATCGATTTATATTTGAAATCATACGTGCACTTTTGAAAATAAGAATGTTTCATTTGTTAGAAAAAGCGTTTAAAATAGTATTCTCAAAATAGTGAGAAAATCACATTTTTAAGAATTCTTATACGTAACGATAAAATATTATTTCTGGAAATAATGTACAGGGTATATAAAAAAGTAAGTGTAAAGCAATTGAAGATGACAGTCGATGATCGCCGAGACGTGAGATATTTCATCAATCGATAACAGAAGCTCAATGAGAAACTATTTGAAAGTATCGAGCGTTTATCGAAATACCCGAGAATAGTTCTGATAAGGTATCCATTAAGGAAACTGTTATCGTCCGCTGAAGTTGCTAATTAATTATATAAGTTTGAGATGACGTAATACCGTGTTTTAAGCGGCGTCCAAAGTAACGTGTAAGGATAATTTTCTCCGGTAGAAGTCTCGTTGGTTTTAGATTACGAACTCGTGTGTACGGTTCGTGTTAGGCGAGATTAAAAAAGCGTGTAAAGGAGGTTCGATATCGGTGCAGCAGATGTGCAATTGTGTCGCAAACTGTTACATCATTCGCGGAGCTGATCGATACCGTTTCGAGAATCGAATATGTGCGAGGAAAAATTCTCCATTCAAGATAGACCGTGATTACAAGTCCTTATCGGGGGCGTATCAGCCGCATAATTCATTTGCAGATATCGACTAGCAGTAGCTCTGACCCTGAAAGAACAAATTAAATATTTTGTTGAAAGGAAAGGGTGTATGGTTGTGTTTAGTTAGATTATTGACTGGCAGTATTTCTGTTTATGTCAATATTCAAGGTCATTTGGTCATACGAACATTGTGATATGTTCTATGGATTCAAGATCAAGAACTTCAAGATCAATTCGTCGAAAGATAAAACAGTCTATCATATTTGATGAAAGTAATAATAATAATAATAGGAGTCCCTATCAAATGATACAAAGAAACAAAATGGAAAAAAGTATAAATACGCGATAATAAAATGTGAACGAACTGTAAACGAACAAATCTGTGCAAAACAGGATAATTGATTGGTTATATATAGTCAATAAAGATAAGAGCTTCGAAGAACAATTTAATCACAATAGCCGTGTTAGCTTCAACTTTTATACTTCTCTTACACCAGTAATTTTCAATTTACATAATTTTTAAAGTTCTTATTGTTTACTGGTTTGAAACCTCTTAAATAACCGCGATACTGATCTGGCAGGCATCTAACGGCGTTAGTGATGTTAACGAGCACTTTCAGGTAGCAAACGTCGCGTTTTGTAGTCGGGACGCGTGCCGGGTGATCGTTTACGTCCATCGAGCTGTACAGTTGTCGATGGACCCTCATCCCTCGCGTCCATCATCGTCCCCGTCGGCGGGTCGACGCGGAATTCGTGTAAAAAGTGAGAAATATGCGGCGCAAACGACATTTTCTTCCGGCGGATGATTTCCTGTCGGGCCGGCTCGGGCTGGATATTTCTTCGAATCGGCGAAATTTTCGTCCCAGTCAGCGAAACACGATCGACTCGCCGCGACGTCAAGGGGAAAGGAAATGTTTCGTCGTGTTTCGCGGGCCGCCAACTTCCCGCGAAAGTTCCGCGGCCGTGGAAACTGTTTCCTGTCGATTTAATCGGCCGTCGATTCCCGGAGTCGAAACACGAGTCTGCAATTAAAACGGAAGTAATGCGAAGTTATTACACTTATAAATTTCCTCGCAACAGGGACGGAAGCGGACCGAGAAAACGGAGAAAGAGACCACAACGGGATTTTGACGGTGATAAAGTTTTCCGACGCAGGAACGTGTTGTTGGATTTTGTAACTCTTTCCTGAAAAAATATTGCACCTTTTGCATTGAAATTTCGCACACATATTGGTATCTTAAGTACATGACATTTTTAAAAGATATTTAAATGACCTTTTTCATTGCTTTACGGAATTTTTTTTTTAATTTAATTATTTAATGTTGCTTCAACATCAAAGGCCATTAGCAACGTGGTATATTTCCTTACAATGACTTATACATTTTTGTATGCATAATATATTGGACAAGACCGGCGATGTGCTCCCCAGAACATGACAGAACGGGTAAGGATCTGGACAACTTAGCATTTTTCCTTTCATTTTCGTACTTTTTGCATTCTATTATTAGGTGATTAATGTTGATTGGTACTTTACAGTGACTCCCATTAATATTCGGACGCTCTTAAAAAAACGATAACTTTTTTGATATTGCACAACACGATTTGAACTTTTTTGAGAAGTTAGAGCAATTAATTTACTACATGATGTGAAAAGAAATTTTTTCAAAAATTGCAACTGGTCGGAATTGTAGAGAAAATACTAAAAGTTGCAATTTTATAACTTTTTTTATGTGGGTCTATATTGAAAATTTAAAACATATGTTTTGTAGATCTGTGTCAATTATATGCATTGTAAAAGTTTCATCGAAATCGGTTGATGTGGGAAAAAACGACAGGTATTGAAAGGTATGTTGTGATTCACCCTATTTATACATATTCAATCCTTCACTGGGTATGTAAGTTGCACATTATGTTAACGTGCATGCGTTGGTTGTGTCTTGTTCGTTACGGCGTGTTAATTTTGTTTGTTTGGACTGTTCTTGCTTTTGTCTTGTTGCTTTTGGCTTTGCCTCGCGAGCACGCACCTCTGTAAAATTAATGAAAGCTTCTCGAACTGTTAGTACTTACTGTACACCTTTATTTATTAGTTTCTTGCGCCTACAAGGTATATGAATCCTTAGATTTATTGCAGTTAGAGGCCGAAAATCGTGAAAAATTGCAATTTCTACCATTTTCTCAAAAAAATTCAAGTTGTATGGTCGAATATTAAAAAAGTTATCGTCTTTTTAAGAGTGTCCGAATATTAGTGGGAGTCACTGTATGTATATCTCAGATTATGTTTTCTGTTTTATTTAACAAAAATGAATGGGTTATTTCTGAGTGCCCAATTCTGACTCTAGAAATTGAAGTTTGAATTTGACAGTGTTCTGAACTTGGTAACTTCTGCCACTCAAGATCCGCTCCTTCATTATGATATTTTTGCGTGTACTTCCTTTTAATTTTGTTAAATACCTGTTTCCTAAAGATTTCGTTTAGGTGGTTTTTATTATTAGGGAAAAAAGATTGCATTCTTCAAACAATCGTACGCTACATTGAAAAGTATTTATGTTCGAGTTACTTTGGTTAGTGATATCTAAGAAAACATAATGATAATTTTAAATAATAAAGAAATATGAAAATGAAGTCGAGGTATTGCTAAATGTCCCTCAAAAGAATATTTCCATTTTATTTAACAATTGCTGAAAAAAATGTTGGACTTGCAGCTACCCCCTGAAGTTGACGGGTGACGAATTAGGCGCAGAGACCTAACCTAGACCTATGGCGTCGATGACCGAGTGCATGCTCGCTTAAATTTCTTCGATCCGCCGAATTGTCGGTGGCTTTAATCTCCCCGGTAGCGGGCGTGTTTGCCAGCACGACCGAACTCGTAATCGTTTCTGGAATAGATGCAAAAACAGACGGCGAATTGTTCGGGCTTGGGAGCCGTATTTCACGCGTTCGTTGCTCCCGGCGCGTTCTAAATTCACCTGGTTGAAATTCAAATTCGCGGGTAGACGGGCGACGCCGCGTTAAATAATAAACGACGACTCCCGGAACAACGTTCGTTTATCCCTCTGGATAAACGGGAAGACAAACTGTTCACGAGTCAATGAATCAAGGCGACCGACGCGAATTGACGCGAAGGGGCCGCGGTTGTTAAACAGGATCCCGTTGACTGCTCGAAGAAAAGTTGATTCCGCAAGCACCAGCGATATCGAAATCCACCGAAAGTTTTCCATGTATTTTCAATCATTTGTACAAAGTTATATCTGGCTGCTTGAAAATTCATAGCAGTCGCGCGTCAAGAGTTTATCCGAATTCCTTCATCGATGCTTTCGGAGCTAACTTCGCCAGGAAAAAGCGGGGAAAAAGTATTACGAAAATAAGAATTTTAACATTTCGTAATGGACGTCAAGTTGACCTTTCAACCAGTGTCGCCAGATCAGGAGAATTTACCCGAATTGAGGGGAAAATTAGTCCAGTGGCCGTGGCGGGAACGTGGGGGAATAGCGTCGTAGAAGGGGAACGGTAGAGTGGGGAAACAAATCTGGAATTTCATCATGTTTTTATCTGCAACGATTGCCATAAGCAGGAGAAGGGACACGGATATGCATTGACGGAATCGCTCCGGCGCACATTCTCCAATTTAGTTGAAAATTGGTATTCCATGGGTTTTCGGATTGCTGATTATGAATTTGATTTTAAAATTTCAAAAAACAAAATAGCGGATTCAATATGGCAGATGTGTTACTCAAAAAATTGTCGGATTTCCTTGAAATTTAGTATTCCCATATTTTTGGGGTTGCTGATTATGAATCTGATTTCAAAATTTCAAAAAACAAAATGGCGGATTCAATATGGCAGATGTGTTACTCAAAAAATTGTCGGATTTCCTTGAAATTTAGTATTCCCATATTTTTGGGGTTGCTGAAAAAAAAAAGTTGGGAAAGTAGGGAAGGGAGAATTTTACTAGCGCGTTGCCTATTTATTGTTGTAATTTTTATGTAGCAACCTTAGGAAGGCTTCAGCAAATACTTCTATGCAAAATTCATCGTGACCTCACGTGACCTCCGCTTTGTAATCGTCATTAAAGAAAAAAAAAAAGACTGGAATGTAGTTGTTTAGGAAGAGACAATTTTCAAAGTGATAAAAAGAAATATATATATATATATTGTTAAAAGAAAGAACGCTCTTTAACGCTATGTAGTTGGTTTTTCTAAAAATATTACCCATAAAAATGCGATCTATCTTACTTAGTCTTCAATTTTTGCTTGTTTTTTCAAACTGCTTTCGAACAATAATGGGTGACTTTTAGCAATTAATATTTATGCTACAACTTAGTCTGAACATTTAAGAAACTATTGGCATAAATTTCATTCATTTTGGGCGAAGTTGAAAAATTTATTTTTGGCCTCGTTTTGGCGATTTCGATTCACTGTGCGGCGTTTCGCCTTTCCCTAACTATGGAACAATAATTTCACCGAACGAGCTCGGTCTCATTATTCTTCCGGCAGCCGTAACTAAATCGTCCCCGCCTTTTTATAATGGCGATTATCCGCGGATTTGTCAATCGCGCGATATTATTGCGGACGGTTTCTCACGGCCGATAAAACTCGAATTAATGTTCACCGGAGACTTTTCAGCTGCGCGGAGACGCTTCGCTGTTCGAATCGATTTGTACCTGTCCCTTCGTTCTCACGCCCACGCTCTTGGATTCCCTCTTGTTCCTTCGCCCGCCTCGTGGTTTATTTGCGAACAACGAGGGAGAGCTCCCGTTTCGCCCGGGTGACTAAAAATTATCGAATTTCGATTACCGTCTCGGCACAAAACAAGCGTCGGAATTCGTGTAACAATCGGACCGCGGATGTTTACGCGTTCATCGTACGTGCGAATTTGTAAAATACAGGTAAACGTGCGTACTAATGCAAACTTATTGTGTCATCGTTTCACCTATACATATATAATCACCGTATATTGCGAGAGGAATTTTTTGCTCGACACAGAAAAAAATTTCCCTTCCGATTTCGACGACACAATGAAAAGGAGCATTTGCATAAGGATCCACGGTTTGATAGCAATGGTACGACAATTATTCATCATTTTCAAGTGAAATGAATCATTTATTTACTTAGAGCCGATTTGTCAACATAACAGACGAGCTTCGGTTTCACACCTGTTTACACGTGTCTAAATTTTTGGACCACAGTGGAATGTGTTTTCCTAGTCACCGAGGGATGCAACATAAATGGATTGAGGGAATAATAGAGGATCAAGGAGAGGAGGAAGGAACTTCACTTGCGAGGTTTATGATACTGTTATTACTAGACTGCTGAACGGAACTATAAACAGTAGAAAAATAAATTTATGTTATTTTGACCTGATAAACATTATTAACACGTTGAATGCCACGGGGGTCACCGGTGACCGGCATTCAACTTGGCGGGGATGCCACGGGGGCCACCGGTGACCGGCGCGGCCAGATTCATAGAAATATATATAATTTAAGCAAATATCAATACTTATAAATTTTTATTATTACCATCGTTAATGCAATAGTGTGAAAAAAGTTTTATTTACACATGAAATATACATTTATTATCAGCGCATAGTACGATGTGTGGTATTAAAGCATTTCAAACAAAGAAATGGTGAACCACCACAGTCTTCAGAAAAAACAATATGAGTGCGCTGGTGTGCGATTTCGCGCGACTATTTTTAGAAGTAACGCGAAATCGCACTCCAGCACCACGGGGGTCACCGGTGACCCCCGGTGCAATTATAACGTCAAACATCGTTATCAACTGTAACTTATCCGTTGCAGATGATACTTCAATATTATATGTATCGTATAATAGAAAATTCATCGTGGCGCCACGGGCAATCCCTGTCAAACTGGCGTGGCATTCAACGTGTTAAAGAAAGTAATTTATATATGGTTCCTATACCTTACCGTTAAAACAGACAATTTTTATTTTGCATATAGATCCGCAGTCTAGTTAATACTGTCATCATTGAATCGTTTTCATAAGGCAATAACTGAATGTAAACGTAATCGCTGCGTGTACAGAATCCGCAACGTAGTATTTGCTAGTGGGCAACATTTAGCTATTGGCAGCTTCAGAGTCTGGTAGGAAACTAGTATTCAAACCAAATTAGAGTAAAATATGTAAAATGGTATAATAAGGTAATCAATCCCAACATCCCGTTTTCTAAAATTCTTGAACGTAAGAGGGGGTGGAAGGAGATTTACAAGTCTCAGATGTTATATTAGCTCCATAATTGTTAGGCAATAAAAATTAAAACACAAAAATATGCTACGTCTTTTATACGAGAAGGCACTAGACTTAATTTCTAAATATATTCAATATTTTCTGATATTCACAAATTCAAAAGAGGGGATGGAAGGAGCTTATACTATCTTTTAAATTTTTATTTATGCACTATATAAATGCATATTATTAGGTGGACTTTACAAGATAATAGTTGAACAAAATCATCTTTGCAGCCACAGGCTTCATAAAATCAGTTCATAAATTAACACTGCATTCTAAAATTGAAATCTATAAAAATGTGACATAAATATTGCACATCTTCTGCATACTCGAGGAATGTCTGGAACTGATTCCTACGTTACCAGGACTCTCCGAGGTCCGCGGAGCATAAATTTGGTTTTAATCTTTAGCGGCGGGTCCGCCGGCGGAATTCGGAATCGAAACCACTTGAGCTTTTCGTGTGGCCCGATTCTTTATTAATCAGATAGCCATTAAGGTCGGCCTGGCATTACGGTACTCGACGAATGGAGCCCTAAAGCCTCGGCTGGAATTAGCGAGCATGCTAAGGAGCGCTCCGTGCCGAATTGGCTACGTGACGGGACTATCATGTCGTCCGATTCACCAGGGGTTGAAAAGAGCCCCTGAAGCTAGAGAAAACGGAAGACAGGGATTAAGTTCCGTCGATACAGTGGGACACGTTATTACCTTCTCGGGAAGGGTGGCGCGACTCGCAAGAAGAATAGGGAATTAGGCTGCCTCGATCTTGAATTAATCTCGCCCCGAAGGAAGACCGAGCGTTCTCGCGCGAGATTTAAATGGGGAGGGTGAAAGGACGATTTATCGTTGCCAAGATTTCCTTGTATTTCTTTTGTTTTATTCGAAGATGGAACAACGGGATAGATCAATAATCGCGAGATGGAATCGTAGCCGGCGGTGTATCCGACGGGCCACGATTCGTGTCGTTTCTGATTGACCGTGCACAGCGAAGTGTAATCGTTGTTGATCGCAACCGGAGCGCCAATGGACCGTGCGAGTTCAAAGTATACGTCGTCCTCCTTTGATCGATCACCGATGCCGACGATCCCTTTGGTCCGCGTTCTACAGTGCCCCCTCGAATGCGTCCCCTTGCCATCTCAAATATGTTATTGGTTCATTTGTTACTGCCCTGTTATTGGTTCGCTGCGGGGACTCCCGCAGTTGCGATGGAACGATACGATAGTATTTTTATCAATATTTATTTACAAGGATATATAGAACGTCCCAAGAGCAATTTCCAATTTCAAACCAGTAAATCCTTACAAATAATAGAATAGCAATAGACTATTAACATATATGTCGGGGCGTGTAAATTTGTATTATTATTATTATTGTCATGTTTGTTTTATTGATTGAAATTTATAAATTTGTGTTACTGTTATGTTCGTTTTATTTTTGAAGAAATGCGAGACAAGATCCTTTAGGAAAATGGTTTAGGTCCTTGTTGAACGTGACCACGGGTGGTAGAATGGACACGTTCCTGATGGCTACAGTGTATATGAAAACATGATAATATCAATGAGATATTGATTGATTTGTGTTGTCACCGTGAGTAGTCTTTTGATATAAATAGAATCAATAAGAATTTTGACGGGAAAAGACGTGTCAGATTTATTCTACAGCACCCGTGAGCTCGTTGACGCATTTCAATGTCGAATCGAACAAGGGGTCGGCGGCCTGCCACGACATATATATTGTATGTACTACATTAACACCATTTTCTTTTACAATGTATAATATATTGTCTATATAGTACTTTATAAAATAATGTCTTTTGATAATAAAATATCATTTAGGGACCGGTTCAAGGCGAGGAACTAATGTATTAGTGAAAACTTGTAGAAAACATTGTTTAAGCAATCTTAATCCTTTCGTTGTTAAATAAATGACGGTTGAAGATGAGGTTGAAAATGATTCAAAGCCTATAGGCGATTCGAAAAATTGCTGTGCATGTGCATTGTGCATACTGTTGGCGCCAATAAGCGCTTGATTTAGTCCACTCGGTTGACACGAGGGGCGCTTATAGTCGCTCGCGTCACATTGTTCGGACCGAAGGCACCCGGCAAATTCTATCGCAAATTTTCCTTGTTCAGCTAAAAGGTTAACTATGTAGTTATTATAGATCAAATATATTTATGTCTTTTCTACATAAGTGCACGCGATGTAATATTTTCGTGACTTATTGTAATATGCTATACTCACGGATTGAAATCACAAAGATGCACGAAGGCAGTATTAATAATAGAAACATGATCTCGGTAACGATCAGATTGTGGGTGGTTGTGCAATTTAATCCAATATAGAGAACAGAATTTTTGTAGGTACAATTAATTCGTATTTGGTCTTGGGTTCCCACATAAATGACCTTTGTTTCAGATTACACTAATTGTAAGATGGTTTCGTCTTGCCCCACCTTCTCCTATATATGTATATATCTGCTCCATCTTTGATCGATCACCGTTCCGAACATTACCCGAAATGGTTTTGGTCCGTGGCGGACGTATCGCCGCGGCAAATTTCCGGCAGCAATAATTAAACTCGAATTGCTAGGCGTCGCGATCGGCCGGTAACAATCGTCATGTTAAATAACGCACGGGGCCACCGCAATGCATTATCTATTATGAACAGTCGTTATTAATAATTCAATATATCGATAATTCGTATCGGCGAGGGGAAGGGTAAAATTGTTCGACGTCGATGGAAATAAAACGGGTCCGGGTGCGGCCATTCCGCGTCGCTGCCCCCGTTCTAATCACGGCCGCTAATGAATTGCTAAATAATCGCGGGCGCATCGAGCACCGTTCCCCGTTATATTGCGAAATTGCAGGGGTCCCGACTTCGCCGACATTTAAATCACTGATACACCCGGTGTGCTACCGGCAAGCGTGTTGCTATCTTGATCCACCGACAAACCCTGCTGTGACGAAGGCAATAACGAAGAGTCACGAAGTACACTTGCTCCAGAGAATACCAAGGACGGGCCCTCTATTATATTTAATGCCAACGGAACTCGTCACGTGAGGGCTTTTACAATCTTGTAATAACTTCGCTGCTTACGATATTTTAAGCTCCGTGTCATTCTTTAAATAATACATACATAGGCGAGATTATTTCATGGTTTTTCAAAATCTGTGCTCCGTATCCGAAGATTTTCTGAAACGCTCGATATCGGTCTTAACACATTATCTACCGGCGATTTTTTTTTTTTTTTATTAAGCATTTCAGATCTCAAAAGAGATCTATTTCTGCTGCACTAAGTGAGATAAAGTACAGTATACACATATGCATACATACACAACCTACATTAAATCAAATTAGATACGTAGCTTACAGTTTTTTAAGAAATTAAAAATGAGAAAACAAGCTTTAATGTTAGGTCGGGCGACTAATATTTCCAAACTTAAGGGTAATTGAAGCTTAATTTTACGCAGTTGATGAATTAACTTATATCGCTGCGAATCGAAGAGACAACATTGCCAAACAAGCAGCGTTCAAGGGCATTCAATTTTTCAGTTCATTTTACCACTCTGGCCCTAAACCTTGGTTTGCGCATCTAAAGGTCTCTAGCGCATTCATATGTTGGATTAATAGACTTCGATCTGGACATTATCAGCTGAACGCCTCCCTCTTTAAGATCAAACCCCGCTTCTGACACAAGTTGTCTATGTGGTTGTGAGGTACAGGATCCAAATCATGTGATATGGCAATGCCCGAATTACAATGATAATAGAGAGCAAACTTTGCAGCAAGGGTTACTTTCCACCCTACACAATAGATGCCCTTCTGTGTGGACTAGGGTGGACCTTAGCTCTATCTTGTGAAATTTTTATGCGAGATTTTTTCACGCCCCCCCCCCCCCCAAATTGTGCTATTGGGTAAGAAAATAATTCCTGCAAAAGATGAAGTTGATTGGATAAGGGGAAGGCGTGCCTCATTGACGTTGAAGTTGCCAACGTTGTATTTTCTTACCCAATACCACTATTTTGGGGGGGGGGGGGGGGCGTGAAAAAAATCACTCAAAAAAAATTTCACAAGATAGGAGCTAAGGTCCACTCTAGTGTGGACCTTCTCTCTGGCCTTTATTTTATATTTTTAACTTCTTTAGGTCTCATTGTTTATACCTTTAGTTTAACATTCAGAAATGTTCCAATTCATTGTTAATCCTAGTTTATAAGGTATTCATGTAATGTTAGCATGCACAATCATGTGCATGCTGCTAATAATCCCATGTGGGGTTTTATAGCGTAATAAAAAAACAAAACATTGCCAAACAATATGCTTCATATCCTGACTGTCATGCTCGAACTCGCACTTCGGGTTCGTAATGATTCCTACACAAACTCTACTGGCGATTATTCCATAATTTTTATCTTCAACAGATCCTCAAACAACAATAGGAACTTCAATTATAAACAATTCACCCTCGATAACCTAGTAATTTTGTTTGGAATTATTGCATAAAAAAAGATTTTTCTTTTTATAACTTCTGTAATATTTTTGGTGACAAATATCGCAATTATTGTAGATTTTTATATACTTGCACGATCATAGATTAATTTACATTTGCGGCATAAAAATGTGCATTGAAAGCGTAATGGGCAACAGCATTGAGCATCATTGAAAATGTTGGTTATTGACAGAAGGGTTAATGAATTTGTAGAATTTCGCAAGTATCATTTCCGGCTGGCATTTCTCGCCGACAGGCGTCTAGAGATCCCATAATTCCCGTGGCTGCGTTCCACAGGCACCGGGCCGGCCTCGATCAAAATGGATCCCTTAATCTTTCAACTTC
The DNA here is from genome assembly GCA_916610255.1 of Lasioglossum lativentre. NCBI lineage: Eukaryota > Metazoa > Arthropoda > Insecta > Hymenoptera > Halictidae > Lasioglossum > Lasioglossum lativentre. The sequence goes on along the minus strand of OU744364.1, from coordinate 19,623,404 downwards.
GCCGAGCCATTAATGGCTGTTCAGTTTCAAACTAGTCCGCGGAATAGACAAATTATCCGCGTTCTTAACGACGCCGGACAGAATGATGGATCGATGATCGGTGTCGCTTGACTACGTGTCGTAACGATATCAATTTGCCATCAATTTGCATGTAATCGATGCAAGGGATATCGGGTAAGGCGCCGCGGTGACGGGTCGTATCTGTTGGGATAGAACTTCCGAACTTTCGAACCGAAGATGCGCGTAAAATTGTGCGTGACAACATTTCCCGTTGTTTGTTCTTTGCAAATTTCTGCAAAGAATAGGGTGTTCGGTTGTTTAACAACTGTTTCAAGTTTGAAAACAAACCGAACGTGTGTGGTTTATTTGTACAGGATTACGTAATGTATGCGACTGTATCTGTAATGTTAGAATAATGATTAGGGATATGACAGAAATTGATAGAATTGCAAATTCTGCGACGTTAAAAAGTGGAAAATTATGTTCTACCAAATTGATCTTTTAATTATATTCACCATTGTTCTCCAACATCCTACGACGTTTTTAATAAACCCAAGGCTAGAGAGGAGCGTTACATTGAAGCTGCAGTATCATAAGCAAATGGTGATTTACTTGTTGATGCAACAGTCAAGATCAAGTCAAAACTCAGCCTCCATTTTCAAGCTCGGACTCGCCAACGTGTGGCAGAATAAACTGAAAATAATCGAAATGACAAATACAACATAACAACGAACTAAAGTAACAATAAAGAAAACCATAGGGACCCCGCTTAGCGAAGAACGTCGATCGTTTCACCTTCGTATTGTCACGTCCGGTGGTCCAGCCATTTTTAATAATTGATAAAATCAATCGCATATACAGGGTGTTCCACGTAACAGTTTTCATGATTTTTTAAGTATGTACTTCACCTTCATTTTTTTAAATGGCACTTCAAGGTCATCCGGGGGTCATGGTATACTAGATCGTTGAATTCGTCTTGACACAGGCTGTAATACTGTTAAGTCAAAAATACCATAAAAAGTGCCTTTTGAAAAAAGGAAGGTGACCTTGACAATACTATAAAAAAAATGTTTTTCTGATAACTGATCAACTTTTGGTGAAAATATTTTTAGTCAGATTATTGCAAGTACTTAAAAAATCGTGAAAACTGTTACGCGGGACACCCTGTATATATGTATATTCTGAATTCCTTTTTTTTTGTCACGTCAAATTTAATCGCTATAAAATAATTATATATATATATATATATATATATATATATATATATATATATATATAATTAAGGAAATTGATAAAATATATTTCGCAGTATTCTAATTTGTTCAATAAAGTTTAAATTCAAGATGGATTAACAATTCCATGTAGTCAACTGCGAAATATATCTTATGAATTTCCTTAATTCTATCGCTCGCAATATACGTATAAGATAGTTCAATTATAATTAATAATTACAGTATTTGATATTCCCGTGGAATATTATTAAAGAAAGTACATAAAAAAAAAGGAATTCGTAATATATATGCGATTGATTTTATCAATTATTACCCAATGGCTGGACCACCGAACGTGACAGTATGCTAAGCGTTAAAGCGATATCGAGCAGCAATTGCAACACCGACACTTCGAGCAGCCACCGCTAAAATATTCGAATATTGAACGACCTAGTAAACAGCAGGATATTTTAAACGGGCCTCGTTTCTCGGAGTTGCGATGGAATTGATCGTCTGGTGGACGTGTCAGGGTGCTTTCAAATTATCTATCACCGGCGATATTCATCTCTGGGACTGCGGCGATCCTCTTTGGTCCATTTTGTTAAAATTCTGAGAGATCCGAGACGCAGGCGACGACGCGACGCTGCCAGCTCAGAGTTATCGCGAGCGTTATCCCTCGGCAGAGGAGAACCGCCCTGAATGCAAGTAAGCTCCGGCGAAACTTGGGAACAACTGTTGTCATTCGCAGATGCGCGCACCGGCGACGACGTTCCCAGAATATACATTCCCGCTTTGGCGAACGCAAGAAAGCAGGCCGCGCGTAGGCAGCAGGGTTGTGCGAGAACCCGAAAATTTTGGGTGCCCGATATTCTCCGTCCACGGGAAGATAGCACAGTGAAACTTGTAGGTATCTATCACCCACTACCTGATATCCTTACTTCGTACAAGTAGAGTACAGTCGGGGCACAAAATTTATTCGACACCCTTCAAAAACTAACTCTTTTCAAATCGAACCTGACGACTTGATATTTTATGAGAGGCTAGGAACATTACTAGGTAATGTGCAAAAAACAATTGTTGAAATTGCTCGGAATTTCGAAGACAGAAGGAAAGGTTTCGATTTTTAACTTTTTTATTGTACAGTAAACGCTTGATTCTTGTCCAACAGCCGTGTTTTTCATGGGTAAGAATCGTGCCCAGAAGTGCTTTTTGATTTATGACTGCGTCTAAATATCGCGCCGACCGCGTCGAGCGAGATTTCAATAGAGAGCCGAACATAGAGAAGGACAGAACGAAATACGGTTCGCGTGACTGTCCGCGTCTCTTTCTTTCCGATGCGCTGTCCTTCCTTGCGACCGAAATTTTGACCGTCGATTAAACCACTAAATACAATTGAAAATATATCGTGTTTGGTGTCATTTTAATCAGAAAAATGCCAGAAATAAGGTAGTGAAAGTCCCATAAACAAATAATGAAAATTAAGAGATTTGTATAATCGATTCCTCGAGTCAATGTCGTGGTGTTCACACCTATATACCCGAGCCGACATCAATCGTCGCCGCCCTGCGGAGCGACTCGGCGTGACAGGCAGTGGAGTGGGTAGGCACTGGACAGGAATCGTGCCCACGCTCTGGACAACAATCAAGCGTTTACTGTATAACGAAAATTTAAAATGTGCCTTTTGTTATTAAGACATTTTTCAGTACTTCACGAGGAAAGTATTGGAAGAATTCCTCGGGGATGAAGCCTCGGGAGTATTGTCTTTAGTGTTGTTTTACTGACCGTTGGACAGCCTCCAGTTGTTAAATTGCGCATTGAGAAAACAAACAAACGTACAGTGACTCCGATTAATATTCGGATGCTCTTAAAAAAACGATAACTTTTTTGATATTGCACCATGCGATTTGAACTTTTTTGAGAAGCCGGAGCAATTAATTTACTACATTATGTAAACAGAAATTTTTTCAAAAATTGCAATTGGTCGGAATTGTAGAGAAAACACTAAAAGTTGCATTTTACAACTTTTTCATGTGGGTCTATAATGAAAATTTTAAAAATATGTTTTGTAGATCTGTGTCAATTATATGCATTGTAAAAGTTTCATCGAAACCGGTTGCTGTGGGAAAAAACGACAGGCATTGAAAGATGTACGAATCCTTAGATTTATTGCAGTAGAGGCCAAAAATCGTGAAAAATTGCAATTTCTACCATCTTTAAACGTTTGTAGCTCATTGCAACGTTGACCGATTTTAATGAAATTTTCAGAGTATGTTTAATTGATACAGATCTACGAAACGTGTTTCCTACATTTTAAATATGAGCCCACTTGAAAAAGTTGTAAAACAACTGTAACAAAACCGATTGTTCTAACTTCTCAAATAAATCCAAGTTATATGGTCGAATATTAAAAAAGTTATCGTCTTTTTAAGTGTGTCCGAATATCAGTGGGAGTCACTGTACAAACTGTACATGCATTTCATCGCGGACCTGAGAAAATCGGCGGCTACTTCGGGAATCCTTGGCGTGCAATTCGTTCCCGTTAAGACGATTGCACCTTGAGGAACGATTGCTCCGGGCCTCGTTTAACCCCTGGCTACTTTAGTGCCCTCGATCGATCAATAAGTGTCTTTTGCGGAATAAACGCCGTGGACGCGATGGGACAACGATTATGGGTTGATCAAGGGGCAAATTGAAGAACAATTTATCCCAATAAGTTGGCCGTGGTCTGCTCGTTCAGTCCTGGTGGTAAACAGAGTTCTTGAAGTGAAGTGTTTCCTCTATTCGATTATTTCTGACCTTTTTCTGCGACGTCTCCTGCTGGCACTTCGTCATTGAACGGTATACTCTGTGAGTACATAATCTGGTTAAACATTATTCAACTTGTTGTTGCACCACTTGAGATCTCTGAATATTTTATAAATACTTTTAATGTACAGAATGTGCAGAGAAGATTGTAATAATTCAAACGATCGATAGGATTTAAAACGACCAAAAAGTGTCCCCAGCTAGCACATACATCTAAAAATAGGAAAACGATTTTAATTGATCTGCTCCTCAATCGAAAATACTACCCTCCCTACATTATTAATTTCTTTCTAAGCCTGCGAGACATTACAGCGTTAATTTTTATTTTTAACTTTCTCAAAAAATGTAAGATTCGCATTTAGCGTTTACCGTTTATGTTAATTTAGCTTAGTATAACGATATACACCTCATTGTCAATTGTAAAGTGTTATACTAATGTATGCTATAGGAAACAATAGTATACTATACTAAACAATAGGAAAACGATGAGGAGAATAAAAATAGCCACCGTTGTCTGTCACTAAATGCCAGAATTATTTCCAACAACAATTCACCAGGATAACTATTCCCATCTAAGTCTCGCGAAGAGGCAAAACTTGACCGAGATGAGCGCAACTTGAAAAATCGCAGTCGTTCGCAGCAAATCCCCAACCGTTCTCTCCGAGTCCCAAAAACTGAAGTGCTGGCGAATACTATAATCGTGCTGAATGTCATATGACGAGGCCAGGCGATAGCGGAGCCGGTCTGCTACGTCGCCGGGGGCTAGAGAGGATACTTGTGGAGAATTCCGGGATTTCAGAGTCGCAGCCATCAGTCGTTACACAGAGCGCATCCGCCACATTGATAGAGGCTTCGTGACACGACAGGAGGTCCGTTCCGGCGGATGCGGCCGCTCTATCAACATTTCTCGAGCACCATCTCGAAGATATCCCTCTTCATCCGGTGGTAGCAAGTTGGACAGACTCGAGAGGGTTAATCTTCCGGGGTTTGTTCGGCACGGGTCGTTGGACCCCGTGGAAATCCGTGGCGATTCGTCGATCCGTCGATCCTGGAGGTTCGTCCACGAGGTATACGGGACATTGAATCCGCGATCAGGCTACTTTCAGCTCGGTCGATGCGGCAGACGAGCCGTAATCCGTGTAACAGGAGAAAATTCGACGCGATCGAATCGATTGTCGGGCCGGTGTCGGTGTAATTTCCCCGAAAAACAACGCCGTTGACACAGGCGACAGGGTACGGTCAGCGTAACCCGGTGGTTTATCGATTCTTCTGTCATCGTTTAATGGTTAACCACCGTACACCGATCGAAAATCAGCACGCGATACACGCCCAATCAACCGCGCAATTTTCCTCGAATTTATTTCGGCTCGATCGATTCCTCCCGATGCACTTACCGATCGCGGCTCGATCGTGATCGATTCGCTATCGATCGAATCGGAAAGACAACGTTATCGTAACTCATTGTTATCTGATAATTCGGCAGACTGGACGGAGCTGAATCGATTTATCTCTGCGAGCCTGACATTCGGAACGCGTGCGATTACACACGGCTCTCGGAATTTTGCCTTCTGTCCGGTACACTAGATTGTTTGAGCTTGCAAACGGTCTCTCTTTTGCAATCGGATTTTTCCAGGATTTGTTCCATTTGGTAGAACTGGAAAGATTTGATTTCAATTCGGAAAGAATTTTGGTCCTGTTCAAGGATCAAGCGCGTCGGTTGGTTCCTCGCTTTTCCGTCCGATTGGAATTTTCACACGTATGAGTTGAAATTATGCAAGTCGATTATATTATTCTCGCCAATATTAACTTTTAATACCACAAAATTTACTTCATTCGAATCAATTGATTCGTCTCCTATTTTTAACTTTCACGACTCGGGGTGTTTAATTGAACTCAAACGCGACATCCCGATACTTTTCCATAAGGATTAAGGGGGTCATCCCATGTGAGAGCTACTTTTTCTTGTTTTCTTTGGGAATTTTTTTTTAAGGACCCTTAAAACATACAATCTTAAAATTTTTACCACACATTTATTGACATTTTAAAAGTTTCTCAGAATTTATTCAAACCAAAATTACGAGTTGGATCGAGTTTACACCGTTCGGAAGACACTCGTGTGTGAAAAAAGTAGGTTGATGGCGACCATGATTCCGAAGGTTTCGTTCATCTGAAATCAAAAAATCAAACGGCATTTTAATTTATAGACCTGCGGCTATCGCCGATAACAAAATAATATAAAAATATCGGAAATTCAATTTTTGGCACGGTTTTAAACGTTAAGTTCCAAGATTCGTAATTTTTTTCGTCTTTTTCAGCTTAAAAAACAACTATAGCAGATATCAGAAATATTTTGGTACGGGCGAGAACTATAGATGTGCTGACTATACCATAAAAATTAGAGCGAAATCTGTTCAGTAGTTTTGGTGATATCATGGTCGCCAATATGAAAAATACAGTTTTGAGAAAAACGCGTTTAAAGATTCAAGTATGATTTACACAAAGAAAATGTTAACTCACCATTAGTCTGCTATGTGTTCCATCGCGAATGCGTCGGTATCACGACTGCTCGGATCGGTGCCCGCCAAATTAATATTGGACAGCTAGTTCAATATGATCGATTAATTGCAATGACAATTATTTATTAACGGTAACAGAAATTACTTTAAAAGAGCGTTTCGTCCCGGACCTGCTAGGGGACTCGTCAGTAAGGCTAATCTAGCAGGTCCTGCCTTAGACGCGTGAGAATGCGCGACGTTTCCCAGACCTTTCGTCAAAAAGATGTTATTTGGTAAATGATTCTTTGAAAAGTGAAGATCAAGGTCCGATCGACGGAAACCTTGTATTTGCGGTCGTCAAGTCAACGAAAACTTGTTTTCGAAAGACAGTCGATCTCGATATAGATAGCAACTCTGTCTTTGAAAGGAATTTCCTTCATCGTAAAGAAAGTTCTTTCATTGTCTATGGACAATCCAATGACGTTCATTGGTAACGTTGATTGGGTTATGCCGAACGCTGCATTCCCAGCTCAACGCACCCTTGATGACTCGTCATCCTCCACAGTTGTTTCGAGCAAGCTTCGGGTGGAAAATGAGAGATCGAATGAGAGAAACAGGCGACACCTGATGTTCTCTGAATAGAGCTTTCGAAACCGAGGACCGTACGTCCCGTTCGGGTATGTTTCGTTGCGACGGAACACTATGTGTTGAGAAATTGTCTTGGCTCAATGCTTCGTAGTGCACGTTGATTCGAATGCACTTTTTTCCAGCACAAATTAATGTCCAGTTGATTGATATTTCGCTGGTTATTTATTAATACTTTAATCGTAATGAAGAAAACAGCTGCTCCATTCTACGTTTATAACAATCGAACGACTTCGTATATCGAAATATCCTTTTACCTGCATATTCTAAGAATGTTATAGAAGCAATTTGTGCAAAAAACAATTTTTTCATTTTTTGGACCTGCCACATGGGATGACCCCCTTAAGTGCATCGGTTGATTACTCGCTTCTCTATTCGATTCGAATTTTCACATATATGAGACAAAATTACGCAAGTCGTTTTGATTATTCTGGTCCATTAACCTTTAATATTATAAAATCTCCTAAATCTGGACCTTCACGGACGGAAGAGTTCAATTGAATTGAAACGCGATATTTCGATATTTGGCCATAAGAATGAAGCGCATCGACCGATTACCCGCTTTCCCGTCAGATTGGAGTTTTTCGAGCTCGGTCTCCTTGACCTCCGGCGGAAGCTCGTCGCCGATATAATTGAACGGAGACTTCCAGCCTTAATTAAGAGTAATATCATCGAATTCAACCCCTCGGGGACGCGAAAGAGGGTCGCTCGCGGCGGCTAGATCCGAACGAAAATTATGGCAGCGAAATCGCTGGTCCGTACGAATAATTCATACGGAACGAAACGAGAATAAACGCGGAGTCTCGTGTTATAGGCGGCCAGGCCGGAGGGGTAGCAACGACGCGCGACGCCGCGCCGCCATTATTACCGGAAATTGAAACTGGCCGAATTTATTCGGTCACCCTTGCTTCTCGTAGATTCCCGTTTGACTTTCCCGCCGCGGCGCTCCGTTCAACGAAAATACGGCACGCTCGTTGCCGAAAGAGTTTCCCAGCTGCGTGGAAAATTTTCGACATACCGCCCGTGAAACCCGTCACCGCATGTAATTGCCGAGGTGTCGTTTCTCGAGTGATGAACCGCGCGAAATGTCACGCCTCGAGATAACAACGGAGATCGAAGCGATTAGAAAATATGTTTTTGTGGAACGAAGGCACGTTCAGTATTAAAACACGCTGTCTCGCGATCCTTCAAGATCACCGGGATCCTTTCGAAGCCTGCTAGAGCTGAACAGCTTAGTAGATTGATAATCTTGAGAACATAATCCGGAAACAATAGTGTCATCTTTGAAACTGCTCGTCTTTAATTCGGCCGAGATGAATGGTAATTTTGTAGATTATAAGGGATCGTGGATTATAGGAGTGTTTCATACTCGTGAATCTTCGCAATGTTTCGACGTGATGGTACCAAAGTTTTCTCCCGAACGGTGACGAATTTGTTGTTTTTACAATTTAGTTAGGGGTATAAACAGATGTATAACAAGAGCAAAATAATTATTCTTTAGTATTATTATTTATTTATTGCTTTAGACCATATGAGACTTATACAGCACATACAATACAAATCATACAACACACGATTATATTACACTATGCCTTAGTGTCGAACTTACAATTAGTTTACAGTAGTTTTGTTAGGTTTCAACTAGCTCATTGAAATTAAATTTTAATTCAGCATAACTTAATGAAATCAAAAGTAATTTTCAGGCCTTTCATAACTGGGCCACATAGAAACGAATGAATCGAAATCGGGAGACAGTACTTGTATCGGAAAAGCGCTGATAGTGAAATTAACATGAGACTACTCTCAACCTCCTCGGGGTTCTACTTTTGCGGTAAAAAAATAGTGTCGCTTTTGAAAATTTTTTTAAATGGAACTAGAGGTATCGAATTCAAACTTCGTAAGCGTCGGAAAGAAGACTATTTAAAAAAAAATTAGAAATGTAGTATATAAATAATTCTTAGAGGTACTGTGAGTCTGCGAAGGGTTGAATGGCGGTTCGATGGATCGCCCGCTTGTCTATACGGTCTCAGAACCTGGCAAGATGTGCCGCGAGTCGAAATTAGACGCGAAACGCGCGAGATATCGCCTGGTAGCAGGCGGATCGAACCGGTTTCGCGGAGACACCCGGTGCAGCGAAAACACAGTTGGTTTTCGAGAAGCCTTGCCAAGTCATGCGATTGAGATCCGGTGAATTAAGAGACAGAGAGATTGGGACAGAGAGCGAGAGAGGACGAGTGCGATTAAAATGGATCGTTATAGTCGAGGCAGGATTTGTTAAAGAGGGATTGAATTAGACGGCCGCCGATCTATTCAAGAGCAGAGTGATGGATAGTCGAGCGTACGCGTTGAAGCCATCTCAAGACACATTCCCCAGGATTGATCTAATTAGACAATCCTCCCCTATCAGTCGGACGCAACGGCGGACCGGGCCAACCTGATTGAATTGCTCTCCGCGGATTCCTACGGAAACCGACAGCTCTGCACGATATTCCATCAGGCGACGGCCTGTTCCGCCCTGAAGACGTGATCTAATCACGCAAAACCGTTTACAAGGATTGGCTTCAACCGGTTCCTTGCCGAACAAGAGTATGATCGGGTCTCCCTGTTGATTTAGGGCACAGGCTCCTAGCCAATGGCTGCTGAGGATGTCAGGAAGGCGTTAGAGCTTCGATCTTTATTCTATCCTATTTTCTGTAACCTTCCACAGAATTACTTAACCCTTCCCTGACCAAAGTGTTTTCTTCCCTTCATTAGTTGATTGACTAATCCTTCTGGCAACTTGGAGAACCCTACTTGTAGAATTCTGGTTTCTCATTAGCAAAAAAATTGATGTTGGTTTTTGGGAAGCGAGGTAACTTTGAAATAAAAAGGCAGATTTAAACGGTATTTATAAGATGCTCTCTCTTCTAAAGCTAGGCTTCAACTGACTGAGCTCGGTTGTTCATCTACACCAGTGATGGGCATTTTTGACTGCCGCAGTCAAGAAGGATCCGCGGAGCTTCCCCCACCAACTACTCTTTTGTGCAGCGCGCACCTTCGCTGCGCATCGGTGCCTCATGTCTTCCATTGCCTTCGTTTCCCCCTCATCAGTGTCGCCAAATGAGTCCGAATTCGGACTCATTTACTCCCCTACTTTTCCCCTTCCACTATTCCATTCCTGCACCACGTCCCACTCAATCCCCGTCGCGCACGCGCAACGTGTCACATATTGCGACTCTGGCCATCAGAGAGGGGGTACCTGTATTCCCCTCGATTTTCTCGACCTAGCGACACTGCCCCTCATACGTCCCTCCATAGCTGACAAGGTTGGTGGGAGAAGCAAGCAACTCAGGGGCCCCAACCGTGCCCATCACTGATTTAAACAGTTGAAACCGAGTTGCTCATGTCGACATGCGGACTCAAAGGGCCGCGGCTCTATCTTTGATTCCAAACAAAAACGAACCGCGAAATACAATGCAACGGTCCCGCAGGTACGGGATTTAGAACATATACATATACAGTTCTCGGAACAGTATTAATTTCTGTATCATACATATATCAATAATTGAGTTATATCACTTTTGGCGCCTTCATTTGAAATGAAATTTACACCGCTTAAAGTGTTAAATGGCACGATTACAAATTATTTAAACAACATTATTATTTCATGAAATATATAACCTAACCTAATCTAATACAGTATTCTCGCGATAAATGTCCTAAATGTTTGGACGATAATTGTCCCTGAACTATCCTCACTCCCTGCGGGGTATACCCCGTGAGGAACAATAAAACTCGAGAGGCCTCAGCCGCCGAGAAGTGTTACATGATACGGATCGGGTATATCGGTGGGAGACCAGGAGACCACTACTAATCCGATGACAAAACTTCTTTATTTTTTATTATTTATTTATGGATCTTTCACCAACATATTCCTGGCATTTTTCTAATGAAAATGATACCAAATATGATATAATTCCGATGATATTTACGTGTGTAATCGACGATAAAATTTTGGTGCTCATGAAAAGACAGCGTATGGGACAGAAAGAGACGCGGAGAGTCGCAGTTACCGGCACAGTTCAAAGGCCCGCCGGGTCCTCACAATGTAATCCCAATAAAAAACTTTTTTATTATTACTAATTTTTTTATAAGACTTTCACCGATATATTTGTGACATTTTTCTGATTAAAACGATACTAAACACGATATAATTCGCATCATATTTACATTAATTGCCGTTCATATAATTTTAATGAGAAGTTACGCGGGGTCGTCCATTACACACGTAAATATAATCGGAATTATATCATATTTGGTATCATTTTCATTAGAAAAATGCCAGGAATATGTTGGTGCAAGATCCATAAAAAAGTAATGAAAAATAAAGAAGTTTTGTCATCGGATTAGTAGTAGTCTCACAACGATATACCCGACCCGTATTATGTTTACATTTCTCGGCGACCGAGGACTCTCCAGCTTCCCAGTCCATTTCTACGTTCGGCACACGTCAAAGAATAGTATCCCTGGACGATAATTGTCCCTGGCCGGACCCGTGGTTGGGGCAATTATCGAGAGATTAACAGCTAATTGAGTTTTAATACATAGACATTTCTTGAGTCTCGTATAAGCAGTTGTGAACAGAGCCTTTACGTTCCCCCGACCATCATTTCGGGGGGGGGGGGGGGGGGGGCAGTTGTTCTGCAACTTCACCGAAATATAAATATACTCGGAAACTGCGCAGCTGATAAAAAAATGTCATACGACATAAATTGTTGCAAATTTAATTTTCTACAAAAAAAGTCTCTTGATATTTTGCCATATTTCACACAGTTACCAAGATATTTGTAGATTTATAATAAATAGGAAATCTACTTTACCGGCTAAAACAGGCCCATTCGATACCTGTGACATATACAATTTTTTCTTAAAATAACCCCAAGAACACAAATTTAACCTCTAAACAAGGAGTCACGGAAATCGTAATCTCCCCAAAAAATTTACAACATTATAATTGCTATTACTCTCTGGTAAAAGTTGACGCCAATTTCTTCACAACGAAGAAAGAAATTTTTGTCCGGCTCAACCAATGAAGCGAAGACCACCGGTTTATTCATCAACAGATCCTGTCAAATTCGTCATTTTAATTAGAAAGAGTTAATCATCATGCTGGCAATCTCCTGTACCGGTAGTCAGATTTTCTCGTCTTTGTTTAACCTTCATTGAGCACGGCTGCGCATAGGGCACGCGTCGGCTTCTGTTCCAGCGGAACTGGTCCGGAAGCCACGAGGATCGAGAAGATCGGAGAGCCGGCGTATCTGTAATTAGATCGATCCTGGCGGATTCGTCCCGCGGTAACCTGTACAGGTGCGCAGCTAACGATCCATCATGGGCCCGGTAGGTATTCGCCGTTTAACCTGGTTCGACGACGAGGACGAGCCTCCGAGGGCGCCTCCGTTGATCAAGATTAATCGTATGCAAATTACTCAGACGCCCCCAGCGAAGATCCCGCGAGATTCGGGCACCTGCGACGAAAGATCGAATACTTCCACGGGGCAGACACCGAGATTTTGGTAATTGAAAGTATCCCAGGCCCCCTTGCAACTTCTCCGATAAATCTCCGATCCATTTGCATCCGGATCCTTCTGTGAATGCAAAAGTGCGACCAGCTCGGGACCACTTATGCAAAATCCAGTATCTGACCTTCCGAATTCTGTTCATTTAAATATTTCTCATTGCGATATGGCGTCGCGTCTTGCAAGCATTAAATGTGAGAGTACTGTAACAAATATTGGTATAAGCCATTATTTCACCAATACATTGCTTGATGAGGTCGATAACAAAATTGGAATGCAATGCAGATGGTTCGTGAGAGTTTTATGTAGGAGAACAGGTGCTAAAAACTTTTGGATCCATGGCAATGGAGTACAGCTTTTGTAATTCGGGTTGAGTATTTCGTGGTGGGTTTGGCCCCTTCAGTGTAGAACTTGTTGCGAATGTGGTTGTAGGAGTACAGTGGATTGTAATTAACACTTTACCTACTGGGAGCTTCGTAATCTAATAAAAAATTTTCTGAAAGCTAGCAATCTGAAAAATTGAGATCTCAGTAGGTTAATACGATATTTATGCACCTCGCATTTTAAAGAATGCACTGTGTTTATAATAATAATATCTTTGACTACGTAAAAGTTCCCTCCACATCGATTTTTCAGCTCGATTAGCGGCGATAACTATGATTACAGAGATAAGTGTTCTTAGCTTAATGCGACATCCGCAAATTTGGCTCAAACAATGTTCGCTGCCGGGGTAAAGTTAAGGCAGAAATCGTTTGGGTAATGACTGTTAATACTAGACTGAAATACGTTCAAGTACTTATAGAACAGCTTGGCGTGCACAGCGTGATCGAATGAAACTATTAATAAAGTGGAGGAAGCTTTCATTTTCTCATGACGACGTGGAATTTATAACAGACGAAATAAATTTCCATTTGATACAAGTTCTTTTGTGAGCTTCTCTCTTAGCCGAGTCTTTTTCTTCTAGATTTAAGAATACCAAGCAGCGTAGAATTTCATTTGAATAATACATAGTGAAAAGAGACACGGTGCCTAAATGTTTCATCCTTATTCATCAAGCAATTGATTAAGTAGATCAGTTGGCTGTACACGCGTCCTCGATGACGGAATACTGATGTCTCAAAATTGAAAGTCTTATATTTATTCAATTTAGAAACGTGCACCTCAATTCGTACCTTTTATTATTTAGGTTTATTGGAATTAATCGTCAGATCAATTTATGAATGAAACATCATCAATGTTGTACTACCTTGAAAGTGGAGTTCCCTCAGGTCATTTTAAGTAACTTTTTCCTTTTCAAAAATGTTCTCCGTGGCTTTGTTTTCGCGTAATTAACGAAAAACACGAACCAATCAGAGCGCGGCTACAGTTGAGTGTGGCATTAGGGTGGAGATAATTTTACATACTTGGAGATAAGTTTTTATCGAGATACAATGCACGACGCCCCCCAGAATTGTTCCTTTAGGTAAGGAAAAAATTTGTGTGTCATACTTCATAGTTAAGGTGAATTTCAAAATTTTCAAAATTTTCAATTTAAATGTGCCACGAGATCCTTTTATCCGATCGATCTCAAACTTTGTACAAATTTTCTTCTCACCTAAAGGAACAATTCTGGGAGGCGTCGTGAAAAAAATTCGTTGGTCAAAAAATAAGGTACTAGTGTGGCATTGGCCATTGGCCGAGACGGCATCCGTCCGCAATAGTCCCGCGCTGATTGGTCCGTGGAAAAAGTTACTTCAAATGAGCCCAGGAACCTCTTCTTTCAAGGAAATGCAACATTTTTGGAGCACCCTGTATACCGAGTTTAGGGAAGCTGGAAAAAGTCGTTTAGTCTAGAAATGCTGTCACAAGGACGCAAAAGAATAAAAAGTATGCTCGAAGCTTCCTAAATTCGTATGTTGACTTTTAAGCGGAGTAACGCGCGATAAATTTCACAAAATCCGCGGGCACTCGTTATCTATACAGTTTACTCTGTTGGATCTGCGTTGCGCAACGCGTGCGAAGAGAAAGAAGGCAGGAAGAGCATAATGTCGTACGATTTCACGAAGCGAATAAAAAACTGAGGACCACGCTCGGAGGGCAGTTTTATTTCCCACGGAGCGTGATTCTCATTTCCTGGACACGGGGCCGCGCTTTGCGCGCTAATTCCACGACGGAAAATGGCAAACGGATCAAAGCCAGGCGTCATCCCAATGAAAAGTTAAGACCTCGCGCACGCTCCATCCGGAATATGTGTTTCATTTATCACGAGGGGACGACCAGCGCGCGTTTAACTTGATTTCCCGTGGATTGCCTTTGGAACGGAATTTAAACTTACTAAATCACCGGCCGCCGGGGCTTTTCTTTCGGAAGCGACTTTCATCGCCGATAAAATCGACCCAATAAACTGCCTTCCTCGAACAAGCTCTCTCTCTCTCTCTCTCTCCATTTTTCTCCCCTTCTCTTTCTGGCGAAATAATTCAAGCGCGCGACTTCTAAGCACGAGTTACGCGGCGAGGGATCATTATTTTTAGCAACCGGCCCGATATCGTTATCTCGAAATAACTCTCGAAATACCGTACCCGGCCCGCGAATCCTCCGCGAATTTATGGCCGCCGCGTAAGCCCCCCCGTACGCGAAACCGATTTCCTGCTCGATGATTCTTTCCGGTCGATCCACTCGATTTTGCATGTCCGTGTGGTTTACGAGCCCGCGCCTTTTCCTACGCTTCATTCTTGTTAATACGTGCTGGTTATTTAATACTTTTTCAGAAGTTTATGTTTCGCTGATTCTCTTCGTCAATTAATCTCGCCGCTCAGGATTTCGATTTTGGTCGATTTTTCACAGTGGTTCGATTTGTGCCGTGAACCAATGCATCGCAAGAAATGAGGTACAATAATTTCTTTTGGGATTTGGTTTAATAAGATCAACTTTGATCTCAACGAAGTAGGTTTTGTTAGAAAATAAGGATGTATGTATGTACATGTATATTGTACGAACGTACGAACGAACGACCGAACATACACATACAGTGACGGTAATTATGTAGATGCTTGACTACCTCACCGATTTCGATGACCTTGAAATATGTTGTCAAGGTCACTATTCTGAACAACTTTTCCCTATACATGTTACCGCCGCTCGGCCTTTGTTTCCGAGATATACATAATAATAAATTATACTATGTATTTAGTAATACACTGCTTTATTAATAATTATGTAATTGGAAATGTACATCGCCATAATATCCAAAAAATGCAGTTATTCTGGTCTGGGTTAGATCTGGGTTAAGTCTGGATTTCCTGGATTCCCCCAATATAATAGACGAGATTCTACTTGAGATTATGTAAGATGGTGATATGAAACCGACTTAACCCAGACCTAACCCAAACCCCCTCCCCGCCAGAAAATATAACCTCAACTCCAATTACTCTTCCAATCACCACTTAGTGACCATTTTTTTCGAGAATACACTGTACTGGTAACATAAGAATAACCAAAATTTCTTTCCCGAAAACTAAGGCCGGCATAATTACCACAACTTTTTTTATGTGGGGTCATATTGAAAATGTAGAAAACACGTTTTGTAGATCTGTATCAATTAAACTGTATCAATTCGGCCTCTAACTGCAATAAATCTAAGAATTCATACATCTTTCAATGCCTGTCGTTTATTCCTACATCAACCGATTACGATGAAAATTTTACAATGTATATAATTGACACAGATCTACAAAACATATTTTTTAAATTTTCAATATAGACCCACATAAAAAAAGTTGTAAAATGCAACTTTTAGTATTTTCTCTACAATTCCGACCAATTGCAATTTTTGAAAAAATTTCTTTTCACATCATGTCGTAAACTAATTGCTCTCACTTCTCACAAAAGTTCAAATCGTGTAGTCCAATATCAAAAGAGTTATCGTTTTTTTAAGAGCGTCCGAATATTAATGGAAGTCATTGTATGAGAGTATATATTACCTGTTCCCCCACTTCTGAGGTGCGAGAGACAAGCAAACACGGGAGATCGCATAGGAACAAATGTTTGTTATTGATTAAAAACAATTACGTTAGTTTTTCGAAGGACGCCATGAGGCGATGCACATGTTCAATACGTGCTCTATTATAAGTGTTTCTAATAAACTTAATAGTAAATTGTTCAGTCTAGCTCAGTCTATATTAGTTTTTCTTAACAGGATTAAAAATATGCAAAATAAAATTGGTCGCTATAGATTTGTATTGGCAAAAAATAAAATCAATCTGTTGAATAGTTTTCGAGTGACGTTGCACAGCGACACGAACACCATGTTTGTCAGGAAGCCTTTCACCCGCCACGAAATCTCACCGCTCAGGATTTTGATTTTGGTCCATTTTTCTTCGGTGGTTCGATTTTTACTTTGAACCAATAAATCGCAAAAAATTCGGCACAGTAATTTCTTTCTGGATTTGGTTCAATAAAATCAACATTGATCTCAACGAAGTAGGTTGACAAATATGCAAAATAAAATTGGTGGCTAAAGATTTGTATTGGCAAAAAATAAAATCAATCTGTTGAATAGTTTTCGAGTGACGTTGCACAGCTGAACACCGTGTTTGTCAATAAACCTGCCACCCGCCAGCAAAAATGGCCACAGCCGCCGCATTTTTCGAATGTCATCAAACGCTTTAGCGAGAAAATGAACCGGAAGCTCGCACTATGGATCTATGCAAAAAAGATCGATTACTTTGGTCTACTGCAACGGGCTGGCTTCACAAGTGTGTGCCGTTGTTGGTCCGTTCGTCACCGAGAAGACAAAAATGTCCCGGTGACCGTCGCGCGGAGGCATCGCTTGGTCCCGTGATCCTGTACGAGTGAATAACCGTAACAACGAGTAAATTACGGCTGGTTACGGTGGTAGGCGCCTGCAAAATGTATGAAACGTCGCGCGAATCCTCGTTCGGCCAGGTTCCGGCCGGCTCTCAGCGCCGCTGAATATTTCATCGCGATAACGGCATTTGGATTAACGATTTTACTTCTTCATTTTTTTTTTTCATTCGTCCGTTCGTTCTTTTTTGCTTTTCCTCCCCGTTCCCCAGTGCTCTTTGTTCCTCGTTTTTTTTCTCTCCTCCGCGGCGTGTTATCCGCAATCTGGTCCCGCGCGGGGGCGGACGCCGTTCGGCTTTTTCTGGCCTGTTGTCACAATGGCGGTGTGTACAACGGTCCGCCTGTAACTCGGCGAAATACACGGGGCTTTACATTTAATTACAAACTGTATCGCAACGGTCGAGCACGGTCGCCCGGCGAAATTCGCGGTCGCCGCGTTCCTGCTGATTTTTTCGCGCGATTCGAGCGAGCCGCGCGAACGGACGTTGCACGGTGGGCCGTTTCTATAAAATAGGTAATTCTGACATTTTCGTGCCACGAAACAGGTTGAAACTAGATCCTTTTGTAAACCAATACTTGATCGAGATAGAACAGTTGACACAAAAAAGTTCCAGAATCGTGGGACCAAATACTTAATGCGTTATATTCTGCTGTATCAATACTACTAATGTGTAACTGTGCGATGTTAGAACGTATATCCGACCGTATATTAATATTAATGTATAGCTTTATAACCCCTATGGGGAGTTCCATTTATGCTTTTAATAAAAAAAAAAAAATGGAGCAAATTTGTGGGTGACTCTTTATCTGTTCAGACTTTATGCAAACCGAGCACGATTAATACCCTGGGTTGTAGTTTCGCGGAGTAGATACGAAGTCAGACAGCTGTAGATTCGTCTCCCGGTTCGAATTGTCGGTCTTTACGTAACAGAGCTGTGTTAGGAGCTGTGTTAACGGAATTTTACGTAAGTATGCCCAGCAGCGATCTGCGATAATGCGAGATCCACGGTCGTGCGTTCTACACTGCCGCGAAGCGTTTTTCTTTTTTCCTTTCTGTTCAACTGGCTCAATCGATTCAATGCGTTTGCTAGCCTCGTACATGTCCTACTACCATGATTTTGTATTTTACTTAGCGGAATTGACGGAATTTGTGTCCACTTTTCCTGTAGCCTGTTCCTACCTTAGGGGGCACCATAGAAATGTACTGAATACATCTTTTACATAGTAAAAATAACAACAAATTCGCTCGTTTTTAATTGATCGTAAAATACATCCAACGACGAGAGAATCTTTATAGAATTTTTAATTTCAGATTATCTATCCAAAATAGCTCTCATCTTTTCGGTTAAAAAGAAAATGGATTAGATCGTGGATAATTGATTCAGCGGGGACAAAGTCGATGAATATTAATACACCTAAATCTATATTTGCTCGAGCATTCGTGGCCGAGTCATTGCTTTTTATCTGGTTTTTCTGTTCGTCATTTCGACCAGAGACGCGTGTGTTTGTGTATACATACGCAGTCTACCAACAACGCGCTGGATGACGTTTATCTTCAGTAGAGTACACACTGAATGTTTAAAGTTTTTGCAACAGGAAATATGCGGAGAACAGAGTGCTTTATTTGGTCGCAGTAAAAATATCGCCTTTAGTTATGTCAGTAATGTTGCACGCGGTGGTGATTGTGGAAAACTAACTAAAAACGTATGTTTTTTACATTTTATTAGCCTGTGGATGCGATGAATTTATGATAAAAATGAATAGGTCAAATCTAAATCAGTAGATTAAAAGGATTTAAATCAGTAGATTAAAAAAATGTTCTATTTTGCATAAAGATTTACAGTGTACCTATTGTAAAGTAGCATAACTTTCAGATACACATCTAGCTAAATAAAGTTTTAAAAATAATTTTTATTTTTATTCGTGATCGTAAGAATTGTACGAATGATTGAATAGCTTTTTTCACTTTCTCAGAAATACTTTGACGCGTATGCTAAAAAATGCATCATGTTCCAACAAACTCACATTCGAAATCAAAAATTTTTTTCGCACAGGGAACGCAATTCTTTATACGCGGCTGTCTAATCACTGTAAAGCGATCACGAGGGACTCGAGAAAAGGGTGACGATACCGCGTTGATTGCTATGATGCTCTAGAAATTATCCTAATCCCGAAGCCAGACGGTCTCCCGATTTCTTCTTTTCGGAGGGAATGCATCAGGTGACGGTATTATCTAAATGAACGCGAATGGGTACCGTAAACAGCCGAATTCAATTCGCTGATTATCGGATGGCGCGCCGATTTTCGACAAATAGCAAGCTTTTTACCTGGAACTCGAGGCCATGGTAATAGACCTCCGAGAATCGGTTGCGCCACGCAGCCTCGGCTGCATAACTTTATCGGCGACGGATCGCACAATCGGGTCACATTTATTAGCTCCTCGAACGATTATTTTCTCAGGTATGAACACCGTGTTTTTTCATTCCATTAATGCACCGTTTGCTGTCCGGCAATTCAGCCTGTGTGAATTATGCAATCGCGCATAATAAATTGAAAAGTACCTGCTCGATCGATTTTCGACCGATTCGAACCAGGAAAAATGATTTAAATCATTCCAAAAATTTTTTCTGAGAAGTGTGCACTTAATAAGGATCTTAATCGCAACCTGGTTGATTGTTAATAAGTTCGGAGCACGGAGACAATATTTATCGGTAAAATCGTCTCAGGATTACTAAAACTACAAGAGTTTAAATTCGTAAGTTTATCAATTAATAGAGATTTGAGGGACCATCACTGGAGGCTTCGATAAAAGTAAACACAAAAAATCCTGAAAATGCCTCAAGAAATTAGGGACAATTCAAGGAATCCAAAGCACAAGTCGACGGGAAACTAATTCAGCACGGGGCCGCAGCGATCGCAGCGAAATTCGGTAACGACCGTGCAGAAATTCCGCAGCGGAGCCCGTGAGCGTTTTCGGCGAGTTCTTTGTCGCTTTGGTTGTTCGGTTCGCGTGCAGGCCATGGTTCCACGGGATCAGAAACCGACAATCACGAGTCGGCCGTACCGTCGCGCCGAGCAGACTATAGAGCACGGTTTCGCGCACAACGATAGAAGAAGGCGCGCGTATATCGTCGGCACACGGACAGACACAAGGGAACGGAGCCACGCAACATGGCAACCGTGGCAGGACGTTGACGATGGTTATACGTAGAAGTTCCAGTGGCAGGGGGTCAGTGTAAAACGGCCTTTTGTCCGCAACGTGTCGAACGCCGTACGAGTCGATTTTACGCGGTGACAACGCAGGGGGATCGTGCGAGAACAAATTTCGAGGGGCACCAGCAGAGGATCCGCCCACGCACCGTGGATTCAGTGCACGAGGCGCCGGCTGCACCCGTCGCTGATTAATTCTCGGTGAACGTCCTGAAATCGACCAAGGTAAATCGATCCCGGTCCCTCGGGGACGGGGACGCCGTCTGTGAAATCGGACCAACACGCTAGCACCGAAAAGCTGCAAATACATATAGCCCATACACCAATATACAATAACAACATTATTGTAGATAGGTACACTAGATGCATTGTCAGTGTCTTCTACTTTAAAGGACATTTTTTAAAGAGAGTACAAAATGTGCAAAACGTTCCGAAAGTCGATCGAGGTAAATCGACTTCAACGACTAAAATATAATAACATATTCTTAGATAGATGCTACATGCATTGTCATTGTCCCCTCTACTTTATTAAATTTTCTAAGTCGAGTACAAAATGTCCAGAAAGTTTGTCATCACTAAGGAAGACTTAAAGAGTATTAATATATTATTTTCCATCTACACTCTGTGTCTTAGAATTGATGCACAAACTTCATATTTCGCATAAAGACCCGGGGTCTAGTTATGACAGTATGTCCTGCGGAAGTTGTCCTCTACGAGACAAGATAGGGTGCACGTATCTCGGCACAAGCAGTCTTTGTCCTCTTCGTCGACTGAGCCACATGTGCGTGGGACCACTCTTGACATTTCCAACTGTTAATATGTTCTTTTGTGGATTCAAGGGGCACACGATTACAGGAAACGTGTTCAGCGACGCCCGAATCTTCTCTTCGAGAATCTTCGCTCTTCTGTCCACGGAGGATAGGACTGGGGATTTGTTTCGTCTTGCTATGCTTGGGGTACGGTTATTTCTGGATGCACTGTGTTTCTTTGCTTTGCTGCCTTGTCGGTCGTGTACGATAATTATGTCTTTGCTTAACTTCAAAATTTAATTTATGAAGTAAATGTCGTTAGAAATCGATTCTGGAGATCGCTTTGGCCAGCATACAATTATTTATTTCATCGAGTCTAGTTTGAATCTAGTTTTCATTGAGTCTGACCGACTTTTATGCATTTAAAGAATTTAAAAGTACTGTTGTATTCTTTTCAATTCGATAACATTATTAAAGAAAGAAACAAATGTCTATTTAGCTTCTGTGTCTTGTAATTAACGCAAATAATTTTTATTTTGCATGAATATCTACAGTCTAGTCATGAGACACACATGACGTCAAATGGGTTGAACTGTAGAAATAATTTAGCGATGAGGATTAACAAATGACAGAAAAATCTATCGAAGACGAAGAAGTCGGCACTGTACGTCGTCACGAGAACGAAGATATTGCGCCAAGATCGAACGTGTTTTCAGATTCTATGGTTTCCAAACAGATAAACGAATTTCTACAAGAAGTAAACACTTGTCCTGTCCTGGCCGGTGACCCCATCTTGCCCCCTTTCTCCCCCAACCGGTTCGATCGCCTTTGTTCTAAACAGCTTCGATCTGAGCCGAGTGGTCTTCAGGATCTCGCAGTTTTATCGTTCTCGGAGAATCTTTACATCCTTGCCGATCGATCGTTCGATTGTTGACTTTTCTATCTTCGTCGAACACCGCAAACAGCTCTTGAACTGTTTACAGATTGTTTGCCACTGTTTATAAACCTCTGATCGCGAATAGCTTGTAGACGATAGAGACATTGTCTCCTGCAATTTTTTATTTAGAAGTTCAGTTTTAAGAGTTTTGTTATTTTTATTTTTTTTTTATCGTCGAGTTGGAGGTCGACGTTAGTCGCTAATGGAAAGATAGTCGTTGGCAGAATTTGACGACCTTTCATGGATTCGAAAAAACCGCTGATAACGAGTGACGTTCGCGCTGACGACACTCGCCGGACGCGACGAGTGGATGCGTGGTTCAGAACAATTTACAGAGTACATGTAAATTGAGTATGGTGTGTACGTAGTGCCGTGTTTGGGTATGGTAGAACTATGTACACGGGAGGTATCTGGCTGTTTGAAATTAAGCCCCGTTTCCACGTGTCGATCGAACGTATTTTCGGCGCGTATATGTTTTCTATATGTACAGCGTGTAAATTTTGTACTTCCTTGAAAACGGAGATGCCTGAGGTAATTTAAAGTAACTTTTTCCTTTGCGGAAATGTTCTCCGCGCCTTTGTTAAGGAGTTATTCACGAAAAATACGGACCAATCACAGCGCCGATACAGCTGAGGGTGACGTTGGCATTGGTCGAGCCGACATTCGTCCGCAATAGTCGCGTGCTGATTGGTCCGTGTTTTTCGTTAATAACTTCTTAACAAAGCCGCGGAGAACATTTTCGCAAAGGAAAAAGTTACTTCAAATGACTTTAGGAATCGGCCCAAGGAAGTAGAATATTTTTGATCCTTATCTGAAGATGGTAACGCGAAGTTGTAATAGCAACTTGTATGTTATCCTTCTGTCCCAGTTTGCGAAGTACAGTACCGTTCAGAAATTCCTGTACATAATTTAGAATAGAATAGAAAGTCAACGACGAGCCACACTTTCGTTGTTGTCTCGCCTCTTTAATTCCTAGGATTGTCTGCGGGAAGAAGCTCAAATATTCATTTAGATTTTGTTTACCGTTCATCCAGCAATTCGTCAAACATATTCGAGGTTAAAGTAAATCCTTATGAATTATGTCGCAAAAATAGCGCACAATGACTTATTGAGCTAATTGTTTAAAACGTGGTCTCGCCTCTGTAATTGCTAGGATTGTCTGCGTAAAGAAGCTCAAATATGTTCATTTAGATTTTGTTTACCGTTCATCCAGCAATTCGTCAAACATATTCGAGGTCAAAGTAAATTGTTATGAAGTATATATTTATGACCTATTTAGTTAATTGTTTAAAACGTGGTTAATATTCAATGCGAACAACGGGAATAGTTTTGTAGCTTAATATCTTACTTCCGCGACGTTGTCATTTTTACCAACAGCAGCGAATCTAATCTACACAAACATTATGTATTTTTTCGTACATATGTTAATATCGCGATCTCGAAGCAAGCTGAACATTTCAAATTCCATTTTTTGCGAACTGTTAATTCGTGCTTTTTTATCGAGAGATTATTATTAATATTTTTGGAAGAAATCGTAAAGCGAGGAGTAATAATTCGTACTTTGTGTACAGGGGTTAATTAGATGCAGTAATCGAATTCCACAATTTGTCACAGTATCTGCGCTCAGATGAAGCACATGGCCGCGCGAATTAATCGGAGTCTTGTTTTTGACGTGGTCAATAGGCTACCAATGACCCACATTACGCGGAAAGTATTAAAACCATCCGGTATTCGGAGACTATAACAATGACACATTTGCAAGTGACGCGTACGCGTGTGAATGCAGTTTCCGATAACAGTCGAGGTTCGCTATCGAGTCACAATCAGCGGTTCTACGTATATGTATGTACTCGTTTCCGGAACACCTACGCTTTTCTACTGGTACATTAAACATTACAGAATCTTACATCGTCTTACAAAATGAAAACAAAAGCAGGTCATGCATTTGAGATACAAAAAGAAACGAGCACATATGAAGGATACAGTGTAAAATCTAAAAATTTTGTGCTGCATATACATTTCATAATTAATAATCAACAGCGAAAAATAATGTATTGAATGTCTCGTATAAAATAAATTTAAAAATATTCCACTGCATGTACATTCCTGAAAATGATTTATTTTTTCAACTCAATTTCGGTCGTAAATGTTTTCCCGTAGTTCAAAAATTTGTGAATTCCATAACAAAAAGTATACGTACTAAAATAGTACTGTTCGAATGAATTTTTTTCTCTAGAACCAGTACAAGCTTATCTATAAGAAATCTAGTATACTTGTTCTTCCTTATACGCGATACTTCGAATCATTTACTCACTTGTACCCATACGAACTGTTTAAGGAAACTCGTAAGTTCCCATTCGATCCAGCACAGTCACCGAGGAGCCTATTAGCAGACATCCAGCAGATAAAGCGTTGACAGCAGTCACGGTGACCGAGCCGCGCAATATTTCCTCGCCGTAAATCCCGGCAAAAACCGCAGGTATCCGCGGATTTACTATAACTCCGAAGCATCCGGCGTGAGGGGGGCTTAAAGTTCCGCGGGAAACGAGCATCGTCTCACAAAGATGTCCCAAGAAATTTCCTCGATTCGGGGGAAACGTCTGCGGTTTCTTTCGATTTCCGGACAACGTTGTACCTTTCGCACGGAAAAACTTGCCAGAAGGGAAGGGGGGAAAATCAGCGGGCCGGAAACGGTGTATCGGATTCGAGGGTAAACCCGTGCAGCGCCATTCAGGTTGCGTTTCTCTCGTTCATGTTTACGCGGGAGTGGGCGGTGTTAGGCGTTTCCGTGGAATTTAAATTTCGGACGGATTGGGACGAACACGAAACCAGTCGAGCCAGCTGAAACGGGCTGCTCCCCGTCCCGTTGGGTCGGCTTTGACCTGCCAGGTAACGTCGGGTGTCACGAGCCGAGTTTCAATCGCGGGCTCTGCTCCAAGGATGCCTTGGTGCACGCGATCCCCGTTCCCCACGACAGAAATATCGATTTTCTGTTTCCGTGTGCCTCGAACCACCCCAAACGCTTCCATTTCGAATCTCCCGCGCTCGGTCATCCGCTCGGAAAATCAGCGAAACCGCAGACACCGCTGCTAAAGCAATTCTGGCGGTCTTTGCCGTTGTTATAGCGCCCTTTTGGGAAATATATACAGTACTGTGAATATTTATAGACTCGAGCACATTTTCTGTATTGTTGTTTCATATGTAATCGGTAGACTATGGATTTTTATGAGAAATAAAAATTGTCTGCATTTATTGCAGGACACGGGAGCTACGTAGACATTTATTTCTTTTTCCAATCATCTTAAAATAGTAATACTCAACCTTGGAATATAATGGAGTCCAATCGAAGGAAGGGTAGATCTGAAATTCACTTTCAATTTCTTAGAATCCTTAAAATCAAGTCAATTTTTAAGTATTTTAAAATTGTTCTACATCCAGAAGCTAAAGTAGAAGTTCGATATAAACTTTGTCTGCATTAATTGCAGGACATAGGAGCTACGTAGACATTTATTTCTTTTTCCAATCATTTTAAAATAGTAATACGCAACCTTGGAATATAATGGAGTCCAATCGAAGGAAGGGTAGATGTGAAATTCACTTTCAATTTCTTAGAATCCTTAAAATCAGGTTCATTTTTAAGTATTTTAAAGTTGCTCTACATTCAGAAGCTAAAGTAGAAGAAGTTCGATACAGTTTATTGATCTGATATAACAACCTTCTAGTTATTGGACTTCTTATTGGATATTATGAAGTCCAATGGGAAAGAACCTAAAAGCCTTTGATTTACTTTCGATTCAATGAAATTGTTGGGAAACAAGTTTGGTTCAATTTAACTGTCTTCAAATTGCTACTATAATTTAGAAGCTGAAGTAGAAAAGGTTTTATACAATTTATTGATCAAACCAAACGATCTTCTAGTTATTGGATTTGCTTTTGGAATATATAAATAAATTCAGTAGAAGCTATTTCACTTTCTGTATGGTAGAATCCTCAAGAAACAACTCAGACTGAAGTATAAAGACTTTTAGGTATAAAGAAAGATAAAAAGTACGACTTAGGTATAACATTTTTTTGCATACAATTTGGAAGCTACAATAATGTTTATTGACTAGCCCAGTCTCCGGTCGCTCCTAAAATGAAGTTCAATACACAGTGCAAAACTGGAGATCGTTAATCCAAGTAAGTTCGATTATATATCAACCTGATCGGCTTGTACTCATTCCGATGAATGCCGGATCGGTTTTGCAGTTGCAACTAAAGCGATCCAATCTTCATGTGCAGCAGACCCGATGCACACCGGTTACCAGAACAAATTATCTTTTCGTCCCACTCCAGGTAGACGTTTGGCTGCATAACGTTCTCCTCAAGGCCTAGCCAACGTGACGTCAGGTCATCAGCCGACTGCGTATTCTCGATACACAGTTCCTCCGGTATACACAAACACTTGTACGAGACACCGTTCGACTGCGAGATCGGTTCGGGACAAGTGCTAGACGGAACGGAAAATTCTGTCGGAATGTCAGCCAGAATGAATGGAGTGTATTGCGGGGGACACACTCAAGCTCTCCCAAACTTATCTCAATGTCAACAGCCTCGGGCCGATCTGTTCCGAGACCTTCCTCCATTTTTAAATATCGTCCCGTGACCTGGAACACTGTTTCCAGCTGCAGAGCATTACGTCTCTCGAATACATTATGAAGTTATAGCGCCTATAGGTATATACCATTCGGAAAAACTTGCGCATAATTTTACGGTCTTATTATACCACTCGTTGCAATGACGCGGAGCGGAATGGGGCGAAATGGTGGAAAAATGAAAAATACATTGGTATGATTATAGGCTGCGTAACGCAAAGGGTTCTTCGCTTAGGGTGTCCCTCTGTTGAAGCCAGTTTATTGAAGATAGCGTTTCGTAAAACGACCTGGAAGACCATGTGTCGGAAAATCAAATAGTATTTTTAAGTTGTCTTTAAAAAATAAAAATAAAAGCAAATTTCTAAATTTATTATGTATTCATTATAAAAACAGATGGGGTAATACTTATTAGTAATATTACACAAATGTTTACTGATAGCTGGTCTCCGGTCTCTTTTATTAGCAGACCGTGAACTAACCTTAAAAAGTAGGGTGATAAATGAAAGTTATCCGAGACATAAATGTTTCAGTACAATGATAATTTAGACACGATAAATTCTCTAGTGCAGGGAATGAAATTATAATTTTTTTATGAGTCTATCAATGGTCAAGAATTGCCTGTGACTTTAGCGATCGTTTTATTTTACTGCCCTTTACAAAGATGTTTATAAGCTATAAATACTACAGATCTATAGTCTACTAACAATAATGGAGTATATCCGGGCTGAAAGAGTCTCCACCATCGATAATATCCCCTTTTCCCTATAAAATTTACATGATGCCGTATTTATGATCAATAGTCTGCGGAGTTTATGCATTTACGACAAAACTGAGTACATAAAACGCAAACTAGTAACAATAATGTCACTTTCAATATGTATATTCAATCGATTAGTAGTGGTAACTACATTGTCCACGATTGTCAAAAAATTTCAATAAAAATCCTACCATTAAAGGGTATTCCTGCCTTCTTTATAAACTATAGACGTGTTTCCCGCAAATTCTCAGCACCCTCCACGTCTCTCGCAAGAAGCCGGCATAAAAACGGTGTCTGTTGTCAATGGATGCACCGATTGGCCAAAAAATTTCCATGAAAACTCCGGCATTAAAGAGAATTCTTGGGTTCTTTACAAAATGAAGAGCCCAATTCAGTTCCAAACGTCTTTCCCACAAATTGTCGGCACCGCGTCCACGTCTCTCGCAAAAACTCCGCATGAAAACGGTGTCTGTTATCAATGGGTGCAGCGATTGCCTCGAACTTTCGCGAAGGTATCAGTCCCTAAAGGGCGTTTCTGCTTTCAATGTATCAATCATCGCGAATTCCGAAGAGTCGAGCAGTTTTCGACGCGGCACGATCCGCATTCAAATGAAACGCCTCGGGAACGAGATCTCGGAACTTTCCGATGGCCCCGGCACGTGAACAAGGTCTGAACCGACGCGTCTCTCCCTCTCTCTCTTTTTCTCTTTCTTTTTCCGTGCCTCCGTTCCTCGCTCTCTCTCTCTCTCTCTCTCTCTCTCTCTCTGCCATTCTGTCTCTCTATCCTCTGGTTTTTGCACGTCGGCCGAGAGCACAGAGAGACATTTGCTTTCGGTCGATCAAAAACGGTCCTCGAGCGCGTGAAACAACTCGTACAATGCCGTCGAACAACCGAGCCCCGATCCCGAAACCCCCGTCGAATTCTGCGCTATGTGTGTATAGCAGTGTATACATACCTATATGGAAACGGTGTTTCCATGCGATACACGTTTCCCCAACGCTCGACGGGATGGATGGGAACGGGTTCGCGAGGAAAATATGCGGCCATTCATCCGCCGGGAATGACAATGAACAGATAAATGACGTCCACGTGTCCCGGCGCGCACGAGAAAAAGGTGATCGGATTCGTTTACCGACGAGGACCGTGCGCGTTTGCCATAACTTCGCATGCTTCTCGCGTCCGCGACCGCGACAGCCTTGTTCTCCTCGTTCGACAGTCATTCTTTGTTACACTGACACGAATCTATCATACTCGACGCCGCGATCGTAACTCCGAATTTTTGTCAGTTTACGATCTTGATCGTGATTTACCGCGCCGCGTGACTTTTATGGAAATAAACCTGGAAATATGTGATCTTTTTAGCGACAACTTGTAGCTCGGTTGGCATTTATTTAATAATTGTTTACGGACACGGCTGAGGTTAGCTTCCGCAAAAAACGTATACGTGTCACGGGCGTTTCTAACGTATCTTCGGTGGCAGGCTGATGATTGAGCGTTTCCTGCAACATTATGTAGAAAATTCTCATTGTCAATACTTCCCGGTATTTGCGGTAGATGCAATGCGCGATAGCCGTATAGGCACAAGCTTTTGATTTGACCGGTTCTACCCGGACCGCAGAGGCGTGCGATTAACCGGTTAGCAACCGATTGTTCAGTTAACACTCGACTGACACAGGTAACGTTGTTACGGTTAACCGAATGCCCGCGCGTTACCGTTAACTGGATAATGCTATTTAACGAGTTACGCTGGTTTTTCGTCGGGATTTTGCAAGTATAATTGGATCCTCTTCAAAGCTGCTGCTAATTGTGTACAAACACTCTTGGAGCACTCTGCAACAGTGTCGCCAGGTGAGGGGAGGGTGCATGAATCAAGGGGAAAAAGTTACCCTCTCTCTGCCAGTACCGGACACATGTACGACAGAGACGAAATACGTCACGTGACCGGGCCGCTTGGGTTATAGCGTCGTAGAAGGGGAAGGTAGAGTGGGGACACAAGACTTGATCTAGCGAATAAATCATTTTTGTACGCTTGTACTTGTTAAACATTCGTCTTTTACCTTGTCGAAGATAAACTTGTAACTCATTGTTTACCGATAGGAATAAACGAGTTTCTCGTAAAGGACTTCGAAAAATTGTAATCTTTTTACTTTTGCTGTTACAGAATGAGGAAGGTTGCTTGTTATAAGCAACTCGTCTCATGAATAAGCAATGCTGCACCGATCAAAGCTCGCTCTGCAAGCAACAACGGCTTTAGAAGTTCTTCGCCGTTCGAATATTAAACCGAGCTACCGTATTTTGCGCCCGACAAATAGGAGATAATCGAAATATTCTCTCCGTGATCCTCCTTAATCTCCTTACCATATTTAATCGGTTAACACTGTTATGCGAATTTTCAGACATCGCATTTACCCGCAATCCACGTCTGAGCTATAAGCTCGCTCGCGCGCGTTCGAAAATCTGTTCCGATTCGCGAAATTCAATCGTTTAGTGCATATACACTATTTATCAGTTTCATTAGTAATAGCTAATGGAAATGTCGTCGTAAATAAAAGATTGTATCCGAGAAACTTCTACGTAAACTTTAGTACCAGCTTTGAACAATTTATTCGATCAAGTAATTGCAAGATTTGAAAATAAATCTGAACAAATTGTAGTTTTGACAGAAAATACCAATGGTAAAGAACAGTTTGTTTTTCTGAAAATCTCCTGCTGTGTCTGATTGTCATAAAATAATTTAGGAAATATCCATTAGATCCTATCTCAATTCTTAGAATTCCCTTTTTTATCATACACACCTTGTATGATAATTCACCAATTTTTAAAATCCCTTAATGTAGAATTTGTTGATTATAATTGTGCTGTAACGCGATGGATTTCTTTAAAATATGCGATTACGAATGAAGTTTAAATCCGAGGTACATACAATTAAAAACTACAATTACTTAAATACATTTTCCCTGAAACAAGTGAAATAATTAACGAAGAGACAACCAAAACGTTCATCTTCGTCGAGTTTATAGGAAATCGATGTCGTTTAATAAAATTACAGTCCTCAGATCGTGCATTATCCGTGCCGCGATTATTTCGAATTGAGCTGCAATATTTCGCGCAACTATGAAATTCGTTCGCGGGCCGTTCGCGAACTGGTCCGGCACTCGTTTCGCGCAAAATTTATGTATATCCCGTGTTTCGACGGCGATGCATCATCTCGCGTCCGTGACAAGTAATTAAGCGGCCGTTTCGCCGGAAAATAACGCGGCCGTCCCGCTTGTCCCGCTTTGATCGCGCGCGCTCGCGCGTTTAATTTGATTTTTAAAACGGCCGCGGTTGCTACGAAAGGAATATATTAATGGCGACGCGATTAACTACCTACGACTCGTCGGAATCGATTTCCGAGTACAATTCACCCGTGAGAATCGAAGAACCTCCCGAAAGTTCGTTTTTATACCGATCGACTAATTGTTTAATTGATTTTATTCGAGTCAATTTAATCGTTTATTTGATTTTTGAAACGACCGTAGAAAAATGAATTTATTAGGGGTGTGTGGGACGTTCCAGTGTCGTCAGACAGGGGAAATTGAGGGCAATACAGTTAGCCTCTCTCTATCATTATTGGATTAGCCACGTGACTAATTTTTTAATTGATTTTATTCGAGCCGATTTAATCGTTTATTTGATTTTTAAAACGACCGTTGAAAAATAAATATATTAGGGGTGTGTGGGACGTACCAGTATCGCCAGATAGGGGAAATTGAGGGGAATACAGTTACCTTCTCTCTGTCATTATTGGATTAGCCACGTGACTAATTTTTTAATTGATTTTATTCGAGCCAATTTAAACGTTTATTTGATTCTTAAAACGACCGCAGAAAAATGAATATATTAGGAGTGTGTGGGACGTATCAGTGTCGCGAGACAGAGGAAATTGAGAGGAATACAGTTACCCTCTATCTGTCATTATTGGATTAGCCACGTGATTAATTTTTTAATTGATTTTATTCGACCCAATTTAATCGTTTTTTTAATTCTTAAAACGTCCGTAGCAAAATATGGGATAGGGGAAATTGAGGGGAATACAGTTACCCTCTCTCTGTCATTATTGGATTAGCCACGTGACGCGTCACCTGACCTGAGCGTGGGGATGTTCGCCGCTGGGGAATGCGGTAATAGCGTAGTGGAAGGGACAAGGTAGAGTGGGAGACAGGTCATAATCTGGCAACACTGCTCGCGGCCAGAGTTGCCAGGCTTGTGTCCCCCTCAAAATGCTCCCCCTTCTACTACTAAATGTGGTTCGATTCGCCTCTAGCGACACTAGCGCAGTGATGCCGAAATCGTGGTACTGTGGTACTAAGCCGTGGAACTAGACCCCCCCACTACGACCTACTGTTGCCCCTACAGTACTTCTCAACCGCGCTCGCGCGCTACACGCACTAGCGTGTAGTCTACTATGTATATAGTAGAAAGTAGAGGTACGCTAGTGCGTGTAGCGCGCGAGCGCGTTGGAGAAGGACTGTAGGGGCAACAGTAGGTCGTAATGGGGGGTCTAGTTCCACGGCTTAGTACCACAGTACCACGATTTCGGCATCACTGCACTAGCGACGATTCTCTGCACGATGGGATGCGTGACGTTCCTCTCTCGTGCAGAGAGTCGCGAAAGTGGTATTTGATGGTGGAGGGGGAGCGTAAAGACTATGTAACGGGTGAGAAACTGAACATACTTTGTTCCGAAAATTTTGCAAATTCAAACGTCCGTGCAGACGTTAAAAAAATTGTTTGATGAATTAAATCAACGCAGATTTGCAGATTGAAGTATCACCTTTAATGTGGTGTTTTTTATTATCGATTTCTAAATATTATTTTATTTCTTTTCTGTATCGCGGCCGTTTTACGTGATGTTCTTGAATATGTATTCGTACTTTTATACTTTCTTAGGCCGGAGTGCATGCCATGAATATGCGAATATTGCCGTTGCGTAACGCGTCGAAGCGTCATCCATTAGGAACAGACTTTTTGTTTACCGAAATGAGACTCGAGCTGTTAGTGTGTTAGCATACGTACTCGTAATCTGGAGACTGGACTTTGATAACGTGGTCTGTCTGTGATTAAGTCAACATATGAATAGTTTAAAATTTCATTTCGACTCCGATTTGTTCCGCAATCAAATAAAATTCCTCTATGTATAACAACAACAAAAAAAACACACACAGGAAAGTTAGCCGAAACAAAGCTTTCGTTTCACAAAGGGAGAGAGCAGTTTCGAAGACATGGAGACGATGCTGACGTGTTTCGCCGAGGGCATCGTCGGCGTTAAACAAATTAGCGAGTATCGGGAAGCTTTTCGCCGAAAAGCCAGAAGTTCGGAGCGTTTTAGACTTAGCTGTTGCAGCTAGTGATGGGCCTTGAGCATGTTCAAGCGGTATCGATTCCTTGTGACAAAGAATGATGGTATCACAAGCATGTATGATTCTCTGGGTATCAAAAAGTATGGATCCCTAATGATAGTTGAATTTATCTTGAATGGGTTTGTTATCGGTACTATCACAATCCTGAGGGGGGTTTTTTTTTAATTTCTATTTGCTGGAAGATAACAATATTTACATAAGGCGCAAATAATATTACTAAAAACTACCTTAGCATAACAACAAAAATAAAGTAGGAACATACATAATTCGTCACTTCATAACATTATTGGTAGAGGAGTACAGTATTGGGGTTGGTTCGACTTGTGTACTAATTTCAGTCTTGTCGCACATTATTAATATCGCAGGTGAAAAAAAGTAAAAAAAACCCGAAATAATATAACATAATATAACTAGAGGTGAAAATATAAAAACTACTTAGTTGTACAACAATCCTGTGGGGTCGAGTCGACTGAATGACAAGATGTACTTATACAATAATGAAATGTTATGTTTACTAATATCAAGCGTGAGAAAGGAAGATAGAATGAAAATATTATGTTGGTACATACATTCAAAACGGTGAAGACGTGAATTGCGAATGTAACGATACCAATTTCATCCAAGACGTGATACCAATACAACTTGGTATCATTTCGGCACGTACTTGTATCACTGATCGACTACAAGTTCCTTATCTTTTGATACATATCGAAACACCCAAACAAATACTTAAGTATCGAATTGTTCGAAGATTATGAGAAAGACTTGTATCACGCCCATCACTAGTTGCAGCAACAAGCACTTTAATTTTCGTCGGAGAGTGGTTTGGAGGTTCGATGACGATGCGGAGGAGCCTTTGTAGATCGCTTGATCAGCAGACAGTCGATCCCCGGGGATCGATGTATCCTCGGTTTCATCCGAAGCAGCTGTCCCGCTCGAGGGTGGACGGGTAAAATGCTTCGCCGTCCATCTTGCCCTTTTTTTCGTTTTCTTTTTTTTGCACCTGGACGACGAGTCTTGCGGAAGGGCAACCTTGAAGCAGCTGGCAGCGCTGCCATGATCGCGTCCCCGTCGTTTCTCGGCCGTGTTATTACAGATAACGATAACGCGGCGAGATGGTATAGTATACGGGGCTCCAGAAAAATTCGCATCGCATCCTCCCGCCCCTGAATGGGGACGGCCTTTATTGCTCGCCGCGAAAATGACAGGCAGTTTGTTCTTCGTCGCGAGCCTTTTAATTTACGGCGAACGCCTCGTAAGTTCCAATTACCGCTAAACGACGCGACGGTCCCGTTCCCTTCCCCGTCGAGATAACGAAGCCCTATGGTCGCCGAAAAATGTATCACGCGTTTAGGGCACCACCAGTTACGCTCGCACGCGGACTGTGTCCCAAGTGGAAGGCGTGATTGCGGGATTCGCGAATTTTCGGATGACACACGCTTCTTTACGATGAACACGCGCAGCTTTTTGAAAATCCTTTCGCAACTGGCCTCGTCAACGATTGTTTGGATGAAGACGTTCAGACGATTTTTGGGGGACACGAATACGGAAGGATATTACAATTTTAATAATAAGACAGAACTAAAGAATACAGTATTTAAAATTTAGCACACCATAATCGAAGGAAAAGGAAGATATTATTACTAACATACAGGATATAGCTTAAATCATTTACGAAAGTACGACTTTTATTTAGTTTATTTAATTTGATGGCTCATAGAATCCCCAATATTGTAAACTAATTTCCGTTTTAATCCCGTTCGCGTAAATTACGTTTGCATAACGATGCGCAATCTAGTTATTGGTCACGATTTGGTAAACGAGTAATGCATTCTAAATTAAAGATTAGATTTATTACAATTCATTATATATTTTTAACCCACTGTCGTATATGGGAGATTGAATCAGAGTTGGCTAGTGTTACCATCGAATGAATTTTATCTGAAAAATTTTATAATCTACTTTGAGTCACGCTTGTAATATCTTCCACACCGCATGAGTCATCATCAGAGATGACCTACGCGATCTGTATGCGGGGTAACATTTTGATTACATGGAAATCGTCGTTCGCGGTTCCATCTAAGAATGCGCTGCGTCAGCTGTAGGCAGAAATATAATATCATAAGGATAGAATGAAAACCATGCTGACAAAAACGCGACTGTAGGACAACAAATCAAATGTCAGAGTACTTTTGCTGATACATACTTACTTTCCTGTAGGACGATGAAATGTATATTAACACTAAACCTACCACGGTCAAATGAGCGGGGTTTCATATTTCATAATTATTGAAATTGTAAAAATTCATTTATGAAAAATAACGGAATAGATTTCCTCGTCCGATCATTTATTGTATTGAAAATTCCGGATAATCTGAATAAGTTTAGTGTTGCCATTTTTATAAAACAACATTTACCAGACTCTTTTAATGCTCGGTATTTTTATTGTTAAACAAATATTCAATTCTCAGCTTTCCTCCCGCCTTTACGACGCTATTCCCCCCCACGTCCGCCACGGCCCGATCACGTGACGCATTTCGCCTCTGTCGCGTGTGTCACAATGTCACGTGACTAATCCGGTACTGGCATAGAAAGGGTAACTTTTTTCCCTCAATTCGAGTAAATTCCTCTCATCTGGCGACTCTGAATACACCTCGACGAGCTATCTATTTCGAAGATTATTCTCCAGTAGCGACTAGGTTGCAAGAGAATTTCTCTCCAGTTCGATTCAACCGAAGTCATCCTAGATCCCGGAGAACTCGGCATCCACGAAGGTCGTATTAAGTGGATTTATTGCAGCCAGATGGGAGCAATTAGACAAAACAATTTCATCGCGTTCTGCGTACAAGGTCGCATGCAACCGCGGCACATGGAGATCACCAGGAAAGCAGGATCAGCCATTCGCAG
This sequence comes from Lasioglossum lativentre, assembly GCA_916610255.1. Lineage (NCBI taxonomy): Eukaryota > Metazoa > Arthropoda > Insecta > Hymenoptera > Halictidae > Lasioglossum > Lasioglossum lativentre. Next base: position 19,587,254 of record OU744364.1, on the reverse strand, counting down.
AAGCGAGATAAAAATTGTCCAAAAATATAAATAAACGAAATTAACCGAACCATCAAATATCATCGATGAACGAACCTTTATAGTTTTGATAAGACTCATCTTTAAATATTCTTAGATTTGTTGCACAACCTTCTTTCTTCTGCATTCAAGAAGATATTAATGACTCTAGCCCTGCGTTATAACCAGACTGCGGATTTTTTGTATTTGATTATATTGAATTCTATGTATTTAAAATCACAATTTTGCAAGCTTTTGTTATCCGTGATTTTTTTAGTCTTTGGTAATCTGTGTTATGAGAATAATATAATTGAATATATATTTCAAATAAAGACAGTTCTAAAATATTTAATTACTCAATAATGCATTCGAGAAGAAAAAATATGGACTCCTGGCCAAATAAAGGCGGTCATAATTTGTGCTAAATAAAATTTAAAATATAAATTTCCAAAGAAAACTAAAAAGCTATTTAAATAAAAAAGAATCATGTTCGGAGAAAGATCCGCAATCTGGTTATAATTTCAAGTCGAGCCACGGAGTAGGCATCCTTCGCGGTTTTCGGTGGATCGATCCCGGAGTCGCCTAATCGCGTCGGCCTAGTGCACGCGGAAGGGCAGCCCGTACAATTTGCATGGCGTGTATGTGTGTGTGCACGTCGACCAGAAAACAGCCGGTGAAAGTCATTGGGCGGTGTAGTCGCGCCGGTGCTTCCGAACGATCCGTTTCTTGCCTGAAATCGCCGCGGCCAATCGATCCTCCGCAGGATTTGTCTTCCCTTTCCTGGGCATCGAGCGGTCGACAGTGCGCTGTGCTCTTCAAGGTGTGTTTTTCATATTTCGACCTCGATCGTCTCTACAACCATCTCTCTCTCTCTCTCTCTCTCTCTCTCTCTCTCTGTTTATGCACGGGCAAATTGCTTCGGCGCGGCGCGAACGATAATATTCGCTCGAGGGATTCGCATTCGCGAGCCGTCGCGCTTCGAACGTCACGGCTTTTCGACAGCGAGACGCAGCGAACCGCAATGTTTACAAAACGTCAGCAGTAGCTGATGCTATCCAAGAACGCCGCGCAGTAGATCTGAAAATTCTGTCTCGAAAGCGGGAACTTATCCAGACGAAAACATAACAGTATCATCGCGTCGCAAGTCTCGATAGTTAAATCGCTCACCCACGCGATGCTTTCGACGATTCCACCGGTGACACGCTCCCTTAATTCGTTAAAATATCATGGTTGTTTGTGCTTGAACCGTGGTACGAGTTTCAGTCGCTAAAAACGAGTCTTGGGACACGACAAATTTATTTCATTGTGAATTTCATCGAACCGAATGACAAAAAACTTCGCGAAACCATATTTCAATGTTCATTGTGTTTTATAAAGTCAATAATTACTGTGTTCGAACAAAGGGCTAATGTTTACTCTTACGATTAAACTATAAATATTTGAGCATTTAAGGCTATCGAAAAAATTTTAATTTAATTCTGCTTATTTGTTTATACCACTTTCGAATTTTATTTAATTCACGTTAATTCTAGTATAAACTCATTCGATATCCTTGTCGTAGACTGTTCATAACTTGTACACATTGTGCAATTTTTTTTTCTGCCCCATTGTTCGAGTGCTTTCGTTACCCACTGGAAATGCAGATATGCTTTATTCCCAAGAATGAAGAGGAGAAATGTAAAATTTATTTCCTCGTGAAATGCGAGTCCCGTTGATTGACAGAACAAAGGTGTTAGTTGGTTAAGCTAACGGGCAATAAAAAAAGCAGGGACATGAATTCTGGATACTATGGACGAGGAGAGAAAGGCGCACTGGCAGGTCAAGAACAATAGACTGCATCAGCAATATACGAAAAAAGGAAATCGCGATTGGTGTGTCTGTATACATAGAAGGACGATGTGAATACACGATACATGTTGGAACACGGTACACTTTTTTGTTCGAAATTACTTGGACTCCTAGAATCCAATGAACTATTTGTAAACAGCGTATTAAATATTTTAAATGTACGTCATTCTATTTTCGCGATTCAACCTGTTTTTGTTACACAGATCTCGAGGTCATGAAATTCAAATTTACACGTAGCTATTCAAATGAATCGCTTCGGTATGCCATCGAGTGTTCTTAGACTTCATCGTTTAATGCCATTCGCGTATCGTCGACGGAACAATCGTTTACCGATGCAATTCTCGAATGTCTGTTACTTTTTTCCTCGCTTTAGTCCTGCGAGCTGCAACGAGTGGACGGTCGTCAATGAATTATCGCGTGATAAAGTTCTGTCGCCTATCCGCGTACGTTCAAGCCGCGTTCATACTGCCTCGGATGCTTCAACTATGCACTTATTTTCTTATAAAATAGTTCACGTTTACGCGTGATAAATATTCTATTTACAAACATTGAAAATGACCTTCGAATGACCTACGTTCAAAACTTTCAGGCATTGTCTTTTAGAAACTTAGTCATTTAGTCTTTTTTTTAGAAAAGTGGCTGTACTGGCAAGTAGTACATGCTCTATGCACCCAAACCCTGAAATTTGAGCCCACTTCATTCCAAAATCAGATAATCACTTGGCGATCTACATAGATCACTTTTTGGTAAGAATTAAATTGTGACCTTTGAGAATTTCGGATAATCTTGCCTAAGAAATTTTATAATTCAATTTTTAAATGTCTACCAAATTACAAGAGTAAACAATCACCTCAAAACCAACCATCGTCACCATCGACATTTTGCTAACTTCGCCGGATCAACCAGACTAACAATTTTTATATAAAAATATCTATATCCATATGTAGTAAACATACATTTTCAAAGCACCACTCCGCAACTAAAATTTCCAAGATCCATCATTAGACACAGCCAGTCCGGCCACAAACTCGAGATTTCTTTTTAGCGGCCATTTTTCTAAGAACCGCAGAAGGTTTATGGTTTATGGTTTTTCTTTTCTTTATGTACATAAAGATGGCGTTGTAGAGCCTGAGCTCTATTTGCCCAATGCAAACCGGTCCAACTGCAGAAGATGTCCGACAAGGTCACCGAGTAGGAACTCAGCTTAAGGTCCCGCGACTCGATTCCCTGTACCTACTCGCGGGATCGATCGCGTTCGCCGAGGTCCGCGTACGATCGTTGTGCGTGCACCTTTAAGCACACAGCAGGGAGATACAAGATCGATCGTGGGCCGAGGTCGACGTACTCGCGTTAACTCGAACTTTCATGGAATTTATTGTCCTGTTCGTGGAGGGAACGATCCGCTCGCGCCGAGCGAGTATCGTCGAGCCTCCGTTCGAATCCGCTCGGTCGATTGAACGGCCCGAGAAGGTCAATTAGCGGTAAAATTCATTATGAAATGAGATGGAGAGCCAGGCTGTTGCGACGGGTCCATGTCGCACAGTGGTCGATTTTTCGAAAAAGTAGGACACAAATCATTGTGACATCATAATTTAATGTATTCGCAAATAATGGGTTCAGGATCAAAGTTGCATTTTTTGATACTTTAAAGTGCCGATAAATCATTTCTGTCGGTCCTGGATAAAAAAAAGGTAAAATAGAAAAATTTTGAAAATTAAAATTTCCGGTTCACACAACAGTAATTATCCGATCCAAGCTGAAAATTTAGGCCAAGTAGGCAACTTTCACTATTAGAATTTGATCATCGAAAACAAATTTTTTTTGCTGCATCCTACTATGTACCATTTCTCTTTAAAACTAGATATTCTTGTGGATTACGTTACAAGCGGAATTCCACGTATCCGGAGACCTAGGGCGTGCTATTTTTATCGGCAATCGCTCGCGTTCCGATCGCACGCTTTATCGCCACGCTGATACACGCCGACTTCCTGATAAGATCAAGGTTCCCGACGCTCGCGATCGATTGTCTTCACGAAAACGTGTAGGCGGCATGATTTTACAATGGTTTCGTTAGTGCCACAATGTTTGCCGTGAGTCTGGGTGACGCAACGAGAAATGATCGATGGCAACGTTGGGTAATTCTGGTTGTTAATTGCTAGACGAGAGAGAAAATCTCGGAAATGTTATAACTAGTTTTATCGAGATTGTGTTTGCAAATGATTTTTTAATTGGGGAATGAGAGACGTAGCAATACGGCTATAAATAGTCTGTGGATTTTTAAAAAGGCGAAAATAATGTAACGGTATATTTTTCTAATGACTTTTCAAGTTTTTCGATTTATTCTTGTTATAAATGCATAAAGTCTAGTTACGAATAATGTAGCTCACCCCGGTAACTCATTAACAACCACTTGGCATTTTTAAGACTGTCGTGAAATTATTTAAAAAATTAGTTACTTTTTAAACTCTGCTGTGTTCTTTGAATTGTCATCGACTCACTAATATTTTTATTGTTGTATTTTTTACCTTATGAAGTGTCCAGTTCGTTAAAGACGGTTTTGCAAATGCATTTAAAGAAACGGTGACGTATAAAAAAATTGTTGCTAATAGACCTACTTTCCTTATCTCAACCATGCTGCACCTACTTACTTGAACAAGCACACGGCTAAACTCGAAGTAGCAAATTATTTGCATAAATGGCTAGGAAGTCGAACTTTCAAATCTTCGCACACCTAATTGTAGAAGTTACATCTTGGGTAGCCATCTTGAGAAACAACGGCCACCAATGAATTAATTTAAAAGTTCCTTACAATTACTATCGGTGTCCTCGAGTTTGAAAATCCTCGAGCACCAATTTTCTCGCGGCAAAAGAAAGGGGAAGAACCCGATCCCGGTCAACGATCCAAGAGAAAACAAGCGGTGGGCGTATCGCGTAACTGAATCGCAGACACTGGGAGGAGGAAATCGCGGGCTTCTTCTTTTTACTTCGACTCGTTTCATTCCGGCGCGGCGTCTGTCGGACAACCACTTTCTCCTGGAGCAACTTTGTAGTCGCGACACATATTTTCGCGAGCGATCGGTCGAGCGATCGGATTTCGCAGACGAGCCAAAGCAATTAAAACGCTGTCGGTTTATCGACAGGGTATTCGGGATTCTGTCTCATTAATTGGATCGCTGCTCGATGAAGAATCCTCGGAACCAACCGTCATTGTTCCAACGCGAAAAAATTCGATTTCAATCTCGTGAAATCGGCAAAATTCGATGATCAAAAAATTTAAACGTCAGCAAATTATTTTCCATTTGTTCCATCATTTTTTAGATTGATGGACATTTAACCCCCGAACGGGGGACCATTCTTACAATTAGATAGTTGACGATTTTTAGTATAGTAGACAATTTATTAACCCTTAGCACTCGGATGACGACTCTGAGGCACCACTGAAAATTGCTATGCCATTCTTAAAAATATTGTTGACATTATTATTTTTGTTCGTATTTAAATACTAGACATTTACATATTACATGAGGTATTATATCAGTTTCATATGCAAAAAATGAAAAAAAAAATAGTATAGAATGGAAATATTCTAGAATGGAAAAATTTTAAGTTTTTCAGTTAAAATAGCTCCGAGTGCAAAGGGTTAAAACATACTCTTCAAGTTTCTTCCTGTAGACATGTTAATATAGAAATTGAATGACGATTTTGATATTCCTGGGTCATAATAGACCCAGCCGTTGTTGGAGGGTCAATAGGCGATGCAAAATCAGCAGTTGTCGATTCGAGAAAATTTATTTTTTCGAGGCGGAGATGTCACCGAATTGTTCGGTTCGGACCGGGATGCGGTGTGCTCGCGGTTCTTTGAAAGATTCTCGATGTCTAGACGAAGCTCCCTCGCGTATTTCGATGGCCGGCCCGGGGCGCTGCTGGAATTCCTCGCTCGAAGGGAAATCTGAAATTCGCGTGAGCTGCTGCACCGAAACTCCATTCCTTTTTTTCCTGTAGCCGTCGCTGCCGTCGTCGTCGTCGTCGTCGTCGTCGTCGTCGTCGTCGTCGTCGTCGTCGTCGTCGTCGTCGTCGTCGTTGTCAGGGAAGGGAAAGTTTCGAAACGCCGCCTCGAGGTGGTAGGGAACGGGATCCGAGTGATTGATAACGACGATCCTCATCGTATCGCGATACCAGACGTGAAATATGAGCCAGCTCGAATAAAATTCCCGCCTGTTACCATGGGAAGACTTCGCTAGTCTTCGATCCCTATGCCGAAAGTGTCTAACGAACTTTAAAGGTCTTCCTCGACGAGTGCAAACAATATGTCTAACGTTCAATGGAAACCGTTGAAGACTTACGTTGTAGACTTCTTGAGGAACTTGCTTGGGAAGATTCTCTTCATGGGGTTCTTCCAGTGGGACGTCCGCTGGATGGAAAAGAACTGGGGAGAAGCTGCTAGGGGACCTTTTGCATCATGAGGAGATAAAAATTTTATATCATGAAGTCGGTACTGCTTAATAAATGGTTCGGTTAATTTCTGAATGGAGATAGAGGAAACGTTGGTAATAGTGGTTTCTGCTAGGTCTTGATTAGGGTCTATAATAGGGAATATATTAAACTTGTTGGATTATTAGTTACAAGCACAATAAACTTATTGTTCGTTGTTAAAAATGAATCAATGATCTCAGAATCGTATTAATATACAGAGATTATGAAGTATCGATGAAACGATCTCAGAATCGTATTCTAAACAGAGATTTTGAAGTTATCCCATTTAATACTTTATTTCAAGAGCCGGAATATAGAGGAAACGTTGGTAATAGTGGTTTCTGGTAGGTCTCGATTAGGGTCTACAAAAGGATATATGTATATTAAACTTGTTGGATTATTAGTTACAAGCACAATGAACTTATTGTTCGTTGTTAAAAATGAATCGGAATCGTATTCTAAACAGAGATTTCGGAGTTATTCCATTTGATACTTTATTTCAAGAGCCGGGTGTGGGGTCTAACCTAAACAGTCCGGAGATACGAGGGGACCCTTTCCTTTCAGGGTTCCAGAGGTTTTTGCATTCGGGATCAGTCGAAGCTAAGATTTCGTATAGTAAAGAGCTTCCTCCCGCGCCGTGTAATAAAGAACAGTTTTATTTTAAAAGTACCAGAGTGCATTCTGTTAACATCCATATCAAAGGCAACATGTAAAAGAAAACTACTATATAGACAGATATTTTAATAACAAATTGAATTTTTCTGAAAACGTTTCCACTAACAACAATACTGGTACCAGTCATATACCGATAAATATTTCCGCCAAAGTGCGCGACCGTTCGAAACCAAAATGGTGTCCGGCGTCCCTGCCATCGGAAGATCCTCAACGGCTCCCGGAGGAATGATGGAGCTTAATTGCTCGTAAACACGGTCTCGTCGTGGAATTTGTTCGAGCCGAGAAACGTGGGGGATAGAAAAGAGTTAATTAGACGGAGATCTCGGAATTGAGTATAAAGCCATGTTCACGGGAACACGGAACAGTCATAGCGGTAACGTCGCTCGCCACGCACGTGCGTCCACGGCTTAACACAGAACAAGTATATACGAAGTTCGTGTTTGCGGCAAAAAAACGATTCGGCGTCCCCACTCCATGAGAACGGATTATTGACACTGGTATTTTTCTGTTTATATAGGCTGCTCTCGTTAATGGCTGCCAGGGTCACAGGCTAGAAGCTGTTTAGCGAAGTTTCGTGCTGCCAGTGCGATAACACAGCCCGTAACCGATGAGTGTAAGTATGATTCGTTTGCGGTAATTTTTAACATTACCTAGCGGCGCCCGTTTCCGTGTGGAATGATTCGATGGTCTATTAGAAGTCGCCTGATTTGCGCTAATAGTATCCCACTTTGAACGGTTTCGTAGATAACGCCTGATTATTTCACGAGTATACACTGCGACGGCTAATGTACTCTTTTTGATAATTGGAGTGCGGGTCTTGATGAGAATTCGACATTATCGGAGATAGCTCGCGGAACTTTCAGTCTGGAAATTCGCGTTTTCCGTCACGACCTCTCTTGGAGCCTAAATGAAACGCGAAAGTCTTATTATATTGATTTGTGAGCAATCGTGACTACTGTAAGTGCATACAATTTGTTGGACTGCGGATGTTTGTGCACTCATACGAGATAAGGACGTAAGGAATACAGAAACACATGAAATACAATTGGAATTTGCTTTTTTTTTTATTCAGTTTTTCTACACATGCTAATTCTGCTTTCAAGTCAATTTTATAAACGATTTAAGAAGCACTGTCGTTTAGTTTCATTCGGAACTATTAAAATATTCAATATTATACGAAATTAATATTTCATCAAATAAATTACTATGACTTTATGCAATTTTTGAGGTTGTTGGTGTGGCAGTCATAGCGTTAAATCAATTTAACTTACAAAATATCGATGCAATATTTTCCACAATTTTTTTGCACAAAAATCCCAGGTCACTCGTCAACAATTGTAAGAGAACGTTGGAACGAACGTGAATCGTTGAGAAGAACGTCGATCGTCGAATATTCGAACGAAATTAATATTGGGCGCGGTCGTTACATTTTGATAATCAGCGAGGCATCGCTGCGGAGCGATCCACGGTTAAATAATTTAGCATTGCCGCGAATCGTGTTTCTGCGTAAGCGTCACGCGGAATCGAGATCGGCCCGATAAGCGGGTTTCCCTGGCGTGTGTTCCGCGATCGGTCGCGTGTTTCCTGTAATCGACGGGAACGCGTAATGGGAAAATTCGAGCGCGTGTCTCCTCGCGAGTCCAGTCTCCGGATCGAATTAAACCGAGCCGTCGAATTAAGTCCAATAAAACCGGCCGTCGCGTCGGTTCTGCGTCCGAGGCACGCTCATTTGGACGCGCGGTCAAACGATCGAATTCAGGGGCGGCAGGGAAATTAATTAGAACTCGAGTAGGATCTGGCCACGTTAGATCCACTGACGGACACATGGTGGACCAATAACTGTGTCCACCTTAAATATTTCCGTTATTCGTAATAATATCAGAAAATGATATTTGTTATACGAAAAAATTTATCAAACAAATGTTGCCTCGAATAAACCTTCAGTTTTTTTAAAATGGAGAGTGTGCAATAATTTTTTCTAGAATTCTCGAATTTAATAGACAGACGATTAAACAAAAGTTAAAGAACTTGCAAAAACGTATAAATTGTCCAATCAATAGAATACTTGTAAGGTTGAAAAAAGGAAAGAATAAAATTATTTCGTTCGAGACCTCGTTTCTAAGAAAGTCGAGTCTCAAGAAGTAGAAGTCGAAGTGGTAAGCCATGAACAGACAAGTTCCGATTCCCATTCAATAGCTCGCAATTTAAGCTCTATTTTCTGCAACACGAATCCTCGAACGAAGCAGTTTTATCCTTTTTTTGTTGAATTTATTTTTGTTGGTGGATCTGATCAGTGGTCTGAGGATTTTTATACTTTTATATCAAATACCATCGTGAAAAATACAGTAAAAATATACAATTGGATGGAATCGATATTGTTTGTAGTTCGATGTTGAAATATTAGGATAACTGCCACGAAAAAGACCTTTCGTTAAACTTCTTCACAATCAACACCTAAAAGATTTTATATTGCATAAAAATGAAAAGAAGTCTGCCAAAATGGACAGTAAGATCTCGAGACAAGGCGCGTTAGTAATTTCAAGTAAGAGTAAAAATAAATGGTGGGAAAGAATCGAAAGAAAAGGTTGGATAACGGCAGCGGTGTGCAGTTATCACTTTTATTTACGATGATCGCGACGATAATCGGCCAGTCTTAACCGGACGCTTATCTTCGGACAGGTTAGATCGGCTGCCGGCCACATGGTGAAGCAGAGGAGGTTCATCGGGAACACCAACAACAAGATGATCAACATACGAGAATATTTATAGACGGTTTTTAGGCGTGCGACACTTAAGACGCTGTGAAACAGGATCGAGTCGAACGGGATCGATCTGCATGTCGTTGGACGAGAAAGGAAGATCGAAGATCCGAAGCAACCGGCCACGTATATCGACAGTCGACGAATCGTAAAAGTGAATTGTTCCAACCATCGACGAGGTGCATAGCGAGAACTCGACGATCTACAGAGATCCTGAAGGATCGAGCGGCGCGTAGGATCACGCGACCGTTTAATTATGGTCAGACTGTCACCTGGTTTCCTGTTTTACGTAACAAGCCGGGGGATGCTTGATTTTCTCGCCCAGGTGAGTGATAGATCGTTCATCCTTCCTCTCGAAAATCACTCCATCTTAGTGCTTCGATTATGTGTGGTTGTTTTTGTGAAATTTTGAGAATATATCAGACGAATAGTTGAAGAAATTTTGGGAGTACCCTTTTTTATAAAAAACGTGATAAAAAGGAAAGAAGCGTGATTTTCTTTGACATCTTGGGGATCTGTTAAACATCTCCAATTGTTGAAAAAAATTTTGAGAGTTTTTATTGTTGATTCATCGGTAAATTTGCGACAGTGGATCGACGAGTTTCTTTTTCAAGCCGGTGGAATTAATTTACGATGTTATTCGGACAACTTCGAGAATTCTTGGATAATCTGGACAAGCTGATGAGGGATTTGAAGTGGCTCTAGCAATCCCCTGTTTCTCTGTCAAATTCGACGTGTTTTCGCTGTTCCCCGACGTCCCACGCTATCTTTATATAGCCGAGGCTTGAAAAATATTAGGTCATCGCGCAAATATTGCGACGCTTTTCGCCGGGAAAGCAATAAAGCTAAAATTCGTATTATTTGTGCGACGAACTCATCGTTCTAGGCTTCTATTCTATATTGAAGTTATCAAGTTTCTATCCGTTAAATAACAGTTGAAAATTTTAACAATTTAAGTTGAATCACTTAAACGTAACAATTACGTTCTCTGTAACGCGATACGATTAACTTCTATTAACTTGAAATTCTTGAAATTCTACGTTTGGCTATTATCTATTCGATCTTATCGAAGTTAAATAAACTTGACTTGCAACAGATTAAAGCAGGCTATTAGACAAGTAGATTGCCCATTGGCGCAATGCCTTGATGTTCCAAGTTCGCAGTGTTCACATGGTGGTTCAATAATTTCTTCCAGTGTTCTCTTAATCTTATGATTTTTTTTTCGTCGAGTATAATTCTACAATTTTCCTAAAAAATCCTTTACTAATATATACAGGGTGTTTCCTACTTTTCCGGCAAGATTGTAGAAGCATGATCTACAAGTGAAAATACGAAAACAATGTTATATGAAGTTTATTTATAAACGCTTTATTACAATATTATAGGCAAATATTGAATATAGCCTGAATAGGTGCGGAACAGCATATTTAAAGGTCGATTGTGTTTACTTTGCCTGTACTTACGAGATATTTCGTGTTTTCTGACTATTCATTGTAGCCACAGTAGTGTGTACATAGTATCAATGCAGAACAAAGTTTGTATCAATGCAGAAGGTGGTAATTTTGAAATGATGATTTAAAAATTTTTAACAATCTTCGTACGTTAAGAAATATCTCGTAAGTACAGGCAAAGTAAACACAATCGACCTTCCGTATTATTCAGCTTTAAATCTGCTGTGTTACGCACCTATTCAGGCTACATTCAATATTTGCCTATAATTTGTAACAAAGCGTTTATAAACAAACTTCATATAAAATTTTTTTCGTATTTTCATTTGTACATCATGTTCCTACAATATTGCCGGAAAAGTAGGAAACACCCTGTATAACGTTTCAAAAATCACACGCTGTATGTCAGATAAAACAGTGGCGCGATGTCACAATTTGTTTAAAAATCGAATTCTGTCGGTTCAGAAATTGCGTTCGTGTACCCGTTTCGAGCAGCAAAAAAGTCCGGGGATAATAAAACATGCTGCGAAACGTGTTGTCCAGGGAAAGAGGAGCGAGTGATTTTCGATGGGCATGCGAGATCACGCGACCATTTCGCGATTTCTAACGACCGATCCTTTCAGATCCAATTTATCGGGAGCTCGCACGAGGACCGGGTTTAGACGGCCGTAGGTGGAAGCGTGCTAAAACGACGAAACGGTGCGACAGACGAGGCTGCCAGGGAGATATGAATCGCAGCACGATCGTTTAATCGGAATCGATGCAGCAAGATCGTTCGCGTGGTGTCAGCGAGCGAGCGTATTCCATCGGACAGGTACATACCTGCATCCAGCGAAGAGTTACTTTCTAAACGAGCCGCTTGGGAAAGAGGGATTAGAATTTTTCGCGTGCCTAAGCGAGAGACACCAAGCGTCCCCCTTGCTCGTCTCGTTGCTTCGCGGATCTCGGTGAAAGTGGTCGCTCTTTCGACGATTACGTACCCGGTAACGATAATTCTCACTCATCCGGGTTCGGATATTTATCAGAAAAACCACTTTTTCACCGGAGTTCTCGACCAGAGAGATTCCCTTGCGCTAAGACTCGGATTTGAAAGGTTCCCCAAGTTTTTGGTAAGCCGACTGGTTTTCTTGCACTGGGAAATTTATAACACGTGATCGGCTACTCCACGATGAATATATATTTATGTAAATGTGCTCGACGTCGACGTTAAAGCGTTCTTGACTCTTTAAGAAACTTTCCTCGGGAGAGTATTTACGACGCGATTTCAATCTTCCTGTTAAGGCGTCCGTGAATTACGCCCGCTTCAGCCAGGATGGTTTTGGCAGGCCTGCCGCGATACAGGACCATCGACTTTGTGAATCTGAAGTGTCTTGTTCGATGCATATTCAACTTGCATTTTTGAGGAAAATAGGCCAGAACGCATGTTAAGCTTCTGTATCGCTTGTATTGCTAAAAGTATTTCTAAAAGAGTAACAGTGTATATTTTTTCTTCTTATGCCGAATGCTATGCATTTTAAATGCGAATTTTTAGCAATCAAATGTATTTCTGAGACTTCGTGTTTAGGTCGGTAAGCTAAATTCCTAGATTGAGTATATTTAACACTATTTCTATTTCGACTTATTTTTTAGCAATCAAATTTATGTATTAGCAATCTGCATGTAAATGAAGTAGAGTTACGTAGAATAGTGTATTGTCCACTCTGTTCGATATTGTTCATGACTTAGAAACGCTTTTCGTTCAGTGACTCCTATCAGAAGCATATTCTTCACGCTTAAATATAGATTTATAGACATATATTGAATTAATCTGTGAAAGAACGAGTTTACACGGACATTCGCAATTGGGAAAGTAGTATCGCATTGCTTGAAAAGTTTCAAACGTTCCTCGCATTCGCAAGCGACTTCGAGGAGGTTTAAAACTTCACCAACAATCCAATAATAATATCAGGTCACTCGATAAGTAATGTCGCGACTCCTCTCACTTTAATAATCGATGAGGCAACTGTTTGTCGAAGATACAGCACAAGAACGATCGATGGAAAGAGCACGACGATAGAAAAATCCGATTACGCGCCAATCGTCGGAATAAAATTACCTAGAGAAAGAAACTTATCAAACGAAGAAAAATGCTGACAGCAATTAGATTGTGCAAGCTTGTTCAAATTTGTATCTTCACAAACAAAAAAGCAACTAAACTTAAAATACTTTACTCTTGGCAATATTTTTAATAATTTAAAAATAGAAAGAAGTCTCCATCAATTTTTTAAAATTTAATGAGGATTTCTGAAACACAAAAGTGTATATAAACAAGGAAAATGAACGAGTATGTAAATTTTTAATGCGTGGGTCAAAAGTATCAATTTTTTTAGTTAACGTTTCTTCTAAGAAGTCAGGGTTTTTCTTAAATAATGGTATTGTTGCTACATTGCAAAAAACTGTTACTGGTGAAACAAGTAGTCGGTAAGGATTTCCAAGATAACTTGAAGAAAATTAAAACAGTACAAATTCAATTCATGGATCTTGCAGAACTAACCCATGTATTGAAAGGTTAATAATTTACGATTGTTGCTTTGTAAAGAGTATGTATGTCGTTTGACTGATCGTCGTCGTTCTAATTATAAAAAATGGAAACTGCGAAAAGGAATACGCTCAGTATTTCACTGGCGTGCGTTCATTCGCGCACAAGCAATTTGCGCCCGTGGCAAATGGCGGCAGACCTTCCTCTAAATATTGGTTAACGTCGAGTGTATTCAAGAGCGCTTTGTCATCATTTAGCGACAAGTAGATTTCAACCAGCGAGCGTCATTCCGCGCCGCCATCGTTCTACCATTCGATGAACGGCCGGCCCGTGGATATTCCCCGCGGATTAATCGATAATCAGCTTTAAAGGAAATTCGACTCCTGTATTTGCAAACCCCTCCGACGTCTCCTCTTGTTAGTAAATCGAAGATTTTTCCTTTGTGTTTTAACTGCCAATAAATTGGATTCTGAAAAATTGGTACCTGAAAATTAAAATAGACGATCACTTAAACCGATTTATCCAGTTACAAAATTCACTCAGCTGTGTCTGCTCAAAGTTTGCGAAGCCCTCAATCCCTTAATTAATTAGCTGTGATTAGAATCGGAATACCCGTATGCTAGAAAAATGTGATATGTAATTTGTTGGAATTGCGGATCTTGCATTTTTTTTGCTTCTTGTTAGCATAATTTTTAGAGGTTTTACAGTAAACGTATCTACTTGAGAGTTTAAAAAATTATCAAAATATTTGTCCTAGTTCGTTTCACGCTCGATAATCGAGTTTATTTAACGATTTTTCTTGAAAGAAAGAAAGTGTGCCAAACGTTTGGATGACAAGGCTAACTGGAAACTTCTGTTGCAGGTTCTTTTTTTTCTAGGTTTTCAGCGTTTTGTAGTATTCGCAAAAGAGATGTGGGACAAGCCAAAGTAAACCAGTGATATTTTTTACGCAGTATTTTTCTTCCATAATCGAAGAGAATAAGAAAAGAGATATAGAGGGAATCGTTTGATCGAGTCGTAAGGAGTACGGAAGATAAAGGAGAAAGAAAGAGAAAGGAAGAAATAGAAGGGAATTTTATTGAAACGAATATATTACGTCGCACAAAGAGAATTTCTGATTTATTTCTACGACTCGAGCGCCGACATCGGCAGGTTTTCTTCAATATGGTGAGTACAAACCACTGAAATATACCTTATTCTTGTTTGCGGAACTGTTCAAATTATTCGACCTCATTTTAAAAAGGAAGAACCTTGATCGAACACTAGATCGCCATTTCCTGATTCAAAGTAAGGAATTAAAACAATTCCGTACGCTTTGAAGAAAATTTAAGTAACTCGCGGTGTGCGGATTAAGTGATATTGTTAATCCATAACAATACAAATTTCATGGAGTTTCAGCGAATTCATTGAATCAACATTAGTTACACAGTATTGTATTGTATAAGACAGAGACAATTAATTACTAATATTAAACAGTGTTTTCATGCTTTGTAATGCGACTTAAATATTTTTTATAATACATACACATAATGATAGACTGTTACAATTTAACTAATATTTTTCTGAAATATTGTTCAACACTTACATTATATTTGTTTAGTAGACAAGGTCTGACACTTAAATGGAAACACTATTGATTATATGAAAAAACTGCTCAGTTATACTATTCTAAGAGGCACATGCATAGGTGAGAAGAATTTTTTCCCAAGGTCATCCTTTCAAGGTCAATGGAATGTTATATTTTTATAGCTATCCTTATAGGCTGTAAAAATATGAATCTGCGACGATTGACACTATTCTGATAATTTAATCTCAAGATACGCGTGTTTGAAAGATATTTAACATTTTCAGAATCTTGAACATAAATCGGAACAGTATATTCAGATCGTCGTTTTATGATCTACATGAACATCTAAGAAAAACATAAGGTTCCATTTAATAAAGATATCGATCACATTGAAATCTTGAAAATGCTCCTAAAAGAAATTTATTCTAATCATCATAAAACATGCCTCTTAACCTTTTCAAATCCTCTGACATCGGAAATTTCCCCTAAATTTTCCCCTGGAAAAATATCCCTAAATAGGCTTTAAAAAATTCGATGCGATGAGAAATGAGAATTTGGATTGGAAAAGGTTAAGATAGTAAAATTTGATTCCGAGCAAATTTTGTCTACAAAATCGAAAATAACAGAGCTATTTAGGTATTTTCAAACTTTCAAATATAAAATATGAAATATTCTGTTGAACGATCACGTTTACAATTTTGACCAAACATTTTCTGCCGATGGATCGTATATGGGACAGATAGTATCCATTCTAATAATTTCCACAGAGTTACGAATCGTTCCGAGACGTTCGCCAGAAGCGTGGAAGATTCCGCTTGCGTTTCCAGGCCAGCGGATTGGCGGTGTGAACGCTCGCGAAAAGATGAAGCGGGCATTAATTACGCGGAAAAGTCACGAGGCTCTCATTGAACCGTTCAATTTATAGCGATGGCGATTGCGCAATCGTTTACGCCACGGATCGCGTCGATGCGGACGCGGCCCTGCTCCGGTCCATCGCATTTAATTATAATTAACGGACTCGATGGCGCAGATTGATCCTTGCGCGTCGTTCCACGACGACCATCGGCTTATTCTGTTACATTTAACAATCGGTCGAAACAGCTACATACCCTGCTATTTCGATCATTTTTCGATTCGGTATTGCACACCTCAGCGTGCGCTTCAAGTACAAATAAAGATGCGTAAAAATTCCGAGCTCCTGTTTAAGACAACCGTGCGAGCATCATCGCGGAAAGAGTCGAAGAAAGAATCGCTACGACGGAAGATGGCGTCGGTTGCGGTTTCCGAATGGATTAGGCTCGTCCGTGGAAATACTCGCGCGTACAACGTGTTCACGACTCGCCGGCGCGGCGCGGCCCTTCCGGCTGATTCATTGGTTAATTCGAGCGACCGCGGAATTCCGGCGCGAATTCCGTACGTGATCTCTCTCCTCTTCTCTCCTTTCTGACCTAACGTCTTAGCTTAGCCCGCCACCAAGAAAGTTACAGTTATTAGAATAGCCGTAGGGGGCGTCGGATAATTGAGTTTCGTTGTTGTTGTTGTTAGCAATCGACCGGGAAGAAGTTCGATATTCCACGAGAGCCGCCGCTTTGATGTTCCGTTCCGAAACCTCTCGCCTATCCGTGATTCGCCTTTGAGGCTCCTAAATGATTGATATCGTTAACGGTTCCAAAACTGTTCGATCCGCTTTCCCCGGGAACTCGTCGGTTTTCTGACGCACCGTATGACGGATCGCCGATTTAGAAAAAAAATTTTTGTGAACATCGTCCGAGTTCGGTCGATGGGAAACACGTATAAAAATTAATTTCACAAAAATGAGTGTCCTTTTCTACGTATGGAGCGGTCGGCGAGGTCACAAAAATGAAATAGTAGAACTACACGATCTTAGAAACAGGACCGACCCGAGGTTTTTTCTTAGATCAAGACTTTACTGTATTCTGCTCGTTTTTGTACTAAAATGTTCGTGCATACTCGACATTTGCGCAGGCAGTAACATTTTTAGACGCTATAATTTTTCTACACTACAATGTTTGTAGATCATATAGTAGATTCGTAAATCCTAAACTTTTCTGCGTCGTAAAATTTTGTCTCAAAATTGATCATAGTCTCGACAAATTGGATTTGATCTATCCTAAACGATACTCTCCAGCAAATGCACAGAGTGTCCTAGTGCACTCGAGAGACACCGTTTTCACGAAAAAAAAGTTTTGTGAAAATTGTCTGAGTTGGGTCGATCGGAAACATGTATAAAAATGAATTTGACAAAAATGGGTGGGTCAACTCCAAACAGTACAAACAACACTTCGTAATACTTCGCGACTCCAATATTAGATGCTTCTGGTTTCCAGCGTAGCTGCTATAGTTGCAGTTGTTAGGAAACTGGGAGGAAAACATTCCCGAAAATACGCCGGAAGTTTGCAATCCTTTGTCGGTGTTCTCGGAAAATCGTATCAGTCGTGGAACTTTTTTCCATTCTTGAAATTAGCGTTCCGGATTGCAGATGCTCCGTGTGCACTGTGCATCCGGCATATCGGGAAACAAATCTGACGTGCGAGAACAAAGCAAGAATGTTGCGAGTTCGTTTGTTAGCAGCCTCGGTAGCTGGAAATCGAGTCTCAGAATCCGGGGGCTTTCTCTTTGAGCTGCGGTGCATCGCGTGTCTGTGTAGTACCTGCTCATTCTACTTGTAGCACACTGATTGCATTGTGGAGTTTGTTTTCTGTCGACTTTTTATTCTTCGCTTTTGGGACTGTATTGAATTGTGGAGGGTTAATAGTCCTGTAATTTGAACGATGTGCATAAATATTATCATAAATACATTTCGGAAGATTTTCAGCGTTTAATCAACTTTTGATACATGTATTTGTTGGGTAATAATTGTAAGGAAATACTGAGAAGCTTTTTAACGACTGTGTTGTCATTCAACGTACAAAATAGAAATAATGTATAGAAATGTATACGTATAGAAACTACATCTATAAATGAAGTTATGATCAAAAAGGTGTCGTTGGCCAAGAGCGGTTACTAATATTGTTCTCGAGGTATAAATAGGGTCATTTAGTCGTATACGGTCTGCTGGTATTGTTTTGAGACCAGAGGCATAGAAAACTGACCATAAAAGCGGTACGCTCGACACGCCTCTACCTGAAACGCGGGTACACCGCGTCCTTTTCCAGCTCATTGTGACGATTACAGGCAAAACGCCATTTTGCCAAAGGGCTTATTTTGAAGAGGAAACTTTAGGGAATATAACCATACTTTTTACAAAATTTATATTACTGGCCAAAATTGAAAAAAAAACTTAAAAAAAGAATTTGTTTACATTTTTCGACATTATAAAGTTAATTATCGAGTATGAAAAAATTATTTTATAATAGCCCAATTCTTTTTCGAATAAAACAAAAAAAAAAGTATACCTCAATCGGACAAACAGTTCCTGAGATAAAAATTCGTAAGTGAAGCCTATTTTCGCCAAAATGGGTAAAAATCGCAAACTTCGAAGGCTTGTCATTCCTAAAAAAATTGGAAATTGGCAAAATGATGACTTAAACTCCCCCTAATTTCACATGGACTACAACATATTTAAATTAGCTCAAAATCGAAGATGGTGTGAATGACCCAAAGATTAAAAAAGCAAACACAAATATCAAATGGTCGTAGAAATGTATATTTATGAGCAAAAAGATCGTGAAGCAAAAAATAGTCTATAGAGTCTATAGAGTCTAAAAAATAGAGATTATCTAATTAGCGAGCATAATAATAAGGAACACCTGAAAACACTGGCTGGCCTGTGCACGGGCGAGGCTGTCTTGTTAGCGTAACATCGGGAATGATATCCGACATAAACGCGGTTTACATCCGGTCGCCCGGGGCGACGGATTCGTTATTCCGTTGGAGATAAAATATCTAATTAACATTACGTCTGGTTCCCTCGAAACGGAACGGACACACGGGGCTCTCGGCTGTTTGGGAAACGATGCGACGAGTTCGCTGGTATTTCTTGTTACAGAAGATAAATCGTAGCCTCTCTTGGTCGCGATGTTAGTAGGTCTCTTAATTGCGTGTCCTGTGCTGCTTATTGCAACCAAGAGAAAGTGTCGCGGTCTACGTTATTTCGGAAAAGATCTGAGAAACTTCTGGGAAATTTCGAAGTTGGTAAAAATATACATTATTCATGTAATGACACTAAAAGACGGTAGCGTCACAATTTTCGCAAAGCGTAACGGTATAATGGTACAGCGGTATGATCTTAATTAGACTGCGGATCTTTATGCAAAATGAAAATGTTCTACTTTAATTCAACACAGAGTCGCCAAATCACGGGAATTGACTCGAATTGAGGAGAATACAATTGCTCTCTCTCTGCCAGTATCGGATAAGTCACGTGACATCGTGACGCATGCACGACAGTAACGAAACGTGTCACGTGACCGGGCCGGGGCGGCAGCGTCGTAGAAGGGGGAGGGTAGAGTGGGAGACAAGTCTGAATCTGGCGACACTGATTCAATAGCGTCAGAATGAAATGTTTTTCTATATTCGTAAATAATGTAATACTTTTAAGTTGTTCTAACGTGCAAGCATGATTAAAAATTAAACAATAACTCTAAACAGTGTGAGATTTTTGTTACGATATCTTCGGTATTATTGCGTTTCCCACGTAACAATTTTCATGATTTTTGAAGTATGTACTTGCGATAATCTGACAAAAAATATTTTAAACAAAAGCTGATCAGTTTTCGATTGGCTATACATTCCAATAAAAAAATGTTCGAAAATTTCGTTTTTATTATTGTCAAGGCCACTTTCATTTTTAAAAATGGCACTTCAAGGTCATCCGAAGATCATGGTTAGGGCTGTTACTTTCCTTCGAAGGTCGAAGATTTCGAAGCTTCGAAGCTTCGAATTCCGAAGCTTCGATTTCAGAAACTTCGAAGTTTCGAAGGTTCGAAGTTTCGAAGGTTCGAAGTTTCGAAGGTTCGAAGTTTCGAAGTTTCGAAGGTTCGAAGTTTCAAAGGTTCGAAGGTTCGAAGGTTCGAAGCTTCGATTTCAGAATCTTCGAAGGTGATTAGAATCGAAGTTTCGAATTTCAAACCTCCGTAGTAAATTATTAGAAGATGCTTCGAATCTTTAAACTTCGAAATATCGCTGGTAAGTTATATGTATTTGATACAATTACAGTGAGTGTAAAAAGTGATTGGACACTCTTACATTTCGAAAAAAATACGCCCCTAAAGCTAAAAGATTGAAGGTAGGCATTTTAAACAAATACCCGAATAATTTATGACTCATAATGTTTGTACCAGTACAAAAAGTAACATGATAAAATGTATAATAAACTTCGTATAAACAATAATAATGGGAATTTCTTAATGGAGGAGGGGGTGGGGGCACTAAAGTCTTGGGACACTTATAATTTTTATATAAATTTAAAGCGCAAAGGATAAACATTAACACTATACCTATCACGACCGATCAAAATGACCGGTACCAGATTTTATTTTACAATTATTGAAATAATAAAAATGATTTCATAAGAAATGATTGTAAAGATTTCTTTAGGAGAGCATGTATTACAGTAGGAGCTGCACAAAGTCTAAATAAAATCAATCTTGCCATTTTTGTAAGGGAACATATACCCGTTACTTTGAAGGCTCGGTAGGTTTAGTGTTAATAGTTTGTGGGGTTTCCTTGATTATCTGATTATCACCTTTTTGGCATAGAATTAACAAGATCCTTTATTCTTATAGAACTGTTTTCAAATCATTTCTGTTTGAAACTTGTCTTTTTCTAATTTGTTTTGTAGAAGTATAAACATTTAGTACAAATGTTTATCTGCTGATACAATTTATCGACAATGACGATCGGCATAAGTCGCGAGTGGGTAGAACGTAGTTTGTACTTAGTACCTTACTACGTTGCCCCGAAGTTTAGTTCGCGACGAAAGTTCATATCCTTTGTTCGGTCACAATCAGACCGAACGTGAGGTTTCGAGACACTCGACGCGACGCGACGGTCTTAGAAGTGTTTTGGGTGTCATCGGACACCACTTCGAGACCTACGTCAACGAACCCATTGATAGGGCGATTGAAACCAAAACATCTCTTATAGTTTCCCATATCTTTCACACTTAAAACATCTCTTGTAGTTTCCCATATCTTTCACACTTAATTTATCTTAACAAAAATACAGATCACTTTTGCATATCCCTACTCCGACGACCTAAATAAACTATCCATCCACCAATTAGACACCATTTAGTCACCCCCATGCAGTTTACAACCAGCCAATAGGAAAAAGATCCGAGCCGACGTAATACGTGACACGATACGATCCAGCAGATCAAAATAACTCTCGAACCGATTACAAATTACAACTAACTCTCGTACATCGTGACATCTCGTCAACCTTAAATGTAAAAACATTGTCACTACGTTGTTAAGTTTTAACCTCGTCAAAAAGCACCTAACTATCGTCGCGAGCAAACGAGCGGAATTTACGACTCCGCGAAGTTCGGTATATCGGATTTGCGATATTCGGGACGTTTCATCCTTCAACATAAATAAGAAGCCAGTAAGCGAATTGTGTAGTGCAGAAAATATTCATCGTACTTACTTGTTAATTATTAAGCAGATAAAAAAGGTAAGTAATATTTTGAAGCATTTATAATAAAATAACATTATCTACATACAGGCTGTTAGAAAAGTCTGGCAACGGTCAAATATCTAAAAAAAAAGCATTTTACAGAAAAATGGTTCAGACATGTATTTATGGTTCCGCAAGAGCTATTAGGTGGTGCCATTGGTTTGACCTTGAAGAGTCATTTGAAGGTCACGTGAAGGTCACCTCAATTTTTTTAAATGGCACCCCCTATTTTTTATTACATATTCTTGTAGCTGATCTCAAGAGCTTTCCAAAACACTCTAATAAAATGTTTTCTCATTAATTATTTCTCGAGTTATAAGGCTTCAAAGGTACGATACCGCCGGCATTAGCGTTAACCGAGATGTACCACATGGAGGTTGCACGGTCGGATTTACATCTCTTGTGTGTGCGTATGACTGTGTGTGTGTGTGTGTGCGTGTTTGTGTGTGTGCGTGTAAACGGGTTTTTACTCAATTAAATGTTCAAATTGTCTTCTGTTCAAAATGGACTACTTTTTATGGGGGTATGTTAAAAACAATGTATACGTAACGAAACCTGTTAATTTGGCAGACCTTAGGGAACGCATACTGCAGCAAGTACATCTTATCTCACCAGAAATGAGACGAAACGTTTTAAATGAATTTTATCAACGATTAGGTCATTGTCAAGCAGCAGACGGAAGACAATTTGAACATTTAATTGAGTAAAAACCCGTTTACACACGCACACGCACGCACACACACAAATACGCACATACACACTCAGACATACGCACACACAAGAGATGTAAATCCGACTGTGCAACTTCCACGTGGTACATCTCGGTTAACGCTAATGCCGGCAGTATCGTACCTTTGAAGCCTTATAACTCGAAAAATAATGAATGAAAAAACATTTTATTATAGTGTTTTGGAAAGCTCTTGAGATCAGCTACAAGAATATGTAATAAAAAATAGGGGGTGCCCTTTAAAAAAATTGAGGTGACCTTCACGTGACCTTCAAATGACTTTTCTCTAAAATGCTTTTTTTTTAGATATTCGACCGTCGCCAGACTTTTCTAACACCCTGTATATTATGATAATTACATACTGTTTTAACGTTTTAATTATTCTAAATTGAAAATGTTTTCTGAAAAATCCATGTGGTTGTGAAAAGTACTTAAAAGATAGTTATACAGTGATTCGAAATAATATTGGCACACTTTATAAAGGACCATAGTTTTTTAATATTGGTTCATACGACTTGGATTTTTCAAAAATGTTAGTTCAATGAGTTTACTACCTGACGTGCAAAAAATATTTTTAAAAAATTACTATTGGTTGGAATTACAGAGACAATACTAAAAGTTGTTTTTGACAACTGTTTTATGTGGTTCTATATTGAAAATTTAAAAAATACGTTTTGTAGATCTGTGTCAATTATACATATTCTGAATATTTTATCAAAATCGGTGAACGATATAATGATCTATAAACGTTTAAAGATAATCACGCAAGGGCGAAAGTCGCTGATTTTCGATCTTGTCAGGGAATTTTGCCCTTATGTGATTATCTTGAAACGTTTTAGCTCATTGCAACATTCACCGATTTTGATGATACTTTTAGAATACGTATAACTGATACAGATCTACAAAACGCATTTTTTAAATTTTCAATATTGGACCACATAAAAAAGTTGTTCACAACAACTTTAGTATTTTTTCTGTAACTCCGACCAAATGTAATTTTCTCAAAATATTTTTTGCACGTCATGTAGTAAACTAATTGAACTAACTTCTGAAAAAATCGAAGTCGTATGGATCAATATTAAAAAGCTATGATCCTTTAAAAAGTGTGCCAATATCATTCTGGTTCACTGTAAAATTAAAAAACACTAAGTGTATGTATTCATTACTTTATTTCTGTTCTTTCTTATTGTACAAAATTTATTTTTCCGACATACCTTTCTAATACATTTTTATTTTGATGTAACCTTAGGGAAACATTACATAATGAAAAGCTGGGTGTGGAAACATTGCAAAAAGTCTACAGATGGAAAATCTGCAATATGTGAAATCTGTAATACAGAGCTTCAGACACATGGATCTACTACAACGCTGATCGATCATTTAATGAAGGTCCATTCAGTAGACTGTCCTAGTAGCAGAAAACGTCAACCCATAGAAGTTCCAACGTAATACTCAAATATTTTATCATTTTTGTGACGGGAAGGTCTAAAGTCTGAAAGATCCTACAAGTCTCTTAATCCAAATTAATTCATTATTAATTCTAAAATATTGTTTATAATTAACAGATGAATATATGTATTGTATTATTACAGATCAGCAGAAGATGGATCGGATATTTTAATGGATTCGCTACCAGGATGTTCTACTCAAGAAGACACGGTATTGGATATGTTACCCACAATACCCACTAAGCGAGCTCGTCCATCAATAACTCGTTCAAAATCCGGATTCATTAATAAAGAACGTGCTGAAACTATAACACAAGCTGTAGCAAAATTAATAGCCGTTAATAGGTTGCCATACAATTTTGTATCAAGTCCTGGGTTTCATGAATTCATGAAAAAATTAGAACCAAGTTATACCTGTCCATGCAACCAAACAATACTTCGTCGTTTACGTATCATGGAGAATGAAATACGAACGAAAATTGAAAATCAATTAGCAAAAATATCTTTTGTTGCCCTTGATACAGATTGCTGGACCTCGATATCTCAGGAAGGATATATAAATGTTAATGCCCACATTATAGATGAACAATGGAAACAACATATTATGACTATCTGTATAGAAGAACTTGAAGAACGTCATACAGCAGAAAACTTGGCAGATTGCTTGCAAAATGTGGCTGCTCAATTTGGCATAGAAGAAAAAATAGTTGCCATAACTAACGACAGCGCAAGTAACATTGTATCGGCAGTAAATCGTTTACCTAACGTTGAGTTTGATGTGACTTGTGCAGCTCATAAAATCCACTTAGCAATCCAAAACGCATTAAAAGAAAGAGATATTTCTGACATTCTTGCAAAAGCAAGTAAAATTGTTTCACATTTTCGACACTCTGTATTGGCTTCGAAAAGTTTAGAAATGAAGCAGGAGCAATTAGACTTGCCGAAATTAAAATTAATACAAAGTGTTCGAACTCGGTGGAATACGGACTTAAAAATGTCTGAGAGACTTGTAGAGAACCGCAGCGCTATTACAAATGTACTCACCGATCGAAATATAACAAACCAAAAACAGGCTCAAGCTTTAGAGATGCTGGAAAGTGACTGGAAAGTATTGGAAATATTAATAGAATTATTAAAACCTCTAGAAGTTGCTTCCACAATTTTATCGGGAGGAATACTTTCAATGGTAAATCCAATTATCCAAGCCGTAATTAATAATCATTTAATTCCTGCAAAGGATAAGTACGAGGAAGATGATATCACTATTGACATTATCAACGTGTTGATCACGCAATTATCAACACGATTTTGTTTAGGAAGGGACTTAGAAAGTACAGTTCTAGTTTCAGGGAAAGCATCTTTCTTAGATCCTAGATTCAAGCAGCTTCTTTCAGAAACCGTAACAGCAAAAATTAAAATAAGAGAGAGTATTGAACGCGAAATTAACGAATATTCTCTGAATATTAGAGAAATAAATGAGAGCGAAAAAAAGAGAACTAGCGCTCTGGATTTTATTTTCCTGCGAGCGGATAGTAGGCAGCTCACATCATCTGCTCAACAATTACAATTATACCTAGCGGAGCCAGAGATTGACACGAATATGGACCCATTTGAATGGTGGAAATCCCATGAAAAAAAAATGCCACTTGTCGCACAGCTGGCTAAAAAATACTTATGTATCCCTGCTACCTCAGTGGCTTCAGAACGTGTTTTTTCTACGACAGGAAACATCGTTACACCGAGTCGAAACTGTTTAGCAACAGAAAATGTGACAACGAATACATTCCTCAATCAAAATAAAAGTTACTTGTGAGATTATTAAACTTGTAAGTTATTGTCCGCGCGGACATTTTCCATAAATTTCGTGCGGATTGACAAGTGCCCCTGTATCCTTGCTAATTTCGTGCGTTTCGAAGTCTTCGAAACTTCGGACACTTCGAAGACTTCGAAACTTCGGACACTTCGAAGACTTCGAAGCTTCGAAACTTCGAAGTTCCCTTCGTTCCTTCGAATCCTTCGAATCTTCGAAGAGTCGAAGCTTCGGAAAAGTAACAGCCCTAATCATGGTATACTAGATCGTTGAATTCGTCTTGACACGGGCTGTAATACTGTTAAGTCAAAAATACAAAGTGCCATTTAAAACAATGAAGGTAACCTTGACAATACTATAAAAAAAATGTTTTTCGAACTTTTGTTTTATTGCAATGTATAGCCAATCGAAAACTGATCAACTTTTGTTGAAAATATTTTTTGTCAGATTACGTGGGACACCCTGTATATAGAACTTTTATGTCATTCATCATCGTTCAATGACTAACTGTTTTGACTTGCACCATTTTTGCATCAAACGGCTCACATAATTGCATGTTTCACATCAAACGCCCCGATTCCATCGGATCTTCGTTTATTCTTTTTAAACTTCAAACAGACACCGTGTAAAGTCGTTTGCCCGTGTTCCTTCGGAGCCACTGCATTCGAAAGAACGAAAACGTTTCAGCGAGAGCCGACTGGGTGCACAAGTTGTTGGCGAAATTACATTCCGAGTGCATTTTCCTCCATCGCGAGGCGGCATAATGAACCGGCGCGGCGCGGCGCGGTTCGCGAGCACCGCGTGTCGCGTGTTTATTATTTTCTTTTTCTGTTCCCGCGGCATTGAATCGCGGCGCGGAGAGAAAGAAGTGAGGGACGGACAGAAAGGAACGCGTGACAATAAATGCGCCGGAAATGAGGCCGACCCCGATCCGAAACGCAAATGAACCCGAGAGAGCGAGGCATCGTGTCGGTCCGCGGCCACGTGGAAAACCCGCGTGCGTCGACAGTTTTCCATATCTCGGCCGTCCCCGCGTTTTCCGGGCTGTGCGCGCGATTAACTCGCGCGACGAAGAATAATTAGCGGCGACAAGGTCCGCGGGACCGGTATTAATCGGTTCGGAAGTAATAGATGTGGCCACGCCGATTTAACCGCCCGGGAAAAAGAAGATCGAGCGCCCGTAACGCCTTGATAACGCCGTTTAATTACTCACGCGGCTCACACGTGCACGTTCCAACAGTGAAACAAAATACTATTGGCTTCGCAGACATTTTTATATCGTCGCACAGTGTCTCTTTATTCACACTTCGGTCTACCAAAAGTCTACCGATGGGGTATAATATTGGAAAATATCAATGCATTCCATATTTCCAGCTTGTTAAAATAATTAGAGAAAGAAAGCCCATAATTAGGGAAGGAAAAGAACGCTGCAAACAATTTTTACTTTGTGTCCATCCAAATTTTTCATCTTTAAAATCTCAATTATGTTAAATTAAAAATATTAGAACCCCGGAAACCTAGTGTTAAAAATAGATTTAAATTGTTTTAAAAGGAGCTTGACTCACTGACGTATTTCACTTGAAAAAATGTCTTTCAGATATCGTGTACTTTACCTCTTCTTGTGAGATTTTCATTCAATTATAGTAAATGAAGGTTATCGGAGGTCACTCAAGATCACTTGCAAGAGAAATATCTATAAGTCTCGACTCGCCTCGTCTACCGTTTACAAACAAACTCTGTGATTCATGTTTGAAAAATCTAGAACCAGTTTGTTTGATATAATGTATCGGGACAACCTTGAAAATCGCATTCAAAATGTCAGCTATTCGCGGACATTAACTTTCGCTAGCTGTGTTCTCCGTTACATCCGCTTCGCGCAGAGTCGTTACACAGAAATTGCATTTTCATTGGTAGAAGCACAGATCGCCGGGAACGTTGACAGAGCATAGTCATTTGTTCGGCGATGGTTTTTGTTTCGTCGAAGGTCTGAAGTTATAAATGTTACGACCGTACCGGTACTTCGTCGAAAGGGTTGCTGGGGCCGACAGGAGGAGACAGTGGATTGAGGAAGGATGCTTCGGAGCTTCCGAAAGAGCGACAAGGAGAACGGTTCCCGTCGGATGTGGGGTTAAGCAACCGATAAAATATCGCCGGCTATCAATTCGTCCGTTTTCATTGCCGTTATTTTTCATTGTTGTAATCCGTCAATAAATTCTCGGGGAAGAGATGAACTGCCGCTGTAGCTCGTTGCGAACACGATCGTAACACGATCCATACGACTGTAGAGATGTTGTCGGCCATTTTGCGTTTGCTTGTCGATCGTTCAAACGCTCGAACACAATATGTAAATTCAGTGTACGAGCTGAACGATGCTGGTAACAAAGGTACATAACAAAGGTCCGTGTTTACACGCGCTGTCCTTTTCTATGTTCGGCGCGGTCGGCGAGGTCACAAAAAAAAAAAAATAGTAGAACTACACGATCTTAGAAACAGGACCGACTCTAGGTTTTTTCTTAGATCAAGACTTTACTGTATTCTGCTCGATTTTCTACTAAAATGTTTGTGCATACTCGAAATTTTCGACTACACTACAATTTTTGTAGATCATACAGTAGATTCGTAAATCTTAAACTTTTCTGTATCGCAAAATTTTGTCTGAAAATTGATCATAGTCTCGACAAATTGGATTTGATCTATCCTAAACGATGCACTCCAGCAAATGCACATTGTCCCAGTGCACTCGAGAGACACCGTTTTCACAGAAGATCGGATTTCAAGTTCAATCAGCTTTCCAGATAGCGAGCATTACCGATAAGTTAGCATGCAGGTTGAAATAAGTACTCGGAAAGAAGATCTTCGGCGCCGATACGCACGGGAGACATCCCTAGTCGAAGAAGTTCGTCGAGAAGACAGGGGGAAGTCAAGCTGCTCACGATCTTGATTCTCACTGTTCCAGCCCCGACTTATAAAACTTCTCACTGATGCTGAAAACACATCTTCGAAATATCAAACTTCCGGCTTAACCAGCCTTCTGGATATTAAATGCTAAACTTTCAAGCCAGTTCGCAAAAGACTTTTCGGCGGCGGCGAGGTCGAACCAAAGTTCCCGAAGATCTCTTCTAACTTTTCAAACCTAACCTCTCTCGCGTGTTAGAAGCTCGCCGGGTTTTACGTCGAAAAATATTTTCGGTGCCGAGACGTTTTATCTGTGACGTGGATCGATTAGAATGGAATTTATTCCGTAGTCCACTAGGTCATCCTTCGAGTCGCGTCGTTTGTTTGTTTACCAATTTTGTTTCAAAATAGTTGTACAGAGATCAGATTGTCAGGTTTTGTAGAAATATATTTCGTAAGATACAAACGGAGAATAATTCAATGTTTTATATTTTCAGCCCTTTACTTGATTTGATATTTGTACAAAGTCGACTTTTAAGCGTAGTTTGTTGTCAAACGATGTGCTCGATTTGCTTTCGTTTTGTCTGTTTCATTATCGTATCAGGAAGACCGGGCAATGGGAAAATTACAGGGCCGCGATAATTCGGCCGATAAATTTTTCGGGGTCAACCACGAGACCGTGCGATACAGCCGAGCGGATCTCGGTACGGGCTATTTCTGATTTACTCGACACGGTTTACGAAATCCTCGCTGAAAACGTACTCCGCTGTATTTTGGGAACCACCGGGTTTATTTGATGCCGAGGGAACGCTGGCGATCACGGCTCCAAAGACTGGCCAACGCGAACACGCCGACACCGTTATTCGAAAATTTTCGTTCACCTTCCACGTCCATATTAAGATATTTCTCTTGGGATTTTTTAACGAACATCATTGTAATAGGAAGATTGAACGAACCTGCTGAACCCTTGATTTATTGCTTTCGCAACTATGCTTGACTCAATTAATAATTCATTATTCAGTCCTATGACACGTTTATAAACATTATAAATGAATAATAAAAACAGACAGAAAGACGTCAAAAAAGTGGATACTTAAAACAATACTGAATTGCAGTCGTATTTTCCTGTAGGTACGTTGTGTTAAAATAAGCTTATGAACGTCATAATTGAATAAAAAGATATAAAACGTAGATATTCAAAAATACAGAGTTTTCGTCCTATTTTTAAATACATTGATTGTTCTACAACACTTCCAATAAACGTAACAATAAATAAAAAACAATCTAAAAACTTTGTACAAAATGTAGGTATTCAGAACGATACAGAATTTTTGTCCTATTTTCCTATATATTGATTGTTCTACAACATTCCCAATAAACGTAACAATAAATAAAAGACAATATAAAAACGTGGAACAAAATTTAGATATTCAGAACGATACAGAATTTTTGTCCTATTTTCCTATACATTGATTGTCCTATAACGCTTCCAATAATCGTAACAATAAATAAAAGACAATACAAACACGTCGAATAAGATGTAGGTATTCGGAACGATACAGAATTTTTGTCCTATTTTTAAATACATTGATTGTTCTACAACACTTCCAATAAACGTTACAATAAATAAAAAACAACAATATAACAACGTCGCACAAAATTTAGGTACGTATTCAGAAAGACGTAGATCAAAGATTAGGTATTCTGATCGTATTCGTCCGGTCGACAAGGCAATTCCCGGTTATCGAGATCTAGCCCATTTACCTGACGCTGCAGTGATTTAGGATCGTATCAGGACGGACGACAATGTGCATAACAACAAGAGTGTGAACGGTTTCAATTAACCGGCGGGCGTTTATGGCGGACCGTTTCCACCGTACTGCGACGCACTGATTACACCCATGACGCGTCGCTTACGGTTATTTTAAGATCGCCGTAGATCAACGCGTGGATTCTTCCGACGACGACGCGACGCGACGCGACGCGACGCTTCGTTAAACGATGTCAATGGAGCCCCGACCTGCCGAGGATCCCTCGCGATCCATCGATCCGTACCGGAAGCGACTCTGTCGTCGTCTCGGTGGGTTCGTGTCAGGGTCCGAGTTCGTCTAGAAGATCGCTGATCGAACTGTCGTCGAGCACGAGGTCCCGAGGTCGATCTTCGACGGCTCGATCGATCGAGAATGCCCGCGAGACGGTCGTCGAGACTCGCAAGCTTCTATTTCCGTCGACGTTGACGTCCCGTGCGTTGACTTCTCTCGAACGATAGGATAAATCTCCCGTTGTTGGGGATGTTTATTCTTGACGTTTGTTAGGCTTCTTGAAAGATAATGATCTAGGGAACGAAAGATTTGACATGTTTCGGTGATTGTTCGACGTGAAATGTTAAAGATGTTGTTGGCTCTCGGAGAGCTTTAGCCTAGCTGTTGGATGATGACAGAAGCCTTTGCGCTGGTTTCCTCTGGAGACATGGTCTGCCGAAAGGTTCGAGACCTCTGAGATTTGGGGAAGATGGCTGGAGATGATTAAAAGGGAGCAGAGCTGGCTGTTAAGGTTGAGGAAGATGATTGAAGAGAGCGAAGGGTGGTTAAAGATAAATCGAGAGAGTTTTAGGTAGGCTGTCGAAGATGATCTGTTAGAATGTTGCTTGAAAAGGACCAAGATCAAGCAGGTAAATAAAATTAGGAGTAGTTGAAGAGAGTCGAAGTTATAAACAGCTAAAAAATCCTGAAGTAGGTCGGCAGTGGTTGAAAATGCTCACACAACGTCAACAACGATTGCAGAGAGTTTAAGAGCGCTGTGTAGAGGAAGTTGAACAGAGTCCAAGAAAATTTGAAGTTGTGGAAGATAAAGATCAGAAGTCGAAATCGCGCGAAAATGAGTAGAGATGTCGAAGAGAGGAAGTGAGACGCAATAGAGGACGCGCGAAGGACAGTAGAGGTCACTGAAGACCGAAACAGACCAGTTGAAGGGGATCCAAGAAGGTTTGAAGTCTCTGATTAGGGTCCAAGCAGGTTTGGAGTTGCTGAAGAGGCTCCAAGAAGGTCAGTAGCATCCGAGGAGATTCAAAGTAGGCTAACCTACAGTTTAAGGTAGTTGAAGAGCATTAGAAGCGGTCGAAGACGAACCGGATCGTGTTTCAAAGGATTTCTCGAAATTTTCGGAAATGTCGGAAGCTCGACGAAGACTCTTCTTCTCTAATTTGTCTTCAAAGCGAAAACAGAGTGCACACCTATCGTTTGACTCGAACGTTATGCTTCGACGTCGAATTTTTTGGAGATGCGACTCGCCAGTCATCATCCACTTCGAAATATAATTTATGGATTCCTAAAGAGTATTTTTTACAACAAAACTTTTTTCTCCCAGTAATAGACAAGATCGCCAGTGTCTAGTGAAAGTCGAAGCTTCCGCAGATATTTATACAAATTGCAATCGCACTCCGAGTATTTAATTTGTCTTCAAAGCGAAAACGGAGTGAACACCTATCGTTTGACTCGAACGTTTTGCTTTGACGTCGAATTTTTTGTAGATTTGACTCGCCAGCCACTATCCACTTCGAAATATAATTTATGGATTCCTAGAGAGTATTTGTTAGAACAAAACTTTTTTTTCTCAGTAATAGAGAAGATCGCCAGTGTCTAGTTGAAGGTTCCGCAGATATTTATACAAATTGCAATCGCACTCCGAGCGGACGCTATTTAATTTGTCTTCAAAGCGAAAACAGAGTGCACGCTGGGTTGGATCTTAGCTATACCTGGTGAAATTTTTTTGCGAGATTTTTTTCACGACCCCCCTCCCCCTAAAATTGTGCCATTGGGTAAGATAATAATTCTTGCAAAAGATGAAGTTGATCGGATAAGGGGAAGACGTGGCATATTGCCGTTGAAGTTGCGAAAAACATGAAATTTTGTAGGAATGGGAATATTTGAAGCAAAGACTTTTGATTATGACTAAACGTTCTTCTTGTGTCAAAATATTGATTATAATAGTACCAAAATGTAATATTTTCAATATAACAATTAACTAATTATCATATTTTTGTAAATATATATATTAAATTTTACGTATTTTATTGAAAGTACCAATTCTTTTAGCTGTATTCTTATACTAATTTATAAAAAGTAGAGAAATTAACGTTCGACATAAATATGTTATATATTTAATCAGAATATAATATTTTTAACTGGATGTGGTGAATATTACACCATATAAATATAAAAGCGAAGAAAAGAAAATAGAGCTATTCAGTTTAAATACTTTTTAATATATTGTAGACGACAAGTAGTCTTTTTTGCTTTTGGATAACGCTTTCTGTAATCTGATACAGTTTGCGATATAAATTGTTTTCCTTCTTCATTTCGCGATAGTACATCGTTAAAGTTTGACTTCTCGTTCTGCGGAATCATTAACTACAGTTAGTACAACTGAATTATGTACTATATTTAAGCCTCCGTTATAAGTTATAACTGATAACTGGGATCACTTTGCCATTCTGAGGGCTCCTTATTTATAAAATCTCGGGATATTGAAAACCTTTTAAAAAAATTTAAAGTTCTTTTAGAAATAAAGGCTGCAATGTTGTTACCAACGTACTCATTTACATTATTTGAATTAACTACTAATCTTTTTACATCATCATAATTAACGGTATCTAAAGCTACAACCATTTGCTTTTTTTATATGATGCAGAATATTGGGGTGAGAAAAGGCTAGCGCTACAGATTCGGGTGTTAAATACCACAAATGATTACAAAATTTTCACAGTGCTACGCGTATATGATACGCGTATAGACTTTTTAAAAACTCATGGTCTTGCCTTGAAGCCTCTGCAGCAATTGGAGCTTGGATCCATGATTATAAATACAATGTACCGATAACAATGCAAATCTAACGTATTCCATGTTCCTCATCCGTTGATAATATCAATTGATCTCTAAATAAGAATATTTTTAAAGAATGTATAGCCTAGGTCATCCATCTGATTTGGGATGGGCGAATTAGAGGTATTACTCCAACTGAAATGCGTCGTTCTCACCGGTGTTACGCTTCGCGATAACGGATTTGTTAGCGGGAAGGTGGCGGACAGAAATTAGGCAGGCTAATTAATGTGAAATAATCTTAATTCGTACAAAGTACACTTGTACTTGAATGCATGTAAGGAATTATGATAATTATGGAGGTATAAAATATTTAATTTGAATTTTCAGTATACTCTTCACATTTAGCGCGCAGTTACTTCTATTTCAAAACTTCGCGCTCGATGCGCCACGTCTTCCCGACGTCCGATTGATCTAAAACTTTGGATATATCATTTTTTCATGAAATGGAACAATATTGAGGGAGTCGTGCCCAAAATTTCATGGTCAAAAAATAAGGTCCACCCTAGTGCACGCCTGTCCATTGACTCGAACATTTTGCTTCGACGTCGAATTTTTTGGAGCTGTGTCTCGCCAGCCACCATCCACTTTGAAATATGTATAATTTATGGATTCCTAGAGAGCATTTGTTAGAAAAAACCTTTTTTTCTCCCAGTAATAGATAAAAATTGCAATCGCACTCTGAGCGGACGCGTTTCTCGCGATCCCGAGTAGATGCTCGAGAATACAACTGCAGCTGCAACTTTCGAGAGTGCATCCGTCGATCGGCCGACTTTCTCCGGATTTTCTCGCGTTTGTCGCGCAAGAATGAAACGAGCAGTCGTGTTTTCAGCTCTGCGAAAAAATTGTTCAGCTTTTACAGCAGCGGCGCGTTTCCACTTCGCGCCTTTCCAGTGTTCTCTCGCAGCGGATTCCGCGAGTTTCCCCGCTGTTTTGTTTGTCGTTCTTTGCCCCGGGGGCCGAGCCCTTTTCGCGAGCCCGCGTTTTTAAATCGCGTTAACCGCCCGCCTAGCGATTTATGCGCGAGCTTGTACACATTGCTCGAGTGGGAACGAAAACGGGAAAACTGAGAGAAAACAGAACGAAATCGAACTTAGAACAATAGCGGAGGGGCTCGTTCAATGCGTGAACCACCTGCTCTTTGTTCAACAACACTTTTACCGTCGGGGAAAGTGGCTTTGAAACATGAAAACACTTTTACCTTCGAGGGAACACCGTGCGCCACTTGCTCCACTTTTCTAGACGTTATTATTCAGCTCTGCGTCTTCAATTTTTAATAGCGGACCTTTCAACAGTTTCCTGTGCTTAGTTCACCATGAAAAATTGATTCTATTCAGATATGTTTTCTGGGATGTAGATCCAGCCATTTCCTGTTC
Organism: Lasioglossum lativentre; assembly: GCA_916610255.1. Taxonomy (NCBI): domain Eukaryota; kingdom Metazoa; phylum Arthropoda; class Insecta; order Hymenoptera; family Halictidae; genus Lasioglossum; species Lasioglossum lativentre. The sequence continues at coordinate 19,552,194 of OU744364.1, read as the reverse complement.
CTAGATAATACAAAACGTTCGAGTTCTTTCCATTTGTGTTTCAAGACGCAGTTCTTTAAAATGTCGAATAATACCATGAAACATCTTCAATATTTAATAACGCGACTTTTGGTCATCTTGCATTTTTAGCTAGTCATGCAAAATTTATTTAACCTTCGTACGCCCTTCAGCTTAAGATCCACCAAAATAACAGAATCCGCGAAAATAACCGCTTCGTTTCCATAAAAGTGCGGGACCATTAAATATTTTCTCGCAAATGAATTCGACGTGCGGGCGTTGTAAACACAGCGAATTAAATTCGCGCGAGTAATTTAGCCAAAATTCGGACTGGCGGTTCTCCCCGCGAAAAATACGCGGCGGTGGAAATTGCGAAATTACATTTGAGGCGATCGCCAACGCGACGCGGCCGGGAGAGTGAAATTTCCTTTTGTACGAGCTAATTACGATCACAAAGCGGCGTTACTCTGAATTTCAGAAGTTCACTCGCAATCTGCGCTTCCGCGCGGGAAGAGAATAATTTCCGCGTGTGCGCCGACTTCGCACTTTTCGCGCGGCGCTTTGTCGCCGTTTTCAAGTAGACTCCGCTGATAAACTCGCGGCGTCGGCGGCTAATTAACGAAACATTAAATACTTGAAAAACTATCTGCCGTTCTTCCGAAAAGTCCCTTGTCCGATAGAAAGATAGAGAATATTTTATTCCAAGCATTTACCATCGGTTGCTACAACCAGAGTCTCCAGATTTAGACTCGTGTCCCCACTCTAGTTTCCCCCTCTACAAAGCTATTCCCCCACTATTTTGTCGTGCACGTGTCACGTGACTAATTCGGTAATGGCAGAGAGAGGGTAACTTTTTCCCCTCAATTCGAGTCAATTCCCCTGATCTGGCGACTCTGGCTACAACTTTGACCCGACCGAGCGTCTTGCTCCCCGTGGCGGCCCTACTTCGCGAGCCGGCTCACGCGCGTACCATAGGAGCTATTCGTGGTGCATTAGGGCGACACCTGTATCAATAGGTTTCTACATTAGCATCGAGGTACTTTGTCAATGCGCTTTTTTTTGTCAGTGGTATCCACTGTAGGCCTATTCCACTGCGTCGCACGATAATTTCGAACAACGGCTGCAGAAAATAAATTTGGAAAATAAATTCGGAAGATAAATTTTAAAAATAGTTTTCAATTGTATTAACATGTGGGATAACTTGATTTTTGTGCACGTTTAGACGTGCTTGGAAAATTGGTAAGATCTACGGGAAGTTTGGACGTAGCTGTTTGCATCGCCGTCACTTACATTGTAACACTCTATGCTACGTGCCTGAGCTGCCTCGAGAACTAGGGCTGCCACGGGGAGCGCGACGTGCAGCCGGGTCGAGGGGGCGTTGCCTTCGAAAACCGGCTGTCGCGAGCACATAATTCCGAGGCCTGCTCTAGATTATCTAATTTCAGTTACACGAACCTATAAACTGACTCCAAAATTAATCAAGAGACGACCGAAATTACCACTTGTAAAAGTTCCTCAAAACTAGAGGAGTTCAGTCGCGCGTGTCGTAAACATTCCTAAAAACGATGCACTCGCGTCACTTATATTTCACACGGCGAAACGCGACCGTGTTAACAACGACGCCGTCGCGGAAATTCCTCGAGCCTGATAATTGAAAAGTACAGTTTCCCGTTTCGATTCGGTTTGTTGGCGGGGCCCGGCTCGTAATCCACTTTGCCCCGGGAACTTTTAATACTCGGTCGACACTCGCCATTAAGCCGCGTAAGTAGGAAGCCTGTGCCGCGGGCCATTCGAGTCTCAGATTCAAATTCTGAAACACTGGAACCGACGTAACGAGGCCGCGGCTTTTAAAAAATAATAACTGCCCGGCGGTGGTTTCACTTCCACGAAACTTTTCTGCCCACGAAAAAATAGGGGACTTTAAGGGCAGTCTTTTCGACTAAACGCCGCTCGTGACACAGAAAAGAGCACAATTATTATAAATAACGCCATTTCTTCGATATCGTGCCGGGGGCTAGTGTTAAAGATTTCTAGGTTCTTATTTAATTTATAACAAAGTTGGCCTAAACAGAAATTATCGTTGTCCTCCGTTGTGTTAAAAATGATTTATATATCCTCTTCGTGTAAAATACATTTTGTATTGGAATAATTATAACAGGGGCAGTGTTTTCACTGTGTTAAAAATCGTATGGATATTTCCGTTATCTGTGATACAATTTATCCTGGAATAATATAAAGAGAAAATTAAATAAAATATGTATTGATAGTACCTTTACTATTTTTTAAATTATATCTTCTCTATATTTAATACAATTTTTACTGAAATGATATAAGATTATGAAATTCTGAAATTCGATTATTCAATTGAAAAATATCGATGAAGGTTTCATCGTGTTAACACTGACATGGATATTACATTCAAAGACTCGATAGAGTGAAGAAGTCCAAAATTCGATTCAAAATCGAAAATTCGTCCACGACAAATTCGATTTCGATGGTCGCGTTGCTTATCGTCAGTTGCATCATGGCGGTGAACGTGGTCAAACAGCAAAGTTCACGGAGACAAATCAATTTCGGGAGTCCTGTTCGTGGACGGTCACCGGATTCGGGTCGGAAAGACCCGACAGACCCGACAGAACGGAGATCAGAGAGAAGCTCGAATGTAAATCACCGACAGAAGTCTAACGAAGGATTGATCGGGGTGTAGTATACGGGGACCGGTCCTTTGTAAACCGTCCGCCGATTAGGCCAATGCTGATCGGTCCACCGATTGTTGCCCGCGTTTCGAACTTACGCGACCTGTTTACCAACGCGACGGATTATGCCTTTGTGTCTACCAGCCGATGATCAATGACGCGATAATGTTGCTATTCTGTAATTTATGGGGAATCGTACGATCCTGGGAAACGGATCCCACGGTCTCATGAACCAGCAAATTAACTTGACCTCCCGCGAAACTGTTCGAAACGTGTAATAGATTAAAAGCTTCGTTTCACTTATCTTTTTAGTTCAAGTGGAGAGAGTACGAGCGTCTCTGTTTGCATAATTCATGCAGTGTCCGGGGGGGAAAGCTACTTTGCGCGGGACGATGTTTAATCGACACGACTTTCCAGGTTCGGGAAAAATGCTTCTTGTGATTTTCCGTTTTATAGACATTGCCGAGTAGAATTTCATCTATTAAAAAAACATCAAACGAATCGAACGCCTGGAACGTCCGGTGAGAATAAGCTCAAATTTCACAAGAAAGTACAGTAGTACCTCGGTCGTTGCACGAAACGGGACCGAAAGTGCGTGAAGAGATCGAGGTTGTGCATCTAAAGAGGCAACCAATCACGCGAACTGATTCTCCATCTCCCCACTCCGTATTTGCCCAGTGTCGCCAGATCAGGACTTGTCTCCCACTCTACCTTACCCCTTCTACGACGCTGTCCCTGTACTTCCCAGCGGCGAGCATCCCCACGCTTCCACCACGGACCGGTCACGTGTCACAATGTCGCGTGACTAACCCGGTGAATGGCAGAGTGGGGGTAGCTCTCTTCCCCTCAATTTCCCCTGTCTGGCAACACTGTCCCTACGTAGCCACCACGAGTTCCAGCACATCTAACAACTCGTGGTTGATTTTTCTTTTTTTAATAATGATACTGCCTATCATTGCCCGCTGATAGCGATTACTCTATTCTCCACCGAGTATGCGTTTCCTCCAAGAATACCGTGAATCAACAAAAAGAACTATCGGCTCCGTCGGTGCGGTGATAGGTAATCAATGAAGCGAGTGATCGCGCGCCGCGCCGGCTAATTAATATCTCCATAAATAACGAGAAGTGTCCCACGGTGAATCGCGTTTATTTATGGTTCACCGACGCCCTATAAATTACAGACGTTCCGTTAATCGCGGGCACGCACCGTTCACGCAATCTTGTTAAGTGATTACAAATTGGCCGGGGTGAGAGAAAGAGGGGGAGGGAGAGAGGCGGGTCGCTCTCGTGCCGCACCAACGGGTAGAACTAGCTTTACCCGACGACCCGACAGAGAAAGACGGGTGAAAGGAGAAAGGAGGGTCGAGTGGACAGTAAATCTTCTCCTCGCCGTGGAAGAATCGTTCGAGGAGGCGTGTGATCTTTATCGCTCGATGTTCAACCGGAATAACGGGCGAGATATTAAAATCGTAATTACCGCGAAATCCATCCTCCTCTTTCGCTTCTTCTTATTCTTCTTCTTCTTTATCCCACTTCATCTCCTCGCTTAAATAAAACCTTGCTTTTCACTTTACTCCTTTAAAATCGAAATTAGGTATTCTTCAGCTCGCGATTGGGTAATTTATTTAAAGAGGTACTCCTCTTCGATTTTGATGAAATTTAAATATGTTGTGCAGCTACACATTTTGAACAACTTTTTCCTTTTCATATTCCAGGGACTCTCTTTTAGTTTTCGAGATATTCTCAAAATACTGTTGCTACTACCGGATTGAATTTTCCGTAATCGTGCACGTTCCGTGGCAACGTTTGCGTAAGCCTGCGTAAGCCTGGTCCGGCTGTCTGTTTACAGTTATCGTTAATTTGGTTGTTTAAAAGATCCACCCAACCTAATCCAGATTTAACCCAGACCCAACCAGACCTAGATTCATATAAAGTGTAACCTAAATCTAAGTTGCATTCATTCGAATTATTGAAAATGCATAGATTTTTGAGAACTAGATTCAATCTATAGTAGTAGCAATAGTTTTTTGCGAATATCTCGAAAACCAAAAGAGAGCGCCTAGTATATGAACAGGAAAAAGTTGTTCAGAATGTCGAAATCTATAACATATTTAAATTTCATCAAAATCTGAAAGAAGTACCTCTTTGTAAATAATTACCGAAATGGATTCAAATTAATATTGCATTATTAGACATTATTATTATCAGTGTAATCTAAAACAGTAAAAACAATAGAAGAATTTAAAAATACTGTTACATTATTTTTAACCTATTAAACATATTAAGAGAGAAAATTTTCTATTTCACTTCAGTTTGTTACAAATCAGGTAAAAAATTTTTATTTTGCATACAGATCCGCTGTCTATTCATTATTCATTCACCGTTTAATAATGGCTACAAAAAATCATTTTTCGATTTCTATTGTTGTAAGGCTATCACAAATCGCTTTGTTTAATAGTCGGTGCGTTGATCTTTTCTATCGATCTATCGATCGCTGTACGCAGAAAAGATGTTCTCCGTAAATGAGGTTCGTGGAAAGCATTGCACGTTACTCCGAAGCAGAATGCAGATTAAGATGGCGCAGAAATGGGATCTCTTCTGCTGGAGACGTTGCATCTTGATGTTATTAAGCGGTTCTTTCTGCTTGCCACCGCAAGATCTCCCTTCAGAGGTTCTCTTTGTTCTCGACGTAGTGACTTATTTTTCTTTTCCTCTGTTCTTCTTCTTTCCTTCTATTGTTCCCTTGGAATCGATTTTAAACGGATACTAATAAAGACATAAAATTCGCGTAGATTGCCTATTAAGAAAATTTAAAAGAAAGATATCTATCATTTTAATCAATGCTGTAAAAAGTAATGCATTCAGAAATATACTACAATCATCAAGATAGGAGCTATCTTTGTATAATTTTTGCTATCTGTTCATAACAATTTGATCACCCACTGTAATGTGTCATAATATTTTATATTGCACGAGTAGATCCGCGAACATTCAAAGAGCCTTCTCGTCTACAAAAAGTTCAGATACAGTGACTCCCACTAATATTCGGACACTCTTAAAAAGACGATAACTTTTTTAATATTCGACCATACAACTTGGATTTTTTTTAGAAGTTAGAACAATCGGTTTTGTTACATAACGTGAAAAGAATTTTAGAAGAAATTGCAATTGGTCGGAATTCCAGAGAAAATACTAAAAGTTATGTTTTACAACTTTTTTATGTGGGCTCATATTGAAAATGTAGAAAACACGTTTCGTAGATCTGTATCAATTAAACATGTTCCGAAAATTTCATTAAAATCCGTCAACGTTGCAATGGGCTACAAACGTTTAACCCGGTGTTAGTTAGGTGGGGCCTCACAGATCCCAGACATTTTAGATTTTTGTTGAAAAATAAAGATGTTTCAATGTGTTCAGTATTCTTGAATAATAAAAATTTAATTTTGTGGGTGTCCGTTTTTACTCTGTAAAAGTACAAGTTTCTTAAGCAATACCTAATCTAAAATTGATGAAAAAGGTATTTATTTCTATAATACAATAATATCATTTCGGTGGGTGTGAGACCCCACCTTACCACTTTCGATACATTTTCCCACCTTACCAACGCCGGGTTAAAGATGGTAAAAATTGCCATTTTTCTCGATTTTCGGCCTCTAACTGCAATAAATCTAAGGATTCATATATCTTTCAATGCCTGTCGTTTTTTCCCACATCAACCGATTTCGATGAAACTTTTACAATGCATATAATTGACACAGATCTACAAAAGATATTTTTTAAATTTTCAATATAGACCAACTGTTGGGAATTGGTAACTAAATGACTGAAAACACCGAATGCCTTTTATATATTGTTTTAATAAACAGCTCGGAAGGACGATCCTCACAGTTCTTGAAATAAGGAAAAACCCAAGGCTGAGTTGTTTATTGCCCTGGCCCTTGGGTATGACAAAGGCCAGGCCTATGCGTCCAATGACATCCGGTCTGTTATTCTACGTTAGAGAAACTGCAGTGTTTCCCATGGACAACGAAATTCATTTTTGCTCTCTGGGAGTTGCATTATTATTGCTAATAATCCAACGCCCACATAAAAAAGTTGTAAAATGCAACTTCTGGTGTTTTCTCAGCAATTCCGACCAATTGCAATTTTTGAAAAAATTTCTTTTCACATCATGTAGTAAATTAATTGCTCTAACTTCTCAAAAAAGTTCAAATCGTATGGCGCAATATCAAAAGTGTTATCGTTTTTTTAAGAGCGTCCGAATATTAATGGGAGTCACTATACGTTTGTTTGTTTTCTCAATGCGCAATTTAACAACTGGAGAGTATCCAACGGTCAATAAAACAACACTAAAGACAATTCTCCCGAGACTTCATCCCCGAGGAATTCTTCCAATACTTTCCTCGCGAAGTACTGAAAAATGTCTTAATAACTTCAGCAAGAATTTCCTGGCGAAGTTCCACCGAGTCTCCTCGGATCTTCTGGAAATGCTCGCCGTCTAATTGCGACTGGCGTTATCGCGTTCTCTTACGATCGCGCGTGCATGGAAATTTCTCGCGGTCCGTAGAACTCGAGGTTGCAGTTCGCGACTCTGATAACGATGACGCGTTGTAACAACAACCTTCGCGGCGATCAATGTTCGGATCGGCTACGAATGTACACAATCGTTGCACCACGCCGCGCCGCGCCGATGTCTTCGTTTCTTTTGCTCGCAATCGGACCGCTCTTATCGACTCGGGTCGAGATATCGCCGAATGATCGTGCGAATAGTTTATAGTCTATCGAATGACTTCCGGCGTTCCTTCGTTTCATTCTTGGAAGTTGAGGTACTTGGACTTCAGCTCGGGTTAAGAAAAATCCTATCTGGTTCAATACACTGTTTCCCACGGAGTTTATAACTTAATCTGTGCCCGAGGAAGATGAGAAATATTCTGCATTGTTCTGCGGCAGCTTCCGCCATTCTCAGACACGAATTGCCGATCAGAAGGTGGAGGAAATACGTGTCAGTGTAGTATTGTTCTTCAATTAGTGTACTAGAATATTTGGTGTCTCGAAATCATTTTTCTGATCACTTATCATTTTTTCATCTCTTTCCCATTTGAAGGAAAAGAAAATGGAACACGCTGCGAAGATTGACACATCAAAATAAACACAATGGTTGACACATCAATATAAATACGACGACTGACATGTTAAAATAAATACTGGAACGTGCGAAGATTGAAAGTATTTCAAAATATCCATATACACTGAATACTCGGTTCTCGGAAAATTGTCTATAGTTAAATTGTGATAATTTCGTAAAAAATGATCTTACTACAACAATTTTTAAACTCGTTTTTAAGCTACTAGCCTCTAGTTTCACGATCCATCGATCATTTTATTTTAAGATTTTTTTCACGATGTACCATGCGAGTATTTAAAGATGCGTTTTTATCGCAACTGCTACACATTCAAATGTCTTTGAAAACATTGAAAAATTTATTTCTTGCCAGAAACCACAGTAGATTTAAAGATTGAAGCTTCCTCTTTACAACGACACCTTACAAACTGATGCATCATTTTTCTTCGCCGTTTTATTGCGCTTCGAATGAGAGGAGTGTCGCCAATTTCTCAGTAGTACAAGTTACACGGCGCGGGCTTTCAAGGGCTATAAAACAGTGAATAAAAATCGTACATCAATGTTTAAGAATTCATTGTAAAGAGGTGGCTTCAATCTTTATATCAGTGGCAGTTTCATTAGCGAGAAAATTTTTCGAAAGTTTTGGAGATGTAGCAGAGGGATCGAATTTTTCCACGGAGAATCGTGATTTTCCATTTCGCGGCGGCCATATTGTCTCGGGATTCCAGATGCCTGTTCCAGAATGGCAGCGTGCACAAGGGCAGTATTTTGGTTGCCCGTGCTCCGCGACCAATTTTAGGGTGATTCGGAGTCCGTGGCTCGGCCCGCAATCTTCCCGAATGGATTCCAATTAAAACGACTGTCTGAAGGGGATACGTACGGCTTCGGCGGTCGGCGACGGTTCAAAGAGGTTCGCGGCGAACCTCGTCGGCATCGCATCGTATCGCGCCGGAGCGCTTTCATAACTGTTAATAGGAAACAATTGCCGTCTCTCGATTAAATTCCGCTGAACTATTACAGGCGTCCGTGTCGCGCGACCGGCTCCTCCTGTTCGTGAGGTGACTGGCCTTTCTCGCGTCCGTAGTCCTCGACATTCCCTCCGGTGCTTCCCAGTTTTCCATTTCGCGATCCCCCCACGCCCCGGCATTACCGTAATAATCAACCAGCCTCCGAAAGCGATCTCGTGCACCTCCCCCTCCCGGACTCCGCGATTTCTCCTTCCGGTGCGGCAGGAATTTCGCGATTCCCCGGGCCGACGTTCGCGAATGCTTGCAATCGAAGTTGCGCTCGCCGGATGGCGCGGCGAATATCGAATACCGCGTAAAACAGTTTACAAGTGCTGTACAGGGTGTCTCACCTGATTTTGACATTTGGTTCACGTCGTTACAGTGTCCTCTCCGTAACTGTCCAAAAGATCTCCACCGTAACTGTTAATATTTTATTCAAATCACTGGAGGATCATTCTTGGAACTATGTATTAAAAAATATATGATTCTATGTAAAAAACAAGGTTGACCTTCACATGACCTTTACGCGTGAAGCCATTAAAAAATCACTCAAAACATTTGTCCTACATATCAAAATAGTGACATATCAAATGTTACAATCAAATTGTAGTGTTTATATATGTGAACGAACAATAAAGAATTCGCATATCATCGTTTTGGATAATCGAGGTTCTACTTCTACAGATGGTCGATTTTCGTGTCGGAATTTGGCGCTATAGTTTTCTGAACGCGCCATTGATGAGCACGCAGAGTAACTGGTTTTGGGATCATTGCCAAGGACCGCTGTTGAAAGGCTCTGCTTTATTCCCATTGCCCACTCGCCTTAATGATTAGAATACTCCGCCTTATAATTAGAATTTTTCGGTGAAATGGATTTCGTTCGATGACGTTGTGATTTTTCGTTTCGGCACGGTAAGACTCGCTTACGAATTTCTCTCAAGAAACTTGGCATACTGGTGTTATACGAGAACACTGTTATTTACGAGACTACACGAAAATTTATGCTGTATCAGATGTGGTTTCAGCCGGCGTCTGTTCCATTGTGATTCTTGAACTAAAGGCAACTTGAACGGTTCTAATGCGGGCGATCGTTACGACAAAATTTTCCTAATCCCACATCATTGACAGATTACTCTCGTTGTGCATTCATCCGGATTGTTTACTCACCGGTGGTTAATTGCTGTTGGTCCGGGGTCTTGTTCGCGTGTTGATTATCTGTGTTGGCCAGCGTTCGTAGCTTTGTTGGTCGATGTTATCCGCACCGGTGGCAGAGTAATGTCTTTACAACATTGTGATCGATGTGCTACCAGCTGAGGCCGATGCGGTTGTTCCTGAACTGTCGTCTTTATGCTTCCTCGAATTATATCATTTTTGTTTGATTTTTTGAAACAGTTTCCTTTACGGAATCAAATCTCTTTACCGAATCGAAATAAAATCTTCTTACTGAACCCTTTGCGGAATCATCTCGTCACTAGAAATTACATTTCTTTACCGTACGCTCTCCTTTCTGGATCGTACTGAATTTCAGTAGTGTTACGAATATGTACAGTCTTAAAAAAACGATAACTGTTTTGATATTGCACCATACGATTTGAACTTTTTTGAGAAGTTAAAGCAATTAATTTATTACATGATGTGAAAAGAAATTTTTTCAAAAATTGCAATTGGTCGGAATTGTAGAGAAAATACAAAAAGTTGCATTTTACAACTTTTTAATGTGGGTGTTGGAATATTAGCAATAATAATGCAACTGTCAGAGAGCAAAAATAAAAACGTGGTAAAATGAAATTCGTTGTCCATGGGAAACACTGCAGTTTCTCTAACGTAGAATAACAGACCGGATGTCATTGGACGCATACGCCTGGCCTTTGTTATACCCAAGGGCCAGGGCAATAAACAACTCTGAGCCTTAGGTTTTTCCTTATTTCAAGTGGGCGACTGATTTTCTCTTTCGCCCCTGCTACATTTCTTTCTTTCATTTTTCACTTCGAGTCTGCTAGCCGAACTGTGAGGATCGTCCTTCCGAGCTGTTTATTAAAACAGTTTATAAAAGATATTCGGTGTTTTCAGTCATTTAGTTACCAATTCCCAACAGAGGGTCTATATTGAAAATTTTTAAAATATCTTTTGTATATCTGTGTCAATTATATGCATTGTAAAAGTTTCATCGAAATCGGTTGATGTGGGAAAAAACGACGGGCATCGAAAGATATATGAATCCTTAGATTTATTGCAGTTAGAAGCCGAAAATCGTGAAAAATTGCAATTTCTACCATCTTTAAACGTTTGTAGCTCATTGCAACGTTGACCGATTTTAAAGAAATTTTCGGAATATGTGTAATTGATACAGATCTACGAAACGTGTTTTCTACATTTTCAATATGAGCCCACATAAAAAAGTTGTAAAACATAACTTTTAGCATTTTCTCTGCAATTCCGACCAATTGCAATTTCTTCGAAAATTCTTTTCACGTTACGTAACAAAACCGATTGTTCTAACTTCTAAAAAAAAATCCAAGTTGTATGGTCGAATATTAAAAAAGTACATAGGATCGTCAGTGACATATTTTCAGCTGATCTTAATTGCGTCGGAAACACTTTTCTAATCTCCTGATGAGAGACCCATTGATAAAGAATCATTCGTAATTGAAGCTGTTTCTTAAATTGTGTTCTCATGTTCGCGCGCACAACCGCGCGATTGCTAGCGCGCGAAATTTTCGCTGGTTCGCAAAGTATCCGCAGCTGGCGCCTACACCAATCGCGCGGACGCGCGACAGGCATAACTCCGCGAGGACCGCGAAACATCGCGTCGAAACGGCTTTTCCGTGAAGGCATCGGGTTTGGAGCGTACTTGGAAAATTCCTCTGGCATCGGAAATGGGTCAGTGTGTCCGCCGCGAGGCTGAGGTCGAGCTCTCGTTGCGGCTGGTGTGCATCTGCATTCTGCAGTGGCCGAAATCGCGACGCGCCGACCGCGGCACCAATCGATGTACACTATATAGTATAGTGCTCACTGAAATTTTTGTGAAGTCTGGGATTCTTCATCGCATAATTAGCTTTTATACGGCACCACTTTAAAGTACGTCTATCTCCTTCCTTTAAGTAGTTTTATTCTCTTTTCTTGTCTACTGAGATAAGGCTCCATTGTAAATTTTGTAAATTTTATTGTAACAGATTTGGAAAATTTAAGCGGGCACTGCTGTATTTGCGAGCGACGCCGACACCGACGCCGACGCCGCGCCGGCGTCGTTTCCCACGACAGAAAACTCGGGGCCGATATACTGATACGCCGTTTATCGCGGATCGTTCCAACCGAGTAAGCTAGTCTGCCCCAGCTCCTACCGCGTGGGAGACGGTCTAAAGGTCATTCCTGATACAATGACCGTAATTTTGTTTGTTTATACTACCCGAGACCGTGACGGTCCTCGTGAACCTTGGGTTAAGCCCTGTCCCGCGGGGGAGTTGTAAACAGGGTCTTGCTCCCCCAGAATATCTCGCGAAACGTAGAAATATGGCAGAAATCGTCTTATGGTTCTATTGGGTCTGTCTCTTTGAATTAGTCTTGAGCCCTACAGCACTATATATATTGGATTTGTCTCTGAAGCTTATTTTATTTAGGGAGTTCGTTCTAGTAGCTTTTGGTGGACGTACCATGTTTTAGGTCAGGGTTTCCCAAACTATGTTCCGCTGAACCTTGATTAGGTGTTCCGCGACAAATTGGAAAGGTTTTATACACTCCAACACATTTTAAAGATCTTCTACTTCATATTGAATATAATAATTATATTATAGTTTCACATATAAAAATAATTACTAAATTAATAATGTGTTTCAATAACATTTTCTAAAATTTTTACTAGTAAGAATTACCCAATCTAACAAAATAAGCTCTGTTCCGTTAAAATTTCCGGGTTTGCGAAGTGATCCATTGCAGAAAAAGTTTGGGAAACCCTGTTTTAGGTAGCTTAATATGCTTAGCTCAGGTAGCCCACGTGGTCCTAGGGCTACCTTTTTGGGTTAGCCTTGACCCCTCCGGGGTCTACGTATAGCATTTGTCTTTGAAGCTTACAGCGTATTCTAAAGAGGAAAGAATCTAGGTTAGATATCGAGTAGTCTAGGATGTATTTTAATCGTTTTTCAGCTGAAAATTTTTTCACAGAGTTATTTTTCCGAAGCAACTAAAATGTCGTTCACAGTGAATATAAGTGTCACTCGTTCAGTCTTAGGTTAAAAGCAATACGACTGTAAACAACATGTAAAAATTTAATTTAACTTTCTCGACTCGTATCGTTGATGCATTGAAAGGAGAGTATTCTGCTGCAAGGATAGTCATCCGTCGCAGTTTCTCATCGATTTTTGGCAACTAGTGCACCCAAACAATGGTCGATAACGAACCATGGTACTTCGATGCGAAGATAAAAAAGGATATTGCTCCTGGCCAGGTAAAATGAAATCTCAACAGAGAATGCTGCACGCCGAACTGAAATTGACAAAAATGTGAATTTGTTGCTACAAATTTGAAGTTATATGAAACATCATTTTTACTGCTGTAATTCGTCGCGTTTGAAACCGTCAGAATCACTTGTATGAGAAAACAGTATTCTTTCCAGTTTCGTAAACTGTCATAAAATTTATCAATTATGCCTCCTGTAGATTCCCTCTCGTACACTTTACTAGCGCAGGGCGATTGTTCCTCTTCTTCGAGTGATAAATGTCAGCGAAGAAGCTACAAATTTTTCCAAGCACTCCTGCGAAAATCCGGTTGCAAAAATCAGCCCAGCTGTTCCAGGCTCTTGTCCCAAGGTATGAAGCTGCTCCAGGTCCCCAATTGTCAAATTTCGTAGACTAACCGGGAGGCGAAGCGAGCCCTACGAGCCAGCAAACGAACCGTGACACCGTGCGCCAGCGAAGCAATCCTTCACCGGGCGTCTCCCTGGAAAATATTTCATACCCGGCTTATTGCGGATGGTCCGGGACCGTAAAGGCGAACATACACTTCTTCACTTTGGATGCACAAGCCGGATGATTCATCCACAATGAATGCGAAAGACGAGAACTCAGCATTTATACCGGGTGGGGCAAAGAGATCTCGGCAATGTAATTGATACCATATACTTGATACCAGAGTTGGGCAAAATTGTCATCTAAATAAAAGTTTCGGATAACGAATAAAAAATAAAAAGATTTTTATTCATTATTCGATGGTTCGAATATAAAAAGTATCTTTATTCGACGAGCATCGAATAAATAATTATATTTGACGAGAATTTATTCCACGAATAAAGATAATTTTTTTCATCCGAACTGGCTTTATTCGAACTTCGAATAATTTTTTCATCTTTTATCTGTATCTTTTATTCGGAGGCTTCGAATAAATCTTTCCACAACTACTGCCAATTCTAATAAACGCGAACCATCGAATAATGAATAAAATTTTTTAAATTTTTTATTCGTTATTCGAAATTTTTATTTAGATGACAATTTTGCCCAACTCTGCTTGATACTATAATATAATATAGTAATTGAAGCGTTCCGAATTTCGCAAGTCCGATATACCAAACTTCGCGGTAATGATCAGGTGCTTTGACGAGGTTAAAAACTTAACAACGCCTATTTGAAATGAGACTCGATTCCTAGAAATCAACACTTAAATATATTTTAAAACTTAACAATGTATTTACAATGTTTTACGTTTGATTTGACGAGATGTTGCGATGTTCTAGATTTAGTTGTATCGGTTCGAGAGGTAGTTTGAATCTGTTCGATAGTATCGTGTCGCGTATTACGTCGGCTCGGATCTTTTTCTATTGGTTGGCTGTAAACTGTATGAGAGTGACTAAATGGTTTCTAATCGGTGGATGGATGGTATGTTTAGGTCGTTGGGGTAGGGATATGCAAAACTAATCTGTATTTTTGTTAAGAGAAATTAAGTGTGAAGGATATGGGAAACTATAAGTGCTGTTTTGGTTTCAATCGACCTCTCAATGGGTTCGTTGACGTAGGTCTCAAAGTGGTGTCCGATGACACCCAAAACACTTCTAGGACCGTCGCGTCGCGTGAGTGTCTCAAAATCTCACGTTCGGTCTGCGTGTGACCGAACAGTAATATTATAATATAGTAATATTACACTATAATATAATATAACATAATATAATAAATACATATAATTGATACCTAGTTTTGAAGAAACCTCAACTAAATTCTCGCTGTCTAGCATCTCAATTCTCATTCTTTTTCCTACTCTGAGAAATAGGTATTAACCTATACAGATTTTTGATCGCCATCGAGTCGTCTCATTCTAGCGCGCGGCGGATGAATATTAAGAGTCGGCCAGGGAGTTTGCGGTATCTCGGATTTCGAAGGAAAGCCGCCCTCCCCAATAGAGCGTCGATTTAATCCGTCCGGAAACCGGTGTCTGACAAATCGGCCGGATTATATCCATTCATCAGCGAGCAGGCCGCAGTCTGTTTGCGCGCGTTGCGCTCCAGCAACCCACATTTATCTCGTGCCAAGCCTGCGCTTTCGTATTTACGGCGTGCACGGCTCGACGTGCCGGCCGTGAACGTCAGTCTCCGGCATTTTTCCCGACTTTTGTTTTGCCCGTGTCGCAATCGATCCACCGCAACCGGCCTACCGTCTCGATCGCGATTATTCTATATCTGAGTGTCCCTATCAATCAATTATACTCCCCCAGACACATGGGGCACGGTGAACATAAGCGGACGGGGTGCCTGGGAGGACGGACTCGGTTTATGATGCTCGCGTCATGATCTGCTATTTTTGAGATCGAGTTCTCTTTGCACGTGTCTTTTTCGCAAGGCTCGTACCTTCTAGATCTTTGATTTTTCAAGGATCATATTCATGGGATGATTGTATTGGGATGATGTTTTTGAAAGTTTTCTGGACGATATTAAGTCGTGCAGAATATACTACGAATTTCATTTTCGATTCTTGGAAGCTTTTAACCCCTATCTTGGTTGCTGTACAATTTTTCAATTTTTCCTGATTGTATTATAAGATGTATTTTTATTTTGAGGGTCAATTGACTATTTTTTATTCGAATATAATTTAGCTAAGTACTATTTCTTCAATAAATTAAATTACAATTTCAAAGTTTCTTGTATTGCCAAAATTTAAAAAAATATTTGACAGACGCAATCCTAGTAAACCCCTGAAGATGATCAAAACTTTGACCGAAACGTCGGAATTACGTTGGTAATTTGCAAAATTGCTTTGTAAATTTATTAAAAAATTGATCGAACCTTGCGCCGAAAGCATTAACTTTTAGTTATTAACAACAAATACACTATTAGCTAACTACTTAACAAAGTGAGTGTTTACATTGTTATCAGCGGTCTCAATTGACCGAGTTGCAAATTTAATGAAATCTGCACCCTAATGCAAATTCGGCAACCCTCCCCTATGAAGTAATTATCGCTTCTCATTTGATTTAGCTAAGTACCCCATACAAATAGAACTATTCGCAGTGATATCAGTGGTCACAATAGACTATACGTTGGAAATTGAGTCAAATCAATGCCCTGGTTCAAAGTCAATAACGCTCTCCTATCAATTAATTATAAATATCTCTTAGCATCTGATATCAGCTAAGTGCCTTATAGAAATAGAACCCATCACAGTGTTATCAACTGTGAGTTCGAAATTGAGTCAAATCAATTCCCTGGTTCAAAGTCGATAACTCTCTCCTATCAATAAATTATAACGTTTGTTTAGCATCTGATCTTGAGCTAAGTACTCCATAGAAATAGAACCCATCACAGTGTTATCAACTATGAGTTTGAAATGGAGCCGAACCCATATGGTCCAAATTCAACCTCCCCTAACGATAAACTATAAACTTTGCTTCGCATCTGATTTAGCTAAGTACCCTGAAGAAAAGAACCATTCACAGAGTTCCCATTGACAGCAAATGCGATCTGAATTGACCACGAGTTGCAAGCTAGCTTCGTGAACCAGTCAAAACTCGTCGACCCTCCCCTACGGCCTGGGTCCGTATTCAACAGTGTCACCGAAAAGAAAAGTAGTTGGCAAGCGGAAACGGGGACGTCGATCGTGAAAATAGGCTGACGCGTTTGGTCGGATGGCAGCGTCAGAGTGTCTCCGATCGCGTCATCGTGGTTCGAGCATCGGGCCGTCGCGGACGTCACCGTTCGATGCCAGGGGCGTCGCGACGCCACGACGCGCCAGGCGGATCGCGGCAACAACAGCGTCGGCGGCAGTAGCACCAGTCTCGTTCCCAGAAATTCGACGATATCCGGTTCGCGCCGGTTCCCGCTGGCTCGCTTCCGATCTTCGGCATCGTCTGCTGCACGCTGCTCGACGCGGCGTCGCGTCGGTGTCGGCGTCGTTGTCGTCGACGTCGTCCCTTTTCGACGAGTCGCGTCCGCTTGTAACCGAGGGGATGAAAAAGAGGGGACACGGCGTCGTTGCGTAAGCGTCTGGACGCCGAGGCACCGTTGCGTCAGTCGTTCGAAAGCTACTAAGCATCGCGGTCCACGAAAACTCGGCCGAGAGCAAAACCGGCGCTCGCCTGCGAACGCTAATCCGTGAGTCTCTCGCTATTCCGGGGCGTCGGCTCCCGCTCGAAACCGGGGACCGTTCCCCACCGGGTTCCCACGGGGTTCCTGCGCTCCTGGCTGGGTCTCCTCAAGGTCACAGCGTCCGACGTTGTTCCGTGTGTCCCGGACCTTGGTGCTGGGAAATCTCAAGGTCAATGCCACGTCGCCCCGCAACAGCAACAGCCGCGCAGTCGCGTCCTCCTCAGGATCAGATGGTTTTATGGTGGCGCCTCCGAGAGATCGAACGCATCCCCTCTCGACGTTCGATCAGGATAGCGCGACGTCGCCTCGATCGATCGATCCATCGATCTATCGCCGCGTCTCAGCTATCGACCATGCGGTTACGTAAGACGTGCTCGTTATTTCAGCATCGCGAGACTAATGATCACGGATCGTGATTCTTCGGGGACCTCCCGCTTCGTCGGTGATCCCAATCGTCGAACTTGGGTTTTTCAGCGGATTTACAGAGCCTGGCTACTTAGAGATTAGATTCGAGATTGATAGCTAGAACACGTGTCATGACGAGATCGAGCATCGATACCCCGTTTCAGCATTATGTCGATGACTACTGTTTTCGATTGTGCTCTATGAGTTCGTACTTTTTATTGCGGTTTCGTTTTCATCACGGTTTCCTGTGAATCGATGCAAGGTGTGATTAAAAGCGTGCTCGAAAAGTTTGCGGTAGGGGTGTGAAGCGAAATTGAGAATGCGAGTAGTGGTGGCAAGGTCGTTGACATAAGGGTTGATATTCGCATCCCCTCCATTTCTTGGAACACCGCTCGGACCTTTCTCTTTAATCCGCTCGGAATTTTTCGATGCAGTTCTCGATGCAAGATATCATAGTTTCTCAATGCAGTTTTCGATGCAGATTTTTACATCTATTTGCGACCTATTATATAAATGTGCTCTTCGCGCATCTCCTATTTTTGCATACATTCAGATGATTTGGTTTCTTTATATTATTGGCAAACGGAAGACATTTAATATGATTGAATTAGAACTGTAGGTATATTGTGACAGATCAGGAAGGACGAACAATCTATAAATCATTGACATAACCTATACACGTACGTGCAATAAATTATAAAATTCAACGTACACTTGTCAAATTTCAATTATTGGGAACAGTGTATGTAGCACGAACATTGTACGAAGATCGATAATAAGGAAATTAAATTTTCATGCGAAATAAAAATTGTCTATATTAATTACAAGCTCCAGAACTTACGTGGATATTTATTTCGTTTCTCAATAATTTTACAGAATTGAAAACAATTTTTTAAATTCTTTCTATTTCGCATTTCGTGCACTCGTTTCTAATAATTCACTATCATTTTACTTTCTACCTTCACTATCATTATGCAGTGCACGTACAATAACAATAGCATCACTTCCTCGCACAAGCATCGAAACAACTACACCAATTGCAATATGAAAACTACGAAACCACTCTGCCTGGTGCATTGTCAACGTGGACCGGAATAAAAGTCAATGCTGCAGAAATTGTGGGCAAAGAGGAACGGAGCGGATTAAAGGGGAACAAAGAGCGTTTATTAAGCGGGAACCGCGATGCAGCTCGCTGCGGTATCGGATGCAGCGGTCTCCTTTAAGGTGGCGCGTCACTTTCCAACCTCGAATTTTTCCCCGACCCGGTACCCTCGTTAAACGTTAGTGGCCGAGTTCGTCGCAATGACGCAGGTTCGCCGGGTGCTCCGAATGTCTGTCGTCGACGGAACGGAGGTTTCGCTTGTGCATCGACGTTTCTGCGACCTTATCAATCTGGGCTCGTCGATAGACCGTATTTGCAATCTGATCCGTCGTGCAGCATCGTTCCACGAAGGTGAAGGGGAAAAGCGGGAATTCCTCGTTGTAACGATTGCATTTTTTCCTCTGTTTTTCCATGCATCCCGCGATGTTGCGATCGTGACACGTGCCCGCACAGCCCTTTAATCAAAGAGACACAGATTCCCATCGAAATTCTCGGAAATTCTGCATCGCGTTTCTCCTGCACGCGGCCGATCATCAATATTCGCGAGCACAGTCGTCTACCAGGAGTCTCGGAACATCGTTGACAGTTTCTTCAAACTTTTCGTACCGTTCTTGGCCCGTATACCGCGAAGAATTGATCCGGCGCAGTTCCCGAAACCTGCTGACAGTTTATGTTTACCATGCCACGTGGTCTCGGCCGCTAATTAGATGCACGCATTCCGGAAACCAGTTCCCCTATAAATATTCAAATCACTTTATATTTGGCTCGCCGATTGGCTTGTCTTCATAGTTGCGATGTCAACATACCGATCTCCCGGTTTTACGAGGCAATCTTATCTCCTCCTTTTTGCATTTCGATAACCAGTAAACGATCCTTGTAGCAACGAACACGAATTCGAAAGACCTTCCTCTCCATCGCTCGCAGTTTTTGAGAATTTTAAGGAAAGAGTCTTGAACTTTAAGAAGTTTTCGATGGAGGATCGTCCGAAAGATAGCGGGTCTTCTGGCTGATTTCGGTGGTACCAGAGACGATCGTGGATTGCGCAATATGATCGGCGAGTGTCGGGTCTAATTTTAGATGTCGGGCCCCATGAATTGTCCAGAATTGCGTAAACCGATAAGGTAACACTCGAGTTGGCCTTGCGTTAACTGTTTTGACCGTGTGTAGTACTCGAGAATGATACAACGATTGGTGTATGGATTTTTTGGCGGTCACGATGTTTGTTTTATATATCATTATTTGAAGCACCAATAGTCGTGTCAATATAGTATTTTGAAGATACCGTTCCTTACAGTTGATACAGTAGACCACGCCTGGGCAATTGGTGCTCCGAGAGTCGATGACGTAGAATCGATTATCCCCACCTGACCGGATAGCGCGAGTCCTGTCGCGGAGCGTGGTATAGCCCATTCTAAACCATAACAAACCTCCGACCGCAATCTGAGGACTCTAATCTCGCTTCCAAATAGATCGTATATCGATTTAAGTTTTATAATTTCCCAAAACGATCAAAATTCAATTCAATTGACTGCATAAAATCACAACAAACCTCCTAAAAATGACACTAAAATTCCAATAGTGCACCCGAGGACACTGGTCACGCTTTGGAACCGATCATAAACCAATCTGTGTCTCACGATTAACTAAAGCCCAAGGAGCTCTAGTAAATCGCGATAAACCACAACAAACCTTCGGAGATTGTCGTAAAAATCTGTGATAGCAACTCGAGGAGGCCGATCTCGCATTGGAATTGATCGTCAACCAATCTCGATATCACGATGCGGTAGGAGGACACGCGGAACGGTGACCGGGTACCAATGAATAATTTATAATAACTTCGGCGTCGATCGGGCTTAGGGTTCAGTGTCACGTGGGGAGGTTCGGGAGGTGGCGACGGGTGCTACGACCGGCTACGAGGAAACCCAGCCGCATGTGAACTCCGGGAGCCGGCCTTATCTCGTTGATGTCACCTCGAGCGTATAAAAGACTGGCTCTTTCGACAGGTGGCTTCAGTAATTCGCGCGAGGACGCCCGTACCGGGACCGATTCTGCTGGACGCGTGTGTGACGCGTCATCCCCAGAGCATCGTCGTCAACGTGACTTTTCCCATTCGATCCGCGCGTCGATCATACCTCTCGTCATCCCCTAAGTTGTCAGCCGAAGCGCAAGTCCTGCCCGTTCGTCCTTCCACGATCGAAGTGGAAGCCACAGGCGAGTCCTTCTGGTAGACTGCGTGGTCCCGTGCAAGACCGCTGGGAGAGAACCCGTGCACTGTCACAGTGACCCGCATAGTGACGCCCGGTGAAGTCGCGAGGGACACTTATGAAGGGGTCCGTCAACGCACCGAGGCCCATCGTTGATCAGAACAGATATATTTGGGATAACGATTGGAAGCAGTAGACGCTGACAAGGTACGTGACACGTGCTCGCCAGAACACGCTTTTGGACCTGCTAGTGTTCTTGGTCGTGCGACCCATTGTAGCCGGAGGCATGATACACGTCTGCATCTCTCGATTTAGAGTCTGACTTGGGAGCTTTTTCCTGATGCATTTTTTCATTGATTTCCTCAATTTAAATTTAAGGCTCAATAGATTGTTTGAAAGCAAAGTGTATTCTACAATTTGAGGTAGCGCTCAATGATAGGGTTCATCTTTTAATTGATTCCCTCAATTTTAATTGTAGGCTAAATATATTGTTAATCATTTGAAAGCACAGCAGAGTGCAACTCTTTTGACTTGGTACTATTACCTGAATCTACATGGCACAGAGAAAAGTGTATTCCACAATTTATGATAGTGGTCAAAGATAGGGTTCGTCTTTTAATTGATTCCCTCAATTTTAATTGTAGGCTAAATATATTGTTAATCATTTGAAAGCACAGCAGAGTGCAACTCTTTTGACTTGGTACTATTACCTGAATCTACATGGCACAGAGAAAAGTGTATTCCACAATTTATGATAGTGGTCAAAGATAGGGTTCGTCTTTTAATTGATTCCCTCAATTTTAATTATAGACTAAATACATTATTAATCATTTGAAAGCAAAGCAGAGTGCAACTCTTTTGACTTGGTACTATTACCTGAATCTACATGGCACAGAAAAGTGTATTCTACAATTTGTGATAGTGGTCAAAGATAGGGTTCGTCTTTTAATTGAATCCCTCAATTTTAATTATAGTCTAAATACATTATTAATAATTTAAAAGCACAGGAGAGTGCAACTCTTTTGACTTGATACTATTATCTGAATCTGCATGACACAGAACAGTGTATTGCACAATTTGTGATACTGTTGAACGATCTGGTTCTGCGAATAGGAACAATGATACCGACCGATGACACGGCGAAAGTTAGTTAGAAAATACACTTAATCATAGGGATAAATTACAGAGTCCGGCGCGGCTATCATTGTTGTTGTACCGTAGATCCGAGGAGAACGTCTATGCGATTCATTCTTGACGGTTGTTGCTCTCGAGAGTAGAACTCGTGGGAGATACTCTTCGAAGTTTGTCTCGAGTCAACAAGTTGCGTTAGATTGAGATCTGCGGTTTAACGTGGAGTTCGAGTGACTGTTTGCTAACGATCAATGATAGCGCTTATATAATTACTTTCGCGTAGACTCTGCTGATGTATTAATTAATGGCGGGGATTAAGTGGGAACTTTGTTCTCTTGCGCTTTCGCAGTACCTATATGTATACTGTTTCGCACTTCTACTTTTTAGAGTACAAATTGAGATTAATGATTACAAGGAACGATTCTACTCCAAATATTTTTTATCAATTGTTCTACACGCAAGAAAATTAACTTTTTCACTACAACAAGTAGACTTAGATTTCGATGATTTATCAACCAAGGATAACAATTACATTGATTTTGTACGAAGTTTAACATTTTGAAAGTACATATTGATATTACTATTATTATTTCATGAAATACTTTGTGATATATTCTTTGTACACTAGAAAATTAATATTGTCACTCTAATGAGAAAGAGATGAAAGACAAAGGAAGGAAATGAAGATTAGCGACGTCAGTGATAAATGAGTATCAATACCATTTTTTGAAAATGCTAATCCAGGCAGGATTGCAACGAAATAAAAATCAAATTGAACCTTAAACGGTTTCTTTAACCTTAAGCTTCTCGTTGTAATTGCGGATCTCCGTAAATCCACAATATCCCCACAAATTAATTGGATCGTGCAAGAATCAACGATAATTAAAAGAAATTGATGAAACAGTATAATCGCTCGCGGCTTTTATAGATCTTGATTGGCCGCATGATCGATTAATTTTTTCTTCTTTATTTAGAAAGTCTATTAATATACCCGCTAATACCAACTAATCGATACATCATACGCTTCTATGAATTTCTCGGAAGATCTGAAAATCGTCGAAATTTGTTCACTGACCTGGTCAGTGGTCTCGCGCGTGTATCGTTCACGTGCATACCATGGAGTCATTGAACCCTGGTGAACGCCTAGCTTATTAAGAGTACTATGCCGTCTCGCGTAATCGACGAAAAACGTGAAAAGCACGTGCTGTGCCGAGCGAATGCAACAGGGAAGCCGGGTTCGTGCATAGGTCTGACCTGTCGTCCACTCGGGTCAACTCTCGGTTTGCCTTTTCCGCTCGTTGACTTGATCCGGATGCCATGATTAGACTCATCCTTATGCAACTGTAGCCCAAAGAAGATTCCGAAACCCTCCAAGTTCGTATCCCTCTCAGCGAAATTATTTCCGCCCAACAATTTTTCGTGCGAAACAACTTTCTGTTGATTGACACTGTAAATCTCTAAAAATAATTTGTGTCAAAATTTAATTTTCCCACAAATCCCAGTACTTGTAAATCAATTTAAACCCTTAATACGATATACAAGGTGATCGGTAGAGGTTACTCTGTTAATCATGACCAATAGTACTCTGTTATTAGCAGTTCAATCGGGAATGTTTTTATCAGATATAGCATGGTTTCAAGAGAGCTTTCACGTGATTATAGCAAATTTTTGGTCCACTACTATTTTTCATAATTTTTCAAGGTCACCTTCAATTTTAACATGTTATGTCATGTTACTTACCGAATTCGTCTTCAAATCCTCTAACAGATAAGCGTAAAGAAATTATATATTTATTAGCAAAAAATTCAAGGTGACCTTGAAAAAACAAGAAAAAGTTGTTGACAAATGATTTTTTTATAATCACATTAAAGCTCTCTTGAAACCATGCAAAAACTGATTCGTGATTCACCCTGTATATACATTTTTTTTTACAACAATAATAACTTTTTAAACAGAATGTGTCGCGAGAAGAATTTTAAAAATAATTAATAGGAACAGAAGGCTTGAAATTAAAATTAAAATTGAAAATTTGTGTAAAAAATTCGATTTCATGCATTTCTCGAACAAAAGTTCCATTTTTTACGGAATTGATCATTATAAGAATTTTGATAGCAATTTATTGAAACTGAAAGTAGTGGTGTACTTAGGAAGGAATAGCTCTTAGATCACGCGTGTTAAGGTGATCGACTTGAATCGCTCGTTCATTATATGTAGAACCACTACAGCAGCTTCTATTTAAGGATTCCTTGAAGCGACTGTGCCGAGAATAATATTTACCCACGATCTGTAGTTTCATTACGTGGAAAAGCGAACTACACGATATTCCCTACTTGCTATTTTAATTTCGGAGCGAAATTTACTCGCCTCTACTTTCCCAGTTGCTATTACTGCTTCGCCCGAGGCAGACGGTGTATGAGTTCAGTATTTGCACGCTCTGATCGTTTATAAGAATAAATATGTTAAATACTGCTGAGTTTTGCATCGTTGTACTCTTAAACGGAATTTCAATAACATTTGCAATTATTTAAATCGCAGAAATTGCCACACTTTAAACATCGACAATTTTTCACGAATCACTTTGTCGTTCAAATACTTTTTGGATCTATATAGATATATGACAGATATAAATTTTCTTCTTCTTTCCTGGAATTATAAATCGTAATTCAAGGGGCTGGGAATTAAATGGGCATTTAATTCTCCGGTCAAATCTGTACGAAGTTTAAAGCCCTCACTATTGACAGTACACACCGATTATCATCATCATTTTATAATATACTTTGCAATCAACTTGGGCGACAAAACTCGTTCGCCGGTAACAGGTAGTACGAAACTTCGCATTCGATACGGGAGCCGATCGATTCGGACTCCGGGCATTAATTTTGGCCGGGAAGTTTGGATTCAATCACGGCCAGCTAGATTGCTAAAAAAGGAGAGCACGGTCCGCTAATCAACGAAGATTTCGTATGCATCGAAGCTTCGGAATTAAAATTCAAAGGCACGGATCCGCTCTGCTCCGGGGCTCGGCTCCAGCTCGGCTCGCTTCAACACTCGGAGCGGGGCCAGTTCGCGCGAGGAAAACTCTCGGCGTGCCGGCCGTGTGCTCCAAAAATAATCATCGTCCGTGTATAATGTTTATTAAGCGCGGCTGCAAACTGGCACAAGGTTCGGCGAGGGTAGCCGTGTTCGTTGACCTACATGAATGGGTCCGGGGCGGGATTTTTCGCGGCGGGTCGCGCAAATCCGCGCAAACCCGCTCGCCGGCGTTTAATATCGCCGAGAGAATGAAGTTCGACCGGGTCTCCGTGTGCTGTCGTTAATATCCTCCGAAATAAAGCCCCGTCGATCTCCATTGGCTAAGCGGACGCGGATTGGTAACGTGCCAAAATTTCCACCGGAAATTTTCGCCCGAAGGCTTGCGTTAGAAACATTCCGATGGAGAACGCGCCGCTGTTAAAGAAAAACACGAGGTTTCCGCGATCAATAAAAATCTCAGAGTATCCAGTAGTCCAGCGTTCTCGAATTTTTTGCACGTATTTTAACTTTTGAAATTAACGAAGAAACCCTACGAACACTGGTCTGAACATTTTAATTAACGCTGTAGCTATCGAGAATTTTTCTTGTGCATTTCCCGATGACTAGAATGTATAAAAAACTATATCGTAAATGTTTGTGATATAAACTTTTTAGAAATAGTGTACTATATTATTATACAATAAATGAATTAGGTCTAGAGACCGATGGCCAGTGTTAAGGGGGTCATTCCATGTGAGAGCCACTTTTTCTTGCTTAATTTGGGAATTTTTTTTGAAGGACCCTTAAAGCATACAATCTTGAAATTTTTACCACACATTGATTGAAATTTTAACAGTCTCTCAGAATTTTTTCATACCAAAATAAGGAGTTGGATCGACTTTACACCGTTCGGAAGACACTCATGTGTAAAAAAGTAAGTTGGTAGTGACCATGATTCCGGAGGTTTCGATCATCTGAAATCAAAAAATCAAACGGCATTTTAATTTGTAGACCTGCGGCTATCGCCAGTACCAAAATAATATAAAAATATGGAAAATTGAATTTTTGGCACTGTTTTAAACGTTAAGTTCGAAGTTTTGTCATTCTTTTTCGTCTTTCTTAACTTTGAGAAGACGCACTCTGCCACATGGGATAACCCCCTTAATACTACTTCTGTAAATGAGTATTCAAACTGAAAACATAAATCAAAGTTGCCCTGCAATTGCATTGCAGTGTACAAGAAGAATTTGTTCGAAATTTTTCCAGAAGCCCACATTCTAGAAAGAAATTCTTAGGTTGAAGAAAGGATATTTAAAGAAGGGCTGTTCACTTATCCCGCTTTCCGGTCGCATCACGTCCCGCACAGTGCACCGAGTTATCGATGCATGAAGCACGTAATTATGAGGTTGCTTCGCAGCGAAGCTTCTTATTCCGAAGTAATCTTCGTTGACAGGCAGGCTTACGTTAATGGACTGCGACTGTTTCTAGAGCGAGAACCGAAGAACTTAGAATATTGTGCCGGGTTATTGGGTTATTAAACTTGACTTGGAACTCCTGCTTATTAAACTACAGATGTTTACTCATTTACGGTGCCTCGTGGGATTTAATCAAAGTTCAGCGATGTTTGCATCAATGAACGGAATAAAATTCTCGACGCGGTTAAGTCCGGATAACCAACTGATTAAAATTGACGAAACACAAATGTCCGAGAGCCTTGCAGTTTACTTACACGCTAACTAAACTTATTCGCATCGTTCAATCAATGAACAAAATTTGGACATTTAAACGAATAAAAATTCAATTCATGCGAAGTTTACAGTATCCCCAACTATTAGTTTAGCTATTAGCAATATCGCTTCCAGAATTTCACGTATAGCTCTTATCGCGCATCAGACC
This sequence comes from Lasioglossum lativentre, assembly GCA_916610255.1. Lineage (NCBI taxonomy): Eukaryota > Metazoa > Arthropoda > Insecta > Hymenoptera > Halictidae > Lasioglossum > Lasioglossum lativentre. The sequence goes on along the minus strand of OU744364.1, from coordinate 19,525,062 downwards.
GCAGTGACAAATAGAAAAGTCATTTCGCAAACATGGTTTCTGTTCTCTTAAAAGTGGAACAATGCTCTCAGATAACGAAATCCGACGATCGTTCGAAACGATGATGCTATAGATCTTGCACCGAATATACAAGCGCAAACTTTTCAATCGTTCGCGATTCGATTGATTCAGAAGGCTGTTCAAAGATCACTGTTTATTGCGGTTTCGGTCGGTGGCAGAGCATCGCGACAATCCGCGTCCACCTGGCGCAACGTTATCCATGCTATTCCCACGATCCCGAATTCCCTGTTTCTTTTTTCCCTGCTTTTGCTCTGGTCCTCGATGGCGAGCGAGAGGACCATGGACCAATTCTGCTCCGTTACTAGTCCAATTGACACGAACGCTCTGTTATCTATCCCAGAGTGTTTATCTGTCACGTTGATTTACCTCCAATTGATACGCTTGTTCTGTCTCTCTTTGTTCCTTTCGGTTTCAGCGGATCGTGCCAGTCTTTTTCCCAGAAATTCAAATTTCGCGGGCTTCCCGCGCAAGGTTTTTTTCTATTTTTCTTCTTTCCCTCTCTCACTTATCTCTTATCGCTCGCTTTTTCCCCCTTCGGTCTCCTTTCGTCGTTTTCATTGGTGGGTCATTTTCATTCGCAAACTTTGAATTTCGCGGCCAGTGAGAAATGTGAAATTACTGGATCAAGTTCCAAGTAATTTCTGTTCGATCTTCAAAACGATGAGAAACGGTTGTAATTGTCTGAAACTGAAAATATTTCGTTAGAATATGTAAAGCCGTAAATGTTAACTTTAAATTTGAATGACTTTTACAGCAGGCGGTGAATATTTTTAATGGACATTTTAAGTGTTCAGTGCGAAAATTCGTGTGACAAATGATTTGTGATTTCCGTTGTGCAGATATGCAATGACATTTTAATGGAAACTCGGAGGATGCGGTGATAAGACGAAGAAATAGTTTGCTACCGATGATTCTTTGTTGCGCTGTGTTTTTTTGCGAAAAGAAATGCGCTTCTTCCCAATATGAACAATTAGGAACAATTTTGTACAATTTTATAGAGTATTGGAAACCATTAAACTCTTGTCCCATCAATTTTTTATAAACATATAGCTGGTTCGAAACGGTCAAACTTTGACCTTTAAAGGGCTCCCTTTGTCGTAAGAAATAACAAATTATACACCATAAATTGCACGAAATTTTATGGAGCATTGAAAACCATTCAATTTTCGTCTTACCATTTGTTTTCACTACAATGGGTATTTCAAAATGGAGAATCATATTTCACAGCATAACTTTGACCTTCAAGACGTGACTATAAATCATAAATTGCACAATACTTCTATGAGATAACCCATAAGATAAGCTTTCAGAAAATTTTATAGAGCATTAAAAACTATTCAATTCCGTGTAACTAGATTAGGTATTTCAAGATGGAGAGTCACACCTTGTCATCGACGCGAACCTGAACGCTTTTAATCGATCTGTCTTTTTCGAATTCTTTTTTTTATCCCTTATCTAGACCAACATGTTTTATTTCGTCGATGCAGTTCGCGAGTTCCGATAGGTCTGGACCTCAGATACTACGATTGTTTCTACGTTGAAGATTACCGTTGATTACTATTGATTACTTCGGCGCCTTAAGTTCGACCTTCTTATCACGAGATCACTCTATAATCTAAGCCACTCGCGACAACGATCTCGAATTTCCTTCGTCGCGAGGAAGATACGGATAGTATAAACACGGAGATAATTATTTTCGGTGCTTGAATTTTCTCCAGCGTGTACCGAAGATCGATAGAAAATCCGATGAAACAGGAGAGTCCAATTATCGTTCTTCGTAATCCAGATGTCCCAACGTTGTTCCTTTCCGCCGTTTTACAAGATGGTTCGTGCCCGTGCCCCGCCCGAGGCTAAAAAATTGGTCCACGATCGACGAGGCAGTGGCGGATTTTCGAAAATCGTAAAAAACCGCGATTGGAAATCGTGTGGGATTGTTCGCCCGTGGGGCGAACCGGCTTGCTTTGGGAACGACCGAGAACTTCGTATCTTCACAGATTTCCCTCCGGCCGCAATATTTTCCATGAGAACGATTACCTCTGCAGATTTTATTCGATAATTCGAAGGACAATCTCGATATGTCCATCGATAATTCGACCACCTCTTCGCCCTGAGAGAAGAAAAGGGAAGATCGTAGAAAATGATCTATGCGCTGCTTCTGTCCTCAAAAGTCGATTTTTCCTATAGTGGCATTAAAACTCTCGAATTTCATACTTGCATCGATTGACATATTCTTTATCTATATAAAATGTTCTGAATTGCAAGAAACTGGAGTGAACTGAACATTTATTTTCATTCTCAACGCGGATTTTTATGCAAAATAAAGATTTTCTGAATTTCAAGGAACTGGAGTGACCTAAACATTTATTTTCATTCTCAATGCGGATTTTTATGGAAAATAAAGATTTTCTGAACTGCAAGGAACTGGAGTGACCTAAACATTTATTTCCATTCTCAATGCGGATTTTTATGGAAAATAAAGATTTTCTGAATTGCAAGTAACTGGAGCGAACTAAACATTTATTTTCCTCCTTAATGTGTTGAATAGGTTGAAAATAGTATGATAGGACTTTTTAATTCTTCCAATGTTTTGACCGTGAACAAACGACTGCTATAAAGAATATCGTATCGTCTCCCAGCGAGGGGTATTATAAAATAATAAAGCCGTTAATCAGTTATCGCGTAATTGGCAATTCAGCGGTCATCGATCGTCTCCCGTCGGCTCGAGTGTCTTCCGGCAGTAACAGCCGTCTGTCTGCTGATCGAAAGTCTCCAACGTTATCAGCATCGAAGGAATCAGTCTCCTTTACCTATCCACGATTTCTTCTTATCTATCGAACACTGTCAACTCTAACGGCACTCCGAAAAGATGATCGGACCTAGCGATTCCCGGGCAGTCTCGCGTCGGTCGGATTACTAGCAACCAGTCTGTCGATCGAAATCGAATTTTATTTGATTTTTCGAAGATCGAAATTCTCGTCGCGAAGCTGCGAGAGCACGGAAGAGAGCAAGAGAGCTTCTCTCGAGTTCCGAAGACACGGAGTTATCGTCGGCCCCGTGGGAAACAGCTTGACGGAATTAACGTTTACAAGGGGATTATGTCGGCTCCGGTCGGACATCGAAAAGATACTGGGTGTCGCGTGGCGAAATCTTTCCATTTGTCACGAATCGGATTACGTTCTCGCGCGGAGACCGAGTTTCTCGTTCGATACCTCGAGCTTTCCGTTCCACGGCGCCATAAAAATGCAACGACAGTCGTCGCGTCTTGTAGAGCATTCGAGGATCGACGATACCGAGACGATATCGAGCTGCAGATTGATCTACGACGCGATACGTCTACGCCACATCGATCTCCCTGTTATCATCTCGCGGCAATATCATCGCGATTTCGAGCACGCGGACGGAATTCCCAACCGCGCGAGCCCACTTCGCGATTATTTTTGGATCGACGGGGGCACGGATCTACGCGCCGCTTTTCAAACATGACCAGGCTATTTCGATCGGAGTACACCGCGATCGCAGAAAATCATTGACACGATACCTGCCGCCTTTGCAAATAATATTTCCGTTGGGTACAGCTGCTTCCGACATTTTGCAAACAATAAGGACGATCTACCAGTGAAAACAATAAGGACAACACAATGATAGAAACAATAAAGACGACAAAACACTGAAAACAATAAAGACAATGTAACAGTAAAAACAATAAAGACGACATAACAGCAAAAACAACAAGGACAACATAATAATAGAACCAATAAAGACGATCTAGCAGTGAAACCACCAAAAAGGACAAGACAGTAAAAACAATAAAACGACAACATAATAGTAGAGACAATGAAGACAATCTGACGGTAAAGCCACCAAATAGGAGAAAACAGTAAAAACTATAAAGACGAGCTAACGGTAAAAACAAGAAAGGCGACATACCAATAAAAGCAACAAAAGGCAGGATGTTTCTTCGAAGAAACGACGAGACATTTCCGCGTAATCTTCGTCGCAGGAAAGTGTAAAAATTCAAAGGACCCTGAATAAGCGTCAGCCTCGGTTTATTTACGGTTTCGCGTGCGTGATCGATATCCGGCGGCAATGTTTCTCGAAAGAGTCACGAGCCGGTGACGCGGTATCGCGATTGATCAGCGTCAGCTCCTTTTCAAGGGAAAGATACGCTGGTTGGCGAGGGATAATTCGGATCCGGCGCCGAATTACCTCCCGATAACGACAACGCCGTCGTATCGGCTCGATCGTCCATTATTTCGCGTATCATCGATTAATCTGGCCCGCTCGTGTACCCGGGCTGCTTCTCATCGGTCAATCTGTCCGCAATTACCGGCGCTCCGGGCGCATGATATACGGGGTGTCGCCGATCTGGTGGTACAAACCGCAAGGAGCTGAATCTACGTGAAAAAAAGTCGAGAAGAAACAATAATGTTTTTTCGTTTAAGCAGTCGTTTTCGAGAGAAATGAGTTTGAAGGTCCGTTGGGTTCGCGTGTATCTACAGTATCATACAGGCTGTCCCGATTGAAGTTGAACAACAAATCTTATGGAAGATCAATTTTCTTAAGGGGCTGTGCGTACCCAACTACCACCACCACCCTTCCCACTCACACATCGATAGATCCGCATATACGTATACGAAATGCAAGGGTTTACGGCAAAAGAAACTGACGCCTCAATATTGCAATTACAAGTTCAGACCCGGTCGATTATGTTTCCTAAGAGTTCTGGCCAGGGTCGTTCAGAGCCCAAATTTCATATTTTTACGTTGTTGAAGAGTAATTTGCAATAATCGGCAGAATACTTTTTGTCACAAGTCAGCGCTGCCGATTATTGCAAATTACTCTTCAACAACGTAAAAATATGAAATTTGGGCTCTGAACGACCCTGGCCAGAACTCTTAGGAAACATAATCGACCGGGTCTGAACTTGTAATTGCAATATTGAGGCGTCAGTTTCTTTTGCCGTAAACCCTTGCATTTCGTATACGTATATGCGGATCTATCGATGTGTGAGTGGGAAGGGTGGTGGTGGTAGTTGGGTGCGCACAGCCCCTTAAGACCACAATCACAGTATGGTTCTCTTGCCCGAAATACTTCAAGATCATTGTCCCTCCTCTCGTCCAAGAATACCTTCCCAACCACAAATGTTCACATTCAACTTCCTGTCGACAACCGCAAAACTGCCTACCCAGAGGATCCGCATTAATTAAGTAAATTTCGCTCCATTTATCATTCGGATCATTCCTGATTGTATCGAATCGGAGACAGTACCCATTCCCTTGAATGCCAGATGTTTTTCCTGGCAGAGAACCGGAAGCTGTCGCCAGTTTAAGGAGAGAAGCTGCTCCTGCGGCGTTGTTCTTGGCACACCGCTGGCCTGTTTTTCCTGATTAACGCTCGAAAAACGTACGGTTCGATGATTCTGCAGATTGCCACGTTTACTTCCACCTATACAATTGTTCATTAATTTTTTCGAACCTCCGTATCGCACACAATTTCACATCAGAAGGGTTAAGGGTGAAAAATCGAGTCATATAAATATAGCGACAAGACTGCGGGTTTTATGTATTTATGACAAAAGTGGGTGGATGTAATTTAAAACAGTAAAAACATTAAGACAATTTAAGAACATCCATATGTTATTTTCCATTTATCAAAATTGTTAAAGATAGATAGAAATTTTAAATGGTTTCTAAATGGCAATAAAAATTGTCTGCATTAATTGCAACATACAGGAGCAACATGGTTGTATATTGTATATTAAAAATGTTAAAGACAGACAGAAATTTTTATATGGTTCCCGTGTCTTGTAATTGACGATGAAAATGTTTATTTAACATAAAAATCCGCAATGAAAATTGTCTGCATTAATTGCAACATACAGGAGCAACATGGTTGTATATTGTATATTAAAAATGTTAAAGACAGACAGAAATTTTTATATGGTTCCCGTGTCTTGTAATTGACGATGAAAATGTTTATTTAACATAAAAATCCGCAATGAAAATTGTCTGCATTAATTGCAACATACAGGAGCAACGTGGTTGTATATTATATTAAAAACGTTAAAGATAGAAAGAAATTTTTATATGGTTTCTGTGTCTTGTAATTGACGAAGAAAATTTTTATTTACATAAAGATCCGCAATAAAAATTTCCTGCATCAATTGCAACATACAGGAGCAACATGGATGTATATGAAAAATGTTAATGGTAGAAAGAAATTTTTATATGGTTTCTGTGTCTTGTAATTGACGAAGAAAATTGTTTTCGCTGCATACGACAATTCGTTGGTAATTTGCGAAATTGCTTTATTAAAAAATTGATCGAATCTTGCGTCGAAAGCATTAACTTTTAGTTATTATACGACAATTTGTTCAACAATCGTATCTACGACTTCGATCGAATATTTTCTGCCAGCACATACGAGGAAATGATGTTGAAGAGAAAAAGATGTAGACCTGTTGAAGAGCGCGTTTTTGCAGCGCGGATGGACGATTGCGCGCGCATTTCGGTGCATTCGGTTGCGCGATCGGAAACGAAGAGAACCAGAGAGGAAGAGGAACACGAATCGCGTGGCCACGAAGCCCACGCTTTCTGCCAACGTCGGAGAAGCTTCCGCGGGATTGACTTGGCAAAAAAGTGGGCGTCGCTGGCCAGACTCGTCCAAGGTTGCAGACGATCTCGTCTGTCAGGGACCGTCGCGAATTTAGCCGCCGCGGTCTCGCGAGTCTATAAAAATAATATCCCGAAGAGAAAATCCTCTGCGTGCGCTCGCCGCCTGGGGAAACCTGGTTCATCGTCTGCTGAATAATACTATAGCCGTGGCCGCGATTTGCATGATGCTCTTTCGACACCCTGTCAATCTCTCTCTCTCTTTCTCTTTTTCTCTTTCTCTCTTTCTCTCTCTCTCTCTCTCTCTCTCTCTCTCTCTCTCTCTCTCTCTCTCTCTCTCTCTCTCTCGCTCTCTTCCTCGACCAACCTCCTCTAGGGATTAGTTGCCGGTCACGATTCCGCTTGCCAAAACGGGAATGGAAAGATTTATCTAGGCGGAATCGCATTCTGGTGCCAGCGTCGGAAGTTAGCGGTCATCGGATAGACTGGGTAGCTATTTGCAATATCGTAGGATCATTCACTCGCTGCATGCGCCACGCGTGTCTCATCGATTCAGCAACTAATTCGTGTTAATCCGTTCATTGTCATGCAACCGGTTTGGGGATCGTGAATATGGAATTTGAACTTTCGTGCTAGAATCGTCGGGGATTAGGGTGAACTTGAAGGTCTTTCTGGTAATTGATGCTTCAAAGAGTCAGGGATTTGTGTGATAATTGGTATCGTCGCTTATCTGCCGGTCGTGAAATTCTCATGTGTAGTTGCATCATCCGACCGAGATTTTACATTTTAACGATTCTTATCAATGAATCGGATTGCACATACGACTGCGAATTTTGTTTATGGCTTGTGGTAGCTGCATGGCTTTCAGAGGTTGACTCGAACGAGTCACGAATGATTCCAACTTTTATGGAAGATCATTCTCATTCAATTAAATTGATAACACGGATACAAAAAAATCTATTCAATTTATATTATTAAAGAATCCCGGCCATAAATATTGATAAAATGATGTTGCAGAAGTTATTGTACGGTCGTTAACTTGGACTCTCATCAGCCATTAAACTGCAAACTTAATTCCTTTCTGATTAGAGGAATTGTATAGATTCGATACATCAAAAAATCAATTAAAGCACAAGAATGTTTAATTAAAAAGTCGGTGTTTGTAAAGACCCACTGTGTCTAATCCACTCAACATTCTCCAGAAACATTTGCACTACTACTAAGCCGGGATTTCGCGCGCACACTCTCAAAATTCCCAAGACCTACGAATACCTGAGCTGATTAGCTACTTGCTCGGATGAAGTTTAAATAAATTTGAATAAATTCGAGTAGATTTACTTGGGCAGCGAGCCTGCACATAAACATACGTTTCTACAAAAACTAGAACAAACCGGAAGGGTTAATTTGGCTTCGGTAAATATTTTAGTGCAATGCGTTTGTTTGCGGAGCGTTTTACCGTCGGTATAGTGGAACGTATGACGATTTAGGGGTTGATATGTGCAATTGGCACCGAGCACCACTGTCAGACAATGAAGACCGACAAACGACGGTTTCTGTGACGCAGGACCGAATTAACGACTCATACTGCACGGAGACGCGTCGCGGAAAATCACCGTCGCGATAAATCAGCTCCGCGAGCTGTGAATGAAACGACCGGTTTACGCTCGTTTCGATTTTTCTTATCGCGGCCAATGTTGCGAATTCCCTCCCTCTTTCTCGTGTTCACGGCTCCCGGCGAGCACAGCTGAATCGGCATCCTCAGACGCGAACTATTTCGATCCGCTTAACAACAAGGAAGCTCCTAAACACCGGCGGTCATTAAGCAGTCTGACCGCTCGTAAATCAACCGGCGAGAAGCGACCGTGTCTCCGCACGCGATTTCTAGAACGGCTAAAATTAAACCGACGATCATTATTTGATGATTCCATCGCTAGACGCTGGCTCCTGTAACCGAGATCACTCCCACGCGATCGGAACTTTAGACCATCTGAAACAATGGGTTTAGAGTCTCCGATCAAAGATCTTTTGGAATTTAGAGCACAGCTGTTGTCGATCCGATCTACCCGCTTAGACGAATTTTTTATCAATTGTTGGCCAATCTTTGTTGATTGACGCTCTTTGGCGAATCTCTAATTATTTATCTTTAGAGAAGTTTGGTGAATGGTTTTATCAGTACACTGTGGAACTTTATGCAAAATAAAAATTTTTTTCTTCTTTGAATTATTTTATTAAGCTGAAAATAATATAGCGATGTCCTTAAATCTGTTTGCTAAGACCATTGTTTTAAATTGTACGTATACATCTTTGGCATAAATGCATAAAATCCGCAGTTCGGTTATCAGTCTGAATAAGTCGGACTTCCAGAAAACTGTTTACAGTTAAAATAATCGAATTACCATCGACTTAAAAAGTTCCATGTAGTTTCCGAGAGCCCACTCCTATGATCGAGGGTTAGCTTCACTCGAGAATCGTTTTTATCGAATTCGAGGAGACTCACGTGTCTCGAAGAAGTTGTTCTAAAATATACAGTGTGAGAGAAAAGTACTCGTTCCCTGTTTACTTTCGGTTTCGAGTGTTGATACTGTTCCCAGAGTAACTCTCGCGCAAAATTTACAGTGCGAGGAAGGAAAGTATGCGAGCGTAACCACACTTTCAAAGTGGTTTTATCCATTTTTTAAATACATCGCTTTAATAAGTGTCCAATGGACTATTTAGCAGTTTAAAAAAAGACTGTTGCATTTTTATAGATATATCTAGAAGTTTTAACAAAACTGGGAATATTCCAAACTAAAGTTGCGAACGTGAAAATTCCATTTCTTCGATCATGCTGAACAAATATTTAAACACTTTTATGCTTCCATTTAGGTTCCTATGAAAAGGCAAACCGATGTTACTTCCAGGAAAATTCTTTAAAATTCGAATGCCAAAGTAGTATTAACCCTTAGAAAGCAGACGTTCATAATACTAAGGAACTACTCAAATCCATTTACATCTTTACAAAATTTTTTAAAAATATTCTACAATTCACATAGAACTTTAATCACACGTAATCGAGCAAATATAAAATTAAAAATTTATTGAACCTTATATACTGCAATATTTAACATACAAATAATATTTTACATGCACTATAGTCTAACAGAACCATCTAATATGTTACTGATATACAAGTTAATGATATACAAGTCCATTGTTTCTTAAAATTTTACTTATACACAACAAAACAAAGGAAACACAATCAGGTAAATGTCCCACGATACAAACTGCACCCATTGCATCCCGATACAATCTACTCCACATTTTCTCAAGTATCAATTCCAAATCTTAACGTATTATCTACCAGGGATTATTTAAACCAACAAGTCACCCATATGATTGGATTCTGAAGAAATGATTTTTCAGAATGGTGACCTTGACAACATATTTCAAGGTCATTGAAATCGGAGAGTACATCGACAAGTTTACCGAGTAAAGAAATGATTACATTATATTTTTAACTAGCTAAAAATTGTCATTGTTGTTGAACAATCTTTTAAGCAATCCTTAAAAAGGGCTCAGACCTAATAAATAACCACCGGCAAGTAAGTAATGTGTCAAGATGTACCAGCACGAGCCAAAAAATGATTTCTCTAATAGAGCACGCATAGAACGAACCAAACGGAGGTCTCCAGAGCACAAAGAGCATAATCAATCGAGCAAACATTGTCCTTCAAAGTTTCACAGTCCGCGTCGAATCACTTAGCCCCCGTTGCTTGCCTAAACACCGATCAATAACTCATCGCGAAGAGGACACTCGAGCAGATATCTGGCCACGAAAACAAACGTCAGCGATTCGGCGGCCAAGATGGCGTCTTCTTCCTCTGCCAGAACCCAGAACGTCCTCTCTGGCTGACGTCTTCGTTTCCGCCAACCGACAGATCGTTCGAACGTGAAACACGTTCCGGTGCACTTGCTAGTTTCGGAGGACGATTCGAAAGTAATAAGTTTCCCGGCGGGGGATCATTTGAAAAAGCAAAAAAAAAAATGGGGGTGGGATCAACTGGTGGCGATGTGGTGGGGGGCAATTTCACCGGAGGAAAGTTTCGTGCATCCTCTTCTGGTCTGCGAGCCCGTTCGAGCATTTATCATTCGCGGACGGGACTCGGGCAGTGTCCCGGACTGGTCCGAGATGTTTCTCCGCGGGATAGAGGATACGGAAGCGTAACCGAGAATCGTGCCCGCCGGCCGTTTTCAGATACAATGGAAATTAATTCGCCGGGCTTAACGAACCTCCGAGGGCACAGAGCGGTCCCGCGGTATCTCCTTAATTATAACACGCGCGAACCACAATTCGCAACACGCAAAAAATCCTTTTTCGGCGTTCCGCCGCGCCGGCAGGAGTTCTGTTTCTAATTAACGCGCCGCGGAAAATTACGCGTCGATTGTCCCGCGTTTCGGATTAACGCTCGCCGCGGCTTCTGACGCTGCTAACGAGAGGAATTTGCAAACATTTAGCTCCGGGGGATGTTTATCAATCCTCCCGGGAGAATATAGAATAGGATTCGGCGAGCGGTTAGTTTCGACTTCATTTCTAATCGCAGTGTTGAATCGTTCTTAGAATTCTCGTTGCTGGGTTAAAATCGGATGCTTGCAACATCGGATATATTGATCATTTTTTAAACAAATTTTTTGCACAGCGAAACGATTAGATAGAATCATCCATATATGGAACGCGACTGGATACACGTTTTGTCCTCGATTTATGATGAAAAACATATTTTTCCCTATTTAAACGAGAACATTCCTGTATTTTGGTAACAATCTTTCATTTACAAAGGTCTCGTTGTTACTGATATTAGTGCTCGTACCTAATTGGTATTTTGCTCCCCGTCTCTAAAATTGAATTTCATTAATTAACCTACCAAGCACGAAACATATAAAAGTGAAACACCTTATAGCAGTGAGAAGATTGAATTTACTTAAACTTTGTACGGTTTTCATTATAATATGTGCTTAAATGAAGAAGTCAATTCAGTCATTTCCTATGAAAGCGTTTTTATACTTTCAATAACCGGTCATTTGATCGTGGTAGGTTTAGTGTTAAACATTTGGAATGGATCCACGAACAATGTTGAATGATCCAAGAACAATGAAGTAAATAAAATTGTGGAGTTTATTGGGCTTGGCAGATGGAGGATATACATTTAAATGAAGCTCGCGTTCAGTGGATTCGACATGATACCATTATCGACATGCTCCGACGCCATTGTAAACCAAAGGGTTATGGAATTAGCATATTCGAAGTGAATCTGATGATCGAGACATTGCTCAGGTGAGGATCAGAGTTGATTAATCCGAGACAGACGCAGGAGAATGGGACTGTCTGCTGGCAGACGTTTAAAGGAGAAGCGTGTAAGGAGAATTGGACCGTATGTAGTCAGACGTGACTTACATTCGCAGTGACAGAGTTCGTCGTTCAACTTCTCATATTCACGACAAATGAGACAAAAGTTACATTGATTCGAGAGGATATAAACATTATACAATTTTGAAAATACTGTTATTAGCTACATTTGCAATTTAGAATTTTAGAGAATTTTCCTATTTAGAACATTTTTTCGCTATATTTTTCTTGTTCTTCTCTCGCAGCAAGTTCGAAACATCGCATAAATTTCACTGTGAGAAACGTTCCCGACGTTCATAAGCGAACGATTAATCTTCCGACCCGTTCAAACGCCACTTCAGCATGCGTGACGCAAAACAAAATATCCTGGCTACACGTATCTACGAGTGTATCAAGATAAGCATTTCTCAAAACTGTAAACAATCCGCATTAACATCGAAAATAAACGGCATGATAATAATACGCCCTATCGGAAAAAATATTTTTAATTTGTGCAATTCACATTCTGAATCACTTGTTTGATCGATACTGGCGCTAGCTATCGCGAGCCAAATAATGCGAGCTTGAACGTTTACACAGTGTGTCCAAACAAATCTAAAACAATTTATAACGAAAACGAAGCAACGTCCTCTAACAAAGCAACAAGTGAAAAGTGCATAATCTATTTTCTTTTGCTTTTAGAAAAATGAAAATTTCTCTAATTGGATACATTCTACTACTCCAAAAATGTTTTAGTCTTTTTTTTTTTAAAAGAATATCAAGAGACTGCCTTCTTCTGATTTTTGCACACATGTTTTCTATTGCTTGGAGTACACAATATATTTGTTTCAATAAAGTTGTACGAACTGCACTTCTTCAAACAAAGTTATTTTCTAAAAAGAGAAACGTTTTACTGTTTCAGACAATTCCAGTTGTTCGGGTAACTTGAAATAAGAAAATATAGTGACAATGATGTGAACCAAGATAAATAAAATATCTTGTTATTTTAAAAAATTAATAGAACTTTTAGGATCGATATTTAATCTTGCATGCGAGAATCAGAAAAATTAAAATTTATTGGAAATGATTTTAAAATTACATTTATGGGACGCACATACACTCAAATCTTTGTTGATTTCTCAGAAGTTCCTGAGACTCGTATGATGTCTCTAAGCAAAGAATAAAAATAAAATAATTAATGGGTCACCGATTTAATCGAATCCCGGTCGATGCGTCGAACGATTCCTCGCTGGAAGTTGCGGATTGTCTGTGCGGAATCGAAATTTATGCGAGCCGCAAAAGGATTATGCAATGTCTGTGTGTGTGTGTGTGTGTGTGTGTGTGCGCGCGCGCGTCCTGGAACTCCGTTGGAAATTAGTTTCCGAGCTTAATGGAGTTCCGCGACTGCGAAAGGTGCCGCGGCAAACGACGAAAGTCGCCGGAACTTTCCGTGTAACTTTAGCAATTTTTCCCATTAGCCGCGATTTTTCAGCGGCGGAACGCGGGCCCCTGACGAAGTTACCCTCGAGAATAAGGGATGCGGGGGTGGCGAACATGGGGTAGGATGGATACCCGCGACAACCGCCGCGAATACATTAGCGGGCAAACTTCGCGCGGATTGTTTTCCGCGCCGAAATTTCTTCGCGAACGATGTTAACTGAATTTCGAAAAGATTGCCGCCGGAAACTTTCGAAGATTGTGTCCGCAGAGGCGGATTAAATGGAACCCGTGGGCTTTCCTTGGATTCTCGTTATCGACCTGATTCCTCCAACCGATTGCTCCGCCAGATTTACTCGGGATTTTGTCTCGAATACCGTGAAATTTTCCGTGCGATTTCGTGCAACGTTAATCGGCCGGTCGTTTCAATAGTCACCCTTTGCATTTGAAATTATGTTAACACGGTCACTGCTGCGTGAATATTTAATGTTTTACACAAGTCTTGCTTATTTATTATTAGTTAGTAATTTTTGGTTAATTGCAGAACGAATAAATTGGTATTCAATTTTTCATTATTAAAAAAATGGCTAAAAATTTGGAGAAACACATTATTGTTATTTTCATATAGTAATGTAAAGTAGACACTTTCAGTGATCTATAAACCTAGTGTTAAGATTAAAGTGAGTACATGAAATTTGAAGAAGTAGAAAGATTAAAAGTAGAAATTAAAGGTAAGGGTTAAAGTAGAGGGTGAGTAAGTCAGGGTAATAATAGGTTAAAATAGAGATTGAATGAATTAAAAAATATTTACGTTAGTTTTAACCTACTAGAATTATTGAAGAAAGAAAATTGACAAAGAATTAATCAATTAGGGACAACTTTATTTGCAATGATTATAGCTTGAAGAGAAAACGATAAAAATCTACAATAGATGCTACTCAACTATTTTAGGATCTATTCAATTCCACCCGAAAGATCCGCAGATTGTTAATAAACACTTTTCTTAAGATATCTTTGTATCAACTGATACTTTGAGCTTCTTTATCGGAAGCATGATTCATTGTTATGCAGCAGAGTGTTATTTTGATTTGGATGAACGATTAAAAAAGCGTTGCTCCTGTTGAGTAGACGTTATGCAAGAGGCTCTTACAGTTACTGCACCAATTTTACCAAAAGCCGAAAGCAATCTTAGTAAAATACAGTACAACTAGGTACAACCTCGAACCTGCTAATTTCTCAATAAAAATTCTCAAGACCCTTTTATTTCAACCCCTAACCAATATCCACCCTTCCCGAAAACAAACTGCTTAAAAATAAATATCTTCTAACAAATTATTATACATTTCAGTATTTAAGGGTATTTTTGTCGAGGAAAATTTAGGGGAAATTTACGATGTCGGAGGAGCTCCGACATTGGATCTGAAAGGGTTATTTCACCGTGAATCCACCCTTAAATATTTTCAAATGAAAACGTCGGGGACGGTTCTTAGGGGCGGAAGGAATGATTTGCGATGTTATACGATCCTCGTGGACTCCGTGAAATGCGAAAGCGATCAAGGCCGCGACGATATGGGGGGAAAAACCACCCTTACCGGTCGCCGCTGATAAATTAAGCCGGGGCTGACGTTTTGATTGCCGGCCGGCCTATATTTGTTGCGGTCAATATTTACCCGAGCGATCCGTTGTCGGCGTTCGATTCACTGCAGACACCTATTTCGTTGATCTATGGGGGTTGGGGTTTGGGGGTGGGTCTGTCGCCGGCGAGACCTCGTTCTCACGCAAACTGCAATTAGCAACGATAATACACGGACAACAAACTGTATTTGCTTCGATCATTATCGAGTATATCATACGTTTACAATACAGGATATCCAATCTAAGTGATGTTTAGACACTGGCGCTAAGCCGTGCTAATTAATCGATTTTCCCGCGAGAAATCTGCGAGTAAGGGGCCCCGGTTCTCTCATCGTTGCGGATTTTATTTATGGAAATGATATGTACATTATTTTCATCTAGTTGTCTGCAATTAATGCAATTTCCGTTTTGTACAAAAAGCCACAGTCTAGTCTAGAGCGCTCGCGACGATCAAACTTCAGACAGGATGAATGAAATTGAACGCTTCTACAGGTTCGACGGTGACGCACAGCCCCGTATTATGTATAATCACTTTCCAACCGACCTTTTACACTCAATTAACGCGCTAATTGCCGAACGAAAGGAATAATGAGAACGGCATGACAAACTGACTTGAGCACGGTTGTTCGTTAACTGGAGGAGCATCGTCTTCCTCCCTTCCCTGCCGAAGCAGAAGATTTTTTAATTAGGGGTCCACCAAGATGAACTATTTGGTATTACACTTTTTTACGTAAAATTCGGTGCTTTATCTGAATCCTAAAAAAAATATTCGACATTCCAAAAAACTGAAGATGACCCTCATACCTCGATGAAAAAGCCGAGTAACAGAAAACACATTGCAGCACAACCCCCTTGGAAATCATGAAACATTTGTATGAAAAATTTGTTCCTACTAACTTAATTATTATTTGAAGATGTTACGAGACTCGCTCTGTGTATTACAGAATTTTCCTGTTGAATATTTCCTAAATTCAAGGCTACGGTTCGCGATCGGTACAGGGGTCGTCACGGATCTAATTAACCGTATCACGCGCAATCTCTTAAAATAACGGCCAGTCGATCCCCTCCGCCTTTTTCCCAACGACGACAGAAGGCTCGGAATCCTTAATGAAGATCGAAAGCACTCTAAACGAGACTCCGTCGAGTAAATGAGAGAAAGCCAATAAAAAGCACCTGCCCTTTTTATCCCCCGGTCCCGTATCTTTCATTACTTTTGCGCTTTGATCAGCCGTTCCTTTGTTATGGCGTCGCGTCTTTCATCAGGGAACAAGGTTGAGGAGAAGGGTGAGAAGAGAGAGAAGGAAAAGCAGAGAAAACGTTACCGCACCTTAAGTAACTAGAAGTAACGACGCCACGCGTCTGCGTGCCAATGTCTCCGGGCTCTTATTTCCCTTCGATCGTCCTTTAAGAAGAAGCTTGCCCGAGGTACGAACCACCACAGAAATTCCTGTCCCTGCACAGAAAGAGAGACCACACTTTAAAAAAACGATACGCCCTGCCTTTCCATTAACGAAAGTAGTTTAGGAATTTTTCTAATGAAATCGAGTTTGAAAATTCTGCGAATAAATTCGCGTGCTATTAGATGCTGCTGATGCGTCTGCTCATTACATACTGATTCTACTTGCTGCAAATACTAGAGTACGCGAACCCTGCAGATTTCCAAACTCATCATTCTCGGAAACTATAGTAACTTAATTTTAAACTTAATTTTAGAAGAATCTTGAAGTTTAAATTAATTCAAAGACAAAAATTTTGTTCGTTTTTTTCGATATGTTTCTGCATCTGGAATAGGGTGGCGCTTAGTTATAAGGGCAAACATTTTTTTTTAGATCTTTTGGTCCTACCACCCTAAATTGTGATACTGGGTGAGAAAATAATGTGTGAAAATCGTTAAATTTGATTGAATGTATAATGCAATTTCGATTCTTCTTTCGTTAATCGAATTACTTTAATTTATGGGATTTTTGAGATTAGCGTTCAAAGTGTCGAGGGTTTTCCCGAACCAGTTATTATACAACTTTCCAAGTTCCGCGAGCGTGGCCATGTTGGAATTCCGGTCTCGCCGGGTTTCCAAGGGGTTAATCAATCATCGGGCATTTGCAGCCGGGCAAATATTTATGAAAACATTTGCGTCGATTCCTCAAAGGCTCTCGAATCCGACAGGGAACGTAAATAATGAAACTGCAAATAGAAGGGACGGTCCTTTCGTCAAGGGCCGCGCTCTTCGGATCGGAATTGCTGCGCGAAAGTGGGAGAAAAACGGGGGACGGCGTCTTCCAGTCAATTTCAAATTATCCTATTTCACGAGCGAGCACTGCGATTTCATTTGTCTCCTTTTCCAATAACCCGCCGCTGCACGCCGCGCCGAGCCAATTTTTCCTTCATTGGCCTCCCGGCGAGCAGTTTATAAAATTTACCCGTTCGTTACGATCGATGCAACAATAAATTGTCTCCACGGAGTCGCGCACGGGGGTATGGTACCCGTGGCCGTGGGACACCTTTTCCTCTTCTCCTACGGATCGTAAATCATCGAGATCGCGGGACCGGAAGTCGCACGGAAAGAGTTGCCAACTCGACCGCGAGAACGACTCCCAGTCTTCATTTTTGCTGCGAACAGATTTTTTTCTCCGACGTCGGATCCCGCGAAGTTAATACCTCTTGAATTGAATTGAATCCTTGTTGACGGCCAACACGGGAAATATATGCCATTCAATTTTTAATGTGTAAAGATAAAAGTGTTCCATAAAATATTTGTATTTAGTTGGAAGCTAGCAGTGAGGAATAGAATAAAGTAACAATTTAGACTATGCTGAATAGTTCTATAATTGTCATTATCTATTATTAGACTGTGAAGGTTAAATAATATAGGTTCTTCAAAAGAAAATGGCAGGTCACTGACGTAGAATCTATTTTATTTCATAGACGATACCAACATATCTGTATATTAAAGACAAATCTTAAAACTGTGTATATGCTGTGAATGTATATGGTAAACGTGTACAGTCTGTTCGCTATAACCACGTTGTAATTGAACTACGTCAATTTTCGGCATACAAAATTTCTTTTAAAAAAGCATGCAATAACTTTAATTTTGCATTCACACCACTGACAAAGGAAATCTGCCAGATTTGTTTTGAAAACCTTCCATAAAAATGTAAATTTGCAAACCATACAATTACACAGAAAATCACAAATTTATAAATTTCTACAGCAATACGCTTTAATTAAACATGAAACAGTTCCATATTATTTTTCATTCGCCGAGCATCAGCGAATATATTTAAATTTTTCTCATAAAAATATGCATAAAGTTTCGCAGTTCAATTAAACCGCGATTGCCGTTCTTGTATATTACATTATAACGAACGCGTCTATTCGTTGTTGCAATAACATATGCACGTCTATAATTGCAATTATTTCGTTCTGATTGCAGAGTTGTTAATTAAGAATGCGCAATGACACGGCGAATTTATCAGTGGACCGGAAACCCGCGCGAGAAGACGCAGGGTATGGAAATGGAACCCCCCAAAACAAACTCTCACCGACAGGAAAAAATATTCTTGAAGTGTAAGTAGACAAAATAAACTACGTACCGATCGAATTGAGTAAGCTCGTCCTTTTCGAAGCCAGTTAAATAATAGTCACTCGCAGTAATATTCGGGTAGTTTTAAAAACACTGACGTCTTAACTTTTAGTATTCTCTTTCAATTCCGACCGATAGCAATTTTTTCAAAATTTCTTCTCCACGTCATCTGGTAAACTAGTTGTCTAACTTCTCAAAAAAATCCTAGTGATATTATCGCGAGTGACTCTAGATCTTCGTTTTCTTCGATTTGGATTCATCGATCGGGCCCGTGTCGATTTCCCGTTGCGCCGTAACTTCATTAACTTTTGCATGTATAATGTCCCCGGTTGGCGTGGGTGGTTCCACGTTTCGATTACAATGGCCGCGTTTATCGGGAAATTTCGGTGAATTAATCCACACGAGCTTATCGACGACGCGGTCCGCGTACTTTTCAGGGAACGTTGTGTGCAAAATCGAGTTTCGGTGGGGGTTTATCCGATGTCGATCGATGGCTGCAACGTTCATGATCGATAGCCTGAAAAATCGCAACTCCATTTTTTTTCCTCCGCGCTCGAGCCCTCACTCGATCACGAATGATCGATCGGGAACCAACGGCGATCGAGAACCCGGGAATGGACACGCGAAACCTGCGGCAAGCCTTCGCACTGGATCGTTAAATCATGTAAGATGTCTGGATCGCATTGTTTAGTGGCTAGTGATCGGAGGACGCTGTAAAACAATGATCGATTGCAGAGATTCGTGCAAATTGTTACACACTGGGTGCAACGGGGTGGAAAAGTTGCATGCCCTTCTGTGCATAATTTTATTTTGTTCATGAAACAAATTGCTGTAAGAAAAGATCTGCATATTTCTTAAACAACTTTTTTTTATTTCTAACTATAAAAGCTAGAGAAAAATTTTAAAGTATATAAAATTCCTATGGAAAATTTGATCCTTACAGATTTGATAATAGAAAAATTCATAACAATTCCTAAAGCACCCACCAGTTTAAAAATATTACAAGCACGTCATTCCCGTTGTCTAAAATAATTGATCACAACAATGTATTCTTCGATAAGATTACCGTCTTCAAGATTCAAATTTAAGAATCATTTCCAATTTATAGTTCAATGTGAAACAATATTCTAAAGATTGGGTCTATAAAATTTCATGTAAACCATAGATGCAACAACATCCTAATACCAGATTTTTTGCAACACCGTCTCTCCGCAATTGTGAAACTACCGTGAATCTAACAAATTGCAGTTTGTGTAACTCTGCGAAAATTCTGAGAAAGTTCCCGATTATATGTTCTCGGGAAACATCGCGTGTTGCAATGACTGATGATCGATCATACCGCAACTCAAACACATCAACGGTAACGAGTTACAAAGAGTTCAATCGAGTCGATCCCGAATCAGGGAAATATCGCGCGAGCTACACGTGGGAGTATCGAGAGGATGGGAAAGGGTGGTGCTAAATTTACAATCGTACGTCGTCGGTCGCGAACGTATTATAATTAGTGACGCAAATGAGACGGAAGTGTTCTCGGAAGGTTTCAATTCGTTGAGATGACTCAGGGGAAATATGGTCTTATAGAGTTATTTTGGAGAATGAAATTGGATTAGAGGCAGACGATCGCCACTTCTCCGCAAATGTTTATTTTTACCTGACCGTATACATCTTTGCGGCTTTTAAAATATAAATAACACGCTGAACCTTCCGTAAATAACTTTCATTCGTTTTCTCGTGTAGAGTGGTGCTATTAGATTATCTTCTCTGTTGCTCTAATTGAATGACGCGGCACATTTCATCAAGAAAGAATTGTATTATTTATTGAACGTGTAGAGGGGAGATAAAAGTTATTTAGATTTTAATGTTGCCGCTCATGTCGCAATTATTGTGTACTTAATGATTACTGTAAAACTCTGTTGAATGTCTAGATGATATCCCTGCATGATGCAGAAGAGCTCACTGTCATGCGGATTATACAATTGGTACAACTAATAAAGAATTTCTTGTAGAATATATTTTTATTGACACAACTTATTGTTTGTCGATTACAAATATTCTGACGAATCATAAACAACTACATAATATTGAGCAATTTACGAACCAATTATGACAATTTACTGCTACGTTACGACGTCATTCGTCATCAATATTTTCTGTAATTCGGTTCGGTAATTATTTGAATTTGGAATTACCAATCAATAATAAGAAGTAATCTCATCACGAACCGATTAAAAACAGACAATACTTCCCCGCGAGCCGCGATAATCAAATTCCGACATCCAGCAATAATCGTTAAATGATTTAATAATTGCACAACAGCGAAGAGTATGCATTAGTTATACAACCGACAAATTTACAAAGGGGGGAATGCAATTATGAGTCGGTGTAATTATTTCTGTCGTTATGAAGTACCCCATTAATTTCTCCTCTCGCTGATTATAAACAAACGCGAGAATTTCACTCGTAAAAATCGCGAAGCATCAACTATTTACTATGCTACCTGTTAGGTGTACAAAATCATTCGTAGCCCTTTCTTCGTGAATTTAGTAATTGTCTACAAACAATTATAATATATTTTCCAAAATAATCTTCTATGAATTTACTTCATCTTGCAAGTGTTGTATTCTTCTGTTTTCAACATTTAAGCAGCAAATTAAATGTAGACACACACAATATGTATAATGAATCATATTAATTTCTTTAATAATTAAAATCAACTATTAATAGGATTTTCAGTAGTTATACTAAAAGAAACTTGAAAATTTTCATGTCCATAATAATCTCAAACAAAATTTTTAGATGAGGTTACTGGGGTTACGTGTTGGTTAAAAATTTAAATTGTTGTTGCTGTTATCGGGTCCATTAAAAATTCTTCAACCTTGGGCTTTTACAAATGAGATAATCACCGGTAGGTAAAGTGTTAAGGACAAAGGTATTCTAGTAATTACAGTTGTGAAGAAATTTTGATACTAATTCCGAGGGCCACGAATTAATTTTGCATATCCGCTAATATAATATTTACATGCAACATGGTGGAACAAACGTTTTTCAAACGACTCAACAGCGTTCCAATTAAACTGTCGCAGGGCTGCGAAACTTCCGCGAAGTTGAACCTAGAATTGAACACTTCGCGCCTCTTCCGTGAGATTTTAAGGGTGGGGGGTGCGGGGCGTGGGGGTTGAATTAATTCGCGAACGTGTAATCCGTGCAGCTGGCAGCCTCGCATAAAATGTCGATCGTAGATTTGTCGCAGGAGTTCCGAACAGCAATTACGACGCTAATGGAGCCCCTGCTGGCTTCCGGCGCAGTCCATCGGGGCCGGCTCTTCGCAACTTCCTTTATCGTTCACGCGCCGACGGCGACGTCGACGGCGATGCCGTCGGCGACGATCTGCACGGTTCACGCGTCCCCGTCGATCCGCGATCCGACGATTTACAGAGCGTTCCACGGTGATTTATGACGCGGCGCCGCGACGACGCTTCGATCGTTTATTACCGCGCCGAATAATGCCGATCGATCGCACGAAGAAGATCGACGATCGGAATCGAGCGACACCTCGCTGGAACTTTCTTCAAAATTCTCATTCGTCGTTCGTGGATTTTTTTTTCTCTTAGATTTTTCACTTTAGTAGACGTTACTGTATTATTTTTTAGAAAAATCGATACATAAAAAGGGACAATGAAATTTGCAGATGATATACACAAAAGATACAAAAATGATTGAAATACTTAATTAACACTAAACCTACCAC
The DNA here is from genome assembly GCA_916610255.1 of Lasioglossum lativentre. Lineage (NCBI taxonomy): Eukaryota > Metazoa > Arthropoda > Insecta > Hymenoptera > Halictidae > Lasioglossum > Lasioglossum lativentre. The sequence goes on along the minus strand of OU744364.1, from coordinate 19,502,626 downwards.
GGTCAAATGACCCCGGTTTCATATTTCATAATTATTGAAATTGTAAGAATTCATTTATGGAAAATAATGGAATAGATTTCCTCGCTCAATTATTTATTGTATTGAAAATTCCGGATAATCTGAATAAGTTTAATGTTGCCATTTTTATAAGGCAACATTTACCAGACACTTTTAATGCTCGGTATGTTGAAAATGATTTGAATTAAAAGAGACAAGAACTTTTCAATCAGTACATTCAACCACCATATATTTAAAAAAAGAAACATAAACAGTGCCACTAACAGTATTAACTAATTACCACACTGCGGATATTTATGCAAAATAAAGATTGTCTACATGACGCCTGGGCAATTGGTCGATTAGTGCGTTTCTTATGCAACACAATAACAAATACCTATCTACAAGAATTTCGTCGAAATTTTTACCCGTGGGTTTCTCCGATTATTTTTTAATTATCTGATATTGTAAATTTCCAGAATTAATCGAGTTCAGCTGTTTCTTTAATTATCGAACGAGATAAGGCAATTTAGGTCCTGACGCTTCGAGAGATAAAATTGTACCTCACAAATGTTTTCAGCAACCTCTAGTGTTTTTCAATCGATCTGACAGCTCTGATATGGGAGAGTAAGGTCGATTTTCCGTGATCGACAGGTCAAAGAATTTCAGTATTTAGTATCTCGGTGAAATACTAATAGTAAATGACAGGTGCCATACGAAAATAGTACAGGAACGTGTACGCACAGCCGCACCCTGTCTGGCACGCACTCAATCTGGCACACTCGAATCCGGTCACACCATTCAAAAGGGTTAATCGAACCAGCTTGCATCGATATTTGTGTCTACTATTTCTGCCATGATTTTCTGTTATCATTCCTAGAGTTGATCGTCGCTTACTTAAATCATACAAACACACCAATTAAAAATTCGATCATCCAGAATCTATCCATCACTGACATACTTCGTCGCATACGTACTTTCGCACAGCTTTTGTTCCAATTCCCGGAATTAACGTGGAACAGACAGGATTCCACGAACTGTAAACGCGCATCTAATTTTAATTTCTTATCAAACTCGATTTCACCACCGCGATATAATTATCTTTCGCGTTCGTTCGACGCAATCGTTTGTGTCACAATGCAACAAACAATCAAGCTGTTTTGTTCTTTTTGGTAAAGAAGATGCTCGCGATTTCCTGTTTCGAAGAACTGTCAACACATTTCGTAAGACACCGCGCCGGATCGTTATCGGTGCCGTTCGAGGAACACTCGCGGATTTAAGCAAACGATCACGAGCCTCGTTAATTTCGCGAATCACGGCTCTCTTTCCACGGCATGATTTTAATGATCCAGTGACATGTGTCACGCGTAATTGCGAGCACGCCGATTTCGAATAATTTCGGAGTGACAATAGGTTGTCGATCGTCGACGTCGACGATCGCGTCCGGTGATATATTGATCGAGGTTCGTTCCGATTGAAAGTGGGACATTAATTTATACCTTCGATCCTTTGCGGTGCAATACGATTCCGGTCAACCGTTCCGAAACTTGCGTCAACGTTGATTAAGTCAATATTGATTAATCCCATTTTGATGCGCTATTTTGGTACCTACCTCGTTTATAGTGTCAGCTAGTGAAAGCTATAGCATTCCCATATTGTAAATTAATATAGTATAAATAGACTGTGGATTGTATAAATTAATGATACAAATGAATTGATATAACATTGCGAAGATACTTAACCCTTACGTGATCTAATGGGGCCATTATCGCTGCATTCAAATTTACGCTAATCATTATTTAATGTGTATCTATTAAACTATTTGTTGATTCAAATGAAATTTTTACTGTCTCACTACTTCTTTACTATTTCGATACAGATGAATATTAACCCTTTGCACTCGTAGCTATTTTAACTAAAAAATGAAAGATTTTTCCATTCTAGAATATTTCCATTATATACAATTTTTTGCATAGCAATTTTCAGTGGTGCCTCAAAGTCGCCGTCCGAGTATTAAGGGTTAAATATCATGTAATTGCATCATTGAATTTTTAAAATACATTTCGAAAGTCCACTTAAGGGTTAACAGTGTTTCGATGAACTTGATTTAGTAGAACGTTGTAGTAGAAAGTTATGGCTGCATAAAGATCCACAGTCTAGTGATAAGAACATAATCGAATGTCGGGTCAGCCTCGACATGGGACCGGAAATGGTTAACGCCATCCCCGACGCACACAAAACAATTGTTTGCAGGATGTTCTGTGTACGGTACCATCTATATTTCATTTCAGACACGCTCCAAGATGCGGAGAAGGATAAAGAGGAAACTGAGTATATGCTACAAGAGAATGGCAAACCGATGTACGAATAAGATTCTTACAGATGAATGTTTAATAGAGATAAAAAAAAATACAAGCGAAAAAGACCAGTACCGAATCAGGATTCTAGTAAAAAAATGTGTGGGAATTGTTAAGCGAATCCTCGTCCTGGGAACTGATCGTATAAACTTATCATAAACGTTTCTTACCATTATTGATTATAGTATTTCTTGCAAGAGCACTTCCAGGGTACTAACAATATTCTTCAATTTTCGGTTCAATATTTTAGATGACATTTCAGAATGCATATATGTATAGTAATTTCGTATAAAAATACTTTTGTGAGTTCAGTAATTATTAGAGAAAATCTACAAGTAATCAAAATCAGCTTTTCACGTATGGAAGAGATAAATCAAATGTCAGAAATTGTATTAACTTCAGTTTTTAATGTTCGTGGATTAGGTGTTTAATTTTTTATTAAACTTCTTTAAAGAGGAACGTATTTGTTTGAATTTTAAATCTTTCATTCAATCAAAAGCTTTTCACGTTTGTAAGAGAAAAATCAAATGTCAGAAATTGTGTTAACTTTATTTTTTAGTGTTAGTGTATTAGGTGTTTAATTTTTTATTAAACTTCTTTAAAGAGGGACATATTTGTTTGAATTCTAAATCTTTCATTCGAGTGAATATTAAAATGATAGGTGAACTATTAAATCCTGAAAATTCAACACTTTTAAATGCTTGATCAAATACTTTGTTAGTAAAGAACCGGAAGTGCTCTTCACCAGAAATCTCGTTCCATTGAAAGGAATTCTGTTACACAGATTTCTTGCTCCAAAAGGAGATGAATTAGTACGTGGAACGACCTGAATCGAACATACGAAATGATCTCTGTCCACAGTGAGTTCGTGCCACCGCAAACGAAGGAGGACGACAAACCGGTCGCACCGGAGCCCACGTTGCCGCCAGTGCCTTACTTCAAACTCGTAAGTGTTTTTTCCTTTCCTCCCGCAATTCCTTTTGTCTCCGACCGATGCGGTGTCCCCGTCGATCGATGGAGACCTGTTTTTGTTTCGAACCGTTCGGATTGCTGGCCATTAATCACCGAGCCAGACCGACATTAATTTTCCCGGTTAAATCTCCCGGAAAAGCGGAAGTTCGCCGCATTAAATCATCGGAGAATATGTTTCTGAAATTTTCGACTAGTTTGCGACAAATTACCGGTTCGAGCGGAGTTTTACGAATATATTTTACGGCATCAGTCGGATAATTAAGCGGTAGATTAACAATTGTTATCTGCCTAGATAACAATTTGGGCAAAACGTCATCGTTTAGAATTTTGGTAAACTTGTCGAAACGTTAATGTTGTCGAAATATTGTCAAGGTCACCATTCTGAACAACTTTTTCCTGTGGAAGTATATGGCGGTCGGCTTTAGTTTACGAGATATTCGCAAAAATAGGAGTATCCCGTGAGTGTGATTTGACTTTGTTTTCGACGAAGACAGAACGCAAACAACTGTCGCACGCTGTTTAGGTTAGGTCTGGGTTATTATAGTGACTGTTTTTTGACGTTTTTTCCTATTGAAAATTCTGCATATTTTCAATGATCAAATTTGTTTTTTACGGCAGCCTGTTTTTACCCCTGCACCCCCTCCTTGGGAAACCTAACACAACCTCACTCTGAAATTCACTTAAAATCGAAAAATGATCAAAACCTATCAACCTAACCATCTACGTTGGCTAGAAGCTCGAGTCACTTTCTTGTTCTTTGTTGTCATTAAACTAAATTTCAGAGTAAGTTCGTGTTAGGTGTTTCGGGGAGGGGGTGCAGAGGAAAGGGCTCTGCCCTAAAGAAAAAATTCGGTTATTCAAAATAAGCAGAATTCGTAATAGTGGATCTGACAATTGTTTGCGAATATCGCGTAAACTAAAAGAGACCGCCATATACTTCCAAAGGAGAAAGTTGTTTAGAATTATGACCTTGAGAACATATTTCGGTAAACCTTACGTTTAGGGGAGGCAGCTCCGATGACCTTGATCTTCACATATGTTGTCGGGAACAACATTCTGAACAACTTTTGTCATTACAACTACCCGGTGCTCGGTCTTAGTTTTCGAGATATTTGCGAAAAACTATTGCTAATACTGTATTGAATTTTACGTATTCTTCCACGCTCCGTGGCAACGTAAGGCTGCCACCTAACCCAGAACTAACCCAGACCTAACCCTAACTAATTCTGATTGCATGATTTTTTCATTACTAGTTCAAATTCTGTATGAAGGCTATGTAGAATACAAAAATTATGCGATCAGAATTAGTTAGGGTTAGCTGGTGGGGGCGCAGAGGGCCGGCCGCCAGGCCGGCCCGACCACGCATGAGAAAATCCAGAAGTAGTCTTTCAAAATTGAAAGCTCACCCTATATAGAGTGACACTCTGTTCTGATCCCCACAATGTGTTTACAAACAGAAAATAAACAGATGCCGTCCCGGAGAACAGGCTCACGTTGCCACGGAGCTTGGAAGTATACGTAAAATTCAATACAGTATTAGCAATAGTTTTTCGCAAATATCTCGAAAACTAAGACCGAGCACCGGGTAGTTGTAATGACAAAAGTTGTTCAGAATGTTGTCTTTGACAACATATGTGAAGATCAAGGTCATCGGAGCTGCCTCCCCTAAACGTCAGTTTTACCCTATTTTCAACTGAGCAGTTCATTTTGAAGTACATATTTTGTAAAACTTGTAATAATTTTTCAGTTGCGAAATCTTCAACAGTGCTGCAGTAACAGAATAATGTGTTAATTACTAGATTTTGTAAAATATGATAGAATTGCACTCGAACCACGCGGTTGTTCGCAGTTTCGATTTGCAACATGCGGGGAGCTGATGCTGGTCTTCGGTGGCCTGATCATGGGAACCCTGACAGGCCTGTGTATCCCCGTCTCGACAATCCAATACGGTGAATTCACCACGCTGCTGGTGGATCGCAACATGGAGAATACCACTAGTACACCGACCCTTATCATGAAGTGGTTCGGGGGAGGAAAGGTCTTGTAAGTATGCGTGAAATGCATCAACAATTCTTTCAACTTAAATTGCGTCTGGGGAATTTTGTAAATTCTGTTCGTGTTGTATATGTAGTTTTTATTTAGAGCTGATCAAGAATTAAGTTGTGCAGGGTTGATGTTACCTTAGAAGAGGACATAATTAAAATAGAACCCATAATTAAAAAAAAGATATAATATTAAATTTTGCTATAAAACAAATTTTATTTAATTAATATCAATAAAAATTCTATACAAAATTTATTATAAGAATTTTTACTAAAATTAATTTACCTCTCAATTTTTAAAAATAATTTTCCTAGATATTTTAAAATCATATTTTTGGCCCCAACTCTGACGGCTGTTTTCACCCCTTCAATGTGTACAATGGCCAATAAAAAAATTTTTTTCGAATCTTTTTCTACCCCTCGCATAAGTTTCACTACAATCGGTTTGTGTATCTCGAACAAGTTCCCTTAAAGTCTTTTTTTCTTTTTGGGGATGCTTGTTTCTGATGATTCGCGACAATTTCGGTTGCAGAGGACCCGAAGCCACGTACGAGGAACGAATGTCCGCGCTTTATGATGACTCGGTTGCTTTCGGCGTGTCCTCAGCGGCACTGTCCTGCCTTCAGTTCGTCTTCGCCGTGTTCACCGTGGACTTCCTGAATGTCGCGGCTTCCAATCAAATTGTAAGGGTGCGGCAAATGTTCCTGCGTTCCGTCCTCAGACAGGACATGACGTGGTACGACATCAACACGTCCACTAACTTCGCTAGCAGGATTACGGAGTGAGTATCATTTGTCAAAAGGGACTCTCTTGTCCGCTCGACTCGAACGATATTCGACGTACGAAACGTTCGGTATAACATACATTTCTGTTGCACGTCGGGTTACTTATACACGGTGTTCCAAAAATACTTCCCTTGAAAGAGGTGATTCTTGAGGTCATTTGAAGTAACTTTTTCCTTTGCGAAAATGTTCTTCGCGGTTATGGAGTTATTAACAAAAAACAGAGACAAATACAAATTATTGCATTAAAATTTCTCTTATCTTGATTTTGATAATTGAAGCAACCCAATACGATAATTGAAGCAACCGAAAATGACGGATTCTAATATTTTTAATTTACAATTATTGAGATTGTGAGATGGGGAATTATTCCACAACTTCTTTGGGTCAAAAAAATTAAAAGTTAAAAAATAAATAAATAAAACTTTGGATAGACATTTGTTATTTTTATAGTAATGTAAAATAGTCACTTTTAGTGCTCCGTGATCCTAGTGTTAATCAGCAGCCAATTCTAGCGTCTTGCAAGCAGAGGACTCTTCTTGAAGTGGTCATAGAGTAACCGTGCTCGACACTTCCTTAATGAATCAAATTATAGGATACGATTAAAATGATTGCGTTAAAGTTTCTCTTATCTTGATCTGGAGCCAGTTGTCGCCTCGAGACAAAGTTCAGGGCGCAAAGGACTCTGCTCGTCGCCGGTGTCGGCGAGAGCGCGTTAAGTAGCCGTATTTTCGCAGGATCCGGTGATCCAGCTTCAAGGGTGGTATCGTGTGTTCGATCACGAAGTCTGCGGGTGTAAACGCGGGCGGCAGGGAGCTGAAAGAGAAACGCTGGGCAAAGTTCAGGGAACGGGATTCGCTCAACAGGTGGCTGTTTCCGCGAACCTCTCCTCGTCCGATACAATGTCTCTTTCTCTCTCTCTCTCTCTCTCTCTCTCTCTCTCTCTCTCTCTCTTTCTCTCTCTCTCTCTCTCTCTTTCGTTCCTCGTGGTCGCGTCGACCCGCGTAATTATCGAAAAGTCAAGAAGGCGGGATTCATAACCGGCTAATTAAGACGCGGTTGGGGACGTCCCACTTACGCAACACCGTTTATTCCGAGACTAACCGGCCCTGCTACAATGAACCGAGTTGCACAAGCGTTAATAAATCGTAATTGCGAAATCGAATCAGAAGCCGGGGAATTAACTAACCGGCGCGATCGAAACGTCGTTTTGATGGTACTTTGAAGTGCAAGCTTTTGTCGGTGGGCTCAGAAACCAGTCAGATTAATTTCCTGAGTATGAAAATTGTTGAAAAGTATATATACCAGTGTGTATAAAGATTTAGAAAAATATATTTATTAACAGATAATTAGACCTAGTCAGATTAAGTTCCTGAGTATGAAAATTGTTGAAAATGAAAAGTATATACCAGTGTATACATATACAGATTTTGAAGAATATATTTATTAACAGAGAATTAGACCTAGTCAGATTAAGTTCCTGAGTATGAAAATTGTTGAAAAGTATATACCAGTGTACACATATAAACATTTAGAAGAACATATTTATTAACAGATAACTAAACCGCCTATTTTTCTGCAAAATCAAAATTCGTTTCCATTGATTGTAAGAGACATGAGCCGAATAAAATGATTTTAAACATTTTCCAGAGTTGAAAGTAATGTACCCACATTCTTAAATTTTTTAAATTTCATCTACTCATTTTTTCCATGAATGGATAAAATCCGCAATCTACAGATAACATACAAATAAATTGCAGTACAAAGTAATGGCACGTTTAAGCACAAAAACAGCTAGGTCAAATAAATTGATGTCAGAAAATTGAACTAGCACTGACTGGCTTCTGAGCCCTCCGAATGTTAGTCCAAAAAGTACTCGTGTTTATTTAGAATAGTTGGTGGTCAACGTCTTCTTAAAAATAATTGCTTGATTGTAACATTCCATTTTACAAGATCTAGCATGAAACTTGACACAGCATAACCACAACGTGCATATAAACCGCTGTACAACTTCCGTCACTTGTTCTTTCTGTGATATTCAAATATTGAAAGAATGGCTCCATTACTTAGCTAAATAAATTCTCGCACAAATTCAAAACAGACACATTCCTGCGACGATAATACACAGTTTCCTGCCAATATTTGTAGTTAATATTAAACAATATTTTACGTACATGTGTACAATGTCGTAAGAAACGCGTGACGTATCAAAGACGTCATTGTACCTCAAAGCCTGCCGTTCGGCTGACAGTATCAATTAAAATGGAAGCTGTACATTGCATCCGACGTGATTTACAAACAGTCTTACTAAAGTCTTACTCTAAATATTTGCAATCGTCGCGACGGTGAACTGTCACTCGTCATTTTTCCATATACCGGAACGAACGTGTACGATTCGCGTCACCTTCGATCACCGCGTGTAGACAATAAAGGCAGCCGCAAATAGCATCGCGGAATATGTATATCGAGCTCTGGTAGAGGATCGTCTGGCATTAGAAACGTTTTGGCTCGCGTCGCGGCGACCCGCGCTCATTTATAATGGCAATTACGTAAATTTTATTTGCGCCACCGCGGGCTCGCAGTAAAGTTTTATGAACCTGACGCCGTGCGCCGCGCCGCGCCGCGCCGTGTGTCGGCCGAGAATTAAAAGCCCGTTTGAAGCGTTAATGAACGTAGCCGTGAAAATGCCGTGACCCCCTGCCGCGATTCCTTAATGCAATCTCGATCGTCGTGCAGGATCGTTGGCCATCGGTCGCGTCGGAATGTTCTCGTTCGCCTCGGCACGACTCGGCGCGGCGCGGCGTCTTTATTGGAAGTCAATGAGAGACAAGCAGTTCAATAATTCAATTGATCGCTCGAATTAAGTCATCCCTAACCGGGTCGAAGGTCTCTCCTATCGCTCAGCTGCAAGCTTTTCTATGATTCGCAGCGATGATACTTTCCAAAACGCGACTCCTCTTTGCGAGCTGATCCTTTGCGATTCTGGCTTCTCGATTGTTAGTTTCGATAACGATTCTTCGAATTTTTCATAAATTTTTCTGAAGCATAAGAACTTTTAATCGTTTACTTCAGCATTTTATGTCTATACTTCGAGGAAGTATCAATAATTATGAAAAGGTAATGGATCTACAAGAGGTACCTTCAACAATACTGTGACTCCCACTAATATTCGGACACTTAAAAAGACGATAACGTTTTTAATCTGCGACCATACAACTTGGATTTTTTTGAGAAGTTAGAACAATCGGTTTTGTTACGTAACGTGAAAAGAATTTTTGAAAAAATTGCAATTGGTCGGAATTGCAGAGACAATACTAAAAATTATGTTGTACAACTTTTTTATGTGGGCTTGATATTGAAAATGTAGAAAAGACGTTTTGTAGATCTGCATCAATTAAAGATATTCTGAAAATTTCATTTAAATCGGCCTTCGTTGCAATGAGCTACAAACGTTTAAAGATGGTAAAAATTGCAAGTTTTCACGATTTTCACGTTTTTTTCCACATCAACCGATTTCGATGAAACTTTTACAATGCATATAATTGACACAGATCTACAAAACACATTTTTTATATTTTCAATATAGACCCACATAAAAAAGTTGTAAAATGCAACTTTTAGTATTTTCTCTGCAATTCCTATCAATTGCAATTTTGGAAAAAATTTCTTTTCACATCATGTAGTAAATTAATTGCTCTAACTTCTCAAAAGAGTTCAAATCGTATGGTGCAATATAAAAAAAGCTATCGTTTTTTAAAGAGCGTTCGGATATTAATGGGAGTCACTGTATGTCTGACAGAATTGATAAATAAACCGGTGTATGTTCCCTAAAATTAATTGTATGATTACTGAAAAGCCAACAGGGGGGAGGGGGTGTTTAGATCAACCTTCTCCACGAAGTACTAACAAAGAAATTTCAACTCGCAGATAGTCAATTGAACCTTCTTTCATGAAAATATGGAAAGACCAAAAATTAGTTAAAAAATATTACTATTATTAAATCGTCTCGGTCGATTTATAAACATCGACTACGGAAACGTTACCTTGACATTCGCATTATCTGCGCGATAAGAGGTAAGTTAGATCAAACAAAGGATTTACACTCTGGTTCCGTTTTTATTATGCAACGGTAGTCATCGGAAGACTCGGGGATGCAAGATCGAAACCGAATCGACCAGCATCATCGAATCTCAGGTTCGGAATCGAACGCGGTTTCTAATTCGAGGAGCGTGGCGTGGTTTCAAGGTGACCCGAGCACGGCCCAGAAGATAACGCGAACGTTAATTAATTCGCTGAATGGCTGCCCTCGGCCCGTGTTATTTTCGGCCGCCGACAACTTTCGATAGAACTGGCAGGAAGTTATAGGAACAGGTTCTAATTGCGTCCGTGGACGTACAGAAAATGCCAGAAGGTCTGACCGAGGTCCCGATGCGCTGTACGCTTGCAGGAAAAATCAAGTTATTCGAACACTCTGCGGAGTAATTCGTAACCGCGAGATGTGCTCGAAGAAACGAGTATTTTGGAGCAAATCACAACCTTGACGAACTCATTTGAAAATATGTTTATTGGGGACGTGTGTCAGGTCGTAAATTATTTCTAAAAGTAATACCTCTAACATAGCTGAACCTCAACGATTCTGAAAATTAATATAAACAGATGACTTTCTTTTGCAGAATAAAAATCTTCTTAGTCAGTTGTAAAATGTGGATGTTAAATGAAAATGTTTGTCTTCTATTAAAAATGTCATCTTATACTGTTTTGTATTTTGTCAGTTTTGCAATAAATGCAAAAAATTAGCAGTCTATGACTAATTAGACATTTTTTGAATGAGAATATAAACGATCTTTATTGTAAAATTTCATTTAGCTATTTTTCAATACATACAATTTAATTAGGAATGTATTGAGACACTGTTATACGATTTAAGATTCAAAGTAACCTAGTGCTGAAATATCGCGTGTCCGTTTGCGTTTTGCAGGGATTTGGACAAGATGAAGGACGGTATCGGTGAGAAGCTCGGCGTGTTCACGTACCTAATGGTGTCCTTCATCTCTTCCATCATTATATCGTTCATTTACGGATGGAAATTGACGCTGGTGGTGCTGAGTTGCGCACCAATTATCGTGATAGCCACCGCGGTTGTGGCGAAGGTGCAGAGCTCCCTGACCGCACAGGAGTTGAACGCATACGGCCAGGCTGGAACTGTTGCTGAAGAAGTGTTGGGTGCTATCAGGACCGTGATCGCCTTCAACGGCGAACAGAAGGAGGTCGACAGATACGCGGAGAAGTTGGTTCCTGCCGAAAGAACCGGCATTAGGCGTGGAATGTGGTCCGGTGTCGGCGGTGGTGTTATGTGGTTCATCATTTACATCAGCTACGCCATAGCCTTTTGGTACGATATCATACATAATATTTAACACTATTTCTACCAAAGCGGTCGAAAGACACTTTCTAAAATTTTAAATTAAAATTGATCGAGATTGGATAGGTGCATTAAAGGAAAGTATTCAATAGATCTATTTCTTTGAATATACAGGATGATTCAACGTAAAAATATAGGTTGAAATAGGTAGGTATACATAAAACCGTAGTTATTGCGGTTAATATTCTTTTGGATTAATTATTCTTGGACCCAGCATAAGATAAAAAGATCAAAAACGATTTTTATTTCGAAACCTTTTACTTGAGAACCATTCATCCCGTAATCTATATATACAGTGAGTCAGCAATTAGTAATTCAGTCGCAACCACAAAGAGAACTTTTCTCACCTTACAGCACCCCGGAGATCCAATCTTTTCAGCTCTCGTCAGTAGCAGAAGTACTCTTCGGGGATTGGACATAACTCTCGATAAATTCACCGAAGTTACAACTATATTTTTAAAGTAAATGCCCTTGAGGGGCGGGAATACGGTGCAAGGGTGGTTGAATCGGTTCGGTTAAGCAACTTCCGCTGGGCCTGGGGGTGAATTCTTTGCGAAGTTGTTTAACTTCGATATTTAAAATTGAGTGAAGTAGTTCAATATTATACAGAAATTTTATATTACTATATTCGCTGGAGCTCATTGTAGACAACATTGACTGTTTAAAAAATCGTTGATAAAAATCGACCTGGGACGACATTGTGCATTTATGACAAAAATTGAATAGTGCAATTTTACACAGTGTACATATACAGGGTGTTCACGCTATTACTAGCCAGCGTTTTTCTTGTAAATAGTAAATATTAGAAAAAAAGGAAGAGGAAAAAAGTAGTACTGTTTTTTATACGCAACACAATGGCTTATGTAATTTTTTTGTGTTTATACTATTTTGTTAGATATGAAGGTGACCTTCACATTTTTAAATGAAATGCTGTATATTTTTTTATATCACATGAAAGCGTGTGTCTAAACGAATTCACCCGTGTACTGCACAGTGACTTTCAAGGTCTAGCAAGGTCAGAAATGGAAGAAACAGTTTGTATGCTTTCATATAAATGTGTTTACAAGTATTCCTTACTTATACGACTCGGATGATGTTTTGGTATGAAATGTTCAAAATGTTTCTTCGATTTTTGACCTTGCATGACCTTGAAGGACATTGTGCAGTATACGGATGAATTCGTCTAGACACACGCTTTCACGTGATATAAAAAAATATACAGGATTTTATTTAAAAAATTGAAGGTCACCTTCATATCTAACAAAATAATATAAACACAAAAAAATTCTATACGCCATTGTGTTGCGTATAAAAAACAGTACTACTCTTTCCTCTTTCATTTTTTCCTAATATTTACTGTTTAGAAGAAAAACGCTGGCTAGTAATAGCGTGAACGCCCTGTATATTGAAATACTTGAATAGCATCAATATATTAATCTAGTAAAATTATTAAAATTTTTATTTTGAACAAAGATCGGCAGTCTAGTCGTCAGTGTTTCAGCCATATGTACGATTCACATTGACCCTCCACGATCTGTCACTATATTTTCAATTAAGTCAATTAATTGCACGTGGAGGGTTAAGGTGAATCACACATATGCCATCAATTATGATACTAACTGTGGCTATCATGAAATCATGAAGATCTTTCAGTGTCTATTAACTGTGTACCTAACAATTCCTCTTTTGTTTGATGTCAGGTATGGCGTGCAGCTGATCCTGGACGACAGGCCCAAGGACGAAAAGGAGTACACGCCCGCCGTGCTGGTGATCGTGTTCTTCGGCGTTTTGGCAGGTGCTCAGAACATGGGCCTGACGTCTCCTCACCTGGAAGCATTCGCGGTCGCCAGAGGTTCGGCCGCAGCCATTTTCCAGGTGCTCGATCGTCGACCAATCATCGACAGCCTTAGCAAAGAAGGCCAAAGACTGTCATCCGCCACTGGGGAGATCGAGTTCAAGGGCGTGCACTTCCAGTACCCCGCCAGGAAGGACGTAAAGGTGCTACAGGGCTTGGATCTGAAGATCAATCATGGCGAAACAGTAGCGCTGGTGGGCGGATCCGGCTGTGGAAAATCGACCTGTCTGCAGCTCATTCAACGTCTCTACGACCCCATGAAAGGACACGTGAGTAGAGAAGGAGTCTTTCCACGGCGCATTTCTCGAGAAATTTCTTCTCTCGAAAGAAGATCCGTATCTTGGAAGATCCAGGTACATCGAATGCCATAACAGCTGGCCATTCTAGCAGCTTCAGAGTCGTAACTCGTGAGCTACAGAAGCGAGATGGACAACTGTTGTGACTGTCAGTGTCTCTTGATCTCTTCCTCCGGTAAACTGACTATAAAACTGAGAATATTCTAGGAACAATGCGGACAGTATCTTGTTTGATTTCAGAAAGATGTTTTTTTTTGTACAGTGACTCCCACGAATATTCGGATACTTTTAAAAAGACGATAACTCTTTTAATATTCGACCCTACAACTTGGATTTTCTTGAGAAGTTAGAACAATCGGGTTTGTTACGTAACATGAAAGGAATTTTTGAAAAAATTGCAACTGGTCGGAATTGCAGAGAAAATACTAAAAGTTATGTTTTACAACTTTTTTGTGTGAGCTCATATTGAAAATGTAGAAAACACGTTTCATAGATCTGTATCAATTAAACATATTCTGAAAATTTCAGTAAAATCGGTCAACGTTGCAATGAGCTACATACGTTTAAAGATGGTAAACATTGCAATTTTTCACGATTTTCGGCCTCTAACTGCAATAAATCTAAGGATTCATATATCTTCCAATGCCTGTCGTTTTTTCCCACATCAACCGATTTCGATGAAACTTGTACAATGCATATAATTGACACAGATCTACAAAACAATTTTAAAAATTTTCAATATAGACCCACATAAAAAAGTTGTGAAATGCAACTTTTAGTATTTTCTCTAAAAAATTTCTTTTCACATCATGTAGTAAATTAATTGCTCTCACTTCTCAAAAAGAGTTCAAATTAAGAGCGTTCGAATATTAATGGGAGTCACTGTACATAATAAAAGTTTATTTAGCATTACAATTATTGCATAACAATTTTGATGTTTCTAAACAGTGTTAAACGAAAAGTTATAAAATAAGTAAAAGTGTAAAAATCCATTCTGTTCGAATTGGTGCAGCAAACGGCAAGAATTTTCTATACGACTTATCGCGTTTCCCAGAACGAAACATGCTGTTAAACCGCATCAACATCCGCAGTCTTGTTATCAGAAAAGTTAGAAACATGGATCTGTTTATTTCCGAAGCAGGTCTCTCCTCGAGGACGTAATTCCTGCGAGCAGCCGAGCGGAGGCATTGAAATTCAAGCCGCGCTTGCTTCTTATTAAGACTTCCAGTGTCCCGTTACCTCCTCCATTAAGTTGACAAAATTACACGCCGTGCCTGTTATTATTTTTGTTACAATGAGGTGGTAATAACTCGCAAAATATCTGGCCGCTTTTACGTTCGGTGCAACGCGTTACGTTGCGTTCGACATTGTTTATTAACTTATTCGATCGTGCCCGGTCGTTACGGTGAATTTACCGTCTTGTATTCGTCGTTCCGTGTTCCCTGATGCTGTTTGTTTACAGGGACCGAGTGATTTATTCGAACGCGGGAACGCGAGGTATTTCTGCGCCGACATTACGCAACGAGGCGGGTTAATAACCGAGTCATGAATATCCGGACGACGTTTTTGTTCACGTCGAAATTATGGTGACGTCCCTGCCTGACAACCCCACTATCCTCTTGGTGGCAGCCTTTATTTTTTTATCGTTTTTCTATTTTTCTGGATCTAATGCCGGTTGTTAATATTTTTGGGTGCGAATTAAAAGCCAGTTAAAGACAAATTAATTTTTATCTTGAAGTAGATACAGACCATTAAAATAATTAAGGTAGAACAGTCTTTTAAGGAGAAAATAAATATCAAATGTCTATTTTAAATGTATGTTACCATAAGAAGTTATGCTCTTCTTGGTTACATCATGGTAGCTGCAAAATTTGCGTAGAAGGCAACCTCAAACAAATCTCGAGAAATGAAAACAGCCAACAGGAAGTCTTGCGTAATTTGATTTATTGAACACCAAAAATATAGAACGTGGGTAAATATTGTTCTTGATCCACGAACGAATCGATGCACTGTAGCTTCCCAATTTGATTACGAGTTGAGCTAAACGGAAAAGATGTATTAAAAACGTGATCATATTTTATTTCCCTGTTTTTCTCCCTGTAACTGATATCTGTTCGCATACAGCATCGACAATAATTCAAAAATTCCATCGGTGGTACAATAAAGTACAATTTCAGCGCCAGTATGATTTTGAAAGCGCACCCACCACAAATTGTACGAGTCGTAAACAAACTCCAGATTTTTATGTAAATTCACACATTTACGGTTTAAGTATCGGACCGGAATAAAATGAAAGTTTATTCCTGCTCTGATAGGTTCGGTACTTCGAAAACAATATAAAATATGTAATTCTATAAAAATTTTCGATCCTGCTCTTCACCGGACGATTTTTATAGACTATAAATGCATAAATGCGTCCCTTCGGCCCTCGGCGAAAGGGCCGGCGGTCTCGGGATTAAAAGGGTTGCATAAAATAACTTCCGTTTCGCTGAGTTTTCTTCCTTTGCTCACTTCGTCTGCATTCAAGAGAGCTCGTCCTTCTGAATATGGTTACAATTTTGAGCGACTGAAGAGACGACGAGGGAGAGATTTACGAGCCACCGAACAAAACGAACTTCATTCGAGCCCCCTCCGCCTCCGCAGTTTTTCCGTACGATTAAATTACGAGGGGGATCCAAGCTCGACCGTAAACCGTGAATTTATTTATTACGCCCGGGGCTTAACAATATCCCGGGCGTGAATGTTCCATTATTACATCTGTACCGGGTATGGGAATTTTACGGGGAACAAGTTTGAAGCGTTTCTCGCTGGAATACAGTGCCTCGAGGAGTTTTCCCAGCAGTAAAACTTTTACGATTCCCGCGTTCTGCATCCGTCGCAGTTCTCCATCGGCGAAAGTATTACGCCATATATCTGGCATACTGATTTCGGAGGCCGGTCATGGCGAACCCAGACCTCGCGCGGCGCGCATTTACATTTTCCACGCCGTTGCTGCATTATACACGGTAAAAAGGACATCCGCGACATTCGTTTGGTCAATCAATCATTCGAGTTCTCGCGATATCCTTCTCTGTTCTGTACGTGGAGGTTTTTTCACAATCTTTACTAACTTCTATAGCGTGGCACGGAACGTAGAAATGTAGAGTTTTGCGATAATTTTAGATTTGAGTTTAGGTTAGATTAGAGTTGTTAGGTTAGATTGAATTGTAGACTAGATAATTGCGGATCATAAAAGTGACCCGCAGACGTGGTTCTCAAAAGTGGTTCATAAAAGTGACCCACAGAAGTGGTTCTCAAAAGTGACCCATAAAAGAGGTCCACCAAAATAGTCGATAGAAATGACCCATAAAATTAGTCCAAACAAGTAGTTCATCCAAGTGACCCATCCAGTGGTTCATAAAAGTGGTCCATCAAAATAGTCCATAGACGTGATCCATAAAACTAGTCCAAACAAGTAGTTCATACAAGTGGCCCATCCAAGTGGTTCATAAAAGTGGACCATGGAAATGGTCCCCAAAAGTGACCCGTAAAAGTGGTCCACCAAAATAGTCGATAGAAGTGACCCATAAAATTAGTCCAAACAAGTAGTTCGTACAAGTGGCCCATCCAAGTAGTTCATAAAAGTGGCCCATAGAAATGGTCCTCAAAAGTGGCCCATAAACATGACCATAAAATTAGCCCATTCAAGTAGTTCATAAAAGTGGCCCATCCAAGTGGTTCATGAAAGTGGCCCACCGAACTGGTCCTTAAAAGTGGCTCACAATAACCTTGCAAACAAGATACTGGTTTCTTTCTAACTGTCTATCGACACAATGCTTTATAGTCAGATGAAACGAAGACTGCAGCAAAAAGAATAATATAATTAACATGACAACAGGATAAAGATCACCGAAAGTCTTTTTAAAATTACTAGTCGAATCGTCTCGAGAGTCTCGAGTACATCGTTAGGTCGAATTCTCACACGATTACCCTTCAGCCAAAGGAAAGTCTGTAAGTGAAAAGTGTTCAATAAAAGCATTCAGAACAAATAAAAATGAAGATAGCACCGAAAGTGTTTTTAAAGAGACTATTCGGAGAATAATCTCGAGATTCAGGAGTGCATCGATAGATGGAATTCTCATATGATTTCTTTTGGTCTTGTCTGGTCACGTAGGTTCTGCTGGACGGCGTGGACATATCGAAGCTGAACGTTCAGTGGTTGCGCTCGCATATAGGCGTGGTCGGCCAGGAGCCGGTGCTCTTTGACACAACGATACGAGAGAATATCCGGTACGGAAATGACAGCATTACCGAAGAGGAGATGATCAAAGCCGCGAAGGAAGCGAACGCTCACGACTTCATCAGCAAACTGCCCGAGGTGAGTGTCGGAACCTTTTCTCCTATTCCGTTCCCGTTCGCCGGCTGAGCGGAATTTTCGCGTTCTCGTTCCCGGTCCCATCCCCTGTTCAGTTTTCCGCCGCGGCAGACATCTCTCGATTGATTCTCGGTCACTTTTCAGCCAACCCCGGACCCGCCTCTTGGACGCGCATAACGCGTACCAGCTCGAAAACTTTCTTTTTTTTCTCTGTCCTCCACCCCACGTCCCTTTCTCGCGCCGATGCGTCGTAGAATCCCGGTCAGCAGACACAAAGAGCCGTCTAATTAAAGCCGTGCCCACGGACCGTAAATCTACTTTGAATTTTAATCTCGTACTCTCTGGCCTGTAATTAGCGTCTGTTTCTCTCCAATAATCGCCGTCAAAGTTATAATAACCCAGCCAAAGCCGATCGAACTCCTCTGTGCGTTGACACACTCGATCATGCATTTAATCTTTTGCACAACTTTCAGACTTTTTGCCTAGTTAGTCACTCTTGATCTCATTAAACATGCTCCACCCTTGATTCGTTAAAAAATGAAATATAGCAAGGTTTTCGTTGTAGTTGACTCTGGAGAGAATAATAAAAACGGTTCTAGAGTTCACTGGACGTGTGTTATTTATTTAATCTCTGGAATACGTAGAAGACACGAAGTCAATGGTTACTAAAAGTAATTGCTTAATATTAGCTTTTTATGAGCTTCATTTTTTGTTTGAAACTTTTTTCTCTAAAATCAATATTTTCGAAAATATTTGGTAAGAACTGTCAAAACTTTGAAGGGGGCTGGGGAGCAAACGAGGCTTTGTTGCCAAAAATGCTTTCAGGGACTTTATTCTCTAATCAAGGATAAGCTTTGACAAAAATTTCAGCAACATCGGAGGGTTGTCGTTTTCGGAAGTACACCCTATTAGTCTTTTAAATATTCAATAATAAATATAGTTTCAATAATCTACACAGGAAAATCATTCTCAGGGGATGGGAACAACTTTTACAGAATTTCTTTTTATTGGGTTCTGCTTCGATTTTCGAAATAGCAGCGGCATTTTTCGTTTTCGGCAGACTCGATCGTTAGCACGGGAGTCATGAACGCGGTTCGCAGCGTGTTAACAATAGTCTCAGGTGTGATCGGCGATCCGGTGAACACGAGCAGGCAAACAGACGATAAAACAGCCCGCTAAACCGCGCGCCAGCAAATAACAGTATCCGAGATTACGGGTACGTCAACGATTAGGCGTTTATTACCGAATTATCGGCGAGCGTGCACGATACTCGCGATCGGTTTCGATCGGGCCCGCGTTTACCACCTGTCCATGACCAGCGACGCGTTTAGGGCCGCGGGAACAACTGGACCAGACAGTTTCCAGTTTATGGAGACTCGTGGACCGTTCGTTCGGTTCACGGGACAGTGCCCATCAGGCTCGTGAAATTTTATCCGGACGCTGGGAACCGTTTGCTCCGCGATTGCTGATCGAGCGACGATTTACGGTTATCGGGATTATTGATTAGAGTGCGACAATGGCGGTCGCGAACGTTGAAAAATGAGACCGAGCAATGAACTATTCTGTCCGAGTCGAAAGACTCGTATTGAAATAAATGCATAAAATCCCCGGTCTATTTATTAGGTTATAGTTGAAAGGGTTGAGGGTTTGCCAGCGAATAAAAGTCCGCGTTAAACGGTCAGCTGTTTTCGAAAAGAAAATACCATGGTTTCGTTATGGCTGGCCGGGAATGTTGCACGGACGAGTGCAGAGGGAACGATCATTAAACGTTGTTATATCGATGTGCAGCGCAAAGTGCTCTTCCTCGTAAATTTATTAAATTTCTGCGACGCATATGCAGCGTAGACGCGACACCTCGTCCCACGGTTAATTAAATAATCGTTATTTGAAACCGCAGGGGCCTCGATGACCTCTTCCGCAGTGCCAATCGAACCCGCGAATGACGGCGATTGCTCTTCTGTCGATAACTATTATCAACGAATTCGAGAGTCTCCAGAGAATCAGCCTGTCGACACAACATTTCTAATCGGTTCTGACACAAACGAACTCTGTTTCAACACCGTGCAACCGAATTTTAATTCACCGCGTTCGCTACCCGTGCCACACACGCGTGATAACCACGATTTCGTATTTCACGTGAAGAATATCAAATTAATTGTGCGCGCGTCGGTTTTTTAAATTATAATGCGCGGCGGGATTTTTCGGTGAATTTATTGCTCTTGTGTGACGATGTTTTATTCGTATTTCATTAAAAGATACGCAGAACGTTATAACTACACTGTGGGCTTTATGCGTTTGCTGTGACTGGAAAAAAGGAGAGCGTACTGTTTATCTTTTACGCTTCTGCTCGGAGGAGTAATTAAAAAGTAACAAATTCTGAATTGCATGGAATTTCAACTATTCGTTATTGTTCGAAGTCTAATACTGGCACTAAAGAATATAATATTTTGTACAGATTAAATTGTTCTCTATTTTATTTTGTTTTCACCATAATATTAAGATGATGGATATAGATTGCGGTTTTGATGAATTTCGAATTATTGTCAAAAACTTTCAAAAATGTCAAGCCGAATAAGTACCCTCATCTGCAATAGGTCGAAAACGGTCCCGATTCATCGTCTTATATCGAAAGAAAACTGTAGCGTTAACCTCTTGACCAAAGTCAACGTGAGTTGAATATAACGCCACGTAGTGTTCAATGTGTTGTGATGGGCTGTTTCGAGGGGAGGGCAAATTTGTGACGTAAAGTGTCTGTTTTAGGGTTACGACAGCCCGGTCGGGGAGAGGGGATCGCAACTATCCGGTGGCCAGAAGCAAAGGATCGCTATCGCGCGAGCTTTGGTCAGAAGGCCTGCCATACTTTTGCTGGACGAAGCCACTTCCGCTTTGGATCTCCACAGCGAGGCGACCGTACAAAGGGCTTTGGACGCCGCGTCAAAGGGCAGGACGACCGTTGTCGTCACCCATCGACTGTCCACGATTACAAACGCTGACAGGATAGTATTTATTAAGGATGGACAAGTAGTCGAGCAAGGCACCCACGAACAGCTGCTTGCACTTGGGAAACACTACTACGGTCTGGTTTCCGCGGACGCTAGCGCCACTGCCAGAGGTACTTGTCCTCAAAACTGATCCTTAAACTTGCTCTTCCAACGTCATTCCACTAAACACCTCAATGTAACATTTATTTTAATACAAATATTTAATTTTTACTTGAATAGTCCTTACACTTGTCCCTTCAATGCCAATTTGCTAGACATTTCTTTCAATATCTATTTTATATTTAACATAAATAGTTCAATTTCTTCACAAAGAATGTCTTTCTTCAATGTTTATTTCTCTATCATAGCAAGCATTGGCAAGCTTTCAATATCTATTTTATATTTAACATAAATATTTCAATTTCTTCACAAAGAATGTCTTTCTTCAATGGATATTTTCCTATCATGGCAAGCATTGACATGTTTGCTTATGAGAGCTTAGACATGTTTGCGATTTAATTATTCGGACGGTTGTTTTAACGCTTGTTAATTTGTGTTAAACCAGCGAAAGCAACAGCGTCAGCAGCAAAGACAGTGACAGCAGCCATACCGAAGCAGAAGCCGCCATTGAAGAGACAATTCTCCACCCTGTCGATGCACTCTCATCGTCTGTCTCTAGCCGGCGCCTCAGAGTCCTCAATAAATCAATTGGAGGAGCACGAGAAACAGTACGACGCACCTATGATGAGGATATTCAAACTCAACAAGCCGGAATGGTTCTTCAATCTGATCGGTCAGTGCACTGTGCAACGAAAAAGCGATTGTCCGGCCGTTTCCATCGCGACAACGCTCGAATAGACTTCATTTTTACTTCATTTTTCGTGCCTGTAATATTCACCAACGGCTCCATTGTCTATCTTCACGCCAATTCCCACTGGCAGCGGTAATTCCATACGAAACGGAAATTACTTTACATTTTCTAGACAATACATAGAGACATTTTATAACTAGGAACAAAGAATCTGCCGCTGACTAGAAAATTCCCCCTGGCAAAAATACAGAAAATCTTTGATTTATGGGTTACGCTCAGCGAATTTATCTACAGATTACACCAATTATAATGATCATTTTCTAGAACAATATAAGCTACTTTACATGTTATAGATAGAAGACATAATTTATGAAAAGACTGTTTCTGCTAACTAGAACATAGAAATTCGTTTTTGAATTTCATTCTTCGGGCTAAATTTGTTTTGGAAAATTTCTGCTTCTATCCCATATTTCATAAAGAGGGACAATGCTTGACTAAAACGATGAACGATTATGTTCCAGGATGTTTCGCAGCAGCAATGGTGGGAGCATCGTTCCCAGCGTTCGCAGTGCTGTTCGGTGAGGTGTATTACGTGTTGGGTCTTACGGATGAGGACGAGGTTCGTCGAGAGGTGGTAAACTTCTCGATTCTGTTTCTGATCGTGGGCATAGTGACCGGCGTGGGTACGTTCCTGCAAATGTACATGTTCGGCTTGGCCGGGGTTCGCATGACCACGAGGTTACGAAAGGTGACGTTCGCGGCGATGCTGAAACAAGAGATGGGCTGGTACGACGAGGACATGAACAGTGTGGGTGCATTATGCGCCAGGTTATCTTCGGACGCGGGTGCGGTTCAGGGTGCAACGGGTACCCGCGTGGGCGCCGTCTTGCAGGCGCTGTCTACCTTAGTCCTTGGCATAGGTCTGTCCATGTACTACACCTGGAAGATGACGCTGGTATCGGTGGTCTCGATACCTTTGGTGCTTGGAGCGGTGTTCTTCGAGGCGAGAGTGATGAGTGGCCAGGGTCTGCAGGAGAAGAAGAAGATGGAAGCGGCGACGAGGATCGCCATCGAAGCGATCTCGAACATAAGAACCGTGGCCAGTTTAGGGAAGGAAGAGGCCTTCTTCAAACGCTATTGCGTCGAGCTGGACCACGTGGCGCAGGCCACCAGAATCAGGAACAGACTCAGAGGACTGGTGTTCTCCTGCGGACAGACTACCCCGTTCTTCGGGTACGCGCTGAGTTTGTACTACGGCGGTTCTCTGGTGGCTACCGAAGGCCTGCGTTACCAGAACGTGATCAAGGTGTCCGAGGCGCTGATCTTTGGCTCTTGGATGCTGGGGCAGGCTCTGGCCTTCGCACCCAACTTTAACACCGCCAAGATCTCCGCTGGAAGGATATTCCAGCTGCTGGACAGGGTGCCGGAAATCGCCTCGCCACCGGACTCGGAAGACAAAGATCTAGATTGGGTGAGTACCCCTTATTCGTTCGTTCTAGGAACGTTTATTAGGTTTATACTTGCTGATAGGAATTGATGTATCCTTTAAGACCCGGGATACGCTGATCTCTAAACATTCTAGACTGCTAGATGATGCTTGTTCACCGATTAGACACTTTTGCTAGAACCTGCTTTGCTTCAGTTGCCCTTGAGTGACCTTAAATAACCTTTCGTAGCTAAAACGGTACCACTCGTCTCTCGATTTTCCTCATTAAGTTAATTTATAGTTGGAGATCGGATATGCGAAATCGGATCGTCCCTCGCGTTTTATGGACCACCGTCGGTCAATTTCCTTTCGCGTGGCGGGGTAAATATCGAATGGAGATAGTCGGGTCGTTCAACTCGCCGGGTCCCGCGCGCTTCTATGTCGTCACATTACGACTGTTTAGCAAACAATCGAATTTATGACGTTCGGACAGCAAAGCCTCCGGCAACACGTGTTAATTACGCTCAAAACGGGTGGCCGTGTGTTTGATCGGGACTGTAACCATCTACCACCACCCGTAACACCCCTGTCCGCCGTCCCTGCCTCCCCTCCCCGAACACTGTAGAATTTCAAACCGTTTAATGAAGCGATACGAGTGAACGACGTTTCCAGCTCGGTACCAGCTAACGCTCGAAAATGTCAGGTTGCCTGTAACGCGTTTCACCGGTAAAATATCGTTCATTCGATTAACCCGCCCCAAGCCACCGTCGCCGATAAATTATTTTTCATCGGCAAGTCCGTGAAATCTCGGCTCTGCTACCGACACGTACAAACGGCACAATTAAGGGGATCCTGGTGTAAAATACTAAAATTTAGTGCAAATTTTAGGAATTTTTCATTTGAAAATGAAAACATTTATTGGCCCATTAAACAGTATAAAAAAAAATTTTTTGACAAAAAAAATAGTATACCGAAGTTATGTGATAATTTCTTTATCGTAAAAATTCAAATTTTCCAATGGAAAAATGCCGGCCCTCTAAAGGTTGACGGAGATAAAAATTTTTTACCTGACTAGGTGCTAATAAATTTTAATGATTACAAAGTAGACGAAAAATTTCGCCCAAAGATTCTCAACCGAGTTGTAGTCGTTGGTTTTATTTTGAGGGGATTATTCAGGAAGGAGGTGCGAACAACAGGATGAATGACGACGAATGACAATTCCGTTTCAGAAAGCGGATGGTCTGATCCAATTCTCGAAAGTGGAGTTCCACTATCCGACCAGGCCGGAGATGCATATTCTGCGAGGATTGAATCTGATCGTAAAGCCAGGCCAGATGGTTGCGTTGGTTGGCCAGAGCGGATGCGGCAAGTCGACCTGCATCCAGCTGTTGCAACGTTTATACGACCCGATCTCTGGAACGGTGACGATGGACCGTCGTGACATTGCGTCGGTCTCTTTGCGTAATCTGCGCTGCCAACTCGGTGTGGTCGGCCAGGAACCGGTCCTCTTCGACAGGACGATCGCGGAGAACATCATGTACGGTGATAATTTCCGCAAAGTGCCGATGGAGGAGGTCATCGAGGCCGCCAAGAAGTCGAACATCCACAGCTTCGTCAGCTCTCTACCACTAGTAAGTAGCAATCTTTATTCCCAATATTGGAAATGGGTTATTAAATAAAGGCACACTGGAACTTGATTTAAAATAAATGTCTTTATTTTACGGCGCGAGAGGAAGCTCTTTACTCAAGGAAGTTTCAGGCTCAACTGACTCTTGGAGGAAAAACCGTTGGAACCCCAAAGAAGGCGAATAGGGTCCCTTCATATCTCCAGACTGTTTAGGTTAGCCCCCCACAGTCCGGCACTTGAGACAAAGTATATACTGAATGCGTTACCTCGAAATCTCTGTTCAGAAACGATCCAGAGAACGTTCCATCGATACATTGTAATCTCTATTTAAGAATACGATTCTGAGAATGTTGATTTAGTTTTGATAATTCAACACGCCCCCTCAAAAATAAATCAACTGTTCTTAAGTAAGATTAAACAAGACAGCACATGTTATACAATATCATTCTGTATATATATGTATCGCAGATTACGATTGAATACTAATCCTAGTTACAAATTAAACTCTGTGATAAAATAAATTATTAAGAGATTCCTTTCCTGCCGTTTTCTGGGAAATTACAAATGGTCCAACATTTGTTGCCGAGGATTAGGGAAACCCATAAAACCTAATCAGACCATATCAAAACCTTATATTATTTAAAAACTATAATATATTCATTATACTCTTATATCTCTACATATACATTTAAAAATTTTTTTTTTTTTTTTTTTTTTTTTTTTTAAATAAAATAAATGAAACTATATTTATTCTAACCCCATCTTTGTTCTAAATTCTATAAATTTAGGTGTTGGCAATGGCTTCGTCAAGACGTCAGCTACTTGATTTTCTGTGGATACAAATTTTAGTTTAATAACATTCTTCTCAATTTGCTCCCTGGAAAAATGATACTTGATATCTATATGTTTCGATCTCTTGTGATTACTTGGATTATTTGCTATACTTATACAGCCATTGTTATCTTCAAATATTACTATTGGCTTTGAAATATTTATACTTATACTACCTGCTAAAGATTTTAACCACAAAGCTTCTCTTGTGGCTTCAAAAAGCGCCATATATTCTGCTTCAGTAGAAGAAGCAGCTACAGATGCTTGTCTTTTTGTTGACCAACAAATTGTGCATCTTTCAAATAATTTGAATAAGTATCCCGTTGTACTCCTTCTGTCATTCTCATCATGACCTCCCCAATCAGAGTCGGTATATCCAGTTAAGATTTCATCATAATTTCCTCTTACATATATTAATTTAATATCAATTGTACCTTTAAGATATCTTAATACTCGTTTTAAATTTTGCCAAAGTTCTTTATTATTTTTGTTTGTGTATCTACTCAATATATTTATTGCTGCACTCAAGTCGGGCCTTGTACATAACATTACGTACATTAGACAACCGATCAAATTACGACATGGTGCTTCTAATTTTTCTTCAGAATTTAAAGCTTGATAATCTAACTTGCTTGGCAATGGTGCACTAACGGGGTTACATTCATTCATATTAAATTTCTCTAAAATAGTCTTAATATATCCACTTTGATCTAAGGTTATTTTATTGTCATGACGTTCAATTTTTATTCCTAAAAAGAAACTAATATCATTTAAATCCGTCATTCTAAATTTATTCCTTAAATAACTTTTGAATTTAGTCATTGTTTCCAAGTTTGCAGTAGCAATCACAAGATCGTCCACATATAGTACAACATATATATTTTGCAATACATTCCCTTTATCTAATATATAAATACATCGGTCGACTGATGAACTTCGGAAACCCTTTTCTACAAGACATCTGTCAAATACTTCGAACCAACATCTTGCTGCCTGCTTTAAACCATATATTGCCTTATTCAATTTGCAAACTTGATTGCTTTCACACGTAATTCCTTGAGGAACTTTCATATAAATCTGCTCCTTTAATTCACCATTTAAAAATGCTGTCTTAACATCCATATGGTGTATCAATAAATTAAACTGATTAGCTAAAGCAACTATCAATCTAAAACTAGTCATTCTTGCAACTGGTGCAAATGTTTCATTATAGTCAGTTAGATATTCCTGACTGAATCCGCGTGCAACAAGACGTGCCTTGTATTTCGACGGATTTCCGTGTTCATCGCTCTTAATAGTAAATATCCATTTACAGTCGACTATATTTATACCATTAGGTTTCTCAACTAATGTCCAAGTTTTATTTAACAGCAGTGAATTAATTTCACTGTTTATTGCCTGTTTCCAATTAACAATATCATCCCTGCTTTCAATCTCTTCAAATGAATTTGGTATGTGATTTACAAAAGATTGTGCACACATAATAATATCATCTTGTGTGTCACATTCATTGTATGACATATGAGGTCGTTGCTTAATCCTGTCACTCCTTCTAGGTTCGATTTTCTCTACTGTCTTATCTTTATTATTTTGAGAAGAAGATTCATCGTGCATATTTGTTTCTGTTACAAATTTATTTGAGTTTTCATTTAACTTTTCTTCCGAATTTACTTCTACTCTCGACTTCAATACATCTGATTTATCATTATCAGATTTATAAACTAATTCATCTATTTCCACTGATTTTGACCTTTTGTCAGATGCATCAGTTTTACTATAGATGTTTACATCGACCATTTCAGGTCTCGTTCCTGGTCGAGTTTCTAAGTAATTCGTTTCATCTACTATTACGTCTCTAGCTACAACGTATTTTTCATTTTCCACGTCCCACACCCTATAACCATTCGGTTCATAGCCAAGTAAAATTCCTTTCCATGACTTTTCATCAAATTTGGTTTTTCTGACTTTATTATGAACATAAACAGTTGAACCAAAAATTTTCAAATACCTTAATTTAGGCTTTTTACTGTGCCATAATTCGAATGGAGTTTTATTTTCTTTTAAAGCTCTAGTCGGGGTAAAATTAATTATATAAGTAGCAGTAAGAACTGCATCTCCCCAAAATACTTTACTTAAACTAGCACCACTTATCATCGTACGTGCTTTTTCTGTAATTGTCCGAACCATACGTTCGGAAACACCATTCAACTGAGGTGTTCGTGGAACTGTTAAATGAAAACTGATACCTCTTTGCACACAATAATCTTTCATCTCATTTGATAAGTATTCTCTACCGTTATCAGAATATAAGTTAACAATTTTTAAATTAAAATGAGCTTCACTTTTAGCAACAAAATCTTTGAATGCTGAAAATACATCTGATTTATAAGTGATCACATATGTGACACAATAATGAGTAAAGTCATCAACAAATAATACAAAATAATTTTTGTTATCAACGGTAGTTGGAGTGATAGGTCCGCAAACGTCAGTATGAACAATAAACAATGGTCGTTCTATATGACTTTTGTCTTTAGCTTTTTCAAAACGTAATCTTGCTTGTTTACCGTTTATACAAGCTTCGCATAAGCTATCATTTGGTACAACATTTTTAATATGTTCTATGTCATCAACCATTTGTTTATCCCTCAACTGTATAAATTTAGCCCTACCAATATGTCCTAAACGTCTATGCCAGAGTTCATAGTTATTGCTGGTAGCACTATAAACTCGTGAAAGACTGTTTACCCTTTTCTTATTAATTTCAAATTCAATACATGTTAAATTTTCTAAGGGCTTACCACACATCACCAATTTACCGTCTTTTGCTATGCGGACTCCTTCCTCATCAAAGGTGATGCACAATCCTGACTGCTGCATCTTCTTTACCGACAATAAATTGTACGGTACGTCCTGGCAGTAGAGGACATTTTCAAGGACACCCTCGATCCCAAGGTTGCTCGTCACTCGAATATTTCCCTTCTTTGTCGCCGTTATAAAAGTTCCGTTCTTCGCGACTGCAATCCTTATGGGTGGCTGCAACATCTTGTAGGTAAAGAAACAGTCATCCCTGTTGACCAGATGGTCCGAGGCCCCCGAGTCTAGTAGGAACGTCAAATTCTCCGACCCTTTGTTGTCGATGTTTCCTGCCATAAAGGCGAAGCCTTCAAGTTCTTCCTGCGATTTGCTCGGCCCTGCCACTTGGGTTGTTTGGGCCATCCTCTTCTTGTCTTCATGGTACTGCTGATTTTTCTTATAGTGGAAACAATCACGAATTTTGTGCCCCTTTCTGCCACAGTGATGGCATTTAATATTTCCCACAAGATTATTCTGAAAGGACTGGCTCGGCTTATTTATTTTGTTAAATTTTTTATTATTATTATTAAAAACCCTTTTCATACCATTATTATTTCTTTTAAAATTATGCATTCTTTGCACATGCAAAACTTTCGCATTTGTCTGATTATTTCCCGTTCTTAACTTTACTTCATGATCTAATAGGCGCGTCTTTACAAAAGCTAATGTTAAATTGTCCTCTGACAAGGTTTCAATAGCGGTTATTACACCATCATATGTGGATGGTAAGGATAATAACAAGTGCGACACTTTATCCGCCTCTTCTATTTTCGCACCCGCGGATAATAGTTCTGCAATCAAATCATCGAATTCGGTAAAATGTTTTATTAAAGGTGTATCGCCTTCTAATTTTAAGCTTAAAAGTTTCTTTCGCAGCGCTAATTGCGTCGCGAGGCTTTTTCGCTCGTATATCGCATCTAAATTTTTAAATATTTCCTTCGCCGTGCTCCCAGTGTTCGCGAAACCCAAAAAGGAATCGGTCAAATATTCGATAATTGTATTTTTCGCGATTCTTTCTGCCTTAATCCACTCGCTATTTAATTTTTCCGGAATGTTTTGATCTATTACTTTTAGTACATCTAATTCATTCAGTAGTGACCGAACTCTTAACTTCCACATACTGTATCTCTCACCGTCGAAAGGTTTAATGTTCCTTTTTAATCTTAAGTTTTCCATATTTAACTATATTTAGCACTATATATATTTATACACTAAATTATTATAATCTATTTTAATTAAATGTCACCAAGTTAAAATGTCACTAGTCCTATATATGCTTAAATGTGCTAATTAAAAAAAACTTAGATATAGTTTATAAACACAGTTCACTAAACTTTAAAAAGTATTTCAACGATAACTGGGCCCATAACCTATTGGAAATGGGTTATTAAATAAAGGCACACTGGAACTTGATTTAAAATAAATGTCTTTATTTTACGGCGCGAGAGGAAGCTCTTTACTCAAGGAAGTTTCAGGCTCAACTGACTCTTGGAGGAAAAACCGTTGGAACCCCAAAGAAGGCGAATAGGGTCCCTTCATATCTCCAGACTGTTTAGGTTAGCCCCCCACAGTCCGGCACTTGAGACAAAGTATATACTGAATGCGTTACCTCGAAATCTCTGTTCAGAAACGATCCAGAGAACGTTCCATCGATACATTGTAATCTCTATTTAAGAATACGATTCTGAGAATGTTGATTTAGTTTTGATAATTCAACACCCAACCCTTAATCCTCCGACAGCGGACCTTTTTTCACAACCCTTTGCACTCAGAGCTATTTTTAACTAGAAAATTAAACATTTCTACCGACCTAGAATAATTCCATTTTATACAGGATGTCTCAAAATTCCACGAACTCCTTGAAATGGGTAGTACCATCGTCGATTTTGTTCTAAATGACATATGTTGTAGTAATATGTTGTGGGTTTAAGTCATCATTTTGCCGGTTTCGAATTTTTTTTAGAAATTACAAGCCTTCGAAATATGCGATTTTTGCCCATTTTGGCGAAAATAGGCCTCACTTACGAATTTTTATCTCAGGAACTGTTTGTCCGATTGAGCTATATTTTTTTTTGTTTTATTCGGAAAGGATTGGACTATTATAAAATAATTTTTTCATTCAACTCCTAAACAAAACCGCAGCGGACATTTTGGAAAAGGAAAATGTCGCTTCAAATAACCTCAGGAACCGCCCATTTCAGGGAGTTGAAGGAATTTTGGGACACCCTGTATAATTTTTTTCATTTCATAGAAATGAAATTGATATAATACCTAATACAATTCTTAAATATTTAGTAATTGATTGGATACCGACATATTTAATAATGCAAACAATATTTTAAATAATGGTAAGCAATGTTTAGTGGTGCCCCAGAGTCACCACTCGAGTGCTGAGGGTTAAAGTTGACGTTGCTTAACACCATTCGCAGCTTTGTTTGTCAATTTTTTAAAATACTTCTTGTACATTAGTCTTTCTGATATTGTTAATGTAACATTTTATTCGTTCAATTTAATCGCTAGAACAATTGAGTAATTCAATAACGACTTCGATAAGCTGTTCGGATTAAACAATTTTTGCAGGTTTTAATCAATTTTATAATCTGGATAAATAATTGTCGATTTAATATAGTATTAACCGGTGTTAATAGAATGAAATGGATTCTTGTTGGGCAGGTATTTAACAGTATTTGGTTCCCTTTGTTACAGGGGTATGATACTAGGTTAGGATCTAAAGGAACGCAGCTTTCCGGCGGGCAGAAGCAGCGTATCGCGATAGCACGTGCACTGGTCAGGAATCCACGTGTCCTGCTCCTGGATGAAGCCACTTCCGCTCTTGACACTCAAAGCGAGAAGGTAAGAAGCTCTTCGTTGACTATGTACCACAAAATCCTTTCCACGCGGAATTCCGACCCCAAATACTTTCGTAACTTAAACGTAACCGTTACATAATATTATGCAACCATATCGTGGATTATTATTTCACTATATTAATATATCCTCAAGATACGATCAATAGATGTAATCGGAAACCGGACGATCGCAAAAGTTGTGCAACTCCATTATAAAAGGGAATAAAAAGTCGAGTTGTGTAAGAATGCAGTTCAATACTATCTGTCGAGCGATAGGGATGCATCTTGTGTAGCCATTGGCTTCTTCTCCCATCGAGAGAAACGCGAAGAAAATGCACCGAACAGACAGGAACAGATTGAGAGAGTACTGCATCCATTACGCAATGCTATCCACAGTTGAATATATTTCAGTCCTCGATATTTTAAATACTGCCGAGTGGACTCGCTACAATTTATCACGTTCAATAAATTTGGACGATTCACGAAAAATCGTGCATATCGTTCAGTCGCGCAGAATATAAAGCTTTTTAGCGGCAATATTGATCACCCTGTCTTAGAGAACAAACTTCAGTCGCATGTATCTTCTTGCTGCGTAAAAAGGACCCCCCGTTCGTCCATAAATAATCGCGCAGCCCGGACCCGCAGCCGTGCAGTGAATCTCGGGAAATTTCAGTGTTACAACGCGCGGCGAAATGCAGCAACAGAGAATGCAACAGCCGCGATCCGGAATCGGCGTTCTACGGTAGATCACAGCAGGGGTGTGCGAGAAAATGGATCAGGCAATCGGGTTTTATCAGACGCCGGCAGCTTTCAATGATGTACAGGGTGTCCCGTAAAATGTGCACCAAAATTCGTTCATAATTAAGAGTGTAATATGTTCGACTCGTTATAATTATTGAAAGAAGAAACACATTTTCAATTTCCCACAATCGAATAACAAAAATTTTATTATTCATAAAAATCCGCTAGTAATAATAAAACCTGCAATCTCGCAGATTTTGTTCATCATTGAAGAAATATACTAAACACTGATTACACAAGAATTAAGTTCCAGCATAAATAGAGTAAAATAAACTTCAAATTGAATTTTCTCAAAAAGGAAGCCTCAAGCGAACCATTCTTTATTTTCGACTCATTTTTTTTTATACAAAATTATTTCCCCGATGATTTCACCATGATCCGAGGGACAGCCGGTAGAAAATGCGGGTGGAACGCGAGATCCTTCTTTTTCTGGATCAGGGGGTGCGAGAGGGTTGAAGAAACGAGTCCGGTCCTCGAGAGAGGCGTGAAACAGTAGACGGAATTCTCGCGGGGACAACAGCGTCGCATTCGAGCTTACCGCGGCATTGTGTTACACCCGCGACCAATTAACAACCCTCATAATGCCGGCTCGGTGTCGGGAAGACGACGATAACGTTTGCGGACCGTCGACGGCCGGCGTCGGCGTCGTCGTCGACGGAGCTTAACGCCGATCGACGAAACAAGATTGGATTCAATCGGGTGCCCGACGGAGGACCGCGCTCTCGTTATCGGCACCCCCGAGACCCCAGAACGGTCAATCGAGTTAATGGCCTCTGAAAATGCGAGTCGACGACCGACTATACCCTCGAGCGCGATCCACTGCGCGTCGCTTTCAGGATCCCGATCGCTCGGACGCGTTAAGAATTCGTGCTCCTCCACCGAACAACGCTAAGTTTGTTTCTTATCGCTTCCTGAACAGCCTCTACACTCGAGAGGGTCTCAAATGTTCGAGTGCTCTTAGATTTATTGAGAATCGCTCTGGAAAGTGTCCGATGATGCTGACAGTTTCGCGGATTAGTTGCTGTGTACAATAGGGTGGACCTTAGCCATACTTGGTGAAATTTTTTTCACGCCCCCCCCCCTAAAATTGTGCTATTGGGTAAGAAAATAATTCCTACAAAAGTTGAAGTTGATCGGATAAGGGGAAGGCATGCCTCATTGATGTTGAAGTTGCGAAAAACATGAAATTTTATAGGAATAGGAATATTTGAACGAAAGACTTTTTATTACGACTACATGTTCTTCTTGTGTCAAAATATTGATTATAATAGTACCAAAATGTAATATTTTCAATATAACAATGAACTAATTATCATATTTTTGTAAATATTTTTGTAAATATACAGGGTGGGGCATTTTAAACAGGTCACCTGAATAACTCGCTTGTTTTTGAAGATAGGAGAAAATGCATTAGACCAAACTTACTTGGTATCGGGGGGCTCATAATCTGGTATTACCAATTTTTCTGTAGGTGGAGGCGTCAAGGTGATATAAAGGTCAACTCTGATTTTTTAAACGGAACAGTATATTTTTTTGCTTACATTCTGATAGAGTGTTTCAAGACGAATACAATGACCTATTATGAAGGTCATTCAAGGTCACTCAAGGTCAACTGAAAGAGAAAACTGATTATCTCAAAGCACACTTCGAACACTTTTGTATCTTCCGTAGTTGTTGGCATAGCGCTCTTGTAATTACTAATAAGGGTCACAGAACATAAACAAACATTCAATCACCATGTAAGCTTGTTTATATCAACGCCCCACCCTGTATATGTTAGATTTTACGTATTTTATTTGAAGTACCAAACTCTTTTAGTTGTACATATTCTTATACTAATTTAGAAAGTAGAGAAATTAACGTTCGACATAAATATGTTATCTTTCTACGTTCAGCCGTTACAGAGATGTTCGATTACAAAGAAACGGACAGTTACATTTTTATTTATATAGATTTAAGAAGTTTATAATATTTTTTGCGAGAACGGCTAATTAATGTGAAATGATCTTAATCCGTAAAAAGTACATTTGTACTCGAATGCATGTAAGGAATTAATATATTGTTATAGGTATAACATATTTAACTTGAATTTGAGCGCGCAGTTACTTCTATTTCCAAACTTCGCGCTCGATTAGGCACGCCTTCCCGACGTCCGATTGATCTAAAATATTGGATATATCATTTTGTCATGACATGGAACAATATTGGGGGGGGGGGGGGCGTGCCCAAAATTTTTTGGTCGAAAAATAAGGTCCACCCTAGTGTACAATCGTTATTGCAGAAATATTCTTATTCAGGATTTTGTCGAACCTATTTCATTCATTCTTCTTCAACGAACACTTTCTTGAAAGTCTTACAAAGTGGTTCGTGATCGGTTCAGAAGTAACCATTTGCAGTTGGAGCTATTTTAATTCGAAAATTAAACATTTCTTTCAACCTAATTCCATTGTACAGTCACTCCCACTAATATTCGGACACTCTTAAACAGACGATAACATTTTTAATATACGACCATACTACATACTTGGATTTTTTGAGAAGTTAGAACAATGGGTTTTGTTACGTAATGTGAAAAGGATTTTTGAAAAAATTGCAATTGGTTAGAATTGCAGAGAAAATACTAAAAGTTATATTTTAGAACTTTTTTATGTGGGCTCATATTGAAAATGTTGAAAACACGTTTCGTAGATCTGTATCAATTAAACATATTCTGCAAATTTCATTAAAATCGGTTAACGTTGCAATTAGTTACAAATGTTCAAAAAAGATAAAAATTGCAATTTTTCACGATTTTCGACCTCTAACTGCAATAAATCTAAGGATTCATACACAGTGTGTACTTGCACACCTATAATAACTTCCACGATTAATAACATTACGCGAAGAAAATTTTCAGGAAATAAAGTGCAATTACTCGTTAATTATTAGGTTTAGGGCTAATGAAGGTCAATACTTTTTTACTCAGAATTCAAAAGTCGACCTTCAAATCTCCGAAACGCTTCCACCTGTAAAAGAAATAATGTACTCCTTCGGACTATGCAACTTCTATACATACATATACAAAACTTTTTCGTGCAACGCATACTTTGGAAGTTATTATATGCAAGTGCAAGTTGCGTAGACCACCCTGTATCTTTCAATGCCTGTCGTTTTTTCCCACATCAACCGATTTCGATGAAACTTTTACAATGCATATAATTGATACAGATCTATACAAAACATATTTTTTAAATTTTCAATATAGACTCAGATAAAAAAGTTGTAAATTGCAACTTTTAGTATTTTCTCTACAATTCCGATCAATTGCAATAAAAAAAAATTTCTTTCCACATCATGTAGTAAACTAATTGATCTAACTTCTCACAAAAATTCAAATCGTGTGGTCCAACATAAAAAAAGTTATCGTTTTTTAAGAGCGTCCTAATATTAATGGGAGTCACTGTATATGATTCTTTTCATTTTATGAATATGAAATTGATATAATACCTCATACAATACTTAAATGTTTAGTCATTGACTAGATACCAACATATTTAATAATGTATATTTATAATGTATATTCTTTATAAAATATGAAATAGAATTTATTCTATTTAATATATCTGAAGACACGTCTTTACTGTTCTACAAACTCGACACGAGTGAGGATAGCTCTGGAAAAAAGGGACGACAACCTAAGAAATAATTGAGAGTTGAGGGTCCCATGGCGTGGGCAGCATAAATACAATGTATCTATTTTATTTATTTATTAATGCCCTAAACCGTGTATGGTTTATATAGCATACATTAGTATAACACTTTACAATTGACAATGAGGTGTGTATCGTTTTACTGAGCTAAATTAACATAAACGGTAAACGCTAAATGCGAATCTTACATTTTTTGAGAAAGTGTAATGTATTTATATTTGTATAGGCGCTCAAAGAACAAGCGATCGAATGTGCCTACAAGTAATAGTAGATTATTTTTGTCAATTTGTTTCTTAAATAAATTCCAACAGTAAACAATATTGTGAACAATGGTACAGCACTCGACTGCTAATGGTTTAAATTGTCTAAAATCGAACAGCCCTTCGTCGTTTATTTTGCTTGAATCATCTGAAACTTCGTTCAGATTGTAGTTGGTGGTTGTACAGAGGGGTTTATTTTGCCACGAGTGGTGTCTGACAACGGGTACGCGAAAATATTTTGTCGCGGTGAGGGATGAATATTAGGACACTCGGTTCTGAATAACTGCGCGTGGCTCCGCAATGTAAACTAGCGGTAGCTTTGCGAGCGTGGTCGGCTGATGAATATTAATGGGGTCTGATGGATTTTAATGTACAATACGAGCAAAAACCACGGGACCGAGTCGCCGATAAAGGATATCGCGAGTGACGGTGCTGGCTTGGCCGTCACGGGACGCCATGGACACGCTTTGTATGGTAATCCCTTCGAATTAAAATTCATGTGTTTACGTGGCCGGATCTTGCCCTATTCACCCTGATCCCTCGAGTCATTTTTCTGAAATTAAGTCATCCCTATCCGAGCTACATTTTTATCCTAGCCGTTCAAGCTCTGGCAATTATACATACATTTTTAAAATAATTTACGCTGTTGTTCTCAAGTATTTTGTGTTTTATTTGCAATACCACATTTAAAAAAAAATACATATTGCAATACAAACAGAAATCAAATGTTCCACAGTATCCACAAACTTGTAAAAAAAAGTGTTTTAATCGAGATTAACGTACGAGGGTTAATCATATTAAAAAGTTGAACATTGTACTCTCTTGTTATCAGATTATTTTCGACCCATTAAAATTACAAAGAGATAAATTTTGAAGTAATAATGTATGTTCTATTTTTCGTAATTGACAAACAAGTATTTTATTCTGCATAAATATCCATTTATGCAAGATTTTTTTTTATTTGAATTGAAATTGATTTTTCGAGTGGTCAAATCATTTTTTTAGAAGGCAATTTTTAGTGTTTTTATGCTTATAAAATCCCTTTTGTGAGGAAAGTCTGGAAGTTTTCGGATTCATGTGGATCGAACATTGGACCGGTAGTCAGAGGCTGCCGAAATCAGCAGCAATCGGCGACAATGTCACGCAACAGTATTATCCACGGTTACAATCGGAAATCCTCGGCTTTGCCAGTATTCAATTGTTGTTCCCGGCTCGACCACCGAACGAATTTCACGGCAATTATTGTTCCGTGGTTGCTTACGATCTCTCTGTGTGCCCCACCCTTTATTTACTCTGCTCGCGTTGCGGGACAGAGAGACGTTTGCTTGTGTCCCACCGCATTGCGCGCGACGTCCATTTTCCGTCGGGTTTGTTCAACATTTTTTTTTAATCACGCTCGAAAAATTGTGTTACGGCGGTTGGTTGTCCGCGACGTATCTGTAGGTTATGTGGACTCGTAACGTTCCATTCCATTCCGATTCAACATTTTCATTTTACAAACTGGCGGTTAATAGTTTTCTGAAAAACATTTGATAAATATTCCGTGTTTTATACGATAAAAATTAGAAATACGTTCGACACAGTAGAGTACAAAATAGTGAAGAATTATTTATCAATGATTAAACCATTTATTGCGTATAAAAACGTACTATGAATTTTTGTTAATATACACTTTGGTCGGTGCACATGAAATATACTGTGTTCATAAAATAAAAGTTTTGGAACGTTTTACGTTATGCATTACAAAATAGTGAAAAATAATATATTTTTGTTAATGTAGATATTTTATTCTGGTAATTCGCACATGGATAAAGATATTTTTACGTCGTTCTTCTCGCAAATCTAGCAGTCCTCGAAATAAATTTTTCCCACCTTGCGGATTTTACAAAATAATATATGAAAATGAGAATTTGCAGCCCAGATATCAGGGTCCTCTTCGCCAGAGGAATTAACCAAAAAAATTCCTAGCTCGTTCCCCTCGTGTCGGGCATTTCTGCTTTACTTTCGCCATAAAGAATCTCTTAATCCACGAAATAATTTTATCCATTATTCTGATTCTTCTAAAATAATCTATGAAAATGGGAATTCGCAGTTTCCCTATCAGTATTCATGCCAGAGGAATTAATAAAACGCAAGCCGGGTTCATCCTCCCGATTTCAGACATATTCGCCGTACTTTTGCCATAATGAATCTTTCACTCTTCGCAAGAGAAATGTTTCCCTCGCTGCGATTTTTTAAAATAATTTTTTTAAATGCAGATTTGTCCGCGTAGACTGCAGAAAATCTTTAAAAACTTAGAACAGTGAGAGATTTAATCCTCGTATGGCGATTTAGATAGACCCGGTATCATACATTTGCACAAAACAGGTTTGAAAAATTAAAATTCAGTCTATATTTAAAAAGCTGCACTCAAGTATGACTTTTATAGAAGAGTTTGCCGAAATGGAGTTTTATTTCATATGGTGTGTGCTGAAATTATCGGTGTTTAAGGAAACACAATTTTTTAAAATCTCAGGCATATAAAAACACAATTCGGTTCGTTTGGTCGAATAATAGAAGCTTAAATATTTGAAAAATTCATTAAATATGCACAGCATAATTTTATTCTCTCTTTCAATATTTTTTTAATATGTGGCTGTTGCGCGTGCTGTTGGATGAAGCGCAAGAAAGTGCATCGATTAATGATAATAATACAAAAGAATCTCTATTCTTTAATACACAAAAAACTTATTGCTAATTTTTTTATTGCAATTTATAATCGTATAATTCGATTTTACGCTTCAGTTTTAACAATTCATACAGGGTGTCCCACGTAACAGTTTTCACGATTTTTTAAGTACTTGCGATAATAGTCAATTTGCATTGGTTGCTTACTACGAAGAACGGAATTGTGTCTACAACAAAATGGATTTCAATTCGAACATTTGATGTCACATTTTTACGAAATCGTTTGCGTTCATTTAGTCAAGGTTTCTGAATTGAATGTAATTTCGAGTCTTAATAATAAACACAAGTTATTATCACCCATTCAAGTTT
The DNA here is from genome assembly GCA_916610255.1 of Lasioglossum lativentre. Lineage (NCBI taxonomy): Eukaryota > Metazoa > Arthropoda > Insecta > Hymenoptera > Halictidae > Lasioglossum > Lasioglossum lativentre. The sequence goes on along the minus strand of OU744364.1, from coordinate 19,463,382 downwards.
TGTTGACATTTTCATTTCTTCGCCTTCAAGGTCATCCCAAGGTCATTGTATACTAGGTCGTTGAATTCGTCTTGACACGGGCTATAATACTGTTAAGTCAAAAATAGAAAGTTCCATTTAAAAATATGAAGGTGACCTTGACAATACTATAAAAAAAATGTTTCTCGAACTTTTTTTTATTGCAATATATAGCCAACCGAAAACTGATCAACTTTTGTTGAAAATATTTTTGTCAGATTATCGCAAGTACTTAAAAAATCGCGAAAACTGTTACGTGGGACACCCTGTATATTTGGTAAAAATTGCAACAAAATTTTTTAGATTTCAAACTTTGACAGTTGGACGCGACGTCTCGAAATTCATTAAAAAAAACGTCGCATTAAATTCCATAGTCCGTCGACGTATCCTCGCTACAGGGAGGTAATTGTCGGCAATCCGAGTTGATCCTTCCCTTTGCGTTTCTGTTGCATAGGTGGTGCAAGCGGCACTGGACAAGGCGATGGAGGGCAGGACGTGCATCACCATAGCGCACCGTCTGGCCACGATAAGGAACGCGGACGTGATCTGCGTGCTGGAGAAGGGAATGGTCGCGGAGATGGGCACTCACGACGATCTAATAGCGGCGGACGGTCTCTACGCTCATCTGCACGCTCTCCAGGAGTCGGCGATGGAGTAAGAGCCGTGCTGGCAGCGGACGCGCGCCCTTAGGACGTTTTTCGGGCGGAGAGTCTCTCGAACGAAGGTCCTGACTCCGTTTGAAGCGAATAGGCGAGTCCGAGCACCATCCGGAGAACAAATAGGAGAATGCGACCGGCGAGAAACGAGTATAGAAAAACAGCGGATCCCTCGAGGCCTCGGAAAGCTCGAAAACTTCGTAGAACCAGAAAGTCGAATGCAAAAGGAGGGTGGGGGCTCACTTCGCGAATTTCGCGTGTTCACAATTTTTGACAAAAAATAGCATACCTCTCACGGAAGTCCTGTTAGCGATTTTGTTAGCCTCGTTGTTTTTGATAGTTCCCAGACACCATCTCTCGTGTACAATCTGCTCCTCCCTCCCTAAAATGGTATAGCACTCCGAAACCGGAAACTCTCGGCCCGTCTGGCCATCGAAGCCGCAAATCCTGCCGACGACACCTCGAATCGTTATCCGCTTCCCGTCCATCCCCGCAATCGACAATTTCGCACGGCCATTACGCGACGATCCCCTTGTTCCGGACGAGAAAACGCGTCGTTTTCTGTGACGCCGACGCTCACGCGTACGGACAACCCCGCGACTGGTCCCATTCACGACGCCGATTTTCACGCCTCGCGATTCTCCGACCGATTTCATCGGACGATCGAGATCGGCTCGAATCCGCAGCAGTTTTCAACGTACGCGGTAGTAGCGAGCTGGCTGGAAAAAACGCGAGCGACCGAGCAATTGGGACTGTCACACTCTAGATATGATGGAACACATTTAGTCGATTTATTTTTTTTTTTTTTTTAAGGAGAGCGTGGATTGTTAACGCCTTGATCGTGCCATTCATTCGTTCTATTCGATGCTGAAAGTATTTTGCAAAGACGGTTCGACGAAGCGAATGTGTTTTCGCGTATATGAAATTCTAAGCATTGTTGCTGGAGGATTGGACGAGATACATATTGTACACTATATTTGGAAAAATGTATTCGAGGTACAGAGGGTGTTACCGACAGGATTCTCGGAAGGGGTTGTAATACTGTAAGGTAGCAATCCGCCGGGATTATTGAAACATCTTAATACTCTGAGCTGCGAGTACAATGGTTCGAAATCTCCATTCATCAAAGATCAATTGACGTCGAGCAGGCTTCGCGTTCGAGCACCGGCTCGTTCACTAGACATGTTCCATCCCCTATAGACAAGAGCCCTCGAGCCGCGCGAAAGTAACTCGGTCGAGATGAAAATCCCCGGCGACGTCTCAATTAACACTGAACGTACCGCCGTCGTCTGGTCAAATCGCTTTACATTTCTCGCTGTACAAATATTGAAACTCAAGACTCCTCGAAAACAATCAGTTCTAGTAATAGAAGTAAACTTTTCAACAATATCATTCGCACATTCACCCAGATCCCTCGAGTCATTTTTCTGAAATTAATCCCTATCTTTCGCTGCATTTTTATCCTAGGCGTTCAAGCTCTGTGAAACGTTTTCTACCGGGCTGTCGTCTGTAGATTATTCTCAGAAAGTGCTTAACAGTTTCGTCGTCCGTTCGCGATGTTTTTGTTTATGGCTGCTCGGTCCGATAGTTCTCGGATCGTATCGACCATAAACCTTATTGCAGTCATCCGTTCGGACACGAAGGGGTGTGTGTTCTTTTCTGCGGCGGCCTAACGACGTCCCATGAAAGATGTATGAGATCCCCACCCCCGTTCTAGCGAGACCCCGGCGTTCGACTTTTTGCCGCGAAGCTTCCGGATCCTCGTAAAACATAACGAATTCGAGAGTCCATCGAGCGGGGATCGTAAATCCCTCGCTGCTCGTGCCTTAATGATTGAACGGACGAGCGGAAAGCGGCTGGGCGAGATTATAACGAGAGAGGGGCTAGTTGAGGCAAGACAGAGCGGGGAACGTCGGATGGTGTCTTAATGATTGCGTGCTTTGGGAACGTAGAAAAGAGATTGAGGAGAAAGCAAGACGAAGAGATTCTAACGGTAGAGGGGAGGGAATGATTTTAACGAGAGGCGTATAGGGAACAGGACTATAAACAAGCTGGTAGTATGAAAAAAGGGAGGGGTGAGATTATAACGAGAGGAGAGGGAGTGATTGTAGGGGTTGCAAATCTCAGAGGGTGTTTTGCGAATGTGAAATGCAGGCAAACGGGAAAAATAGAAAAAGTACAGGAAGATTTGAGAGAGGGAGTGATTATAACGGATGCAAGTCGCGAAACAGCAACGTCTTGTCGATGGTTTAATCTGTCGGAGCTTTTTTCGCTGCCCATGCTTTACCAATTGTGTGCCTCATGAATTCTGGGATAGGGAGAGATTATAACGGGAGAGGGGTGGGAGTGATTGTAAAGAGGGGTTGCAAATCTCAGAGGGTGCTTTGCGAATGTGAAATGTAAGCAAGCGGGAAAAATAGAAAAAGTTCAGGAATGATTAGTGAGAGGGAGTGATTATAACGAGAGCCAGTCGCGAAACAGCTTGTCGATGGTTTGATCTGTCGTAGCGCTTTCCGCTGCCCATGCTTTACCAATTGTGTGCCTCATGAATTCTGGGATAGGGAGAGATTGTAACGGGAGAGGAGCTGGAAGCCGCAAGATAAACCGAGGAACGTCCTTGGACATAGTGCCTAGTTCGAATCAAAAATAGAGCCTCGGTCGAGGAGCGTGCGCGAGCTGTTTCCGGGGCCGAACTTGTGCCTTCACTTCGTACACCTAGCGATAAGATTACCGTCTGTGTCCTCGAGGCCCGTTAGTTTGAACGACGACGCACGAACATGCTTGCACAATATCACTTCACGGAGATCCTGTTTTTCTTTTTCTTCTCGCGAATCATCGGAACTGTCGTTCTCGGCAGCTTCCGAGCGATCGCGAGAAATTTCGTCAGTGTCCATCGGGCCTTCTCGCTGTACTTAACCGCCTCAAGGCACTTAACCGAGACATTTAGCGCTTTTTATCGCCGACGACAATACAATGTAGCAACGTAGCCTTCTCCCCTTGATCCTGGAACGAGCGTTCGGTAGCGTTTTACCGTTTGCTAATCGCGTAGAGTTTAAGAACCGCGACGGACGACCGTGTCGGCCCCCGTCATTTTGCGTACTTACCTTAAAAAACAAAAAGAGAACGAACATGTACAATCCGTATACAAATGTTTCGACTACCCTTTTGATTTCTCGTGAAAGTAACTGGCAGGTTCTCAGCATCCCCCTTCTATTCGCTTGCGATTTTTCCGACGGCGTTTGGCTCGCCCGAGCGAATCGCCTGCGGATCCATTACACTGCGTAGATATTATTAATCATTCGCGAAACCGGAATTGTAATTGCAACTCGAACGATCGTGCGAGACGAACAAGGAATTACGGATGAAACACGGGGCGGGTTTCTTTTCTTTCTTTTTTTTTTTGTTTAGTCTAGCTGTAAAACGGACTTTTCAGAATCGTTACTTAAGGCTATAAGGCTGCGGCCAGCGTAACTTAAGGGCAGAGATCTTAATTAATGTAGGTACGCCGCTCTTCAGGCCGTGCGTTACTTAAAAACCGACAATGAACAACAGCATCATCGACAGTGTTTCACTCGATTCTTCTGTTTCTTTTTCTTTTCTTCTTCATATATCGAAAGCGTGTCCAGTTGTAATTATACAAGCGATACTAGACAGTATGACGACAAAGAGGAAGTATTATTATTATTTTTTTTTTCGTTTTGTTCTTGTCACAAGTGAGAGAGACCGAGCAGACCGTACTGCTGTCATATACAAAATAAATGGAAACATAGTGGAGAAAAAAACAAGGACGAGTATGCGAACTCGAACCACCCTGTTCTCGATCCGAAAAATTGAGAAACGCACGTCCCGTCCATCTGTTCCCGTTTATCCCATATTTCCCGCGTGACGCGAGGCTTAGCCGGCCGCTATTTGTTACGCAAAGTGGTAAGTAAACATTTTTACTATCAACCCCGTGTGGTCTTGAATGGTCGCATCGTTCGGGACAAATCTAGTCGTTTTTCTTCTCGCATTCGTTAATTGTTTAAAAGCCAGCTTTTCAACTAAAAATCTAAAAAAATTCATCAATTTGTGCCCGAGTAGCCGCAGTACGTCAAAATTTTCTCGAAATTTTTGCATGTAATTTCATAACGAAATCGCGACTACCTTTGAATAATTTTTCAAAAGTCAGATTCTGAACGAAAGATCCAAAAAAATTTACCAATATGTGCCCGAGTAGCTGTAGTATAAGAACATTTTTTCAGAATTTTTACATGCGAATTGATACAGTAATCGAGAGATTTTTCCTGTGACTACTGCACTATTCTGTCCCTACGACTACTTTGGAATAATTTTTCAAAAGTCAGATTTTGAACGAAAAAGCCAAAAAAATTTACCAATATGTGCCCGAGTAGCTGTAGTATGTGAACATTTTTCGAGAATTTTTACATGCGAATTGATAGAGTAATCGAGAGATTTTTCCTGTAACTATATTACTACGACCCTATAATTGCTTAAGGGTTGAAATTCGATATACAACATTTTGTCACTTGAGGGCATATTTATCCCTTTACCCAGACCCATTTCAAACCACACAGATATGTACATACATCGCCCAATAAATAAATACGTAGGCGCCAACAAGATATTAACAATTCCCCAGACTCGTCGTCGAAACTTTCTGAAACGAATATTGCAGCGATTCTGATTCGACGTGGCGTTAGAAGTGCAGGTGCCTTTTGAATGCTGGTTGCGAGCGTCAATAATGCATTTCGTCGGGCGAAATGCTTAAAAGGCAATCGCTTTGAATCATCATCGGCGACAGACACTCTGACAAATGCGAAATGTCGTTTCCACGGTGAAACTTTCCGTCACATATGCACGGTAAACAGCCTTGCCAGCCTCTTGTGCATCGTCGGAAGAGGGTGGACGGGGGTGGGATTGACACGCAGCCGAGGGACAAAGTGAATGCTAAGTTCGATGAACGGGGAGCGCGCTCGAGTTTCGGAAAAGTTTCGCCGCGGCAGTTTTTGAAGAAACTTTCGTACACGCGAGAGCAAGGTAAATATGGGGGGCGGATGGGGGTGTGGGGATGTCGTTCAGGGGTTGACAAAGGCCAGCCGCGGATGTTTCCATCGGCGGGGGGTGAATAACCGGAGCCCCGCGCGTAGGCGAAAGAACTTTCCAGCGCGGAGGAAAGCTGATTTATTACTGCCGGCGAACCGTCGGGGGGAAAATCGGGGGTGGGTGACTGCAGGGGGCGGAGTGTTGCAGGGGGTGGAGCGGAAGAGTGCACGCTGTCGGGTGTATAACGCGTTGGAACTTGCGAAATTATTCCATCGAGTTCGGGCGCGAGTGAAGGCGGGACTTCCTGTCAGCGTCAAACGCGACCCGTCTATAGCTACGTACCCGTCGTCGAACGGATAAAACGTTGCTTTGCGCCGGAGTGCCAGCACGGTTTTCAGTGGTTCCCGAGAAAAACAGAAGGAAAATATTTGCGCGAACTTCCCGTTCGATGGAACGTTCGATCAAAGTTCCGAAGGTTTTAAGAGTTCGGCAAATGCGCGGCGAAAAAGGAAATTACTTGCTTCTGGTTCCAAGGTGTAGTGGTGTCTTCATAACGTTGGCAAAGTCGGTCAGTCATCGTCGAACTAGTAAGCTGCGAATCATTGCTGACTGCAGGAAATAGGAGCTAGAAATTGATGATCGTGAACCTCGACTAATTGTAAATTAAATTCTAAGCACAAATGACGGTTATGTCTGATTAGTGTGCGCACACGTTGGTTGCGTTGGGTTACTCTCGGCAAAAGTGGATTCAGCGCGCCATAGTCAGCCGTTCTAAGAACCGCCCCGTTTGACCGAGGCGCACAGTGGGCCAGATCGACGCGCTAGCTGTTCATGAGCTAAACAATCAAAGTCCTCGTATCGATTTTTAACGAATGTACACTGTTTTTTAAATGTCAATTACATTCGAAACATTAATTAAAGTTATTAAAACCTCTCGTAACAATAAGCATTCAAAGATCAAACTTTTTCAGATACCGTTTTTCACCGAAAAAATTCCTTTTTTCGTAACGATGTCCTGGAAAACCTAGTGAACATTATGAGCCCATTTTTTTTATATGGATAGTATACGCGTCTATATTTACGACGCACTTGAAATTAAAAATTTTTGTTAATAACTTGAAAAATAAAAATACTCTGTGAATTGAAGAGATCCGTTAAAGTTTTTCACCTTTGACAAGGGATAAGTTTAAAAGTGCACAAAAGTGTAAGCTCTAACAAAGTGGAACATTTTCAGCAACATCTCTAACAGATCCTGCAAAATTCACGTCCCAACTCAAACCAACTTTGAAATTATGATAGTTTAAAGCGTCGCGGGACACGCAATTCCGTAGCGAGTCGCGGCGCATGAGACGCATTGACGACCACTCAGCGGCTCTTAAGAGCGGAAAGACCCAACCCAGACCTAGCTTATGAATTTTTGTATATTATATAACCATTGATAAACAATCGAGCTTCTTGCTATCTCAGTTGAATCAATTGTATTTGAGAAAGCATAGCATCAGCATCGCAGCATAGCATCACAGCAGTTTTCCTTCTATCTTTGTTAAATAGAATTATTGTATAGATTTTTGTTTATTAATAGGTAAATATAATTATAAGCCACAAATCCGTATGATTAATTGATTATAGTCGGTAAGTGCCTAAAATATAATACTTATTTTCGTTTAAATATTTGTAATTTTTTAAATAAGACAGTAATAACACGTTTTCGTTATTTCATTAATTGTAATAAAATTCCTCTATTCAAAAATTATGGATTACTCTTGTTGGAAAGCCTCTGAACAGCCAGTTTTCAATTATTATACATTATTCACACGATTTTCAGACATTTCTGGTGGTGTGACAAAAAATGTTTCCTACAAAAAGTAATCAGTAGTCAGTCTTCTACCAAAATAAAAAAATTTAAAGAATTCTTTTCAATAAAAAATTGAGGTCACCTTGATTATTTATTCATCACTATATATTTTTTATTTAATAATATTATAGCTGACGCCAAGACGAATCCAACGTCCTATTTACTGTGGTCTTTAAGTTTCGAAATAACGCTAAAATAGGCGTGAACTGCTAAATCGTCATTCTGGCCCACTGTGAGGTGCGGCGAAAAAGAAAATTACTTGCTTCTGGTTTCGAGGTGTAGTGGTGTCTCCAAACGTTGGCAAAGTCAGTCAGTCATCGTCGAACTAGTAAGCTGCGAATCATTGCTGATTGCAGGAAATAGGAGCTAGAAATTGATGATCATGAACCTCGACTAAATTAAATTCTAAGCACAAATGACGGTTATGTCTGATTAGAGTGCGCACGCGTTGGTTGCGTTGCGTTACTCTCGGCATAAGTGGATTCAGCGCGCCATAGTCAGCCGTTCTAAGAACCGTCACGTTTGACCGAGACGCGGCGTCGAGCAAGAAGACACCCTCGGATCCACGGCAGTCACTTTAATCCGCGTAGTCGCAAGCCGATTAGCATTCATAGAGGGAGCTCGGTCTTTGTTGTGCCGACAGTCAGCCTGGACCTGGAATCGCGGGATCGTGCCAACTGGGTAACTACTGCGGACCGTAGTTCCGGGCTGAAACGGAGACACCGGTGACGCAAACTGGGTTACAGCAAAGGCAGCTTGCAAATAGATGGACCGTGCGAGGAAAAACGCAGCAGGGCTCTCGACGTACGTGGGCCCGATACTGATCGAGTGTTCCTAACGTGCTCGATGCTCGATAACAACATACATTGGGTAGAACAGTTTTGACACGGTAACGAGATAGCTGACGTGGATACTCTATGTGTTCCAGCGTTTTAACTACTAAGATGCACCGGGGTAGACACGAACATGCTACGAAACTTTGGTAGAGTATCCAACTGGAGGCTTAACGCATTGTTTTGTTGCCGAAAGTTTGGTAATGGGATCTTTAATGTCAGTCCAGACGGGAGATTTATTTTTCATGTTTTGCTACATTTCGTTTCTAGGGTGCAACTTAACGTTTTATTGTTTCGTTGTATCTTCGTACCAAATGATTTGTTTATATTTTCTAAATCTTTTCCTTGATAATTATCAATTGTACTACAGTTGACAGAAATGTTTGGTTTCTGATAACTAGAATAAAATTATCACAAAAGTGGAATGCTTAATATTACGAATGAATAAATCTCATGAAATATTTTTGAATTCCCAGTTCAATTTTTTTCGGAAACACTGACAGTCTTGTGTCATTCCTGTTATCGATAGCTGACACATGATAATATTGTATTCCATAGTGTACTCGGAACACGAGTGATTGAATTAGGCACCTTGCATCGCAGTTTGCAGGTCCATCGTGCCATATAAAAAGATTTCGCTTTTTAATAGATTTGATCCGGCAGCAGACGTCAACTTGAAAGGATAACGGAAAGCACGGGGGCCGTTAATGTCGGGAGAGCGATCGAAAGCGGTCAGTGCCGGTGCTCCATGAAATTTTTACAATTTCCATGCTGACAATCGGGCACAAAGAGAGCCGAGAATATTTCCCCCGTTAATCGTCCCCGTCGAACAGGAGTCGTTCGCCACTTGGTTCAGCGGCGTTTACATCGAGCGACGCGGGATTAAATTAAGCCCGCCGTACAAGCGTGCACTCGTGCCGTCAAAGGGCATGAATTATTCCCAGCGGGCCGTTCCGCGTACATAGCGCACAGCTGACAGCGCGATAAAAGGGCAAAAGCACCGTTTTATCGGCCATGGAAGCTAATCGGATTTACAAGGCGCTAATGACGACCTGCGTCTCCTCTAATTATCGCCTTTCAACGCAGCCGTGAGCGACGACGCGGCCTCCACCGATTAAGACGTTTCAAACTGCTCACCGAACACTATGCCACTGTCAACGTTAGATTTCTCGTCAGCGAACCTCCAAAGTTTGAGCAAGTTTGCGACAGATTCACAAATTTACAAGATCTTTCAAGTCATTAAAATTGGCTCCAATGAGCCTATAATTGAACTTTATACAAAATGAAAATCATCTGCATCTTAGATTTTTCGTTTGCGACAGATTCAACAAATTTACAAGATCCTTCGAGTCATTAAAATTGGCTCCAGTAAATCTATAATTGACTGTGGGTGTTAAACTTTGCTAACAGACTGCAGATGCTTATGCAAAATAAGAATCGTTTGCATCTGAGATTTGTTACCTGCAGTTCTTCAAACTTTGAGCAAGTTTGTGCCCATGCTGCAGTTTATCTTGAAAGTACTGTCAAGGGAGGTCCCACGTTGCATTCTTTATATTTATCTTCACTTTGCTAATTCTATTCAGTCTTCCTTCACTACGAGTTATAGGTTTGTTTTCCTTGAACTGAGAACTCGTTGTACAGTATCCTGACTAAATATGCACACCGGATTAATGCACCGTGTTTGCATGCATTGCCAGATAACAGAAACACATCGATTTTTCTACTCCTTCATTGAATTCCACCGTCTGGAAAATAAAAATTGTCACAGACAGAACTTCACTAAAAATTATATTTTTCCTTTTCATTATTTTAATAACTTGAAAATAGTGTTAGAATATTTATAAATTCTTCTAATGCTTCTACAGTTTTATATTTCTTCAATTCATTTTTGTTATAAACACATAAAATCATATGAATATTTTTTGTACTTGGCTCCTAATGAGCAAAACAGAAAATGAATACAAATTGTGTGTTTAATATTAAATCGTATGCACGATTCTGGAGGTAGAGTATTGTAATTCTCGCTTATAAAATGAGCATTTAAAACAGCATGCTATTTAAAGAATAAATACATAAATAATTGTATGGACCGGTAATAGAATAATCTTTTTAGAAGTGTAACTACTTTATTATACATACTATGAATATATTAATACAAATGTGGCTTTTCCAGTAAATGAAACGGAAGGTAATGGAACATGGCTTCTCTAAAGTATGGATATTGCGAGTCGTTAACCATTTTTTAGACAATGTAACTGTTGGTACAATCCGGAAAGTGCTGCTGGAAATGAGGAAATTAATTGGAAATTAACAATTCAGTTTGTTCAACGAAAGTTTCGTTTCCCGGGATATGAACTTCGAACATTATTGATCTGCCACACACGAATTCGTGCTCTCGCTGCTGTAAGTGGAATGGTCAGACAAACTATGCGAATCCAACTGACTTCCGTATATCAAACAGATATTCACATTTCATTTTCTCGAAAACCTGAGCTCACCATAAAAGCGTTTCATTTCCTGAAACGATTCAACCGGTTACACCTGTATAATTATAAAACGCAATTATTCATCTACAAATTGGAAGCACGTGAATTCGTCTATAAAAATGCTCAATAACTCAAAAATATATGACTTCTATAAAAATCTTTAATAGTTTAAACGATTAACATAATCAAGACAATAATAGCATATTCATTCGTCTAGAGAAATATTGAATACTTACAAAATACATATTTGTGCACACAAATTAGCAATAATTAAAATTTTCAATAATTACAGTAATAATTTAGAAGCACATTCGTCTATAAAAATGCTCAATAACTCAAAAATATATGACTTTTACAGGGTGGTCCGTTTAAATAAGAACACCTAAATATCTCTTCAGGTTATTGTGATGCAAAAATTATTTGTTACGCAATGTGCATGGTGTCAATGGACCAAATATTTGGCACGAATACTTTTTTCCGAGAGTCATTTTTTCGGAGTTGTCAAGGTCATCGATGTTTTTTGGTACATAACTACATTTTCTTTTTATTGCATCGTGTAACTGATGGAAAAATACATTCAGATATGTATAATAACATGACCTTGAAATGACCTTGATCCTCGAAAATTAAAGTTATACCTAGAACTGATGTCGAATATCTTCGGCCACGACTCCTGAACCTACGAATGCGAAGAAAATATTTTTTATCACACTAAGAATATCGATCAACAGATGTGTGTAGTTATCATCAGTTATGTACCAAAAAACATCGATGACCTTGACAACTCCGAAAAAAATGACCCTCGGAAAAAAATATTCATGCCAAATATTTGGTACATTGACACCATGCACATTACGTAACAAATAATTTTTGCATCACAATAACCTGAAGAGATATTTAGGTGTTCTTATTTAAACGGACCACCCTGTATAAAAATGTTTAATAGTTTAAACGATTAACACAATCAAGACAATAATAGCAGATTCATTCGTCTAGAGAAATATTGAATAATTACAAAATACATATTTGCGCACACAAATTAGCAATAATTAAAATGTTCAATAATTACAGTAACAATTTGGAAGTACATTCGTCTACAAAACTGTTTAAAATACGAAACTGTTAATTTTACCCATTCAACAATTATTAAAAGCATACAGCACGATTCTGTGGAGTCACATTAAATAGATTTACTTATTCACGTTCCAATAAAAAAACGTGGAAAATCCGAATAAATGTAGTCCTGTAATTTTTTCAAGGTAATGCAAACAGTTACGTTCGTTTCTCGGCAGAAAAATGATTTTAGGCTCAAGTGCAGCTCTTTTATTTTCCCCGGTGCAGTGTGACCCCGACAACGTTCGACAACGTTCTGGTACAACCCCTCGCGGACGCGTGTTTCTGCAGAATGGAAAAAATAGAGACAGAGGGTGGAGGAAGAGGGAGGGGAAAAAAGAACAAGCGAAGGGGAAAAGAAAGAGAGCGACAGGGTTGTGTATGTGCGAGGCGGCGCGCGGCCCGCCGGGTGCATATAAATCAGCATAAATTGTAATGCAGAATTCCGTAGTCGGTATGCGTCGGAGGTTCGCGTTTAGTCAACATGTCCGCGCGCGGGCGGGCGCGCGCGAGCGTGTGTACACCCGGGCTGCGTTTCTGTCAAACGAGAGACCGGCTACAGAGTTCGCGTTGGGCCACGAATTCACTTTGTGTGTAAGTGTGTTTTTTTAGCTTTTTGAAACACGGCAAAGATTTCCGAGGGAACGGAAACGAAGTTCCCTGCGCGTAAAAATAATTCCCTTTGTCGCTCTGTGTTTTCTTCCAGAGAAAACGCGACCCGGCCAAATTTATTTATTTTCATCCGGTCCCGTGTTTCTGTCCGTTCCCGTGCGATTGACGCTTATCAACAGACCGGGGATTTCTCTGCGATCCCAGCGTGTACAAAACCTTCGACAATTTTTTATGTAAACTCTAACAAACCCACGCGCAACTTCATTCTATTTTCGATTTGCTGGAATTGCTGTTGGAGATAAGACTGGGTTTTGTTGAACTTTGTTTCGTCAACGATATCCTTTTTTTATTCAGTAGTATGATTTTTTATTTTGAAAATACGATTGATGGAATTCCCCGATGTATTCGAATGCAAATTTTTCTTCTGAATAGTGCATGTTGCACAATTCAACCTGACCGTCAACCTGGGCGTTATTGAATCGATTTTGAAAGAACGTCTCGAATCAGTTTTAGTGTTTTTTATTGCAATTTGATTGTATTGCCGTAGCAATTTTCGAATGTTTCAAAGCTTAAATTGAACCACGAAGTCAGGTAAATAAATGGGGAAACTCGACTGCCAGCTCGGACAAAATGGATTCGATTTTCAGGGGATACTTCGAGTCAATTTTAGATTGTATTCCCGTAGGAATTGTCTATCGTTTGATGGCTTAATTGAACGGTGGATGATTGCATTTTATAATAAGAGTATTCAGTATTAATAAGAATCTCGAAATCATGTCGGAAAATCGACAAAATCCCTGTGAGTCCCAATGACCCTGTCAGTTCGGTCAAAATTGGCTCTGTCTTAAGGGGAACTTTCGAGTCAATTTTAGATCGTATTCCCGTAGGAATTGTCCATCGTTTGATGGCTTAATTGAAAGGTGGAAGATTGCACCCCTTATAATGGGATTATTTAATATTAATAAGGAGCACGAAGTCATGTCGGAAGAACGACAAAATCCCACTGTCAGTTTATTTATACGGCAGATATTTCCTGTCGTATAAAATTATAGATCATTCCAATTATTAAAAATTATCAATCTTCACGAATAGACTGCACATTTTATGCATATCTGAGAAAAATGGATAGATCGAATGAAGCAAATAAATATGTCTACATAGATCCTGCAATTAATCCAGAGATTTTTTATTTTGAATAAAAATCCGCAGTCCATTCATGCACATCCACGCGAGCAGCGGCAAACATTCGACAAGAATAGGATCCCGCGATACTTCTGTGAAACGTGTCAACGATCAAGATCCGTCGCACAGCCGCTAAAAAATGTATTTCCGTAAGGGAGCACGTTCGTTTGTTTCGCGCCGAGCGGCGAAGGAGCGTCGGACAATAAATCCGACGCCTCCTGGGCTGTTTATCACGCGTGGAAATAGAAAAATCTGTGAGTGTCGATTACACGCGTCACGTCCCGGACACGAGATTCATTGAATTCGCGTCTGGCGCACGCGAAGGAGACGAATTTGATGGAAATTGCACGGAGACCGGCCCGCTCGGGAATTTACGGGCTCGATCCAGGAGCGGCCTCGTAATTCTTGGGATCTGTTTCGAGGACCCTGGCACGTCCAGCCTCGCGCTTTGTGAGCTACAATGCACTGGGTGTTCGTGCAATTATGCTGCTACTCGAGAAGCAAGTCGATCATTCTCGTAAGATTTTCTTTTATTTATTAAAACAGTAAACAATGAATAAAGCGTTAAGAAAATCACCTGTTATCGAACAACAATAGTTCGTGATCTACTGTAAATTATCCTAAATTTTTCCGTCTATTAAAAATTATAATTTAATATCGTGTCAACCTTTAGACGATTCTAAGTAGTATAAAGTGATTTTGGTCAGCCATACGAATAATTACTCTACAAACGACACACGCATTATCACACAACAATAAAACTAGCTCTGGTCACGGAAGTAACACGATCCGTATGTGAATTGAAAAAAATAGCATTGATAAAAATCATCGACAAATAAAAAGCACAGCGATTCGCGCGCGCTGTATTGATCGCGCGGTCTTTTTATTTTCAGCGATTCATCGCAATTCCGTTAAAGGAATAAAAGGGGAATTTGATGTGCAGTAACATGTTGATGTCGAACGTATCCCGACAGCTTCCGCGAAGCGTTAATCGGCTGCAGTATTTTATTACTCGCTAAATTGCATGGGGCGTTCGACGTATGAAAAATCATTGGTCCGCTGTCGCCGGTTCGCCGGCGAAAAAAAAACGAACCCGGGGTGGATCCCATTGTCGCCTGTTCATTCGTCCCGTTTCGAGTTGAACGCGGTTGTTAATGCTCCTAATTGAACCTGGTCCCGCTAATGATCCGCGCGTAATGCACAGTCGGCGCAGTATCGACGGAACTAATGTGAGCATCGTGCACGGGCTGCTGAACACGCCAGTCTAAGTCGGAGCCCCTCGACATCGGATCCGGCCATACTCCCTGTCGATGACTTCCGCGTGCCAGCCGCGTTTCCTGGCCCTTTGACAGGATTACCTCGCATCTGTTGCCCTAACGTATAAGACGCTCTTATCGGGAACAACGTTCCACCCACGGAACTTGTCCCGATACTGCGAAAGTTCGACCCCTCTTCGTGTACTTCGCTCGACGGCCCACGTAATAGCTCTACAAAATATGCTTTTTATACAGCCATTTACGTTGCGAGTGAAAAACTGGGGATCCCGTGGTGACAATTTTTCGATTTAAATTATACTAGAGCTTTATATGTTGCATTGGTAAATGGATATTGCGTATAGAAGCATATATTGCTGAAACTAACATGACTGTCGTATTTATATTCTTTTTCGAAATTGTGACTCAAGAATAGAAAATTAAATTTCAGTAAAAGTAAATAAGAAGTATGAAGTTAGGTACAAGTTAATTCTAGGAAGTACTACCTAGAATAATAAGAATAATAAGTTCGTACTACCTAGAATACCTCAAAGAAGTAAGTTAGTATTGAAAAATAATTGTAAACGTAAAAAGTGAATCTTACAATTAATCCTTGCAAGTAGGGTAATGTACCTAAGGGGAACAATATTGTAGATTCTGTTAGGTTAAAATAGACATTGTTATAGAATAATTTAGACTGGATTAGTTAATTGAATTCACTAGTTTCTTCACTCTGCTACGATTTATATCTAGCACCACTTGGACGAAGAAACCCTCAGTGTTAATAACCATAGCGAAGATCAATGACTACCACAAAATTTGTTTGGGAATCTCGCCCCTGTCTCGAGTAGTTTGGAAGTAAACTTTAAACGTAGTTTCATCCCTTGAACCTGAGTTACGTTGGCTAACAGGCGAGACGCGTGTTCCACATTTACAGCTCTTCTAAAAGCTTTCGGAAACTTTATCAGAATTTGCGTCTGATACCGGACTGCTGTTTCTACTAATTGTGAATTGTCGATGCCTCATAAGAATCTCAGGAAACGTATCCAAAAATAGCACTAGGTCGCTTACTAGTAAAAAGTTATAGGTTATCTACGCTCTAAAGTTGTTACTTATTCTACAGTCTTTTGTTTCAGTGGTGCCACCAGGATGTCACCAAGAGATGGCAGAAAAATAAATTTACATACGAATAAGATGGTCCAAGGAGTTAACTCTAAACCTACCACTGCCGGTCGAATGACCGGTTTTATATTTTTCATTTTACAATTATTGAAATTATAAAGGTACTTACATGGAAATTGATTAGATACATTTTTTTTGTCCAAGCACATATTGAAATTAAAATTGCACAAAATCTAAATAAATAGAGCCTTGTCGTTTTCGTTAGCTAAAACATTTTTACCAGCTTTCAGTGCTCGGTAGGTTTAGCGTTACCAAATTTTTGCACTTTTGCTGACTCGATATTCCCGACGGTAATTACAAGATACATTGCCTCGTCTTGCTTCACGCAGGAAGAACTAACGGGGCACGTATTTCACGGAGCGTGTAGTTATATGGGGCTCGGGTCACGACAGCGTCTCGCGTAGCGAGCATCCCGTCAACAGATACTGCTCGCAAACTACACGGAAGTTTGCAGGTTCCCCTCGGATGCGAAATCCGTAGCTAACTCAAGCTTAGCTGGGGCGAATAACTCGGCCTCTCCGGTGAGCCCTATCGAATCGCGAGCAAATGGAGCGCCAAGAAGTTGCGAGAGAAATGCTGGAGATCCGTCTGTTGATCCCCTCTCCGTCGGAAAGAGTGGGAACGAAGGCACTTCCGGCGGATGATCGTTCGTCGCCGGTTCGGATCTATCGCCGGCAGAATGCCGAAGGATCTGGCAATTAATTGGAGCATTCACGGGTGAAAGCTGGCCCGCCGCGTTCAGGGATCGCGAGAACGGGCCTGACAGAGAAGCTCGTCGCGGAAGCGACGTAGAGAGCTGCTTCATCGGTTTGCGTGGGAGGATGGGAGGACGAGCAGGACGCGAGCAGGAGGACCAGGTGCTAGCAGATACCCGGGGAAAGGTTTCGACCGGTCGACGTGGCCAGCGAACCGCGAAATGAAAATTTTATCGGCGCATCGGCCCGGCGCGGCAGACCAAATCTCCCGATATTACTTAATAACGAGGCGCGATGGATGGAAACGGTCGATGCTCTCCGCCCGAGAAAAATGAAAGGGGCCGACGCCAAATTATGTATTCGAACCCGCGACGCCTCTCGCTTTCCGTTTGCTTTGTCGCTCGCTTCCTTTTAGAACCTCTTCGTGATTAATCGACGCCCCTGCTCCGATCCGAACGCGATATTTGTAACACTTCGATATTGCTAGCACTCGCCACTGCTTCCTGGTAAATCGAGGCTATAACGCTGCCGTTAGTGTCTCCCTTTGAATGGGATAGGAACCAACGCGGCTCTGCTCCCGGGAAAATGGTCACCTTTCAAGACAGATGCCAGTTTCAGGCTCGAATTGCACCGGTCGTTTGTGGACACTTTACCGGGACGCCGGCGATTTGTTTTTCGCGATAAATGGGCCATGCGGTGCTCTTCGAGGACTGTGGAGTGTATAGAAACTAAATAAATTGTGGGAAATGTTACACCATTGTTATAGTTAGACTGCGGATTTTATGCAGTGTGATATTTTCATCATGACCTCACCATGACCTTCGTTTGACCTTGAGTACAAAAAATTTTAAAATCGAATGGGGAAAAAACAGTCTTTATCCTGTTTATCTAAAACAGATGAGATTCTAGTACATATTTAGTAGAGCTACCCATCTCTCATTTTCAATACACGTGTAATGAAGTATATCCGTGCAGAAGTCCGGATACTATTAAGGGGCTGTGCGCACCCAACTACCACCACCACCCTTACCACTCACACATCGATAGATCCGCATATACGTATACGAAATGCAAGGGTTTACGGCAAAAGAAACTGACGCCTCAATATTGCAATTAGAAGTTCAGACCCGGTCGATTATGTTTCCTAAGAGTCCTGGCCAGGGTGGTTCAGAGCCCAAATTTCATATTTTTACGTTGTTGAAGAGTAATTTGTAATAATCGGCAGCGCTGACTTGTGACAAAAAGTATTCTGCCGATTATTACAAATTACTCTTCAACAACGTAAAAGTATGAAATTTGGGCTCTGAACCACCCTGGCCAGGACTCTTAGGAAACATAATCGACCGGGTCTGAACTTCTAATTGCAATATTGAGGCGTCAGTTTATTTTGCCGTAAACCCTTGCATTTTGTATATGTATATGCGGATCTATCGATGTGTGAGTGGTAAGGGTGGTGGTAGTAGTTGGGTGCGCACATCCCCTTAATACACGTGTTCCGGCGGTATCAAAATATACGGATAATACGCGTATAACTGTGAACTTGATTATACGGGTACACGTGTATTATCCGAGTATTTTGATACACGTGTATTCAAGTACATAGATACACGGATCGTACATTGAGATATACAAGAGTTAACATCATAGCTTGCGAAAATTAAACAGCATAATTTTTGTTAATAAACCTTAATCAATTAACTGTTTTTTTTATGAAAAACCAGTGTTTACATTTTCCGGCGAAAGACGGTTCCTTTTTGATGTAACACACGTGTACCCTTGTACTTCAATACATGGATAATACACGTGTATTGAAAATAACGGATACCCGTGTACTATCCGTGTATTTCGATACACGTGTACACGTCTACTTCAGTACCCGTGTATTTGTGTATAAAGAAGCGCACGGATTAAAATACTCTAATGATATATACTAATTAGTGATCTCTAATATTTAGTAACATATCTGTACAAGATGATTGCCCAGCATAGAATTTGGTTTGTTATTACTGCTGCTTACCGAATGAATTGATCAAGTGTATGAATGAAATAAATGATTTTACATCTTGGACCACTTTTCTTATGAATTTTACTTTCAAGGTAAGATTGGATTTGGAATTCTGTTTAATACAGAAGCAATTATTTCATTATTTATTAAACATTCCTGCAAGCTCAAAGACCAGTTTCATGGTGAAGCCGAAAACAGGATAGGATTCGGTAACCAGTCGCCAACAAAGATGATAAAAGAGTAAATTGGTACAAGGTAAACTGTGATTCAATCACTCGCAAGGGTAGTAATTTACAATTGCAATGCGGATCGAACGGATGCACGGCATACAGCATCGCGTAAATGCCGGTATTGTAAAGTGTACAATAAAATGAAATGACTCACGAGTACGGTAAACAATTTCGTGTTAACGCCAGTTTCTGTGAATTAATGCATAAAGATCCATGTTTGCGCAAACACCCGCAGTCTATTTACTGACGCGGCGAACATGTTTGAAACATTGCAAATCCCCGATTTCCCGTCGGATTCCGTGGCGAAACCTATGCGAGCAAAAATTTCGTCGGATAGATTAAAAACAGTTGAATTAAATTGATTTCTATTGGATACACGATAAGAACCGGCAGAAAACAATCGTAAAAAGAATCGTAAAAACCGGCTCGTTAATATAATTTGCAGTTGGACGTATAAACCAACAAGCAGTTTCGTTTGGCACGTGTGTGCATGCAATAGTATGCATGTGTGGGCTCATTTCCATCAAACATTACCGGGAACGATTGGGAGATTTTGCATCAAAATTAAACGCGCGTTATCTCGGCTCGCGGCTGATAATTTAATTTCGCGGTATCGCATAACTGTCCTGCATACATTTCGGTGTTCCTTCCAGTTTTTCTGTACAGCCGGTTCCAAAACTGTTCATTCTAATTTTACCAGTACTATCCACAAATAAACTCCAAAAACAGAGTAGCTATTGTACATTGAATTTACAGAAATTTTGTGAAATTATTCTTGAGAAATATAAATGGGTGAAATATAAAACGAAATTAAATAAAAAGTATGAGATAAAAATGAAAAGGGTTTTATTAATTTTATTTTGTCTTGTACCCAATTAAAATTGTTAAGAGAAGATTTTTCACTTCTGTTTTTCGAGATTGTTTCAGAAAACTTTTGTGTATGATTTGTTATTTATTTATTAAAGAATGATAATATTAAACGTGCACATGTGCACAACAGAATGAAGGGATGGAAGGTACTTATGGGAATTCATTATTTCTTTTTGAACAGCATAGTAATTATTTACAAAGTTACCTCTATTAATAAACACGGAGCAAACGAATGAGATGAATGAATTAACGTAATTTGATCCTTGTAAATAAATTAGTCAGACAGTGACAAATGAAACAGTGGACTTTTTGCAACCCTCTATTCTGTACAAAATTGTGCAACTTTGAGCAGACCTGTAGACTGGTTGTTTTCGAAAATACCGAATTTTCCGGGTTCGGGTGCGCGGCACTGTCGGGTCCCATTAAAATAGATTTCCATTTCGATAATTAATACGCGAGAAACGGGGGACGAAACGAGCGAGATCGACGCTCTATTTCGCCGTTCCTCCGCGTCGTTATTCCGACGACCGTGCCGGATTCGTTATGGCCCGTATCATAAATCCATTTCCGCCGGTTACGAGTCGAATTGCAATCTCCGTGAAAAATAAAATGTTGCGGTGGACAGAGACGTTCTGTTGCCTCGATTATAGGAGGAACGTCAAGCTGCGTGCAGTTTTCTCGCTCGTTCCGACCATAAATCGCGTTGGAATTGGTAATTGGCTTTAAATTGAACCATGCGGGTTTGCGTGACGAAACAAATTCAAAATTTATCGATGCGCCTCGATTGTTTGGCTTACGTTTGCTTTTTCTCGCAAAGTTTCGTCACGAAAATCTGTTCGAACACAGTCAAGATGGCGGACAGACTGCAACGTTCGCTGTCACGAATGCGTGGGTTCACAACTCGATACTAAGTTCATTATTTGTTGCAATGGATGCATGATTATTTCCCTGACCGATTCCTGAAACAGTGTGTGAAATGAAGAAATTAAATGTCATCCCCAAAAATGCACCCTTAGCTTATTATAATAACCGGAGAAGGGTTAATTCGTCATTAACCCTTTCGCTACGGCGGTCCGGTCCGCCGTAACGCCTCCACTGAACAGGACCCAGGCAAGGTAAGCGGCTCGCGGTCGTCACTAGAAACCAATATGGCGGCGCCCTTACCTGTCAAAAATTCTCAACTTGGTGGCGATTGTTGCCAGCTTTAACAGGCGCACGTGGCTGTGTGGATCACATCGTGCATACCGGATATATCCGGCGTTCGTCTCCAGAGGGCTATTATGCGGATACCGGATATATCCGGCGTTCGTCTCCAGAAGGATATTATGCGGACACCGGATATATCCGGCGTTAGTAGCGAAACGGTTAATTCGTCCTCGGTTGTAGGTCACATTTCAATGTTCTTAAATGAACGAACGGTTCCTTCGCTTTATTGGTTAATATACATTAATGTAGATTATAATATGCACATATAATTAATTATTGATTAATATAGATTAATAGCACAACCATCAATTCAATTCATTTTCGACTGAATCGAATTGGAGTTTCTTGTTTTCCCGGAAGAATGGCGTGCCCTAAGGATAAAAGACACATTCGGTTGGTTTGTTCGCGAGGGATGATAGTTGATGATATTTACATAGATGGGTGCATGATGGAGCGGGCTCAAAAGAGCCGCGCGATATTCGTCGTCGATGGACGTAAAAATGCGGCGGGCGTGAAATGCTTTATGCGTCTCGCACGCCAGCGTACGTCGCTCCCATGGTTTATGCAGTCACGTGGAAACGCATAAATATGTTCGCCGACACTCGCACAGGGAATTCGCATCCCCGAGAAACCAAAAGTGGCGGGGCTCGCGTGACGATTCCGCGGCACCTTGCAGAGCCTCCGCTCCGTTCCGCTCCGTTCCGTGTTGTTACGTTCCTTTCCGTTCCCTTTGGACGCCCTTGTCTCTGCGGGTCGACGCGATTTATGAAACTTTAAAACGCCCACGCCAACGCTCCACGCTCCGCGGGTACCGCGCCAACTTTTCTCGCGCTTAATTGTTGCCACTTATTCGTTATTCATTTCTTCAATTATGAAACGACTTCCGCTTCGGAATAGAACATACTTCTACCCTGACGATTCTTTTCTGTACGATGATTTACGGTTTCTGCAGATTTGTTTATTGAAGTGTGTGCAGTTACGGTGCGGGAATAGTATTTTAGTTGGAGTAGTTGTATCTAGAGATCCGTCTAAGTAGAATTGATGTATTACGATTAGACACGGAAACACATGATAATAATTCGTAAGGTTTCATTTGAAAACAAATTTTCATAAAAAGTAAACTTACGTTTCTTCAATCTTTTTTATTGAAAAATATACGACATTTATCTAGACAAACGTCTTCATACAGAAAAAAATAACAAAAGCAATCTATTCCATTTACTGATGTGTACTCAAAGTAGAAAGGACATGTAATGGTCAGACACAAAGATACGTATTCGGCCCAAACTATAATTGTAAACATGGACTGTTCCTAGCAAGTAGTATCACCGTGCAGAAGTCAGACACTGATACAGAATTATTCATTAAATGTAATGTCACTAAATTCACTTACAAATAAATAAATTTATTAACTATGGATGACCCCCTTTTACTGAATGGAATATAATATATAAATACATTAAATACAGATGGTTGCAATTTTTGATAAGAGTAGCATTACGGACAAAAACATTAAATATTTTTGGGTCTCCACTAAAAGGATCCGTATAGGTACATTAAATATAAATGGTGTCACATTTTACCAAATGGACTCCTCCAAATAAATAATCATCAGTCTCCGTGTCTGATCAATGCACACTGTTTCTACTTTGCATGCACCTGTAAGCTCTCCTCTTAACTGGCCACCTAACAATTCTGTGAAATCGTTATATCCTACAAGTCCCGTATCAATATTTACGCAGCATTTAAAGTTGTATCAGTAGAATTATGACAGATTCTGTAGAATCCATAGTAGAATAAACCAGCAATGATCCGACGTGTAATCATATGTGCTCCACATAGCTTCTGTATCTGATTCCACGAAAACGAGGTCGTGGGACGCTGGCCGATCTATAATTTTCACTCGTGTACCAATTAATCTTCGCTAATAAATTTCCATATAAAATAAAATACATGCATAGCAATCAAATATTTATTACAACCGACGCGAACGTCCAATAGAATTGATCAGGAGGGGTTGCTATACAGATTCTCGCTTTCATGAATCATTTAATTGTTCAATAAAAATTCCAATATTGGAAAAACTACTTTCGTGTGATAAGAGGATTGCTCGAATAGCAAACTGTGAAGATGTTGTTATATTATTCTGAACTCATCAGAATTATTAAAAGAGAACTTTCACTTGACTTCGGTTTCTTACAATTAACTTGGACAATTTTTATTTCTAAAAAGCTGTCGACGCAGATGTTTCTCGAAAAATGTGATGAGACAGAGATGGCACAAGGCGAAGTTATTGATTAAAATGATTCCGAAGCCTCGATTAGCGTGTCCCGGCGATTGGTCCACGTACCAGCCGTACAAACAGCTCCGTCGTAAACCGTACGAGCGGTCCAGGTTGTGCACACAGCGGTACGTGCTTACGAGAGGCCAAAAATGGCTGCTTCTCGGCTAAACTCGAAGTCCACTTGACCCGAGTCTTATCTACGTGGCCAAGATTCTGGCCAGATTTAGAGAGGTCGAAGCCAACCATCCGCCAACTCGTAAAACAGTCGGGGAGGATATTAAAAGAATTTACATGGGAAAGTAAGCGTCATCATTTGCTGGTATTACTGGTAGTAAAGGGCCAACGGAATCGGAGATTCATTCGGCCGTAAAATCCACCGGAGGATATTCGCGTCGTATCAAGATCGACCTGACTTCCTGCACGATTTAATTGCTGTGACGTGCGCCGCGCCGTCCTTGGATGCAAACTGGAAAAGGATTCATTTCTCTCTTAAGCTGTTTCCCTTTTAGAATTTCACACCATAGTTTCAGATTTTTTTATTCAGGATTTCTTTTTCAAAGCTTTTTAAGTAAGTTGTCTTTATTATTAATATTTATTTAGAGTTCTGGCAGCATTTCTTAGAAATATTAAATTTTAGATTAAAATTGAAGACCTTTCTTAGAATAGTACAAAGTATTATCATACATTTTTATTCAGGTACAAAATCAACTTTCAGTAATATTATTCATAAATAGTATATCATAGGAATATAAGCAGTAAATATATTTTATACCTCTATCACTTTTATTCTTATCATTAGTACCGCCATTATATCGAAAGGTAAAACGACAAGAGTTTATAACCAATCTATTACAGTAAAAGTTTACGAGTAAATTTTAATTAACATCATACTTTCAGCACACGATACAATGTTAATTGCATACTTCCAACTTCTAACTATAAACTGTACTCTATATGGCATCGTCTGTATCGACAGCGATAAAATACTGGATGTAATATTCCCTCATAAATTATCTAATAAAATCGGTATTTGCCTTAACACTCTGCAACTATAAAAGTTTAGTTTTGGTAATACGTGTCCTTTTATGTAAAAGTAGAAAGACGTTTATTTCTTACATTTACACGCGCAATTTGGACAGTTTAGCTATTGAAGTATCCACCTAAGCGTCGCGAATCGATCCATTTAATGGTCGCAAGTCTGCACACTCTTATCCGTCCTACATTCCACGTCACTCTTCCTCGGTAGCGTATTATAGCCGTCGCGTCGTTGCCATCATCTTTATATGCTTGAATCGCCCGTAACACTGCATTCCCCGTGAATACATCCCTAAGTAAATAAACCCACAATCGCGAAATACCTTCCTCCGTGTGATCCTCGAGCTACCCGTCGTTTCGGAAACGTTTATCGACCATCGTTGCACGGAGTTAACGTGGAAACTTCTCTGGAAGATTCGTTTTCACTTTTTAAACCGCCCGGCTGTCGATAAAGTGCGACATCGACGGTGAAATACTAATCCGTCTCTGCAGGAGACTGCGTTTCATTGAAATATCCCACAAACAAATATTTAAGGTAGCATCTCGTCTTTCTTACGACTGCTCTGAAATAATGCATTTATTCGAGGGACAGATTTTTCTCCGAATTAATTCGTTGTGCCATTTTGTATTTAACACTAAACCTACCGAGCCTTAAAAATAACTGGTACATGTTCACTTATAAAAATTACAAGATTGATTTTATTTAGACTTTGTGCGGCTTCTATTGTCAGGCATTTTTATTATTTCAATAATTGTAAAATAGAAAATCTGGAACCGGTCATTTTCACCGATGGTGGTAGGTTTAGTGTTAACACTAGGTCTACGCTTTTTTTTGTAGATCTCAAGGTCACCTTTATTTTTTTTTAACGGAACCACCCCTTTCTAAACACCTACGACGATAGTCCATTTCATTAGAAATTTAGCGACTATAATTACACAAGATCATTCAAGGTCACGGACAGAGAAAACGTATAAGATTAAAAAAAAATTATTTTTGTCGGGTATGCTACAAGATAGCGTATATGGTACATGAGTGCTCCAACAATAGTTGAAGATATGCATCAGCGTATCATCACAGCGTAACAAGACTTTTGCAATCACCTAATATTTACAAGTGTACAGGGCGCGCCAGACCATCTTTGCCAACACGCGTTAGGTCGCGCTCGGATTGGTCCGTGTTTTTCGTTAATAACTCCTAAACAAAGCCGCTTATTTCTTCATATAACAGTATAATATAATAGTTATATAATAGTAGGAATACTTTCGGGATCATGGATGAGCAGGTATAGAGTATAAAATATACGGTTTCATAAAGAAAAAATCATGTTGTCCGACGTTCAACTTAAATAAAAACAAACAACACCGAACAACATGCTCGTTTGTCATGGACAGTATTTGTGAATATGTTCACAATAATGTTGCAAAAGAAAATCTTGCGCCAATGTCCGTCAAAAAAAGATATTCATGGTATAAATTTTCTATGCAAGACAGCAGAATACCAATACGATTGCGTGCTAGCGGTCGGATCTAACTCATGAGTACAGGGTGTCTCAAAATTCCATCCACTCCCTCAAATGGACGGTTCCTGACGTCATTTGAAGCGACATTTTCCTTTTCCAAAATGTCAGCTGCGGCTTTGTTTAGGAGTTATTAACGAAAAACACGGACCAATACGCGCGACCTGGACGCGTATTGGCAAAGATGGTCCGGCGCGCCAGCAGTCGTCTGGGTCTGCAAATCCTTGATACGAGGACTTTCGTCGTCGCAGATATGCGCAAACCGTCCGTGTTGATCAATACATCGTGATGTAGTAGCTATAAAAACAATGGTATAAATCGTACAGTAATTTTCGATATACCGCGATGGGTCGGGACGATTTTCGTTGTATTTAGGATGCGCGGTCAAATACGCGAGGTCCGTCCGTGTTGATATGGAGGTCGTGACGTCAGTCGCCAGATGTTTAACACGATGGGTTGGGGACGGCTTTCGTCGTATTTTGGGTCTGCTGGCGAGCCGGACCATCTTTGCCAACACGCGTCTAGGTCACGCGTATTGGTCCGTGTTTTTCGTTAATAACTCCTAAGCAAAGCCGCAGCGAATATTTTGGAAAAGGAAAATATCGCTTCAAATGACCTGGGGACCACCCATTTCAGGGAACAGGAGTTTGGGACACCCTGTATATAACCCTTCAAGCCTATCCAGTGGGTGTTCGGCGTGTGCCCGAAGAAACAGTAGCCCACCGAGTTTCCATCGAGGAATCCATCGCGGTCTGAAAGCCAGACAATACGGGAATATTCGCCGCGACGGAAACAATGCCGCGGACGATCCCGCGGGATGGTCCTCTCCCTGGATGGCCGCTTCTTCGCCGGGAGACAAAGGTCGCGGGACCTTTTTCTCTCCTATCCGCTATTCGTGACAGCCTGCGCTAACCAGCGGTATCGTGAACGAGAGCTGTTTGTACTTCTTGCGCGCTGGCTGGATCCATTGTGTGCGAACCGCGGCGTGGCGCGTCAAAGACCGCCGCTTTTTCATCTAAGATTACCGCTTGACCCAGAAATAAGAAATGGAAGGGACGTCGCCCCTAGAGACGAGTCAGGCTTAACCCTCCTAACCCGCGTGTCGTTAGGGTTGTTTTTTATTCATGTCGAAGTCTGGAGCGAATGTGCTTTTTCCCAGTTTTACAGCTCGCCCGCTTTTGTTCGCCGAAAAACCTGTTTGTCCAAGACGAGACAGCTTATAGAATTTTAGGGACTTCTCTAGATCTTATATTTTTCGGTGGATTTGGAAATTTGTATTTTTAAAGATTCTGGATTTCTATGCAAAATAAAAATTCTCAAATTCTTTCAATTTCGTGATTATAGTAAATTGGACCAATTGCAAAAATAT
Organism: Lasioglossum lativentre; assembly: GCA_916610255.1. NCBI lineage: Eukaryota > Metazoa > Arthropoda > Insecta > Hymenoptera > Halictidae > Lasioglossum > Lasioglossum lativentre. The sequence continues at coordinate 19,435,938 of OU744364.1, read as the reverse complement.
TTTCATTCGATGGCCTCATATGATACGATGATCCCTGTAATTATTGTGTATAAAATAAATCGTGGATAAAATAATTCCATAAAAATTATGGAAAGGAATATCAAATTTTTAAACAAAAGTGCCCAGCAATAAACAACCCGGAAGGTTGTGAGCCGCACTCAGCATTCAGTATCAAAGATGCGCTTAAAGAATTGGAAAATAAAAAAAATATTAATAAACGGAGGAAACTGAGTACGATTTCGGCCGAATTTTTTTGGACCTTCTCTAGACATTCGCGAGCTATAGTCGCGCAAAGCCTCCGCAGTCTGGAGCAGCGAGCGCTCCGAATCGAGCGACTGGAAAAAATTTGTAGCGTTATAATGGCCGGAAACTTATCCAATACTCGTTCCGATTATCATTGATGTCCGTGCGGAGAATGGTACAGCCGGAGATACGAGAAACGTCTCAATGTAGAATCGATATCGCTATCCGGCACGGCGATAGAGGCGAACAGCGGTTATTTCTTTCATTACGACGAGCACGCTCGAAGTATTCCGGGACAATGGTGGCGGGTAAATGTACTGTGCCGGGGAAGCTCATGGAATAACTCGGTATCCCGTCGGCACCGGGGGATGAGCACTCAATGAGAGCCATAAAATTCGCGAAAAACTCGCCGGAGCATTCGCTAAAGTAAATGGGTTCCTAGAGGGACCGGGAATGGAACTCCGAGATATCCTCCCGGAGGTAAACACAGTGGGAAACACGGAGAGGTTCGGGATATCCATATTCGCCGGGAAGGGCGCAACGAGATGCACCGCTAGGAAATTTTTACGAGGAATAGCCCGCGGGACTTCCCACTGCCGTGCCGTGACGTCTCCGCGTTGGCAGCACGTCAAATTGCGCGCGAAAAACTGTCCGGGAAATATTCCTCGATTCCCTCGTAAATTCCCGCGCGAGGTCCTGCACCGTCTCCGGTGAGCGCAATGCGAACGAAGACGAACTTCACTGCGAGCGAGGTCGGTACGAAATTTATTCAAACATTTCGTTCACCCCTTATCGATTTTGGTGCTGTAAGCAGATGGTGTAAATTCGTACATCTCATCCACTGATGGGACCTATTCCACTGGGGTGGAAATAAAGTGATCTTATTCTAGTTGTCTGATCAGTGGAGGTCCTCGGTTGCGGTTATTTGGAAGTAGACAATAGCAATTTTATTTTTCCGATCATAGACACGAATTTGTTTATAGAGCATTGCGTATTCTAATTTTACATGTCTGATCGTTCCCTCTGTTATACTTGTCTGGATATACAGTGAATCGCAGTAGTATTCGGACAAAGTGATTCGGACAATGAAACCGGTGAAAACACGTGCAAGTTCCATGTCAGTAAACCAAACACTGAGGCAAACTGTGAAACATTTGAAAATGACCCCTTCTCATTGATCGATGTATTGACCAATCGATATTTGGCGGTGAATTCAAAACGTGAATTTCACGAAATGTCTTTACAACAAACTTTAACTGATTATATACCATGTTGGTGTTATGGTAACATTTAATTGACATCCAAATTGATTTTGACCTTACTACATACAATTATGATTGTATGTGATAACAGGTAATTGTTAATTGCTTTGACGAAATGGCAAAAGAATTTTTATACATTAGAAACGTTGAAGTTAAATAAGTGATAAATTGCAAAATTTGCTATTAATTAATTAACAATTGATCGAAACCGTGCGCTCATTCGGACACTTTTAGAAGATGACAACTTTTTTAATAGCGCACCAAACAACTTGAATTTTTTTGAGATGTTAGAACTAGTATTACTACATGAAAAAATTTTTAAAAATTGCAATTTCTCAGAATTGTAGAGAAAATCCTAAAAGTTCTATTTTACAACTTCTTAATGTGGGCCTATATTGAAAATTTAAAAAATACGTGTCGAGTCTATGAAATCTTTAATCTAAGAAAGGCCTTCACAGAAGATTCTGAGCTGCATCAAAATAACTCTACAATGGTTCTGCAATCAAAAATTTTCCGAGGGATCTCGAAGATCTATATCCATATTATTACAAGCATTGCAAGTTTCTTACCGATACTTTGAATTGCCTCAGAATCTCCGGAGAGAAAGGTGTAAACACCTGGAAAGTTTAAAAGTCTAACTTTATAATATTTTTTATGTACATACCAAACAGGAATACTCTAATTAAAACTTTCCCGAGGAAGAAATGTTATTAATTCCGAGTTAATTCTGCACGGCCAGGTTGCAGATCCTCGGAACAGAAAAGTCCACCGTTCATTCTCGAGTCGCACGGGTTTCCTCGGCCGCAAAGACCGCGGGGCCCCGGATCATGCCAATTAATTAGGAGGCCGAGGATTTCGCGCCAGTTTCCCTATACGATACGGTCCCCGCGTTGAACGATAAAACGGGATCGCGGTAATTAATTGAGAGACTGCAGCCACCGGTCGCGTTGCAGAATTTATTATCACAGCCGGGCAGCACTGGATCGTGAAAAAAAAGAACGCTCTCCCACCTCGCGAAGGAGAGATTTTTTCCTCCCCGATTAGTCGACCACAATTTTATTCCCCTTCGCTGGCCGGCCGCCAGGATTTCGAAAAGCCTCTCGGTCCCGGCCGCCAGGGAAAATACCAAGTCGAACGGCCGGATTTAGTGCGCCGGCTGTCCGAACTTTATCGGAACGTTCCACTGACCCACATCCACTCCTTTCCTTCCTCTTTCGCAGATAACTTCCGTCGTGCCAGGGCGAAAAGTTCGCCGTCTGATTGATCGCTTCTTGCGAACCAACCCTTTGCTTTCCTTGCTTCCACGTCGACAATGCTGGGTCTAGAAATTCGTGTATACTGTACCAACAATTCCTTATACTACAACAAGTTTGACTGGGAAGTTCGGCAACTCGACAATTCGGAAAACATTAAAAGTTTTCACAAATGCATAGTACGATTCTACTTGTCTGCACATAGACTGTCCTGTATTCCACTTATTTGACGAACAGTAAAAAATATTTAACAAACGTGGAATATTATTTAACGTAAGAACTTAACCTGTTGCCTATCGTTCCTATTTGCGTGTTAATATAATGGTAATTATCCTTGTGTCGATTTGACTGTAGGCTCACTTATTGGGCTATCGTCTATTCTATTCTGTGCTACTTGTCTGATCATAAAAGGCTCTGTGTTACTTGTCTGATCATAAACGATCTGTGCTACTTGTCTGATCATAAACGATCTGTTCTACTTTTCTGATCATAAACGATCTTTGCTACGTGTCTAATCATAAACGATCTGTGCTACTTGTCTGATCATAAACGATCTGTGCTACTTGTCTAATCATAAACGATCTGTGCTACTTGTACGATCTTAAACATCTCCTACTTGTTTCACCACTAATATCCTGATTTCATAATCCTGATCATACGTTCTAAAATCTCAAGCAAAAATTGTAGATACTCGACAAAAGTTTACGAAACGTTAGTCGCTCTCCGTGCCCATAACTCTCGGAGTTACCGTTCTCCTCAAGCTGGCTAATAAATCGAAACCCCAATACAGCCGAAAAGGCGACGCATACGCCATAGCCGTTGAAAATTTTAATCTGGGAAACGGAGAGGCGGTCACGTCGTTCCCGTAAAGCTGACCTAAACTCTTGTATCCTTAACAACGAGAGCGTTTTATGTCTTATTTCCCGACGCGGTTCTGAAACTGCCGAGAATAATGCACGAGCGTGCCTTCGCAAATCTGGAAACCAATTCCAGGTGTGCAACGGGAGCTCTGGGCGCAGCCAGTTTCCGGCGTGAAGTGGCAAAAATGTGGCTCCCGAGGGTCCACTGTGCGTTCTCCCTTTAAGGCCGCCCTTCTCCCTTCGTGTCCCGTGCGACGGCCGGCTGGCTTAGGCGAAAAAGTAGTGCTCGAATAAATCCGTGGGATTATCCCGGACGAGGAGTGTCCTGGTTCTGGCCCTGTTTCCCGGTTTCTTCCTTCGCTTCCGGTCTCGTCCTCCGCGCGGCAGTAAAGGGACCACGGCCAGTGAAAATGGCCCGCGCTGGTCAGACTGTAAAGGAACACTCCGCGGCCAGCCGATCCTGTGCCAGTGGCAGCCGCTGCGCGCTCCTGGCAACCGCAATCATTTCAAATCCCTTTACACCTGTCCGGCTTTCTTACTTTATTTTTGTATCCGACGCTCCTCGCGTTTTTCGTTGCCTCCACGCCCGTTCCTTGCATTGTTTCCAGGGATTAACCTGACGCCCCCGCTCGCAACTGTTCCCGGTAAGAACCGTTGTTGCTTCTATTCGCAATGCTCGTGACGGAATTAACTGCTCTTATCGGCGGTAATTGGCTCGGAAAAAATGCTGTCCGTTTCTTCGTACTCGCCTTCCTCTTTGTTCTGTTTCCTTGGACAGACGCGTGACAGGGAAATAGAGGAGAGTAGATGTACCATTTGTGGCCACTTAAGCGATTCCCCTATCATTCACAGATATACTGCGGGATCAGTAACTAGTGGTACAACCGGAAAGGGTTCTTGAAGCAAGTTCCGCTGCACAGTGCCCTCTTGCGTTGTACCCCCGTCTATTCACTTTGTCTTTATACCCGTTCGTGTTCACATGTGTTCTCATGTTCTTGTAATACTATAATGTGATTCATATATCGTATATTTTATATATAGTTTTGTACGTTATTCATTAACAAGTAAAAGTGTTTGTGCAAGATATAATGGTGCTAACTAATTAATAAACTACTTCTAACAGTTGTACATAAAAATATATGCAATTAAATTTTTTCATACGAGGCTCTGTTTTCGAGAAAACTAATGTGAATTTGATTCCATTTTATTACATCGATTTATTTATGTATGTAGAATCTCCCTCTTTCAGAATGTACCACCAGTTACTGAACACCCTGTCTAACTCATGAAGAAACAAGTCTACAACAATGAAGAACATATCAGTGCATTCTTAAATATTCAGACAATCAAAACATTATAAAATATGTTTTAATAATATAAAATTCATAAGATGCAGTTGGAAATAATAAATTCATCAAGCACTGTCCATCATGGTTATTGAGATTTACTGGAGTTTCAAGCAGAAGTACATGTGAATTAGCAATACCTCGGACAGAAATTACGCCTGCTACTATTGTTGTACTATTTTCTCGGTATAAAACAGTCGGAGAACGTCCCGAAGTAAGACGGAAACTGCAAAATCAGCGTGAGACTGGGCGCCACGGGGAGCCGACTCGTTGATTTATCTGTTTACCGAGCCGCAGCTCGTTCCTTAGCTCTCCCGAGAAGAATTTCGTGGATGAGCTACGATCGTCTCGCGACCGAAATTTCTCCGGGGATCGAGGGCAACTTTTTAAGGGTCCGCGAACTCGCGGGGAACCTCTACCTGATCCTTCTGAAACCTGTAGACAAATTCGATGGCTTACGGAAAAATTGTGGGACCGACGAGAAATTTCAACGACGTGCGACAAAATTCTTAAGCCTGTTCCAACATCTACAGCTTACGGAAAAAATGTCGAGCACATAAAAATAAATTCTCTGAAGATAATGTATAACCACAAGAAAAAATTGTGAAATCTACAAAAAGATTGCAAGATCTACATATAGACAAAAATTGTAAACCCTACAAAGACATTGTGGCGCCTAAAAATCTATAAAGGCACTGTAAAAACCCCAAAAAATTGTGAGACCTACGAAAAGATTACAGGACCTATAAAAAAAATTGTAAATCTACACACATTGTGGTGCCTAAAAAAAAAATTACAAAGAAATTGTAAAGCGATTACAAAATCTATAAAGGCACTGTAAAACCCCCAAAAAATTGTGAGACCTACCAAAAGATTGCACGACCTATAAAAAAATTGTAAATCTACAGAGATTATGGCACCTAGAAAAAATTTGTAGGACTTGCAAAGGGATTATAGGACACGTAAAACAATTATAAAATCTATGAAGATATTGCAGGAACCCGAGACAAAATTATGAGACCTACAGACAAATTGTAGGACCAATAGAAGAAATTGTAATTCTACAAAAACTAAATAGTGGCCAGTAAAATTGTGGGACCTATAAAAAGGGTTTCCCGAGAAAAAATTCAGAACTATTATTAAAAATTGTCAGACTCGCGACAGTAAGATTGAGCCCCAAGAGAATGCTGCCTGGCGCAATATCATACATCATGATGAAAATAGGGAAGACGGGCGTCAAATAGAAAACTGTCTCGGGCCAACGAGCACCAAGACATTTTGCTTGACAGATCACGGCGTGGTCGTTTGGTCCCTTGAAAAGCAAGATTTATCGGTCGCTGGGTTCACGGTCGTAACCCAGTTAGAGACGCTTGTCTTTCCCTGAGCGGATACTCTTGCGCGGCGTTTCGCACAGCCTCGCTGAATATCTGTAATGGATCGTATCCGGAACTTCCATTAAGTACTCTAGCATTCCCCCGCCGCGCCACTCGCACTCAGCGAAACAAAACTACGGGTCCGGAGCGGAGAGGTACGTTCGAAACTTCGCTCTCTCCGTTTCCTAACTGGTACAACTTCTGAATCCCTTATTCTTTCCCTGATAAGGCAAGTTCCTCCGCGGGGTAGTAAGCCGTTGATATTCTGCCGCTGCGATTAGACTGCAGCGACCGTCGAATAGTCCGAGACAAAATTTTACTAACGGAATTCTTCCAAAGTCGACAAACGTATTCTTTCATAAACGTGTACGAAAATCTCCAAACTCTTAACTGTTCGCTTTCTTGTGACAAAAGATTCTAAAAATACTGGCACAATATTTCGAATCTATTAACCCTTAGCATTCCTAAATTAAAGGGTTGCTGGGGACATTGTGACTCGAATATTGAATTGGACGAAAGATTTTCTCGTCCTCACTTTTTTAAAATAGTAGAAAGTTTGTTAAGGGTGGGATTGGTAAACTAAAAATTAACAGAAAGTCATAGATTATCCCATAGCACTCGGATGGCGACTCTGAGGCACCACTGAAAATTGCTATGCCATTCTTAAAAATATTGTTCACATTATTATTTTTGTTCGTATTTAATAAACTACTAGACAATTATATGTATATTACATGAGATATTTCATCAGTTTCATACGCAAAAATTGAAAAAAATTGTATAGAATAGAAATATTCCAAAATGGAAAAATCTTTCGTTTTTGAGTTAAATTAGCTCCGAGTGCAAAGGGTTAAAATGATTAAAATAGAAAACACTTTTTTTATTGAACTCCTATATGTCGCGAGATATTTTTATATTGCATGAAAGTCCGCAGTTTAATAATTATAAACAGGAAATCTGAAATCTTAAAAAATTCTTTACCTGTGTCCATACTCTTCCGACCGGAAGGATCCGATTCGGACGGCAATGTCGAAGGAGTTGTGTTCGCTAAGGTGGTCATCCCATATGAGAGCTACTATTTTTTGCTTTTTTTGGGAATTTTTTTTGGAGGACCCTTAAAACATACAATCTTGAAATTTTTACCACACATTTATTGATATTTTAACAGTCTCTCAGAATTTTTTTCAAACCAAAATAACGAGTTGAATCGACTTTACACCGTTCGTAAGACACTCATGTGTAAAAAAAGTAGGTTGATGGCGACCATGATTCCGGAGGTTTCGATCATCTCAAATCAAAAAAACGAACGGCATTTTAATTTGTAGACCTGCGGCTCTCGCCAGTACCAAAATAATACCAAAATATTGAAAATTGAATTTTTCGCACGGTTTTAAACGTTAAGTTCCAAGTTTCGTCATTTTTCTCGTCTTTTTCAATAAAAAAATATTTTGGTACGGGCGAGAACTATAGATGTGCTGACTATACCATAAAAATTTGAGCGAAATCCGTTCAGTAGTTTTATAGATATCATGGTCACCAATATGAAAAATACAGTTTTGAGAAAAACGCGTTTAAAGATTCAAGTACGATTTACGCAAAGAAAATGTAAACTCACCATTAGTCTGCTATGTGTTGAGAAATTGTCTTGGCTCGATGCTTCGAAGTACACGTTGATTCAAATTCACTTTTTTCCAGCACAAATTAATGTCCAGCTGATTGATATTTCACTGGTTATTTATTAATACTTTAATCGTAATGAGGCAAACAGCTGGTCCGTTCTACTTTTATAACAGTCGAACAACTTCGAATATCGAAATATCCTTTTACTTGCATATTCTAGGTATGTTATAGAAGCAATTTGTGCAAAAAAAATTTTTCGATTTTTGGACCTGCCACATGGGATGACCGCCATGCCATCGACGGAAATCGAACGGCGACAAGTGTGAGAACGCGAGCTTAAGCCCTCGTCTCGCTCGGGACTACATTGACTTATACGTGTCCGTGTTCCGGACGGAATGCAAAATGAGATGAGTAATCCCCGAGCGAAAGGAGCCGGTGGAACAGTTCCGTGCTACCAGGAAACCAGGGTATATCGCGGCAAACTGCACTCAACGGGCCGCGGACAATTTAATTAATCGATGACAACTTAACGAGCCGGCAACTGCGTCTGGGAAGCGTTTCCGGCACGGTTCTCGATTGACGAGCCGAGTCGATAACACCGCTCCACATCACTTAAAGAATGGAATTACCAGTCGGAGACAATCCCTGATTACTTATTTAATAACGAGTGTTAACGGCGCCGAGTGCGAATTGCTTCATAGAATTCGTACTCGATCGAATTATCGATTAACTACGGGGCCATTGCTTCCTCTTTTAATTTAAACTTTTGTTCAACTTGTTTCGATTCGATTGATCAAAGATTAATCCTGGACACTCTGGGGTTGCTAAAGACTTCATGAAATTTTATTCTTGTAAACGTGCAGATTTATTTAGCAAGTATTTTTAAATAACTTAAAATATTTTCATTTTCTTTCCCTGAATAAAAATCACAATTATTCTCAAATAAGAATAGAACTTTTGGGTAATACTCGAGTTCTAAGGTTAATGTTAATAATTACAGAGAGATGAAATTGACCATTTTTAGGAAGAGAGAGAGAGTGCTTGTTAAAAATATTAAAAGGATAGTTAGAATCTTCTTAATCTTAAGAAACTTCAGTGTCTTTACATGAACAAATAGATGAATGACACTATCTGAAAAATTTTTTGTGTGGCTGAGATCTATTCCAAGTTTCTTGAATACGGATGGGAGATAATTGGCCGAATAAATTTTCCGAATTATTACATAACAACATTCTCGCTTTCCGTTAATTACGGCCACAGTTTCACGCTACTGATCTCTGAACCAGGTTAACGGCTCAACGCGATTCACCATACCGTCCTCGTTCCACGGAAATGTCTTCGGCTTGCGCTGTCCGGGAATATAATCACCGTAACGCTAGCATCAAAGCTTGGATTTGGTTACCGCTCACCGAGATCCGCCATTGACCACGAAAAACCGAGCAGCTTGTCGAGAAACGCCTCCACCAGGTACAGTTGCAGCTGGATTCACCTTGCCGTTGAAATTCTCAGACGCCCGGAATTCACGAACCCCCTTGTCTGCTTGGAGAACCTCGCAACATTATCTCCGGCACTTGGTAGATTTATCGCCGAAGAGAAATTTTTTCTCCCTCGAGGAAACATGAATAATAGACTGTGGGTTTTTATGTAAAATAAAAATTGTCCGCGTTAATTTCAAGGTACAGGAGATAGACATTTATTTCTTGCCACGTTAACGAGTTGGAACTAACCCAACAGTCTGTTTAAGTTCTTTAAATGTTTTTACTGTTCTGTCTTTGATCTACTCATTTTTGTCATAAATGCATAAAATATGTGCTTAATATAATTTTATGTCGAGAGAGGGTTCCTTTCTTTCATTTATGCAAGTATTTTTACTTTAATTTGACAGAGAGTTACTTTTCTGTAAACTATTTTATATTATGCTTGTCTGTCTACAGACGACCTATTCTACTGGATCTCCTGTTCTAATATATATTTAAGCTTACACAATAAAGATTAATAATTAAAAACTATTAATCTTTGTACTAGGAGCATCGCAGCGTTTATAGAAATAAGTACGCAGGTGAAATAAATACTTCAATAAAATAATATTATAGATAAAATACTATTGTTTCCAGAATGTGAAAGACATTAATTTCAACTTTCTGGCTCACAGAGTTGTGTTCTTGGACTTCGTAGTTATCACAATTTTGAAAAGAGACGCTCTAAAGGTGCGAAGCTCCTCGGACACGAGCCATTCCATTTTCCTACTTTCTTCCCTTTCTCATTGTCCCATTCTAGAGACAGGGTTTTTCGTTCTAAAGTACAGTTCTTAATTCAACTCTATTTAAATACGAGAACTCCGTGCACACTTCGTACACAAGATTCTTAAATGCATTATATCCAGAGTTAGGTCTGAATGCAACGTCGTTAAAACGCTCTAAATCTCGCTCTTAAAGCATAATTGCTCTCATAAGATAATATATGCATTCGCTCATAAGCATAAATATTTTTAATATATTTTTACATCTATGTCATTATCATTATTATACATACAATATCACTGTCCATTTATTAATAAATACCCAAATAACATTCTACTAAAATGCGAACAAAACATTTGCGAAGCCGAAACCAACGCAAATTCGAGATTACAAAATTATTATCGTTATTGTTGTTGCCGGAAAATTGATCGGATTCGAATTGACGATGGGCCATTCGCGAAAATAAGGGCAGGCAGCGCCGGAAATCGGGATTACAGAAATTTTCGCAGGCCCGGGTGAGAAGTTCCTCGGTTTAATCGAGTCTTCGGCTGCCGGCGCGGCGTTTCTATTAAAATTAGCGTACCTACATCCCGGAATATTAAAAAGCTCCAGATAATCCACAAGATTCCGCCGCGGAAGGGTGCGGGGGTGGCATGGGGAACGTTTCCATTAGCAGTCGGACAGAGGCAACCCGCAAAACTGCGTCTCCACCCCCGCCTTCTCGTTCTGCTGGCGCGTCTCCAGAATTTTTAGGGATCCTCCGCATCGGGGACAGCTTCAACCTACTCCGACGCTACCCTAGAACCTTCTCCGCCCGTTTTACGGATAATTACGGCCGAGTATATTATCTAGTAAGAACACCGATTGCCGCCCAGCGAAACTCCCCGGCCAACCGAGATTTCTTTTATTATTTCTCCTGCCGCTGGCATCGGAGTATTTTTACATCGCCTGACTCCATAATTATTTGACTGGCTAGACAAAAATCCCGATGGGTCTGTTACGAAATTGTATACAAAAAGGAAAAGAAAATACAATCAAAATACGATCGCAGTAAATTAGGTATATTTCAGTATACTTGAATCGTGACTTCCACTCGAGCCCATCACGTTCAGTTCAACAATTTGGTAAGTTTCTATTTTATCACACTTTTTACGTTCAAGGTTATTTGAAGGTCGTGATGTGAATATCCTGAAATATACTTTTGCATTCGTTACGAGATTACTATTTTATTATGTTCTTTTGGAACTATTCAAATTGTGCCGTGAGCATTTCCCATCTCTTCAAATGACCTTGAATTCGTCCTTTAATTTTTATAAAATGGGAAATGCTCATGGCACAATTTGAATAGTTCCAAAAGAACATAATAAAATAGTAGTCTCGTAACGAATGCGAAAGTATATTTCAGGATATTCATATTACGACCTTCAAATAACCTTGAACCAGAATTGGGCAACATTTTCATCTAAATAAAAGTTTCGAATAACGAATAAAATATTTTTATTCATTATTCGACGGTTCGCGTTTACTAGAGTTGGCAGTAGTTGTGGAAAGATTTATTCGAAGCCACCGAATAAAAGATACAGATAAAAGATGAAAAAATTATTCGAGATTCGAATAAAGCCACTTCGTATAAAAAAAATTATCTTTATTCGTTGGATAAATTCTCGTCGAATATAATTATTTATTTGATGCTCGTCGAATAAAGACACTTTTTATATTCGAACCATCGAATAATGAATAAAAAATGTTTTACGTTTTATTCGTTATTTGAAATTTTTATTTAGATGAAAATTTTGCCCAACTCTGCCTTAAACATAAAAATGTGATAAAATAGAAAATTACCAAATTGTTGAACTGAACGTGACGGACTTACAGTTCAGCAGTTTCTAATTAAAACCAAAGGTATCATTGAACCCCTTTGGAATCCTCCGAGGGAACCATCACCGAAGTTGAACATCCGGCATTAAAATTTAATTCGCAGGCAGATTTTTGTATTTCGCGTTGGGAGGTGAACTTTTTGCCGGGAATCTGCGGAGCCGGCGCGGCGATGAGATAACATCCGAAAAGAATTCAATTTTGGAGTTTCGCGTGGCTGCGGATCCGCGAGCTGGGATTGGGTCAGGTTGGATCTTCAGTCGCAAAGTTTCTCCCTGATCTTCGTCGTTTACGTCTCCGTTGGAAGAAGATATTTGGATCTCGGCCGCAGGGCGATAGCGAGATAGCCGTGGAGGCGGGCAGGGGCCGAGAGAATTTCAATCTCGACGAGTCGATAACCGGAAGCCGCCATCGCGACGGAAGTTCCAGGTCCGAGGAGGCATGGGCAGACCACCGTCGCTGGAAACAATGGCCGCGAACCCACGAAACTTGTCGCACGCCGGCTTTGACAACTTGGACAGTTAATACTGCGCACGGTTGGGCCACGAGTGTTAGCTGCCCCTCCCCGTTTCTACCCCTCACCGTCTTGCCACCAGGTTGGCACCACCTGTCACTTTCGCGATAATTATTACCGAATCCCCGAACGCGTTGCGTCACAGAAAAATTTGTCTTATGTTAATAACTTTCATATGTTCGGGACGATACACACTGGTCCACGCGCTCGATCTAGCTGTTCATTACTATTTTAGCACTATTTGAAAGTTTAAAAGTATAATAATATAGGTCGTTGGATTCGTTTTGATATCAGCTACAATAGTATGAAGTCAAAAATACATATTGACTTTTAAAAATTCAAGGTGACTGTAATTATTTATGCATTAATCATTTCTTTTTTAATTTTTTGGATTGAAATTTGTAGACTGCTGAATGTTGATTAAGTTTTGTTTAAAACATTTTTTTCTCGGATTATCGAAAGTGTCTGATAAATCAGGTTCAAGTTTTAAATAAACACAATAATCAATCATTTTTGAAGTACTGGATTTTATAAACATAATTAACCACACGCGGCAGATGTGAAACTTCTTGCAGTCTAGTAATGTTTAGAAGTAAATTAAGATTGGAAATGGTAAATAATCCTAATGAAGCAACAACAAGATTAGGAACCACTAATACAAAAACAAATAATGAAGCGATAACAAGATCAGGAACAACTAATACAAAAAAAATCATTAAAAAATCATAGAAAAAGTTTCATTTCAAAAATAATGAACGATCAAAATTTGCGACGCAAAGAAGGAGAGCGTATGGGAAATGCTATGAACTATGTCTCTTTCTTTCCCATACGCTCTCCTTCTTTTAATTACAGTCAATGCGATTGATAATAAATACCGTGGAAAGATAAACCGAGAGCTTGACTCTTCGTGTATCTGGACTGACATTGCACTATTTCTGGAGTAAACGCTTTTTTAGAAGATATTGCGTTGGTTATTGACAACGATAACCTTCCACATAGTGCCTATAGATCTTCACTCTCACGTCAATCTCACTCTCGTACAATGGTATCTTTCTTTTAATCATTCGTAACACATGAATTATTAAAAATAAATTATTTCCATTTTATTAGTTCGAATATTAATTTAATTTTCTGTCGTTTCTCACATATTAATTCTTAATACAAACCCAGTTTCGTAACAATTAAAAATACAAAATTCTTAATATTGGAAGAATATTTTTTTTGTCCGATGTTCATGATCCGCAGAAAATAATTGTAAACGCATTGGGTAATTCTTAGGGTTACACTCTAACCAATTATTACTCCCAAAAGCTGTCCGGAGGATCAATATGTACGTAATCACTGCAATACTTTAATGTTGTAGCCTGTTGTCCTCCGAAACAGGAGACGTAGTTGCATCCGTCGTAATAGCTTTCCCCATCCTTGCATTTACGTGTATTCTCCTCTACACGGAAAAATGATCACATAGAAACCAATCGCTCCAACAATCCTTCCACAATCCTCCAACAATTTTCAAAAGAGAACTTACCTGTGTCATCGTTAAGAGGAACAGAAGCAACAATGGCGAACAGCAAGAACAAAGCGAAAAATTTCGTCCACATGTTGTCTTCGATGTCTGTCTACAGTCGGCACAAGAGATTAACTGAATTCTTATAGAACGTCAGTCCTTTATATAATCCTAAACACAATGACTCACCCGTTTTATCAATTTGTATACAAGACGCTTTTTCGTTATCCACATGTTGATTATACGTTTCCAAGAAATAGATCGAACCATTCCATAAGTTCATCTACTTGATCCCCTTTCTACGATATATCGCAACGGATTCCTATTAGACGATCAAATTTTTAATTCCTACGATTAGACCTCGGGTGTGTTCAAAAACGCAGACGATAGGATCAAAACACTGGTGCTTGAAAACTGACCTACCTGACACTTTTCCAGCATCGATCAACCATCGATCACTTTTGATTCGATCGATACGCCATACATTGATTTCATTGCTCATCGAAACATTCATAAAGAATTTTTTTAAAAATTCACAGACAATCCGTTTGGTTTTGTGTGTTATTTTTGTGATCGTTTGTGGTTTCAAAGTGACTTGAAATGTGCAAATCAAAATTACGAAGAATTACTGTGAAGCGTCGATGCGGACGTGGATCTTACTAGTATTGTGATATGCAAGTGTTGTAACCAATCTCTCGGTCGGAATCACATCCCTAATCTCGATAAATTCAATGGATTCAAATATTTTTTAAATTCTTTATGAATGTTTCGATAAGCAATGAAATTTGTGTATGGCGTATCGATCGAATCAAAAGTGATCGATGGTTGAGCGTCAATTCGCAAATCCGCGTTCCTTTGTCGGTAATCCTGGGATCGCTGTTGACTAGATACGACTTGTGGAATTTCTCTTGAATGAGCAATGTCACTAATATTAGCCCGTCGTGCTCTGTATTCGCGACAACGTTGGCGGTTAGATTTCGCTGGCTGTTTAGGTGGCTTGTTAGCACGTTCTCGATCACAAAACTCTTTTCCTCGTTCCGCCGGTGTTTTCACCATAGCACGCGCTGGCCTTACTCCCCAACCTCAGCAGTGAGTAGTGGGGGTATACAGGGTGTCCCAAAATGTCTTCAACTCCCGGAAATGGGCGGTTCCTGAGGTCATTTGAATCGCCATTTTCCTTTTGCAAAATGTTGTCCGAGCCTTCGTTTGGGAGTTATTAACGAAAAACACGGACCAATCAGAGCGCGAGCTAGACCCGCGATGGCTGGCTTCGTGTGGCGCGCCAGGGGTCTCTACTTGGAAGAGCGTAGCGGTGCGCCGCGCCGCGACGATGCATCGAACAAGAGAAGGAGTAGAAATTGAACGTATGGAATTAAAAACTCACCTATTCAGCCATAAATCCACTTGCTGCTTCGAAATGTGTATCACTGGGCCACTCGATGACGAACTACATAGCTGGCTTCAGGTATACGGCATTGTCCCGAACGGTAACGGACGTACGGTCAGGTCAACGAACTGCACAGCTGGTGGTAAAACGACAGCCCAAGGGATGTGCGGTCAAGTAAACGAACCGTGCTTTCACCTTCACTTTCCAAACGATAAATAAATCGTATGTTTGTTTCATACATTCAATCATTCATGGGTAACTGTTCGAAAACGTCTTCCGTCCTTTTACCCAGCAAGAGGTAGAAATGTCAGGTCCGCGTGGCGTTTTAGGGTCCCCATTGTCCTATACCTCTCTTAAGAAACTTTCTAAAAGAAGGATAGACTACGTTTTCGAACAGTAACCCATCGACTCTGCGCATCAATCTGCAGGAAAACCGAAACATGTGATTGCCATAAATTCTAGTCTTACAGCGGTCCCTCTCGTATCCTTTTTTTCGTCTGTCCACCCCGTCGTTTTCGTAAGCGCGCTACACAGAGTGCATTTTCGACACGCATAATGTCCTCCCTAAACTTTTCAGAAAAATCTTGGGTAGAATCAGTGTCGTTCGAGCCGCGGTAGAGAGAACATCTCCGAAGTCTTGTCAATTCTAAGTTCACGGTTGCTAAAATGTGTGTTTTTAGTAGTTCTATTTAAACTAATCACTAGACTGCGGATTTTTATTCAAAATGAAAGTTGGCTGCTGCTATTACAAGGGACAGGAGCCAGACGGATATTCGATTTTTACTTTAATCATTTGATCAAGTTGGAAATAATACATTGGTGTTTTTAAATTATTTTAATCTCTCTACTGTTTTAAAATGCACTTACGCATTTTTGCTACAAATGCATGCCATCCGCAGTCTAATGATCGCATTACCTCATTACTGTGATTTGTGCTGCAATACAAGTGATATTGCAATTGTTATTAGTGCATAGTAGAGATCGCGATTTTGGACGTGTATTAAAATACACGTGTACACGTGGTACGTGAACCGTGTAGTACGAATTTAAGGATCCGCGAATAAGGATCCGTGAATACGGATCCGTGTACACGGATCTGCGAATACGAATCCGTGTAGACGTTTTCGATTGTTTTCGACTGTTGATGTTAGAACTTAGTAGTGGGACAATAATAAAGTAAATTGTTCGACGTTAAACCACCGTATATTAAAATGTACATGTAAAATAAATACACGAATATTTGTGAAATTAAAATTCACGGGTACCCGTGTACTTAGTATTATGTGGATTAAAATTCGGATTCGTTTATTGCACGTGAAGTACGGACCTATGTATTGTCACGTCGCCTAATTTCTACGCGTCCGTCGGAAGGACGGAAGCCTGCGACTCCGGGTATTTACGGGCGAAACGCCGGGCCACGCTCGGCCGCACGATACGTGGTCCACCCGGGACAAAAGGTATCTCGCAGATTCGGATTTGTCACGAAAGAAGCCGTTAATGGAATCTACTTTCGGGCGCCAGACACTCGGCAGTGTCACGCAAATTGCGAGATAACGGCACGAGGCGCGAACGAACTCTCCGAAACTGCGAGAACCACACGATATTCTGGATGGCTCTAGGATGGGCTCAGGATTCTACGTGGGCGAAGTACGGAGCATTTCCCGCGGCGGAAAGGTTTCTCGACGGAAATAAGGAACGATAGAATCGGCTGTAACAATTTATTCGTCCGATGGACACGACAGGGATGCCGGTGAGAGCCGGCAGCTGAGATTTACAAGCCGGCGCGTTCACGATAATTACGCGACAGATTTTCGGTCGCACGCGCTATTCTACTTCGATCGCGTCGAACCCGGCAGTTGTACAGGATGGAGAATCGACTTTACAAGGCGCTTTTGGCGCGGAATAACGGCCGAATTCCGATGGAATACGCGGTACAATTTCTGGATCGTTCGAGATTTGCCGTCGGACACGATACGGACCGTTGCGACGTCACACCGGGGAACGTCTCGAAGATAGCGTATAATTGATTCGGGAAATCGGCAACGATACGGCCCCCGCGAGTTCGCGCCCCCGCGTTACCAACCGGCTCGCACGTTAACCGATCGACGACCGTTCTTCCGTTCACAAACTATGGCCGACCACGCGGCACGGAAACGGCGTCGTAATTTCGCGACGCGAACAAGGACCTCGCGAAAACGTTACCGAGCCAACACGAAATGATTTTTAAAATGCGATAAGACAGAAGCCTGACTGACGCTTACCACGGCAACGGCGCGACGGCGGCTGCTGGACGGCACTCGTCCTTCGTCGTCCCTCTTTTTGGCACGCACTTTTACTATCTTTGCTTATCGAAGATGACTTTGCTTTAACACGGCCTACGACCCAGTGCCCTACTTTCGGCAGGCTCGGTAACGCGGAAGCGAGGCGTCCCCCTACTCCCTACCCTATTTCTCCCGTTTGAGACTCGCGGGCCTATCGCGCGGTATCTCCTAGCAGGATCGCATCCTGTCGCGCGGGATCCCTGGCTCGCGGATTTTAATGATCGCGTTCGCCGCTTTTCCGATTGTCGCGGCGACGGCTCGTGAAGAGTAGAGTCCTAGCCGCTCCGGTCGTGGACATCTTCTTTTCCGGGCGAGGCAGCGACGGGGTCGAGGAGGTGTTCGTCTCGTGTCCACTTTCCCTCGTCGGTGCCTCCAGGTTCGTCGACCCGGGCTCGGTACTTCCTCCGATGTCTCAGCACGAAATCCTTCCGGAGCCAGTTCCGATAAAGCCTCGTACGGTGAGAAATAGGGGCCGGGCTCCCCTGGAGCCCGGTTTCGGTCCTGTGAAATTCGCGTCGCCCAAGTGGCGCGACGCTCAAAACGCGTTAGTACTCGCCCTTGGCAAATCGGCATGCCCAGGGAGAGCGCTCGCAAACGGCCGTTCGCATCGGCACTGCCAGAGGGCGGCCCGGCCTCTCTTTTTCGGGGTCGAGGGACGTCGGCAAAACTTGCCACGTCACAGTATATTAAATTTGATTCTGGAAACGGGTAGTAGCGCAGAAGGAAAGAGATACTGAATAAATTAGAACAGGTGTTAGAGTTAGAAGAGCGATGCGTTTATTGAGAAATAGAGAGCGATAATGACGTGAAAGAGAACAATACAAAGAAAAAGAAAGGATTACATAGATGGACATAAGCATATACATTTAAAGACGGCAGCACTGGTGACGAATAAATACAGAGAACCTATTTGAGCAACGCCTGCGTTACTTGAGGCGTAAGCGCGAACAACGAGTGTTCCGAGCTAACACTCATTTTGAAAAACAAATTTTTGGGTTACAGGTAACAAAAAATAATCAACACAATTTTACGTAATAATATTTAATCGATCAATTTTCTATTTTGATATAAAGAGACTAACATGTTTACATTTTCTGGTAGTAAACGCGTTCTTTTTCGCGTTACAATATTTCGGGAAGAGGGCGCGCAGTGGCTCAAGTGGATGAGGCCCGCAGCTACGATCTCGTGGTCCGGGTTCGAATCCCGCCGTCACCTCTGAGATTTTTCTCTCAAGTGATATAAAACTGTAGTCGCTCGGGTGGTTCGGAACCCACCTTAATAAACTGTAAGTCCAAGCCCGAAATAAACCAAAAAGGTTTCAAAAAGGGCTCTAAATAAAAAAACAAAATATATATTTCCGGAAGTTGAAAAACACCGTTCGGAACTATCCGACGTTGCCGGTATCGCCAAATATTTCATTGCAAGTTTTGCAATTGTCGGATATTTGGTTATCCGCGACTTCCACCACTCATATGGACATAAATCAAAACGTAATTGTGGTTCCACAATGTCATCACTGTCGTCATTATACAAAAAAAATTGCAAAGCAGTTTGTTGCAATGATTTTTCTGTATTCCTATTTACTGATTGATGGGGCAAAATTTTTAATTTGTTTTTTATTATACTACGAATTTTATTCCTCGTGTGAGGAGATTCGTGCTCTAAATTTTTATATCGGGGGTCGAGGAAGCAAGAAATTTGGGTTAATGTTATAGTAGTATTGCTATCGTCATTATCCGTTTCTCGAGTATACAGGGTGTCCCAAAATGTCTTCAACTCCCGGGAGGTTCCTGAGGTCATTTCAAGTGCCATTTTCCTTTTGCAAAATGTTGTCCGCGGCTTTGTTTAGGAGTTATTAACGAAAAACACGGACCAATCAGAGCGCGAGCTCGACGCTCGCTGGCACATTCAGCGCGGCGAGCCGGCAGGCGGTTGGCTGCACATGCCAACGAGCGCCGAGCTCGCACTCTGATTGGTCCGTGTTTTTTGTTAATAACTTCCAAACGAAGCCTCGGACAACATTTTGCAAAAGGAAAATGGCGCTTCAAATAACTTCAGGAACCACCCATTTCCGGGAGTTAAAGACATTTTGGGACACCCAGTATAGGACAGCTGCCAGCGACACGAAAGCGAGTAACGATCTATATGGTGTTGGTAACGCGGTGGCCTTACTCACCATTCCCACTACTTCCGTTACACATTTTCGTGTCGCGAATTTCGTGATGCGAATAGGCTTACACCCCGCCAAAAGAAGTTTCACTTCAAAAATATTTTATTTAAAACTGTGCAAAAAAACATAATATTAATTATAAAAAACAAAAATATAATTTTTATAAACAAAAATAACAATTGACATTACATCACATTGACAAATCATTATTGTTAACATAACAGATAAAAAATTAAAAAATCGTAACCTTTACTTTTTCCTTCGCAATTGCGACCAATAACAATTTAAAAAAAAATTATTTACACATTAGCTAGTAAACTAATCCTTCTAACGTCACAAAAAAACTCAAGCTGTTGGGTCGAATTTTGAAAAGGTATTCGTTTTTAAAAGGTGTACGAATACTTTTTACACCCACTGTACATTCAATAAACATCGATTTCGGCAAGTTGCTTTTTTACCAAATGAACAGCTAGATCGAGCGCGTGGACCAGTGTGCGATATAGAGACTTTTTAAATTCTTTTTCATTCGTTTTTGTCTCAAGTGCATAAAATTCCAAGTCTATGGATAAGTTTCTGTTAGGCTAATTCTCAAGTTCGTTTTCGGCCACTTTTCTTCGCGTTCCGGTGCAGATGAAAAGGGGGCGGAACGTCGCGTCGGCACGAGCATGAGCGCGTTAGGCGAACTATTTTCGTAAGTTTAATTGCGGCTGAAGATGACGAGGAGAATAGAGCAGTCGAGCGCTCGCGAAACTACTGCAACGATTATCACGAACGAAACCCGTCTTACCCCGGGGATTTTTCGCGGAGCACACCGACGAGACTCGAATTTGTCTGGTTAATGGAGTCCCGGTTGCTCATTAACACACTCCGGTGCGCTCGCGAGCGAGATAATGAACGCGATCTACTATTCTGCGACTACCGGATAGGGTGTCGCTATTGAAAGGGCAACGAAGTGTTCTTCAACGATGATTAGGTGATTTTCTCGACTTATTTTTGTTCGATGAAGTTGAACTATGCATTATATAATTTTATTCGATACTTCAAACGCTTTTCCTTCGAGGATATTGCGTTGAGAAAGTCGTCTCGGTTCTTGAATTAAATAATTTCATTTATAGTATGTTCCGTCGTAAAACCCTCTGTGAAGGGACAAGCGCGTTACCTTGAAGGTCAGCTAGCGAGAATACCTACTCGAGGCATAACGACCGTAAATGCGAAAAACCCGAAAAAGCCAGCTGACAAACACATGTTGAACCGTCATATCATTCCGTTAGCCTACCGAGTTTTATAGTTTTACAGCCGTAGCCGCCTATACCCAAACCTATTTCTACTCCTACTCTTCCTAATTTTCCACCACTTTCACCACTTTCCAAAATACACCCTTTAACCAATCACATACAATTTTCCAAGACCACGCCTACTTCTGAGCTTTCCCTAATTTGTTGCGAACTCTGTGAATGCAGAACTGTTTCGACTATCGAACCACTAAGAACTCGAAGCGCAGCCGAGTCTGACTTGGAGACAGCAAGCCAAGTCTTGCACTTTATTAATAAAGACCAGTTCTCCGGAGTTTTGATCCTACACTCATTTCGCCGTTAATCTAGCCGTGATACGATTGCCCAATTTCGGGATCGACACGATGTTGGATTTACCGACGTTTTCAGAATCGCCTCTACTTCTATCTATCCTTGAAATAACCGAAGGCAGTATACGGGCTGCAAGCCAGATGTGTCGTAAGAGGGTCTTACCTGGAAAAACCCCGACGCACCAGGCTATGCAGTAAAAATTAGAAAGCGCGCTGTAGCGTGTAGACAAGGACACTGTATCCTTGTTCTATAGTTTGGTTTTGGGCTTGCATTGCTGTGGACATTTTTCGTAGGTCAGTCTGCTATAGATCCTCTTCAAGGAAAGACGTTTCGTTCCGAGCCGTTAAATAGTCTTGTTTTCTTCAAACATTAACTCTGTCTCAGTTTAATAGGCACCCCATTCCCAATACACGACACCACATAGTACTTTAACCCTTAGCACTCGGATGGCGACTCTGAGGCACCACTAATAATTGCACTGCTATTCTTAAATATATTGTTCACATTATTATTATTGTTCGTATTTAATAAACTACTAGACATTTACATATTATATGAGATATTATATCAGTTTCTATTGGATTATGGGTACAGTAAACCAGACTCTCTATAAAATATAAAATAGAATTTATTGTATTTAATATATCTGAAGACACGTTGTGAGGCACGTCTTTACTCGACGATCTAAGAAACAATTGAGAGTTGAGGGTTCCATGACGCGGACAGCATAGTAGATACAATGTATCATTTGAATAGGCGCTCGAAAGTAAAGCGATAGAATATCTATTACTTTTGTTAATTTGTTTCTTAAATAAATTCCAACAGTTTCATATGCAAAAAATGAAAAGAAATTGTATAGAATGGAAATAATCTAGAATGGAAAAATCTTTCGTTTTTTAGTTAAAATAGCTCCGAGTGCAAAGGGTTAAACGAAGTTTGAAGCCGAATTTGATTAAAAAAAAATTTATTACATGAACGAACCTTGTCAAGTAAAAGGAGCAGCGGACAATTCAGTAATCTGTCAGCAATCTACGACGGAAGAAAAATGGTTTCATAAACGTCGTTCATTAGAGTTTGTTTTTCCAACATCTCCATTTATGGTGGTTTGTTACCTCGATCGATGTTGATGAATATCACTTTTTGTTTAAGGAAGCGACAAAACTAACGAGCACAGCAATTCGGGTCAGAGATAAATGACATCGACACGAGGATTATCGTGTAGCAATCATGGGACTCTTCATGCGAATCAGTCCAGAGTTTGAATTTACGTTCATTTATCGAACCCTCCCCCCTAACCGCCCCACGGGCTGTTTGTTAAATGATTTTCAATAGCTGTTAGAGAATGTTTATTCGAAAGCGGTACAATTGCCGACTGGGATGTTTGCGGAGACACGTTGGGGACGGGACGTGGCGGGACGCTATCGACAAAACTAGCAAATTAGAACGGTAACGAGAATTTATGGGTATAATTAAATGACGCGTGAAGCCGCGAATGAATTCCACGTAACAGATACCGAACTTTGGAAATATCGCTGTGTCATATCTGCGGTGAACGATAAGCACCGTTGTTCTTGTCAATCTTCTACGCGATTAATAGCCTGTCCGCGAAAATAAATGTGCAATCGCAAACGTTTATTCGATTACACTTTTTCCACCATAAAAGTTGAAATTTCATATTCAATTTTACTCGGCTTCTACATTCATTCGTAGCCTGCATTTAATATTTCAGGCTTATATAGAAATGAACAAGTTCCTTCAGATGAAATATTATAATATCTGAAATTCACAATTACTTCCAATTTTTCTATTTAATTTTATTCTACAATTCTCTAGTAGGACCTTGATTAACCGGCTTCATCGGGACCGATCGGATAATCGAGACCCGGGCAGAAAAAATTGAAAACTCAATTTACATTTACAATAGATATTTCCTTTGACAATAAATACAATTTTTTTGTATAATATACAGGGTGTTCAGAGATTTACTAGCCAGTGTTTTTCTTGTAAATGACTGGTATGAGAAAAAAATGAAAGAGTAAAAAGTAGGACTGTTTTTTATACGCAACACAATGGCGTATGTAATTTTTTGTGTTTATACTATTTTGTTAGATATGAAGGTGACCTTCCATTTTTTAAATGAAATGCTGTATATATTTTTATATAAGATGAAAGCGTGTGTCTAGACCTAGACGAATTCATCCGTATACTGCACAGTGACCTTCAAGGTCCTGCAAGGTCAGAAGTGGAAGAAACATTTTGTATGCTTTCATACCAATGTGTTTACAAGCATTCCTTATTCATACAAATCAGATGATGTTTTGGTATGAAAGCATACAAAATGTTTCTTCCACTTCTGACCTTGCAGGACCTTGAAAGTCACTGTGCAGTATACGGATGAATTCGTCTAGACACGCGCTTTCATCTGAAATAAAAAAATATACAGCATTTTATTTAAAAAATTGAAGGTCACCTTCATATCTAACAAAATAGTATAAACACAAAAAATTACATACGCCATTGCGTTGCGTATAAAAAACAGTCCTACTTTTTCCTCTTTCATTTTTTTCTCATACCAGTCATTTACGAGAAAAACGCTGGCTAGTAAATCTCTGAACACCTTGTCTACATTTATTTCTTCATATTTTGCTAAACTTGCAATAATAAGAGACGAATGAAATCGTGTGTATGACTCTACGGATGATGATCGAGGTTCCACTGTATTACATAGAGTGCATTGCATCGTTATTATTAAAGTGCAGAAATCCTTGCAAATATTTCTATCATTAAACAACATAAAATTTCACAATTATTATTTCGAAACATTCATAAGTCTTTCGTAATTGCAATATTGTTTACGACCCATAAAAACTCACATGCTCGCTGGCATCGTTTTCTATTGCCATCAATCTCCGCGCGACCATCAATACCGCCACCACAGCCAGATACGTGTAATCGCAATGCCTAGCAATTAGCGCCGACTAATCGTGGTAAATAAATAAATAACAATAACGGTCGGAAATAAATCAGGACGATTCGCTAGCTGGTTGCAGATCGCTGAGATCGATCACGTGAAAATAAACACGGCGCGGGGCGACGCGTCGTCGCGTCGCGTCGCGTCGCGTCGACTGAAAAGAAAGAAGAATCGGCATCGATTAATTTTCCGCGTCGCCCATCGTCGCGCTCTTCGCCGTGGCCCTCGAAGCGAATCGAAACGCTGATAATTGAATACGCGTCGTCGATGGCGCGGCGCGCGGTGGCCGCCGGTTCTTTTTTTTTCCCCGTGGACAGTCACGAGTACCGTTTCACCGTTCGTTGGGCCGGGCCGCGTCATTATCGTCATCGTTATCGTTATTATCGCTCGGCCGCTGTTTCGCCGCGCTGTTTCCAGCGCGGAACGAGTCACGGCAATTACAAGTACACGCCAGAGCAACGTGCTCCTTCCTCCTAATTCCGTTGGAATTTAATATTTCGAAAAGCCCCGGGCCGCGGAAGCTACTCCGCCGGCGAAAAACAGGATCGAAATTGTCGCTGGCGACAATTGAAAGTTCAGAACTCCCGACCTCCGGTCTGACACGATCCTCGATACAATGCACATGATTTTTCTGGTTGACAACGTTTTTAATTCGCGCGACTGTCTCGTGATTTCCGGTGTACTTTTGGCTCTTTTGGAGCGGCAGGATTCAGCGTCGCGTATGAAATAGTTTTGGTAATTCACATGCTTCCGTCGATGCTGTGTTATAACCGCTTTATGTAACCCCTTACATGTACAGAATATACAGGGTGTCCCACGTAACACTTGTCACGATTTTTCAAGTACTTGCGATAATCTGACAAAATAATATTTTTGTTGGAATATGGGTACCAGACTCTATATAAAATGTGCAATAGAATTTATTCTATTTAATATATCTGAAGACACGTTGTGAGGCACGTCTTTACAATTGAGAGTTGAGTAAAGCTCGAAAGTAAAGCAATAGAATATCCTACTAAGTAATAGTAAATTATTTTTGTCAATTTATTTCTTAAATAAGTTCCAACAATTTTCAACAAAAGTTGATCAGTTTTCGATTGGCTATACATTGCAATAAAAAAAGTTCGAAAAACTTTTTTCTTATTATTGTCAAGGCCACCTTCATTTTATTAAATGACACTTTGTATTTTTGACTTAAGAGTGTCATAGCCTGTATCAAGACGAATTCATAAGACTTCGTAAACAAGACCAATTCATAAGACTTCGTAAACAAGACCTAGTATACCATGACCTTCGGATGACCTTGAAAACAAAGAACTGAAAATTTCAACAATAAAGGTGGCCTTGACAATAAAAACCAAATTTTCGAACTTTTTTTTATTGCAATGTATAGCCAATCGAAAAGTACTCCACTTTTGTTTAAAATATTGTTTTGTCAGATTATTACAAGTACTTGAAAAATTATGGAAAGTGTTACACCCTGTATAAACGAATTATTGTTCGCCAATTTCATGGAGTGGGTTCGAATATTATTAGTCCCTTGCCGTATGATTTTCTTCACGGCCACAATGATTAATAATGTCAGTAATAATGTCTTTTAAAAAAAAGGAAAATTTACATTTACTTCAACGTTCATTACAAAGGAATAGAGTCTTATTTCGACTAACTCCTTTAACTCACGCAATAGTAGACTGGTCAGACGCGGTTCCAGCCAACGCAGCCATTGCGGTCGTTGAATATCTAAATTACTGGGAAGGTGGAAGTCGTCGTCGGAAGCATGGAGAATAACAGTGGCAAGAATGTCATTAGCAGTCGCGTGGAACGGAAATTACGAATTCCGCTCGCGCGCGCGCACGAGACGCAGGCTCCTCGTCCCGTGAAATTGATACGCGGCGAATGAAAGAAATCGCGGCTGGTGTCGGCGAAAAGATTCCTCCGGAACGCGAGTATAATGGCACGTAACGATGGAAGATGGAGGATGGCCGTCCATTAAAATTAAACCGCCATTACGCGAACGCATCCGCGTAATCCCTCCGAGACACACGTTGCCGGTATTTCGATGTTACGCGACGATCCGACCAGGAATATAATGGTGAAATGGAGCTGGCCCACCGGCACAATACAGCTGCGTGCACGATTTCGACGGAAATCCGATTGCGTATCCTCTCACGCAACACACCTACACATACAACATCGAATAAATAGCTCAGATGTCCGGCCGAATTTGCACGATTGCGTCTTCATCATTCTCGGAGTGTCATCTTTAAGTCTTCGATTTTCGGGAAAAGAAATCATTGATTTTGTCCTCCACAATGACAGCTGGTTTTATTTTTTACTTTCTAGATTTTCGAGGTGTTGCTCTGTTAAATGTACAGTGACTCCCATTAATATTCGGACGCTCTTAAAAAACGATAACTTTCTTGATATTGCACAATACGATTTGAACTTTTTTGAGAAGTTAGAGCAATTAGTTTACTACATGATGTGAAAAGAAATTTTTCAATAATTGTAATTGGTCGGAATTGTAGAGAAAATATTAAAAGTTCCATTTTACAACTTTTTTATGTGGAACTATATTGAAAATTTAAGGAATATGATTTGTAGATCTGTGTCAAATATATGCATTGTAAATGTTTCATCGAAATCGGTTGATGTGGGAAAAACGACAGGCATTGAAAGATGTATGATTGCAGTTAAAGGCCGAAAATCGTGAAAAATTGCAATTTCTACCATCTTTAAACGTTTGTAGCTCATTGCAACGTTGACCGATTTTAATGAAATTTTCAGAATATGTTTCATTGATACGGATCTACGAAACGTGCTTTCTACATTCTCAATATGTGCCCATATGAAAAAGTTGTAAAATATAACTTTTAGTATTTTCTCTACAATTCGGACCAATTGCAATTTTTTCAAAAATTCTTTTTACGTTACGTAACAAAACCGATTGTTCTAACTTCTTAAAAAAATCCAAGATGTATGATCGAATATTAAAAATGTCGTCTTTTTAAGAGTGTCCGAATATTAGTGGGAGTCACTGTACCTAAAATCTGTTCGGTTAAATTTACACGAGTCAGCTCCACTCTTCTCCCACGATTAATTTGTCAATGCCTTGAGCCACGACCGGAACATGTGATGCCGCCACACCGCATACAGACAGAATATCAGTCCGATCACCTGGTCCGATCAAACTATTGCATATGCTCAACGAAGTTATTTAATAGAAAAGGATAGAAAATGAAAACAATGTGAAGACAAGGAAAACATGTTTTCCTCTTTGTATTGACACGTCGCTCTAGATTTCCAAAATATTTGTAGACTTAGTGTTGGCCATTTTTATTCTTTAATGTACTTTCAAGGTGTCTTTCATTTCCATGGGCACCCTTCTGAAAATACTAGCACGAACAGCGGAGATTTTCTATTGAACCATTTCATCCTGTCACGCATAAATTACGAGCATCTTTGTTCCTGTCTACATGTTGTGTAGCCCTGATCATGCCCCACGGTTCCGTGATTGGAAGTCGATATTCCGCCGATATTATCGATTATCACCCTGTCTTCGGCAAGATTAATGGTAATTAGTACGCGTCTCCCTTACCCTTGCCCCGTTGTCGATTCTTCTCAGTATACTTTGAACTTCTTTCAACCGCGTGCCAGTAGCTATTAACAGATTCACGTATCGGAGCCTGTCATTCAACATTTTTGATTATTAAGGACGGTCGATCGATAATCGATGAAACTTCCGCGGGAAATTAGTAACATGAACTAAATTCATTAGGGATCAATAAAATGCGAATAAATGCAATAAAATGCGAAATTCTCTAACGAGACGATCGAAATCAGAAACAAATGGGAACAGCAAGAAAACTCTGCATGATTATTGCTAACTGGTTGAAAATGGAATAACATTATCCTTGAATTTTTTAAATATTTTTCTCTCACTCACGCTACGAGATGAAACATTTCTACAGGGTGTCCAAAAATTCCTTCAACTCCCCGAAATGGGCGGTTCCTAAGGTCATTTGAAGCGACATTTTCCTTTTCCAAAATGTCCGCCGCGGCTTTGTTAAAGACTTCCTATCGAAAAACACTAGACGCGTGTTGGCAAAGATGGTCCAGCGCGCCAGCAGGCTCCATTGATCCAAGCGTTGGTGGTGCGCCGCGGCGAAGAAACGAACAAGACAAAGAGTAGAAACTTATTTATTCAGCCGTAAATCCACTTGCTGCTTCGAAATGTGTGTCATTGGGTCACTCGGAGTCGAACTGCACAGCCGGCTTCAGGTATATGACAGTGCCGAAAGCATCGTGTTATATCGAAAAAAGACAGTACCCTTCCTTCAACTCCCTGAAATGGACAGTTCCTGAGGTCATTTGAAGCGACATTCTCCTTTTCCGAAATGTCCGCCGTGCCTTCGTTTAGGAGTTATTAACGAAAAACGTAGACCAATCAGAGCGCGACCTAGGCTCGTGTCGGCAAAGATCGTTCGGCGCGCCAGCATAACCGAAATATGTACTACGAAAGCCGTCGCGACCCATCGTGTTAAACTTAAACATCTGGCGACTGACATCACGACCTCTATATCAACACGGACGGACCTCGCGTATTTGACCGCGCATTCCAAATACAACGAAAATTGTCCCGACCGATCACGGTATATCGAAAATTACTGTACGATTTAGACCACTGTTTTTATGCCTACTGCGTCACGATGTATGGATCAACATGAACGGTTTGCGCGTATCTGCGGCGACGAAAGTCCTCGTATCAAGGATTTGCAGACCCAGACGACTGCTGGCGCGCCGGACCATCTTTGCCAACACGCGTCTAGGTCGCGCGTATTGGTCCGTGTTTCTCGTTAATAACTCCTAAACAAAGCCGCGGTGAACATTTTCGTAAAGCAAAAAATTTCTTTAAATGACCTCGGGAATTAGTCCTTTCATGGTGTGGCGGCCTAACTTCCTACACGTGCCACAAGAGGGACACATAGTTGAACGAAAGACCTTTCTCGCTAGTATTCAACTCCTCATTGATTTGTATATATACCGTCCTCAAACGCCTTCCAACATTCCAACCGTCTAAGGCAGGGCCCGCTAGATAGCCTTACTGATGAGTCCTCTAGCGGGTCTAGAACGAAACGCTCCTTCCTTTTTGCTCCTCTCTTTCATTTATTTTCATGCTCCCACAATGGAAATACTATATTTTTTTGGGACGCCCTGTATTACTAATAATTTTAAGAATAGCCTTGATTAACGATTTTTCGCGATTTTCACAAGGGTCGTTCACCGTAACAAGGCTCTCGGTTTAATTGCACGAAATTTGCGCGGTCCATGTCAACAAGAATCTCTGCGGCGAATTGTACAATCACATGAAACACTCGTTAATTCGCGGTGTCGAAACACATGTCATGTTCACGCGGGAACTTGCCGTTTTTTATTAATTACAATCGCGCGCGACTGCCTTCAAATGGGGGACGCGCGACGTCCACTGTTTATCCCCCGTATATACGGTGAAATTTACGTCGGCGACGCGATCCAATATTAATTAAAATTTTAAAACGGTAATTGTGATGCGCGACCCGCAGGCCAAACAATGCCGGCGCCGAACGAGCGACCGATGAAATACGAAATGGTCGGGGACTCCATGAACCGTTTCCCTAATCCCATCGGCCTCCATATTTCCCGTCCTCCTCGTCGTTCACCCTTCGTTCCAAATCTGTCCTTGTCGACCTGGCATCGTCAAACGATTATTTAATTGCTGTAGGTACCTACCCCGAAATGGAGCTGCAATAATCAGGTGACGCGACAATTCCATTTCGTTCTTTTACCGCGCGTAACTGGTAACATGTTTTCATCATTACTTAAAAGACATTGGATTATAATTGTATATTTGTCGCTTTCAATCGATCTGTACGTTTTTAAACATAATTTGTTTGTACAAAAAATATTCTCTTTTACCGAGCTTCCAAATTCTTAAAAAATGAATAGGTTGATGTTAACTATTTTTAATCAATTTAATGGCTTCTAGATTTTATTCTTTCAATTAAAAACGAAGTGGCAGAAAATTTAATATATTACAAAGGAAAATTTATTTTATTTGATATACAAGGTGTTCAAATAATCAAAATTTTTAATTCATTAAATATTTTTACATAATAAAAAATATATCTCCTGTAATTTAATCACACACGCTCTTCAACCCTGAATAATATTCAATTTTCCTATGAAATTTATTAAAAATATTGTCCACAGAAATTCAATACTACCTCTCAATATTGAATTTTTATTAATAATAATTTTAATGACATGAATGTTATAAAAATTATTATGTATAAAATCTCACTCTAAAAGAGTTTTGCCGAAAAAAATTCCTAAAAATCTGTTCAAAATCTAAAACAAACCAGAAGACCTCATACGCCTATGGTCGCTTTGAGCAGTGATGAAGGATCGATTATGAAATAATATTTTATAGATTGCGGACACTACGGTGTCGTATTTCTTCTGGTAAACTGGCGATCGCCACCAGCGATCAAATATTTTTGATCGTCACCGTGACTTGTTCGCCAGCCGATAGGAACGCTTCAATCAGCCTTACTGTCGCGTCGATAAAGCGTGGGCCAATATCCTGTCGGAAGAAAGGAAAGGCCTCGGTTGAAAAGACACGCGGGGGCAGGTCGTGGGTGTAATCTAAGACGGGGTGTGGGCCTGTACAGAAGCTTGTAATCAAGTTAAGCCCACCCCAATTCGTTACGAGGCGGCAGCCTGCTCGGAATTTCAAACGTGCTTCGGTACGCTGCGCGACGGTAATCCTTATCAATCAAATTTGCTCGGCGAACAGGGTCGGCGCCGGTGGGATTTCGTCGGAAAAACGTGTTGCTCCGCCGGGAATGGGTCGTGGCTTAGCGGAGAAACTTCCGGCAAGCTGAAAGCTTTATAAGCTCTCGATACGCTCGCAGCGGTGAGCGCGCGCCCCGCGAAACCTTTGCGAAAAACTTCGAGTCCCGGCGATCTCGCGAAATTCGCCCCGGTTACAACTTTCTTTCCAGCCATCTTTCAATCAACCGATAAGATGCTCTCGCTAGCAGGCTTTCTGGGCGCCGGCAATTAAAAAAGTCTATGTTCGAGACAAATTAAAAATTTCGCATTTTTCGCATTTTCTTAACCGTCATCAGTCCTTCGTGTCAATTTCACACATTTTTCATATAATATTATTTTTTAAACATGGAATATACAGGTTGAGTCAACTTGCGTGAGTACCTAAAAAAATCTCTATTGTCGATGTCACGAAAATTATTGTTTTCATGTAACTTTTTAACATGGATATGTTTTAGGGCTGGGGGTCAAATTTTGCGTGACAACACCAAAAAGTGTGACTCCGAAACCCCCACTAAAACATATCACTGATTCAATGTTTTTCTGTAAATTGGAGATAATTTGAAGTTTTTTTTATTGATATTGTCACCTTAATTTTTAAAAATGGGACAACCCTTTTTAAAACACGACGATAGTTCCTTTCATAAGAAATTCAGTGACTATAATTACTCAAGGTCATTCAAGGTCACAGCTAAAGTAAACGTATATAATCATAATTTAACTAAAAAGGAACACTTGTAGGTTATCTGTTTACATCCCAAACAGAACTAGTTCCATATATCCGTAAGTCATCCTAAACAAAATTTTTCAAAATCACTTGTTTTCACTGGCGTAACACGAGAAGCCTCCCTTAAGGTATAACGACAGCGGACGTAACTGGAACATATTGCAGCGACGCAGCCCTGCGTCGACATTAAAGTTGCATGTACATCAGTTTTCCCGTCGCGGTAACGGGACGAGAACGTGAAAAAAGGGTGGCGCGCAGGCTGTTCGCGATCGAATTTAATACGGCTCGTTTTTCGATTCGGACCTGGAACGAGCCGACACTCGGCCGCGATCAATTTGGGAAACAGATTTTTTCGTATCTAGTCGCGCTGCGGCCGCGGTTTGTACAACGAAACGAAAACAAGAGGCCGGGGAATATTTTCCGGCGGCCAGAGAGACGCCGGGAAACAGTATTTTCCGGTGGAACAACGGGGGCCGCGAACGTAGCCGCGTATGTTTTCGAATATTCGATTCGTGTGATGTTCTATACGCGGCGGCGGCGTCGGTCTAGTCGGAGAGACCGTGCCATTGATTTCCTATAAAATTACCATAAGTCTCGTGTCAACGGCAACGAGCTTGTTTGGTCAGCTGTCTGGGTCGAGCTCCTTTCGAATTATTGTCCACCGTATTAGTCAGACCTTTCCTCCGTGTCCCTTTGCCGCTCTAATGGACTGGCTCGGCCTCGTCTAACTAAACAAATTTCCACGGGAAAACATGGCGCGTGCGGTTAGCAAGATAGGGGAACTCGATCAGTGGAGATCAAAGGTTAATCTGGCAGTCCTTGTACTTCCAAAGTAAGCCCTGGTCCGTGTAAAATCATTGCGCTTTGTATTGTGATTATTTTAACTGGTTTACACGTTACACATCGATCTTAAACAAATAAATTTTTAATTCATATTTTATCTTTAAACTTGACTATCAAGTCTAACGAGGTTATTGTCCTGGCTACAAACATTGGGTGAAGTTCCTTTTAGCACCCAACTTCGATTCCCTCCTAACTTACCCGAAATATTGCCCATGCCCAGTAGAGTCATGTGGGTTGGTCACGTGACGTGGAAATGCTCTGCGCATGCGCAACAGACTGTTTCTGTTAATGACTCATACCCGCCATTCTCACTTATTAAGACACTGTAAACTGTCGTTTCTTGTCTTTAATAAGTTTAATAAGGTACAATGAGTGACAGTTCTGATGAATCAAATCAAAATGATCCCGAGTGGAAGCTGCAAGAAGTGGCCCAACATGTTGCGCGTGTTTTAGTGGGACCAATGGCATGGAATTAGGAAAGAATATACAGAGTGACATCTTCCAGGAATTGTGCTATTTTGTGGGCGATCGCAAAGAGACTGCTATATGGCTCGTATTATGATAATCCTGATTTGTACTTTTGTACCTCAATTCGGCATTAAATTGTGTTTCACGAGCAAAAAATTTATTTGATTTTTGTGGGACGTCTACAGAGTAAGTTTGAAGGCAGTCGGAGGTGGGTGCTAAAAGGAACTCTTACGCAAACATTTCTTTTTCAGAGAATCTATGTTTCTAAAAATCGAATGAAATAAAATATCCAAAGGAAAAATTCAAAAATAGAATCAGAATATAAAAGTGTATCTAATAATGTTGGTGGTGTGCAACTCTTTTCGAGGCGTACTAGCCTGGAGCGAATGGTACACGTATGAACATCGAAAGGTTAAGCAAAGATCGTGATCAGGCTGTGCGATCGTCCTTGACGCCGTTTCATTGGATCGAAGGCGAGCTGCCACGATTTTCATCGAATTTCCGCGGCGCTTACCAGCCATCCAATCCGCTTTTAATTGGGTTATTAGGCTCCCATTAAACCGGACACGCGTGGCCACCGGCGCCGATCACCTCTCCGTATGAACGTTCGCTTCAAAACACCGAACCTAACGCAATTAAGTCGGCGATCAGGAAATCGGAATCGGGTTGCTCGAGCGCCCGACCTAAATAGTTAATAATTGCTCGGCACCGGCTCCTCGCTTCGTTTCCGATTCCCCTTCGAACGGAAAATTGGAACGATTCCGCGGGAATTCGTTTCCTGGTTTTTCAGTATGCTGGCAACGCGACCAACTGTCGGTAACCGATCGCGTTTTCTTGTTGCAGTTCCATTAGGATCAAAGGCGCAGCTTTTAAGCATTTCAAATTGCAGACTCGTAAATGCTACAAGTTACAACGTCTACAGAAACGTTAAAAAATTTTTCTCGTGATTGAACAAATTCGTATAAGATAAAGTGAACGACGGATTCAGAAAATAGAACACTCGAGCTTTAAAATAAACCCAAATTTATTGTTTTAGAGGAAATTATTGCTGTTTAATCGTCCGCAACATTTCGATAATGGGAAATGTAGGGATAAAATATTTTCTGGATCCACTGTACCAGTTTCGTTGATAATGTTCCGCCGAAGCATCTTCGCAGCTTCGGTAATATGCTGGCAACGCGACCAACTCTCAGTAACCGGTTGCGTTTTCTTGTTGCAGTTCGTCCAGGATCAAAGTAGCAGCTTAAGCATTCCAAATTTCAAACAGGAAAATGCGAAACTCGATTACAACGATTCGCTCGGAAAATATACGGTGAAATTCCCGCGACGAAAATATCGTTTTTCTAGCAATAGAATTTCTGTGGAACCAGATTTCCATGTAACGGTAAATATCGGGGCTTTTTCCTCCTACGCTATTTTTATTTCTATTTTTTGCCGTGCCGTTTATCGGGGGAAGACCAATAAAATCCGCACCATTTTTCGGATAGCATTTTATGGGAAAGCTTGTCGATCAAAGTTGTATCCTTCAATATTTCCATAATGTGTCGTATTGTTTACAAATAAATGTTTGTATATATTTATTTGCTCTAATTGAAGGAATACGAATTAGTGAATTATTGTCCCCGCTAAAAACATTTTTTCTCGAATTTCCAAAAATTCATAACAAAAATAGAATGGGACTGTAAAATTCGAAAAGTCAAATACACCCAAAAGAATTTGTAAAGCAAGGGTTTAACGATTGCGGCAATGTAGCAATACTGAAAACCACCACCGATCGAATTTCTCTGTACCACAGCGGTGGGAGAAAAACGGAAACGAGGTTCGGTGCGGAAATAAAATTTTCAAGCACAATATCGCCGCCCTTGGTGTATTAAATTACGGGCCAAGTAAATTCTCGTTCGACCGTGAACTCTGCACCCTCCACCCCCGCGCAACACGTACGTACCATGCTATAGTTCTCGCATTGGAAAGAGATCGACACACGCGGCATTACCGCGAGGTCGCTCGTCGTATACTTCCACTGTCCCCGTGTCTTTCCACTCCATGGGGTGGAGATACACGAAAACGGAAAATAGCGATGGAGTTGATAGTTGGACGCGGAAAACATTCCACGAGCGATTCACGGACGACCAATTACGTCGCGGGAACTGCCATCCATTAAAGTCCCCCTCATACTGTCCCTATTAGTTTCCTCGTTTTTTCATGCCTGTTTCCAACCCTTTACCACCCCCTCCCCTCCAGCTATCGTTTCACCCAATCGGTCGGATTAATTGCGAGCTGATAGTTTGTTACGATACAACGGCAGAAAATTACGCGCGACCCGTAATTGCGGCTAGATCATTTCTGATGGGTCACGTTGCGCAGATTCCTTTTGTATTTGCGGTGGTAGTTGCAAAAATAATGGCAAAAGTTCGCTTCCTGCTTCACGATTTTTCTGATTTTATTCCTTGTCGAGCGTTGGAATAATTAAAGTAATATAAAGAATTTATTGGAATGATTATTTGTCAAACACGAAGGGTTCGATCAATTTTACTCCAATATGAAAATTATTCTGCTGGGAATTTTTAACCACTTGAAATTACGTGTGTCATGCTTTTCAACGGCCAAAAAATTTAATTTCTATCGTGATATATGTAGCCATTGGATAAACAGGTATATACAAGGTGTCCTAAAATTCCTTCAACTCCCTGAAATGGACGGTTCCTGAGGTCATTCGAAGCGACAATCTCCTTTTCCGAAATGTCCACCCCGTGGCTGCGTTTAGGAGTTATTAACGAAAAACGTGGACCAATCAGAGCGCGACCTAGGCGCGTGTCGGCACAGATCGTCCGGCGCGCCAGCAGAACCGAAATACGACGAAAGCCTACCCCGAGCTTAAACATCTGGCGAATGACGACACGACCACCATATCAACAAGGACGGACCTCGCGTATCTGACCGCGCATCCCAAATACAATGAAAACCGTCCCGACCCATCACGGTATATCGAAAATTACTGTACGACGATTTATACTAGAGATCACAGTTTTGGACATGTATTGAGAGGATACGCGTATTCACGTGTACTAATATACATATATCCGTATTTTAATCCGTGTACATCTTTGTACACGGGTACTGAAGTAAACGTGTACACGCATATCGAAACACAGATAATACACGGGTACACGTGTATCAAGCTACACGGATAATACACGGGTACCAATATTAATTTTATTAATAATGTAGGAGCATGAAATAAGTGAAAGAGAGGAGGAAAAAGGAAGTAGCGTTTCGTCCTAGACCCGCTAGAGGACTCATCAGTAAGGCTATCTAGCGGGCCCTGCCTTAGACGGTTGGGATGTTGGAAGGCGTTTGAGGACGGTATATATACAAATCTTTGAGGAGTTGAATACTAGCGAGAAAGGTCTTTCTTTTCAACTACGTGTCCCTCTTGTGGCGCGTGTAGGAAGTTAGGCCGCCACAATAATAATAATACATTCGGTTGTGTAATATGTAAATTTGTTTACCTTTAATATAAAAACTTTAATTCACTGTAACTTTGTTAAGAAAATATACATTTTCTTTCACACGGATAATACACGTGTACTCGTATATTCAAGTTCACGGTTATACATGTATTATCCGTATATTTTGATACACGTGAACACCTGTATTTCAGTACACGTGTATCCGTGTGTTAAATAGGATCCGGACTTCTACACGGATATATTAATTACACGTGTACACGTGTATTTTCAATACACGTGAAATGGGTATCTCTAGTTTTTATGCCTACTTCGTCACGATGTATGGATCAACACAATTTGAGCGTCTCTGCAACGACGAAAGTCCTCGTATCAAGGATTTACAGACCCAGGCGACTGCTGGCGCGCCGGACCATCTTTGGCAACATGCGTCTAGGTTGCGCGTATTGGTTCGTGTTTCTCGTTAATAACTCCTAAACAAACCCGCGGCGGACATTTTGGAAAAGGAAAATGTCGCTTCAAATGACCTCAAGAACCGTCTATTTCAGGAAGTTGAAGGAATTTTGGGAAATTTTGAAATGCAAAGAAGTTCTAATGACTGTAACTGTAATATAAATCGTATTGCATTTGTTTCTGGAAAAATGTCTTTGGAAAAACATTATTCTTTTTTTTTCGATATATGTTTTCATATAGATTCACCCTGTACACTGTTTATCATTCCACTTGCCTTGATTGTAAATGGTAATATTTTCCACGTAGTAGAAACGAATAATTACGACTGATGCTTGAGTTGTTTAATCGAATAATTTTTGCCAGAGGTATTAGTCTACCAATTTACATCCTTTTCATATGATTCCATGGAAAATGACAATTCTTAGAGTTTCTAACGAAAGTCATCAATAGAGACGTCGGGTATTTCTCAGTTTTGATATTTCAGAGCTGGAATAAATCTGTGGAAAGACGAATGGAAAGTCTGTTCGATGATTAAAATTCACGTGAAGTAGTTAAGCTTCCGCGGTTTAGAGCGACATTTTTATATTCGGACGAAAATCAAGAGGATTTTTTGTCAAAGGGATGATGTAAAACGGGGCACGTGCGGACGCGAACAAAAATTAGAACGGTGTAAAACGAATGGCTAGAAAGGCAATCTTAGTTCAGGAAATATTTTCCCTCGTTATCGGGCGGATTCGACGATTTCATCCCCTCCCCCACCCGACCCCACGGTTGCACCGTAATTACGATGAACTCTTTACCAGGCACACTCGTTGATTCTCTTCCGACAGACGAATCGAGTTTCCACTCGAGCCTCCAACGGCTCACTCGAAATCGACCTGTTTCGAACACATTCAATCGAGTTGGCCGTTTTCCACGCCTATGTTGCCCCGTTTATTTTTCTCTTTTTTTCGCGACCACCCTTGTAACCGAGTCACTCGTTTGCGAATTACCTTTGATGTTCCCTGAAGCCCGATGCACAGTGAAAATTTCCTCTGACAAAAATTGTTCACTAAATATCATAATACTATTAAACGTAATGATATTTCGAATGGCCAATGAAATTAATTGCCACGCTACGAAATCCCATTTTCGTGGCTCGTTTCGGAAAGACTAGCATTCGATATCGCTCTCGGGTGCACGAAGTTGATTGACGTCAATATCATCTGTTACATCTATATTTTCAACGATGCAGATTGTAGCGCCCAAAAATTTCGTTCGATGCATACAGTGACTTCGACTAATATTCGGACACTGTTAAAAAGACGAGAACATTTCTAATATTCGACCATACAACTTGGATTTTTTTAAGAAGTTCGAACAATCGGTTTTGATACGTAAAGTGAAAAGAATTTTTGAAAAAATTGCAATTGGTCGGAATAGCAGAGAAAATACTAAAAGTTATGTTTTATAACTTTTTTGTGTGGGCGCATATTGAAAATGTAGACAACACGTTTCGTAGATCTGTATCAATTAAACATATTCTGAACATTTCATTAATATCGGTCAACCTTGCAATGAGCTACAACCGTTTAAAGATGGTAAAAATTGCCATTTTTAACATCTTTCAATGCCTGTCGTTTTTTCCCACATCAACCAATTTCGATGAAACTTTTACAAAGCATATAATTGACACAGATCTACAACACATATTTTTTAAATTTTCAATTTAAACCCTCATAAAAAAGTTGTAAAATGCAACTTTTAGTATTTTCTCTACAATTTCGACCAATTGTAATTTTTAAAAAAATTTCTTTTCACATCATGTAGTAAACTAATTGCTCTAACTTCTCGCAAAAGTTCAAATCGTGTGGTCCAATATCAGAAAAGTATATCGTTTTTTTAAGAGCGTCCGAATATTAATGGGAGTCACTGTATCAATTATTGACCTGAACTACTTCCATACCCACTGCGCCGCGTATTTTTCGTACACGTTAAAATCAATTTTTAAGTCTAGAGATACAGTAGAACAATTAACCGGATTCGTCGGGACGATTGAAGGATTAATGTCGATAACATATT
This sequence comes from Lasioglossum lativentre, assembly GCA_916610255.1. Classification (NCBI taxonomy): domain Eukaryota; kingdom Metazoa; phylum Arthropoda; class Insecta; order Hymenoptera; family Halictidae; genus Lasioglossum; species Lasioglossum lativentre. The sequence continues at coordinate 19,396,524 of OU744364.1, read as the reverse complement.
GCGACGAATACAACATCGAATTGACAATTTGTAAAGCTAGGAAAATTTTGTGAAATCTCCAAAGCCGCGACAGAAAATTAAATACGAAGCGTCAAGGTTCTCTGTGCGTTTTCTCTCGATGCCAAACGTGTTCGCCAGCCGTCGCGTCGTAAGGAATGTAGTTACAAGTGACACCGTGTAAACCGTTTACCGACGACGGTAAGTGGTTGACGGAGGCACTACATCGGATGAAACTGCGTTTTACAGCAATGGAACGGTATTCGATCTCTGTATTCATGACCGTAGCTCGCACGAACAGCGTAAACGTACGAGCCAGCAGGGTGCAAGCTCCGCTTTTGTAGCGATCGGACAAAGACTGAGCCGCGGGACACAGCTTGCCGATCATTATTCATAGTTCTCCATTCTCTGTTACTTTACTTTCGAACGAAACACACTATTCGCAGGGTAGGGAATTTTACGGGGGAAGAAAATGGCGGGGTTGAACTAGTGTGATTTACGCTTCGTCACGATTTTGAATCAATTATAACTAATAAACTACTTCACCAATTTCAATAAAATTTTCGGCACACGTATACAGATGTAACTTATATGAATCTACGAAATAAATTTTTTAAATTCTCGTTACTACCCCTCAAATAAAAAAGTCGTAAAAAGCAATTTTTTTGGTACGGTTTTAAAAAAGTTATTCTGGTTTAAAGTGTCTCATTAATTATCCGACCATATAAGAGGAGCGAGTTATTTTGATTCCCCCAGTGGTTCTTACGTTGAATTAACTACATTTTTATCGTACGTTATAAAATTTCATTGTAAAAAGTTTGCCTCTAAAAATCAAGGTATGTCAAAGTAATTCGGTCAACTCGATATATTTTCGGTACAGGTCACCGAGAGGCTATGAACAAGTCAGTCAAACTTAATTAAATAAAGTACAGATCCAGTATATGCCCAGGCAGTAAAGTTAATTCCTACACTTCAACTGGATGAAGTATTGTCGTAAAACGTTCTTGCAAAGAAAGATTAAGTAATTTTCTCTGGCAAGATTAACCAGTAATTGGTCAGGTGGTTTTCGAGTGTACCCTAACTTCTTTCTGTAGGGAATAACAGAAGTTTTCCACATACCAGGATGTGTGGTATGGTTGTAACACAAATTACATCGCTGAGATTTCCTTTGTAATAAATGTGACCATGCCATCTTTATCCTTAATTTTATGAACTGAATCTATCCCTCGGTGTCAAATTGACAGTGGTAAAAGTTGTTTTATTCAAATTGACGAGTTAATTCGCATTAAAAAAATGGCGAAGTTTCCGTTTACAAAATTTCATCGAATTCTGAGCATGGACGTAAACGGAAACACAGCCAAAAAAATAAAAGTCACGAAGTTTCGGACAAATTTACTAACAAATAATAGAACAGTATAACTTATTTCGGGAAAATTGTGTCAAATCGATACGAGGGACGGATGAGAGTAAGACACTCCAGAGATATGAAGAGAATTATAAATTAAACGATCAGGTAAATAAAGCGAAATATAAAATATTGAAAATTTCAAACTGATATCTACGCGACTCCTGTTTCATGCACTTGCTGATAAAACAGAATCTTGCACAAATATTCAGATTGTAATAAATTTGCCTAATTGCTATGCCGTACGTTAACAGGAGACCTCTACAGAAATCCACAAGCAAACATTGATCCAGAAGATCTTCGATTCTAAACCGGGGTTCGCGAGTTAAAGTGTGCGAAGACGGAACCGGAGCGGAGGCAGTTGCAGGTGTTTCCCGGCGTAAATTCCAGGTAGGGAAAAGGCTCGAAGTCCCCGGAGCATAATTCGCAGCGGCAAGACTATGGTTCCCGTACGCGGGGCTTGTTCATCTGGGCGAACGGGGCTCCGGCGCTTATTTAAGCGGAGTTTAAGTGGCTGGTCGCTCTTGGTCGCGGCCGCACCTGCTCGTAATTGTCCTGATATTTGCCCCCTGGCCCCGGGGGGCCGTTCTCCGCGGTTCCATCTGGAGCTTATTTATTAATTGACCCTAAATTCCGGCGCCGAAGTGCATCCGGCCCGGTGGTTCTCGGGGACCGGAGCCGAGCCGAGCGGAGCTATGCTGAGCAGAGCGGAGCAGAGCGGAGCAAAGCGGAGAGGAGAGACAGAGAGAGGGAGAGAACCCAACCCGGTGTTCATCGGCTCGTGAAACGCTGGAAGGAGGAAGAAGTTGAATGGGGTGATAATGAGCGTGATAAAAGAGAGCACTCTCGGGAGCCGAGTGCTGGAACGCTCTGATTTCGGGATAGAACCAGGAAACCGGATATCGCGGCCCCTGCGTTTTTCGATGCTTATTGCGGCTCGTCTTCGCAATAATTGCGCCGCCGCGCCGCGCCGTCACTAGCAATGGGGTTTCTGGGACATAAACGCATTGGTGACCGGAGACGCACTATAAGCCGTTTCTATAAAATAGATGGAATTAATTGAAAAATGTTACGAAATAAAATGTTCGATTTTAGAATGCTGAAACTTCTAGAAAAAGTTCCATTTTCTGTGGGTGACCTGAATAAATAAATGCAACTGCTTCTTCGTAATAAATATGCACATAAATAATTTCAATTCTATCGTAAATGCTATTGCACACTGACTGCATTCCTTTTTCCTTATTATCATTTTTTTTTCGCAAGCTATTTTCAGTAAATAATTTAAGAGTTTATATAAACTTCTACAATTTGTTTTCATAATATAAACATTTTAATCTGACACAGTATTGCTAATTTGATCGCGGCACAGAGCAATGTACATATTTCGTGGCACTATCGCTATCGTAAATGCTACTGCACACTGACTGCATTCCTTATTATCGTTCTTCTTTAGCAAGCTATTTTCAGTAAATAATTTAAGAGGAGTTTATATAAACTTCTACAATTTGTTTTCATAATATAAACATTTTAATCTGACACAGTATTGTTAATTTGATCGCGGCACAGAGCAATGTACATATTTCGTGGTACTATCGCTATCGTAAATGCTACTGCACACTGACTGCATTCCTTTTTCCTTATTATCATTCTTCTTTAGCAAGCTATTTTCAGTAAATAATTTAAGAGGAGTTTATATAAACTTCTACAATTTGTTTTCATAATATAAACATTTTAATCTGACACAGTATTGCTAATTTGATCGCGGCACAGAGCAATGTACATATTTCGTGGCACTATCGCTATCGTAAATGCTACTGCACACTGACTGCATTCCTTTTTCCTTATTATCATTCTTCTTTAGCAAGCTATTTTCCAGTAAATGATTTTAGAGGAGTTTATATAAACGTCTACAATTTGTTTTCAAAATATAAACATTTTAATCAGACGCAGTATTGCTAATTTGATCGCGGCACAAACCCATGTACATATTTAGTGGCACTATCGCTATCGTAAATGCTACTGCACACTGACTGCATTCCTTTTTCCTTATTATCATTCTTCTTTAGCAAGCTATTTTCAGTAAATAATTTAAGAGGAGTTTATATAAACTTCTACAATTCGTTTTCATAATATAAACATTTTAATCTGACACAGTATTGCTAATTTGATCGCGGCACAGAGTAATGTACATATTTCATGGCACATTTATATTTTCATCGAGTGTTCATTTGTAGTTAATTACAGGAAAAGATGATGTAATAAATAACGCGGGAGCGGCGTTGAAATGTGAAATATTTGCATCGTGAAACGTTCGAATATTTCAATTCCAACGCCACTCGGCAGTAACAGCCAGACCACCGATATTTTTCGCACACTTATCTCAACTTCATATCTACGGATGCTGTCCCTTAGGGTCGAATATTTTCGAGAACCGCGGAGCTTTCAATTTCGCGAGTAAAGTGACCCGGTTGGATTCTTGACGGGTCGCGGTTTTGACTTTTCAATAATCGGGGAGCCGCGTCGATATGCAAATTCCCCAATTTCATCGAGGCGGCAAGATGGAGCACGCCAGCCCGAGATAAATCACAGAGGTCAGTTTCGAGCAGACAGATTTATCCTGATAAATTCTGATCGCGGCTCGTGCTGGCGCTATGGTCATCGGAAAAAGGGTCGTCAACTTGTACTATCTAAATTCCTCCGAAATTATTGTGTGCGCAAATGTAGTTCACATGTTCGCAAATCTTTTTAACGATTTACAGACAAATCTCCCACACTTTCTGTGCATTTATACCTTCGTAGAATAATCAATAGACCACTATGATGAATACATGATTTGAAACGAAAATATAGTTACAATTTATTAATCGTATGGAGTCCAAATTAATTGGTACAACTAATAACATTGCTAATAGCAATTGCTGGTTGCAATAAACAACAAAAGCAATTTATTTTGAGCGTTGACCACCGTCAACTGTCGAATATATAGTCGAGCTAATTGTCGTACATAATTAAAAATATTTTTTAAATTGTTCATAGAACGATTTATCAACTGTTACATGGATGGAGCACGAACAAAAATGTATTACGATAATTCATTTTCTATGTGTGAATCAAATGGCTGAACTAGTTGACAGGTCGTTTCTCATGAATTATTATTACAAACAATATATGCAGCCATTATATCAATTTTTCATAGACAAAAGATCAATATATATAATATATACCAAATAATATATCAAAATCAAAGTAATTTAAATCAGTGAAGAGGAATATTTATTTTCGAGTAGATACAATTTAATTTATTTTAGATAAATAAAAGTATTTAAACAAAAAGTCGTCTGCCACATTTTCTAATTTTTCAAACGATGCAGCTTTTCACACTTCCCGAAACGTGCACACGAGGGAACATAATTGCAAAATAAATGAACCCGTGTATTAACGCAAAATTCCCTCGCAGCGAAGAACGCGCGGGCGATTTAATTAAAAAGTCGAATCAAAGCCCGAAAAAATGCGGGAACACGCCCGCGGATGATACGAAGTCGTCGGTCTATTATCATCGCGAAAAACGGCGATGGAACGTGGAAAATCCGAGCGGATCGCGATCCCACACTCGATTTTCCGGGGGCGAAATTTTCGCGCCGGCTCCACGTGCCGAAAACGGAAACTTTGCGGGGCTCGGGAAATTGTGCATGAACCGCCAGGGCGCGTTCTGTTCTGCAATTATTCGTCGGTTGTCCTGCACGCCATCGAAGCGATCCAGGCTTTCCGGAATTTTCGAGAGAATCGAAATTTTCCGAGCCGAGAGCATATCGCGTAGGTATATCGTTTCTGCATTCAGCGGAAGAGACTCACCATTACGTTCGCTCCGTTTTCCGTTGAAAGGAATTCGTCGAGCTGTGGATAATCCGCGAGCGAAATTATGGGAAACATCCTGCAGATGTTCTACGTAAGACTCTGCCACGACCTGCGAGAACTATGCGAAACACTCTACTATTGCCCCGAGGGCTATTTAGCGGAAGTTGCCGGAAACTTTACGGATTATGAACTATTCGAAAATAATATTAACGGGCTGGTGGTTCCAATATCTCGGCAGTTTACAGAAAAATCGTCGTTCTCTTCCTAGAAATAGGCTCGTTAACACTAGATTTACAGAACTCGTCAAAATGGCGGATTATAAATTTTTTAATTTGCGATTATTGAGAGTGTGAAGATGCATTACAATTATTCAATAGATTTATTTCTTTGACCCTATGTTACACTATAAATATTGGGAATATGGTCCTATATTTACTAATAAATACAACTGTTATTATAAAAACTTGGACTTTATTAAAAGATTGATGCGCGATGGAAAGGACGTCTTTCCTCTAGGAGTCATTCAAAACGAATGAATTGGAGGTTTTGGCCGAGTATCGGTGAACACTTTGCAGCAAAGTAGTCTCTCCTATATTCCTGCACAGTTTCGTACTGTGTTGATACATTCTTACCAGAATAAAATATACGAAATATCCAACAAACATCGCTAAAAATCTGAGTAAATACCTTCTTGTTATTTTTATAAAGCAACGTAAAATAGTCACTTTTAGTGCTCCGTAAAAAAAATCTAGCGTTAATATATTTAAAGATTTTTTGTTACATATTTCTCTAAAGACCAATTACAATTTTAGTCTACGAAGATTTTATTTTGTTTTAAAGACAACCTCCTCAATTAGCAATTTCTTCAAACACAATTTTCTCCCAAAGAATTTAAACACTTCAATCGGTAGATTTATAAATTGAGATTGAGTATACAAATTTTGTTGTACATATTGTTTCAGAGCTTTAAAGAATAACTCTCCAGACGGATACATCTCCGAAGACGATTCCTTGGGAAGCTGTTCCGTTTCGTTAAACGGAATTCGCGGGGAGCCGATTTCGCGGGTTCCACGGGCAGACACGCAATTCCGTAAGTGGTGTAAGCAAACGCGTCTCGGGAAACTCGACGCGACACTCTGCCCGCGAAATCCGTCGCCGAATCCGTGCGCAGCAATTCTCGAACTCCCTCTGCCCGAAGGAGGACGCATGTAAACAGCCATACCTATCCCAAACAGTCGGCCAACGTGTATCCTGCGTCCCAGAAGGATTCGTTTATCCCGTAAGTAAATTCCACGATACCGTTCGTTTTCGTAGCAGACCTGGTATCGCAACGTGTCCCGTAACCCTTGTAATCGAATACCCGCCGAGATTACACAGGTTCGCAGATAATTCGGTTTTCACCCTCCGTATGCCATTCTACTACCCTTTGCATATCCTTCTTACCATAAAAATCGTCGCTGCGATCAATACGCACAAATCCATTCAGCAACGTCTGTTGAAAGAAATCTTATTGCGAGGATGAATTATTATACGTATTATGCATTTCTGACGTGTACAAATTCCTAAAATACAGAGAACCGTTCATGTTAACATTAAATCTACCTCTGTCGGTCAAATGACCGGTTTCATATTTTTTATTTTACAACTATTAAAATTATACTGCTACTTCTATGGGAAATGTTTCAATAAATTTCATTATTTCAGCACATACTATAGGGTCATTCCATGCCGAATCGATCACATTTTGCGGTCACCATCTTCGATTTTGTTGTAATTGAAATACATATATTGTAGTCCGTATGAAATTAGGGGGATTTAAATAATTATAATCGTAAACGGTCTGCTGGTATTGCTTTGAGATCAGCAGTATAGAAAACTGACCATAATAGTGATGCGCTCAACACGCCTTTACCCGAAACACGGGTACACCGCGACCTTTTCCAGCACATTGCGACGATTACAGGAAAATCGCCATTTTGTTAAAGGTCTTATTATGAAGAGGAAACTTCAGGGAATATAACCATATTTTGTTCAAAATTTACATTACTGGCCAAAATTGAAAAAAACTTAAAAAAAGAATTTGTTTACATTTTTCTACGTTACAAAGTTAATTATCGAGAATGAAAAAAGTATTTTATAATAGCCCAATCCTTTCCGAATAAAACAAAAAAAAATATAAAAATTCGTAAGTGAGGCCTATTTTCGCCAAAATGGGCAAAAATCGCACGAAAGCTTGTCATTTCTTAAAAAAATTCGAAACCGACAAAATGATGACTTAACCCCCCCCCCCCCCTAATTGCACATGGACTACAACATATTTCAATTAGAACAAAATCGAAGATGGTGACCGCAAAAAGTGATCGATTCGGCATGGAATGACCCTATAATAATAATTGTACACAATACAAGTAAATACAGTCTTGTCATTTTTGTAAGGAAAAACATTTTAATCGATTTTAGTAATTGGCTGGTTTAGTGTTAACAAAAATTAATACCGAGTCTCTCAATAGACGAACGAAATTTTTCTCTAATTCTAACTTTAATAAAATCCGCCTGGAAAAATAAATTCACAGTCTACTTCTCTACAAAAATAGACAACAATTGGTTAGGAAATTGTAGGAACAATCGAACAATCTGTAAAATCGCAGGTTAGAGCAGCGAGTGCCGCGTGGCAGAGTTGAGCTCGGGCCGGTCGGGCTCAGGCGATTTTTCCGGTGCTGCAAAAAAAGATGACGATATTAATTTTTAAATAAATCCCGACTAACTTCCGACTGGAATGTGATGGCGGCACCGTGAAATTCCTGGGCATCCATGAGTGGACACGGTCGGGTTTCGACGAGGTCCGCCGCAATCAGCGCGCGAGCAGCGTATCGTGAAAAAGCGCGTTTGCAACCGGACGCACTCGCGCTTGCTCGTACGCGCGCGGCACGGCACGGCATCGAAAAACGAGGAGAACGAGAGATCGATCGGGCACGATCGGTTAACGAATTTCGTGCGGAGCCGGGCCGATTGAAAAATTCGATTCCGCGGCGCGGCTCGCGATAGGAAGAAAAATAAGCCGGCTAAACGCCGCCGCGCCGCGCCGCGCCAGGGCGTTTCTAGCTACCGGACTACTACTCTTTCGTTCCCCAGCGGAGCAAGGTTAATCACTGGACGCGGCTCGAGTATCATTTTTCTTCTTCCTTTTTTCCGTCGGGGTGGGGGATGTGGGAGGGCACAGATAAAAAATTTTCAACGGTCCGGTGGCGTTCTTTCACGCGATTTACAGAGGACCCGGCTGTGCGAGGTGATTCATTCGTGGTATCAATCGCGGCTGGCACAAACGCACACGGTTCGCGGTGTTTTCTACTTCAGACAACCGGTGTGCACGCGGAACGCAATTCTTTCCAGGATAATGGCGCCGTAAGGATAACTTATTATCCACCGGCGAGCATTAACTGACGAACCGTGCCGTGATTTCAGGGACGATGATCGCGAGCGCTCATCATTTGTTCCCTTTTTGACCATCTCAATATGTTGGAAATTATGCATTGTAAAGGTCTCTTAATACTAAACTTGGGTGAAGTTCCTTTTAGCACCCAACTCCGATTGCCTTCTAACGTACCCGAAATATGACGTGAAATGCTCTGCGCATGCGCAACAAACTGTTTCCTTTAATTTCTCGCATTCGCCATTTTCACTTATTAAGACACCGTAAATAGTCATTTCTTGTCTTTAATAAGTTTAATAAGTTACAATGAGTGACTGTTCTGATGAATCAAATCAAAATGATCCCGAATGGAAGCTGCAAAAAGTGGCCCAACATGTTGTGCGTGTTTTAGTGAGAGCAATGGCATGGAATTGGGAAAGAATATACAGAGTGACATCTTCCAGGAATTGTGCTATTCTGTGGGCGATCGCAAAGAAACTCTTACATGGCTCGTATTATGGCTGGTTAGGTTAGGTTAGGTTAGGTAGGTTAGGTTAGGTTAGGTTAGGTTAGGTTAGGTTAGGTTAGGTTAGGTTAGGTTAGGTTAGGTTAGGTAGGTTAGGTTAGGTTTAGTGCGCTTCGGGTTTGCTTAACAATCCTGACTTGTACTTTTATACCTCAATTCGGCATTAAAATTGTGTTTCGCCAGCAAAAATTTGATTTTCGCGCCATGGCGCCACCTTCATTTTGTCAGACACCTCGTGGGACGTCTACACAGTAACTTTGAAACACCTTATAGCAGTGAGAAGATTGAATTTCCTTAAACTTTTGTACGGTGTTCATTTCTATGAAAGCGTTTTTATAATTGCAGTAACTGAGCCGCTCAATGCACACATCGATTAACTCCACTTTTTGAAAAATCTTAAATTTAAGTGTCAAAGCCCTTGGTATAGTCATAACTTTTTATATTTATAATAACTTTCTTGAATAATAAAGATTAGCACCGGTAAATGGCAAATTTTTTTGGCCATTGAATAATAAGTAATTTATTTCAGAAGCCATTTCGATTAACTCCATACTCTAATGTCTAATAAAATTTTGATTATATTTGTAACAGTATACATCGAGTCTCCCTTTTGTTACTTTAAATATAATATATGTATAATTTGTCTACTGTTACATTAGACAATAATAATGGACCTGCTAAAATTCATTCCTCCTGTTAAACACGATTACTATAAGAACTTGTCAACAAATCGAAATGACGAATCCTCGCATACAGCTGATGAAGAAGACATTATTTATAATATTGCTGAATCATCCCAAAGAATAATGCCGCTAACATAAAGCTGCTATGAATTAATTACAAAAATTATATTATAACCGAACTGCCAACATTCATTTTTATGGAAAAGCTGTGATAAAAATGTATAATAACTAACTTTTTCTGTAATAAAAAACTTAAAAATGTAAAGACTAAATTTAACTTTATTACTTTTTTCTGTTGCCAAATCGATTAACTCCACCAGTCACATAAAAACTGTAACATTACTGACGATTGTTCGTTGGCTATTCTTTCTTATTAATTTTATATACCGTTAGATGAAAGCTATATCTGCAATAATGCATTCTTCATTATATATTTGAATTCATATTATCAGAGGAATTTTTAAAAACAATATACATTACATCATCGCGTTTCTCAACTTTTCGTTTTATGGAGTTAATCGATGTGTGCACTGAGCGGCTCAACTATGAAACAGAAAACCGGTCATTTGACCGTGGTAGGTTTAGTGTTAATCTTATTACTGTTAATTGCACCAGCTGGTCTTTTTCATAAATGCATCAAGTAGCCTATGATTTTACTTAACATAAACAGTTTTTGCGTGCATGGCAAGATAACATACATTTAGGGACCAGTCAAGGAAAGTCTAAGTCCTAAGTGTGCGAAACAGCTGAACACGATTTATGGTGTACGCGACTAGACAAACCTATTTTTGAGGGAACTGTTTAGTTTCAAAGTCTGGCATAATTTTAGTTTTCGTTAGTCACAGTCTCAATAGCGGCATACGAGTACCATAAATCGTGAAGTGCCGAAGGACTTTCGACGAGAGGGCAGCGGTCGCCGGGACCGGAAGAGCCCCACAGTCTGGAAGAAACCAGCGTTATTTGGAAGGGATTTTTCTCCCTTCCATTAGAAAGACTAGGACAGAGAACTTAGAATAAGAAAATGGTAGATCAAGAAATAAAATCCTTAAACAGCAAATATTGTGTATATAGTAAAAGATTTTCCATAATTTGAATAAGTGGTAAATAATACAACAATACTGAATTCGATATACAGTAAATATTCGGTCTAAGAAAACGAGAATAACATTTTCACACAGACTTTATGCTTGAAAAGAAACTTCCCAAGAGGAACACTCCGTGTTTCATACAAGCATGCATCTTCGAAACCAAAAAACGCACGGTTCCATTTCACCGGACATTTTTCCAGATCTCTTGGTCCAGAAACTGATCTTGATCCATCTCTCGGATACAATTCAATCACGCCTGACCGCACTTAAACCCTCTCGCGCGCCCGACAGTAATTTCCTTACTCGATGCTACAAGGTAAATCGAAATCGAGTTACCGAATGGATCGTTCGATGGAAGGCAATCAAGTTTCCGCGAGTAAATTGCCGGCGCTTTATAGTCGACGGTGAATCGAAATATTCCGTGTGATGCACGGGATCGGTGGATCGTTCGTCTCGATCGCGCCGGTGTTTCTTAATCGGGGGGTGAAAATGGTGTTGCATCGACGCGTCGAGTGTGTTTATGGTTATCGCGAGTGCGAGGACGCCTTCGACGCGGCGGATTGAACACTACTTAAGAACCGGTATCCAATGGAATTTACGGCACGTGAACGTACACGCCGGGTCGATTATTAATTTATATTTGCTTCCAGTTTTATGGTCATTCTGAGATATTGTACGTTGATTCTAGTCGATTTTTATCGGTCTTTTCGATCGTTACGTTCTAAGCAAAAATAACAAAATAGCAAAAAGTCTACATAAACTTGATCTTGTCATTTTTATAATGCGATAGATGCCAGTCGCTTTTAGTGCTCAGTAGGTTCAGTCTTAAAAATTTATTCTTTTTTAAAAGCCTATTACATAGATTTTAAATTTTGAAATGTCCCTGATTAATGACTCGATATATCAGAATAAGGGAAACGTTAAAAATATTCGTATTGTCAGACTGGTGACATTTATGCAGATAAAACACGTACGGTGACTCCCATTAATATTCGGACGCACCTAAAAAAACGATGACTTTTTTGATATTGCACCATACGATTTGTTCTGTCTTGAGAAGTTAGAGCAATTAATTTACTAAGTGATGTGAAAAGAAATTTTTTAAAAAATAGCAATTGGTCGGAATTGTAGAGAAAATACTAAAAGTTGCATTTTACAACTTTTTTATGTGGGTCTATATTTAAAAAATATGTTTTGTAGATCTGTGTCAATTATATGCATTGTAAAAGTTTCATCGAAATCGGTTGATGTGAGAAAAAACGTCAGGCATTGAAAGATATATGAAGTATCTGATATATCTGAAGTAATTTTCAAAATTCCCATTATTGACTGAAATAAATGGAAAAAACTATGATTTTTATGGTTTTTTCACGGTTTCCGCTATGAAAATAACATTTGCGCCAATTTTCACTATCATATTCGTAATCAGCACGTCAAAACACGTATGAATCTAGCGTATAAAAAACATCGGAAGTGTGGGCTTTTCGGAAGTACACCCAAATTCTTTTCACGTTACGTAACAAAACCGAATGTTCTAACTTCACAAAAAATCCAAGTTGCATGGTTGAATATTAAAAAAGTTATCGTCTTTTTAAGAGTGTCCGAATATTAGTGGGAGTCACTGTATACACAATACACATGGTTTAAAATCAACTGTTACAGCCCATTCATTTTACTAAATCCACCCCCAGTTGCTCCCACTAAAAATTGAATTAAAATCATTCAAAAATATTAAAAGTTCGTCTGTTTATGGACTTTTTAATGATTAATTGCTCGACATATGAGAATAAGTCTGTATTACCGTGACATCGTCTGGCGAAACTGTCTCCCGAGGAAACGGGAGGATAATAAAATCGGAATGAAGATAATGTAGCATTGAATCGAATCGTTCGGTATCGTCGTCGATCGATTCCTTGAAAGGCGACCGGGTATTTACGAGGTCCATATACATACAATCGTACCCTCGCATCACCCCTTGTTTGCATCGGCATACACGGTCGCAATAAAAGGGGGTTGTTGCGAACTAGAGGGTAACGCGCGGGGCGAGAGACAGAACGATCGTCGGCGCACAGGGAACGGTTATGACGCGCGATGCTCCATCGAATATGCATTATTCATTGTTGCCCGGTACCCTTTGTTGTCGGAACGTGTCGAGAGTAAATATTTATCCGCGGCCCTTGTACCTTGCTCCAGGTATCGAGAAGCTATCGAAAATTTCCGTGGGGGGTGATTTTTTTTCGACTTCTCCCCTGGCGCTCCACTGAACTTCTCGCGAAACTGCCGGGGTTCTACTACTTTCCTAGTGCCTTTTTCTGTTTGTTTTTTTAAGGGACGAAACGAGCTACTTGGTCGCTGGAAGACCGACAAACTTCGTGCAGTTGTAGCGAACCACAATTTTCTAAGAATTGTAAAATCCAAAATTTAGTAGAACTCCACAGAATTACATTTTTACACTGTCGAAGTCGAAAGTTCGCTTAATTTGCATCCCTTCAACATCGAATCTTATATCACTAAATATGTTCGATACCAGATGGTATGTTAATACTAATGTATAGCTTTATAACCCTCTATGGGGAGTTCCATTTAAGCTTTCAATAAAAAAAAAATACCAGATACATAAAATCAAATGTATTACTTGTTTAATTCATGTATGTAGGATTTTAGACGACTGGATTAACGTAATAAACGAATAAAAACAAAAAATTCGAAATAAATTGAATTTGTCCCTGTTGTCTTTTTTTCTCACAGAAATGTTGTTTTATAGATGAGCGATTTATTGTTTAATGTATCTCATGGAAGGTAGCAATCTGGAAATTCAGGTTTGAGATATACTAAGGCAGGTGTAAGAGCTATGCAATGTTTTTCGAAGAATAAATCTTCCAACGTTTTAAGGGTTGCTTCTTAAGTCCCAAGTGTGTTGCAGTCTTTTAAGGGTGGTTGTCGGTGAACAGAGGGTAACACAAGGTTCTCCAATGGGGTCACGTGTTTTGTATCGAATGAAACTGTCTTCTGAATACCCTCGGCTTATGTAGAGGCACCTCGTAAGAAGCTAGACCATTCCACGACCAACCCCCACTCGGTTTCGTCCCCCCAAACCCTCTAGCAAAGTTTCGCGTTCTGGAACTGCACTGTTCCTGTATTTCATGAAACTTCGACCCTATAATTTACCGCAGTAACCTTGCATATTCGAGTAAATAGAATAACTACAACAACAAGTAACAGTTTAAGGGTCGTTTAAGGTCGGTATTATACTTCGCGATCAAGAATAATTGCTTCGGCTTTACTTAACCCTTAGCACTCGGATGGCGACTCTGAGGCTCCACTGAAAATTGCTATGCCATTCTTAAAAATATTGTTCACATTATTATTTTTGTTCGTATTTAATAAACTATTAGACATTTACATATTACATGAGATATATCAAAATAAAGATATATGCAATTTTATGCAAATACTTTTGCATATGATATATATGCAAAAAATGAAAAAAAATTGTATAGAATGGAAATATTCTAGAATGGAAAAATCTTTCGTTTTTAAGTTAAAACAGCTCCGAGAGCAAAGGGATAATTGAATTTTCACTGTATCAATTGTTTGAGGAAAATAGAGATTTTCACATCTCTCAGTGTTTTTAGTCATTAAAAATATTTATACTTGCACTATGATATCGTTGTCAAAAATAGAGAGAATTCTAATGTGTATAAACTAATTTTATGTGTTTTTACAATTGCACTTACGAGTCTAATATTATTTTGAAAGAATTTTAGAGTTTTTCAAAAAATCGCAGTGCCCACAAAACATTTTGAACTTGTAAATAGGAACTTGTAAAAGATTGTGGTTTTGAATTATTAAAAGATTGTAGGGTCTATAGAAAGGAAACAGTGCGAATTAGGAAGATGAAGTAATGCATGCTACAAAAATTCGCAGTATTCAACTTTTCCATAAACGTTTCAGTCCGTTTAGAATAATGAAAGCAGCAGACGTGATACAACAGAATACATTATGTACCCAAAAGAAGGAAATAAAGTAATTAGAAGGAGCATTCATTTTCCAGAGAAGTGCACAGGATTTGCAAATCCAGTACAGCCTTCTGTTCATCTGATAGTATGGGAGAAGGAGAGCTCACCTTGCAGTCTCTCCTTTCCCGCAGTCATCCAATTCGCTTTCGTTCTCTTTGCTCAAACACGTGACCACGGACACTGTAATTTCCTGCAGCACACCAAACCACTTTTCCTCCCCTTGCGTAACTAAACATTGCAATTTGCATTGTGTTCTCTTGATCCTTGATCTTTCGTGGAATTTCGCTACCGCTGCTTCCTATTGTTTAACTCGTTACGACTGTGAGCACACCGACCGTTCAAATTCGTTTATCAAAGCTACTTTGAATAAACTTTTGCGGTTCAATAATCACCGAGTTTATTTATTAGATATATTGGATGGTCTTATATACTATAAAAAATATAATGTGGCGATAAATGTACAGTAGATGTAAATAGTATTGTTTTACACATTTACATACACTTACATATACATATAGTACATACACATAGAGGAGAGTGCAATTAAAAGTAGTGATCTGACTTTCTCTACATTTTACTTTATTTTGACTAAATGTAAATAGTATTGTTTTATACATTTACATACACCTACATATACATATACATAGAGGAGAGTGCAATCTAACGAAGTGATCTGATCAAAGGAATTCAAAACATCAATGTGTTATTTTCAGCTGATTAAAATCATTAAAGGAATTGAATTTTTATTAAGCTTCTACTTTTTACATTTTATTTTATTTTGACTATTCTCCCGTATATACAGCTTTTGGATCACGTTGTACAAAAATAATTCAGGAAAAGAAAAAAAGTGATTAAAGAGAAACGTTTCTGGAATTACTGGGAAAAAACAGGAAGCAAATGTCACTTACCCTTAATGCAACGGATGTCTTCGATTCCGTGGAGCGTTCACAGTTGGACAATCAATGCATCAAACTTCCCATGGTTCCATTATTCCCGGCGACACGCCACCGGCAAGGTATACTTTCGAAGACGTCCGAAACTGTTCTACACTTTGGCCCTCCTCGTTCGCCCTTAGTGCCCGGAGGAAACTTCCCGACCCTTTTTCCCTGCTCGATGCAGCCTCGCAACGCCTGTCGTCGATGGCACCGATGCCCTCAGCTACTCGGAAATAATAAAAGAGACAAAGGGTGTGGGAGGATGGACGCGAACTTTCCCGATATCGTTCGGGGACAGAAGGCTCGGCGTGGGCGTTACCCTGTAACTTCCCCTTGTCTTTATCGGTAAACAATGTTTCCAACCCCCCGCCCCCGCCCTCCAAAGCTATTTCTTCGCGGGCTCCTCCTTTTTTCCTCGGTCCCAGACACCGCGCTTTTGTCTCTCGAGGATTCAATTACTCGTCGCGTTACTCCGCTGAAACTGGCCCGCGCAGTTTTTAATTAATACCTGAAATTTATGGGGGTTGAAGAAAGTAGCCTATTATGCGGAGGTTTCCGAATATAGGGCGGTCCAAGATTCTGCCTTCTGTTTGCAATTGTTATAATTAGTGTAACAATAAATTTTATAATTTCTTTCGCAAAGTCAGTAATTGTACATTTTGAATTATATGTACTTGAAATCACAATTTCATAAACTTAGTAGTACAATTTTGTATGAATAATCCGCATAATTCAGTTGAATATATTTTTTAAATATACATAGATTGTTGTCAAATATTTCATTACTCAATATTAGATACGTTCAAAAAGAAAAATGGAATACCGACCCTATAAATGCTGTCAAGTTAAATTTAAAATTCAAATTTTCAAATCAAGAAAAATGCAGAACTGTTCAAATAAAACAATTATATTTGGTACTTTATTATTATCAAACATTATTCCAAATTGACAAATTCCCTCTACCCTCGACCGCCTCTTTCCTCGCGCTCGTCCTCCTCCTCCTCACGGAACTTTTCATATTTTATAGCCTCCAGGATGGGACGCGACGAACGTCGAAATTTCTCGAGGCTCGACAGCATAAATCCTCATTCCGATTTCAAATGTCCGTTCGATCGACCCGAAACTACGACCATAAATCCTCGTTTCCTTGCTTCCTACGTTCGTTAGACGCCAGAGCTCTAGTTACTATCCCCTTGTTCGAGAAAGGGGACACCGGAATCCCCCAGACACCGATTTCTTACGTCCACGTCCGGTTTTTGGTCCTCCACGGTGGCCGAATCTTTCTTTTGGTGTCCTGTGGTGTTTGATGCGATCCTTATAGCCATGGAAATCCTGCAAAGACCCAAGTGAGTAATTAGTTAATGAAGTACACTTGAAATAGGCCAACTATACACGCGTATAACATTTGAACCAGTGAACTGCGACCATTAAAACTTACATTTTTGAAATTTTCTCGTCAAAATCTGTAGGATTGTATAAAAAAATGTTGAAAATTTTTGCTCCCCCAAAGTGAAGTTTAACCCTAATTCTTCTAAATTCCTGAATGAACTCGAGTCATTTGGTCCATTTTAAATATATTGAAAATTTTTGATCCCCCCAAGTGAAGTTTAACCATATTCCTTCTAAATTCCTGAAGGAACTCGAGTCATTTGGTCAATTTTAAAAAAGTTATATAATTTTAGAGGATGTATGGAGACTTTTGTGACGGACTGTGGACAGGTTAGATCGAACTGTGACGAAAGCGTGTTCCATTTCGGGACAAGGTAAAAATATCTCGCCGGGAGTATCGGAACAGAAATTCTGTTTCCATTGGTGGTACATAACTGGTCCCGCGACGACGACGTTCTCGTTACCCCTTCGGCGACAAAGTACACCGTTGCCCATATGCGCGGGTCGCAATCCTCTTCGGTCGAGTCGTTTCCCAGCCACGTGCTCGTCTCTCGCGGTTTTCACACGGCTCCCATGGACGATCCAATCTGTTATCGGCGCTCGATAACTCGCCGATCATAAATTCCGTCTCTACGAGAATGCGCTTCGGGAACGGGAACAGCTCTCGAAGGCCACCCACCGGTTTCCCTTTCCCTTTGACACACCGCCACAAAAGAGCTTGGGATCCCGGGAAAAAACGCGTCTGAAGACACTCGATGGCGGATACAGATGGCACGGCCATCTTTCGAACCGATCTTCGACGTCCCTCCATGGATTCTTATCAGAAATTGCGGAATTTTCTCCAACCAGGTCTTCGATTTTACGATGAAGAAGTTCGGGGGATGAAATTCGTCGAACAGTCAAGATATTCTCTCAAAAATGTCTTTCCGTTTTTGAAATGTGGTTATGAAACTGTGCGCTGATTGCGACTGCACGATTACATTGTGCAGAAATTTTTTATTGTTATTCTGGACCAGCCTTGGTGGGAGATTTTGTTGAAATTTTTTAATTTCTAAATTTTTATTTAGGTAGAGTTGCATTCGTCTAGGTTCACAATCAAATATTTAAAAGATCAATTCATTAATTTTACATTAAATTTCTTCAGGACGATTTTTTGGGACAATTTCTTTGGAAAGGCTTTCTCTGAAACTTTTTCATTGGAATAATTTCTTCAGAACAATTTTTTGAGACAATTTCTTAGGAAAAGCTTTCTCTGAAACTTTTTCATTGGAACAATTTCTTCAGAACAATTTTTTGGGACAATTTCTTAGGAAAAGCTTTGTCTGAAACTTTTTACTGGAACAATTTCTTCACACCGATTAAAAGCTTTCCGATAAATAATCACATTTCATCAATGTGACAATTCAAGTATTTACTCAAATGGATAGAAATATTTAATTCTGGTTATATGTATGAAGGAACAGCGAACGCTAGATGACATTATAAATGAAGAAGGATGAAAAGTGGATTTATTTCGAAGACATTTCAATGATACATGGGTACACTCGTCCGGATATTTTTGGGCGAGGGTGTACGCATCCGGAACGAGCCGGAGGAGCTTGATGGAGCGTCTTCGTCGCGTCCATTATGCAGTAAGTAGGAGAAAAGCACACTTTTCTGCTCGGCGAGGAGAGTTTCGGTACTGCGCGGTGGCTGGGGTGAGATTCCTCGCGAGACTGGGTGGAATTCGCATTTTAATCGAGCCCCGAAACGCGAAAGACCGATGGTCCCGTCGGTCGGTTAATCGCGGGAGTTTTAAAGTTTGCCCGAGCTCCTTCGGAGATTAATCTTCGGTCGGCAAGATGAGAAACGCGGAGGCGCGAACGGCTAGCTTAATTAGTCGAGGAGAAAAACGTCCCGAGGACGGATCATTTTTTCATTTCAACACTCGGAGGGATAGACGTTCGCCGTCGCAATTTTGCGCGGCTTTCTCCATCATCTGGAAGTCTGATTTATTTCAGAATTTTCTCACGCGGTTAACGAACTCTACTATCGAAAGGAAATTATTTTCCATAGAGACACAATGAATGAGATTTTGTGGTTTTTAATGGGCCAACCGCACAGACTGGTATTTGTGCTAAAAATCTGGCCAGAAATATTTTCTTGTTTTTCCTAAGTTATACAGTTAGTTTATGAATAAAAACGTCATTTCTAACTACATACTAGTGACAGTAAGTTTTATTTATGGGTGTTCATATATATAACTATGGCACTAACTTTTCTTGTAAATCTTTCAGTTTTTCATCAAACAGTCGTTTTGTGCTTTCTCTTACTAGCTCGTGCAGTTTTTTCAAGTCATAGACTTGACGGAATCCACCGAAACAGGACTAAACGAAAAAGAAAATTAACAAAATAACAAAAGAGGGGCTATATTTGGAGCTTTATTTTAGATATCCTGAAGTTTAACATCACGTAACTTTTATGCTGTTGCGATGAGTTGTATATGTTTAAAAACACTAATATATGCCAAACAAGCAATGAAACTCCAAGAGCTTTTGGTCAGGCTTGTAGATCGGTAAAAACACGTATAAATAGATTTTAACATTGGTAAAAATATGATTAATATAATGTACATACCTTGTGTGACAATATCCATCATAAGTTTCGCCACAAACATAGCTTCCAAAATAAAAATTTTCTCAACAAAAAGATGCTTTCGAACGGAATGCTGCGAAAAAGACGTGCGTATCGAACAAGTGCTAGGTTCTAAGTGCAGGCACCTGTGACTGGTTGGGTTACCACAGATAGAGATTCCACCACGCGATAGCATGATTATCTATCTATTTTGGGACGCAACCACAGCTCTATATATAAATATTTACAATTTCGGTTTTTGGCCAGGTTTTTAGCACAAATACCAGTCTGTGCAACGGTTCCAGTGTTTTTCAGTGGAAATTAGAACTGATTTCCGATCGGAATCGTCGTGATTACTCGGTCGAAGTTGCTAGACACTAATCGAGACGATTTGCGTCGATTACTTTCCAGTGAATAAACAGCAATTTAAACAGCCGTTATAATTGTTAATCGAAACGCTGCGAACGCGTAACTCCCGCCTGCGTTTTAGTGTGCCTGATAATGAACGCGAGTTAATTGTTCGATTTAGTGACCGGCTGGCAGGTTCCACCGAAAGCTCTTTAGGACTTTATTTGTTCTGTGCATAATACCCACGCCGGAAAATGTAATTTCGAGTTTCAATCTTGGGTTTCCACATTATGTCGCTGTGGCAGTTCCATCTGCGATTGTGTTCGTACACACAATGTCTATTCAGCGAAATATTAAATTTAAAATTCCTGAGATTGGATCTTTATGTTTGCTACCGAGTAATAATTTCGGTAAAATATTTCTGAACGAATAGCTCTGTACTTAACTGTACAAAACGCGGAGAATTTTATTTTACCTTCGCTTTTCGCAACGGAAGGCAGCCATCCACTTTATCGATACTTAACAAGGACTCTCGTCCTTTGGGTAACGCTCTAACTAAAGGATAGAAATTTTTGTAGTAGTCGCCGGGTCGGTTCAGACCGTGAAAATTAGGTTACCAGGGCTTAGATAGCTCTACGGACTGACAACTTCTTGAACACGCAAGTTAGTGGTTAGGAGAAAATTGGGAGAGCACGTGGTCACACTGGGACCTCTGCTCTATAACTTAAAGGGGCGAGTTCTGTCTTCGTTCTCTACCTTCTCGAACCATGGGGATTTACCTCCCTGATGCACAAGTTAATAACCATCGTACGAGTTCGTTTTTACAATTTACAGAATAAAATCCCTTTGATTGCTCGCTACGTTCAGCGTTAATCAGGATGAGATCAAAGCAAATTTTAAAAGATTCGTATCTCGTGTCTTGTTAAATTAATAATCTGAACCACGTCGCGATCCGACACCGAAAGAAAGATTTATGTAGGCTGAAATGAATCACTCCTCACGACAATTTACTTATGCAATATACAGTGACTCAAAATAATATTCGGACAATTTTAAAAAGACGATAACTGTTTTAATATTCGACCATACAACTTGGATTTTTTTGAGAAGTTAGAACAATCGGTTTTGTTACGTAACGTGAAAAGAATTTTCGAAAAAATTGCAATTAGTCGGAATTGCAGAGAAAATACTAAAAGTCGTTTTTTCCCACATCAACCGATTTCGATGAAACATTTACAATGCATATAATTGACACAGATCTACAAAACTTATTTTTTGAATTTTCAATGTAGACCCACATAAAAAAGTTGTAAAATGCAACATTTAGTATTTTATTTACAATTCCAACCAATTGCAATTTTTTCGAAAATTCTTTTCACGTTACGTAACAAAACCGATTGTTCTAACTTCTCAAAAAAGTTCAAATCGTATTGTGAAATATCAAAAAAGTTATCGTCTTTTTAAGAGCGTCCGAATATTAATGGGAGTCGCTATATATTGAAATATTCGCAGAGAAAATTGAACAAGCGTTTGCACGTCGACAACTATTACAAGAGAAGAACGATGGCCGATGTGACCGTGTATATATA
Source organism: Lasioglossum lativentre (assembly GCA_916610255.1). Classification (NCBI taxonomy): domain Eukaryota; kingdom Metazoa; phylum Arthropoda; class Insecta; order Hymenoptera; family Halictidae; genus Lasioglossum; species Lasioglossum lativentre. Next base: position 19,374,668 of record OU744364.1, on the reverse strand, counting down.
CAAAAGGTGTTGTTCTTCTTCATCGACCTTTTCTAATTAGTCGGTGTTATTTGCCTGACGTGTCCGAAGATGTCGCGTATTCCAACATGTCTCTAATTTGATCCCTCGCCGTTAGACCAAAGCAACAAGTTTATCTTGGATCGCCGCTCCGATCGATGTATTCACTTTCACTGGTATCATAGCTGCAACCTAAACGCGTCTCAACCATAAAACTCCGGGCCCGAGCCAACGAAAACAGCGCATAGATGGTTTCAAACCATCCAGAGTCGCGATGCAGAGTAGCAAGCTAGGAAAGTATCGTCAGAGACGCGGAAATAGTGGGTGGAAAAAAGTCTGAAGGAAACTGGAGCGCGAGGCTCTCGAGCGGTGATACGAGCTGCATACATCTCGTCCCGTTGCACGACGCGTCGCGTCTCGACGCTTGCGTCCTTCCCGGTTGACTCGATGCAAATGCCGATCGGGTTTGCACACGTGTAAACCGGCCAGCGACGCGCGACAGGGAAACGGCCCCCGGTAATTTTGATTACAAGTTGCAACGTGAACGAGGCCGCGTCGCGTTCCATCGCGACTCGACTCGACGCGACGCGACGCAATGTTGGATGCAACACGGTACGGTGCACGAGGGGAATTTGTAAGGGGCACTGGCGCGTAATAGGCCACTCGAAATCCGCGCCGGTGTTAACGTTTGCGCCATGGGCAACGCTACAGCCTGCCGGGACACCGGAACGGACAATACGGCACTCGGCACCGCAATTGCGCCATCCGCGACACGACTTTCGCGACCCGCAGAATTTGCAGAGTACTGGCTCCGCTGCCCTCCCTGTGTCGAGAATCCTTGTACCAACGTTTCGACAATGCCCGCCGAGCGACGACAATCCCTGCGAATTATTACCGAACCTATGGTACTCCACTTCCTCTCGCTACTTCGTTCCACGCTAAGTACGGAAGGCGTAAAACGACAGTATCAACATTGTTTGTCTTTACGGAACGACCTTTGCAGGTCAATCTCTACAAAACGAGATTTCAGAACGATTTCTTCACAACGACATTTGACGGCGGATGATGTGTGTGAGATAGAAGGGAAGAGAAAGGGAGCGTTTCGATCTAGACCCATTAGAGGACTGTCCCATGCAAGGTGTCCCAAAATACCTTCAACTCCCTGAAATGGGAGGTTCCTGAGGTCATTTGAAGCGACATTTTCCTTTTCCAAAATGTCCGCCGCGGCTTTGTTTAGGAGTTATTAACGAGAAACACGAACCAATACGCACGACGTAGACGCGTGTTGGCAAAGATGGTCCGGCGCGCCAGCAGTCGTCTGGTTCAGTAAGTTCTTGAGACAAGGACTTTCCTCATCGTAGATACGCGCAAATCGTCCATGTTGATCCATACATCGTGACGTAGTAGCTATAAAAACAGAGGTATAAATCGTACAGTAATTTTCGATATTTCGCGATGGGTCGGGACGGTTTTCGTTGTATTCAGGATGCACGGTCAGATACGCAAGCTCCGTCCTTGTTGATATGGAGGTCGTGACGTCAGTCGGCAGATGTTTAACACGATGGGTCGGCACGGCTTTCGTCGTATTTCGACTCTGCTGGCGCGCCGGACCATCTTTGCCGACACGCGCCTAGGTCGCGCTCTGATTGGTCCGCGTTTTTCGTTAGTGACTCCTGAACGAAGCCGCGACGGACATTTTGGAAAAGGAAAATGTCGCTTCGAATGACCTCAGGAACGCAAGCACACAATCGTATTGGTATTCTGCTGTCTTGCATAGAAAATTTAAACAATGAATATCTTTTTTGGCGCAAATATGCGCACGATTTTCTTTTGAAACATTGTTGTGAACATATTCACAAATACTGTCCATGCCAAACGAGCATGTTGTTCGGTGTTGTTTGTTTTTTATTTAAGTTGAAAGTCGGACAACATGATTTTTCTTTATGAAACCGTATATTTTAAACTCTGTACCTGGTCATCCATGACTACCCGAGTACCCGGGTAATTTTTGTTTACCGGGGTATCTCTTGGGTATCTCATATACCCGGGTAAAGGTTCTAGTTTTAGTAGCTACCATGCCGTCCTACGTATAGAGATCGGTGACAGATCAGCTAGTAACGGAAAAGGTGTTGACTATTTGTCCATCTGCTGTCGAGCGTAGGAGGTAGCCGCCATAGACTCATTTAAAACGACTTCAGAAGGATTTTATTGATATATGTGTGATACAGAAATTAATACTGTTCCGAGAACTGTATATACGTTCCAGATCTCGTATCTGGGTTAGGTCTGGGTTAGGTGTTTGGAATCAAAGATAGAGCCGCGGCCCTTTGAGTCCGCATGCCGACATGAGCGACTCGGTATCAAATGTTTCGATGAACTACCGAGCTCGTTCAGTTGAAGCGTAGCTTTAGAAGAGAGACCATCTTATAAATACCGTTTAAAAGATACAGTATTCTCGAGATAAATGTCCCAAATGTCTGGACGATAATTGTCCCTGAACTATCCCCACTCCTGCGGGGTATACCCCGTGAGGGGCCCTAAAACTCGAGAGGCCTCGGCCGCCGAGAAATGTAACATGATACGGGTCGGGTATATCGGTGTGAGACCAGGCGACCACTACTAATCCGATGATAAAACTTCTTTATTTTTCATTATTTTTTTATGGAACTTTCACCAACATATTCCTGGCATTTTTCTAATGAAAATGATACCAAATATGATATAATTCCGATTATATTTACGTGTGTAATGGACGATAAAATTTTCGTGCGCATAGAAGGACAGCGTATGGGAAAGAAAGAGACGCGGAGAGTCGCAGTCGCCGGCACAGTTCAAAGGCCCGCCGCGCCGGGTCCTCACAATGTAATCCCAATAAAAAACTTTTTTATTATGACTAATTTTTTTATGAGACTTTCCCCGATATATTTGTGACATTTTTCTGATTAAATTGATACTAATCACGATATAATTCGCATCATATTTACATTAATTGCCGTTCATATAATTTTAATGAGTAGTTACGCGGGGTCGTCCATTACACACGTAAATATAATCGGAATTATATCATATTTGGTATCATTTTCATTAGAAAAATGCCAGGAATATGTTGGTGAAAGATCCATAAAAAAATAATGAAAAATAAAGAAGTTTTGTCATCGGATTAGTAGTGGTCTCACACCGATATACCCGACCCGTATTATGTTTACACTTCTCGGAGACCGAGGCCTCTCAAGCTTCCTAGTCCATTTCTACGTTCGACACAAGTCAAAGAATAGTATCCCTGGACGATAATTGTCCCTGGCCGGACCCGTGGTTGGGACAATTATCCAGAGAATCTGCCTCTTTATTTGAAAGTTACCTTGCTTCCCAAAAACCAACAGATTTTTATAGTACAATCTATACAGGACGCTCTCCATTGAACGACTTTTTCAAAACGACGCGAAAGGGCGTCTTCAGAGCAACTTCATTACAATGATCTTCGTCTAGTGACTCCTTGAGAACGCCACCTAAACATGGTTCATTTTCCAGTTCACTCAGCACCGAAATTGCCCCATCCGCGACACGACTTGCGCGACCCGCAGAGTTTGCAGAGTCCTGTCTCCACTGCCCTCGCTGTAACGAGAATCGTTGTACCAACGTTCCAACATTGCACACGGCCCAACGACAAACCCTGCGAATTATTACCGAACCTATGGTACTGGAGTTCCTCTTGCTACTTCGTTGCAACAGCACGCTGCGTTGGCGAACGCGCTTTACTAGCACCACCGGTAGGACAGTTGTCCAGGATTTCGATGGTTACGCGATTCTTGTCACGTACCGGTTGTTCAACGGGTCCCGGAGTTTGTTCGTCGTTAACGGTTGTCTTTGATTGAATATTCATGCGTCGCTGGCCTGCCTGCTTTTGATTAGATGCGCCGCTGCGATCTTGCTTAGAACGGCTGCTGACGGCTTTGAGAAGCCGGCTACGTGGCTGCTCGAAACGTGCAGGGTGAGGTGCCAACATTTTCCGGTGAAACGTTGCTGTTGGTCGAGAACAGAATCGTTTCAGGACGATCTTTGCAGAACCATTTCTTCAGATCGACTTTTTAGAACGATTTTTACAGAACGATCGTTGCAGAAAGATTTCTACAGAATGATCTCTATAAAACGATCTTTGTACAACGATTTTTCTAAAACGACTTTTTTTAGATCGATCATTGCAAAACGATGTTTGCAAAATGATCTTTATACACTGATCTTCGTAAAATGATTTTTGTGGATCGATGTTTGTATAACGATATTCTTGATATTTGTAGAATGATCATGCTATGGAAACGTGTACATTTCCACACAATATAATATATCTATCATTCCCATTCTTAGAGGATCGCATCGCGAATGATACACAGAAAGTACCGGCGAAGAATATTCCCCGTCCCCCAAGCGATCGCGCGGAAAACCGTTTAACGTCTGAAATCCGGAGATAATATGGAATCGTGCGTGGGCAAAGCTGAAATTCCCCAGGCTGTTTGCCAGGGATTCGCAAATCCCGGTGCCGGTCCTGGGCGAAGGGCGACCGATTCAGCTCACGTCTGGCCGTTTCTTCGCGTTAAAATCACCGCGATTCGTCTCGGTGGCTGTGCTCTCGTCCCGGGACACGCGCCGCGCCGCGTCGCGCGCGGAATCGCACGGTCTGACTCGAAGAATTTGCAAGGATTTCCTTCCGGGAATTCGCGACGCAGTTCCCCGCGACGAGACCGGCGTGCCGCATCGCCGGGAACCGGTGACCTCGTTCGCGAATCTCGTTACACTAACTTCCTCGGCGAACTACCGGCGAAGAACAATAATTTAATAACAACGACTTAGCGAGTCGGGAAATCGAAGCGTGTTATCGGTTTTAAGTACCCGGCCGCTCGAATAATGTCGTTCCCGACTAACGAGCCGGAAGTTTGAAAGACGATGCAAGCGATAAATCCAATTGCCGATCCTCTCTGCTGCTGTAGTACGACGCCGCGCCGCTTTTATGGATATTATTTTGCTGGGGAATCGATCGAGTTTGTTTTCACTGTGAATTTATACAACGGTATTCCACCAGCCTTTTATCTTACGAGCTTTGTAGAACGGTCTTTGCAGAACGATTTCTTCAGATCTACATTTTTACTGCGATCTTCGCACAATAATTTTTGGAGAACCATCTTTGAAGAATGATTTTCGTCTTCCAGTAGGAAGATATCTTCAAGTCGAATTAAAATAGAGATCCAATTAATTTGACCAATTATACGTTTTCTCATACTTTAGAACTTTATTATTGCGTACTGTGTCTTACTCCATTCTACATTTTACAGAATTTTTTTGGTGAAGTATTAGAACGAATTAATCGATGGCCCAGTTTCACCGTCGGCCGGTTAATCCTTATTGTATGCCATAATAATCTTCTTATTGTGCTTGAAATCTAATGAATTTCTTAATGAGAGTCTTCATAAGATTCTATTAAAGTTCGACATTATGAATTCAACGATGTAACTAAATTTGGTGTCCTATAAAGAAAAATGAATCTCTGACAAATCTCAATGGACTGGTTCTGAGATTAGTTCTTAATGAAAACTGGTCGGATTTTGTGGAGATAAATTAAAGACTTCCTCTAATTTGCGTTCTCTTAATAAAAACAAGGAATATTAATCACTGTAGTCGTAATTATCGGTACGAACTCGAAATTAGAGGCTGAAGTAGACAGTCAAGAGATCGATACACGACAGCAAACAATGTATTCGCGAGCGGTGCTTCGATTCTCGTAATAATTGGTTCCAAAGCAAACCGATGATCAACGAGAATGAATCCAGCCGTGCAATGAATATCCGACTATCTTCCGTAATAATTGCTAGCTCGATGGAGAGGTACATTAAAAAGCGCCGATGAAACCGCGGAAACCGGGAAAGATATTAATTATCCGCCGAAAAATGTTCAGGCCGGGCACTTTAATTAATTCCGTTCCCCTCGAACTATCCGTCATTAAGGCCGTTATTCGGGTCGGAATATTTCTCTGGTCTCAATTTCAATGCACGGGAACGTTCCAAAAAAACAATCGCTCGAATTCAGCCGTTCATTTTTCAATTAATACTTCATTAAGCTTCGTCCACATGAAGACTTTATAAAATAAAAACAAAATCATATAAGGGACGATCGCAGCGCACTATCTTTCGACAGTAGAACTACCGTTAAAATGCCGGATTTCAGATTTTTTCTTTTACAATTCGTGAAGTTATAGAAATAATTTCTTATTATAAAGGAATATACAATAGTCTCGTTTAGGTCTCGGCAGTTTCAGTGTTAAAATTAACCGAAACGATAAGAGAAATTGAAGAAACATTACGGAACACTGTCGACGGTTTAGTGTTGGCTGATTCAATCGACGGAAGACAATTTGCAAAGCAAACGTTCACGGGAGATCGATCATTTGTTAACGCGTCGCCTGCAGGAACGTCAAGACATCCGTCAGACTGTAGGGCGATGCCTTTATTAGAAGGAATTTGCACGTTACACCGGTGATTAACCAAACTATCGACCGAAGGACCGGTTTCGGGCAGCTGTTATGGTGACCGACACCACTCCAAGCTCGATGGAGGATGCAAATTCCTTGATCGTTCTCGGGGAAGTTCCGCGAGCCGGCTCGAGCAGCCGTGAAATCGCGTTGCCCCGACAGTGGACTTTTGCAAGTTCGTTCTAATTGCCAGAACGAAGCGATCCGCGAACGCATGCCTCGTCTACCTAACGTCATTAAGCGGCGAAATGTTGGCAAGTTTACGGACTATGCTCGCGTCAGCACTGCGCGGCGCGGCGCGGCGCGGCGCGGCGATGCAATTATCAGGCCATCTGACTTCGCAGCAACGGCAGAAACAAAAGTCAGTTTCTTCACATTTTTTAGCTGAGCCTGTACTGAATCTTTAATCCATGCATTTTGTAGATCTATGCCAATTATATACATGACGAGAATTTTATCGAAAACGGTTAACGTTGTCTCTAATTTCTGAAGTCGCAAACATATTTAATTATGTACAATAGGGTGGACCTTAGTTATACTTACTGAAAATTATTTTTCAGATTTTTTTGTGGGAAACGCCGTAGAATGGTGCCACTGGACGAACAAATAATTTGTGCGAAATTTGAAATTGATCGAATAACGGGAAATTGTGACGCATCGACTTTGAAAATTTTGTAACTCGCTTTTCTCCACTGCAATATATTATCATTATATATGTTTATATATCGTTGAATTTTTCCTTTTACGGACTGCAACAATATAGAAACAAAATATAATATTGATTTAAAAAAAAAAATTCGTGACCTTGAAATCTCAAAAATTGACATTTAAAAAATTTCTTTTGCATTATATTTAATTTATTAAACAGTACAACTTTTGTCTAAAAATTTTTTTTATATTTTTACTTTTATTTAATACATATAATACAGTATATCATACAAGAAACTATTAAAAGTATTTTTATAGCATTAAAAAAAGATCCCTTCAGAAAATTTCGTTGAAATATTTTATGTGTCTCTTAATGATTGTTTCGATACATCTGGAAATTGTTTCCTATTTCCGGAAATAATTTGTAAAATATATTGTTTCTCCTCTTCATTTTTTGATAATAACCGATTATAGTCCTGAATAAGTTTAACACCACGCTCAGCAGTGTCGTTAACAACTTTTAATTTGTGTGCAATGTTTAATCCAAATTTGAAATCCTCGTCATCTTCTCATGAATCGGGATTTTTTTTTTAAAATTCTATAGGAATTTTGAGAATCTTTCAAAAAAATCTTAATGTTTCGTGGGAAATAAAATGTTCAGTTCCTCTATCACCATAGTTTTCTAAGTGTTGAGGAGTTATTTTATATTTTTTACATGATTCGTCGGCTTCGATGTTAAGCGCCTCCGCCATTCGTAATTTCGTATTCGTTCCCACGGTTTTGTCAAAAAATGCTAACTAATTCCTGAAGTCGCAAACATAAATTATGTACAGGGTGTCAAGAATTATGTGTAAAACCCGTTACAGCGTGATTCTACATCTTAGGATAGGCGAAGATCTGTAAAACAGTTTGGAGAAAAATTGACCTTGACAGACTTTTTCAAGGTCAAATTTGTTTATGTTTGTATCCGCTTCTACTCATCGTGAGAAACAAACTTCTCAAAGGAACCGCAGGTCAAAATGAACCGTTCTCTTGAAAATTGTCGTTGAAGTTCAAATAAGTTTTAAAGCAGTAAAAGTTATTTCTCCGAAGAAAATATTCTTAGTGCTTTTAAAAAGCCTCGCTCGCGAAGGGTCAAGACCAAGGATCCAAATCAGCAGTCCACGGAATGATGAAAAGCATCCGAGGGTTAAAAGCACCACCACGGTACACAACATCCATCACGCATCCGCAATCCCTGTGACATGTTCTAGCATCCGGTCGATGGAAGACTCGTGTCTCCGCTCACGTCATTTCCTAAGATGATCCGGAATGAATTCGGAAGTCTCGCGAGTCGTAGGAGCCTCGAGTGTTCGATCTTTAATTCAGCGTCCCTTTTCGACGAAGCCAAACAACGCGTAAATAATCGATGTATTTCCTTCGGCACGTATCGAATCTGCCCGAGACAACGTCGAGAAGGATAGATCGCGCTTTCGACACGCGCGTAATCATTAATGCAAATGAGTGAGAGCATTCGGTCCTGAGTAGTATTCAGATTCTGCGATGCATTACCTTCCTTCGAGTCGAAACTGTCTTATCCGGCTGCCTCGAAACACGGCGGAGCCTGTGCTGTGGTTGCAAATAAGGATTTTGCAAGCCGCAACCTTGCCAGTCATACGAATCTATAGAACTTATTTTTTACATTTTGAATATGGAAGATGTTTGTAAAAAGCAACCTTTAAAATTCCCTCCGGGTCATTCCAAGCCGTATTGATCACTTTTTGCGATTACCAACGTCGATTGTGATCTAAATGAAATATGTTGTAGTCCATTGAAATTAGGGGGGTTTAAGTCATCATTTTGCCGGTTTCGAATTTTTTTAGAAATGACAAGCCTTCGTCCGATTTTTGCCCATTTTGGCTAATATAGGCCTTACTTACGAATTTTTGTCTCAGGAACTGTTTGTCCGATTGAGCTATACTTTTTTTTTGTTTTATTCGTAAAGGATTGGGCTATTAGAAAATAATTTCTTCATCCGCGATAATTCTGGGAATGTTACTGATTTTGCTCAGTAATGTAAATTTTGAAAAAAATATGGTTATATTCCCTGAAGTTTCCTCTGGCCAATTGTAATTTTTTCAAAATTTGTTTAAGTTAGCTAGTAAACTAATACTTTTACCTTCTTAAAGAATCTTTTAAATCTCTAAAAAATTACCATCTAGAAGTGTCCGAATATTACTGTAATTCGATAATATGTGATGCACAACAAGATTATGAAGTTGATCTATGGTTTGCATTGAAAGTGGGATTTTGAACCCACTGTACTCTAAGATACCAGCACCGAAAGTTTCGCGATTGGGTGGCCAACTTGTACAGGATAACTGGCACTGGACGTCCCCGGAATTTCCGATACTGACCGCGTTCTCCGGCGATGACGAGCGGACGAGTCAAGCGGCGATTATGCTTGACTGGTTTGGCCAGAACTCGCATGCGCGCGCGACTGAACTCGTTAGTGATCGAGCGAATCATTATCCTTACGAGTAATTGGGCAACGCTACGTGTAATCGACACTGAACGTAATCAACCCTCTCGGTCTCTGGATCAGCTGATTTGACGCGATTTATGCAGGAGATTTGTGCAATCCACGAGTCTGCTAATTTAATCCAGATTTTCTTGTTATTTTCCAACTGTCTTTAATTCCGCATGTGTATGAGAATTTTCTTGGAAAAAGTGATAATTTGTTAGATTGTTTTGTAAATTGGTGATCTGGTACCTAATTCTAATTCATATTAGTGATAATAGTCAAGTATTTGTCTAATTTCTTTAAAGCGAAATGAATTGAAATGATCTACTTCACGAAAGATAAAATCAGAATTTATTAAAAAAGTATAAGATAGACCAGAAAGATGAACGTAAATCTTTAATAATAATCAGTCTAAATGTCCTCTTTAAAGAACAGGTGAATACATATTTTAAATTCCAGATTTTCAGCTACAGACTAAGCAAAACTGCAGCATGGTTTTTGTACCAACTTGTTGTGTTCTTGTATCCTTTCCTTTCCCTCCATATTCCTGTTATTTTCATTAATATTTCTGGTATTAGTACAATTAATGAGGAAATGTTTCCAATTTAAAAAATCAGATTTTAACCATACTATTCTGCTTGAGCTTTTAATTAAATTTTATTTAAAGCTCCGTTGTGTGACGGCTTCGCACGTATTACAACGTAGCTTGACGTTAACGCGTTTCCCTACTTTGTTTTTAATTCTGGTACAGTTTCGCAGAGAGAATATAAATGTAGCTATTTCGCGAACAAGATACGAGTGTTAATGAAACCTTGTAAGGTTGCAGAATGCGTTTAGAAGAAACAATCCCCCTGTGTAATTAAAACTCTTTCTCTCACAAGAGATAAGATTAATGTTAACGTTAATAATACTCCTGTTGGAATTATACGACAGACAACAAATTGAAAACACTCGCAAACTTCGTTGTTTTCTGCTCGCACGAATTTAAGCTTATCTCAAATCTGTTTTTGGTACAATAATATTTCCTTTCTAAAAGTCTTCTATTTACTAGATATTTGTAAATGTAGTAATTGAAGAGATTTTTGGAGAGACCAGTGGAAGCACGAAGTGTACCAACATTATAGTTCATGTCGGGCTTATGATTCACGAGGCAGGTTAACAGTGATTAATTACGTTATTCATCATTCCCTGCGAAGATCATTTCCTCCCATCATTTTGATATGAAAACGTAATTAGAAAATCAGAAGTAATCGAGTACAGTGTTTAGTAACTAGACTGCGAGTCTTTTCACGAACGTGTAAATTTCCTGCATGAATTGTAAATTCAATAGCATTTTGAAACATGCCTGGTGTTTATACCGCAGGAATTAAATAAATGTGTATTCCTCTTCTGTGTAATTATAATAAATTGAAGACAATATAATAGCATTTTATTAGGTGCACAAATTAATTCGTGGCCCTCAGAACCCAACAGTAATGTCTTTATTTTAGAACCGAATCATTTATCCACCAAATTAAGAATTGGATAATTGTTTATAAGCTGGAGTAAATACACAGAAAGTGATGGAAATTATTTTAAGCAGTAGAGAAAACATTCACAGAAGATCGGACCTATGGAAACACATAAGTATCTCTTCGTAAGAAAAATGGTGAATAATATTGTCGCAGAGGAGCCAGGAGGAAATAAGTTAAAGCATTATATGATATTAATAACCGTGCTCGTGTCGCGTGATTTATCCCACGGCAAGAAATTCTCCGGAGCGAGGTACTCGTTAAGTGAAAACAGATTGTAGTAGTCAGACCTCGAGGAAGAAAGACGTGCGCAGGGGAAAAGGGGAAGCACAGAATAGGGGCAAACATAACTGAAAAGAGTGGCATAAATTCCGTTTTAGAGAACGAACGAAGGGAAGAAGGTGCGCAAAGGGAAACACAATGATTCAACGCGTGTTTGGACGGGGACTTCCAAGAAATAAAAATTGTAATTTCTTCCTGCGCGGTGATAAATGACTCGAAGTTCATGACATCGAGCAGCTCAAGAGATTATTACAATTTTTTAATCGCTTTGCTTCTCATCACTTTTTACTGCAATCTAAAAAGAAGCAAGACAATAAAAATTATTTAGGCGGGAAAAGAAAATATTAAAAATATATGTGTACACGTTAAAAAATGGCAGAACTGTACTAAATAAAATAGACAACACATTTTGTATAGCTTGATTTTTAGTACAGAGAAATTTAATTTTAAATATTGACATGTATGGTAAAGTTTCATGGAAATGTGTTAAAAAATTGTGCCCCGAAAAGTGCAATACGTAATAATAATAACAATAAGATTTGAGAAGTAAATAATGAATCAATGTTTCAGTCACAATTGTTCCTATTGAGTTCGCAAAGAAACTAAATGATTCAGCAGAGAGCTGTTCAACAAGGGACTTTTTTGCACTCGGTTTCTGATTACAAATTTCCAGTCCGTAACTGGAATGCATCTCTGCAGCTTTCTTTCTCTCGTGGCACGTAGCTCTAGGTAATTAACGTAATGAAACCGGCTAGTATTTTTTGCTGACTGTTTAGGATAGAATATATTTACGGCCTGTAATTAATACCGAGGCTGTAGCAGCACGGGGCGGCTACATGCTGGCTTAAATTTTGTCGAGCTTTTGATATTAGTTAATAATTAATGTACTTCGCAGCCAACAGCTCGTTAATAAATATTCTAGCGTTAAACACGTCGTGGATATACGCGGATGATCGAAGGTTGCTTGATACAGTAAAATAGAACGCGAGGGAGAAGTTTTGAGCCACCAGTTTTTCATATTAATAACGCTTTAAATTGCGAAATTCAAACGTTTATACACTGCTTTGTCAAATTAATAACACAGTTGATAGGTCAAAATGAATTTTCGAATATTATCGTGATTGACTGTGGACCTTTATGCAAAATTAAAATACAGTGTCTCCCATTAATATTCGGACGCTCTTAAAAAAACGATAACTTTTTTGATATTGCACCATACGATTTGAACTTTTTTGAGAAGTTAGAGCAATTAATTTACTACATGATGTGAAAAGAAATTTTTTCAAAAATTGCAATTGGTCAGAATTGTAGAGAAAATACTAAAAGTTGCATTTTACTTAAACTTACAAACTTACAAAGTTGTCTATATTGAAAATTTTAAAAATACGTTTTGTAGATCTGTGTCAATTATATGCATTGTAAAAGTTTCATCGAAATCGGTTGATGTGGGAAAAACGACAGGCATTGAAAGATGTGACCTTAGATTGATTGCAGTTGGAGGCCGAAAATCGTGAAAAATTGGAATTTCTACCATCTTTAAACGTTTGTAGCTCATTGCAACGTTGACCGATTTTAATGAAATTTTCAGAATATGTTTAATTGATACAAATCTACGAAACGTGTTTTCTACATTTGCAATATGAGCTCACATAAAAAATTTGTAAAACATAATTTTTAGTATGTAACAATTTTTTCAAAAATTCTTTTCACGTTACGTAACAAAACCGATTGTTCTAACTTCTCAAAAAAAATCAAGTTGTGTGGTCGAATATTTTAATATTAAAACGTTATCGTCTTTTTAAGAGTGTCCGAATATTAGTGGGAGTCACTGTATGTCGCGCCCAATTGCAACAACTAGAAGTTAAATAAAAATATATTTTCAATCTTAACAATTCTAATAGGTTGGAAATATTACAAAATAGTTTAGTAGTTGCACAGCACCGAGCTCAGAAATCTTCTTTTACATTATTAATTATCTTATAATAAAATGCTTAGATAACACTACTGGACATGTTTCACAATTGAAACAGCTGTTGAAAAATCCACTAAAAAGTCTTCAGCCATGGATTTTCAAAAATTATGATATAATCGGTGTTAAAAGAGAGAATGAAATTAGACAATCGCTCTCAGGAATTTCTCGACAACAAGGTGCGAAACGAAGCAGTCAACCGTTCCATCACGGTGCTAGGAAACTATAGTACCCCATCGCAGTTGCGTAGTTACTCACTGTAACAACAGTGTTCCCCCTGTTGATTCATCCGGGCCAAACAGCGGGTCAAACACAACAAGAGCGGCTTTTAGCAAAACGAGCGCTGACCTTCCTGCTTTAGTTACAGCAGGCTGCTCTTCTAACGCCGAAGATTAGGTTTCGCCGGCCGGGTTTTGTTTCAGCTGTCTGGCTTCATTAGCCCCCGAAGAGGCTCCCTCTATCTTTCTCTCCCTCCCTCTCTCTCTCTCTCTCTCTCTCTCTCTCTCTCTCTCTCTCTCTCTCTCTCTCTCTCTCTCTCTCTCTCTCTCTCTCTCTGCTGGCATTCCCCCTTTTAGATTCCGAAACGGTATTACCTTCGAGTTGTATTTTAATAGAAGTCGGTTCACGTTGAAACGGCGTGCAAGTGGCTCGGCTCGCGGCTCGTTCTCAGAATTTCAGCCGCACGAACGCTAATGGAAGGATCACGGCAACACGTTCCGACGGAACGAATCAATTTAATTATTTCTCGCAGCTAGCCAGGAAATATTCGGAATTGATGGAATTTGCCGTCGGGATAGTTCTGACAGGGGTCCGTTCTCGTTATCCCCCTCCACCGGCGACATTTTTGAAGCGCCGACATTATTCTAGCTCGCTGGAAACAATTTCGTTTTACGAGGAAATTCGAGCGACTCTTTGTTTGACGATAATAACAGCGGCGACAATAAAGCTGTCCGCTACGCCGGGGTAAAAGATAAATATTCAATGAAAGAGTCGGAAAGAAGAAACGCCGGTATGTAAATGAAAAGAATACTTGAACGAACGGATCAAGTTTATTAGTTTGAACGTTTGCTTTGAAAAAGGACGCATAAAAATAGTGCCATCTGAAAAAGACAGAAAAAATTAGGTTCGTTAAAATGCGCCTCGTTAGTTCAGAATAAAATGTGGCAGATTCCACGTCGAGGAACGAGGATATTATTTAACAGGGCTCTCGTTAATATGGAATATTACATTAATTTCATAACCGGGTGATTTTGTAGTAACAATATTCTCCCATAATAAACGTGAATAGAATACAATGGATAAAATCAAATTGTCGAATGATTATTTCATTATTTTGAATACAAAATGTTTCTACAAACTTATTTCCGGAGCGAAAGTAATGATATCGTATTTTTTTAACGAAATAATTATGAAATAAAGTGACATGTTATTTCAAATAATATTAAAATAATGTCCAGCAGTATATTATGGTATAATAAAATAAAAGGATTATTTGGGTACTGTGATTATTATCAGGCTACGTACTATAGAAGTAATTTACACAGTTTACAAACGCAAACAAAAATCTCAGCTCCCTTTTTAGTGGAAATTGGTCAATTAGGACGCCTTCGGATGCGCTTTTATTGCTGGCAGAGCACATATTTGTTCGTAAAAGTCTCCAGCGAGCGACTGCATCGACTGATCTGGAAGAAAAGGTGAAACCTGCGCGTTTTCCTTGGCCCGGTTCATTGATTTCATCCCGTTTGCCGAAGAAGAACGGTCGTTAGCTTGTATCGAGCGTAGCCATAGCTCTTGGGTCGCGTGAAATTCGAGAGGTTCGGGCCCTGAGTATATAAAATCGTGTTGTTCGTGTTCCCGGTGGCTGCTTCTCGAGTGTTAAAACAGAGATAGATAGAGAGAGAGAGAGAGAGAGAGAGAGAGAGAGAGAGAGAAAGAGAAAAAGATCGGACGGATGGAAAAAAAAATAGAAACACTTTTAGAGGCGCGTTCTCGAGCGGTGGCAGCCCGTCCCAAACGCAATTAACGCCGTCGCGTTAATTCGTCGTTGTACCTCGAACGAATTGTTTTCCCGGGAAGCTACTGAAAAACCGACGTTGCTCATTCAACCCACGCCGTGCCACGGAATAAATGTACACCTCGGAAATCGCGTCCCGGCACGGTTCTTTATAATTTTCGGCCCGAGAAGGAACACGATTTCGCGGAACGCAAATCGCGACGCTCGCCTTAATTGGACCCAGCAACGATTAATTAATTAGACGCCCGTCGAACGCTGGGACACTATCGCCTCGTTAAATCGGAATTTTCTGTTTGACAGCGAAGATTCCACGTTCATGGTTTAAATAGCTCTCTTTGAGAACGCTGCGGAGATCATTTAAGCTTTTGGATGTTTCAGAATGTCGACACGGGTTTGACAGTTATAGCTGGTAATTATTTTATTAAAGATTATTATAGGTTCCTCAGAAAACTGATTTTACCGACGTACGAATTAACCATGTATTTAATATGTACATTACATTCAATATGTAAATGCGAGCTTGGCGTTATTTAAATTTATAATTATGTCACACTATATAATTGATAAGACGTAAATTAAATGTCTGATGTAAGTTTGCTTTAATGATTTTCTTAACATTAAAACCACTAGATGAATTATAGTAGCCAATTTAATTTCAAATTAACTGAACATTGCTTGTTTCACCTCTAAATAATAGAACTACTTTACGAAGAAACTATTGAAGCATGATTTTTATGTACTTACAGTTTTCATTTTTTTAAAAAGACATATTTAAATAAGGCATATAATTGCAATTTTTATAAAATACTACAAATTTTTACTATTCAATACTCCCATTACTGAAACAACAGATAAGCAGTAGTATTAAAGTTCGTAAGTAGTATAGTCCGTAAGTGGTCAGCCCAACGAGTCTTCGGTAAATCACAGTGGGCTGAGAAATTAAATTTCGAGTATACCATGCATTACGCTAAAACTCGAGCAGTCCTGCATATTTATATTCGTTATCGACCGATATGGAGAGCTTTTGCATTAACAAATGCGACGAATTCTCTTTTAACAACCATTTACCGGCAGCTCTCTCGTTAAAAACAATATTCTGAAAATAAAATAACGAATATGGAAACAATTTGCGTGATACTATTATTTTAACAATCACTGCGCGACATGTAACTGCATGTTCATTACCATGTAACTGTATGGATCGCTGTAACTCGAGATAATTAGCCGGCGATGGAAATCGAAGTACGCCAATTGTGCACGAAAAATATGTCAAAAATTGTGAAATCAAATGTTGATCTAGCTGCATTACAATTAGCTAGTGTGTGTACACTTTCGAAAAAAATATGAACGTCGATACTTCTGCTCGGCACACTTTCCATTTGTTGCAAGCGCCATTGCACTCGGCACGCTCCATGTAGTCGATGAATGTTGATAATTTATTTTTACGAAAGTAGAATGCATTAAAAAGTAATGCATATTCTGCATCGATTTTTCCATCGAGGTCGCGAACATTTTTCTTTTTGTGCTGGTACAATTATGACACTTATTGGAGGACTATTGTTGGATCTAGATGTTTCTAGATTTTGCATTTAACTGAAAAGAATTTTAAAGCTTTCTTGAAAATTCCACTGATAGTAATCAATTATCTTATTCATACTGTGTTTAATTCAGAACAAAAGTGTATGAATAGAAAGACAATTTAAAGCAGCATCATTCTCAAAATGTGCATCTGTCTCCTCGAAACTTT
This sequence comes from Lasioglossum lativentre, assembly GCA_916610255.1. Lineage (NCBI taxonomy): Eukaryota > Metazoa > Arthropoda > Insecta > Hymenoptera > Halictidae > Lasioglossum > Lasioglossum lativentre. The sequence goes on along the minus strand of OU744364.1, from coordinate 19,357,480 downwards.
ACAGACTGTTTTATACGTATTTCGAGCTTTTATACTATATACTGTTATAATAAACGCGCGAATGAATAATTTAATATCTTCCTGGAATAAACAGTTTCAGTACATGGAAATATAAAATCTGAAATGGCTGATTATGAACCGTCTGGTAGACCTTAAATTGGATCCTAATGATGACGTAAAGTGTGTAAAGCGTGAGATACAGGTCTGAAGCTGCTATCAACGCGTATATTAACCTGCTTCTAACACGTCGAAGAAGAGCAGTCAACAGCAAGAGTACTTACCCTTGTGAACTAATATAGTGGTAAAGCAATATCATTTTTCATACGTGCTGAAACGAGATTATTCGTCATTGGTCGATAATAATGAATTAACCAGATTACAAAACAGCGGACATAACTGAACAAATAAAATAATTACTCCACACGAAATTGATCTGTACAGGGTATTTCAAAATTATATGTCGCGATCACTATAACGTGATTCTGCATCTTTGGATTTCTTCAAGGTCAAACATTTGTTTTATTGCATCCTGTAGTATTCATCGCAAAGAACCAAAGTCTCAATGGAACTGTAGATCTCAAGTCAGCCGTTCTCTTAAAAAACAACTTTACAGTTTCGTAAACTATTGTATTCCCTGTCTACAGGGTGTTTCAAAATGGTATTAACGTGGAGGGCATGATTCTTTTCTTCGTTTCTTCATACATTTATTGCTTGTGTACAAAATGCTAAATCACTGATAATGAAAGAAATCAGCGGAGAAAAACCAATGTTTCTGTTTCGCGGAACGGAATTGAACGGAATTGAACGGGGTTGTTGAAGCGATCCGGAGGAGAAGAAATCGGATCGAGAGGAGAATTTTTTCGAGTTCACGATCGGCGCTCTCGGAAGGCTCGTGGGAAACGGTTAAAGGCCATCGCGCAACGAAATTAACAAAGTTCCGGCAAGGGACGCGATGCCGGCGCGGAAGTCGAATCCTTTCGAAGCGTTTCGTTGTTCAAATCGAATTCCCGGGCGTTCTTTGAGCCTGGTACACGATATCACGGGGATTCGTATCGGCCGAGCGAGTGTTTTAGCATATGCATGCGCCGCGAACGAAAACGTTGCCGTTTCCGGGCGCAGAAAGCTCGACGGAGGATTCTTTTTAGCCGTTGCGCTCGACTCTTCAACCACACCAACGGTTTCCCTCCTTTTATTTGCTATCGGAACCTCCTGGCCAGCTGTTTCTCCTGCAATTCTACAAATTCTGGTGGCCAGAGCTGTATTTAATCGGCCAGAGGTCGATTCTGATTGTCCGGATTTACGGAAACCCTTCATTCACCGAGCCCAATTGTTTTTTCTTGCGTACTCTAACCCTCCAACGCTTCCAACACACTTTTCCCTTTTTTATTCTTAATTAGAAGCTTCGAACCATTGCGAAAGCTGGGATCATTACCGATTCACACTTTGAGTACCAATAGGATCAACACAATTGATCTTTATACTATTTATTTCGATTAGAATCTACGAGATGAGAAAATGTTTCAAACATCACTATTATTTATCAGAATTGGAAAAGAAAGACTTATTTCAGTGAAGGGAATATAAACGCTAGAATACTTCAGTATTTGCGAACATTACTGCAAGTATAAATATATAGTAATGGTCAGACATTGAAATGAAGTGTCACAATTAGTTCCTCAATTTTCTGAATACACACTTTTCCCTTTTGTATTCTTAATTAGAAGCTTCGAATCACTGCGTATGATGGGATCATTACCGATTCACACTTTGAGTACCAATAGGATCAACACAATTGATCTTTATACTATTTATTTCGATTAGAATCTACGAGATGAGAATATGTTACAAACATCATTATTATTTATCAGAATTGGAAAAGGAAGACTTGTTCAGTGAAGAGAATATAAACGCAAGTATACTTCAGTATTTGCTAACATTACTGGAAGTAGAAATATATAGTATTGGTCAGACATTGAAATGAAGTGTCACAATTAGTTCCCCAATTTTCTGAATACACACTTTTCAGTCAAGAACAATATTTATTTACTCACTATATGTAAGTCTCACGAATCTTTCAGTCTTCTTTATACTGAAAAAAATGGCTCAATTGGTGGGCAAGTGGTGGCCATACCCATTAAATAAGCTGCATCGATTTTCTGTGATCTTCTATGGAGTGTGGCCTTGGATGTGTCAAAGAAAGAGACAGTTCTGGAGCTGCAGAGTCGAAAGCATGGTAAAGCGAAATTGGCCGTTTGACCCGTTGACCAATCGGGTGCTGGAAGGGGCGACTAAGCTATCCTGGGTGGTGCGTTCGCTGGTCGGCGCGGAATTCGCCGTGTCCCCGTCTAATTCCAAATGTTAGCATGTTAGCAGCCCGGACGGAACGGCGCGGCGTGCAGAGGCCGCGATGAATCAGCCGGACGTGCTTCACCGGTAATTTCGGATGAAGTACGGCCGCCACGGGAAATCTGGCGACGAGTGACGCCTCGCGTCCCAGCGGAACGTCGGAAATATCCTCGTTCTGTCCTTATGATCGCAGTCCGGCCTAGCGACGTTCCTCGATTTCCCCGAGACCATTCCGAACGGGGAACGCCATCGACGTTTAGCCGCGGAATCGTCGCGGCTCGAATTTTTCTGTCTCTCCAGCTGCGTTCCGTGTATGTTCGATTTTCGAACGCGATGTCTGCGCCCCTACGGTCCTTTGTGAAAAGCCGGACAGCCGTTGTTTATCGCGCTCTCTCATCGTTTTCGACGGGCCCGGCGCGGCGATCGGCTTTGACCGCTTTTTCAGGTTAGTTAATGCCGGCTAGCGGAAACTGGATTGCCGTCGGTCTCCCTCTCTGGGAAGGAATAAACTGATCGTTTGTTTGATTTCAATCCCCGCGGCCGATCCGCAAACTCCTGCGGAATGCGCTCGCGATACTCGCGGAACGTGCAGCATTTTAACCAAAAAAATTCGTGCACCGTATACGGCTTGCGAAAAAACTATCCCCGAGTAATGGTCAAACGAGAAACGAGTCGTTTCGAATATTTTTCTATTTTTTCGCGACATAGAGTGCGTAATTTATCGCGCGATAGCGAAACCGGCGAATCTACGGGCGAAAACGCCGCACAAACGCGGGGTAACGGTTTTTTGAACGCGGCTCCGTTTGCGAGGAAATACAATCGGATACCTCGCTCGCGCGCGCGTGCCTTTCAATGCGTTCGGCTAATACGGCTGATCGTGACCGACCGTTTCTACTTGGCAGTTTTTTCCTCCATAGAACGTCCCAATTTTCTATCCTATTCTGTTGGCGGATAGCCCCCTTTTCAAGTGAGCAAAATATAAACTAACACTAGAATACAGAATATTTGAAAGTGTTGCATTAGTGCAAGTAGAATTGCTGATTAATATCGGACACACGAGCCAAGTGATTAGAAAATACATTTTCATTTAACTTCGATTTTTTGCAATTTACATGGACAACTTTCATTTTGCATAAAGATTCAAAGTTTTCACGTAACTTTTCCATACACGGATAAGGTATGCATCCTTTTATGAAAAATCTGCACTTTCGAGTCGCAAATCATAGTTCACACGGTATACCAGCACTTTCGTTATTCGAACGCTCACTTTGTCTATACTTTATCCAGAGTTAGGCATTATTTCGATAAAAAATTATTTAAAGAAGTATCTTTATTCGACGAGAATTTATCCGACGAATAAAGATTATTTTTTTTTATTCGAAGCGGATTTATTCGAACTTCGAATAATTTTTTTATCTTTTATTCAAAGCCTCAAAGCGACCGACCAACAGCATACATACATTGTAAGCACCTGGGGAATCAAGCATTATTGACAATTTAAACTTTCATATTTTTATAATACGAATAATATTTTTAATACGAATGAGTTGTAGAGATCATCCCGATGAAAATGAGTCCAAACACGACATAATTTGGACTATCTTTAATAAGATTATAATTTTTATCGTAACATTACGTATCAGTAAAAATTGTGGGATTACACACGAGTTTAGACTCATTTTCATCGGAATGATCTCTACAACTCATTCGTATTAAAAATATTATTTGTATTATAAAAATATGAAAGTTTAAATTGTCAATAATGCTTGATTCCCCAGGTGCTTACAATGTATATATGCTGTTGGTCGGTCGCTGTCGCTGGTCTTTCAGGTTCAGTGCTCGTCGGGCCTGGTCGCTGTTTATTCGAGCTGGTAAATGTTATTCGAAGATTTATTCGAATTCTTCGAATAAAAGATGAAAGATAAAAGATGAAAAAATTATACGAAGTTCGAATAAATCCGCTTCAAATAAAAAAATTATCTTTATTAGTCGGACAAATTCTCGTCGAATAAAGATACTTTTATTATTCGAACCTTCGAATAACGAATAAAATTTTTTTATCTTTTATTCGTTATTCCAAATTTTTATTTAGATAAAAATTTTGCCCAACTTTGACTTTATCCCACCGTACTTCGAACCGTTCGATACTCCATCTGGATATCACCATCAACTGAACATTTCCATAAAATGGAACACCTAACATTTCCCCATCTCCGTCCACTCGGCACGAAGAACAGCTCGCTGTTCCACAATTTACGAACTATCCCCGTTCTCCCGAAAGATAGTTTCTCCTTCGAAAAGAAAGGAAAAAAGAAGAGGGAACAGCAAGCCCCAGATTTTCAATCCAGCATCGTTTTCAGCAGACGCGTTTTCCTGCGCTTCGTTCCACGCGCTCGGAGCTTCGGCTCGTTATTAAGCGCCCGGAAAGAAAGGGGCGTCTCGCGAGACAGGAGGAATTCGCGCGATTCCATTTTTCAGCGCTCCGTTCCGCGAACAATCGTTGCAAGTATTTCAGTAACGAACGTTGCGGAATAAAGGCCCCGGGTCCCTTTCCCGCGGTGATAAAAGCGGCCACGAGTCGTTTCGCGACGCATCCCTACGAACGCGTGTTTCCGGAGCGAACGTATTGACCTTGCAACGTGGAAGCATGGTGCAGGGTCCTAGTGACGATCGCGAAACCATAATAAATTTTTTTTTTAAATGTATACTGACAAAAAGGACACAGTCTCCCCCACTAATATTCGGACACTCTTAAAAAAACCATACGATTTGAACTTTTTTGAGAAGTTAGAGCAATTAATTTACTACATGATGTGAAAAGAAAATTTTTCAAAAATTGCAATTGGTCGGAATTGTAGAAAAAATACTAAAAGTTGCATTTTTTTGTAGGTCTACATTGAAAATTTGGAAAATATTTTTTGTAGATCTGTATCAATTATATGCATTGTAAAAGTTTCATCGAAATCGGTTGATGTGGGAAAAAACGACAGGCATTGAAAGATGTACAAATCCTTAGATGGATTGCAGTTAGAAGCCGAAAATCGTGAAAAATTGCAATTTCTACCATCTTTAAAAGTTTGTAACTCATTGCAATGTTGACCAATTTTAATGAAATTTTCAGAATATGTTTAATTGATACAGATCTACGAAACGTGTTTTCTACATTTTCAATACGAGCCCACATAAAAATAATTCCGGCCAATTGCAATTTTTTGCTACGTAACAAAACCGGTTGTTCTAACTTCTTAAAAAAATCCAAGTTGTATGGTAGAATATTAAAAAAGTTATCGTCTCTTCAAGAGTGTCGGAACATTAGTGGGAGTTACTGTATACTTTTGGGACAATATTTAGCGCACTTGAATTTAGTTGTTCCTACGATAACAAGGTGATAGGCACAAAGTGGGGCAGAATAAATTGGAATGGAATTGCGACACACAGGACGATGGAGCCGCGGCTCCGACAGGATTCAGGCCTTGGCAGGCTCAAGAAGAGCTCGACTCGCCTCTCCGCGATACTCTACGGATAAAGTTCCCATTGTCGGATATATTCGGCTGGTAAACAGCGCACGCATTGTTCGGGTATTAAGAGGAGGGATTTCCTCGGTTAGCAGAAGGTCCTTTCTTAGGTGCATATCCTGGTGCTCGCGTACAGAGCGATACTCTCGAGGCGGTGGCCTCTTTCCGCGCGCAACTCCGTCAGTGCCCTCCTCCTCGTGACGCTGCAATTTCCTTGGGAAAGAATGCTCGAGCGACGCGGAACAGCTCCTCCTACCGGAGCTGTAATGAATTTTTGTTTGCGGGGATTTCATCGTGCCGGCACTTTGAGTGCAACCGCTTTCGCGGTGCTTCGGGGAATTTCGCCGGCGAACGATGATTGAGGAATTTCGAAAGCGTCTGTCACTCGGCGACGTAAATATTCCACAGGAAGTCGCCTCCGAAGAGAAAGAAAATTTTTCGAAGCCGGTGCTTCCGGGTCTTTAAAATGTAATTGGATTTTCGGAGACGAAGGTGACAGCAAATCTAGAGCAGAATTTTATTTTAGCGATGGTTTAATATTAGGAGAAAAGCTGAGCACGGGTAATGCACAGTAAGAGTATTAGTAGAGACAAGTTTAACTTGGTGTTCACTGTGATCGCTAGAGAATTAATTTTATATAGAAGGAAGTATTTTTCTTCGACAAGGTTGCTCCAGTAAAGAAAGATGATTCAGGATTAATAGTCTTTCGGGCGATTAAGTTTTTAAAGTTATTGGACCGACAATATAAAAGTAGGGGAGCTGACTTCATAATAAAAGGAAGCTCCACTGCTTTAAATTTCTTCAAGATAAAAGTTGGTAACTCATTATTCTTCCATTATAAAATATTCCTTGAACACCCGGATGTCCATCAAACCAATGAACCTAATTCCCTCGATCCTCAGTCCTCTACCTAGCCGTGAACTTCAGGTGAAGTCAGACAATAACACTTCACGCGGTCTGCTCTACAGTCTTAAAACCACTTCCTTGCCACAAACGACCGGAACTCCTGGCTACCATTGCCACAATCACCATTAGGTCTTCATGATAGTCTTCCACAAACTTTGCACATGCTAACGGGTTGCGCGCGGTGTTCCCCTATTGAGAGGCGAGTGCTATTCTTCGGGAACTTCGTAATGCTACGAGTTATTTGTAATTTCATTGTCAGGTTACGATCTTGACAACTCATTTCATAACTCAGGGACTCAAGTATTCAACAATTCGAAGACTCAATAATTTAATATTCTACACTTCAATAACTCAGGGACTCAAGTATTCAACAATTCGAAGACTCAATAATTGAGGTATCCTACAATTCAATAACTCAAGGTTTGAATCATTCGACTACTCGAGGATTCAATAATTCAGAAACTTGAGAACTCGAATATTCAACAATTCAAAAACTCTATAATTGAAGTATCCTACAACTCAATAACTCAAGGGTTGAATCATTCGACTACTCTATGATTCTGCAAATCAATAATTTAACAACTCGAATATTCAACAATTCATAGACACAATAATTTAATATCCTACACTTGAATAACTCAAGAACTCAACTATTCAATAATTCGAAGACTCAATAATTTAAATACTCATTTCAATAACTCACGGGTTAAACCATCCAACTACTCGAGGATTCAATAATTCAGTAATTCAAGAATGTAAATATTCGATAATTCAACGGTTTGATAACTCAATAATTCTGGTGAACTCAATAATTCGACAATACAATAAATACTCAATAAATCAATAAATTCGGCAATTCGACAAATTCAAAGGAATCACGCTGCGATTTCCCTCCGGTCTACAGTATTCAGGACCCCTTCTACTCCCGTATTAATCAAGCAAAACGAGAAAAAAGCTAGTTATGAAATCTGAAGAGTCATTTGTTCCGTTCCAAAACCTCGCCCCACTTTCACCGATCGAACCCCGTGTATCCGACAACGATAACCATTGCGCAACGAGCATAAAACGAGCAGGAGAAAAACGAAATTCTCGCGTTCCGATCATGATTTGCTCGATCCACCTAAATAGCACCGGAGAAGCGGCGTACCCGGTGCGCCGACGGATCGTGGGCGAAACGAAATCGTTGGATGCATCCGGCGTGTCGATAGCAGTGCAAGATCGACCGATGCACGGTCCTGGGAGATTAATCCGCAAAGGTTTATCGGTCGGAGGAACCATTTAAACCGGAGAGAAATTACCAGCGGGACTCATTTCGCGGTTTCGCGCGGCGCGGTCGTCCATTGAAATCGTTCCGTGTCGGTGGGAAGAAAATGGAGCCGGCTCTCTACATCTAAATAGATATAAACTATCCACTCCGTAAACCTTTAAATTTACTAGGTTCGTTTTACTGATCAATCTTTCATGTAAGGTTTCGTGGATGTTTCAGCAATATTCATGAATTGTTCAAGGAAAAAATAAAAATTGGGTTCGGTGTGAGCGATCGAGTACAGTCATTACAAGAAGCCTTCAAATGGCTATTCCAAGGAAGATTAATTTCGGTTCCTTTTCATAGCGGATACGACAATGGCAGTTGCATCAACACTTGAAGCACAGGTCGTAAAATGATTTCGCAAGCTAATGATGCAAAAGGTACGAGCGGGGTGGAGGGGAATTGATGCAAGGAATTTGCGAAATAGCGGCGCATAGTTCGTCGATTTTATCGGTCGTTTCGCGGCGAACGTTGAAAAAGAGAGAGAGAGAGAGAGAGAGAATAGGAGGAGAAGAAAGAGACGAACGCCGGGAGGTAGTGAAAAGTGTTGCCGTCGCCAGGCGTTTCATCTCGTGGACCAGGAGGGCAGGCGTTACGGGAAACGGGGGGGAAAAATCGTTCTTTCGAGAGACACTCGGTGTACTCCGCGAACAGGCGGCGTTCGTGAAAATTGTAAAGGATGGAGAGGGGCCGGATAGAAAAGGGCGTGATTGTAAAAAACGCGCGGGAACTTCCGCTAGGATGAAAATGAATGCGCGGATTCGTCTCTATTCGCCGCGGATCCTCCCCATTCGTCGCTCTCCTTCGTCCTGTCGCGCTTCCGCTACTTATCGAACAGGCTTCCACGCGAAATATTAATCTCGCCGCGATCTCCGCCATCCAGTCGCGTCTTGATCCTCGTTTCGACACCTTCCACACCTGCGAACGTATCGTTCAATCCGGAAGTTCCAATCTTCGAAGGGTATTAATCGGGATTCGCTTGCTTTTGGACGAAATAACATTAATTTTAGTGCTAGGAAAAATTGAATTGTTTATTACAAATTTGTATGCATTTTTAGTTTTAACACTGCCCTATCACTTTTGGAGAAAATATAATCGACCCCATTGCTAGAGGAAATTAAATACATCATTTTTGTGCTAGTTTTTTAATCTCCGTTTTAATAACTTTTAAATCCACGTTTTATGCGTTCAAACCTCCAAGTATTCATCAGAATTTGTTTATGTTTTGGTGAAAATGAAATTAATCTTACTGTGAAAGAAAATTGAAATGAGTATTACAAATTTTTGTACGTATATGAAAACTTTAAAATTTTTTGGAGAACAGGATAATGATCCTTTCGAAGTATATAATAAAAGAATTATTGATTATCTTAATGGTCGTCTGACAAGACCCGGAATCAAACAGAAATTTATTTGCTCGATTAAAGGGTCCATCGTGTTCGAAATGCGATTCGAATATCCCACTATATACATATTATGGAATGCGACTAAACTGAATTTTAAGCGATCGTGGATGCGACAGGCGCATAAAATCCGCACTCCACAGGGATTTAGCTTGCAATAAATATCCGCAGAATATCATTATATAATAATACTATCAATATTACAATACAATTAACAGTACCGTCCTCGTTGGGTCCTGTGCGATTCGAAATGGATTTTAAGTACGAATCAATTGTGAAATTGATAAAGATGCACCATTTCCCTTATCGTTAAATAATGAATGTTAATTGTCGATGCTGACTCGTCTTCCTTGCTTCGAGTACAGTATTCATCAAAGACTGTAATTAATCTTGGGAAAGTACTCTATCTCAGTCTATCACGTCTATACTCAGTTTAGAACTCAATTAATAGGCTTCCGGTGGATAGAGTGGTCAATTAACATTAGGACCATCGAACGATGAACACGACTGACATATATTTCTTGCAATAACAACATTAAAATTCAGCTTTCGTACGTTTTTCATGTAAAGGAACGTTTCATTGAACAGACTAAAATAAAAGAGGTACCTACGCCGCGGGTAGATGTTCGAAGACGTTCGATTTCACGGAGCTGGTTCCAAGAGGCACATAGATGGCCTCATGTACTATAATCTTTCCCATTGAATAGAGCCGGAGCCGGATCGACATTACGGGGGTTAGTTCGAAACTTTGTTCGGAAGAAATCGTTGCCGGGCGGTCGCGAGCAGTTGGGAAAACTTGTTCTTCCGTATTTATGACAGCTGCGGTGACACGGGGCGAACGTTCCAAGGGGGCCACTGTGATTTTTCCGATGGTTTTTCTTTCTGCTCCTCCCCCATAACCGTCGCTTCGGAAGAACGAGAAACCGCCACGAGGGGGCGAAAAACTCTTTCCCGGCCTTTTTCTCTTTCCAACGACCCCGAAAAAGCTTCGCCGTTACTTTCGCCACGATCTCTCACACCGCAAGCACGCTGTCGTGGAAATGCCGCGCCGTCGAATATTTCACGGCTGATCGAAATATTGTGGAAATATTTTTTATGGCCAGTAACTCACAGTGGTAGAAAAAGCGACGTGGTTATTGATATTTCGAATTAATTTTAATTATTAGTGTCAAAGAGAATTCATCGACCCTAGATTATTGTCAACTCACTGAAATTATTAAGAGAAGAAATTTTAAGAAAGAAAATAAGCAGAAAATTTTAATTTCGAATGAAATTCTTGTAATGCCGATTGGACTACTTGTTTCTCTATTATAGAAGTAATAATATAGTAAATTGATTATTGTTTACTGTTTACTGTTGTTGTTTGCTTCCACGATTAAATATTTTATTATTATTACAGCAAACACATAAACAGCCAAATCCGGACCAGAATCTATTGAGCAGTGGTTAAACTGTTTAGCATAACGATAATATGTGTCAGACACTAAAACGTGCATATTGATTGAACCACCATATTCAGTCTAGCGAGGAATTAAAACGTATAGAAATTACTGTTACATATCAGTTGATTCTATCGTTCCTATAACCGAGAACCGATATTCACATTTTTAAGCAACTTTCGTATCGTTATTGTCACTAGACTACCACGACAGTCTACATTCTGTATGACATTTACGTGTAAAATGTATTGTTCGATTTGATAAACACTCTGTTTAATATTGCAGCGCCCGTAATTAACGATAATTGTAATTTCCTTCCCAATAATAACAAACGAATCGCGATTATTAATTAATAATGCCTGTCCGGCCAGCCGTGTTTGTTCGAAAACCATCGAAACGGTTCGTATAATGGCGAGTCGATCATTTTGATAGGGTATCGATGCAACAAAGAAAACATCCAATTACTATACAGAGGGTGTCCCAAAATTCCTTCAACTCCCTGAAATGGACGGTTCCTGAGGTCATTCGAAGCGACATTTTCCTTTTCTTTGTGACGGATAGAGAACAGTTCCCTATTAAATTCTTCATAGGAATCTGTTCAGGATCGTCTCTGGAAGGAAGCGCCCTAGATACCTTTTCATATCATAGTGACAAAAACGAGAGTCTGGCCCTAAGTGATACAGATAATGAACAACGTGTTCCATTCATTCTAGGGATATACAAACCCTTGCGTCTTTACTCTCGGGGGCTAGTACTCTCGTAGACTCAAACCGTGTCACGTCGTGCTGCATCTCGTAAAGTCACTTCCAGTGAGATCGGGCTAAAGTTCCCCTTCGATCAAATATAACCGTACAGATTCCGCTAGTCCGGTATCAAATCTGTTAGGCTCTTCTTAAGTTGATTTCGAGACCCCCGCATTGCCAGTGCGTCAAAACCGAGCATCTTAGGTAATAATATCAAACATATACTACTACTTCAATTCAGTCGCGACACCAATTGTACATACCACATTCTTTATTAGAATATATTTGTGTTGTTTGGTAAATCGTGCAATTTTCTTAAACCCTTAATTATTGACCAAAATCCTAATCTAGTAATTGAACGTTCCCACACGATACAATCTTACCGCTCGGATTGTATCAATTAAATTATATTAGTTACGAGGCCCACTCACTATCCTTGGCGGCTCCCTGATTATCACATCAGGTTCGTCTGCACTCTTAACCATCCTACGCGGCTCCCTGATTATCGCATCAGGTTCGTCCGTTTCCTAGCAGCACCCTGGTTACGCATCAGGTTCGTCTGCACTCTTAAAACCTTAATCCAAGAGTAATAACACCTCGCCGGCTACTCGTGCTACTTCACGGCCTTGGCTCGTAACATCTTAACGAAAAACACGGACCAATCAGAGCGCGACCAAGACGCGTGTCGGCAAAGATCGTCCGGCGCGCCAGTCGAGCCGAAATACGACGAAAGCCGTCCCGACTCCGACCCATCGTGTTAAACATCTGGCGCATGACGACACGACCTCCATGTCAACACGGACGGGCCTCGCGTATTTGACCGCGCATTCCAAATACAATGAAAACCTTACTGTACGATTTAGACCACTGTTTTTATGACTACTACACATGGACGGTTTGCGCGTATCTGCGATGAGGAAAGTCCTCGTATCAAGAACTTACTGACCCAGACGACTGCTGGCGTATCGGACCATCTTTGCCAACGCGCGTCTAGGTCGCGCGTATTAGTCCGCGTTTTTCGTTAATAACTCCTAAACAAAGCCGCAGCGGACATTTTGGAAAAGGAAAATGTTGCTCCAAATGTCCTCAGGAACCTCCCATTTCAGGGAGTTGAAGGAATTTTGGGACACCCTGTATAGTTATTTTGGGCAACGTGACAATTTCATATCGCGTGAAAACATTGGGAAAATGTATTGTTACGTGTGCAGACGTTTCCGTTTGTGACTCTAGACCCTTCCGGAGATACAGTGACTCCCAAAAATATTCGAACTCTAACAATAAGTATAACTAACTTTACGATTTAATAATTCGTTTGTTCATAAAGCAATCGCCCTGGGAATTGCTTCTAGTAATAAAGCATTTATTAATGTTGATAAACATACGTAGTTTATTTGAAAAATATACATACGTTTCATAATAAAAATTAGTAAACGAAATAATGGACCATTTGTGACTCGCAAAAATATTCGGACAATAATAATTTTTCTATTTAGATAATGTAATTTTTGCATTACAAAATTTGTTTAATACTTCTTGGCATAACCAATTTGTTTAAGAACATGTCTTAACCTGTTTGCCATATTATTTGAAACTTTAAAAAAATATTCAACAGTTATATTCGACCACTCGGTTGAAAGTCTTTGTTTTAATTCGGCTATGGATGTAATTGGGGTTTTTCGAATTTTTCTGTCCAATTCATCCCACAAATTCTCGATAGGATTTAGGTTCTGTGATTGGGGCGGCGGAAGAACAATTTTGGGGCAGCGGTATAATAAAAATGCTTGCACAATACGTGACTTGTGCTTGGGGTCGTTGTCCTGGTAAAACTTAAAATTATTATTAAGCCCCATTTTTTCAGTACTTTGAACTACATTATTTTTCACTGTATTACAAAAATCTTTAAACTCTTGATCTAATCATTTGTTATCTAAAAACATCTCTAAACTTGACGGCTCTGAATGGGAATGCCTAACTCGTGCGGATTACTATTTTACGAAGTATGAACTCGCAGCAAATTGCGAGGTAGGCAAAAGCGGCTCCCTATCTCCTTCTCTCCTCATAAAACATATCCAATAGAAGATCATCTAACGGCGAACAGTCCGTAATCCCATCGACGGTTCGAGAGGGCGTCTCAGCTCGCGCCTACTTCTTTCAAGCTACTTAAACCGCGTCAAAGGAACCGCCGCTCCGTAAGAATTTTCCTCACACCATCCTCCAGCCCGTGTGATGCAAAAGTCCGCCGCACTCGATGGCTGAAAAAGGGAGAGGATGCAGGATCGACGAGATCGGCCAAATCGTCGATTCGTCTGCGTCTCCGCTCTTCCACCGAAGAACCTTCTCACCCTTCCCACCCCTCCTTTGTAATCTCCTTATTGCTCCTCGACACAGAGAGAGAAAACACCGAGGCGAAAAGATATTTCCACCCTTGCTCCCGTATTCATTGTAATAGCTCAATTTTTTGCACTTTGCGTGCACTCTCTGATCGACTTTCGCAAAAAGGAATCGCCATCGAACTGCATATTTCGTGCACTTTAGAATACACGTTCGAAAGTCGAAAGCTGTCAATATAATTCTGTATTATTCTCTGAGATCTGTGATTCCTCTTTTTAATTATTAGGTTGTTGCATATGAAATGTCCGATTTTTAACAGTGACGTTAAGCAGATATTTTTTTCGAAGTAAAACTTTATTGATCAAAGTAACCACCATTGTAATCAACATATTCTGTCAATAGATAAATGGAATTTTGTAGTGGTTCACGTTCATCATTTATGAAATTGTCATCTGCATTTCTTTTCACCATCGACGATACATGATTAATGCTATCGTCGATACATTATTCTCGCACATTAAAATAAACTTTATTTAAAATTAAATTATTTATTTATTTCAAATTAAACACCTTCGAGTAATTTATGAACCTCGTGAACTGAAAATAGTGACGCAATCGATTAGCCACGTCGGAAGGGCCACGAATTAATTTGTACGCCTAATAAATTGTACTATTTTGAAACACGCTTCTCTCGGTGCCCATGGCTACAATAAACGCATGATCTACGATCTAGCAATCGACTACCATTGATTACAAAAAATCGCAAAATTTTTTTCCACAAATTGCTTCTATAATATTATATTTTGATATTCGAAGTTGTTCGACTTTTATAAACGTAGAACGGAGCAGCTGTTTGCCTCATTACGATTAAAGTATTAATAAATAACCAGTGAAATATCAATCAGCTGGACACTAATTTGTGCTGGAAGAAAGTGCATTCTAATCAACGTGCACTTCGGAGCATCGAGCCAAGACAATTTCTCAACACATAGCAGACTAATGGTGAGTTAACATTTTCTTTGTGTAAATCGTATTTGAATCTTTAAACGCGTTTTTCTTAAAACTGTATTTTTCATATTGACAACCATGATATCTCAAAAGCTTATAGAACGGATTTCGCTCAAATTTGTATGGTATAGTCAGCACATCTATAGTTCTCGCCCGTACCAAAATATTTCTGATATCTGCCACAATTTTTTTTTTAAGCTGAAAAATTCGAAAAAAATGACGAAACTTGGAACTTAACTTTTAAAACCGTGCCAAAAATTCAATTTTCGATATTTCTCTATTATTTTGATACCGGCGACAGCCCCAGGTCTACATATTAAAATGCCGTTTAATTTTTCTATTTCAGATAATTGAAACCTCCGGAATCATGGTCGCTGTCATCCAACTTTTTTTTACACATACGTGTCTTGCGAACGGTGTAAAGTCGATTCAACTCGTTATTTTGGTTTGAGAAAATTCTGAGAGACTGTTAAAATGTCAATGAATGTGTGATAGAAATTTCAAGATTGTATGTTTTAAGAGTCCATCAAAAAAAAATTCCCAAAGAAAGCAAAAAAAAGTAGCTGTCTCATAGGATGACCCCCTTAAAGAATCTGACCCGGTAAAAAGTCACGCGGCCAACAGGTTAATCGTTGAAGGTCCCGGACGATGGTGCATAATCGCGGCGAAACAGCGGTGCCGCAACTTTTCCCCTCAATCATAATCGCGAGCAGGCCCATAGGTGTCTCGGGCAGGACCTAGGGGTACGCCACGGCCGTGAATGTTTCTCGGAGAAAAGTCGTGCGCCTGCATATCCGGTGTACTCCCGGACTAATGACGTGACTACGGACATTTGTACGTGTCACGTGCAGCTTCCGCGGGCGAACTATCGGGCCCGCGCATTAATAATGCACCCGTGGCTTCCGGTGGACGGACATAAATGGGCCGACGATCGTCCTGCGCGCCCACAGCGAGCGATTCGCCTGCATATTTCATTTCGCCCCGAACTGGAATCGAGAGGTCCATAAGCCGAGCATCCGACGATTCGTCAGGCTCGAGAGCTCCTACCGCCTAAAATCGACTCGGCTGCCTCCGGTCACTACTTTTTCCCGAATGCAGTTTGACAGTTTTTCGTCCGCCTTCCACTCGACGCAGCGACTGGACCTCCTGCGTCTACCGTGCAATCTGTCGCGCACTGCATTTCCCGTAACGCTGTCCAAATTTTGACTTCTCTATTAGCGACTTAAAGGGGAATTCCGATTTGGAGTAGTCAATTATCGACGACACAAAAATGGTCTGGTTAATAGGTATGTGTTTTGAAATTTGGTATACACGTTTGAGTATATTTTAATGAAAGAAGTATGAAGGGAAAATCATTGAACAAGTGTCATGAAAGTATTCTTCGTCCGTGAGAAGGTGGCACATACCATGTGGTCTACTTAAGTAAAGTCACCTATAGAAATATCTCTTCAGGTTATTGTGACGCAAAAACGTGATCTGTTGTGACAATATCTGGCAAGAACATATTTCTCCCAAGGTATTTTTTGTCGGAGTTATCAAGGTCATCGTTATTTTTGTATACATAACTGCAGTTTTTTGTGTAGCTGATCGAAAAATACATTCTGTGACGTATAATAACATGACCTTCAAATGACCTTCATCTTAGAAAAAGAAAATCAACACTCCGGAAAAAATAACCTTGAGAAAAAAATAACGTTTGAAAAGAATTCACCTTGTGATACCATTTATATTGCATTACAAACATTTGTTTTGTCATCACTAGACTCCGAATTTTATGCATTTATGGCAAAAATGAGTACGTGAAATTTTGGAACAGTGAAAAAATTAGAAGACTTTAAGAGTATTAATATATTATTTTCACTATATTAAAATTATTAGTGAAAAATATACATTTAGCTCTTGTGTCTTGCATTTGATGCACTTTTGATGAACTTTTTATTCTGTATAAAGATCCGGGGTCTAGTCATCACAAATAAAGGAAATATTTAGATAGATCACCCTGTATTTCGGGTGAGGGGCAACAGGGGATCTCCGAGACCCCACTCTTAATACTAACATAATGGTGGGGGGTAGTGGAGCCAGAGTCGCCAGATCAGGGGAATTGGCACGAATTTACGGGAAAACCCTTTCTCTGCCAGTACCGGATTAGTCACGTAAAACTGTGACACACGCACGACAGAGACGAAACGCGTCACGTGACCAAGCAGTGGCGAAAGAGTGGGGGAATAGCGTCGTAGAAGGGGAACGGTAGAGTGGAGAGACAAGTCTTAATCTGGCGAAGGCGTAGCGTTCGTTCTCGACCGTGACTCAATTAGTTGTTCTCGTTTCAAGGCATTAGCGGAACTCGCCAGATTGATTAACGCGCAGCGCCGGGTAACTCGCGTTCCTATCAATTAATGTTAAACCTGTATCGCGCGGCTTGCGCGTAATCCCGAATGCGCGAGCGGGACGCGTGCGGCCGCGCGCCTCGCTGACAATGCGAGACCGGGCGAGCGCGATAATTATGTTATAACCAATTAATGCGCCCGCTCGAACGTCCGGCTCGCCTAACGAAACTATGCGCCGTGAAATCGCGCGTGCACGGAGAATGCAGCTGTGCGTCACCGTGTCCTTGCATTCACGAAACGCATTCACGAGACGCATCCTCGAGACGCGTCCATTCGGGAACTCCTCCGAGCACGCTCCTGCATTCATCCTTTTGTCCTCCTCCTTAGCATTGTCTACGGACCGAATCCCCGAGATCCTCGATCCTCCATCGTGATCATATCGCAGGCAATATGGCCACTTGTTTGCCGAATCGTTAAATATTTGCGGGCGGATCTGCTCCTTCCGATCTATGAGTGTTCGGTTAATATTGTTAATAAAAGTTCTGTGAAAAATAACTTTAAGGTTGTTGGTATTCCTAAATGTTAATGCTTTTAGCGCAAGGTTCGATCAATTTGTTAATAAATTTACAAAGCAATTTTGCAAATTAACAAAGTAATTCCGACGTTTCGATCGTTGTTTAGATCATCTTCGGGGGGTTACTAGGATTGCGTCTGTGAAAATTTTGAAATTTCAGAATACAACAAACTTTGAAATTGTAATTTAATTTATTGAAGAAATACTCACTAGCTTTGCGAAGAGAATTAATAACTTCGGTGAGAGAATGAAATGCATGTTTACTACCTGCCTATACTGCCTATACTACCATATATGGTATACAAGTAGCTTTGAGAGGTTAGTAAGTTATGATTGTGTTCAAAAAGTATTTCAAATTTACCGCCTAATATTGATGGATCTGCGATCCTTTACGTTCTTGTCTAATGTTTTTCTGTCTCACCTCACTGTCCCCATAACCGGCAGGTAGTAAACATGCATTTCATTCTTTCACCGAAGTTATTAATTCTCTTCGCAAAGCTAGTGAGTATTTCTTCAATACATTAAATTACAATTTTAAAGTTTGTTGTATTCTGAAATTTCAAAATTTTCACAGACGCAATCTTAATAACCCCTGAAGATGATCTAAACAAAGATCGAAACGTCGGAATTACTTTGTTAATTTGCAAAATTCCTTTGTAAATTTATTAACAAATTGATCGAACCTTGCGCTGAAAGCATTAACATTTAGGTATTAACAAAAATACGATCGATATAAAGATACTATTGTTGGTATTCTACCGGAAGAAACTTTTAGGCTCCGAGGAGAGCGTGTATTTAACCTATTGTGGGCTAAGATTTTCGAAATTGAGGATATTTTCCTCGTGGAACCAGATCATGCATCAAAGTCAAAATTGCTGAGAAGAATATGTAGATTAGACTCGGCATTTCATGCACTTATGATAAATTCGAGTTGGTACAATTTTAAACTTCGTTATTTTTGCGAATTCGAGTACATTGTTTAAATATTGCAATGCAAATTTACGGGAAGGAAGATCAATTTTTTGAGCCTGTTACACGAGAATGTCTCCTGAGCCGTGACCGTGCAGAAAAGACTATCCACGCGAGATTTACGGAAGTAATCAGCGTAAAAAGACCATTGCGAATGAAGGATGCCGTCGTCGGTGCCGCGCATTAACCCGCCCCGTTACTATTATAATCGCGAGCATAGTCGCCGGCTGCGAAACGATCGCTGAATATAGTCTCACGGTCACAATATAGCGGTCACATTTTAAAGTAATAAGCGAGCGATTCCCATCTCGGCGCCGTTACAGCGCAGCGCCTCGAGAAGCCTTTTTCGCAGCGGCTGCGACGCTCTTTTGTTGTCACAGCGACCGAGAAATGTGTCACGCAAAGGGCCTCGCAGACGCAATTTAGCTTTCTAAGAGTGCGGACACAGAATTCCCCGTGAACTATGCGCCCGGGCTCGAACATAGCCGTATCGCGTTTCACGACGGAGACAGCCCTGCAAGAAGGATTAATGAAAGCTGTAACATGAAGAATGCTGTAACTCGGCGAACGGCCGCGAACTTTACTTTGTCACGGACGCCGAGCGAGCGTAACCGATTAATCAGTATTAGAGTGTTCTAAACGAACGGCTACATCCCCATTGCGCAGTTTAATTCATCCAATTTGATCGGCGCTACTGACTTCCGCTCTGAAAGCAAGTGGAGTTTTACAGCTGGTGGGAAGGTTGTATTTGAAGAATTGTAAATATTCGAGCTTTGCTGGCGGGTCACTAAATTGCTCGCCGTGTTACATGTTTTAATAGCCTTTGTTACTACTTGATCTCGACGCGACGATAGGAT
Organism: Lasioglossum lativentre; assembly: GCA_916610255.1. NCBI lineage: Eukaryota > Metazoa > Arthropoda > Insecta > Hymenoptera > Halictidae > Lasioglossum > Lasioglossum lativentre. Next base: position 19,337,753 of record OU744364.1, on the reverse strand, counting down.
GAAGTGTTAGAGGAAAAGATATTTTAGTTTGATATACGCGTTTTCCCTTTGTTTCCATTTTGTTCTAATTGAAATATGTTGTAGTCCATGTGAAATTAGGGGGGGTTTAAGTAATCATTTTGCCGGTTTCAATTTCTTTTTAGAAATGACAAGCCTTCGTGCGATTTTTGCCCATTTTGGCGAAAATAGGCCTCACTTACAAATTTTTATCTCAGGAACTGTTTATCCAATTGAGCTATATTTTTTTTTGTTTTATCCAGAAAGGATTGGGCTATTATAAAATAATTTCTTCATCCTCGATAATTCTTTTTTTACGTTTTTTTCGATTTTGACCAGTAATGTAAATTTTGAAAAAATATGGTTATATGGATGAAAAAATTATTTTATAATAGCCCAATCCTTTCCGAATAAAACAAAAAATATATAGCTCAATCGGATAAACAGATCCTGAGATAAAAATTTGTAAGTGAGGCCTATTTTCGTCAAAATGGGCAAAAATCGCACAAAGGCTTGTCATTTCTAAAAAAATTCGAAACCGGCAAAATGATGACTTAAACCCCTCCCTAATTTCATATGGGCTACAACACATTTCAATTAGAACAAAATCGACGATGGTGACCGCAAAAAGTGATCGATTCGGCATGGAATGTCCCTTTGGTATTTTTTCTATTTTCAAGAATAAACGAGTAAATTAGGCGGGACACTTTATGTATAATACAATCGTTAGTAATAATATGAAGCATTTCGTGTTCATCTCTCGGATCTACGCCTATCAAAGCGATCACCGTAGCAATCGCACAGTTAGTGTCGTTTCGCTGAGCAATTTGGACCTATAGCTGCTCAATGGAGTACGAGAATGTTGGCCTACACATTCAGAAGACGCTATAAACACTTTACAATGGCTGATACTCTGATGAATCAGCGAGCGCGAGGCAAGGTACTGAATAGATTACGATAGCGACATGGGACTCGGAGTAACTGAATCAGCAATTACAGGTTATAAACACAATCGAGGAAAGACTTAAATTTATTCTTTTGATTAATTTCTTCATTACACTTCTTTTGCTTAACTTCACGAGGATCCAATAAAATAATTTGTAATAATTTCAAAACGCGTTCTACAAGGTGTCCCAAAATTCCTTCAACTCCCTGAAATGTATTGGGAATATGGTCATATATTTACTAATAAATACGACTATTATTATAAAAACTTGGACTTTATTAAAAGATAGATGCGCGATGGTAAGGACGTCTTTCTTCTAGGAGTCGTTCAAAACGAATGAATACTCTGGAAACTTTGGCTGAGTATCGGTGGACATTTTGCAACGAACTAGTGTCTCCTATATTCCTGAACGCTCGACTATGTTCCGATTATTCCTACACAGTTTCGTACTGTGTTGATACATTCCTGCCAGAATAAAATATACGAAATATCCAACAAAATGAACGGCCCATTTTAGGGAGTTGAAGGAATTTTGGGACACCCTGTATACGTCCCACAACTAAGTATATTTCCTAAGTAATATATTTGAATTACTATCAATAAAAATTTCTTAATAAAATTCATTCATGTAAAGAAAACTGTTCGAGCTTTATCGAGCTTAGATAAAATATAGCGTTAGTAATCTATACTATAATTACTCACGGAAAAAGTGTCGTCTTCAGAAAACACCGTTGTCCCTCTCCATTAATCACGGCCCATGGCACTTTTGACTGACAATGCACGCGAGCCCATTGTATCACATTCCCGTTCACGGTGTGCACATTTATCGCTGCCAGCCGAGCACCAGTCTGCAGAGGTACATCTGAGATACATGACTGGTACGGCACAATTTGATTTTCGACAATGTACATGTTCATTTTGGAGTTGTAAAGCCCAAACGTGCCTTGTAAGCGGTCAGCCCACGTATGCCAGCATCAAACTGCACGAATTTCGCCCTTCATGCAACTGATTATTGTTCTCCATTCTCTATTGTTCCTCTATCAACTCGTTATTCTTCACGGACCTTATTAATTATATTTTTGAATCTTGTCGAACTTTTTTCTACAAAATGTTGCTCTCCTATTCCGAATTTTTATCATAGAATTGATAAGATAAGAAAGTCTGAGAGGCCTTTAACTTACGTTTTGGTAATTTGAGATCATACTATAGACTTTGACTTAATTGTATATTTTACTATTCATATAAACCGAATCTTTTTTAATCTACAAAAAAGACTTTTTAAAATATTATTCGATTTTCCTGCTTGACACGAAAGCCTGCCTGAAATGATCGATTCTTTCATCGATTGGAAATCCGCAAGTCGATAGGAATAAATCGCGAAATCGTGAATAGCTAATCCGAGAATTACCATAGCCAATATAATCGGTCAAAATAGACAGGATCGATCGAGACTAGGATCGAGGAACAACGGGAGGAAAGTCCCCGGAGCGTTCGCTCTGACAATCGCACCGGGCAAAGGGGATTTAGCTACTCTAATTTCAACTTTATCTACAAAGTGGATAACCCGGAGGGATCTCGGTGGTGGAGTCGCGAACGAGGCGGCCCCAGAAGCGGGGTGAAAGTAGATTACATTATCCACTATGTAGCTGCCGTTGAAATCCCGAGTCTGCTAAATCAATTACAATTTCGGAGTCCCGTATCGTGGCGGCGCGGCGTGGCGCGGCGGGCCGGGCCGGGCCGGGCGATTTCGCGAATCGGAGTCGCGAAAGGGCGCCGATAAACGTCGCGGCGGTTAAGGTCGAGATATCGAAGCGGGCGGATTAATCGCGGCCGAAAAGGGCGTAAAACGAAACGATCCCGTTGTAAATCGAAGAAACGACCAGTGGCCGGTAACCGTTCAGCAGGGAAGTTTGCCAGGTTCCTGGCCCCTTCTTTGGGTCGTTTGACTGCTCGTCGCCGACGGACGACGTTTAAAATCCCGACGGAATTGTCGCTGCTCGTAAATTCACGGCTGCCAGGATTTTACGAGCCGACGACAACCGTGTGAACGTCAATCGAAAGTTTCTCGCGCCATCCCTCACGCCCCACCATTTTTTCGCGTTCAGACGAATTACCAAGGGAGGGAGACAGGGACCTTGAGATTGTTGGAATGATCCGGAGAAGTTAAGTTGTTGACGCCTCGAAGGTTCGAGCTGCCGATAAAATTCGCGATAAGAGTCTTGGCCGGGTAATAACAAAGTTGTTGAATTATTTGGCGATAAAGTCGAATGGAAGTGTCGAGTTTAATCGTGTGCTCCGGGCGACAGGTTAATAGCACCTCGAGGGCTGTACTTTGCTCTTTATGCAGTTTACCGTGCCATTAGGGCTGCTTTCATACCAGGAGCAGTAAATATGATTAATCTTGACCGGTCACATCACCATTATTTTTGTTATCTTGTACACACGTTAGCTTCTAAACGTGGATATCGTTTTGCTTGTTTGCTCGCTGCGATTATCGCCAGATAGAGGGGAATTAGCGTTACTACTGTTCGCACGCCTTTATTTGTACATTTAACTGTGCACAGAATAATCAAATTATGATAATAGCACGGGAGTAACAGGACGAAATAATCAGAATTATGTTAATCAGTATTATGTATATCAGAACATATTATGAAGCACACGAACATTAAAAAGAACAATTTCAGAATTATCAATTCCTCATGTAATTTTTATTTTAGTTTACATTTTGCCCACTTTTTTGTAAAAAATAAATATTGTTCAGTCTTCTAAATTGTACAGAACGGTTGATTTACGCGTATTGCGTGTTAGGTAGAAGAGATTTATTATTTCTGCTCATGAACAATTCCACTTCTACGTTCAGGTGTAATTTACAGAAAGAAATTTACGAAGTACAACATATATTTTGCTTGCAGGAGATTCAACATTTTTCTGTGCACATGTTACGCAGTATAACAATGTCGATATAATAACAATCATTATCTAGCTCGTTAATTCCCGATAAAAGGGGAGAGCATACGGTGAACGCGGATTGGGCGTGTGCAAGGTTGCATGCAACGGAGCGCTTTTAACGTTGCAATCAACCGAATCTTGTACATTTAATCCGTGCCGCAGAACCTTTAGTGCGCCTTCCAACGGCCATTCGCTGATCTTAATGCGAATCACGAGTGCTGCTATTGTATTAGCGGATGTTTCGCGGGATAATGTTGTGGAACCGCGATCAGAGGATTAGGAGTTGCAGGGAACTTCTGAACAAAACGCGGCATGAAAATGAGCTGGTTTCAGACATTCGAGCGACATAAAACTGCGTGAGTTCATAAATTGTGACATGAGAATAATCTTCCTTTCCATGGAATATTAAAATATTCTAAAACCATTCCAAAACTTGTTTTTCTTAAAAACGAATTTAACACGTTATGTACCACATTGATCATGGGTGATATTAATTTGTAACCTTAATTTGTGGTACAGGAAATTATTATTGATTCGCGTAAACATTAATGAGGATTATTATACATTAGTTTCGGTTCTATTAATAAAATTGCTGATTAATTATTTATAGATTTATGAACTCCCATAAAATGAGCTCAGAGAAGCTCATTCTTTTTCTCTTGACTTTGGGGACAGCATACTCGATCATTCGAGGTTCAATTTGACAATTTCCACTATTTGACAATTTTCAAGAAAATTCTCGACACGCTTCCCAGCAAAGAAAGGCAACTTTCTTCCGTCTATTACCTCCATATTTCAATTATCGTGACTGCGCTGCTTCATTCTACGAAATTTGCATTTCCACGATAGCTGCCAGGTATTCCGGAGCAACGTTAATAAGAAAAATCCCGCCGCTGGAATGAAACTACGTCGTTCGTCGGAGATGCTTTTTTCTGGCTCTTTGTAGATTTCCAAACAGAGAAGGAAGATCTCGGCGATACTTTATTCCCGCCGGGAATCTCGGTGTTTTATTTCAGGGTGGGGTTGCGCGAGCTACTTTCCGCCCCTACACACGCTTGAATTATCAATTTTCCCCGGATCTCGGATCTCGATCCCCGCAAAGAACATAGCCCGGGCATCTTATCGTCGAACCGCGCTGAAGAATGGAGCCGGAGAACCTTGAAGAGGGGAAGATCAAACGTTCCAGGGTAACGAACCAGTTCCGGTGACATCTGGCGAAATAAAACGCGGTACATCGGGAATCCCTGTTCCGGAGAGGTTCTCGAGGACCCCACGGTTTCGAGGGGCTCATAAGGACACGGAACAAGTCCGAAGGCTTACGTAGAACCTGCGCGATGCTACCCAGCTGATAAACAACGACCGAGCTAAGCTAGATTCTACCTTCTCTTCAGGATCCTCCTCTACATCGTCCTTCCACTCTCCCTACCTTTCTCGAGCATCCACCCTCATTTCGCAACCTCGTCCACTCGGTACCTAACTTACGATTATCTGGAGTTTACGGCCACCACGGTCCGTATGTTCCTGTTCTTCGTTTCGTCTTAGCTTGCCGGCCACTGGGAAGCGAGATAAATTCGTATCAGCTTCGGAAGTATGTTCGCTGATGGAAATAAAATGGCTGAGGGTATCGAACCGCCTGACGCAGCTGTCAAACGTTTGCGTCGTCTTCTGTCCATTAATTTTTCTAAATTCTATATTCCATATTCCATATTCCATATTCCATATTCCATATTCCATATTCCATATTCCATATTCCATATTCCATATTCCATATTCCATATTCCATATTCCATATTCCATATTCCATATCCCATATCCCATATCCCATATCCCATATCCCATATCCCATATCCCATATTCCATATTCCATATTCCATATTCTATGTCCAATATATTCTATATTCTACGTCCAATATATTCTATATTCTATGTCCAATATATTCTACATTCTATGTCCGATCTATTCTATATTCTATGTTCAATATATTCAAATATTCTATGTTCAATATATTCCAATATTCTATGTTCAATATATTCAAATATTCTATGTTCAATATATTCTATATTCTATGTCCAATATATTCTTTACATCATTTATCAATGTAGTATATATAACATACACTGACGTGCAAAATGAAAGGAGCGCTCCTATTTAACACTGAAGATAGGTACACAAGCGAATGTAGTTAGCTACCATGTTAAGTTGTGTAAAAAGACAAAATCGGGAATCTCTTGACAATTAGATCGGCGCGCAAACAATCAAATTACAGTCGCCTCCATAATTACCCGTGCGCGTTGAGAAAAACGGATATCGAGGCGGCGGAGTAGAAACAATTCGAGAATGCGGTGAATATAAAACGGGGGTGGAAAAAGGGTGTTAAAAAGAAGAAGCAACGAAGAGCGTGGAACGGAAGAGTTGGAACAGATATGGATAGTGAGAAAAGCGGAGGAAAGGGGTGAGCGGAGAGCCAAAGAGAGAGAGAGAGAAAGGGGAAGTACACGCGGTAACGTGTAGATGATGGGGGTGAGAAAGGTAGACACGGAAGGCAGAGGCAGCGAGAGGCAGCAGGGACACGGTTATAATGAAGTCATTTGCGTGTTCTTCGGGGTGAATTAGGAAAGGGTGGAGCGAGGTGCGTGCTGATAGGCTCGGGAGGGCTCCTGGAACGAGCTCGTGGGCGGAAGAGAAACAGAAAATCCCGCTCGCCTAAGAGAAAGAAAGAAAATGTATGAAACGCAGGGGTGGGACGACGACTAATTTCACTGGCTGCTCCTCGACAAACAACGGAGGCCGCGTTACTCTCGCCAAGCCGAGAACACACTCTCGAGAATGAGCTCGCGAAACGACACCGTGGGATCCTAACGGATCAGGAAGTCTCGAGAATCCTGCTCGAGACACTCGCAAACACCATAACTTCGCCCGAGCATCGCGAACCTAACGCTTTGCTGCTCTAGAACCTCGAGTTTTCGCGATCGCGGTGCGCTTTCTGGTGTTCTTGAAGTGGAAGCTTCTGGTTGAATATAACCTCCGTATGATTACACTTTTCTTTCAGACGACCTTGAGATCACTTCGTTTCATAACAAGTCACCTGACTAACGTTTTTATCATTTTTGCGTTAGGAACAAATCGATTACCGGAAGTAAAAATAATGACTTAAACCCCCCCCCCCCCCTCCTAATTTCACATGGACTACAACATATTTCAATTAGAACAAAATCGACGATGGTGACCGCAAAAAGTGATCGATTCGGCATGGAATGACCATTTGGTATTTTTTCTATTTTCAAGAATAAGCGAGTAAATTAGTCGGGACAATTTATATATGTATAATACAATCGATAGTAATAATAGGAAGCATTTCGTGTTCATCTCTCGTATCTACCTCTATCAAAGCGATCACCGAAGCAATCGCACAGTTAGTGTCGTTTCGCTGAGCAATTGATAGTGATAGGAAGAAATGGATTACCGGAAGTCAGATTATTATAGTGCATTTAGACCAATCGAACAACTGCGTGCTCGTTTAAATGTCAAAGGCGAGCGATTGTTTAAAAGATTCGTTATTCCATTCCATGTTTTATGAATGTCAGCGTCGTTTCTGCAGAGTTAACTAGAACATGAAGAAAATTCTAAAGACAAACTGAAAGTGGATGTCCAGATGACGTCGTGAAGGTGAAACGAAGAGGATTAAAGAGAGGAATAAAAATAATTGTGATTACTTCGATAGAATGCTGTTCGCACGTGTAAACTATTGAGCTTTTTTCATCGTGGACGTTTCCCTGGAACAGTCCGACGTCGAATTAACGTCGAGGCTCTCTCCGTCGTCGATTGTCAGGTTCGAGAGACCCAGGAAACCTAAGGGTCGCCATTTCCCGGTTACTTTTACAGTCGGGCAACGACTGTTCGTGATCCTGTTCGCGATTAGACTGCAAGAAAACTGGACTGCTTCGGTCAGTTGCGATCCCGTGGAATTGCAGGGAGTAAAAGAACGGAGTTGATGGATGATTGAGGACTCCCCGGACTCGTTCCTTGGTAGATCCCGCGGCTCGGCTGGCTGACGCAGCGGACTGGTTACACTGGTAAAACATTCGCGGTTTACATTCGGCTGGTGTATTTTTCAAGAGGGGCTAAAATCCGCTGTTGCATAATTCAACGTGCTTCGGGCACAACGAAAATGAAAAATAATCCCGCGTCCGAATAGCGAAGGAAAAAGTCGACGGCGGAGTGGCTTGCAAATGGAGTCGCATTTAAGTTGGAAGGGACTCGCGGGCTAAGTTAATGCATAAGTAAAGTAATCCGTGTGTCGGTCTTAATTGCTTCGTCGAAAAAATTCGAAATATTCCGCCTCCTCGTGTTAATAAAACTGTGCAGCATCTTCTACCTCGACGTTCCGAATTATTTGCATTTTTATTTAATATCTCATACTTCTTTGCCTCGTGTCAAACGCTTCAGCGAAAGCGTGCTCTGATCAAGATTGAAGTTTTATTGAAAACGGTTCAATTCTATCCAATGTTTTTATTTAACACTAAACCTATCACAGCCAAATAACCGGTTTTATATTTTTATTGGAATTATAAAAGTCCATTTATAGAAATGTAATGGAATTTGTCCAAGTATCTATTAATCTATTATATTGAAAATTACAGACAATCTGAATAAATTTAGTGTTACCATTTTTATATGGCAATATTTATTAGATACTTTTAATGCTTGGTACGTTTAGTGTTAATATGTTCGCGAATTTATTTCAACAATAATCTTTATAGTATTCTGTTGTGAAAATATGGAAAAGCATATTGTTTTGTTAATTATTCCATAGATCTATATTAATGTTAGACGATTTAAAAACGTTGCATGTTGTCAATCGTGCATTTATACAATTCTAAATTCCTCTAGCGCGTCTCTATCCGAATACTTCGATGCACGAATGTGGTATCAGAGTGATATAATTTACAATCGGAAGTGTAGCTTTCACCAACCCATTTTCCTCCCCACAAATCCTCCTTCCGGCAATCCGGCTGGATGCTATTTCTGTTTCCTATAAATTCGCGTGCGCAGCATCAACTTCGAACAACAATAATATCAATATTAGTAACAACGGTATTATTACTCGCACGCACTGACGGCGATGATGGCTTGCAGCAGACTTTAATCCAGAAAATACACTAAATCAATAGCTCTGAGGTTTATTCCAGGACTCGAACCAGAGTTTAACTGCACGAGGATATATTCGCAATATGTATACGTCAAATTTTTAAATTGTGACCTAACAATTTCATTTTTTTGTCGGTCAAATAGCAGACTACAAAAATGTACTTTCTTGAAAGGGGAGATTCCTGAGGTCATTTGAAGTAACTTTTTCCTTTATAACAACGCGGACCAATCAGAGCGCGGTTATGGACGGATCCGGCTCGGCGACGGTGGCGTTGGCATTGGCCGAGCCGGAATCTGTCAGGAGAGGCGCGCTCTGATTGGTCCACGTTTTTCGTTGATAACTCCTTAACAAGGCCGCGGAGGACATTTTTCCAAAGGAAAAAGTTGCTTCAAATGGCCTGGTGATTTTCTCAAAAACGAGGCGTCAAGTGAAAACGACTTATTCCATATTTTCAATTTGTTTTCTCATGAAGAATTATCCCCTCCACTTTTTTACCATCGATACTAGGACACTCTGTATTTACGGAGAAAATGGCGACAGTCGAGTGTCCTATATGTATAGGTTTCTCAAAACGATCGATTGAAAAGAGTGGTCGGGGCAGTCTTGACGCTAATTCGACGTCGGACAGTGGTCCAGGAAACGTCGTCGACGATGTAAAAAGGGGTTGAGGGACAGGGAAGTTGGTCGTCGAGCAGCGTTAAGTTGCCACGTCTCTTGGAGACCGTTGGCCGAGGAACTGCTCCGTGATTCTAAGCTCGGCCGACTGCGCCAGTTACTCAGCCCCGGAGTTGCTTAAGTCTCTTAAGTCACCGCGGAATATTTGCCACGTTCCTCTTTCCGCTGGTCTGCCTCCTTCTTCTAACGAAACGCATTGTCGACCGTGGGACGTTGACACCGCCCACGAACATTAACCCTTTCGCCGGTGGTATTCTCTACTGAGCCTCTCAAAAGCGGAGGACTCTTTGTGCAGTTACAAGTAAAAAATAATAAGGCACTTTGACGACGAAGATTAACGCTCGCAGCACCGTACAAGTGGCTCTCTTTTAATTCATTGTGGAAGTTTCAAGAGTGTTTCTACCGAAAGACGAAACAATTCTAGGTGAGTGTTATTTGTTTTATATTGGACGACCCACTCAAGCGACCAGCAAAGATTCGTACTACTGTTTTATGAAATCTTAATATTGCCTATTTCATTGTGAAAATATTAATAATAACATCCTTTTTAATTGTAATGTTGGTTTTTTTTGGTGACCCCAGAACAGAGCAACTTTCAGAAGGAAACTTTCTAGAAAACTCAATAATTTATTTATTTATTTTGATGAATGTGAAGCGAAAAATTAATCAATTTTGTTGTTCTAATATCAATAAATGAACGAGACCAATTAATTACATTCTCTTAGTTTTTCACGAAGCTTTGATAAATTAAATGTCCATCAGTTTCTCACTTGAGACTCAATGTTACAATGTTACAAATAAAAAATGTTACAATATTTGATTAGTATGGTCGTGTTAAGGCGACTATCGTTAATCTGACTGTGACGCAACACAATATTGAACGTCATCGCTCACAAAGCGACTTTATCCAGATAAAAGAGTTTCGATATCGGTATAGTTCCAAGGAAACCCAAAAAATGATTAAATCCGCTCACGACTGCACGATTTAACAACAAACTGGAAGTTCGAATCGGTGAAGCTCGTTCATTCGCTTGTTACTCGGCAAAAGAGCTATTGTCCGTCAAACACACGATCGAATACGCTCGAGAGCGGCATTGTGAGCCCGTAAGTATCGAATTGTAATGAAAATATGCAATTATCGGCAGTCTCTTACACGGTTACGCGTTACGCGCCGATGAATGATTACCGTTCGGGGGCGGAACACGTCCTCGGCTCGTTCCGAGCGAGAAAATTACAATCGTCGTTGCGCAAACAATCGTTTAAACGCCGCGTGTAATTACGTGTACACGGTTGTGCAAAACCATCGTTGCCGCATCACGCCTAAATAATCGACGCGTTTGCCAGCCCGATTAACATTTACACGGCCCGTGCGCCGAGAGTGCGCTGCGTTCTGAATATTTCACGAGCAACTCCACGAAAACGAAACGACTCGCCTTACTGGGAACAGGTCCAACCGATGTTTCATAGCTGCATCCTCGCTCGGCTACAGGAAAAACTCTTCCCAGGAGCCAGCGAAGAAATTATCAAGGACTTCCGCCGGATGAATCGATGCTAATCGAATCGAGGATGGAGGGACGAGGTGTACGACGACGACCTTAAAACACTCCAGCCACTCTTAACTGCATTTAGCCCCGGAGAGGCGCGTGAAGTCCTCCTGATCCTCGCTTCTGCCAAGAGAATCGAGTCCTTGCGAGCGTTCTCCCTGAAGACGATCCTGGAGGAACTTAACGGTTTCCTAGATCTCTTTGCGAACGGTGTTGATAATAATATCTAGCTCAGAGTGGGGGTAATAGGACCATCGTCCTTATTAGGTGATTGCATGAACTGCCGTTTAGTGAATTAGAACAGCTTTTGCGCATGATAGATTATGTCTCCCATTGATCTCGTGGTAATCAATGAAAAACGATAATTGAACACGCTTCGACGATTTCGTTCCTCGTGGCGCCGTTTCTACTGCAACGTATTAATTATACTTTCCGATTGAAATATTCGACTCAATTGGCTATAGACACGGATTTTGTCCGGCAACCCCGAGGAAACATCGTGGGAATTGTTTAATCGGCGTGAACGACGATAAATACTCGAGGAAACTGAGGAAAAGCATCGTTTGAGGGAAAGGATTCTGGGATATCGTATCAATTTAGAATTGCAGTATCGTATTTAGCACCGGATTCCGCTCTTATTGTTACTTACTTTGACAATTTATAAAAAATAATATAATAATGCTGTACAATAATACTAATATAATAATGCTAATAGAACTGAGGGATCCAATTTCTCCCTTTTTTTATCACACCATTGCCTTTTGTCAGGGGCGGATGTGATTAAATGCACCAAAAATAATAATAGCTACACTTTGGACGAGAGAACTCTGCAAATGTTTGGTCTACTAACTACTATGTTGGGAACTATGGATAAATCAGGTGGCAGAAAATTTAGCTACCGATAAAATGTTGTTCTCCAGTTTCCCCTCGTATCTTCTTCTTGTTGCCGCTCTTTTTAAACGTGAAATTTTACCTCGCGGAAGCTGCGTTTTGTGTTAAATTGGGTTAAAATTCCTCAACGGGAGCGGCGTGATTCATCCCCGCACGAAAGCGCCATCTTGCGTGTAATGTATTCTATCCTGAACTAGAAAAGCCTGAAAAATTAAGGTTCGCGAAGGTTAATATTATGGTTGAAAAATGTGGAAATTGTTATGAGCTTCTGTTTTATATAATGTCGATGAATCGAGGGTAATTAGTATTCTTATTAATACACTTACTGGCACAACAGACGCATTCGTGCAATCTCTGTAAACAATTGTTTGATCGCATCACACGTTCACAGCACCCCTCCGTCGGGGTTGAAATTAGCCCGAGGGTTAAATTACAAAGCAGGAACAGCCTGGACACGTGTGTGCCACTCCGAAAAAAATGTTTTTTCGCTGCACGAACCGGCGCGGCGCGGCGACGGCGGGAAAACGGCTGGTCTCCATCCGGAATGCGTAACAAGATAATCCAGCGATGTTTCAGCGACGACGCGAAAAAAGGAAAAAAGGCAACAGAGGGTAGTTGAGCCGTACAAAAAGCGGGAACGGTGTAACGACAGCTCACGAACTTAGTTACCGTCAAAGGGAAGGACGATAGGGTTGTAGCTGGCATTAATTCTCTCGTTTACCAGTGAACGGCGTCGTCGTCGGTGCCTGTTGCGCGAACAGCGAAGGGGTTGCCACCCCCGCGTTTCCGTTTCTCTCGCGACAGGGCGGGGGGCGGGTTTAAATTAAACATAAAACCTCGGCTAACGGCCAGTTGCCAACGAGGTCGTAAAAAAACGTGTCCGTGGAATGAACGGTTTCGCGTTACGCTATCAAGGAACGGCCGTTCGGCGTTTATCGCCGCGAGGACGAGGACGCGTGGCCGAGGGTCCGTCTAGATTAAATTCCGGATTAATCGAAATAATTGCGAAGTAAAGCCGCACGACACCTGAGTCGCCGATATTCGGGCTACAGGGTGCTCCAAAACAATTGCATACTCCGCAACTCTCGTGTTCTCCAAGCGAATGGGAGAGTTGATCGCCATTTTTCAAGTGTGAGCTCCGTCTTTTGGGATATTAGTAAAAATTAGTGGCCTACGGAGAAAGGCCTAGGCGAGAACCTGACTGAGATAGTAACACTTTTGTGTTTTAAAAACTGCAAAATAATGAAAAATTTCTGGACCTGTTCTCGTGTCAACAGCATTTTGGATGTCTCCTTATTTTTTGAACATCCTGTACATGAGCCGGACTGGAAGGATTACATTAACAGACCGCGCCCCAGAAGCATGATATATTTTCTTCTCGCGTGACGAATACCTTCGTGTATTCCCACCCCTTCTGTCTGAGTGAGAGAGGACGGAAGGGTTTCAACCATTTCTCTTTCTCATTCTCTCCCTCTCTCCGAAACAGTGTATTTTTTCCTGTTTTAGAGCCCCCCTCGTTTTATTTTCTTTTTCTAGAGGCCGACCGACAGTCTCCGCTCGGCACCGCACCGGGTAGCCCATTACTGCTATAGATCGACGGATATCGTGCTATTTATGATCGAGGAACCGGAGGACGGATCGAGGAAGCTATGTAATATCCAAGCAGCGTCGGTACGACGTCTGGGCGATTTAAAAGCTTTGGGGGATGAACGTGTAGGGGACGATCGGTCGTCGGTTTGCCGTTCTCGCGCATCGTTCCCAGTCACGAAACGCGACCGAGCTATTGTTTCTCGGTTTTCGGTTCCGGGTGAACTGGTACCAGACAGGGGGACGTAATATTTCACGGGACCACCGACTACCAGCGGTGCATTAATGCTTTTGATAAACGGTGTTTCCGTGTCACTCTTTTCTTTGTTGTCTTTCCCCCGTCGTGAGTAATCGCCCGTGGCTGAGCTCACGCTGTTTTTTTTTTACTAATTTTATCTTGTCCGGGGAAAAGTTATTTTCTTACGAACCGTTCGAAATTGCAGAATCGATCTTTCATGTGCCACTTTTTTAAAACTTCAGATAAAATTTTTACCAAGATCAACCTGAACACCAACGTCGATACAAAATTCAAATGTCGAATTACAATACAATTAAACTAAATATACATGGTGTTCCATTTAAGTTGAGATTGTAAAAAATCTCGAAGATATGCGATTTGAAAAAAAACTGGCACATGTCCTATAGTGTTTCGAGTGGGGAGTCAGATGGCATAGTTTTTTAATGCGTGGGCGTTTTCAAGGTTATTTTGTCTTTTTTTTATCATAGACACATATTTTATATTTCGGAGTCACATTCTACGTAAAAAAATGCACAACTTTTGTTTTAAACATTTTTTTGTAAGTTCAATATTTCTTAAGATATTTAGCTGATTTTTCATGTTTATGTCAAGGATAATTTTGTTTTTCTATCAAAATGACAATGTTACTGGAAGGTTTTTTATTTCATAATAATGTTTCAAACAAAACTTGTGCATTTTTTTATGTAGAATATAATTCCGAAATAAAAAATATGGGTTTATGATAACAAAAGACAAAATGACCTTGAAATACCTTGAAAACGCCCACGCATTAAAAAACTAGTAGTGCCAGCCGACTCCCCACTCGAAACACGAAAGGACAAATGTAAGTTTGTTTTCTTAAAATCACATGTTCTCGAGATTTTTTACTACCTCAACTTAAGTGGGACACACTGTATATTCAGCTTTTACATTTCTCCATCAAATATTGTTAGAATTGTGTTCTCGAATGTAAGAACTTAACAATGGCCCAGCCCTCTAAATAGTACACAAGAAATGAAACAACGACTTGCGAATACTAATTTCAGCACACGTGCAGCTGTTCATTCATTGGACAAGTCACTCCGCTCTGTTGTCATAGCAAACAAACTAATGGATTGAAGAAATGGGTAAGAGCAGAAAGAAATCGAAAACGACGGATACGAGTGCATGGCACAGCTGATTGCTTCGCACCATTACAACGGAAGTTCCCGAAATTCCGAGAGCCGTTCCGTTTCTTGCAGCAGTCGGCCGCAAGATCGTTCGCCGACCGTTCGACGGACGATGCACCGCAAATTCGCAAAACCTAAGGTGGCTCGACGCAACACGGTAAAGAAAATACCTAATTAAGGGGTAGACCGCTTAAAATCCGCTCTCGGCCGATTCCAGTTTTACGAGTTCGGTCTGAGGCACACGCTCTGACGCTCGCAACAATTACCCCGTTGTCCATTACCAATTCTCTGTCTTTGTCTGGCCATTCGTTTTACAGCCCTGTCGCAACGAGCTATTTTTCGCCGATCGCTCAACCACGATACTTCCGGTCCCCAGTCGTTCCCGATCACGATTTCCGTTCCACGACGGAGATATCTCGTCGGGGAATTCGACGGACTTCGTGATCATGCGAAACGTCGATAACGAACGACGTCTTGTCTTCCGAGGCTTCCTGATGCCGGATATACCGGGTGATCATCGATGAAACGTATATTTTTTGGTAGCGTTCAATCCGGAGCAAGACGTGGGTGACAGCCTGTTCAAATCACGGATGTTCTAGTATTTTATTCGATCACTATATAAAATCACGAACGCCCTATTTTATTTTATCACTATACAGGGTGTCCCAAAATTCCTTCAACTCCTTGAAATGGGCGGTTCCTGAGGTCATTTGAAGCGACATTTTCCTTTTTCAAAATGTCCGCTGAGGCTTTGTTTAGGAGTTATTAACGAAAAACACGAACCAATCAGAGCGCGACCTAGACCTAGTAAGTTCTAGATACGCGGACTTCCGTCGTCGCAGATACGCGGAAAACATCCATGTTGATAAAAACATCGTGAGGTAGTATACATAAAAACAGTGGTCTAAATCGTACAGTAATTTTCGATATACCGTGATGGGGACGGTTTTCATTGTATTTGGGTTGCGCGGTCAGAAACGCCAGGTCCGTCAGTGTTGATATGGAGGTCGTGTCGTCATTCGCCAAATGTTTAACACGATGGGTCTGGGACGGCTTTCGTCGTATTTCGGCTCTGCTGGCGCGCCGGACCATCTTTGCCAACATGCGTCTAGGTCGCGCTCTGATTGGTTCGTGTTTTTCGTTAATAACTCTAAAACAAAGCTGCGGCGGACATTTTGGAAAAGGAAAATGTCGCTTCGAATGACCTAAGGAACCGTCCATTTCAGGGAGTTGAAGGAATTTTGGGACACCCTGTATAAAATCACGAATACTCTAGTATTTTACTTCATCGCTGCTTAAAATTACTATATGGACAATGCTAAGTACATCAGGTTTTCTTGACCTTGACACAGCTGGAGCGACCCCAATTACCCGCAAACATCTTAGATTTATGTCCCCGGACAGCATCGGCAGAGGGCGCGTGGCAGCAGAAACCGTAGTAAGTCAATTAACGCGGCGGATAATTATAACCTGACAGTTACAATCATCGTTACCGTGAAATTGCCGGGCTAATGCGGTCGGTCTACGTGGTCTCGCGGCACCCTTCGGTCCTGCCGGCACTAATTAGCAGCAAGATGGTCAGTCCTTAAGGAGTGACCCAACGGCTAATGCACCGACCTGCAAATGAAACCGTTCGTTTCCGTCGTCGGTTCTTGCCACTTTGTTGCTTCACGGGCCGCCGAGTCCAAAGACGTAATACCGGCACGGTTCGCTTCGGCCGAATCCGGACCGCCATTTTGTTGGCTCTAATTCGACGCTGCATGTAACAGGTTGGCCCAATTGCGGATGATTTAGGCGAGCCGTAGAATGCCCGACTAATTGCCATCGGTGTTTTCTTCTGTGCTTCCTACTGTACTGAATATTTGGTCGTGACGTACGGGCGAGTCTCGAACAACACGGTACTTGAATAACAACTCTTGAATGAAAATTCGTGGGACACTGTCAAAAATTCTGTTGATCCTCAATTTGCACTTTTTAAAGTTCCTCCAACAATTCCAAGATGTTTTTCGCATTTTATTACAATTACAGTGACTCCCATTAATATTCGGACACTCTAAAAAAGCGATAACTTTTTTGATATTGCACCACACGATTCGAACTTTTTTGAGAAGTTAGAGCAATTAATTTACTACATGATGTGAAAAGAAATTTTTTCAATAATAGCAATTGGTCGGAATTGTAGAGAAAATACTAAAAATTGCAATTTTACAATTTTTTTCTGTGGGTCTATATTGAACATTTAAAAAATTTATTTCGTACATCTGTGTCAATTATATGCATTGTAAAAGTTTCATCGAAATCGATTGATGTGGGAAAAAAAGACAGGCATTGATAGATATATCTTTCTTATCCTTAGATTTATTGCAGTTAGAGGCCGAAAATCGTGAAAAATTGCAATTTTTACCATCTTTAAACGTTTATAGCTCATTGTAACGTTGACCGGTTTTAATGAAATTTTCAGAATATTTTTAATTGATACAGATCTACGAAACTTGTTGTTTTCTATATTTTCAATATGAGTTTCAATTTTTTCAAAAATTCTTTTCACGTTACGTAACAAAACCGATTGTTCTAACTTCTCAAAAAAATGCAAGTTTTAAGAGTGTCCGAATATTATTAGGGGTCATTCTATTTGTCGAACAATTTATGTAATCCTTTTGACTCTTTACGTAAAGTACAGTACCCCAGAAATATCATAAAATTAAAATGTTCAGAACAAAGACACCCTTCAAACAGCAGTTCAATTATCACGAAAATCATGGACTGATTTCATTGAATTTAACTGCTGTCAAGCTATTTAAGCAGCAGGACAACTGTCCATCAGCAGCCGAATCAAACGATCAGACAGATACACGGAAAATGTCTAAAAACGTCTGCTGTTGAAAATACGTCAACCGAGAAATGAAACTACTCTTCCCATACATAAAAAAAACATGCATATCCACTTCGATGGCGTGTTCAGTTTTGAAAAAAAAGTATAACGACATCCGCGAAGCAGGGTAGAATAATCGAAGCACCGTCACAAAACATTCAAAACATCGTAGAATATCATTCTCTGTGGAGCAGTGTCACGTTACAAAACATAAAATCTAAAATGGGCCATTTTGTACCGGTCATCCTATTATTAAAAAAAAAAATATATATCATCACGTGTCATTTTGACGTGACTTAGTCACGTTCGAGAGAAGCACCAACTTTTTGCATTCGAACGTTCCCTCTGAAGTGTAACACATTTTTTGCGTTTCGAAATTTCTCTGTAAGTTGAAATCGGGGTTTGAACTACACAAACTGCTAAAAAATTTAACCACTCCTGTAATGACCAATTTAATTAGCACATTCCCACCTGCAAAAAATCCCACAGAATTAAAATAGTTTAGTTAATGGGAATTAAACCGCAGAAGTTAAAATTTGTCACAGTGTCTATTTCTGAAAGTTCTAATAAAATTCGATTAACTATACGATCATGTTACGACAAAAATTAATTTTCAAAAATGGACCAAGAACTGTGTCACCTTATGATGTGCTGCATTAAAAGGTAACATGAAGACTTTCTATTAATTTTATCAAGTCGAAAATTCATTCAACTTTGACGTCTTCACAATTTTGTATTTGTTCAATCCATATTTGTCATAAATATATATCAGCTAAAAGCACATCTACGACCGCCCGTATGAGGAGATAATTTGTTATTTTTGTCGAGGGATACCGATCTCCAGAAAAAAGTAGTCCGAATGAGAACATCAGAAGGTCTCCTCCGCGTCTTCCCCACAGTATCATCCATTTGTTTTCACTTTGCAGGTCCGTTTACGCTTGCTCTCGTAGGGTGACTGCATTCGGCCATCGATCGACGTCGTTCCTCTCAGAAATCGGCCACTAAATCCGCGTTCTTTATCGACCCATTTCCCATGTGCCGCCTGATCGACGCCTCTGCAAGATTCCCGGGGAAACTGCTCCGTAATCGTGTCCCTTTTCCCTCCAAAGCATCTCGCTCCTCAAAGGAAAAAGGTGACGCGACAGATCGCCTCGTCATCCGGTCCCGCGCGCATCCGATAAAGAATCACCGTCCCGTTGTCTTTTGGTCTTTCGGGGTTTTTGTTTCCAACCAGCCTCGATGATAGATCGCTGCGACGAGTAATTAGACCGGGGGCTGTTTGTTAATCGCGTTCACGGCTCGACGGCCCCGCGCCTTAGCTCCCCGATCTGATCAGTTTTCATCCGATCGAACACGCTCGATTTTAATTAGAGCGACGCCCGATGGCCCCTTCGACGATAAATCCTCGCCATTCCACCAGATAGGGCGAGCCTTTTTCCATTTCTCTTTAGAAACCGATTGTGGGGCAATTTCATCCCCTGAACCCATTTAGTAAGACTTTCGAATTGCCCCCACCCCCCTCAAGCTTTCGGCACCTATTATACGTAATTCTACCCGTTTCGATGTGTTGAATGCGAAGGGACATTACAAGTTACTTCAAATGACCTCAGGAATCACTCCTTTTAAGGAAGTACAACATTTTTGGGACACCCTATATATGGCTCACGTTCTAATGCAGGCCTCGGAATTATGTGCTCATGACGGCTGGTTTTCGAAGGCTACGCCCCCTTGACCCGGCCGAGCGTCTCGCTCCCCGTGGCGGCCCTACTTCTCGAGCCAGCTCAGGCGCGTACCATAGGAGCTATTCGTGGTGCATTAGAGCAACATCCGTATCAATAGGTTTCCACGTTACCGTCGAGGTACTATTGTCAAAGCGCTTTTTTTTGTCAGTGGTATCCACTGTAGGCCTATTCCACTATGTCGCACGATAATTTCGGCCAACAGCTGCAGAAAATAGATTTGGAAAATAAATTCAAAAGATAAATTTTAAAAATAGTTTTTAATTGTATTGTCCAAATTGTATTAACATGTGAGATAACTTTTCGCGCACGTTTAGACGTGCTTGGCAAATTGGTAAAATCTACGGGAAGTTTGGACGTAGCTGTTCGCATCGCCGACACTTACATTGTAACACTCTATGGTAAGCGCCTGAGCTGCCTCGAGAACTAGGGCCGCCACGGGGAGCGAGACGCGCGGCCGGGCCGAGAGGGCGTTACCTTCGAAAACCGACCGTCGCGTCGCGAGCGCATAATTCCGAGGCCTGACGTACACGATAAATCGTGTTCAGCTGTTTCGCACACTTAGGACTTCGACTTTCCTCGACTGGTCTCTACAACCCCTTTTAAGGAAGTACAACATTTTTGGGACACTGTATATGGCTCACGCTCTAATGTCACGTGAATTGTTTTTTCACGTTTTCACACGTTGTTTGTATTCAATTTTTTCGAATGGTTCAATTCGACCGCTACTTTTGCTTCTCTCACTCGGCGCTTCGACGCTTCGTGATGAAGCTTCAGTATGAATCGGACCTCGTGAGACGCGCCGGATGAGCTCGCGATTGCGGATTAGCTGCGAAATGGCTTCTGAAGACGTCTTGTTTATCGAGCACGCGTTTCCTTCCGACACTCTCCTTTCTTCCTTTCTCCATCACGATGCTCTCGTTTCGTTGACGATGCGCTTTACGATGCACGGATCGGATTCGATGCTTTTCTAGGGGTAAATGGATCCAGGATGCTCTTAACGCGCACTGGTTTATTAAGAACAGTTGTCGACGGGTTACAATTCGCTGGGGACGCCTTTGCAGGATTTTTCTCGCTTTGCATATCGGATGCTTATTAATCATTCGTACTTGGAATGACTAGAGATTATTTTCATACCCATAGCACAATCGCAATCACGTTTTATTCATGATCGTACACAGTATATTTAAAATCGCATTTTCTTCGTAATTATTAGATGGCAAATTTTATGCATTTTCATTTTGAATGACGGGATACAATGCACAAAATGCTTATTTAATTGCGGATTGCAGTGCAAATAAAAGTTTATATACTAATTATGGTAAATATAGCTATGAGGGGACCCACCTCGTATCACATTGACCTTCACATATGTTGTCAAGGACAACCTTCTGAACAACTTTTGTCATTATATTTATCCGTCGCTCGATCATAGTTTTCGAGAAAATTGCAAAAAACTATTGCTAATTCTGAATTGAATTTTCTGTATTGCGTACGCATATTTCCGATTTTCGTATGGGTGGTCGGGTCGGCCTGACGGCCGGCCCTCTTCGACCCCTCTACAAAACTAACCACAACTCATTCTATTCGCATAATCTTTGTATTGTAACTGTCATCTAGAATTTGATCTAGTAATTAAGACTAACCTAACCCAATCCTAACCACACCACAACTCATGCTATTTGCATGATTTTTCCATTACTAGATCAAATTCTGGATGATAGCTACAATGCAAATAGAATATGCGAATAGAATGAGTTGTGGTTAGGTATGTGGAGGGGCGGAGAGGCCCGACCACTCATACGAAAATCCAGGAGTAGTATCTCACTCTCATTATACATATATATAGGGTGAACTTAAAATAGTCAATAAGTATGGAAAATAATAATTTTAATTACATTTCTAGATTATTTAATGGATACACAGTGACCGCTAGATGTCGTACCGGGCAGAACTACCGTTAAAATAAAGTGTAGTTGCAACAAAAATTTAACAAAGCTTTTTCGTAATTATCTCGGTAACTAAGTCTGAGCGACGGATAGTTATATTGACAAAAGTTGTTCAGAATGTTGTCTTTAACAACAAATGTGAAGGTCAACGTGATCCGAGTTGGGTCCCCTCATAGCTATATTTACCCTAATTATTTCAACCATGGAAATTAAAGTAACAGTTATCACTAGTATATCTAAAAAAGATTATAGTAATATAGAACACATAAAAATCTGAAAGATCGCTAAGCAAGAATAATGAATAAAGATTAAATAATCGTGAAGGGAAACGCAATAAATCGAATGAGTATCGCATGCGTGGTTCAGTTCTTGAAACGAGCACGGATACAACCATAATTCAGATTCCGATCGATGTATCCCATTTCCCTCGCCCACGACATGTCCCCTACCCATATCGAATGGACGACGACAGTCAAGATTAATCTCTATCGAGATTTTCCTCTTTGTCTAGACCCTTTCTTCCCAGGAGACAAAGCTCCTTGTTCCACTCTTAATAATAACCGAATCTCTCGACATCGTCGATAATACAGTCCGCCCTTGCCAGAGAAGTTGGAACAGAATTCGCAACACTCAATTCCGAAAGCGCAACTCCAAACAAGCTCGTTGACTCGACTCCATTAACAGGTCCTCCGCTCTTCATCATCCTCGTCTCACCGCCCTAAACTTAACCTTGAGGCTGCTCCGCTCAGAATTGAGACCTTGCACCGAGAGGAATGCAACCGCAACTGCAACACAGATTTACCTTTAAAAATGCATTCATTTTTGTAACACAAGAAAATCTTATTGGTATATTTTAACATGGTAGTTTTGATGCCACGGAATCATTTTGGACCGTCCATTTCAGGGAGTTGAAGGAATTGTGGGACACCCTATACTCATGAGTTAGATCCGACCGCAAGCACACAATCGTATTGCTATTCTGCTGTCTTGCATAGAAAATTTAAACCATGAATATCTTTTTTTGGCGCAAACATGCGCACGATTTTCTTTTGCAACATTGTTGTGAACACATTCACAAATACTGTCCATGCCAAACGAGCATATTGTTCGGTGTTGTTTGTTTTTAATTTAAGTTGAAAGTCGGACAACACGATTTTTCTTTATGAAACCATATATTTTAAACTCTACACCTGCTCATCCATGATCACGAAAGTATTCCTACTATTACAACTGCTTTATTTAGTCATCAAGGAGCAATTTTCAATCACAAAATTATTTACTAAAGTGTACAGACTTAACAAAATATGACGAAATAAGCATAACAGTTGTTACGCGCCTACTTCGTAACGTTAAAGAGCAGTTACGCCTTTTGTTACGGGTGGATTCCACAGGCGGAACGAAATAAATATTGCAAGGAATTCTTATAGAGCGCGATTGATTCGGAAAGGACTCGGATCTTGAAAGGTGAAACAATATATGTTAGAGTATCTAATAATAATAAAAATAAATATATACTTAATACCAGAATATGAACAATATTCAGATGTTAACAAAGGAAGAAAAGAAAGAATGGGCTATGCCCTATCGAGTTGAATATAATATATGCTCGAATGTTTCGCACGAACGATTAGTTATAGGTATATTCGTATAACTTTATACATATATATATTGATAAACAAGTAGCAATTAATACTATTCGCGGAATAATATCCAATAAGGGAAGTTCCACAGCCTGCGATAAGCTATTGGATAATATTCGATCGCAACAATGAAATTATATACAACATGTGAAATGTTCGAGAAGAATAACCAGAAACAACTCACCCAGGAGATATTATCTCTATTCAATTCTATTCAAGATAGGTTAATGTTTGTAGCTGGCTTTAATATACAATGTGGAAAATACCTGTAGAAAGAAAGAGGCACACGCATGGTTAAATAATGTATAAACCGACAATTGCGTGAGATTCAATTGCGTGAATAACGTGAATATTGAGTTTAATATTTTGAACGTTTCGAATAGAAAAAAGATATGAATAACTTAAAAGGTAAGAAAATTGGAAAGATGGAATTGATTAACGAAAGGCCAAGACTTTTTCCTGAATACAATACTAAGTACTGAATAATCACGACAACTCCCGCTTTGATAGCCTTACGGACTACTACGACACGCACCTCGCAATTATACATCGAAGAGTAATCGCAATTCGCGATTTTTCGGCAGACGTGCTTGCCGGTCCCGAGAGCCATCCCCGCTATGCGGTGCGCGCTAACCAAACAGTCAAATTTGGAGTGCGAGCATGTTCTCCTTGTCGCGGCGTGTGCTCTCTTTGTCTCTTACCATAGTCTACTGTTTTTCTATGTATCTATCCGCTTCAGGGCCGATTTATACTGGGGTGTCCGCGGACAGTTTGTCCGCGGACATTTCCCATAAATTTCGTGCGGGTTGACAAGTCCCGCTGTGCCCCTGCTAAGCGTGGCAGAAAAAAAGGTCACCAAGTGGCAGGAACGGTTCCTATTTCCTCGGTAGTTTACCTAAAGGAGTTGTGGAGCCCATAGAGACCTTTTTTTCTGCCACGCTTAGCAGGGGCACAGCGGGACTTGTCAACCTGCACGAAATTTATGGGAAATGTCCGCGGATACCCAAGTATAAATCGGCCCTCATACGGCGCGACTTTGGTATGTCCTTATTCACACGGCTACGCGTCGGTTTTCGGTTGTCGAGGAAAGTACTAAGCGTTGCTCTCGCGTCCCGCACAACAACATTTGAACGGACCTTGTCCTTACCTTGATGATCGGTACATATGGTTTTTGCATACATGGTTATTGACTGGCTTGTCTTCGTGGTTCTTAACAATACCCGGTATCGACTTTAAAATTACCGATTTCCTGTGTTTTGGGACGACGTTAATTTCAAGGAAGGTATGCGTTATATAAGGTGTAACAATCGCGATGCCGTGGAAAGGAACGATTTTAATTTTAACACATCAAAGACCGTTATACGTTTGATTAGGGAGTTCCCACAATGCTAACGCATTATCAAGCCGCAGCACAGCCGATGGAAAGAGATAAAATATAATTAATTTGTTCGGAACGTAACACAGTTCACAGTATTTGAATGAAGGAAAACTGAACTAAAGTTATAATTTAGCAATGTTAAAATTAATTTTTTAAGCTAATTTTTATAGTTTCTTGTAGTTTCAACTATTACCTAACTATATCACCACTCACATGATCAAAATTCTTTATTTCGAAAAATGGTACTATGACGAGCTTTTCAGCATTTCGGAACACTGTGCGAAGCGGCGAAAACGTCGCGTCAGTGGTCCAATAATTAACGATTCCCATCTCACAGACAGTGCCCGCAAAAGAATTTGCCGCTCGACCGGCTCGAGAGGAAGTATCTCTCGACCGATTGAACGACACGGAGAAATCCTTGCTTAAGAGGAGGGGAGGGGAGGGGAGGGGAGGAGCAACACTCTATTCCCGTCTGCGGGGGGTGCTATTAACGGGGGCCAAAGAGACGGGGGGAGACAGGAGGAACGGGGGACCAGTCGATATTTCAACCGGGCAAAGGTTCCCATTGACAAAAGTTCGCCCGATACGTTTCGAACTTCCGAGCGACGACTTAATTACTTCCGTTCCGATCGGAGCACCGTGGGCGCCGGAAACAGAGCAACACTGAGTCCGCTTCCCCGCCCTCGAGGGGGATGGAAACCCCCGAGGCGGGGGCCAATTTGAAACGTAGTTTTCCGCGCGATTTCATCCCGCCGGACGATAGGAAGCGGCGGGTATCGCCGGGAAACGCGAAGCCTTCCCAGAAGTTTCCTTCTCTCCTTTGAATATCCCGTTCCTGCCCCTTCTCTCAGCCCATTCCCCTTCCTCCTCTGATCCTCTACAGGATTCTCTTCGGGATCCTCTTTTCCGGTAGCGGTTACCATAGAGAAGAAACTGCTCCTTCACCAGAACGAAAGAAAGACGCCGGGGAACTTTTCCCCAGACTGCCGAGGAACTTCCGGCCCGAGGTTTTTTCAGCACCGCGACCTTTGTCGGACGCGTCGCCTCGTTCCCACCGCTTTCCCGTTCGATACCTCGCGCGATCACTCGATTTCCCGGACGATTCGCAGCGCGCGAGACCGGATCCAGGGAAAAGGGCCGCGCGAACTTTCCGCGATCGAATTTCCCTCTTATCGAGCGGCTTTCAACCGGAACATCTGCACCTCACTCTCTTCTCTTCTTGGTGGAAGGTATCCGGACCCTTCCGGAACTGTACTCCGGGGCGCTTCGATTTGTTCAAGGGCTGATTCCCTGGGATGGGTCTTCTCGTGAATGAGATAAGTCCAGATGAACTCCTGTTTTCTCGATGTTAACGAAGGTCTGAGTAGCAAGGGGGATTAAATTGACGTGTTTAAGGGGGGACTGGGGTGACTGGGGGGACTGTAGGGGTCCCTACAAATTGCGCCAGGAAGGTTCAATAAAGGGGGCTCAGCTCCTTTGTTATACGAAATTATGCATATATTTTGTAATATAAGTGTTAGAAGTAAGCCAAAATTGACGATGTTCAGCCATGTTATCCAAGCCATTTTTATGCCATTGGATGAGTTTTCTGGATGTTCCCTTCATTGAACCTTCCTCTTTCGAATGAGCCCTTGTCCAGCGCAAAATATGCTCATATAAGGACGAAAACACGTACCGCGCAAACCCATGTTTCGCCCAGATTTCTAGGGTATTCTAGGGACCTCCTAGTGGGGGTCCCCTTAAGAGCTACGGCTGTCGAAGCAATAAAAACATATTTTTATCAAGTTTAACAGCTTTTGTATGACATTTTCAGCCTATTCATATACGACACAGCTACCAAAAGAAAATTCCACACGCACTGCCGCAATGTTTTATCCAGCGAACTTGGAATACAAAACCTGTATTTTTACAGCACCTAATTAAGTGTAATAGATACTGATCCGGTAACTCGTCAACGATCGACGCAGCTGTCAAAAAAAGATTCCATCGCCGCTACCAGAACGTTTTGCCGAAGTCTCCCGTCGGCGGTTCCGGGAATCAGAGATGATTATTGTTCACCGTTAACAAATCGAAGAAAAACGTTCGGTAGATCGTTGTTTTACGAGAGAGGAGCGGCTCGGAATCGGTCGCTGCGTGTTTCCGAAGCTTTCCCCGGCGAGAGAACGAGGGATTTCGCCGGGGTTTTATGGAACGGAAGTAAACGGAGCTCGAATAAATGTTCGTGCAGCCTTCCGGCGTTACGACGATCGCCCTCTAAATCACCGTAATGAATTAATTACGCGATAAAGCTCGGTAGATTACCGGCGCGGCGCGGCGCGGCGGTCTGCGTTCGACTTTCGAAATTGCCGGGAGGCTGGCTTCGCCGGATCGTTGCATCGGCGCTAAAAGTTGTTTCCATTTCTCCGGATAAATGGATCGCCACTTGTTCATGGGGGGGGGAGGAGGAGGAGGAGGTGGAGGAGAAACGACGCGTATCTTCCCTCGCAGAAGCGCAGAGCGAAACGATGTATATACGGAAAACGGGCGCGGGCGGTGCGGCTCGTATTTTACAAAGTTAGGTCGACGATAAAATATTTATCGGCCGACAGGAAGGAGCTGCGTCGGCCTGAAGAATGACCGAGGATTTGGGAAATGGGCATATACACTCCCGTTGATTTCTTTGATCCCTCCCGGGGCGACTGTCCCCGTAAATCTCGTACTACCTCGAACAGGATATTGTCCTTGCTGCTTCTACTCCTGCTGTTCGTCCTTATCGGATACATTTGAGAAATTGAACGCTTTACCGGATCCAGTATGTTGACTTTTCGTTTCACCGCTCGAATCACGGAACGTAGAACAACCATTGGAACTGCGGATCTTTCTGGGGAATAAACATTTTCTAACATGGGACGATCCCGGACCCGTACGCTCAAAAAATTATCAAACTTTGGGGATATGTGGTGCATCTGTAGGTACGTATCACGCGATTCTTTTGCTGTCAAAATTCACTTTAAGGGGGTGAAAAATAATTTCGAATTCATTCAAAAACTGAGAACCCTCATTTTTTAAATATTTCGTAAAATACTGGACTGAATCATGGAATCGTCAGTAACATTTCCTAAACGTTCCAAATACATCTAAAATTTTATTTTCTTTACTAAATATCCATATGGTCATGAGTAGCGAGGGGAGGAGTGGATGAGGAAGGTGGAGGAGTGGAGAGTGAGAATGAGTGCAAGGAGTGAAAGTAAAGGAGTAAAAGAGAAAGATTGAGATGAAAGAGGAGCGGCCAGAAGAGGGGGTCCATTCGAATAGGGAAGGGAGGTGTAAAAAAGGGGGGAAAGGGGTTTGCGGCGAGCGTATGGGTTAAGGCTGTATATAGTAGGTTAAAGAAGTAGGTTTAAGGTAGAATAAGGATAGTGTAAGGCAGGAGTTTGTTAGAAGTATTGTAACCCCTAGGGGAACAAATAAAGTTATACATATACAGGGTGTTTCGTGTAAAACAGGCCACCTAAATATCTCCTCTATCTCTGATAATACAAAAAATGTTTCTAACGTAATCTAAATGGTTTCAAAAGACGAATCAGATGAAAGAATCGTTTTTTATGAATTGTAATTTTTTAATCGTTTTTTCAAGGTCACTCGTGTTTTTTTACATATATACACACATTTTTTGTTGTTGTATGTTATAGCAAACATTATTGTGCATTCATCCATGTTTAATAGCACGACCTTGAAATGACCGTGAACTCTAAAATTTGCTAATTAAAGCAGAACTTACTTTCAGCGATATTTCAGATTTCAACGGTAACAGAAATATTTGAGTATGCAGAACGTGATGGACAAGAACGTTCTGGAAATCTGTCTTTGTAAATTCGTATTGCTTCTCTTACACACTCTCGAGCTTCACCGTAAATTAAAATCATTTGAATTTTCTCCTGTTCTGAATAACGCATTATGGATCGCTTGTCGATACACTGAGAAATCTAGCATTGAGCAAACTCTTAAATACATATCTCTCTCACTCTCTATGTACACAGAGGAATGATACAATGTGTTTATTTACAAGTTCAAGTTCATGGTCGAATTTCTGTTACCGTTGAAATCTGAAATGTCGCTGAAAGTAAGTTCTGCTTTAATTAGCAAATTTTAGAGTTCACGGTCATTTCAAGGTCGTGCTATTAAACATGGATGAATGCACAATAATGCACAATAATAATTTGCTATAACATACAACAACAAAAAATGTGTGTATATATGTAAAAAAACACGAGTGACCTTGAAAAAACGATTAAAAAATTACAATTCATAAAAAACGATTCTTCCATCTGATTCGTCTTTTGAAACCATTTAGATTACGTTAGAAACATTTTTTGTATTATCAGAGATAGAGGAGATATTTAGGTGGCCTGTTTTAGACGAAACACCCTGTATATACTCAATATCCATATTCAATCTTTCTAATACATCGCGAATGAAACGAATTGAGCCACAGCAATATTTTAATTTGTCCAGAAAATTGACAAAGGGGAAAATCCGAGAATGACGGGATAAACTGGGAAATATTTTCGCCGTTCGATAATCTATGCAACACCGGGACCGTTAAAACAGAAAGCACATGGGGGAGGACGAGTTATACGCGAAAAATTGGCTCGCATAAGACAGAGGGTAGAGTCGCAGTTAAGGGAAGATTTTCCTCGCGTTCGAGGACACTTCTGCCGCTCAAAGTTACTCAGACATTCGGAATATGAGGTTTATCCGGGATGGAATCCCAGCCTTGTCGACTACGTGGTCGATTCCTCTTCACCCAATCCCGGCAGATTTTCACGGCGAGGACGGAAGGCCGTCGGTAGCGAGCGCTGGAGATTCCGCGATGGATTCAACGAAGTCGAGCCTCGTAAAACTTCATGGACTCCGCGAACGAGGTCGTCTTTCTCGAAGAAATAAAGCGGTGCTGGGAAAGCCAACCGGCCAGAGACTGTCTCTGCGTCTCTCTCTCTCTCTCTCTCTTTCTCGTTCTCTGTTTCCTTTAATTCTCTCCGGTACGAGGTTCTCTTCTATTTTTCCCGGACGACCGAAAACGAAAGTGGTCCCCGAGAAATTCTTCTCTGAAAATCTATCGTTTCGAGTGGTGCTTGTTACGGTCTGAAAACGAATTTGTAATTAGTTGCTGCGGAGTATCTGCATTAATTACACGCACCGTAATTCTGCTTTACTTCAGAAGAATTTATATGTACGCATTGTCAGTCAGTGGCACTTTATGCAACTGGACGTTATGCAACTGCACCTCGCCTAACAATTCAAATACGCATCGATGGAAAATATAATAATTTGTATTGTTTCAGAATGAATGTAAAATGGTCAGATTGATACTCTACATATGTTAATTTATGGTGGGCAGTTGAAAATTTTTTGGCGGTCGAAACCCATGACGTCCATGAGGCGTCGTTTTAAGGGTTGTTTAAGAGTTGATTGATAAAGACAATTATTTAGTTATACTCGGTTCAATGACGTCTATAAATGTAATATATCACACAGTAAGAGAAAATATTAATTTGATACAACCAATGATAGTGTACAGAGAACTTCGATCGATTTTTGGAAAGCATTTTCATTCATAAGAACTAATGTAAAAAATTGTCTTCTCGACAGACAATTGATACACTCTCCAACATAATTTCTTAGTTCGAGCGTTAATCTTGGCTCGATCATTAGGTCTTCGAGGAGCGCGAGACAAAACAGCACTGCTGTCGCGTAAAAGGAGATTTTTAAGATCTGGGAGGAGTGATTGGAGTCGATCGCTGCGTGAGCCACGGGTGTAGAGGGTCGAGTGGTTCGATCGAGGCTCGTACTTGAAAAATCCCGCGCTTCCGTGCGTCGAGCATCGCGGTCAACGAGGATAATTAGGTCTCGCGTAGATCCTCGATCGGCGCGCGAAACAGCCGAGCGTTCTAATTGAACGTCAACAGTTTTTCAACAGCCCAGACACGACCTTCCGCGATTTTCGAATCGCATGAATTTTAGAGAGAACGTTCAGTCGAGGGTCCCCGCTTTTATTTGCGCGCAAATTTTCGCTCGCATTAAGCTGCCTCATTTTTTTAAATACCACGGAGTAGTTTCTGACCCACAATGGTGTAGCGAGAATTTTCCAACTGTGGAAAAGCGCTCAATATTTGCTATTCGTATTAAATGCTGCGTATATGGATTTATGAAACTCTCGAGTTTGAATTTTGTAGAACATTTTTAAATAGATGGTTCGTTATTATTGATAGAAATTAAAAAACAGCTTTGGAGTCATTGGAAGCTAGTTATGATTTATTTTTATGTTATTAATGATAGAAATTAAAAAACAGGTTTAGAGTCATTGGAAGCTAGTTATGATTTATTTTTATGTTATTATTGATAGAAATTAAAAAAACAGCTTTGGAGTCATTGGAAGCTTATGATTTATTTTTATGTTTAAATGTTTCTCAGGAATAATTGAAGGTGTGGTTTGTATAAGAAATTTTCGGTTCCAGCATGGTAGTATCTTTTTTAATGTAGTGTAGGATGATTTATTATCGTCGATGGTAGTGTGGAAAATATTTTTGGACCATTGGAGGCTGGTGAATATTTATTACTTCTATTTGGACGTTTCTAGGAGTAACGATGTTTCGTGGGGAAGAAGCATCTCCAAAGGGATTATCGCTCACCTTGGTTGGCGCAAATCTTCCTGACGACGTTGCACGAAACTGACACTTAGTGTAACTTCTACTCCTCGGTTCTCAACGTGTAAACACTACCGTCCGTGGATCCGTCAGTGTAAACTGGGTGAAACAAGGGTGTTACAGGCGAATTCAGTCACGTAAGCCCGTTAAGCCCCCTCAGCTCTTATTTTCTGCAGAACAACTTGGATTCCTGGATAATTATGCTCTGTGTTAATTTTCTTCCTGCAAACTAACTATGCACACTACGATCTAATACAATTATATGAACGCAAGTTGATAATTCTCCGCACAAATGAAAAACAGTTGCCTTTATCTTCGAAGCGAATGCATGCATTCTTCACAAAAATTGTTATACGCTGACCCTTTTCTGTATTAGGTAACTGGACAGACCCAAGAACCCAAGATCGTCAGTTTTCCCCGAGTTTCGAACAGTTGTTTCCCTTCGATTCAATTCGGAAGATTGTTTTGCAGCCTCGGCCCGAGCGGTAGGAATCGTCAGAGACAGCACGAGCCAGCGTAACGATCTCGGAACGGTCTTGAAATCGTGCCAGCAAGCTACAAAGTGATCAAACTTCTGCGCCGCGGACTCAATCAAACTTTCCTCGCCCGAAGAATCCGTGAAAGAAGGAAGCCGGGGAGCGTGGCCGCCGCACCCTCTTTTTAGAGGATTGTTACGTCTTGATTCCCAATTCCCAATTCGGGCTATTTCACTTGGACCAGACTGCCGAACGAAAAATATCTGCATTACGATTTACAATTATAAAATCCTCGTTGTGGCGCCACCAAAACTTTCCCTCGAGTCACGTGTACAATTTCTATTTTGACACATCAATTTCATTTATCAATAAAATTAGCAATAATTACATCTCGACCAATTCTATGTTCGCCGTTGTTTGCAATGACTTGTTGCCGTTTGTCGGGTGACTCAAGTATGCATCGGAACGATGGGGAGGAAAAATGGATTACCTGTGGATGTCTTGTCTTCTACCTGTCATCTAGGGCAGAGTGGGTCAAAAGGGTATAGCCGGATAAGATGGTCAAAAATTCCCTTGAATCGAATTATATAGCCGATGATTCGATAAGGCATCAAGAAAAAACATACTGTGCAAAGTTCCAACCCTATATCCCAATAGGGAGGGTAGTTATGGGGTAAAATCGATAAATCAGTTTTTAGCCTTTTTTCCTAGTTAATGATGTTTAGAAATTCTGAGAAAAATCTGACACATGTCGAGCACCGAAATACATACTCTGCAATTCGTTTGAGATTTTTTTTTCGTCTACATAAAAATTTCGAATAACGAATAAAAGATAAAAAAATTTTTTCATTATTCCATGATTCGCGTTTATTAGAGTTGGCAATAGTTATGGAAAGATTTATTCGAAGCCTGCGAATAAAAGATGAAAAAATTATTCGAAGTTCGAATAAATCCACTTCGTATAAAAAAAATTATCTTTATTCGCCGGATAAATTCACGTCGAATAAAATTATTTATTCGATGCTCGTCGAATAAAGATACTTTTTGTATTCGAACTATCGAATAATGAATAAAAATTTTTTATCTTTTATTCGTTATTCGAAATTTGTATTTAGATGAAAATATTTCCCAACTCTGAGCTAGGGCTGTTTTATAGGAGCTGTCTTCCTAAGATTGCCTACCTAGGGCTTCATACCTAGGGCTGCTTCCGACAACTGCCTTCTAGGTCTGTCTGCTACAGCTGTTGACCTAGGATTGTCTTTTTGAAGCTGACTTTCCGGGACTGACTTCTTAGGGCTCCTTCGAAAGCTGTCTTATAGGGCTTACCTCTGAGAACTATCTTTCAAAGGCTGTTTCATACGGCTAATCTTCTAGAGCTCTGTCCCTAGGGCTGTATTGTAGAGCTGCCTAACATACAATTTCCATTTTAACACATGAATTTCAATTATCAATAAAAAAAGGAATAACTGTATAACGAAATGTGCATCGTTAATAAGAATGTTTAAAAATCTTATTAACTCACGAAGATCTCTACAGTAGTAATTATTTCGGTGTTTCGGATGGTATATCCTAGCCGTCTTTTTTCATCGCGAGCAAATCTGAAATATTTCAACACATTGTTTCCCAGACATTTTACGCATCGGTGAAATTCATTCCAAAGATTTCAGAAAGTCTCGAATCGCTCCGGGAACGACACCAATCCCAAGGAACAATCCCGGGGAAGAAGTTCGTTCGTTTCGCGGCTGCGTTCTATCCCCGAAGACCGCCCACGCCCGTCTCTCTATCATCCGACCCCTTTAGCCTGAACGGCGCGTGCACTTACGCGAACATGAAATTCCTCGAGCCACTTCCTCCCCGATTGTTTGCGCTAAGAGCGGAATCACGACGCGACTACCCGACGTCTCACCCCCTCACCCCCGACGAATCCGTGCTCTCCTTATTGCTGATTATCCCCTGTCTTCCCTTCGGTGGCCCGTGCTCGTTACCTTCCTTCAATCCGGCTGTTTACGTATGTGATCCCCGTTATGCGTGTCTCGAAGACAATCCCGCGTTCTGAAACCTCAGAGAATCGAATTCAAATATGTTTGAGGGGGTTTAAGGGCGAACGGACGCCGCGAGACTATCCCTAGAAGACCCTAGAAATCTGGCCGAAACATGGGTTTGTGGGCATACGCTTTTCGTCCTTATACTAGCAGATTTTGGGCTGGTTGAGGGCTCAATCTGAAGAGGAAGGTTCAGCGCAGAGCGCTCTGCTCATAATATCACACAAAAACTCTTTTTGTGACAGAAAAACACATTGAATTCTTCGTAGCGATGTTTTCTCGACTTTTTTCCCTATTTGGGACACTCAAATTATTAGATATCAATCTCGTTAAATCATAAAACAAGCGCTCTGCGCTGAACCGTTCTCTATCAAATGAGACTTTATACAGTTCAAAATTTGCTCGTATAAGGACGAAAAGTGTATGCCCGCAAACCCAAGTTTCGGCCAGCTTACTAGGGTATTCTAGGGAAAATCTCGCGGCTACCGTTC
Source organism: Lasioglossum lativentre (assembly GCA_916610255.1). NCBI lineage: Eukaryota > Metazoa > Arthropoda > Insecta > Hymenoptera > Halictidae > Lasioglossum > Lasioglossum lativentre. The sequence continues at coordinate 19,303,331 of OU744364.1, read as the reverse complement.
TCCTTAAGGGCGTAAGACCCCCTCTGAGGTAGAATACCCTAGAATACTCTAGAAATCTGGCTTATATGAGTATATTTTCGCTGGACAAGGGAACATTCGAAAGAGGAAGGTTAAATAAAGGGGACTCACGATAGCATCCAGAAAACTCATCCAATGGCATAAAAATGGCTTGGATTACATGGCTGAACATTATCAATTTTGGCTTACTTCTAACACTTGTATTACAAAATATATGCATAATTTCATATAAGAAAGAGGCTTTCTAGGATCCCCTAGAGGGGGTCCTACCCCCTTAAGGACGAGTGAGGACGTATGAGCTGTTCAAGATCGCTCCTCTGGCTTCGTCAAGATCATCAATCGGATAAAAAATTCCTACGGAATAAATCCCGATTAGACTGATCTCCTTGATTCCAATTTTTCTGATTCACGGACAGAAGAAACGCGGACAAGAGTTCCCGCTGTTCCGCGACGAAAAACATCGTCGAGGAGCGAACAACGCGTAGAAGTTCTTAACGAGTCCCGGGGCAAGGTTCTCGCGACAAGCGTTAGAAGAAATTGTCCGTGCAGCAAACGAGCTGGCTGGAAACTACTTGCCGGAAGTCCGGGCGGCGATACGACCGCCCGGGAAGATTCAAAAGCCGGTTCCAATTTGCTCGATGCCCGCGACGGAAATCGGCTTCCGTCGGACTCGAGAGAGTGGGAGCAAGAGAGAGAGAGAGATGGGGGAGAGTGCTTCCATGACTTTGTTTACCCCGGATCCGTTCCGATCTGCATGCGGAATATTTCTCCGCGAGAACGCTGCCCCGACGAATAATGCACGCGGAATGAAAGTGATGTATCAAGAACCTGGGAAAGAAGCGTTCGCTCCGGATTCTGGAATATTAAGCGCGAGGAACGGCTGATAAATCGCAGGGGCGGATGCAGCGTGTTGTATGGTTCGGAGTTATTAGTGCCATTTATTATGGCAATATACACCCGCCGGGGGAAAGTATAAAGCAAAAGATTTGGAGCGGCAACACTTATAACGCCGCCGATCTATCTGCCCTCGAAAATATTGTACTATCACCGACGTGTTAGCTACTCTGGGAAATTGCTCGCTCTTACGGGGACATTATCTCTGTCAAATCTCGGGGTTTATGAATTGTCGTTGAGTCTCGTTCCTTTCTCCGTCTGTCACCGTCTTCCAACATTGCACACATATACAGGGTGTCAAAAAATAAATTTCTTCATGAAATACGAAGGTCACCTTCATTTTTTTTAAATGGCGGTACGTATTTTTTAGTACGTGATATTATTGCTTAATATTGTTACGACGGCTCTAAATGAAGTTGGCTTCCCCTGCGATATTCTGAAGATATCGCGGAGATCGAGAGAAGTTGGCCGTCGGATCGATATTGTGGTATTCGGCCAACGGGGTTGTTGTTGACAAGAAGAAAGACGACAGAACCTCTTGAGTCTTTGAAGCGAGAGCACGCGTCGTTATTGCATCCTTCTAAGACATTGTCCATTGACAGAGAATAAAGAGTAGTGTAGTTGTTAGAAGTGTTCCGTGTTTATTATTGTGATGTGTTCACCGGCGCGCCGATGCGGGGGCAGGAGCCTCCGCAACAATATCAACAAGAGTTCAACGGCCTGGTATACCATGACCTTGAACTCAAAAATGCGAAATCAGTTACATGTTTTCGATGTTTAAACTCTATTTCTTAGGTGGCAGGTTCGGCTCGCTAAGTTAGCATACCGAATTCATGGAAAATCGTCAAAGTCTTTAAGACAAGAGGATCACGGTGTACTTCAAAATCCCCTAGACTAGCCGTTAACGAACCCTTGGGGAGGGAAGACGACGTGGAATTCCCAAAGTTCACGGGAGAAATGTTTTCATAACGATCCGCGGCGAGCGTCCCGTCGGATTCTCCAGGAAAAACATTTCCCGGCACCGGCGTGGCGCCGAGTCTCGTCATTAGTTCGCCGATGGTCCGAGGTCGGCTCTTAGACAGCAGGCTGGCGCTAACGCCCGAGGAAACACTTGAAGGCTCTCGTATAAATCACGGGGAATAGGAGTCGCGTCGAAGCGCCGGGACTATCTGGAGCAGACACGGGACAACAAGTGTCGAGAGCTTCCGATGGAACTACCTGAGATTCACGGAACGAGCCGCGGCGCCGTAATTCTCCCCCGTTTAGCGGCTGAATGCGCCGCGCGAAGATAGCGGGCGCAAAACGGCTCGGTAGAGCAGTATCAGCAGGAGACAGGTCTGGTGAAAGATTCGCCAGATGGGTGCAAAAATTGTGGGACGCTTTTACGAGGACGCGGGAGGGGAATTATAGTCATCTAGGAAAGACTGCGACGACCAGAAAAGAGGAAACTCGTCATGAAAGTAGGAAGAACTCGGTTTTTGCGAGAACGAACGTCTGTCACGGTTTGATTGGCAGGGATTGCTATTGGGATGGCTAAAACATGCTATCAGGTAACTGGGACTTTAAGGGGCTGTGCGCACCCAACTACCACCACCACCCTTACCACTCACACATCGATACATCCGCATATACGTATACGAAATGCAAGGGTTTACGGCAAAAGAAACTGACGCCCCAATATTGCAATTAGAAGTTCAGACCTGGTCGATTATGTTTCCTAAGAGTCCTGGCCAGGGTGGTTCAGAGCCCAAATTTCATATTTTTACGTTGTTGAAGAGTAATTTGCAATAATCGGCAGCGCTGACTTGTGACAAAAAGTATTCCGCCGATTATTACAAATTACTTTTCAACAACGTAAAAATATGAAATTTGGGCTCTGAACCACCCTGGCCAGGACTCTTAGGAAACATAATCGACCGGGTCTGAACTTCTAATTGCAATATTGAGGCGTCAGTTTCTTTTGCCGTAAACCCTTGCATTTCGTATACGTATATGCGGATCTATCGATGTGCGAGTGGTAAGGGTGGTGGTGGTAGTTGGGTGCGCACAGCCCCTTAAGAGCCTTGAGTAGTTTTTAAGACCCGGTGTTATTACGTTATTCCCTGTTATCGAACTCCAGTCCAGGGGGGACATGATAGTCGAAAACTCTTGAAGATCGTTCCCCTGAACAAGCTCTATCAGCTATGATCTCGACGCCAACTTGCACGACCCAATTACTAGCGCCGCGAGATAGCACCGAACAAATGGTTGCTTGAAGCCCGATACGCTCTACATCACCCGGAATAAATTAGGTGCTCGCGCGCGCACAGACGAAGAATCCATTGAGCTGTCCGGGAAGGGAATCGGTCAACAGATCATCCGGGAATTTAGTGGAGGAACACGTACTTCCGAGTTCTTACTTTCGGTGATAGAGCGACTCCTCCTGATTCCATGCTGCTGAAATAGTAGTGGGGAGCCTGGAGTTTCTGGAGCGCGAGCAGAATTCGAGGATACTGGGGTTGTTGTAATTAGCGGAAGTGTTCGAATATGTGGATGATATTTATTCAATTGAATTGTACTGGATTGTTTTTGTAGGGGTTCTTGTTCATTATTGTGATTGCAATTGATTGGAAACTTTATTGTACGGTCCATCCGTCACTACTGACAATTTTATTTGTTTCGAGATTTGAGATTGATGTATTGGAGGTCTCTCCACCATAGAGAGTTGCGATTTGTTGGTATATCAATCCACCCAGTCTAGATGGAAAATCATTTGATGCGAGGCCTCAGAAGAGGACACATGGAAGCTGTATAAAACGGCTATCTTCCTACGACTGTTTGCCTAGTGCTACCTACATAGGGCTACCTTCAAGACCTGCTTTCCTAGGGATACCTCTGGAAGCTATTTTTCCTAAGGCTGTTTCCTAGGGCTACCTCCTAGAGCAGTTTTTCCTAAGGCTGATTTCTATGAATATTTCTAAGAACTGTCTTCTGAGGCTCTTTCTAGTGCTGTCTTCCCAGAAGAATCTTTTTAGAGCTGACTTTTTAATGCTGTTGCGAAGGTTGCCCCTGTGAGCGCGACCTTAAAGAGCAAAGCTTCAGAATAGAAGCTGTACGCCTGTGTACAGAAATGAATTTCATCCGTGGTTTCAGATGTCCAATAAAAAAAGAATAAGAACGGAACATTTATTAGCAGGTACCGCGGTCCCCAAGGATACAATTCACGATCCACCCCCTGAGGGTGCAGTTACCACGATTCTCCGCCGTTCATCTCGAGGAACCAATTAAAAGGAACCCGACCGGCTTCTGGAAGGGTAGTATCAACAATGGTAACCGTTCTATCGAGCACTCCTGGCGGGTACGTAGCCGCAATTACCGAATAATTTATGATGCTCCTGTGTTGTTTAAAATCTCGTCCGGCATACGATTACCGCGTTTATCATGCAAGTCGCCAGGCGACGCGTGATTCGATTAAAATGTTTTCGCCGTTTCGGGTCGGATCTATTTAATACCCTCGGCGAATAATTAACGTCGAGCTGCGTTCTATTATATCCTAATTATCATCGTCATTAACGTATCGACTCGGTCCGCAGGTAAATTGCTCGTCAGTCGCGGGAAGAGCGTCGCCAGTAATTAACGACGCCCGGGGAGTTTTACAGGGTCGGTCCCGTGATTAATTAGGCGAGCGCGTCCGAATCGCCTCCGCGGGTATCTTCGGATATGGGGCGGGTCTTTGAACCATCGAAGGGATCCGAAATTTCGATAGAACCAGCATGAATCACCCAGAGAAGCAATTTTCAACCCCTCTTGTAGCATGGCACTCTGAAACTAATAACTGGACTGCGAATTTTTATGCAAAAAGAATTTCCGTTTGACGGCTTAAATTAAAGCTGGAAGATTATACTTTGTAACTGGCTCGCTGAAATTTAAGAAGAAATAGTGAATAAAAAAAATAATAAAGAGTAGCCCGTTGTTTATTGTTAGGGCGATTACGGTTAGAGGGCGTAACACAAAGAACGATCGTGTTTGGACTGCGCCTGTCAAAGTAAAACATTAGGCCTTTTACTATACTTTGTGGAAAACCCCACATCCTAGGATTATTGGGAAATACCTGATATCCTTCATTTTATAGCATGCCATCCTCCCTTCGGGTATGAAGGTACGCCCGTCTTGTAGACACCTCCGACAACGTCATCTTCCATATATTTCTTCCACATTTCTTCCAAAACACGTGCTAACCTACGATGTAAAGTAGTAATAAATATATATTGTTATATAGTTAACACCGCCGCAACTTACATACACAACATTTATACATGCCCATGTTGCCTAATAACATCAAGCATACACAACGTGTTGGGACGTGGATCGTGTTGGAAACTAAACTGATTTCATTTGTATGGTGTATAAATGATATTTAATATAAAAACTGAACGAATGTACAAAAGTGTTCTATGTATTGAAGCCACGTGCTTTTTCTCACATGCGGCTTCTTGGCGAGAAGAAGACAAAAGCAGGACGATCAGTCCTGCGACTGCACATCATCGCTAGATGAGAACTCCCATCCAAATCTAGTCTGTCATAGGCGCTACCTATACCCATAGACTTATAGCGATAGACTGCGGCCAGTGTCGCCAGATGAGTCCGAATTCGCATTCATTTACTCCCCTACATTTCCCCTTCCACTATCCCATTGCAGTACCACATCCCACTCAATCCCAGTCGCGCACACGCAACGTGTCACATATTACGACTCAGGCCATCAGAGAGGAGGGGATACCTGTATTCCCCTCGATTTTCTCGACCTGGCGACACTGACTGCGGCCCGTACGAAGCGTTGAAGCCTACAATGGCGGCAGGATGTATTTGTATCTCACTCGCACACCGATAGTTGGTGGGGGCTCAGGCGAAAAGCGCATGAGGGGAACTGTAATAAATGTAATACCATTTTTAGGGCTCTGTACGGTTACCCGAAATAGAACAAAGTATATTTTAAAAAAAGAAACGTGAGAAAATATTGCTTCTTCGCTTCAAAAAATTGGTTGGGCTTCATCGAAAAATCAAGCCTCGCGGTTACTCTGTCTTTGTCTCTCCTGTGAGTGACATATCTCCCTCTCTGTCTCAGCTCTGTAGGAGAGATAAGGATGTCGCACAAAGTTATGAAATACATAGAATGACAACCTCTACGCCGATAGAGTCACCAGATTGGCTCCTGCGCACCCTTAAAATAAAAAATATACTTTCACTTAATAACGCACGTGGCACGTGTTTTTTTTTGCTGTAAGCACAGAGCAGCACAGAGTCTATATAAATAGAAGCAAGTAGGGGAAGCAGAATCTCTCTCCACCAACTCGTCAATTAGGAAGAGAGCGCACCACGACCAACTGTTACTCTCTCTCTCTCTCACTCTTTATATCTCTCGCCGCCATCGTGGGCATCAACGCTTCGTACAGGCCGCGCAGTCTATCTCTATAATTCTATGCCTATACCATGAGAATTCCTATGCAGACCTATGACCTATGGTAGCCGTCACGAGAGAATAGAGTCAATTCCGCGCAGCCCGGAAGTTGGTAGTAGTCAGTAGGGTGCGCAGCGAGCGCGTTAACCTCTCTGTTACTCCCCCCCCCATGCTCCCTACTTTGTTTAATATACACATGATATACACGGATAGAGTGGGAGATGCGCAAAATGAACGAAAACTGGTTACTGATGACTCTATTCTCTCGTGACGGCTACTTACAATTAGTCCGCCGTAGTCGCCATGAACGGAGCGCACATTTCAACACAACACGAAAAAAATAGCTTTATTACGAGTGTAGTTGCACGATGCAAATCCTGAATTTTAACTACGCCTGGGCAACTAGAATTTTAATGCTGCCAAATCCGTTCTCGGTGGAAAACTGTGCTCTAAAAGACTCTGTTGACGCAAGGGGCCGAGAGAAAACGAAATTGTTGGTCCAACGACACCAGGACGAATTCTATCAAAGAGCCTTTCCCCTTTACTCTTCGCTCGGAACAACAAGAAACCCGTCTGTTTATTGTTTGTCGGCCGTGGACCGTGTTCCATTCGCGCGTCCTTCCGAAAGCTGACCACCAGGAACATTTGTCGCGGCAAATTGTCGGTTCGTCGCCTTCCCACGAGCGGATCGTTTATAGTGGCCTGCGAAAAAGGAAGGGAACAGAGACAGACAGGACGTGGAGTTTCTTTTTCCCCTCTTTTTCGCTCCGCGCGTTCCCAATAGTGAATTAACACCCCAGTTTCGTTTCATTCTGCCGTCCAGGATAGAGTTAACGAGTTTGACTTTTCATTGTACCGTGGCTTGTCAGTGGTTTATGAACTATTAACTGCCGTTAATTAACTCTCGCAATTAACTCTCTGATCGGACAATCACCCGAGTGCGCCGTCAGTGTTATAATTGATTTTTACGATCCACTGTGCCAGACTGTTTGCCATTTGATTTTCTTTACGCTGCTAATTGATTTCGAGAGACCCTAGTGCTGGCTGCTCGAATGAGATGACAATGATTCGTCGATGTCGGATGCACTCTTGTTGTTATAGCGATAGTAAGAGTTCTAATTCAAACGTACTATTTTGTCCGATACTCTATACAGGGTGTCCCAAAAATGTACTATCTTGGGAGGGGTGATTCCCGAGGTCATTCAAAGTCAGTTTTTCCTTTGCGAAAATCTTCTCCGCGGCTTTTTTAAGCATTTATTAACGAAAACCGGCTATTTTCGTTGGTCGAGAGTTAATAGAGAAAAACCCAAATTTAATCTAAGTTAATAGAAAATATTGGTCACCTTATTTTAGTTCTCTTAAATTACTTTATTTCTTATTTTAGTTCTCATCTTGAGAGAGACAGGAAGAATATTGAAATCGTTTCATCTAATTGTAAGATCAGGATTCATCAAGATTTCTATATTACACCTTCGATTTTCTAAAAGCATCGAGAAAGAAGGAGATAATTTCTCGAGCATCGCGATCAGTTTCAGGGAGACGAATCTGCAGCACCACAACACCGAGCAGATTAAAATTCCTCGGGGGACCATAAACTTGAGTGGCCGAAGCGGAGCGGAGCCCTAATCCCAAGCTCGCCCGAGTTCCTGCCGGAAGCCAACAACGGGTAGACTGTGCACGAAAGGGAAAAGATGGTCGAATCGTCGTGGAACGACGGAGCCAGGGGTCCTCAAAATTCCGGGAGTTTCTGGCAACGAGGGAAACCACTTTCGTCGAAGCATTCGCAGCTGGAATGGCGTCGCGACGCGAGGAGACGCGGTGCCGCTTGTCCACCGGAAGCCGCAGGGCCGCTTTCGCGGTCGCGCACACGGACGGCAGCGACGACGACGAAAGCGGCGGCGGCTATGCAATTGCAGCTGTAAGGGTTGCACTTTCGTCCACGGTGCCGTGGAATCCGCCTCGCCGACATACACTCCTGGAGAAAATGATAGCACGTGTGTATCTGTTTTTCTCCCGCTTGTTCAGACAGCTGGCGAGGAACTTTGTTTACTAACAGTTTCCTTTTTTTGTGCATCGTAATAATTACGATAGCGCCAAACTAGCTCCAGTTTTACAGAAACTTCAATAACTCTCGTGTATTTTTGTAATTCTGAAGTTTCATTCACGGGCTTGATTTTTCAGTGTTATTATTACTTGAATTGGGGATTTTATGCATTGCAGAAATGGGTAAATGCAATGAAAGAGTGCAAAGAGTGACAGACATTTAGTGTAATATTCTCAGCTTTTTGAAGCTTGTAAAGAAAGAAAGAAATTTCTACTTGGTTCGAATTTCTTGAAATTGGATAATTTTTATTTTTCATAAAGATCCGCAGTCTACTTATTACAGTTTCTAATTTAACTTGCAGCTGTTGCTTCAGTTAAATATTTAGACCTGTAGCAATAAAAATTCCAAATGAAGTTATGAAGTGGAAATTCGTCTGCAACTCAGCGACCCAGTCAAAGGGTTGATAAAAGATATAAATTTTTATTTTGCATAAATGTCTGCAACCCATGGTATATCACTTATGAAAGGTGAGCACAAGGGGTCTACAAGGTTTCGCAAGAATCGCGTCAATTTTTCAGCTTTCGATAAAACCGGCCAAGTGGTCTCGTCCACGAAGATTTTTCCAGCTCTTTCCATTACTAATTTGCAGGTAGCTTCTTCCGGAGACGTCTGCATGCAGCTTTAACGAGGATCTCCTGGCGTATTCCGCGTCCGGGCCATAAGCCACGAAATCCTAGGCCGCGGTAGGCAGCGCACGTACACGCGCGATTAAAAATTCATAGAAAATCGTCGAGGTCAGCACGATTTTGCGAACACGTGAATTCGACCAGCACGGCGCGACGGCGCGGCGCTACGAACCGGTCCGACAAGATTACGTCGATCCGATCGATCCTCCGGCCAACTTTTCACCCGCCGATTCCTCAATCCGTTTGATCCCGCACGGTTCTCCGAATCACTATTGGGAATAATGCAACCTCCATACATAGATTTACGCCGAGCGCGTCGAACGTAATATATGCTCTCTATATACGCTCATACCGGTAGTGGGACGGATAACGCTGCGGAATTAGAATTAATATTGATGCACGCGAATGTCCTATCTTCGAAGCGTCCAGCTTCGATGAATATTTTGCAAACACAACGATGCTCGTTGGCGTATTTGCTTCTTTTTCTGAGATTAGTTTTTAGAACGCAGATATAGGCTTCAGAGTGAAAATATTTTAGCAAACATTTCATTCAGTATAATCCACCAGCTAAATTGTTTCGGAACCATTAAATGTCAATATACGATTGTCAGTAAATACGTTATACAGTTAATTGATGGCACACACATTAAATCAGAATAACTTATTTATTAATGGTCCACAAGACTTCAATTTTTCTGCGAAGCTGAAAGGATTCGTTTATTAGATTATAGGTAATGCAAAGTTTGGAAATATTGCATTTGGTTGAAATTACGAAAAAATATTTTTACTTCTGCCTGTACATCACGTGTTTTGCGATTCCTGCAAAAAAAATTGAAAACCTCTGTGGAGGTTTGGAAGGAAACATACAAAAGTTCATTGTATTAATTTTTCCTATCTCGACGGTCGAATCCGATTTAATTCTGGCGATTATTGGAACTGCAATTGAGTGGACCGTTTGTGGAAAAATTGTGTCGATAGCTCCGAAGTGAAAATAATAATTGCGGTAACGGAGGATGCGAGCGAAGAATGGTGCTTTTAAAAAAGATCAAGAGAAGAGCAGCGCTTCCCAAGAAACGAGCAGAAGATCGTGGCCCAGGGGGATTGCACTGACAGGAAGAAAATCACGTCTGCGGCGTTATTCTAGTCGTACACGGATCCCGCGGATACTAATGGCCCAAGGTATCGAAACGTAGTGATCGGTGGCAAATATTTCACCACGGAATCAGATACGTCGCGCGCAACTGGTACATTGATCTCGCCGATCCCCACGTGTACTCTTTATCTTCCTGCACCGCGCGAAAGCAACAATTACTTCGCCGAACGTCGGTAGAAGACCAAAGACTATTACTGTTTTAAATTGGACTTATCCAATTTTGGGGGAGATTACGATTTCCGTGGCCCCTCGTTTTTATAAATCTGCAAATATCTCGGTAACTATGCGAAATATGGCAAAATATCAAGAGATCTATTTTGTAGAAAATTAAATTTCCAATAATTTATGTCGTATGACATTTTTCTATCAGCTGCGCAGTTTCCGAGTATATTTATATTTCGGTGAATTTGCAGAACAACTGCCTCTCCCCTGAAATAATGGTCGGGGGAACGTAAAGCCTCCGTTCTGAAAAGATCAAATTCTGGAAGACATCTACAATGGGAAGATTATGTGAACAGAGTGAGGTCTGGGTTAGGTCGTGGAGGGGGCGGTGAGGGCCGGCCCGACCACGCAGACGAAATTGTGAATATCTCAAAAACTAAAAGCGGAAAATTGAATACGGAAAATTCAATTTACTACTAGCAATAGTTTTTTGTAATTATCTCGAAAACTAAGACCGAGCACCGGGTAGTTGTAATAAAAAAAGTTGTTCAGAATGTTGTCCTTGACAACATATGTCAAGGTCAAGGTCATCGGAGCTGCCTCCCCTAAACTTAATTGTATTTACCGTTACAGTAAAAGCGTGATTCCTGTCCGGAGCGTGGACACGCTCCTTGTCCAGAGCCTACCCATTCCACTGCCTGTCAACGCCGAGTCGCTCCGCAGGGCGGCGACGATTGATGTCGGCTCGGGTATATCGGTGTGAACACCACGCCATTGACTCGAGGAATCGATTTTACAAATCTCTTAATTTTCATTATTTTTTTATGGGTCTTTCACTACCGTATTTCTGGCATTTTTCTGATTAAAATGACACCAAACACGATATAATTTGAACTGTATTAAGTGGTTTTATCGACCATTAAAGTCTCGAAGGCAACGAACAACAGCGCATTGGAAAGAAACAGACGCGAACAGTCGACGTCGCCGGCACAGTTCAAAGGCCCGCGTGTTCTCACAATGATATGGCAATGATAGAATTGTTCATTTTTCATTATTTTTTTATGGGACTTATTTCTGGGTTAGGTAATTGTAGAATTGTTCATTTTTCATTATTTTTTTATGGGACTTATTTCTGGCATTTTTCTGATTAAAATGATACCAAACACGATATAATTTCAACTTTATTTAGTGATTTCATAAATTATAAATTATGCTTCACATCTTGTCTTGTTCTAATCAGAAAAATGCCAGAAACAAGCCAGTGAAAGTCCCATAAAAAAATAATGAAAAATAAAGCATTTTTAACTGGCATATTACATTGTGAGAACACGCGGGCCTTTAAACTGTGCCGGCGACGGCGACACGCTTCAAATTTCATTCTGTCCTTCCCTATGTTCGGCTTTCTATTGAAGTCTCGCTCGGTGCGGTATCTAGACGCAGTCATAAAGCCAAAATCACTTCTCGTGGCTTGATGCTTGTCTTCTTGTCCATGAAAAATACACGGCTGTTGGACAAGAATCAATCGTCTCCTACTCTATGTTCGGCTTTCTTTTGAAGTCTCGCGCGGCGCGATATCTAGACGGAGTCATAAATCAAAAAGCACTTCTGGCCACGATTCGTGTCCATGAAAAACACGGCTCTTGGACAAGAATCAAGCTTTTACTGTATTTTATTTTTAGTATATTTTTCGTGAAAAATGGAATTTTAACATCATTTTAACGTTTCTTATAGAAAATTCGATTTCCTACAAAAAAGGTCTCTTGATATTTGCAGGTTTATAAAAAACAGCAAATCTACTTTACCGGCTAAACCAGGCCGATTTGACACCATGTTATATATACATTTTTTACTTGAAATAACCCCAAGAACACAAATATAACTTCAAAACGAGGGGTCACTAGACTGTGTATAATTGTATATCTGAAGACTTTGCCAAGCTCGATTGGAAAAGAAAAATTCGCAGGGTCAGACGCTAGGTCCCAGTACTTGGAGAAGCCGATCTCCGAGGCTGCGATTGGTCGAACAGGTCGTTAGGTTCGAGAGAGGTTTTGCTAGTGACACTTGGCTATTTATGGTTGGGGTATCCGCGGCCATTCCCCTTGAAACTCCATCTTCTTCCGGTCGCGGCCAATATCCGGCGTGTTTGTCCGCGACGTAGCGACCGGTCCGCGAAATCTGGCAAACTTTAAGAGGCTACTTCAGAAACTCGAATGTTTCTACTGTTGATTTTGAAAGCTTCTCAGCCAAGAATGTTTGGACCAGTTTAAATAAGAATGTTCTGCTGTTTGTACAGCTAATCTTTCAATTGAAATGAAAAGAACGTCCTAGCAATGACCACTACACAGTACAAACTATATGATGCCTGACACTGTGAAAGCCTCAAATCTCTGATTCTTTAATGTTTATTCTCTTCCCAATGTCCTCAGAAGTGGTTAAAATTGTAGCAGTTTGTGTTCTATAAATGAGTGAAATAATGGGGATTGAATTAATTTCACTTAGCAAAATTGACCTTCATTTAACCTTCATACGCTCCTCAGACATAATTGCATAAAAGATCCTAGGAAAACGTAAATGTGTGAATGTTTACCCAGAGGTACGTACGAGGGTTAAGAAAAATGTAAAGAAAGATCAGTGTATCGCTAAAAAAAGTTGAAAATTGGAGTTTGTTTATGACGTATTACGAGACCGAGTGACCTCTGCGCGACCTCGGACCTACCTCGCCTGGCATTATTATGTGGGTGACACAACAGCGAAGGTGCTAACGCGGTCCAATTTCTCAGGGAAGGTGACAGCCGGTGTGTTCTTTTCGAGATTGCTGCACGTGGCCGGGAACCGGAAAGCTGTTAGCCAGCCTAAGTTTCTCCGGGGGTCTGGCCGTAGGAGTTTTCTAGGCCGGAGGAAGCCATTTCCGCGGCGCTGTCATAATTTACGTAAATGCATAATTCTTCTTCCCTCCACTTATGCAATAGGAACAACGGGTGCGGCCGGCTCGTAAAGATAAAAAATTGTCACCAGCCAGGCCGAGATTGCTCGCCGGCAGCGCCACTATTTCACTTTTACGGAGTCTCGCCGGCCGGCTAACAGGCACACTTCCGCTACTTTCCTGTCTCAACCCCGGTTTTCCACCTCCCCCTCCCCTATTTCCCCTTTTGCTTCCCCTCGTCTTGACCCCGGCCATTTCCTGTTAACTGCCGATTAAGATCCGAGAATATTTTTTCCGCCGTTTCCGGTTCGCGTTCTCTGGCGTGTCGCATTTACGTTTATCCAGCAGGTATTCAAACGAGCAGATTAGCTTTTGTTCAAACTCCCTACGTTGTCACATTATAGAAATTTGTGGGATCGTTTCGAAACGATTTTAATCCCGTTAGGGGCGACATCGGTACACCGTACTGACTCTGGAAAATGTTTATATGTTGATTACACGTGGTTAAATTAGTAATAGAAATATCAAAAAGTCTAAATCACTATACTATAGTGATTTCTTATTTCTAGATAGTATTCCTTTTTTATTTTATTCTACTAGGGAAATTAAACTCGACTCTTACAACACCAATCAAAAGTGTACACCTGTTAATAAATCCGAGAAATATGAACCAATCCAAAACACGAACCAATATAAGCTTATTTAAAGCGTAGTTAGAGCTTTTAGCATAAAAAACAACGACGTTAATTGAATGAACTGCGAAACAATTTTGCGGGCAAACTGAAAGTGTTTATTGACGTGATAAATACTTGGTGTTCAACGAACGACCAAATATTTTTGAACGATCGTTTGGATGCGCTTTGAAAAATTCATCGAAAGCACGTATTATTTAATGGTACAAATTGGTGTAATAATGATTCTGTTCGAAATAAATGTGCCGTGAAATTTTTAAATCGTTCGCGATTTTATAAATGGAATTACACAATCTGTTTCGTAAAAGCCGATACCAAAGGCACTTTAATATGAACATAACGGATTCTGCATACGTCTAAGGAAGGGGATTATAATGCGCACGAAATGAATGTATTTATGTAATTTTCTGAGTGCCCGGCTATACAAAGATTCTAAAGGTAACGGCTCGCGAGGATCGATAAACCTGCGAAGAAAATCTTCCGCGGAAGTTCGCGGAAAGTTTAATTTGCCATCGGTCTTCCGCGAACCTGTTTCAGCCGCGGCGGTTTTCTAAAAAGATCTTGATAGATGCGCAATCATCCCGTGGCCAGGTGTCGTTCTCTCCTCGTTCGCAGCGTTTCCCGACAGCAAGTGAAAGAGCCAGCCGTCAGAAGGAGAACGTAATCAGGTTTGCTTATATTGCTTCGAAAATCGAAACGGGAGACATTTCCATTTTCCATTCGGAAACGGTCCTGAAACCTATTAAACGAACAAACTCCGCGGAGAAATTCGTAACGGTTCACGGATACCAGATATTCTTTCCCCGGTACGTCGTTATGCTTCATGAATCTTCCAATAAAAGACAACTCTGCCTTTTTATTTCGATATTCATTGGAGGAAACGGTCCGGTCTCCGGTAACCCTTTGGTGCTTCGTAATATCGAGCCTGACTTGCCGGGAAATAATTCAATCAAGTTACACAAATATGAATATTATTCACTCGTTTTACCAGAAATTACAATCTACGATTTATTCCACCAGTGTGCTTGAGTGTGTTTGAGATGCGGAATCACTGCTTCCTCAGAAGATCTTGAAATTTATTTTTCAAGTTACAATCGATTTGGTAGGATTTGTCCTGTGTTTGAAGTAGGATGGAGGTGCATTACGTTTGTACTGCATTGAACCTGGATTTGTGCTATGTTTGTGCTGTACATTGGGTTTGAATCGTGTTAGGTTTGGACAGCGATGGATTTGGATTGCATTAACTTTGGATGTGTCCTATGTTTGAATAACATTACGTTGGAGTTGCATTAGGTTTGAACTGCATTGAACCTGGATTTGTGCTATATTTGTGCTGTATTGAGTATGAGTCGTGTTAGGTTTAGACCACGATGGATTTGTGCTTTATTTGTGGTATATTGGGTTTGAGTCGTATTAAGTTAGGATAACGATGGATTTGGATTGCATTAACTTTGGATTTGTCCTGTGTTTGAATAACATTAGGTTGGAGTTGAATTGTGTCTGAACTGCATTGAACCTGGCTTTGTGCTCTGTTTGTGCTGTATTGGGTTTGAGTCGTGTTAAGTTAGGACCACGATGGATTTGGATTGCATTAACTTTGGATTTGTCCTGTGTTTGAATAACATTAGGTTGGAGTTGAATTGTGTCTGAACTGCATTGAACCTGGATTTGTGCTACGTTTGTGCTGAATTGAATCATATTTGGACCATGTTAGATTTGAATTGCGTCAGGCTTGGATTTCTTTGAGTTGAGCCCGCGTTAAATTGAAATCGTGTTAAATTTGAATTACGCTGTGCTTGAATTGCGTTGTGCCTGAATTGCATAAATCTTGAACCGCATTAAGTTCGTACAACGTTGCACTCGGTGTCAGGCGTGTGCTGCATCAGACTGAGCCAGAAATAGATTGATATATGTTCCGCTCGGATAATTAAGCGCCGGTTGGTCGTACGTGTGCGGCGTAGGCCGGTAGATTAAATGCACTAATAAACAGAAATGAAATAGAAGTATCGGCGCTCGAAACCCAATCGAGGGACCTCGATTTCGAGATTAAGCGCCGCTGGAGTGGATCTAATCGGCGCGGGTAGCAGAAGACATTGTTCCCGGTGACTCGAATTGATTGCTTCGAGTGTGAGTTCGACTGTTTCGCTATCGGGTCCCGGCCGATACCGAAGTTCCCGGTTAACGGGCATGCCTTGTTTCCACTGCGCGAAACTTTCCTCTCCAACGGTAAATAACGTCGATTTGATAAAGCTTTGTAAACCAGCATCCATCTCGTCGCACCAGGTGAGGCAAACATTAATTCTCGTTCCGCAAGAATGGCTAAGGAACGCGTTGACCTTATTCCGCGACTGTGCACTTATTTACTTAAACGTTCTCGCTGCGCGCACGCTCTACGACGCAATTAGGAAACACTAATCAGAAAGGAACGACCATCGTTGAAACAACAACAACCGAATCCACTATTTTTATAATACCGCACGAAACCATTTGTTCGGATTAAAAACGTTTCACCTGGACACGACAGACAACAGCACACTCCGTAAAATCCAAGCAGGTAGCAAAGCGGGATTCGCGTCTGGAAAATTAGTCATCCAAATGGAAATTCGGATGGAAGTTCACTATTAATTTAGTAGCGTGAACAAGCGCACGAAGTACGAAATTGTGCAACGATCTAGTAGAACGAGCACAAAATTCAACGGTTGTAAATACACGAAACTCTCAGAAATCGTACACTTCGAGAATCAACGACTGCGGACTGAAACGAGTTGCAGCATGCAGTCACCATTTTTGGATATTAGTTCCATTTATAAAATGTTTTTATAACAACTAGACTTCAATGTTTAGCTGAAAACAGTGAGAGGATTTAGCTTAAAACAGTAAAAGAGGATTAAAACAGTCCAACAATAACCGTAGCAGAACCGGTTTCACATTTTTTATTTTATAATCATTGAAATTACAAGAATGATTTCATTATAAATTATTAAATAAATTTCTTCATTCAAGCACACGTAAATTCAGTCTTGTAATTTTTATAAAACAAGGTACATATAGCTTTTTGTGATGTGACTTCTCTCATATACAGGGTGGAGCGCTATAAACAGGTCACCTGAATAACTCGCTTGTTTTTGAAGATAGAAGAAAATGCATCAGACCAAACTTATTTGGTATCAAAGCGCTCACAATTTGATGTTACTAATTTTTTTATAGGTGGACACGTCAAAGAGATATGAAGGTCAACCTTGTTTTTTTAAATGGAACGGTATGGTTTTTTATTTACATTCTGATAGTGTGTTTCAAGACGTATGCAAAGCACTCTTCAAATACTTTTGTGTCTTCTCTGGTTGTTGGCATACCGCTCTTGTAATTATTGATAAGGGTCACAGAATATAAACAAACATTCAATCACATTGTACGCTTATCTGTATCCAGAACTGTTATTAGTAATTTGACTACCGATTAGAATACGACTTTGTAATATTCTGACACCTGTAAATTTCTATTTGTACCGCGGAAAACCAATAACCAAAGAGTTGACATGCAAAAATATGCTTAGAAAAGAGCTTGCTCTGTAATAGATGGAAATGAAATTGATCAGACAGTGCCATCAGTATTGCTACGTTTTAGACTATGTATCCATGTTCAAGGTCGTCATTTTGAACACATATACTAGCAGTGAGTACGTAAATAACATGTTACATGTAAATCGTCGAAGTGTTCGAAGAGTGCTTTCAGACAATTTATTTTCTATTGCAGTTGACCTTGCATGACCTATAATGACCTTCATAATAGGTCATTATATTCGTCTTGAAACACACTATCACAATGTAAATAAAAGACCATACTGTTCCATTAAAAAAAAAAAACAGAGTTGACCTTCATATCTCCTTGACGTCTCCACCTATAAAAAGTGCCTCGATACCAAGTAAGTGTGGTCTGATGCATTACCTTCTATCTTCAAAAGCAAGTGAGTTATTCAGGTGACCTGTTTATAGCGCCCCACCCTGTATAAATAAACAAAACTGAAACATTTGCAATCGCTTAACATGTTGATCATCGTAAAATTTATATTACCTAGGTTTTATTCCTAATCGAAAAGTCATCCAGTTGATAGGTTAAAGGGGTGTGGACGTTTTTGGCCGAGCGTAGACCGTAAGACCGACATTACCGAGCAAATAGCATAGCATCGGGGATCGCGATTACTCGGAGTCGCTTCCTCAATAATCCCACGTATTCGCGAGTGATTTACCGGATCGTAGCAAGTAATAACACCGGTTGTAGTCGCGGATCCCCGGCCTAGAATTATTCCGAGCGAAAAACATCGGCAATTCGTGGGACGATCGAGGTGGAAGTTTGATCGTCGTCGTGCACGGACCTACTTACCCCCGTTACTTTAACATCCCCCCGTAACTCGACGACCGATCCCGATCGGTTCCACCCTGGAACCAGCCCTCCGGCGGAATTGCGACTTCAAAAATAGCGGAACTGTTCGGTTATCGTCGTTATCGGATCGCAGTTTACCGGCACGTAAATCGGGTTACTTTATTCCCGGCTTCTTGCTATCCCAACCCCGACCACCATCCTCCAGCAACCCCTAGGGTGTTCGAGCGTGCCGCGTCGATGCAATTAAACTTGATACTGGCATTTCCTAGACGGCTCCCCGTAGACACGGTCCGAGGGCTCGGTTAGTTAACAGTTTCGGCCGGCGACTGATTATTTGCACGCCGACAGGAATTCTGATCAAAACGACTGTCTCCAACGAGGGAATCGAGTGGATCGGCGTAACAAAAACGGCTGGGAAATTTGCTGATAGCGGATCAACTAAATTAACCCCTCGCAGTTTCGGTGTAATCATCTTGAATATGTGTTGCAGATAGCGTTGTGGCATCACCAAATGAAAATTGTAATAATCAAGATGTGACGCGTGCTCGCACAATCTTTTGGATGTATGCGAGCTAGTTTCAGGTTCCCGTGATATATTGTCACGGCAATAATCACAACACTATTTAGTAACAATATACAGGCTGTTCGACTACAGGTGGCAGAAAATTTAAGGGGTGGTTCTCCATGACAATATAAGTCGAAAATGAAGAATAAAAAAATTATGATTTCGGCTTCGTTATTTATAGTTATGGATTGCCGGATTTTTAATTGTTAACCCTTTGCACTCGGAGCTATTTTAACTCGAAAGTTAAACATTTCTTCCGACCTAGAATATTTCCATTTTCGCTCATTTTTTTAATTTGGTGGATATGAAATTGATATAATACTTCATAGAATACTTACATGTTTAGTAATTTATTAGTAGACTCCGGATCTTTATGCAAAATAAAAAGTTTGTGCATCAATTGTAAGACACAGGAGCTAAATATATATTTTTCACTAATAATTTTAATACAGTGAAAATAATATATTAATACTCTTAAAGTCTTTAAAGTCTAATTTTTTCACTGTTCTAAATTGCACGTACTTATAAAATCCAAAGTCTATTGATTAGATACCAACATATTTAATAATGTAACGATATTTTGAATAATGGTACAGCAATTTTTAGTGGCGCCTCAGAGTCGCCACTCGAATGTCAAGGGTTAATATTAATAACTAAATAACCAAGCCGAAATCGCAATTTTTTTTATTCTTCATTTTCGACTGATATTGTCATGGAGAACCCACTCCTTAAATTTT
The DNA here is from genome assembly GCA_916610255.1 of Lasioglossum lativentre. NCBI lineage: Eukaryota > Metazoa > Arthropoda > Insecta > Hymenoptera > Halictidae > Lasioglossum > Lasioglossum lativentre. Next base: position 19,283,640 of record OU744364.1, on the reverse strand, counting down.
CTCCCAACTGTAGTCGAACTCCCTGTATATGTATTTGGTAAAACAGAATAGTTACTGTACAGTGCTATGAATGCAGGAGAGCGATGTTGAAGGAGCGAGAGATCAATATGATCAATCTAAAACTGAAAAGAATCGGAAAAACGTTGACTAGAAAAATTTCCTCCAGGGTTCTAATAGTGGGGGACCAATAAACGCGTCTAGAGGAGTTTTCGTTATTATGCAACGCCCACGAGCTGGTACGTTGTTTTGAGGGTAAACACTTGGCGGAGTCGATCCGAGGAAGACGACACCAAGTCCCTCGTATCTCGAACAGTCCCATAAATGATGGGCCCCCTGGCGCTACAAGTGGACCTATGCTACGTCACGTGACATCGAGAGCGATACGGTCGAGCTAATTTTCCCATGAAAGTCCGCTGACACTTACCAGTCGTGACCTGGTCATAAACCAATAAATTTGCTAAAGAGGCAATAGGAGACTTTCTCAAAAATGACCTCAGCTAATGTGACCGTAGCGCAAAACCCAGGTTGAAATTGGAGATGGCGACGCAACAGATAGTTTTTCGTCGCGAGTGCATCTTCCAGATGAAGCAATGATAACTATTGGATGATTTCACAAGTTCTCCAGCCTCAAAATTCACTCTAGACACTTCAAGCCGTCTTCAATTCACTTCGCATCGCCTCCAAAATCGATTCTCAGCACCCACCGGTGCCGGCACAGTTTAAAACAGATTTTCCAAGCAGCCACGCGTCAAAACTCCGACATTTCATCTCTCGCAGAAATTTCGTGTGCGTCACGCAGCGTTCCCGGTCGAGCAACTTTCGTTCGTCGAGGTCCCGACACTCGTGGTTTTCGATCTTCTTTCGTGCTCTGGCGGTTATTTGTATGACAAAGGGAGCATGATCGAGACGAATATCGAATAAACGAGTATTTGAATCGCGCGAAATTCTTCGGGATTCGGAATTCGACGTCGAGAAGCTTGGTACGTGATTAAAGTACTGATTATATGGAAAGCAGAGAGCAGAGGCCGTGGTAAACAAGGTGTGTGAATTTAAGACGAGAAGATGATTAGCTGCGAATCTATTATTATAATCTCAAAACTGACAAAATAAAAAATCTAGTGATTTAACACTAGATCTACCACGGTCATATGACCGGTTTTATATTTTCCAATTATTGGAATTATAAAAATCCATGTATGGAAAATAATGAAATTTGTCCAAGTATCTATTAATATATTATATTGAAAATTACAAGACAATCTCAATAAATTTAGTGTTACCATTTTTATATAGTAATATTTACTAGATACTTTTCATGTTTAGTCTTAACTAGCTGTGGAATCGATCACTTTTTGCGGTCACCATCGTCGATTTTGTTCTAATTGAAATATGTTGTACTCCATATGAAATTAGGGGGAGTTTAAGTCATAATTTTGCTGGTTTCAAATTTTTTTAGAAATGACAAACCTTCGTGCGATTTTTGCCCATTTTGGCGAAAAGAGGCCTCGCTTACGAATTTTTTTTCTCAGGGACTGTTTTTTCGATTGAACTATACTTTCTTTTGTTTTATTTGGAAAGGATTGGGCTGTTATACAATAATTTTTCATCCTCGATAATTAACTTTATAATGTCGAAAAATGTAAACAAATTCTTTTTTTTACGTTTTTTTCAATTTTGGCCAGTAATGTAAATTTTGAAAAAAATATGGTTCTATTCCCTGAAGTTTCCTCTTCAAAATAAGCCCTTTAACAAAATGGCGTTTTTCCTGTAATTTTCGGTGTACCCGCGTTTCAGGGAAAGGCGTGTTGAGCGCAGCGCTGTTATGGTCAGTTTTCTATACCGCTGCTCTCAAAACAATACCAGCAGATTAAATGAACCTATTTATACCTCGAGAACAATATTAGTAACCACTCTTGGCCAACGACACCTTTTTAATCATAACTTCATTTATGGATGTTGTTTCTACACGAATTGTATGTTTTACAAGAATGGTGTCGCGGATGAAAAATTATTTTATAATATACCCAATCCTTTTCGAATAAAACAAAAAAAGTATAGCTCAATCGGACAAACAGTTCCTGAGATAAAAATTCGTAAGTGAGGCCTATTTTTGCCGAAATGGGCAAAAATCGCACGAAGGGTTGTCATTTCTAAAAAAATTCGAAACTGGCAAAATGATGACTTAAACCCCCCCTAATTTCACATAGACATAGACTATAACATATTTAAATTAGAACAAAATCGAAGATGGTGACCGCAAAAAGTGATCGATTCGGCATGGAATGACCTCGATTCATTTAAATTTAGTTCTCAACGAATTGTTCTAAACGTCTTTACGTATTTACGTAAAAGTATTTTCTTACTGCTCGAGACGAACCTCCAAAAGTCGTAATAAAAATTTTCGAGACAGCGTTCCCGTGAACTACAAGTCGCATATAGCCATTTCAAAGATGCAATAATCAGTCGGCGTCTCGGCAGAGTCGTCCAGGACGCGTTTCGAGCTTAGGAGCCACCGGAAGTCCCTCTTTTGTCGTCTCCTCTCCAATCTCTCTTCGGAGCGAACCAACTCTGCCGATTTAGCCGGTGTCCTGCGATAACTGCAATTTCGAGAAATAGGAAAGGCTGCAATGTTTACGGAGCGGGGGATCCTTTATGCCGTCGATTTTGCGAGCGCTCCCCGCAGCCGTTGATTTCCGGTTATTGTGCAGCGCCAGGAGGGGAAGCACTCGAGCCCGACGAGGCCCGCAGTTTTCTTTATTACAAGCCGTACGTGCCGAGCACCGTGATTACCTTATTACCGGATTCCTCGTTTCCCGAGCATACAGCCTTCGGCTGGGTCCAGGTTGGCCCTGCAACGACGAAACATTAATAAGGCCACCTGACGCCAAATAATATCGATCTGGCAGATAATTGCCCGACGATTCCGGCAACGTAAGTCACCGTTCCGGGTCTCCTTAAACGGGCAGACCATCCTCGAGGGCTGTTGAGCTCCCTAACGAAGGACAACTGTCGGAAAAGAGGAAAGAGTCCGAGAGGACTCTCCTCCCGGTGATCACTGGGACGACAAAGGACACCGCAGAGAGGGATAGATGTCAGCCACTTGCTTTGGATTCCCTTTGGTTATCGCTCAACCCAGACACCGGTTGCGGAAGAGAGAATTGCTAGCTTCCTGGGACCTTCCCGTTGGACATGTTTGTTTTACTGTGCCATTCCGGTGGCCCACTTAGGCGCCCAACGCATTTGCTTGGCTAATTGCGGGAGAAATCCAGGCCATCGATCACTGAACCTATTGAACGACCCTCTGAGATATATTATTGTTGTCTTTGAGGTATTTAAGTCAGATAGATTATTACCCGTTTATTCACCGTGGACTGTATTATGCAACTATAGTAACAGTCCCCTAAATCAATATAAAACTAAGTGAAGTATCGTTCTACTTAAATTGAATGTAATTGATCGAATTTTTTCAAACAAAAGAAAAATAATAAAGCGATAAATTAACAACACTTTACGAAGGTAAATTCTATTTCCTTCATTTCTTTAGGGGTAACCGTCACCTTGGTTCAAACATAAAAAACTATCCCGCCTCTGTATTGTCACATTAAACAGAAACAGAGCTGATCACTACCATCTCGCTGGCTCTCTCGCTCGTATCAGTATTATTGACAACCCTAGGTGTAGATGTGGATTCTACGATACTCAACGATAATAGCTATTGAAAAATCTCTTCAAGTTAAGATTTCAGCTGCCTTTGGACGTTTCTACGTTTCTGGCTGGCCCCAATGTCGTAGCCAGTCTTCATATATTGTCATTTTTAAAAAAACTATAATCTGCGCGTTAAAAAGAAAAACAAGTACAGAAAAAGAACTGATATACCCTCATTTTTGTTTGTATAGGTTTCTTGTTCTGTATATTTTGATTTGTTCCTAAAGTTGTAACAAATCTCTTATGAGATTTCCTCAATAAGAAAAAAACAAAAAAAAAAACAAATTAACAACACCTCGCCCGGCCGCCAGTGTCTGTGTCTCTAACAACAAAATAGAATCGCAGAAAATAGAAGCGAACGAATTAGAATTCGCGAATGAAGTTCAGCCATCTCGCGGAACGTCAGCGACAGGAGAAAGAGACAGACAGCTCAAAGATCGCAATGTTTTGCGCGGATAACGAGCGACGGTTCATTACGCTTGACCTCCCGGTTCCTTAACAATGGGCAGAGACCCACGCGAAAATCCAATCAACCCGAGAGTAAAGCTTTATCGATGTAAACGACAGAACGGCCATGTTTACTTTGCGCGAATCAAAAGAAGAGGTACAGGCCGGGCTAGCTTTGCGATCAAAGCAATTTCCTGATAAGAGATGAGTCTCTGTGGCTCGATGGCTGATCCAGTTTCCCATCAGCCTATTTCCTTCTCTCGCGCAATCGAACCTTTCAACATTTTTCATCCCCCGAATGAAGAATTTTCTTGCCGATACAATATGGCGTTCCCCATGAATGAACAGCGAAGTTTCGAGGTGGTTTCTTCGCACTTTGAAGTAGTTTCACGCTTTTGATGGTGTAACCATTTTTAGGGCGCAGGATTTCTGTAATGTATGAGGGTCGACGGCATATTCTCGGGAAAGAAGTGAACGACGGTCCGCAAAACTCGATAGTCATTTGCAAGAATTGCTCAGGATTCCAGGGATTACTGGAGCGAGCAATCTCTATACTCGTTCGACGGAATTGCTCTGATTTCCTGGATACAGCTCCGCTATAAGATCAATACAATCTTTCTGATTTAGTTATGGCGGGGCAGACGTTTTAAGAGAACTCGACGAGGAGGTGCTTTTAGAGACTGGATCGAGAATCTTTATATATGGCTTGTAAAAGATGTTTCGAAATTGCGAACATCAAAATCCAAGATTTTTTCGCAGACTTAGGAACCTTTACTGCGTACTACGGAAAATACACATTTAATTGAATTGATCTGTCTGAAGACTGTAAACATGCGTATTATTTATTTATTTATTAATGCCCTAAACCGTGTATGGTTTATATAGTATAACACTTTACAATTGACAATGAGTTGTATATCGTTATACTCAGCTAAATTAACATAAACTGTAAACGCTAAATGTGAATCGTACTTTTTTAAAAGAAAGTTAAGAATAAAAATTAACGCTGTAATGTCTCGCACGCTTAGAAAGAAATTAATAATGTAGGGAGGGTAGTATTTTCGATTGAGGAGCAGTTCAATTAAATGACCTCGTTCTGAATCGTAAACATGCGTATTATTGCGAATTTTTCAGTTTTAATCTGTTCAAACTGCCTCTTTTAGTTATAAAAACATGAATTTTCTGAAATATCTGCAGTTTAAAAATAATAAGAAAAATTGAAATTTACGTAAATATAAATTTTGCGAAATGTCAAATTCTCGAGTTGGATTGGAACCGAAGATTGACTCAACATTTTCAACTTTCAACGTCAGGAGGTTTCTTCGTCCCTTTCCCGTTTCTTGCTCGCGATCTATGGATCGTTATCCCGGCGGTAAACTCGCGTGGTTATGGGACGTTTTTTGTCCCCGCATTGTTCGAAAGTTCCGATAGCTTTCGAAGGCAAAATCGAACCCGAACTTTGCCAATTATCACACAAATCCTGGATGGAGTTCGGCTTGTTAGCGATCGACGGTAGAAGAGTGGTCCCTGGGTAGGGAGGACTGACCGAAAAGGAATGAACACGATTGGTCTCGCTCGTGACGCGTGATAACTTCTCACAATGGATGATTCCGGCGAATTCTGGCTCGGTGTCTGATACTGTCGACGATGCTGCGCCCAGCGATTCGCTTATGCGTCGCTGAACAAAATTGGCAGACATTGATTGCTGCATCAAGGTAATACTAGATTCATACCTTCGAATAGTAAATCTTTAACACTATTCGACGTTTAAAAGTCAAACCAAAAGGCATTCATTTATTTGTTATTTAATCGTTATATAGTTAAAATTCTTTATTGAAAATAAAAAGAGATTGAAGAACAAAAATGAATTTTTTAAATCTTAACACTTTATCTGTCGGGAGCCTATTACATACTAGGATTTTCAATTAAACAAGTCATATTTTTAAAAAGTAATTTTTGTTTCCACACCACACTATAAAAAAAAATACACAACCAGCGTAATTGTGATTATTCTTAATTTAAACGAATTGTACGTGTACTTCAAATATCAACTAATATCTGTGCAAATTCGCGTTGCAAAAGATTCAGTAGTTTTTCAGAAAAGAATCGCTAAATATTCGTGGAAAAAACGGCTTTGAAAACCAGAATAACCACTTAAGAGGCTCAAACCGAAAGGATCCGTTCCGGGCGTGTTTGCCGCGTATTAAACGGCAGCGGGGCGTAATGAATATTTCAAATCGATCGTCGAACGCGAACACAATATTAGTACAAAATGGTTCGGCATCCGGGATACACGGGAACGCCATTTAACGGCGCGGAAAATGGACGCGCTATTGCGGGATTAACTTGTCACCGGCGGAACAGTTCATTTCGACGTAATGAAAATCGAAAAGGCGGCGAAATGCATTCAATTACCAGGACCACGTCCGCCGGCCGGCCGGAAGGTTACAAAATCGCTGGAGATAATCGCGTTCCCATCGAGGATCGGCCGCTCGACCATCGCCGCAAAAATAAACTCACCGACCCGAGAATTAATCGCGCTTCAGGAGGATCTCGATTCGGGCTACTTCCGCTGGGATAATAACATTTTGATGGCCTGGTTCGGGTCCGTTTCGACCCCGCATCTCGGAGCTATCAAGATCCCCACTCATGAAGAGAGAAGGTGTTTCTGTAAAAAAAATCTTCAGTTTGTTACAATCCGAGTTCGCTCGGTGCGAACATAATTTATCTAAATAACGTACCTAATAAACGAAATTTTTTAATATTTGAGAATGTTCTTTCAATTATTCAATTTTAACGCGTGTTCACGTTTATTCTCTTCACGTACCAAAGAAAAGGACTTCGAAGGCAATAATGTGAATTTCGGGAAATATTCAAGAAAATCATTCTTATTAATAATTTCGGCGAAACTTTCGTCCACAGCTCACACACGATTCAATATTCTCCAGATAACATCGTGCGCAGAAATCGTCACCGAAAACCCGGCGAATCAGCGTTTCCCAGCGGCTCGTGCTTCTTGCCAGTCAACGATAATTGAAAACTGGGTGGAACGCGACTTTGGATGCTCCGTCTTTGTTCGGGGGACCGTCGAACGGTTCGACGTTGTATTACCCGGCTGGAACTTTAGACACGCGATCGTTGTCGCCGATGAAACTGAACGAACTTCGAACTCGATTCCTTTCCGACAGAACGTGGGTGGAAAGATAGAAATTCCTATTTTTGAGAGCTAGAAAGAGATGAGTCTACGGACGCTGACAATATTTTCGGACCGAGCAGAAATTTCATCTGATGCTGCGAGATAATCGCCTCAAGTTTAGCTGCCCTTCGTGCACTTTTTAATCTGATCATAGAGTGTACGTTCAAAGTTCAATAAAAGGACTAAAACAAATCATACATCAAGTTTCAAAAGATCTTTATGAAGAGGAGACGTTTGTCTTGTTTAAAATAGATTCAAAAAGCGAAAACAAATTTTTCCAATGTTTTCATAGTGGTTTGAATTTTTAGAATTTTTGAGAAAGAATGTTCAGTTTCTTACCGCATCGTGCCAAAGCGTTTAGGAAGAAAAATGAACAACGATAATAAATTCCGAGAATCTTTCTCGTTTTCCTCACCCGCGAGAAGAAAAATGGCACAGTGACCAAGGGACGCCAGGGATCGGTTTCGCCAAGCATGAGAACCGTACGCCACGCCAGGAATCCATTTTCCGAAGGGTGTACCCTTCTCGCGAAATCAAGTTAATTCGAGGAAACTCGGTCGCTTTTCCATCGGTGCAACGTGTGCGCGTGCGTGCTCCGGCTCGAAAATTGAATAAACATTCGAACTGGCTGCCGCGACAAATTTCAGTCCCGTTCCCCGTCGAGAATTTCGGACCGACGTGACCAGGATACAGCTGCTGGTTCTTGTTGGGAGGCGGTGGAAAAGACGGTCGCGTGTGCACCGAGTACACGCGTTGTCTCACCGCCCCGTGGATGAATAACGGCCAGGGGAAGGGGCCGCGTATCGATGTACCGATACGTCGATGCACCGATGCAACGCTACGACACACAGTGCCGTGTTCGGCCTTATCGTGTAGTAAACCCTCCGTCTTTATAGATATCCACTAAAAAAATCTGTTATCGTTATTCTAATCTCATTCTTAATTATTATTAACCTGTCAGCACGGTTGTGATGAAGTCAATCTTAAAATGACAACACTAAACCTACCACGACCGATCAATTGACCGGTTCTAGATTTCTTATTTGAGAATTATTGAAATAATAAAAATGATTTCATAAGAAATGATTGTATAACGATCTTTAGTAGAGCACGTATTACAATAAGAGCCGCATAAAATTTAAGTAAAATCGATCTTGTCATAAGGGAACATGTACCAGTTACTTTTAAGGCTTGGTAGGTTTAGTGTTTGTAGAAAAATACATACATTAATACAACGACGCCATCTCTTGGAAATACGCGATACTATATAACGACCGATGTATATGCAATTTCTAACAAGCAATACAGTATTTTATCGATAAATGTCCCAAATGTCTTACACATAATTGTCCCTGAACTATCCCCACTCCTGCGGGGTATACCCCGTGAGAGGCCATAAAACTCGAGAGGCCTCGGCCGCCGAGAAGTGTAACATGATACGAGTCGGGTATATCGGTGCGAGACCAGGAGACCACTACTAATCCAATAACAAAACTTCTTTATTTTTTATTATTTTTTTATGGAACTTTCACCAACATATTCTTGATATTTTTCTAATGAAATTGATACCAAAAATGATATAATTCCGATAGATATGCTTATTTTACATTTCCGTTTTAATTCGTTCGCAACGGATTAATGAAATCCTTTTATTAAGAGGCCACCGGATAGCTACAAAATTATTAAATCGACATTCCGATTTGTTTCCGTTAATTTTTCCACGGTACTCTTTATTCATTTTAATTTTGTTTTCGACAACAGACTACTTCGCCCAAAAATAATGGAGAAAACATTTCGAGTACCGTGGAAAAATTAACGGAAACAAATCGGAAAGTCGATTGAATAATTTTGTAGCTATCCGGTTGCCTCTTAATAAAAGGATTTCAAGAACCCGTTGCGAAACTTCCATCGCACGTAAATATCATCGGAATTATATCATTTTTGGTATCAATTTATTGTGGTTATTATTGTAGTGGTCTCCTGGTCTCACACCGATATACCCGACCCGTATTATGTTACACTTCTCGGCGACCGAGGCCTCTCGGGCTTCGCTATTCGTTTTTACGTTCGGCAAAAGTCAAAGAATAGTATCCCTCACACATAATTGTCCCTGGCCGGACCCGTGGTTGGGACAATTATCGATAAAATACTGTAACATGTAACAGTGACCTTAAGTCGTCAGTCGCTATTGAGCCATAATAGTAGAAAAACGCGTATTCGATCCGTAAATAATAAAGGTGCTGGTTAATAGATTAAAGTATCTAGAGTCCCTTTTTCTACAAAAACTAAAATTCTTACAGTATTATCTCCGTAACTGTCGGAAGAGAGACCTTCTTCTGCGCACAGACCATTGCACACAATGGTATGGCACACGGTACTTTTGGACACGGTATTATTAACCCAGTCCTAACCCAAACCTAATTAATACTATACTATACTAATTATTACTAACCCAGACTTAACCCAGAACCATGTGCCATACCGTTGTGCGCAATCGTCTGTGCGCAAAAGAGTCATCCCCCTGTCGGAAGGGTCTCTACCGTAACTGTCGGAAGGGTCTCTACCGTAACTGTCAAAATGTTATCCCCACCACTGGGGGATTCCCCTTGGAACCTAATGTAAGCGAAGCAAAAGATTGCAACATTTTTAGTTTTTGACTTTTAAATGAAATTTTTGCCATCGCATTCGTCTCGTTTTTCTAATTAAAATTACACCTGTTGGAATTTATTTAAGGAACAAATTGACAAAAATAATCTACTATTATTTAGTAGGATATTTTATTGCTTTACTTTCGAGCGCCTATTCAAATTATACATTGTATCTATGCTGTCCGCGTCATGAGACGCTGAACTCTCAATTGTTTCTTTGATCGTCGTCCGTTTTTTTTTCAGAGCGATCCTCACTCGTGTCGTTTTTGTGGTAGAGTAAATACGTGCCTCACGACGTGTCTTCAGATATATTAAACAGAATAAATTCTATTTTACAGTTTATATAGAGTCTGGTTTATTGTACCCATATTCCAATAACACCAAAATGAAATAAGACGGCGAATGGAAAAGAAAGAGAGGCAGAGAGTCGAAGCGTTCAGAAAAGATGAAAGTGGGGGAATATCATCATACAAGGGGAAAGTAGAGTGGGAAGAGACCCGCGCAGCTCTACTGGAACTGTCACTTGATAGACCGGACGATACGACAGTTACGGAGAGACTACTGTATTTTCAATTTTGCGGTTGTTTTACTTTAACTAATTCTTAATGAAGCAAACTACATTGTAGAATCGTCGAGTGGAGGAACAATTTGATGGACGACGGCAACAAGGGTGCAAAGGGTTCGTTTGCGGGTCAAGGGCTGGGTCGATCAGGCGAGAACTCGGCTCGCGCTGGTTCCCGGCGTATGGTCCATTTGCCGTGGACGATAGTAATTTAGTAACTGGCCTGGGCACGCGGTTGAGCCGCCTTAAGCCGCATGATAACCAGCCTGGGGATCAGAACGGATTTCTGTAGGTATCCCGTTCGTCACCGGCCGTGTATTTTCACGCGGACGCGGGCGGGTGCGGGCAACGCGGCGCGGCGCTCGGCGTCGTCGTAAACTCCTCGCCATCCATCCCTCGGAGAATTTATTTGCCGCAATAGCGCGCGCGGCCCTGGAAAACCGGGGAAAGGGAGCGAGAACGGGGAAAGAGGGCTCTCGGACGTCTAATGGTTCGCCACTCGTTCGTTACCCGGCCATCTCCAGCGGCCGGCGTAATTAAATTGCATTTATGAAACGGAAACGCAATTTCTTCTTTCCGTTTCTTCCGGCGTCGGCGTCTCTCCCGCGCGGAAACTGAAAGTTTAGGTTCTCCGCAGCGCCGTTGTTGCGTAATTGCAACGGATCAAGGAAACCGGGGGATATCGCTTTTGCAGAGGCTCCAATCCAGACTCTGCGGAATTCCATTCGCTAATGGAGGTGATCCCCGAGGAGGAAGGCGAGGGGATTATTCTTTCGCGAGCCGCGCGAACGACGTGAACTTATTGAAACTCGTTCGAGAGCTGAGATCTGTAAAGATGGAATTTCTTAAGCGCGTCACGCCCATTTTATGCCATTTTTTGTAATTTAGCTTACCGATTACCGCTCTGTGTATAATCAAGGCCGTAATACTCCATTCGTCAAACTTGATCGAACGTGATCGCATGTGTCTGCGTCTATTTTCACGATTTCTTTCTTCTTGACCCTCGAGCGAATCAAAAAGAAAGACATTGTGCGTGTTCCTTCGTGTTGAAAGATATGATAGGAGTGGAGTTCCTTTCTAATTAAAAGACAGTCTATTGAAATAAGTCCCTTCTAAAATTTAAAGGGGTCATCCCATGTGAGAGCTATTTTTTCTTGCTTCTTTAGGAATTTAACACGGGATTCTTTAGGAATTTGGCACGGTTTTAAACGTTAAGTTCCAAGTTTCGTCACTTTTTTTCGTATTTTTCAGCTTAAAAAAAAACTATAGCAAATATCAAAAATATTTTGGTACGGGCGAGAACTATAGATGTGCTGACTATACCATAAAAATGTGAGCGAAATCCGTTCAGTAGTTTTTGAGATATCATGGTCGCCAATATGAAAAATACAGTTTTGAGAAAAATGCGTTTAAAGATTCAAGTACGATTTACACAAAGAAAATGTAAACTCAAAGATAGTCTGCTACGTGTTGAGAAATTGTCTTGGCACAATGCTCCGAAGTGCACGTTGATTCCAATGCACTTTTTTCCAGCACAAATTAATGTCCAGCTGATTGATATTTCTCTGGTTATTTATTAATACTTTAATTGTAATGAGGCAAACAGATGCTCTGTTCTACGTTTATAACAGTCGAACGATTTCGAATATCGAAATATCCTTTTACCTTTATATTCTAGGAATGTTATACATTCCTTTGCGAAAAAAAATTAAATTTTATTACAAAACAGCGAATACAAAATAAACCAGGTATGTCCTTCATATACCGACTCTTCCGTCGAACTGACCTTCGGGGCGACGTACAATCGGTACAATCCACGTCCTACCCACTCGCGTCTCATGCCGATCGTCATTTCGACACATTCTATCAGCAGATACAACACTGCAACAATTTTTGGATCTTGAGTTTTTTCTCAGAAATGTTTTACTTTAACACTTCGTTAACACCAAGCGCGCCGGACAACGAACCTAGTCACGGAATCGCTGTTCATCGTTTGGTTGTGTTAGACAGACCATCAGCCCGTGTCCCCTTGGGACGAAGAAAATCCCGATTTCTCGTCGCGGGATGATCCCGAGGAACCGCACAGAGAAAACAGAATTGCGAAACCAAAGGGAAGGGATTATTAAATTGTCAATTGCGCACCGTGCGCCCGCCTCAGACGACTACATTGATTCTAATTTGATCGGATTGGCGTTATCCCGACATGGTCTCGGGTAATCCTGCGGTCTGACTCGATCGTCGAGCATATATACACCGAGGAACACGCTGACTTAATAATATCGAGTATAGTTGGTAAATTAGAATACGGCCGGCTGTGCCGAAACCACGTAGCAATCAAAATTTAACGTGCTCGAACGTGATTAAATTAATTGGTCGGAGATTGCTCGTGTACGCGGACGTAAATTTAGTTGATTGACATTCAGCTACTTTGTGGGAGCAGTATCTAATCAATGACGTATTCATTCTCATCGATGTTTCTTCGGGAGATTGCTCCATCCGATTTAATAAGGACAAGGCGAAGTGTAATGGTACCTAATCAGATTTTCAGTGAAAATGCTTGGTCTCCGTCTATGTAAATTAATCTACCAACATGTAATTTGATCTAAGAAAATCTATAGTTACGCAGGTATTCGTTTTCTAGCTTCAGGGAATACTACTCGGAATCTGACTGGTAAATTAGATATTGAAAATTAATGTTCGCAAAACGAGCGATTTCCAGCTGCCAATAATTACTCCCGATGTTGTAACCTTCTCGTTCCTCGCAAGGAAAAAGTTTACCAGTTCATTTTACTTTCCTCGCGAGAGTACACTCGCCCAGATTTCCCCGAAGACAGTACATACGTCCTTGTCCACAAGTTACAAAAATAATTGTTTCAAGTGAACTTCTTGACTAATTCTTCTTCGAACTTCTTGACAAATTCTTCTTCGGACTTCTTGACTAATTCTTCTTCGGACTTCTTGACTAATTCTTCTCCAAACTTCTTCTGATCCTTCGCTAAACTATTTTCTTAATTTTTAATTATGCGCATGCTATACAGTTATGGACATACTGTAAGCGTCTATTTAATCGTCTACCTTAATTGCATATGTGATTTTTGGATTTCTTTTGTAAGGGCAAGTTGAAAGACAATACAATTGCAAGCTCCATAAAAATTCTTACGAATCGAACTTAACCATTCATTTTGCGATTTTTCGATATGCTAACACAAATGTGTTTAAATTTAACGTTTGCAGAATTTGTAAATGAAACAAGTCTTACAAATGACCCATGATCAGTTAAGAGTTTAAAAGTAATTGTAATATTTACGGTCTAGTTGTCGGCGTCAGTGGAGACCCCGAAAGTTGCAAACGGGCCTCACTATTTCCGCGAGGAAAATAAACCCGGATTCGCGGTCCCGCCGCAGGACATCCGTCCGCCCGCATATTAAAGCACTCGTAAAACCTCCCATTACCCCGTGCGCATTTTTAACAGAGCCGTGTTAACAGTTCAGATCGAGTTGACTCCGTCGGATTTCATTAAGTGTCCCGGCCGACCCATACTGCCGTTTCCCCATCCGCGAACCACTTTCCCCGCGAGCTCATCTCGTTCAAGCTTACCACAGCTCCATAGGATTTGCATAATCCAGCTTTTTCGCCGGCCGACCGAACACTACCTGTTCCTGATCCCCTTTCTCCCTTTTTTATCCGGCCGCGATCTAAACACGAGCGGTCCGACTCGCTCCCGACAGACGTTTCTGTCCCCGCTTTTGTCGTTCGTTGTCCAACAAAGTGATCCAAACACGATTTTGCCCCTCTTTAGGTCCCTCGAATTTCAGACCATATTGGCGACTTCGGAAACTGTTTCCGGGTTTCTCCAATTTCTAATAACGAATTTCAATAAGGACGAATCTACATATAAAGAACCCTAATGTCCTGAAGCCACGGAGCATCACACGTAGAATTGTTAAATACAATTTTTTGAACTAAAATAAAATAAGTCTTGAAGGCAAGGCTATAAATTAATTTGTACACCTAATACATATATTGTATATTGGGTGGAAATTATAAAGCGTTACAGACGAATATCTCAAAAAATATTGATTATACGCCAAATTGATTCAGATGAAAGTTTTCAGTACCGAGGGGAACATCATGTGGTGGGACTTTTATTTTTTAAGGTGGACACGAGGTATTTTTTAATACATCAATCGATGCAGCTGGACATTCGTTATAAAAAAGTACTAACCTATGTATGTCGAAAAGTTAGTAGTTCAGGAGATTTTTCAATTCAAATAATTCTAAAACACCATTACTGTTGTACTAAGACTTTAATGGTTTAAAGAAATTTTTATTCTAAATTTCTAACTTTTCGACATACATAGGTTAGTACTTTTTTATAACGAATGTCCAGCTGCATCGATTGATGTATTAAAGAATACCTCGTTTCATTTAAAAAAACAAAGTCAACCTTTACATGACCTTTACGCGTCCACTCACGAAAAAATTAATAACATCAGAATATGCTCCACTCGATACCATTCAAACCTCCGCTGAAACATTTTTTGTTACGAGTAACAATAGCGTGAAAATCAAGATGTCAAAATCGGTTGAGACACCCTGTACACGTTCTCCATACACAAATATTTTTGTTCACTGTGTTCCTAAAATTTTTGTGCAGCTACTTAATTTTCACGTAGATCCTTTTATAATTAAATTACGAGGCCAAATGGTTCACTCGCGAAGACTTGACAGGGGATCCGCAAAGAATGCTAATGTCCCAAAGCCACGAAGCGACATCAAGGTACAAAGTTCATCGGACGAGCCGAAAGTGCGGCCCGCTATCGATCTCGCTAGCAAGCCGAAGATGTTGACGGAAATTGAAGGCGATCAATAGCGATCGAGTTACCAAACGCTTTATTATCGCCCGACAAGAAGCGCTTCCGCGGAACGCGGTAAATAATTTTCTCGTCGTGTCTTCTTCCTCATCGCATCTCCGCGCCGGTTGACGAAGTTAATAAAGCTCGGTTCTTTAACGAAAGAGACAGAGAGAGAGAGAAAGAGAGAGAGAGAGAGAGAGAGAGAGAGAGAGAGAGAGAGAGAGAGAGAGAGAGAGAGACTGTGAAATAAATTACTGTCCCGCGACCTGCTAGATTCTGCGCCTGGTCGCCTGACGATTTTATCAGAGCTGCGTAAGGCTGATTGTATTCGAGCTTGCAGGAATTCCCGCTGATTATAACACAATAAATCTTCGTGCATGTTAAACCACAATTTTTAATAAGTCCAGTATAAGTGAACCGAGGATAACCGCGGAAATTTACATTTCCACCGCGGACTGCTTTCAAACCAGGATGAAATTAAATTTTATTTCCCACATGAATACTTCCAACATTTTAGAAATAATATTTATCCTGGCTCGCGTGTTCTCGTATAAACGTTTCGATCTGCAAATGTTTTTTATAAAATTGAATCGACCCGCGTCGTGTCGCATTCTGTTGTACTCTCTAGCAATGTATTTTTTTGTATTCTGCTGTATTGTGTTCTGTTATTTTATATTGTGTGGCATTTGATCTTGCGTTGATTTGGTCTTGCGTTTCAGTGTGTTGTACAATATTCCAGCATGTTGTATTGCGTTACATAACAATGTATTCTGTCGTGTTGCACTATATTACGTGTCATTATATTGTGTTATAATATATTATGCTACGTTTTGTTGCATTAACATATATTCACTTGTATTTTATTGTACGTTCCGTTGCGTTACGTTGCAACCCTCTTGTAATTTATTCTGTTGTATTACATTATGTTACGCTATGTTGTCTTGTAATATACTAGTCCGCATTGTCTAGCTTTGCGCTGCCTTATACATGTAATATTGCGTCATTTCGCGTATCATAACTTCCACTACATTGCTACTACTTTTGATTCCATCAAAAATTTTGACAGTTTGTTATTTGGTTAAGGTGTAAATGACTTATTCACGCACTTTTCAACACAATGAACATATCTGTACATATATTTGATATTAATGAACAGTGTCTATCGTCGCCAACGCGTGGACACTAGGGTGAACCTTAGCTCTACCTTGTGAAATTTTTTTTGTGAGATTTTTTCACGCCCACCCCCCCCCCCCCCCAAAATTGTGCTATTGGGTAAGGAAATAATTCCTGCAAAACATGAAGTTGATTGAATAAGGGGAAGGCGTGCCTCATTAACGTTGAAGTTGCGAAAATCTTGAAATTTCAATCAACTTCATCTTTTGCAGGAATTATTTCCTTACCCAATAACACAATTTCTGGGGGGGGGGGGGGGCGTGAAAAAAATCTCGCAAAAAAAATTTCACAAGGTAGAGCTAAGGTCCACCCTAGTGGACACACTTCGCCATAGATCGATAACTCAACTACACCATCCTATAGATATCGCTGCTCAGTGCAAGCCGCTATTAATATAAATCCTAACCAAAAATCCACCTAGAAACAAAACTCGTTCACCGAGGTAAAAACAGCTGCCCCGTTAAAATAGATTGAAAGCTGGCGAATCAATGAGGTCGAAAAAAATGAACGAGGAATGCGTCGCAGAGGCAATATCCCGCGCGGAATCACGAAACTAATAAACGCGACCCTAATTCCTTTCCGGTCGACGCCGAGCGTGAAATCGAGTCGCAAACACGTCGCCGTCGTCGAGGCGAACGACGAGTCCTCTTGTTCACGGGGTTTTCATAGCTTAATACTGAACGGACAAGCCAGCGACACGATGCCCGACAAAGGTTTGCGACGGGAAAGCGAACGAACAGGAGAATGGAAGGAGCCGACGCGACGCGACGCGACGCGATGGTCTATGGAAAGGCGTGGGCGTCGTCGGGATAGAATACGTAATCGTTTCCTCTTGAACGTCGCTGTCGACGATTTTCTTCGTTCGCGAATCCGTGACCGGCGAGATCAACGACGTGAGCGGGGTATCGAGGCCATCTTATTGTTAGTCTCGCTGACTTCGTAAACAACACGGTCGACCAACATTCAACTCTTATCGAAATGTCTTGATAAGGATGTCAGCCAAAGGAAAATGACTTTTGGCAATTTTTTTCTCAAAAACTATACCACTCCATCCAAAAAATGCTTTCGTAAAGTTGTTCAGGTAAGAGTTCGTTTTAGCACTCACCTCCGATTGCCTTCAAACTTACTCTGTAGATATCCCACGAGGTGTCTGACAAAATGAAGGTGGCGCCGCGTGGCGCGAAAATGAAATAAATTTGAGATATGAAAGTACAAATCAGGATTATTAAGCAAACCCCAGACCCACTAAACCTAACCTAACCCAGACCTAGCCTAGCCTAGCCTAGCCTAACCAAACCTAACCAAATTAAGTAATATAACTAGTTTAATATTGGCCTGACTGGATATTTGTTCTAAATAAATGTGATTCAAACTAGATCATTTGGATCTGATTCATCAGAATTGTCACTCATTGTAACTTATTAAACTTATTAAAGACAAGAAACGGCAGTCTACATAAGTGAAACAGTTTATTACGCATGCGCCGAGCATTTTCGTGTCACATGACCAATCCACATGACTGTACTGGGCATGGGAAATATTTCGGGTAATTTGGGAGCTAAAAGGAACTTCACCCGTTGTTCATTTCAGAGACTCCCTTATAATTTTTTTACTTGAAAATATTTATCGAATACCAAGTTGTAGATCGTGTTTAGAGGTCCCGTCGAGCTCTTCTATTTGTTGCTGTAGAAAATGACAAATATGTTTTAGGTAATTTTAATCTTGGATTAGAGATGCATTAAGTTTGAGTGCTTCGCTATCCGGATTTAGGACAAGACTTTATGTGGGTATGTTGAAAAATTTATGAAGCTTGCTAGCCAAAAGGGTTTACGGTTTATAAATATTTATACGTGCGTCAAACTTCGAGATTTCTATTTCGGTGAACAGGAATCGGTGCCAGAAAAATTATTGGTTTGTTTTGCGAAGACTCCTTCCTCGGAACTGCTGTGTTTTCTGTTTTACAAACAGCACTATACCCAATTTCTCAAAATTCATGTATGAAGTACAGTGGAACCAGGAAGTACATCGCCTCATATAACTTTAACTCTCGAATATTTTATAAATCAGAAAGATTTTTAATACTTTCTTAAACGCAATGAAAAAGTTGTTTCGAGTTTAATACGAAAGAGGGTTAATTAGCTGCCAAAATGAAGTCAGGAATATAAATTTTCAAATAATGTTTTCACCCCGTAAAATCGTACATCCACCCAAAAAGAGATTTGTTTCTTTCGATTCTTTCGCCTTCAAACATCGTCTTTCCCGATATTCTTCAGATTTTCTGAAAGCCAGCGACGATTCCCAGCGACTTCGTAGAACAAGTGCCGAGACCTAATATTCTCGAAATTGTAAAAGGATCAGAGAAGATAACGGAAAGAAGGGAAGATTCCTGGAGTAGTGGAAGTCGAAGTTCGTAGGGGTCCAAGTGTGAGCTCAAAGCTTCGCTGCAGGTGAGCAGGACGAAGCAGTTTCAATCAGACGACGCGACGCGACGGCCGGGGACGC
Source organism: Lasioglossum lativentre (assembly GCA_916610255.1). Lineage (NCBI taxonomy): Eukaryota > Metazoa > Arthropoda > Insecta > Hymenoptera > Halictidae > Lasioglossum > Lasioglossum lativentre. Next base: position 19,264,551 of record OU744364.1, on the reverse strand, counting down.
GATCGTGCGCGGCGAAATATTAAATCTCGCAATATTCAGAGAGACGTGGTTTATTTGCCGAGTATGTTCCGCGAATCCTTCGAGCTAGCGGCTCGGATCTTCCAGGATAACACGCAGAGTACGTCTGATTGCGAAATTTGGCCAGGCACACGACACCCACGCCCGGAAACGAGTGAAACCGACGAAACGAGGGAAACCAGCAAAACGAGTGAAACGAGTTGAACCCCAGCGTCGGCCCCCGAAATTGAATGTTACGAGTCTACGACCCTGTTTTCGCTTAACCATAAACTTGCATGATATTGCCACGTTGCGCCGCCGAAAGACAAACAACGCGCGTGTACCCAGCAGTGTTATTTCGAGTGAGAACTGCTATTGCGAACTTTCAGTCCTTCTGAAAAGACAGCTGCGGAAGAACGTCGCACCGGAAACATGAAAAATTGTAGTCGCGACTGGACGACTTGCTTTTGTTAGCACTTTACTTACCGGCAATTCTTTAATTGTCTTTTTATAACCAAAGATGAACAATTGAGTAGTTCGCGATAAACTAGCCAGCAGTTTCTATCCATTCCTCTCTATGCGGCCCAGATATAAAAGACCTGAAAATTATTTTTGATTTCATTAAGTTATGCTCAATTAAAATTTAATTTCAACGAGGTAGGTGAAACCTAACAAAAAATTACTGTAAACTAATTGTAAGTTAAGGCATATTGTAATATAATCGTGTGTTGTATGATTTGTATTATACATATGTGATGCATAAGCTTTATATGGTTTAAAGCAATAAATAAATAGTAATAATAAGAAACTAGCCGGCATGATTGCTGCGCCTCCTATAAAATTCTAAATTACGCGACCTAAGTCTCTGTAGGGACGATTCTGTAGGGCGATCTGCAACAAATACCTAAATTGCCCTCAATAATTAACTGTGCTTAGAAGGGTTAGCGGAAGTTATCGACCAGCTGAAAAATTAACGGAATTGACAACAACGCCCGTTTCCATACAGTCCGCGAGGCGTCAAAAGCGGATCCGTCCGGCGACACTCGAGCGGGTCAGGCTCGGGCCGAACATTAATTTAGATTAATCCGAGGCGGGTGCCGCTAGGGTAAAACTAGCGGGGAAACTAGTTTAGTTTCGTCGTATCCCCCAGGAGAGCCTTAAAAACGAAGCACCACTTGGCCACCGGCGCTCCACGAATCATTCATTCGCGTTCGAGGGACGTCGCGTCGTCCGCGTTAGATTGGCCAGCGACACGTGAAAGCCTAATGCGAAACCAGCCTGGGTTTCTGCCACGTTAGGTCCACCTCTCCATCTTTCACCGAAATACACGTTCGGCCGCGTCGCGGAATCGCTTATCGGGACGACCGAACCGTGCATGATTAATGGAAAACGGCTCGCCTAAAAGATTCCGAATCTCGTCCCTCGGCAGTGACGTGCAAGACGTCACCACGGGACGTTCATTTTTCCCCTGGAACGTCGAACCGATGTAATTTCCAGCCTGGATAGTGCATGATCGAAAAAACCTTCTTCGATTTTCAAGAAGAAATTGCATTTTACAGGTGCCAAGTAACTGGTGCAGTGGTCGACGGGAGTATTCGATCGTTGGGGAATTGTGAAAGAGAACGAAACTGAAGAAATTTGCTTCAAGACATTTAAGGGGGTAAGATCCCCTCTAGAATACCCTAGAATACCCTAGAAATCTGGCCGAAACTTTTCGTCCTTATACGAGCAGTATTCTAGCCCTTTGCACTCGGAGCTATTTTAACTGAAAAATGAAAGTGTTTTCCATTCGATACAATTTTTTTTCATTTTTTGCATATGAAACTGATACAATATCTCATGTAATATGTATATGTCTAGTAGTTTATTGAATACGAACAAAAATAATAATGTGAACAATATTTTTAAGAATGTCATAGCAACTTTCAGTAGTGCCTCAGAGTCGCCATCCGAGTGCTAAGGGGTAGGGTATTCTAGGAAAAGTCCCGCGGCTACCGTTCCCCCTTAAGAGGGTGGGACCCCTATAGAATACCCTAGAATACCCTAGAAATCTGGGCGAAACATGGTTTTGCGCGGTACGGGTTTTCGTCCTAATATGAGCATATTTTTCGCTGGACAAGGGCTCATTCGAAAGAGAAAGGTTAAATGAAGGGGGCTCAGCCCACGATAGCATCCAGAAAACTTATGCAATGGCATAAAAATGGCTTGGATTACATGGCTGAACATCATCAATTTTGGCTCACTTCTAACACTTATATTACAAAAGATATGTATGCATAATTTCATATAACAAAGGGGCTGAATCCCCTTCATTGAACCTTCCACTTTCGAAGGAGCCCTTGTTCAGCCAAAAATATGCACATATAAGGTCGAAAACCCGTACCGCGCAAACCCATGTTTCGTCCAGATTTCTAAGGTATTCTACGGTATTTTAGGGACCCCCTAAAGGGGGCTCTACCCCCATTATCGTGTCGCGAATCATCGGGGCCCAGGCAATTCCCTGAGAAATTCCTGGGATATCGAATGGGCCTTGGGATACCGGATCCAATTAATTGTTTAGAGATATGGAGATGAATGCGGGGAGGGTTGCGGGTGCTGGGGGTGAAAGTCCGAAACGCCGTGGTTCGATTAAGATTGTTGGCCGGTATTATCGCGTCGCTAAACTGCTCCGGTTCGCCTCGACTAATCTATCCGGGATTAAGCAAATTAATCGGTGTCCACGGCCGGTGATTGGTTCAATATCGGACACGTGTAATCTGTAGCCACCCCCGCCCCACCCCCACGGCGCGATTCTAATTTTCCCCGGGTCGGAGCACACCGTAGATCGCGGCCACGGTAATTAGAGTCCCGACCCGCCTCTACCGCAAACGCTTTGACGGGAATCCATATTTGTCCCTGACAAATAAATGTTGGGGTTATTCATGGTCGCAACACGCTCGCAAAGCGGGCACCCAGCCGACCGCCGTTCACAGGGCTAAGTAATTAGCGGCCTAAATGAGTGCAAACGAGTCGCGAGAAGACGCACTCCACCGATTTTCGATTTTACGGTCACGTTCGACGGGAATTTCAATGATTTTTAGCGCTGTCCCTGGCGGGTTTTTCGATGAAAATGTCCGGTTATCGAATGGAGAATTATCGGAGCGAATTTTTAATACGCGCGCCTGTGTCACGTCAACTCGTCTCGGCAATATAAATTTTATCGTGATCGAATTCTACTGTATCGTCGCGATTCATATTTTCTGTGTATGGAATTATCTTCCGATAATGGCACATACTCTCAAATGGAACATACGTGGATTATTATGGCTTACAGCCAATAGTTTTGTGTACAAGCTTAGCCTTGCTTTTGGAACGTAGACTTAACAAATTTTTGGTTTTTTGTTCTAAATAGAGTATTTTCATTCTTCCAGCCTCGAAGGGGTTACCATTGCAGAGCTGTAGCGCTGCTAAAATCTTTCATCAACTCCGGTCAGAACACGATAGACCGGTATCTTCAAGCGAATAATACCGTTCGATACATCCAATTCCCTTACCGATTTTCAGCCCTGTTTGGCTCGGCTAGCTCCCGCGCCACGGGATAAAAGCGTTTCGGCTCCCTTTTGCGACTTAACGAGAAAGAACCGAGCGGGGCATTGTTGCCTGGGCACAATAGTCTTATTCCTCCCTCTCCGGTTCATTAGCACCTTTACGAAGGGCCGTCGTGAAAAAAAGTGAGAGAGTTAACGGTGGAAGGGGGAGAGAGAAAGAGAGAAGAAAGTGCGGGGATGGGCGAGAAGATCCGGGGTTCATTAATATTCAATGTTATTAGCCTTCAGTTTGAAAGTTCCTCTGCATCGTTCACGAGGTCCCTTAAATAAAAACAGAGCTTTCATGGTGACTCGGAGAAAGGGGATGGGGGTAGAGGTTGCATGAGAAATATCTCGGAAGTACGAATGCTATGACCAAACATTCCAGAATGAATGTTCTTTGTTTTCATGACTTCTACAGTTCCTAATTTGTAATCAAGCTATTACAAATTGAGTAAGATATAATTGTATGGGATGAATTCAATTTATATTTTATTTTTGTATCCCGTAGTGAATGTTTTAGTTTCGAAGTTTTAGTTTTGTCGAAGAATAATACATATTCTCCTTTTATTATGCAAGCCACAAAAAATCGTACAGTGACCATCGCGGATTTTAAAAATGTTTTTAACGTCTGTACGAACATATTAATTCGGAAGATCTTTGGAACAAAAAAGTATCTTCACTATCTCGCCCGTTACATAGCGTGAAAAACTTTGTTGAGAAGAAATATTCTACGACGTTTTCTCATGAAGGTACATATCACTTTGAACGTGGGAATTCTTGAACGAAAATTTAGCGATCCTTTAATTGTGCACACCTGTGCAGATCAAGATCCAAGTGAAGAATTGTCCGAATATTGATGGCGGGTATAAAACGGATTGGCGAGATCTAATGGATCGTAACGCGGCTAGATAAGGGCGCCGCGCCGCGCGCCGGCGCGCGCCCGTGAGAATGTAATTACCGCTTTAATTAATCGGGCCGGGAGTCGGGGGTCGGGTTTACCGTCGCGTCGCCGCGTTAAGTCGTCAAACGGTGGACAAGGCTCGGTCGGATGATAACAATGGGACCGCAATTACGTGTCTTCGAAGCAGAGGCAGCGTCGTCGGTCCATTGTCTGTTACAACCGGCCGGCCGCGGCCGGAGCCAAACGCGACCGGAAACAGTCACAGACTCCTCTCTCTTTATCGAGGATAGAAAGCGTGTGCCACGAGAGAGAGTAAACCCCTATCGATTACTGGTATCAATAAACTGTCTGTGGCAGAACGCAGCTGATGCGGTTGAACGCGTGTGACACCGGCTAATACGTGGCCATGGAAAATATGTAAAGCAGCCAGGATTAGAGTAACTCGATGGTAACGATTACACTGGATCCGCTGATTAATTATTCGATGTTAATGTGCCGCTACTCGCTGCGTAAACTACGAGCCAACCCCCATCGTATACAGAACAGTCGTTTCGAAACACTGGATGACGGAACACCGTGGATCAGAGCTTTGAACTCTGCCCGGTGAGATTGACCATATAACTTTCGTGGTTTTCACGATGGGTAAGTTATGTACAAGAGAACTGTTTGTTTGGAACATTTTTTTGTAAGTTCAATATTTCTTAAAATATTTAGCTGATTTTTCATGTTTACATCAAGGATAATTTTGTTTTTCAGGGTGTCCCATTTGTGATTTAAAAAAAACAAACTGACACATGTCTTTTACTGTTTCGAGTTGCGAGTCAGATGGCACTACAAGTTTTTAAATGCGTGTGCATTTTCAAGGTTATTTCAATGTCATTTTGTCTTTTTTTTATCATAAACCCATATCTTTTATTTCGGAATCATATTCTACTTAAAAATATGCACAACGTTTGTTTGAAACATATTTTTGTAAGTTCAATATATCTTAAGAGATGATTTTTCATGTTTATGTCAAGGATAATTTTGTTTTTCTGTTAAAATGACAACGTTACTTTCTTCTGGAAAGTTTTTTATTTCACAAACAAAAGTTGTGCGTTTTTTTAGGTAGAATATGATTCCGAAATAAACATATGGGTTTGTAATAAAAATAGACAAAATAATCTTGAAATAACCTTGAAAACGCACACGCATTAAAAAACTAGTTGTGTCATCTGACTCCCCACTCGAAACACTGAAGGACATGTGTCAGTTTGTTTTTTTAAAATCACATGTCTTCGAGATTTTTTACAATCTCAATTTAAATGGGACACCCTGTATATATATGTATTACGTGTACAAATTAATTTGTAGCCTTGCCTTGAAGGCTTATTTTATTTTAGTTGAAAAATTGTATTTAACAATTCTTTATATGTAGATTCGTCCTTATTTAAATTCGTTATTAAAAATTTGAGGAACCCGGAAACAGTTTCCGAAGTCGCCAAAATGGTCTGAAATTCGAGGGACCTAAAGAGGGGCAAAATGTCTTCGAGATTTTTTACAATCTCAACTTAAACGGGACACCCTGTATAATATCGCGACTCTGAACAAAACAAGGCATGTGTTTATCAGCACGGTTGGTCTTCGACTGGATGACAATCCGTGGCCTCACCGGGTCCGGTGCTGTACTAGGACAGGAACTTACTAATGATTCGGACATTTAGGAATTTAGTGATGATCATCAACTGAGATTTTTAACGAATCTGTATTTTCTCGGTTCCATTGTCAACTGTGATTTCTATTGATTATTTAATTTTCCTCGGCGTAGCCTCCCATCATCAACAACATCAGCAGCGTCACACGGTCACGACGACACACAAATACACGCGCTTCCTTGGCTGGCAAGTTGAGCTATTGGGCCGGATAGACTACGTTCGGAGTAATAGCTGTCATTTTCGGAGCCATTAAATTGATGCCGATCTCATAGCCGCTGAGGGAATAATGCTGTCAGAACCGATTATTGCGAATGATCTACAATTTTATTAGCCTCCTTATTCGAATTAAGCCGCCCGACGCGTTTCAATTCGTCGAGTTGCTGTAACGTTTCGCGTTATTGTTCGCTCGTACCTTCTAATCATTTTCGCGTGCCACTTTCATCATAAATGGCAAACACAATGGGTAACAAACTGTACCAATTATAGAACATAAAGTGTAAATTGGAATTTATTGTTAATGAAATATTTATTTTTTGAATAAACGAGTGGTATATGTATTGCAAACTGCATAATGCTACAAACATATTGAGAAAAACATGGCAATTAACAATATTTATAGATCAACACAGTGCATTATGACGTCCCCAGGGTACACGATTTGTTACCGGAGAGTTCGAAGTATTATCCATTACCGGATAATTTTACTTGGCCGTGATAACATTCCACCATTTAAGGGTAATTTTTATGAAAATGTCATTCTTCCAATTTTTCGTTACTTGATAAACTTTTGGGTATATTTAGAGCGCTACCGCAAATACACTTTCCCATTTTTGTAAAGAACTTTTACACTATCATCTATAATTCCACTTTATTTGAAAACACATTATTCCAAAAACGAGATTTAGTGTTCGTTCTCGACGAGATCCGTGAGCAAATATTTAAAAAAATTGTACAACTCGAATATTCCTAACTCGTAAAATCTACGTTTACACAATAATAACAAACAAATTCTCGAGCACCCAAAGGGTTAGGTCAGATGCAATATTTATTCAGATCGCAATATTTTCAGATGCGACGGTGTATCGAGTGCAATTCCAAAGCACCCGCCATGGAGCCTGGCGGCACAGCGGGAAGAATAACATAACAGCCGAGACCGAATATAAATATTACACGGTGTCAACGACAGTTCCGTCGAATTTATATTTACAATTCCGTCGGTCGCCGGTGGACACGTTTCTTGATTGATGCGTCGCTCGATTTGTGTTGCGTGGGCGATTGCCGCCGGCCGAATTTTCGCGCGACGCGGGATTATTTTCGGCGTTGACCGCAACTCTTTCAGCCTCGGCCACGGTGGCGGCATCAATATTAATTCATATCGTTGACAGGCCGGCGATGCGATGCACGCCGCGACGCGCCGCGCCGCGCCGGTCGGTCCCGCGATGCAAATGCACCGGCAAGGTATAACGTGAGCACGCCAATTGCCACGGGCAAGTTCATATTATGTTGCGTCAGGTGGGGCAACGATGAAACAAAGACAGTCTGTGTTACGTAATGTATTTCCACAACAAACAGAACAGCGCTTGAAAATGTTTGATCGCTCGCAGCCGAGAAAGGTCGCCTAACGTCGCCGGGGAAAAGAACGTCGAAGAATTTCGCGCTCGATGTTGTTGTGATTGCGGTTTTTCTGTTTCCCTTCGTTTACGCTGTTGCGGCTACCAACCTGTTAATACTATCCTTAAAAACACACCTTGGCGAGTGTGCTCGTACAAAGTAAATGTTAGAACGATTTTAAACTGCTTCTGCGTAGATTTCTTTATAATTATCTACCGGATAGTTTTCCTGGAAGAGATAAGCGAGGTAACACCTGCAGCCATTATTTTTATCTACCTTTTGCAGCTTTAAATATGGAAATGTAAATTTTTAAAATGGATAGCTCTCTCCGGCAGACCAGGGGTTCATTTTAATTTTATGAGATTGGCACACTTTTCAAATAGTGCAATTTGCGCATTTAACAAATGGCGACAGAAAGGGCAATATTTTCTGTAATTATCTATAATAAGTTCTTCCTGATTATATTTAATAACCCACAAAAAATCTCGCGGATTTAATAGAAATATAAAATCCTGCAGAATTATCCTCGGCATATAAACCCGACTCGTATTCACTGAAACGATTAACGTTGTTTGCATTTATTTTTAAACTCAGCTCGCTCGATTGCACTCCAACGAATCTGGATAAAACAGCGGTATAAATTGAGGCGTGACCAGGAAAACATATTTCGCGGATGAAAAATGCAAATAGAGGAAAATTACCTAATACGGGGAGGATTTTTAAAATTCATCATAGATCTACACAAATAGATGAAAATATTGAAATTTGCATTTATTGCTTCTATATTATTGCGATGTATTTCCACGAATGATAGGCTAGGTTTATTTATGAATAAAGATGCAGAGAACGAGTCTCGGGGATTTGTTCGTTATTCTTTATCTCGGAATCGGATTCGCAGTCCCGCAGAGGTCTCCCCACGGCCGGGGTTATTTTCTCGGCGTGTTTCCTAGGAGGATCGCATCCCGAGACACTTTCAGAGCAATATTGACACTGTGCGAAAGGCCGGGCTGAAGAGTGGCGAGCATATAATTCACGAGAGGGGCTGGTGTTTACGGCGCTTGCCGGTCGTCGACGCTAACGACGTTCACACCAGCTTCAGCAAGCCGACGAATAATTCAGTGCTTTAATTACGACGTGGACCCGGAGGGTAGCTCAATATTGCAACTGGTGCGGCATACCTGTCGGTAATGCCTCGTCGCAGTCGGTTAGAAGTGGCCCCGGTGTATTTGTTACAGGCCCCAGTCAAGAAAATGGGGCGAAACTTTCCGCAGGCGTTGACCCCGTTAAGGGGGCAGTCTCATGCGAATACTGCAAAATTTAACAATTTTCAGGAATTTTGTCCACAGCGATGGCACGTCTTATGTTGCCATTTGTTTTCTTGTAAACGACTTACCTACTCCTACATCGCACAGAATACTTCTTTAAATACAGTTTTAATTGTACTTGTTTCTTGGTTCCATCTCGGGCGCAATAAACGAAATTCATTTTTTCAAATCTCAATCTTTACCTTCCGCAACACGTTATCTTATTCGCTAGATTTCTCGTTTCGGGACAGCCTGCTGTGAACAAATGCTTTCCATCTCCGGGTCTGTTAACGCTCATTTCTCCCGAGACTAATAATCTTGCATTAATTAATCTTGAATTTGAGCTACAGCTTATTCAACCCTGGTCTGCGCGAAGGGAACGATTTTTTAATTATAGAAGCTGCTGCAGGAGAGGAAGTTCTTATAGAATGTACCGGGCTTATTTGAGAATTTATTAAGCATGATTTCTAAGTAGAATTTAATTAGCACCTTGGATTCATATTGATGAGGAAAATATTTTAATTATTAAGACTGGTGTAGGATAGAACATTCCTGTATAATGAACTTCTTATTTGAGAATTTACTCAGCATTAATTCTTACTATGATTTGCTTGATCTTCGATTTACATTGGTGGGACAAATAATGTAATTGTTGATTATGGACATATGAAGGTCAATACATTTCTAAAGCTAGGTCATTCCATTCGAAGAAATCAAGGTGACCTTGAAATCTCCGAAACGCCTTCGTCCATATAAAAAATGCTTGCGTCACAATACTTCCCCCTCCATACCATGCAAGTATCGTGTATATCATTTTTCATATTATTACAAATAACGAAACTATTCAAGTTATTGGCCCACCTTGTACAGTGGTAACTTTTCTAACCGATAGAAATGAATGACCGCACCATAAAATTCGAGCAAGTAGAAATCACTGGCATTAAAACGAACATGCGCACGGAGAGCAGCCTAAACGCCGTCATCGAAGAAGCTTCCGAACTAGTTAAAGGAGACAAACGAGGGCGCGCGGCTGGGTTGAAACGAGAACGATAAATTAGGGGCGGGGAGGAGGGGGTCGCGTGTGGACCAAAAATGAATTTAAGAGTCACGGAAGATTGTGTTTCTTATTGCGACGTTCGGGGAGGGGAGGATTCGCGCGGGCCGGGCCGGCCCGCCAGGACGCCATAATTCCGCCGACCGATAAACCAAAATTTCCACGACGCGCCATAATTCTCCCGAACGCCCCAGGAAACCCCTTCTGAATTCGGCGTTTCGCCGAGGCCGAGGCCGAACCCGCCTCGACGCAGCCGTTATTTAGAAACCCGGCCTTAATAAGCGCGCTGCGCTGGCAACCGGTGCGGTGCAATCACGGGCCACCGTTATTCAAAGTCCATGCCACTTCCGGTTACAGATTCTCCCTTAAAAGGGAAGGACGACGATTGTCCGACTTCGATTTTGTTGTGCCTTTGCGAAATGCAAGCACACCTGTCGATAAATAGTCACTCCAGTGCTGGATTAACCAATAACCAAACTAGCCACGTGCTTACGGCATCAGGAGAAGGGGGGACCATAGAAATTTTCTGAATTTTATATCTTTTACGTAGTAATAATATTTCCAAGTGTTTACGTGCATGTTTGTGGGATACAAATAAAAACATTTGTTAACCCTCATCCGTCCTTCGCATCAATTTCACACAGTTTTCCCGAAATAATTTATACTGTTATTTTTAGGTAAATTCGCCCGAAAATTCGTGACTTTTATTTTTTTTAATGCGAAACAACCGAAAACCCTAAAAAACATCGAAAAATAATTCTTTACCTTGTTATTTTATCGATCTTTTACCACTGTCAATTTGACACCGAGGGACAGTTAAAAGGGTTAAAAACACATTTTAGTCAAACTATCGAAAATGCCTAAAAAATCGTACAGGTCCACCTAACATTGGCAAACCGAAAAACTTCTACAATACCTAGGAAAAGAAGATGGGTAAATCATCAGCTTGTGGAACATGCGAGGTTTAGAGAACTATAACCAAGTGACCCGCATAGGCCGAAATCCCCCAGCGAAACGTTCTGTGGGTCACCAGATTCCCTATAAAAGCCAGGTGAATAATCCACGAGCTTCCGGTGGCGTAACGAAAGAAATGCTCTGGCCTACGTTACGATACCATCGGTGACCCCATAAAGTGCGGCGAATCCCAAGGGCACGGGGGCCAAAGAGACACGTAACCGTGAGCTCCTCGCGCAGCATGTCCTCTCTCGGTCCTCTTTCGGTCGCGTCGTCTTAACTCACACGGGCCCGTGGCTAGGCTATCGTTATCCTCCGTGGCGGAACTCCTCGGCTGGTCGTTGATTTACGTGGCTGCCAAAGTTTTATCGGCCCGTCCATCAAACCAGTCGCCGGAATCCCCCAGGAAACCGGCAGCATCCACTCGGTTTCCTACGATCGTGAGAGCACACCTCGAGGAGTCCGTGTCACGCTTAATCCCTCGACGAACTTCCTCGAATAACGCTTTTCGTTTAAATAATTGCTGTTCCTAGTACTGCGTCTTGCTAAATATTCCAGCAAACAGCAGTATTGTTCAGGAAAATTCTGGCAAAGTTGGACAGGTAGCTAACGTCGCGAGATTACGGTGCTTCTTTCAACCCTCGAGTAGAATTTCTGAACGGAGTCCGTGATTTTCAGTGATTTATCAAGTAAACAATTTTTCCCTTGTGAAAATTGAAGTGCAAATATGTGTCAAACGTTTCACAGCGTAAAGTAAAGCCTGTAATTGGAAAGAAACACTGTGCAAAGCGTGAGAAAACAATGGATTCTTTGGAACCCCGGTTTCTGTGATTTTCATTTGTTTCATAAATCTTGAATAACGTCTGTGATAAAGTATCGAACTTACAATGTAGGAACACTGTTCCCTATTTCGTTGAACCTACACAAAACGTCCCATATTGCATTTAACGCGCCGTATATCATGGGCCGTAGGTTAACGAGCCCCTTTCTTTCGTAAAACAGCGACTTTAGCGTAAGACTTTGTCTTCGAATCGCCTATAAATCGCTGCGAAAGCGTAGAACCATGGTGGGTGGTTCGCGCAACAGTGTTTCTCAGCCGGATCGCATAAATTCTACGATATTTATAGCCTTGTCCCCTATTCCCAGTAAAATTGGGAACGAAAACAGGTCGCGAGTTCAATTGTTTAGAACTGATACGTTTTTGGGAGGAAGGATGCCGGCCGGCTGAATCGGATCGTGCCTAAATCATGCTCCCCGTTCCTCGTTTCCGTCTGTATTCTACGACGGGGTATCAAAAGGACGACCATAAATCCGTTGGTAGATTTGGGCGGAGCCACATTTATCATTAGGCTGGCCGTTATGCGAGTAAATTCTAATTTCATGCGCACGCCATCCGCCGGAAAATCTCGATTCTTCGAATCGGCCATACTCGGACCTCATTATTCGTCCGATATTTACTCTGCAGTGACAAGCTAATGCGCTATCATCTTTTGTTGGAATACAACGATACCATAGCGTAGTTATGGGCACGGTAGGGGCCCCTCAGTTGCTTGCTTCTCCCACCAACGTCGTCAGCTATGGAGGGACGTATGAGGGGGGAAACGAGGGCACTAGAAGGCACGAGGCACCGAGGCGCAGCGAAGGTGCGCGCTACACAAAAGAATAGTTTTGGTGGGGGAAGCTCCGCGGATCCTTCTTGACTGCGGCAGTCAAAAATGCCCATCATTGCGTCTTAGGTATAAGGGTCTATCTTAGGTATAAGGCGTAAGGCGCGGTTTTTCCCAAGGACGGAAGGGCCCAAGCGAGGGCATCAAGTCAGGACCGTCGTCAGTCCGGTAGAAGCAGCTAGTCTGAGCAGATCGCAACTTTGCACAATTTTCATTATTTACACATAGTTAAATACAGGATGCGCGGAAACACTGTGTCGTTATTTAGACTAGCATCTTTATAATAGTAATAAAGTATACAAGGTGGGGCGCTATAAACAGGTCACCTGAATAACTCGCTTGTTTTTGAAGATAGAAGAACATGCATCAGACCAAACTTACTTGGTATCGAAGCGCTCGTAATTTGATGTTATTAATTTTTTTATGGGTGGCGACGTCAAGGAGATATGAAGGTCAACCTTGTGTTTTTAAATGGAACGGTATGGTTTTTTATTTACATTCTGATAGTGTGTTTCAAGACGAATGCAAAGCACTCTTCAAATACTTTTGTGTCTTCTCTGGTTGTTGGCATACCGCTCTTGTAATTATTGATAAGGGTCACAGAATATAAACAAACATTCAATCAGTTTTGTAATATTCTGACACCTGTAAATTTCTATTTGTACCGCGGAAAACCAATAACCAAAGAGTTGACATGCAAAAACATGCTTGGAAAAGAGCTTGTTCTGTAATAGATGGAAATGAAATTGATCAGACAGTGCCATCAGTATTGCTACGTTTTAGACTATGTATCCATGTTCAAGATCGTCATTTTGAACACATATACTAGCAGTGAGTACGTAAATAACATGTTACATGTAAATCGTGGAAGTGTTCGAAGAGTGCTTTCAGACAATATATTTTCTATTGCAGTTCACCTTGCGTGACCTATAATGACCTTCATAATAGGTCATTGTATTCGTCTTAAAACACACTATCACAATGTAAATAAAAGACCATACTGTTCCATTTAAAAAAACAGAGTTTACCTTCGTATCGCCTTGACGTTTCCACCTATAAAAAAATTAGTAACATCAGATTACCAGCGCCTCGATACCAAGTAAGTTTGGTCTGATGCATTACATTGTATCTTCAAAAGCAAGCGAGTTATTCAGGTGAACTGTTCATAGCGCCCCACCTTGTATACTGCGTAAAGTGTAGTTTACAATATAAACATATAAAGACATTAACAAAATAGCCAATAACAAAGTTCCCGTATAAAAACATTTCCAGCAACTTTCGCTCCGCGTTCTAAGAAATGGTGAACAACAATCCATAGGATAGAATCGAACCGGTCACCTCTTGGCAAGCTCGATATGTAATTTCTTTTATTTCCCCCTTAAGGAGATAGTTTCAGAATCAAGTTGGACAAGAATGTGTCTTCTAAACGTCTGCTGTCGATCACTATACCCAGTATCACGCGTCTAGCTCAGATCTTTACTCTCTTCGCGAGCGATCTCTTTTTTGTTTCTGCTAATTAGCGAGCTTGCCGTGGGTAAGAAGATGGCGGCAGCATTCGGTAGGTTTGCAGTCGCGTGATCTGCAATGCGGAATTGCGGGCTGCGACAGTAAAAAAGGCGAAACGTTTACGGAGGCTTGTGACGCAGCGGGCAAGTAAGAGTACCAAGCGAAAGCAGAAGGGATGCAGAAGGCGCAGGCTCCGGATCCGTTCGGCCAATTAAATCCGGCATTTGTCTTCGGGGCTCGTCTTCTTCGGTGGTCCGTGAACTTTTCCAGCGTCTCCGAATGCTTAGGAGTCTCGTGGTCTCTCCTCTCTCTCTCTCTCTCTCTCTCTCTCTCTCTCTCTCTCTCTCTCTCTCTCTCTCTCTCGTGCGCGCGCAGGTCTCTCGCGGGAATAAAGAACCAAAGTCGTTTTCCTCCGGCTTCAAATTGACCTGGGACCAGCCTCTCCACCCCGGTCTCATAAATATTTAAATCTAATGAACTTTACAGGCCGTGTAGATTCAAATCAGGGCTTCGTTGTAGCTGCTCCTTATATATTATTCGGCGGTCGCATAACGTTGATCGAGCATCCCCTCTCGAAGCCTAACCCCCTCTCCAACCACGGAAACGTCCACGCGACGAAAATCCGACGCAAACTTAAGACTTGTCTCCCACTCTAGCTTCCCCTTCTACGACGCTATTCCCCCCACGCTTCTGCCACGATTCGATCACGTGACGCGTTTCGTCTCTGTCGTGCACTTTAGACCATATAAACCTATAGACACGGCACAGATACTTTTCCTTGAAGCAAAGATGAAATACCTAAACGTGAATGCTTTCAATGCAAGGTTCGATCAATTTGTTAATTTTACAAAGCAATTTTGCAAATTAACAAAGTTTGTTGTATTCCTAAATTTCAAAATTTTCACAGTCGCAATCCTAGTAACCCTCTGAAGATGATTTAAACAAAGATCGAAACGTCGGTATTACTTTGTTAATTTGCAAAATTGCTTTGTAAAATTATATTAACAAATTGATCGAACCTTGCGCTGAAAGCATTAACATTTAGGTATTAACAAAAATACGATTGATGTAAAGATACTATTAACAAAGATGAAAGTAATGTGTGACGTCACAGTTTCGAAAGATGTATAAGCTATGCTTAGCTACCCACGGACTATGGGGGATGAGGGGAGGTCAACGGGCGCACCGTGTACCATATGTACACAGTACCAGACAGTACTTACACGGAAAGAATCATCTGAAATGAAAGAATAATCAATATATAAAGTATATTTGATATACAAATGTTTATTCTATATGTTTTATTAAGGTCTTACAATGAAGTATGAAGTAATAATCCTGTTATGTATTAACTATTTTAGAAATCGATATTTGATTCTGAAGATTAACAACTTTCGCATATTAGGCAGGATACAGAATGTTTTTTTACATATAAATCGATTACATTTACAGTGGGTATTTGCGTCGATCCGCCGTGTCAGCCATTTTGAAATTATCTTAAGAATTATCTTGTGACGTTACATTTTACACTCATCTTTGTTTCACTGGACTCTCGTCTTTTCTATACACATACTATACCTATGCCGGGTCTATAAGTGTATATAGTCTAAGGTCGTGCACGTGTCACAATATAGCGTGACTAATCCGGTACTGGCAGAGAGGGGGTAACTTTTCCCCTCGATCGCAGCCAATTCCCCTGATCTGGCGACTCTGTACACAACCACCAGAGACCATAGTGCTGCAATTTCGATACTCTCGTGCCGCGGGTCTGTAATTCGACGACCAAGGATATCGCTTGCGACGGATCACGCGCTGGATAATCTTTTTTCCAATTTCCGTGACCCCGTCTCGGGTTCTCTGTTTGGTACCATCGACAAGGCGAAACCACCCTCGCGCCAACCGGCTCGCGATGTATCGAACATCGATGCGTTCTTTGTGTAGTTGCAACACCCGAGTCGCTTGTTAGAGACAAACAAGACGCGGGTAGTCTTTTTGTTAGGGTATTAGCTGAACCAAACAACTCCGTTCTGGCAAACGAAGTTCGCCGAGCATTCGGCATTCTTCGCGTTCTTTGTTTCTATTTTCTGAAGGTCTGGGTTAGGTTAGGGGGAGTTTTCTTTGTCTTTAACGATCGAAATAAAATATTGACTATATGTTTTATATTTATGCCACGAATGCATAAAATCTTGAATCTGCTCATGAAACTCGTGCCTCTTTTATTGTGCATCGTCAAACTCTTCTCGAAGCATATGTATTAACTATTAACCCTTAGCACTCGGATGGCGACTCTGAGGCATCACCGAAAATTGCTATAGCATTCTTAAATGTTAAAGTAAAATATTTCTGGGAAAAAACTCAGGATCCCAGAATTGTTGCGGTTTTGTATCTGCTGATACAATGTATCGAAAAATGACGATCAGCAGAAAAATGACGATCGGCATGAGACGCAAGACGTGGATCGTACGTCGCCCCGAAGTTCAGTTCGACGGAAGAGTTGGTATAGGAAGGACATTGTACCTGGTTTAGTTTCTATTGCTGTTTTTCATAAAGTTTAAGTTGTTTGAAAGGGACTTATTTCACTAGGCTGTCTTTTGATTAGAAAGGAACTACACTCCTATCATATCCTTCAACATTAAAAATATTGTTTACATTATTATTTTTGTTCGTATTTAATAAACTACTAGACATTTACATATTACATGAGATATTATATCAGTTTCATATGCAAAAAATGAAAAATATTGTATACAATGGAAATATTCCAGAATAGAAAAATCTATCGTTTTTCAGTTAAAATAGCTCGGAGTGCAAAGGGTTAAACGTTATTTGAAAATAAAGAGTAACACACAGTACGATTCAAATTCTTAAAAAAATAAACAATCAGATCGTCTCCGTCAACAAACATTACCCAATGACAACCTGTCGTGCATCCAATAAACAACAGCACGAAAAGTAAAGTTTGCACTCCCCGAACCGCGATAAGACGAACCACAAGCCAAACCAAGACCGCCAATTCCCAAATTACAGGTCCCGGGCTTTCAATTGCCTCCGAAGAAGGTAATTACCTAACTCCGGACTACTTAGGGCCCTCATTTTTTTCTAATCAAAGGTCGCCTTTCGCGTCTCATTTCCCAGGAGGACAAAGCGCGCGGCAAACGAAGGAGACCGCGGGGAACAAAGAATGTCGAAGAGGGGGGCGTTGGCAGAATTACCAGTAATTTCCGGTTGGCAGTCCGGTATTGGATGGCGAGAACTGTGAACGCTGCGCGGCCTGGAACGAGAAAGAAAAGGACCTGAGGTAACGATCACGTGCCCCTGCGGACGTGTACCGACTGTCGCCCCTTGTCAATAAGCTCGCAGGATTCGAGTTCTGAGTCGTGATAGTGTATTCCGTCGGAGACATCCTCAGCCATCCTCAGCCATCCCCTCAGTTCCTCCAGTTCCTCCAGTTCCTCTTACTTTTCAGGTTCGAACCCCCGTTCCGGCGAGGGTGCGGTTTTTCAAAGAGGGAGAGGGACCAGGGATCCTTTGCTTCGGCGAGTGGCTAATGGTTTTAAGAGAAGCACGCTTCGTACAATAGCACTAAACGTCGGTTACTGCTCCTTCTCCTTTATAGCTGGATCCGGCGGACGATTTACTCGACTCCGTCAACGTAGGGGAGGAGCGGAGGGTTGAAGAAAACGGGGAGACCACGTTAAACGTTTTAAAATAAAGTTCGGAGAATGGAAATGGAACGCGCAGCGAAATCGCCTGGGGAAAATAGATGGTACGGGCGCCACGAGAAGGGTAGCGTTATCGTAAAATGCAGCTAGGTGACGCGGTGCCTTTTTCCGCGAATTTTCGGTAAGGGGCTAAATGTTATATCTAAGCAAGTAGAAGAATTCTGCCGCGAAGATGATGAGAAAACATGTTTTGGTTATTTAATATCGATGCGATTGATTTTGTTATCCTTATGAATCAAATTAGCAAATTTTTTTAGACGAACGTTTTCCCTTCTCCTTTTTGAAAACCCAGGGGATGTGAAGGGACGAAAATGAAGATACAAATCTCGGTTAAAGGGGAATAAAAACGGACGATCTTTCTGGGAGATATAAAGTGGTATTTTTCAGGAAGTCGCTGCCGGGAACGCGTTCGAAAATAACCTAAATGCCTGCGCCGCGGCTTAGATATCCGGATGGCCGACGTGCAGGACGCAGCCCGCGCCACGGCCCGAAATACTTGGCAACTTCGTAAGAACTCCGAGTATCGCGGCATTCGGAACGCTGGAAACGTACGAACGCACCGACGGATTCCACCGAGCCAGGGTAATTTCCGAAACTCCCAGCAAATTTCCAACCGGTTCCCGCTTTACATAACTGCGGCCACGATTCCGCACCGAGAATCGCGATACCCGTCAAAGACCGGCGAACGAATTGTTCGCGGTCGAACAGCCAGTCTTCCGCCTTTGGAATGCAAATGCCTCGTCTCGCAAAGGACCCCCTCGGCTTCTTATTTCACACCAGGACACAGCAACGGGATACTCATTCCTGGTCAGGACACTCTTCCTCTCGTTGCTCTTCTTACCTTGCCCGCTGAATTCCAGACTTCTCCATTTACTGCTTAACACGATCGCTACCGCCGCACCGTTTCTACTAGATTGTTGCATATGGATTGCACAAACGACTTTGTAACGTTAGACAAACGCAACTTTTATCGAAATAGATTTATTGGTAAAAGTAGCCAGTATTGTAAAAATTGCATTTTTGGGTCATTCGCGTGTTTCATTTTCAAGATTGTCATCTCCATTTTGTAGTTTCTATCGACGCATAGTATGCTGATTAATCACGGAAAGTCACATTCGAAATCAGCTAGCACAGTTCCAATTTCTTAGATCGGAACATCCCCCATAAGGGTAGTTTTATAAAGACAATTTCTCATTCCATCTCCATTTTGTAGTCTCTATCGACGAATAGTATGCTGATTAATCACGGAAAGTCACATTCGAAACCAGCCAGCACAGTTCCAATTTCTTAGATTGGAACATCCCCCATAAGGGTAGTTTTATAAAGACAATTTCTCATTCCATCTCGATTTTGTCGTCTCCATCGACGAATAATATGCTGATTAATCACGGAAAGTCACATTCGAAATCAGCTAGCACAGTTCCAATTGCTTAGATCGGAACATCCCCCATAAGGGTAGTTTTCTAAAGACTGTTTCTTATTCCAGTAAATAAGTAAAATTGTTTAAAAAAATTTTTTAAAGCGGCAGTCTACTGTATACACTTTGAGAAAGATTATAATGAAAGTGCAGTGTGTATTTTTTATACCGACTATAAACAGAGAGGAATACGTTCAAAGATTTACAAAAGGTGTCCTCTGTTACGTTTTTAGAGGTAGGAAAGATCAAGAATCATACCACTTGCTCGTTTCACTTTTGATGCGTATTCAATTCTCGGTTGAGTACAGTAGTTAATCGACAAACTATTAAGCAGTATTATAGCACCCTCGCATAACTCCGAATCTGAAACGTTCCGCCATTCGACAGAACAGTTTCGCAGGCTTCATAGAAACTAGCACTTTTCGTTACAAGCGTAATACCAGTTCCAATTTTCCTTTAAGCAAATTTACACGGCAACTTCTCATTGCCATAGTAAATCCTCGGACTTACAAGTTGTTCGTGCAGTAAGAGTTTAAACAACTTGAGACCCGAGTCTCACGTGCGGAGTAAGTAGTTCACAATAATTTCCTAATTCCCCAACAACCGAGATTTAATTTCATGCTCATTAAACACGGCGCGCTAAAGACGATATATATCAGCAGTCGCTGTCGCTTTGTTCCCCGTTAGTTCTCCGCTCTGCGGAATCGAAGCAATTCTAGCTGTGCGTTCAGAGAAAGCTCTATTTCCGACAATAATGTTCCTGCGTTCGTTTCCCCTTTGTTCGAACTTCCAGCGTTTTTGCAAAATCACTGAGAACAAAAGTCATTTTTCTTCTTCATTTCGCAAAGCGTGAGGTTTTTCGATTTTTTTCATAGTTTTCTAATTTCATACACACTCATAGGTATGTTCAAACTATATGAGACTAAACTGCAATTTCATGAGAACCGTGTGTTTCATAACCAGGGACCATAACTCTTATAACCAAAAAGAAAAAAGTCATGGATAACAAGTATTTCAGAGACTCAAATCGTATTAAATCGAAAATTCATTTCAATCGCTCATAACAGTTATCTATGAGATAAATTTATTTCGATGAGTCGTAACAGTTATCGATGAAAGATATTTATTTCGATCAGTCATAACAGTTAACGATTAGAGAAGTTCATGCCAATCGCTCATAATAGTTATCGAACAAAGAATAAGTTCATTCCGATCGGCGATAACAGTTATCGATAAGAGAAATTTATTTTGATCATTCATAACAGTTATTGATGAAAATTTCTCCTGTAAACAATTGTACGTCCATATACGAGTGGAACAAAGTCGTATGTGAAGAAAGACAGTTAACAAACAGACTTCGTGTTGTTCGCATGGTCTATTGATACGTCTTGTTGTACGAAAGCTCCTCAATGATTTTCACAGGCTTGCTCTATCCGACAAAGAGTAAACAACTGGATAATTAAATAAGCAA
Source organism: Lasioglossum lativentre (assembly GCA_916610255.1). Classification (NCBI taxonomy): domain Eukaryota; kingdom Metazoa; phylum Arthropoda; class Insecta; order Hymenoptera; family Halictidae; genus Lasioglossum; species Lasioglossum lativentre. The sequence goes on along the minus strand of OU744364.1, from coordinate 19,243,684 downwards.
CCGAAATTAATGTTCTCATCAATAATTACTATGAGCAAGTGAAAATAATTTGATCATTCATAATTGTTATGAACGATCGAAATAAATTTTTCTCGTCGATAACTGTTATGAGCGCTTTAAATAAATTTTTCTCGTCGATAACTGTTATGAACGCTTTAAATAAATTTCACTCATTGATAACTGTTATGAGTGATGAAAATGAACTTCTCTCATTGATAACTGCTTTGAGTAATCGAAATAGTTTTCCTTCATCAAGAACAGTTATCGAGGGGATCTAAATTTTTGGACCTTAATAACTGTTATCTGGAACCAAAAGGTTTAAAAGTCGATATTTTTTAATCATTTTATTTCTCGGTTTTTTTCTTTATATTTTGTGTTGATTATCTTAAATTTCAATAATAATCCACTTTTTATTCATAATTTTTATCGTACAAAAATTTCAGAATAACTGTTATTTTTGGTCCCTGTTGATAACGCATCAAAATAATTCGGAGCGACGGAAAAAATTATCCAGAGACGTAAACGATTAAAAAACATTTCCCCAGGAGCGTCCCTACAAAAGGTACGACGGTCCCTCCTCGGCGTTTATCGTCGTAATCAGCGAGAAGCTTGGTGGATAGAGAATATCCGCTGCCTCCGTTATCTCGGCGACACCTCGGAAACTCTGGGAAAAAAGGGACGGCTGAAATCAGGCGGAGGGAACGTCCTAATATCTTTATTTCGCGCCGGAAGAAACTCCCGGCTGGACGACGCTCGATAAATACTGAACTCTCTTTACGATCAGGGTCGTTCCGCCCCTTAGCGCGCGACGGAACTGACAATGGGACGAGCCGAAGGTCGAACGAACGTCGCGTCGCTTCCGTCCCGGTTGTTTTACGAGGCCGTATCTGGAAGCTATCTATTTATCTCTCTCCCTGCGGCCTGACTTCTTCAAGCCACTCTCGGCCCTTCAGTCTACCTATGGCTGTTCTTTCTACTCGATGAAGAACAAATGATGTTGCACGGGACACCATCGAAGGCAACCACCTTTTTCCTCGAATACGCTCGCAGACTGTTCTCGGCGCACTCGGGCTCACGACTGCGAGCTTCTTCTGGTAATCGAGCTCTCGAAGATGGGGCTTTTGGCGATTTTATGGTCGCCGTGAAGGGATACATTCTTATTCCATTTTCTAAGATTATGTTTTGAACGTGTTTCCCCGAGAGGTGTATACATCCAATGAAAATGAGCGATTACGTTAACCAAATCTTATAGCATTTTTATTCCATTTCAACTGTACGATGTCCTCCAGCACGAAAATAACGTCGAAAATCGCCTAGGACCGATACAGAACAAGTTTCCTCTTGAGCGGTAGGGACTTGGTATGTATAATTTCAACGAAAAGTCGCCTAACCACCACACCGCGGAATTAATAAATCCCTACGCATGCTTCCTAGTGGTTTGTCATCGCGATATACAGGGTGGGGAAATAACTTTGTCCACCTTGAATATTTCTGTTACTTGTAATAATATGAAAAAATGATGTATACAAAAGTTGCATGGTGTATACACTTTTTATGTGCGCGAAGTTTCAGCGATTTTAAGGTTATCTTGATTTGTTTCAATAGAAAGACCTACCTTTTGTATCATGGATCGATAGAGTATCGAATTCTGCGTAAAACTATATTGACTTTCGTATGTCCTAAACCTAATAGTTAACGAGATATTATTGAAATAATTTTTAATACTTAGCTAGTACCTGGAAGCTAGTAGGTGCTCGAACTGACGTCCCTCGTCTAGAATATGGTGAGTATGAAGGACATATGAAGGTCAACACATTTTTACCCGGAATTCGATACTCTATCGATTCATGATACAAAAAGTAGGTCTTTCCATTTAAAGAAATCAAGGTGACCTTGAAATCTCTGGAACGCCTTCGCGCACATAAAAACTATTTATATCACAATATTTAATATAGATATTGCTCCACCCAGTATGTATGCAATTGAAGCATATGTTGAATTGAATAAAATTGTTAGTTTATTCCAGTAATATACGGAAATGTAAGTTTGCACATTGATCCGTGGCCCAATAACAAAAAGGTACGTCTGTAGCTTCCGATATCGGGTGTTTTAATTTTAATAAATACATATAGATGATTTAAGGAAGATGACGATAGGCTACAGAGCAAAGAGAAAAATCCATCGACGATGGCCGAGCATTTATTTTTGTCTCGGTGGCTACGATGACTTATTCGAACGAATGAACTATAACGATCGTTGCCATTACAGTAGCCAGGAACGGCAGCTAGCGGCGCTAGCCCCAACGTGATGTATAGCCGTAATACGTCTCTGCCTTAGAGTCAGCAAGAAAAAAATTTTTTCGCCGGCCTTATGGATTACCATTTTTTCATTGCGACCGGTTATGTATGTATACACACGGGGCTATCTGGATCTGCGCGGGGGTCGGTACGCGGCCCATTAAACGTGCTTCCGCCATATTTTTTCCACCCCCGACCATCCCTGTTGGCAGACCGAGCTCGAGCACCGGTGACGCATCACTGGCCCCGGCGAATTAATTCTCGATAATTCGTCATCCCTTTCGCCGGCGATTTATCTGAACGGCCCGCGCTGGATGGAGTTCCTTCGGCGATCGTGCCGCGGAGAAAAAAGGGGCTCATTAGTCAACCGGCCCGTAATAAATGCAACTGCAGGTGTGATGATAATTATGGTCGTTCCCGTCCCGCCGACGCCTGGCTGCCCGCCCCCGCTTTTAGTGGATTTTTATGTTTCTCGCGGTCGATTCCGCTACCGGCCGCCCGGAAATACTAATTACTCACGATGAAATATGAATAGAACCCTCTCCTCCGACAAATGATTTTCCATTCCCATGACTAGGCTACGCTTTTTATCCGACCGTGCATCTACACTCCAGAGCGCACGCGAGGCTTGATTAACTATCCCTCGGTTCATCAAAAATAGTTTTATACCAAGTTTCTCGGTTAATGTTCATCTATTTCGCGCGCTTTCAAACTATCGAATATTCATAGTTTCATATTTTATAAACAATAGGGTAGCTCCGGGATGTATTTGAACATGCAATTTTTCGATCAAATCACAGCTGAAAAAACGGAATACACGTCCTACAAAAATCACAGTTCCCTGCCAATTAATCGCGAACAAAAAAAATGTCAGACTCATCGTGGAAACATCATATTGTTGTTGCTTGCGGCTGAAATAACTCTGTTATTCCTCGATTTACAAGGTAGACCGTCGAGCATATTTTTCCAAGCATCTGTAAGCACAGCTTTGCGTCGCTCCCTTAAGATGACAGAGATACCAACCACCATAGACTCGATAGTCTTTGCCGTCTTTTATCGCGCGTTTACGCGCCTCCGGGAATTTATGCCCGCGCGTACCATGTCTTTCTTTCACTCTCTTTCTCTCTCTCTCGCTCTCTCTTTCCCTTCGCGTGCATTTTGGAGCGTAACGCGGTTATTATACCGCGTGGTGTGCGCGCGAGATCATGACAGGTTCTCCTTCATCCCAAGGAAACTCTTCCTTCGGGAACCCTGTCTACATTCTCGGTTATTAATTCCGGGATAGACGATTCCGCCGTGGGTTGGAGTTCTTCATTATATAGAAAGTATATATAGGATTAACATTAACGATAGAATAACAGGGTTCCCTACTCAAGGACTTCGTGAATTACATATGAGCCCGTGATGGCCGCACTTACGATGCCATAACCGAAGTTAGTTGCTCAACGCTGTGCTCAGACGCCCAGCTAATGTATAACGGACTTCCGCGGGATGTCATTAAAACATTCGGACACGGGCTTCAGTTCTACTTTTGGGATCCTTGTCTGACGCAAATGAATGCAAGAAACCTTTGATACAGTTTGCTCGATTTCAGAAAATGATAGAAATAATTTTCTTTGTTGTTGAGATTTTGTATAGGAAATGGGAAAACAGCTTTCGATGTTGAAGAAATATTTAGAATTTTACTTCACTCAGGTATTCTTGCAATTAACGAAGTTTGAGGCAGAATGCTCGTCGATTTGTATTTGCAAAGAGGCCCTACATAAATGATTCTACATATACAGGGTGTCCCAAAGTTCCGTCCACTCCCTGAAATAAGCGGTTCCTGATGGGTCATTCCATGCCGAATCGATCACTTTTTGCGCGCACCATCGTCAATTTTGTTCTAATTGAAATATGTTGTAGTCCATGTGAAATTAGGGGGGGGTTAATTCATCATTCTGCCGGTTTCGAATTTTCTTAGGAACTGCAAGCCTTCGAAATTTCAAAAAATTATTTTATAGTAGCCCAATTCTTTCTGAATAAAAGAAAAAAAATCTAGCTCAATCGGACAAACAGTTCCCGAGATAAAAATTCGTAAGTGTGGCCTATTTTCGCCAAAATGGGCAAAAATCGCAAATTTCGAAGGCCTGCAATTCCTAAAAAATTTCGAAACAGACAAAATGATGACTTAAACCCCCCTCCCCCCCTAATTTCACACGGACTACAACATATTTCAATTAGAACAAAATCGACGATAGTCACAGCAAAAAATGATCGATTCGGCATGGGATGACCCTGAGGTCATTCGAAGCGACATTTTCCTTTTCCAAAAAGTCCGCCGCGGCTTTGTTTAGGCGTTATTAATGAAAAACACGGACCAATACGCGCGATCTAGACGCGTGTTGGTAGAGATGGTCCGGCGTGCCAGCAGTTGTCTGGGTCTGTAAATCCTTGATACGAGGACTTTCGTCGTCGCAGATACGCGCAAACCGTCCATGTTGATCCATACATCGCGACGTAGTAGGCATAAAAACAGTGGTCTAAATCTTACAGTAATATTCGATATACCGTGATGGGTCGGGACAGTTTTCGTTGTATTTGGGATGCGCGGTCAGATACGCGAGGTCAGTCAGTGTTGTTATGGACGTTGCGTCATGATGTTTCAGTCGTCCTGACACAGGTATAGAGGGTACAGTCTTCTTTCAATACACATGCATAACATGGTTGGTCGGGACGGCTTTCGTCGTATTTCGGCTCTGCTGGCGAGCCGGACGATATTTGCCAACACGCGTCTAGGTCGCGCTCTGATTGGTCCGTGTTTTTCGTTCATAACTCCTTAACAAAGCCGCGGCGGACTTTTTGGAAATGGAATATGTCGCTTCGAATGACTTCAGGAACCGCCCATATCAGGGAGTTGACGGAATTTTGGGACACCCTGTATATCCATTCCTACTACGTATTTGTCAGCGAAAAAAAAATTGTAAAAAATAGATTATCTTAACAATTTAAAAATTAACCGTTCCATAGTTCCTTTATAAAAAAATCGCAAAGATCACCGTATTTTTAACGTTCTACAACAGCGATGGGCACGGTAGGGGCCCCTGAGGTGCTGGCTTCCCCCACCAACTACTCTCTCGTGCAGCGCGCACCTTCGCCGCGGAGCGGTGCCCCGCGCTCTTCGTTTCCCCCCCCCCCCCCCCCGTACGAAAGAGTAGTTGGTGGGGGAAGCTTCTTGACTGCCGCAGTCATAGCTGCCCATCACTGTTCTACAACGTTCTTTGAGTATGTAACAGCTACAAGAAAGCGATTTTCGTATATTTTGATGTGCAACTAACAATAAGTAGAAAATTTTCAAAGTATGTTTTTAACATTTTGTTATCGAAAATAACATGTTTACCGACCACTTGACGCGACGCGCCAGACTTCGGTCGCCATTAAACCAGTTTCCTCGAAACCTCGTACGTTGTCCGATAAATAATTGAACAAAAGCAGCTAAAATAAAATATTTTCCAATAGCACAAGGACGCGTCTACGCATCCCAGCATAGTTCGTTCCCATACGGTCACTACATTTCAGGAAAAAAATTCGCGTTCCCCGTTAAAGCGTTGTCGGTCGTAAAAATGCGAAATATTTGGGAAAGGGGAAGCAGCCGTGATCGAATCGGACAGCGCATCAACGGCAGAAATTCGCTCGACGAGCAGCTTTACGCAATATCCGTGATCGGTGGGTTTGTTTAAACCTGGTCCGGCCGATCTATTCGAGGTTTCTCTACGCGGAATTGCACGAAGAAAATCGCGCGGAAATAATTGCGCGACGGTTTTGCCATTAATGCGGCCGAGCTTCGAAGGCGGAAACGAAACCGAGCCCGAGGCGGCTCGGGAAGAGAATGGGAAAACTGGAAGAGCCCTCGACGAGACGAGACGTAGCTAGGTTCGCTTCTCTCTCTCTCTCTCTCTCTCTCTCTCTCTCTCTCTCTCTCTCTCTCTCTCTTCCCCTCAATCTCTCCCCCCCCCCTCTCTCTCGCACACCTTCAGTGTCACAGCCGCTTTCGGACTCATCCCAGCGACGAGCCCCCGCTATCTGGCTGCACATTAAACAAATATTACGACCACTAATCGCGGGACTTCGGTACTAAAAGCGCCGGCACAAGTTTAGCGCAAGTTTCGCCCGGGTAACTGGTTCGTGATACAAGATAGACGCGCATCGCGATTCACAGTTTACAACGCAAACACCCCGGGAAACAGCCCTTTGTCGACGACGCGACCCGTCGCGAGTCGAATCGATTTCACGGATCCTCGTTAACCAATCCCCCGCCGGTTTGATCTTTCTCGTTCTTTCACGCGGGCTATCTCGTGTAAACGAGTCAAAAAACGGATCCCTTTTTCCATTGCAATTTTGAAAGTATTGCGAATTTTCAGCGGCACTACGCGTCGCGGCATTTTACAATAGACCTTTATTTACACTAATTTACAATTCTTAGCAGCAATCGAGATACCTTTCGACGCGTTGCCCAGCGAACGCTTAGGTATTAACGCTTTTTTTCTCCATCGCTCAGCGCCGCTGGAATTTCGGCTGATTGCATCTCCAATTCAAATTATAATTGAAACGAGCTTCGGGAGAGTTAAAATTTATTACATCCCCGCTGATGATCCGGCGATATTAACGCGCCCGGTGCTCCAGGTTTTCGAGAAACCTTCGGTATTTATTTAGAGAACCGCCAACTGTAATCGACAATTTTGTACGGTGAAAACGGTGAATTTTATAATTGTCTTTTCACAAAATTCAGTTGATAGAAAAAGGTGGAATAATGTTACAATCATTTTTTGGTTGGACAATTTTTCGATGTGTATAAGTATGATATTCTTTAGAAAGTCACTTTGTAATTTTCGTTCCTAGTTTATCTCGGAGCCGAGCAGTCGGATTATTACATTCATAACACGCGGTATTTTAATCTTGCTGCTTGTATAATTGCATTTATTTTATTAGGTTGCACCGGTTCTTTGTATTAAATTGTCAAAGTTTCAACAACTGATGGAACAATTACACAAAGATAGCTCCTATCTTTATGAATTTTATCGCATTATAATAGTATAAAATATTATAGTATTAATATTCTAATAATTACATTACTTCGTATACATACAGTAATGATTAAAATAAAGTATACTGTCTCTTAAATCATTTCAATTGATTAATTACTATTTTCTTCTATTTTGGCACCAAAAGTCACTCCAAACAAATTCAATATTAAAATCACATTAATTGGAGTAGTAGAAAATTCAAAGTAAAAATTGATCAACACGTATATTATAATTGACCATATACTCATAACACGTTTGAAACAGTACTTTATTTTAAATTGACTTTTTATTGCAGCAGCTTTTCACTCGCAAAGAGGCACTACTGGAATGTTAATGTCATTTATTACCAAATTCCGAATAAGTAGTTAGAAGTGTTCATAATAATGTGATCACTCTCCGTAAATGCGGAAGGCCACGGTAATAGCAAAAAGCGAGCAATTTTCGATCGGGCTGCCGAGAGCAGTTAACTCGTTTGCGAGAGTATCGAATAATTATAATAATACCGTTGTAAAAAGCCTGGCAAACAGGGAAATTACGATCGCTGGGCGAAGTCGTTCGGCGAATCGGCGTACCTATGGTTTGTCGATTTCCGTTATCGCGCGTCATTTTCGCAAATGGACGTATTCCGATCCGGCGATTTAAATTTAAATTTAATTTTCTTTCATCGCAGAGAACGGACAAATATGGCCGTCGATGATTGATTCAAGCATTCGTTAAACGAAATGTTGCCGACGGACTCTGCGTTCGACTCTGTGTAATAATAAAACGGCACGTGTCGCCGCGTTAGCGACAGCCTGGAATTTTATCGTTCTCGCATGTACGTACACAATACGATTATTCTGTCACTTCATTGACCGTGCTTTATCAGTCCTGACACGGAGATGGAAAGGCCATTTCATCCTCGTCTGGCGATTTCATAAATCACTGTTCATTTGCCCGGCCTTGCCCCGAGAGTTGGCGTTTCATGGCGCGCGTCCGCAGGAAATTTTTTTTTTCATCAATTTTTCCCATCGAACCAGAAAGCGATCATTTGCAATACAGAGAGAGAGAGAGACAGTAGCGAAAAAAACCCAATTGACAAAACTGTCTGTTAATATTTTATCATTAGACGTGCTCAGTAATTTATTTAATCGAGTAAGAATTGAAAAGTTAGGATGTATGAGTACCAGGTACTCCTTCAACTTTCTTTCAAATCCTAACTAAATTTTATACGCCGTACAGATTTGAACTTTTTTGAGAAGTTAGAGAAATTAATTTACTACATGATATAAAAAGAAATTTTTTCAGAAATTGCAATTGGTCGGAATTGTAGATAAAATAATAAAATTTGCATTTTACAACTTTTTTATGTGGGTCTATATTGAAAATTTAAAAAATGTGTTGTTTAGATCTGTGTCAATTATATGCATTGTAAAAGTTTCATCGAAATCGGTCGATGTGGAAAAAAACGACAGGCATTGAAAGATATATGAATCCTTAGATTTATTGCAGTTAGAGGCCGAAAATCGTGAAAAATTGCAATTTCTACCATCTTTAAATGTTTGTAGCTCATTGCAACGTTGACCGATTTTAATGAAATTTTCAGAATATGGTTAATTGATACAGATCTACGAAACGTGTTTTCTACATTTTCAATAGGAGCCCAAATAAAAAAATTGTAAAACATAACTTTTAGTATTTTCTCTGCAATTCCAACCAATTGCAATTTTTTCAAAAATTCTTTTCACGTCACGTGACAAAACCGATTGTTCTAACTTTTCAAAAAAATCCAAGTTGCATGTCGAATATTAAAAGAGTTATCGTCTTTTTAAGAGTGTCCAAATATTAATGGGAGTCACTGTAGATGCGTATTATACCTACTATTACCTAATACTTTCAGCTACAATAGCTTCGCACTGTTCCACGCCCATTTACGTAAACGGAACGGAGAAAAACGAGAATGATGATCGAGGTGCCGTTTCTCAAAGCGACCACACCGAAGCGGTGCCAAGAACGCCGTCAGGCAGATTCGCGGAACAATACGTCGCCAGACTATCGAATGTTTAAAACAATTGTCCAATCCGCGTCGAATCGAAAACTGGGCTCCATTTCCTGCGATCGGGGGGCGGTCCTCGCGAGAACGAAAAAGTTCCGGCGGAGAACGACGTTTACGGTTCCTTGCAATAAAGTTCCGCCGGCTCGGAAGGCGTTCGTTTTACATTCGGGACGTTAGCCCCTTTGCGCGGCCCGAGGCCTTTCATGAAATTGAATTACCCCCGAACGGAAAGGTTCCCTTTCCCGTGGATATCGACGAGCCTGACTCCTCGGCGACCGGTGAACACGACCGCTCGACAAGTCTTCGATTATCCACCTGCTTGACGAGCTGTTAGCTCCTGTCGGTCGGGTGGACCTACATTTCCAACGGTATATGTTTCCCTCGGTGTGCTCGAGACCCTTGTTGGAAATTCCGTGGCAGTTTTTTTTTTATTGGGAATTCTCTTATGAGATTTATTACAACATAATGTACATTACAGAGTATAGCGAATATCGAGAACGTTAGTAACATTGTGAGGAGGATAGACGAAGAAGAAGAAGAAGATGAAAAAAACTCTCTTAGGCACGTAGGTTACAAGTGTGAAGTAAAATTAATTTTTGTGCCTTTAGTATCAGGGGTTATTAAAATTAAAATATAATTTATATTAATCTCGAATATAAATGTGCTAATTAAATAAAATTTTTTTTGTGGCATAAAGATTATAAATATTTAATTTGATGTGAAATGTAATTCGAATTTTTATATACAGGGTGTCCCAAAATGTCTTCAACTCCCGGAAATCGGAGGTCCCTGAGGTCATTTCAAGCGCCATTTTCCTTTTGCAAAATGTTGTCCGCGGCTTTGTTTAGGAGTTATTAACGAAAAACACGGACCAATCAGAGCGCGGGCTAGACGCTCGCTGGCACGTTCAGCGCGACGAGCCTAGGTCGCGCTCTGATTGGTCCGTGTTTTTCGTTAATAACTCCTAAACAAAGCCGCGGACAACATTTTGCAAAAGGAAAATGGCGCTTGAAATGACCTCAGGAACCTCCCATTTCCGGAAGTTGAAGACATTTTGGGACACCCTGTATGTACAGGGTGGGGCATTTAAATGGGAACACCTAAATATCTCGGTTATTATTAGTCGTACAAAAAGTCTCCACAGAATAAAGTTGTATCGTTTTAAGGGGCGAATTTGATGATGGTAAAAATTTTTTCTCAAGGTAATTTTTTTACAAGATTTCAAGTTCATCGATATTTTTTTTAATGGAATCATATATTTTTTTGTTCATATTCTTATAGAGAATAAAATGACAAATTCAACAACCTATCATAATGTATGAGTCGGCTCATCTGATCTCAAGATGTTTACAGTTTACTTACGTGTTCCGAAATCATATGTCGTGTTCAAAATGATGGCCATTGGCATTGATGCAGTACTAAAGTCTCGTAATAAACGATCTGTATGCGTTTTCTATTTCCTACGGCGTAAGTAAAACACATGCCCTAGTAATTCTTTGCCTCATATCTTGTGGCGTCGTAGGTTTTTCCTGGTAAACAATGTTACTGGTTACGGAGTTACCGGTTTGCTTAAACTGTTTTATAATAACAGAAAATGCGTGGACTGAGGGACAAATGCGGGCTGGAAATCTTTCACTGTATAAACGAACTGCTTGTCTAAGGTATTGCTGGCTTTCACCATAAATGAAAAGCATATCAATTTTCTCTTGTACGGTATAACGCATTGTAATCACTTCAAAGTATAGACTAGGATTACTGTAGAAGGAATAAGATATTTACTCCAATAATCCACGATACATTGGTTATCGCTGTCAATGACGCGTATCATAATAAACATAGGTTTCAGTATGAATTCATGAGCCAGTATCTGTTCCACAACGCTAGGTCATATTAATGTAAATAGTAAATATCTTGAGATCAGATGAGCCGAATCATACATTATGATAGGTTGTTGAATTTGTCATTTTATTCTCTAGAAGAATATGAACAGAAAAATATATGATTCCATTTAAAAAAATATCGATTATCTCGAAATCTTGTAAAAAAATGACCTTGAGAAAAAAATTTTACCATCATCAAATTCGCCCCTCGAAACAGTACAACTTTATTCCGTAGAGATTTTTTGTACGACTAATAATAACCGAGATATTTAGGTGTTCCCATTTAAATGCCCCACCCTGTATATATAATTTTTTTAAGGGATAAACTTTAAATTAAAATTATAAATTTTATTAATAATATTATATTATAAAATTTAATAAATCATAAAAAAAATTTAATAACAACCTACCACGGTAAAATGACCGGTTTTCTATTTCATGGTTATTGAAATTATAAGAACGCTTTCATAGCGAATATGACTAAATTGACTTCTTCATTTAAGCACATTATTATAAGAACAAAGTTTAAGTAAATTCAATCTTTTCACTGCTATAAGGTGTTTCACTTTTATATGTTTTATTCTTGGTAGGTTTAGTGTTAAAAAGCCATAATATTAGGTTCAGCTATTAAAGAACCCTATGTCCAACGGCAATTGCAAGCCTGGTTTGAAAAGATTTTGGATATATTTTTTCCTCTGTTCGTTATATAGATTGCACTGCCATAGCACATGATCAACACTAAACCTACCACGGTCAAATGACCGGTTTCATATTTCATAATTATTGAAATTGTAAAAATTCATTTATGTAAAATAATGGAATAGATTTCCTCGCCCAATCATTTATTGTATTGAAAATTCCGGATAATCTGAATAAGTTTAGTGTTGCCATTTTTATAAGGCAGCATTTACCAGACACATTTAATGCTTGGTATGTTAAGCGTTTCCTGCTTTAAGTTAAATAGACATTTGTGGTTATCGATGATACCAATGCGAGCGAGTTTCGTAGCCGTTTGTTCGGCTGATCGTCCACTTTATTCGGAATGCAGACCAGCAGGGATCAAGTACAAGATATGTATCAGAGATTCGATGCTTTCACAGCCTGGCATCGTGCAAAAATAATTTTCGTAGTCCCAAAAAATTTGGAAAAGTTTTAATAAAGAAACCCTGTAGTAAGGGACTCATACCTACACTGAAGAGTTTCTCTAACAAATCTGAACCAGCCCCTCGAGGTTGAAAAAAGACTTTCCTTCCTGATAGTTCTCCCAACTTTGTTCATTCGGATAATGGCGTTTGCCCGAGCAGCGGAGCAGTGAAATAATAAGGCATAAACGAAACCGTGTACCTACACGGATCGATTGGTTCACGGGTCTGGGCGTTCATCCGGCGTAACCTAATCGCGGACAAGTGTGCGCGTTCGAAAGGGAAATCGGACTGCGGGATCGTCGGAGCGCGAGATAATTGAACGAGGAGCTCGCTTTTATTTGTTCAGCCCGACGGTTTTCCGGATGTAAACGCGCCGTCCACCTGGTTTCGTGAGAGGCGGAAACAGCGAAAAGGCCGACGCAGTTTCCGATCGGATTGCACCGAGGTTCTCTCCATAAATCCTGGATCCAAGACAGGAAATCACGGGCCACAATTATTATCAGGCTCTCCGCGCGATCGACGCGGCTGCTGCGGCGGCTGCTCGTAAAACGTCCGAGAATTATACGGTCCGGGTATCAATCGGCCGGGTTCCCATCCATCAATTTCGGCTGATCTGACCGAACGTTCTCTTCTACTCTTGTTCGCCGACCTTTTTCTCCCAATCCCCTCTCTTCCTATCCTGGAGACCGGAAACTGGGAATAGTGCACGCGGAACCTGGTTGAAAATGAAATTCGACGGGGCCCCCGGTCGCGGTCCGCCGCGTATTATGACGACGATTAAAACATTAGGCTGGCGTCGTAAACGATACCGGTGCTTAGCACCGAAGAAAGCGACGACGGCGAACTGCTCTCTATAAAAGTACGTTGTCAACCGGCTACGGCATCCAGTTGTTCGCGGGCTATTCCCGAAATCACGGCGACCATGGCGACCATGGTGAGTACTACTTCGTCTAACATCGAATTTAGTGCATGCACCATAATCGTTGAATACTCATTAGCTACCTCGGCGGACGATTTTTTAATTTTTCTTGAGTGATCATCACCAGCTAGTCTTTATATCCTGAATGGTACCTCGGAGTACCATTTTTTAAGTTTATTTTTCGTTAAGCGAAGACCGGTTAACCCTTTAGATCCTGAATGTACTTCGGAGTACCATTTTTTAAATATATTCATTGATAAGCGGAGACCGGTTAACCCTTTGGATCATGAAAGTACCTCGAAGTACCATATTTACTAATTCTTTCATAAATATAGACCATCGCTTAACCCATTACATCCTGAAGGTACCTTGGGGTACCATTTTTTTAAATTCTTCGTTAAGCAAAGACCGGTTAACTCTTTAGATCCTGAAAGTACCTTCAGGTACCATATTTACTAATTCTTTCATAAATATAGACCATCGCTTAACCCTTTAGATCCTGAAGATTCCTTGGAGTACCATTTTTTAATTTATTCTTCGTTAAGCGAAGATCGATTAACCATTTAGATCCTGAAAGTACCTTCAAGAACCATATTTACTAATTCCTTCATAAATATAGACCATCGTTTATCCCATTAAATCTTGAAGGTACCTTGAAGTACCATTTTTTGTAATTCTTTCTCATATGAAATTCACCCCTTTCTGAATGTATTAGTCGAATTCGTAAATTTTCACTTTTCGAAAACCGTTCCGAAAATGGGCATTTATCATATTCACTGATCATTTCCAGCAAAATTAAAGAAGCATAAAAGTGCCCGGAATACCATAAGAATCAAGATCGGAGTATCTCTCGGAGAAGTGCATCCCCTTCAAAATTTGAATTAGTATCATTCTTCGAGAATGTTAATCAGTATTCAAAAAGCAGTGTACTAAGCCAACAGCGGAAATTAAAGAAAATACTTCTTGATCACGAAGCAACATTACGGAATATCTTGACTCCGTGCGCGGCAGCACCGTTTCACCATCCCCTTCAAGAGAGAAATTGCATATCTCCAGTCCAAACCGCACGGTCGTTGATTAAATTCCCAGTTAATAAGCGCCGGTGCATTTGCATTTCAAGAAGAATACACTAAAGCCCCGGCAACACAGTGCTCTTCCACTATGTCCGCTGTTAGATTAACAGGTGGGGAACAGATACAAACGCCGGGAATCGTCGTCGCGGCAGTCCTAAACGCGACTTATTGTTCGAGCGATTCACCAAGTTGCGACGATCGAGATTACGAGAGCCAATTGACCTCCTTACCTCCCATCGGTCTCACCCCGGACCAAAATGCATCGCGAGCAAGGGGCTGCAATCGCTCGCAGATTCTCTAAATGCGCTCGGAGCCGGATGAATCTTTCAGCGCGCGTATATCGTCCGTGTTTTGAATTTGTTTCGGTCGGAAATAAAATTTCTGATTGCGCTCCGAGCCGGTCCCCGTTGCGTCGCGGCGGGAATCGCTCGGCCAGATAAACCTAAAATGAAATGCTAATTCGAAATTCCCGGTAGCGAGCGGCTGCAATTTTTTCGCCTCGGATGCGCCGTGAATCGCATAAATCACCGGCCGGTCAGTGACCCGCGAGTTTCGCGCTGGGTATGCTGCTGCAGGTCTCGTTTTGTCGACCGGTTCGCAAAATGGAGGTTCGATATAGCACTTCCCTCCCCCCCCCCTCTAAAATCTCGGTCGACTCCATAAAGACGTTCTTCTGTCTTCACCATTCCATGGTACATCGATTACTGCACAGATTTACCTCGAATGAATTTCCTTCTGCTTGCTGTGCTCATTATATTTTTCTTTCGCGAAGATCTGGATAGATTGTCATTGATCCTAGAGGAGATGGAACAGCTTCCTTTCTGGCGTCACATTGTTCCTCCGAAGTAGTGAGACGTTATAGAGAGAATACCAAAACGAGAGATGAAACAGCTCCCACTCCTTTCTAGCGTCACATTGTTCCTCCAAAGTGGCGAGACGTTACAGGGGGAACAGTGTGCTGGTTTGAAGCAGGTTCGTCGACCTTGCCTTTTGTCCGTTTAAAACCGGCCGGTTTAGTAGATATTATTTTCCGGTTTTCCGCTCGACGTGCTCGGTCCGCGAGCGTCGCGTTTTACGCGGCCATCGCCGGCCAAAATGGCGCGCGAGCCCCGACGTTGCTTTATTGTTTCGGTTAGCCGAGCTAATGTCCGGCGCGCGAGCACCGTGTCATAATGAATTCGCTTGCGGCTAAGCGATTTTCGAAAATTAGTATCGTGTGCCGGCGCTTTTGTGCTCATTGATCGAATTATAAAGCCCGATAAACACGATTTAGATAACTTCTATGGCCTGACTATAGAGCCGCGCGGTACGTACGGTGCAGGCTTGCGTACGGATTTTGATAACGAGAACGTATTCTTTCTATTTTTCGTTTGCCCGCAGGCGTGGCTAACGGCCATCGCGCTGCTACTGACAGCTGCGGCTGGCCAAGATTTGACACCGACCGAAGGGAATCGACCGCGACCACCGCCCGGTAGCCCGGAGCTGGCCGATTACATCAGGATCAAGCGACAATTGCTGCTACCACCGTCCCGATTGTTGGCTACGCGCAACTCTGACAAGCTCCTGAACGCCGAGAGACATCCCAGCAAACGACAATTGGCCGACCTTGCCACCAATTTCCAGCCCATCCCGCTCCAGCTGGGCGTCCAGCAAGCTCTGCCAGTCCATGGTCCTGTGTTCGGAGCGACCGTCAAGCCGGATGTTGCGCCGAACATCCATGAACCCGTGAAACAGGGCATCGAGTCCAGGATGTCCACTGCACCCGCGCACATCACGTTCGTCACTCCGCAGATCGTCCCCGCGCAAAGAAGAGTACACGGATACGAGTCGCCCACATTCTATCATGGACAGCATAGTCTGCATCATTCTCACCATCACGGACATCATGCTCACCACGATCATCATGCCAAGCACAAGCACGAACATGGTCATAAGCATCATCATGGCCACGAGCACAAACATGGTCATGAGCATCATGCGGAGCACAAGCATCACGAAGAACATAAGCAACACCATGACCATAATCATCACCATGGTCACGATCATCATCATGGTCATAAACATCACTCCGATCATAAACATCATCATGGACATGATCATAAGCACGATCATAAACATGAACACGGCCATAAGCATGGTCACGATCACAAGCACCATGGCGAACACCAACATCACCATGGACATCAGCATCACTCGAAGCACGAGCATCACGAGGAACATAAACACCATGCTGAGCATCATCATCATCACAAGCATCACCATCATAACGAGCATCATCACCATCATGATCATCATCATGTTAACGAACATCACCATCACCATTCCCATAAGGAGACAGAGAATCATCATCACCATCATGGACACGACCACAAGGAGGATCATAAACACGCTCATAAGGAGGATCACAAGCATCACCATGGTCACGAACACAAACACGGACATCACGAACAGCATCATCATGGACACCACGAGGATCATCATCATAAGCATGGTCATGACCATAAACACGCTCATCACCAGGATCATCATCACAAACACGGTCACGAGCACAAGCATGGCCATCACGAGGAACATCATCATGGACATCACGAAGATCATAAACACGATCATCACGAGGACCACCATCACAAACACGGACATCATCACAAACACGGTCACAAGGAGGAACACCACCACGGACATCACGAAGATCATCACCACTCTCACCATCAGGACCACAAACATGACCACCACGAAGAACATAAACACGGTCACGAGCACAAGGAGGAACACAAGCATGGTCATGACCATAAACATCATCATGATCATCACGAGGACCATCACCATCACGAGCATCACAAACACCACGAAGGCCATGAACATAAACACGCGCACCATCATGAAGAAGGTCACAAACATTTCGATGACCACCATCACAAACACCACCACGAAGACCATCACAAACATCACGAGCAACATCATCACGCAGCTTACGAGCAACATGGACACGAGTACAAGGGCGTGGGGGGACATTTCTTCGAAGCGTCACAGAATCATGAGGAGTACGTTTTTCCAGAGGAAACCGAAACGGTCGTTGTGACACCGGAAGTGGAGGACATCCTTAAAATCGACAAGAAGAAACCGGATGTCGCTGCCACCGGTGCACAACCGGTCACTGCTCAGCCTTAGGGTATCGGTTATTATACTTCGGATGTTATACAGTTGCTTTTGTTGTTGATAGAGTATAGAATGGAATCTCTAGTATCCGAATTGAAAGTGGCCCTTTTCGAAGATGATCCACCTGTGTTTTAACACTAAACCTACCACGGTCAAATGACCGGTTTTCAATTGCATAGTTATTGAAATTATAAAAACGCTTTCATAGGAAATGACTGAATTGACTTCTCACTTAAAGCACATATTATAATGAGTACCGTACACAAAGTTTAAGTAAATTCAATCTTCTCACTTCTCTGAGGTGTTTCACTTTTATATGTTTGTGCTTGGTAGGTTTAGTGTTAATGGAAAGTGCATATTTTAATGAGAATTCGAAGACGTATTGGTATACATTCTTTTTGTCTTTCAGGAAAACGTTCAGAAAAATTACAGAAATTAATTCTACGAAAAGTAATCAGAATATCAGATCCATTTAAAAACGTTGCATGCACAGGATCACAGCCGCTACGGTCAAGACAAAATCATTTCAATGAAAGGATTCTGAGCAAGCAAGTGCCCAGTTCGGATATCAGAGGTTCCGCCGCATAGCTTTACGTAAAGTTTCGTAGATTTACTTTCCTTGGTCGGCTGCGTGGCCGGCTGGTGACAAGGACAGGTTAATCGCAAGCTGTTTCTCGTTAGTCAGTCTCAGTTGTATCTTTTGTTGACACCTTTGAAATATAAAGTTATCACAAGTTTCCCCAGTTTTATTAATCCCTCCCCCCCCCCCCCCACTCCTCTCCCGCCCCGCCGGTAAGTCCGATAGGAGGCGGTCCGCCGTCGCGTCGTTCCAAACTGCGATAGCGTTTAAACTTCGGTCCGAAGATGTTTGGAATCTCGGTGCGGAGCGGATATCTTTGGTCCACGGTGCAACTCGCGAGGGAAATAAACGTGGAGGAGGGAAGGGACTGAGGAGAACAAGGAACAACGGCGAAACGCGAAAGCGCCATTTAATGAAACGTCGGCGAGCTAACCGGCGCTGCGGTAGAACAATATCGCGATGGACAATCCGAGCGAGTGCTCGCGAAAAGAGATCTAGTTAACAATGAACGTTGAATGCGCTCGGGCGAGCTTCAAATAAATTCTGCTTCTGGCGTCTGGGTAATCCCGTAATACGACGAAACACCGCCTTTGAAACACTCCCTTCGATAGCCGACCGATTTGAAGAACTCGCGAAGATAGTCGTAATGCCGGGGCTCTTCGGTTCATAATGTCGACTTACGGCCCTGTCCTCCACGGGAGGCCGCTATCGAGACAGAATCAGGATTAACGGGATCACGGCGAGCACGAGTCGTGTCAGAGGGAAAGAAAAATACGGCGAAGATCGTCACGGAGCAACCCCACGGCGAATTATTCGTCGACCGAATAAAAGATTCGGAATTAAAAGGATCCTGCGAGAACCGGCACAATGAGCTCGAGGACTATGTGCTCGCTGAAATCTCGTTCCTGCGGACGGTCTTGGGGACGGAAGTTTTTGTGATGGCACGTCACAATGCGAAAATTGAGAATACTTTGTTGGACCGTGCCGGCTCAAGGAGAAATGGACCGCATGTTTTATTCAGGTTTGTTGAGTCGTCGGATCGCTGCTATATTGATTACGCTGTGCCATGGATCGGATCGTTCTTTATTAAAAGCACGCACGCGCTGGTACGAATATATAAATACGAATTTTATGAGAGCTTTTTTGTTCGGTAAACGCTTCAAGAAAACCATCAACGCGTGGCAAAAAAAATTCTAAAACACTAAGGGATGTTTTGGGGTGTGATGGTGCGGGGGTGTAAAGGTTCGATCAAGAATTAAAAAATTCGCGTCGGCCAATAATCTGTGGTTCGTAAAATAGAATAAAAATGCGTTTCTCTAATAAATCTCAACGGAACGATCAACGCACCACCGGCAAAAAATTTTGCAACGCTGGGGGATTGTTGGAAGGGTGTCTGGTGATTCGATGAGGAATTTAAACATTTGCATCGGCCAGTAATCTGCCGATCGAAAAATCTCGGGCGTAAGAGGCTTACCGTCCCGTTTCTATACGAGGAAAATTAAAATGGTGCCGACGGCGATGGTTAGTCTCGCGGCGGGATGATGAAAAAGGACCAACGAGGATCGGTGGAACGCGGCATGGCGTGGCGCGGCGCGGCGAAAGGATCGATTTTCCTTGGAAATTCGGAAAACCAGAGACGTCTGCCGGCGGAATGGGTTAATAAATCGCGCGCCGCGATAGATCCTCGTGAAACGAAGCGAAGAAAAAGAGCCCGGAGAACGGAGGAAGGTATGGAAGCCCGCAGACTTCGCCATCTTGGGATTTAAATTGGTCCGGCTGGTTTATCAGCATGCATTGGCCGGCGCTTGGAAAGTACTCCACCGGCAACGCTCCTTTTCCAGTTTTAGTTTTCTCCAGCAGCGAGACGCTTAGAGACGCGGAAGATAAGCTGGAAACCGGGGTGAAACCGCCCCCGATACCCGGGAATTCCATGCCGCGGAGTCGAGTAAATCGTGGCCGGAATGAAAAGTTTAGGGTCGTTCGAGTGTCGCGTTACGTTCGACCAATTTACCGTGCCGAATTCTTTCGGGACGTCTTCCTCTGCGTGCTCTCTCTCTCTCTCTCTCTCTCTCTCTCTCTCTCTCTCTCTCTCGCTCTTTCTCTCTCTCTCTCGCTCTTTCTCTCTCTCTCTTTCGCTCTGCATCGAGCGATCCGGCGCAATGTTTTGCTTCGGAGATTTTCGAAAATACCCGAGCGGACGCAAACAGTTGTTAGACGAAATGGTTCTTTGTCTGATTGGACACCTTTTCCGGGTGAAATGTGGACATGTCTGAAGTCATTTCACTATAAAGACGGGTATAAGATAGACCAGACCTCGGAATTATGTGCTCGCAACGGCCGGTTTTCGAAGGCTACGCCCCCTTTTTCCGACCGAGCGTCTCGCTCCTCATGGCGGCCCACAGTGCTCGAAACTCCTCAGGCGCGTACCATAGAAGCTATTCGTGGTGCATTAGGGCGACATCCGTATCAATAGGTTTCTACATTACCGTCGAGGTACTATTGTCAATGCGCTTTTTTTTGTCAGTGGTATCCACTGTAGGCCTATTCCACTATGTCGCACGATAATTTCGGACAACAGCTGCAGAAAATTAATTTTAAAAATAGTTTTTAATTGTATTAACATGTGGGATAACTTGATTTTCGCACACATTTAGACGTGCTTGGCAAATTGGTAAGATCTACGGGAAGTTCGGACGTAGCTGTTCGCATCGCTGACACTTACATTGTAACACTCTATGGTACGCGCCTGGGCTGCCTCGTGAACTAGGGCCGCCACGGTGAGCGAGACGCGCGGCCGTCGCGAGCACATAATTCCGAGGCCTGAGATAGACAATGAGAACTAAAGATTATTTGAGTGATGGACATGACTAGCGGATTTTTATGCAAAATAAAATTTGTCTGTACGGGTAAAAAAGAACAGGAGGTATCCACGATTTATTTGCAAAATTAAGTCAGAATTGACCTGGCCAACTATTAATAATTTCGATAACCTGGGACTAATACATTGCAGCTCTCCAATTCATTTAATCGGTTTCCTGCTTTAAATCGCGGCTACTCGTTTGTACTACAAATGCATAAAATCCGCATTCTAATTATAATATATGTATAGTTGCATATAAACGCACGGAATAAACTGATACCGGGTTAATCTCCTTAAAAATGACGATTATCGCGTCTATAGCTTACTATACGCAAAGTATTAAATAGATGAATTTAATAATATTACACTATTAATTTATATATAATGACCAGCTAACCGCGCCAATATATAATATGTTTGTGTATTTCAGAAGCCGGTACAGAAATTGCAGTGTACGTAAAAAGGCACATAAACACCAGAATAACTCATAAATAAATATCCCGTAAGGTGATCGAATACGATAAAACGGCAAACAGCGGGAAATAAAACTAGAAAAAATGAATGAAAGTTTGGCCAGGATTGTTAGTTGCGAGTCACACGAGATTCGATCGGGTCCGGGCCGGCAGAGTGCCGCAGATTAATGCAAATCTGGAGTGCAAAGTGTCTCGGGGCAATGGCGTAAGTGTTCGTTAACGGAAAAGCATTGCATCCATAATTCAGCGAGCCGGCGACGGTCTTCAGCCAAGGTAAAGGACTTTTTCCAGCGGACCCGGTGTTCTCAGACGGTTAACGGGAGACAAGACGGTGCGGATCGCGTTCGGGACGAAGAAAACAGGAAATAGGATGTCGACGGGGAAGAGGAATGGTGCAGCGCGGAACGTGAAAGGGTTCCGGCGTCGCATGCAAATGTTCGACAGTCGTTAATAGGCTACTTAATCGTTTTAGAATGGAGAGTCGGAGGGGATCGTTCCTCGCGAAACACCGAACATCGTTCTACCTCGGCACTTTCCCCGACGTATCTGTTCGCCGCGTAAAAAGGAACCGTAGGCAGTCCGGCTCTCTCGTTCCCGGAAGTAATTACCGTTTCTTGTGACCGACGCCAGATCAAAAAGTGAAATTACGACCAATGCATCTGCTGGTTCGCTGGTGGAGCTCCGGACCACCCTCGTGAACCGGCTGAAGTCAGTCGAATGCAATCAAATTCCCATAAACTGGGTTTACGGGTTCATGAACGGGCCCATGCATCGCGTGATACGGCACTTCTCCGTGATTATTATTGACTATATACAGGGACTTCGAAACGGAGAAGTCAAGTTTGAGAACAATTTTTATACTCACGCTCATATTACTGAACCGATGGTGTCGATGGTTACGATCGATAACACAAACATCGTTACACTTAAACGTTACACGACTGAAACTTTGGCTGAACTTCACTTTGGCGGAAAATTTTCAAGCTTTTTTACATTTTTTAAACAAACTTTTTACTTTATATTCACGCTAATATTCTACCAGCCAATATCCTATCAATGTTCCTACGTACTTGCACTGCCACTTAGAGGCTCCACTCAATAAAAATAAAACCCAATATGGCAACTTACATTTTTGCCATTTTCTCGTCACAATCTATTATACAGGGTGGGGCAATAACTATTAGCACCTCAGATATCTTCGAAACTATAAGTTTCACAGAAATATTTGCTGAAATAAAATTGCACATTACGAAGGGGGCCATCCGGTGGCGATAATAGTTTTTTTGCAGGTGGAGGTACTTCGAACATTTGAAGGTCACCTCCATTTTTTTAAATGGATCGGTATGTTTTGCTTCCGTATCATGATAGAGAATCTTAAAACGAGTTCAACGACCTATTACATAAGTTCATTGAAGATCATAGAAAGTAGAGAAAGGCGATAGTACTTACGATTTAAGAGGTGACCTTCAAATGTCCGAAGTACCTCCACCTGCAAAAAAACTATTATCACCACCGGATGGCCCCCTTCGTACTACGCAATTTTATTTCAGCAAATATTTCTGTGAAACTTATAGTTTCGCAGATATCTGAGGTGCTAATAGTTATTACCCCACCCTGTATAGAAAAAATTTTCTGGTCCCCCAAAGTGAAGTTTAACCGAAATTTAACACTAAACGTACCCAGCATTAAAAGTGTCTGATAAATGTTGCCTTATAAAAATGGCGACACTAAACTTATTCAGATTATCCGCAATTTTGAATACAATAAATAATCAAGCGATGCCATTATTTTCCATAAATGAATCTTTACAATTTCAATATTCATGAAATACGAAACCGGTCATTTGACCGTGGTAGGTTTAGTGTTAAAATCTCTCAAACCAATCATCAAACAATCCGTTCCACTGTCACGTCTACGTGCAACTGTTATGAAACGAGAAGGAGACACTTGAGAGATTTCGAGCTCGTAGTTTTCCAGGACAACTGCTGATCATAACACTGTCAACGCCTCAACAAACGCTGACACCGACCGACCGGTGCAAGCCGGTAAGAAAAAGAAAGCACGAGCGACAGCACGAAGTTGAAAAGAGGCAGGACAAAAACGGGAAGACGCGCGGGACCCTAGATGACTGCTGATACCGTCCAATCTAA
This sequence comes from Lasioglossum lativentre, assembly GCA_916610255.1. Lineage (NCBI taxonomy): Eukaryota > Metazoa > Arthropoda > Insecta > Hymenoptera > Halictidae > Lasioglossum > Lasioglossum lativentre. The sequence continues at coordinate 19,220,053 of OU744364.1, read as the reverse complement.
TTTCAGCGGGGGATGGAGAGAGGGTTAGGTTCGACAAGCTAGCGTGCACCGTTGGAGAATTTTCCCCGGCGACGAGAAGAAGAAACGGGAAACGGAGAACACGCAGAAACGGGGGAAAAAGTGCAGTCCGGAAATCGGATCTGTGCCACGGGGAAGAAACTTACCGGAAGTTTCAGGCGCCCCCGGCACACCCCCGCGTCCTCCCACACTTCGCGTCCGCGAGAGGAAATGCATTCGCGAACAGACGGCCACGCTTGAAAAAACCTGTCGCACGGTGATTCGAATTTAAGAGCTCGTAAAATCGTATTACGCTGGGGCACCGCGGTCTCTCGGATCGGAAATAAATACAAAAAATGCCGGGTGAAGTGGAACGAAACGCGGATTGGGGATTGAATACGTTGTGGAGTGTCTTCGACAACTTCGCCGGCACGTTAGACATTGGAAGCAGGATGTTAAAGGTCTGTTCATCCCGTTAGATCGATTCTTCTTGATGGAAGTGAAGTGGGTATTTTCTGGTTTTCGAGGCCGTTTTTGCAACGACAGTTTAGGAATTTTTTTCAGAAAAATGATTGAACCCTTTGCATTGAGATTTTGCACAAACATTTATTGGAATCTGAAGAATATGTGCGATTTTTTGCGCAAAGATTTCTTGAAAATGACTTATTACCGATCTTCTCAGTGACTTTAAAATTCAAACACGAATATCTACTAACAACTTAGTCAAAGAGCAAGGAGTATTCAAGGGAAAAGAGTAGATCCAATTTTTTCATAAGGATGACGGTAAGCCATGGTTTACCGAGCGTGGGCTTCCTAGAAACTTTGTAACCTTTGTTAATAGGTGCTTGTGAGTGTGGTGCTGAATCACAAGATCTAGATCATGTCATTTGGCAATGCCCCATCTATGAAGCTGAGCGTGTAAAATTTAATTTCAATGAGGTAGTTAAAACCTAACAAAATTACTGTGAACTAATTGTAAGTTAGACACTAAGGCATATTGTAATATAATCGTCGGTTGTATGATTTGTATTGTATGTGCTGTATAAGTCTTATATGGTTTAAAGCAATAAATAAATAATAACAATAATACTCCCTTAAATGGGATGTTGCAGTCTCAGTGGCGAAAATTTTTTGGTTTCAGCTTTAAGAACTGCAACCTTTAAGAACTACGTTTAATCTGTGCGTTGAATAAGGCATATCTACCCCGTTTCGGGATAATTAATGATAGTAATTATATGCATTTTTTACAAGATACAGAGCGAGATTTGACTTTTAATTATGACTATGACGACGCACAATAGTCACACGTTGGCTCGGGAGCATAGGTATAACATGTTATTAATCTAATCAGATGAAAAATGGAAAAATTGAATAAATTAGAGTATGTTTAAATATGTTTAGAAGGTGATTACGAGAAGTATGATTAATAAAGGTGTAGCACGTTTAGTGGAGAACATTATTAGTGTGTGATTAATAGAGCCTGCGATAAGTATGATTAATACCTTCTAGAGGCATTGAACGTTAGGCTTATAGCAGCGTACATTAACACGCTCGTAAAAATTTAATTTGTCCTCTTTACTCTTATCTATTCCAAAATTATGTTTTAATAATTTCTTTTATTAAAAAATTACCGGAGAAAGAACGAAGTGAGAACGAGTTCTAGTGATTCTTTAAAAAGTCTGAAAATATTCATATAGCCCCTTTGAACATACTAAATTGAGATTAATACAATGATATTGACAAATAATTTGATGAAGTATTTTGTTGGAATTTATTTAAGAAACAAATTGACAAAACTAATCTACACTATTATTTAGTAGAATATTCTATCGCTTTACTTTCGAGAACTTTCGAATGATACATTGTAACTATGCTGTCCGCGTCATGGGACCCTCAACTCTCAATTGTTTCTTAGATCGTAGTCCGTTTTTCCAGAAGGATCCTCACTCGTGTCGTATTTGTCGTAGAGTAAAGACGTGCCTCACAACGTTTTATAGAGATATATTAAACTGAATAAATTCTATTTTCTATTTTATATAGAGTCTGATTTCTTGTACCCATATTCCAATATATTGTATATTGTAAATAGTATGAAGCTGGTCGTGATTTTTGCACACTATTTCAAATCGCCCGGACACGAATGACCCCTCTTTACAGTTTAAGGGTTAAATTCCAACGAACGCTAACCGGTACAGTCGGCTCGATAGGGTTTTCTCGCAACAGTGAAATTTGTGACCGGTGAGGTCGATGCTCAGGGATCGAGTGGAGAGCACCGGGGGCCGTCGGAAGTTAGAATTGCAAAATTAATTTGAGGCGAAGTTTGCTAGAAAGTGAAGGAAAGCTCGAAGGAAAGTTGAATCGTGAGCGGTGAGTGGGAGAGAACGGAGCTGAGCCCGATAGTTGTATAAGGAGAGCGCAAACCAGCAACGATGGTCAAGTTTCAAGCGCTCGCATCCCTTTTTCTCTCTCTCTCTCTCTCTCTCTCTCTCTCTCTCTCTCTCTGCCTCTCTTCTCCGAGAGTTCATAAGTAATTCAGCCGGCAAATACTTTAATTGTGCTAAGCACGCTGGAACGACGCCACGAGATAACGCCGAACTGCGCGGCTGACTCGTCAGCTGCCGCGACGCGCATACATTTGCAATTTTCAGCCGTAAAACCCTTTTCTTCTCTCTCTCATCTCTTCCTTCTCTCTCTCTCTCATACCGTTTCTTCCCTTTCTTCATCCCTTCTCCTCGCCGCTCTCCGTTTTTTTTTGCCCAAGCGTTCTCGAACGAACCACCGACGCGACAGTCAGCCAGTTTTCAACTTTAACCCGATGTCAAGGGTGGCTTTCCCGAGAAAAACGCGGAAGGGAATTGGAGAGACGCGGCAGTCGTTCGCCCAGGCCCGGAATTACACAACTTGTCGGAGGATTATGACGAAATAGCGTTACTTCCGTCGGAACTTTTCGTGTCCCGCATTTTATAGCGCTTAATGCTCCCCTTTCGTCGTTGCTTTGTCCCACCGAAGTGTGATACGCTTCGCTGGCAAAAAGAAAGAACGAGCAGATAGACTTTGGACAACGACGACGAAAGTGCAACGTGCCTCGGCCCGTTCGTCTATCAGCTTAGGCCGACTAGATTTCATCTGGAGCGAACATGCGGGTAAGCTTCGTAATTAAAACGCGTAAAAATTCACTGCTTTGTGTCCGGTGAAGAGACTTTGCGAATCACGTTATTCCTCGACACAGAAAGAAATCACGATAGAGATGATTTTTTTACAAGAAAATTACCACTATTCAATACTGAAGACTTTTTAACAGACACGCCCCACATTAAGTCCATTAATATTTTGTTGTATACCGGATAATCCTAGGCCCTAGTTAAACGCCAACGCATCACGATAATCATGCCATAGACACGTCAGCCAAAACCCTTGAATCATCAGGACCAAACAGACCCTTAGACTTTGTCTCTTCCACGTCATCCTTTCCACAACAAACCTTTTCTACTCTCTTCCACATTTTCCTCTCAAAAACTACATATACATATATAGCAGCCCGTCGAAACAGATTCACAGCTTCTTCTTGCATACTCCAGTGCAGAAGGTTACGTCGTTGTACCTTAAACTCGCCACCGTGTACATACTTAAATAAAACTCTTCTCGATTTTATTATAAACTGTTGTACTCGATTTCCAAACCCGGAATCCAACAATTTAAATGTGTGGGATCCGTGCCTCGTGGGTCCTACGAACTGTAGATCTTAAGGTGGGCGTGTCCATGTTATCGGTATGAATGAGTGTGTGTGTGTGTGTGGAGAGATCGTTTTCGCGGATCGAGATGCGGGGCAGTGTGTTGCGAGTCGTAAGAGAGAGAGAGAGAGAGAGAGAGAGAGAGAGAGAGAGAGAGCGAGTTTAGAGGGAGAAAGCGAGTTTGTTTTATATCATTTTGTTTGTTTTATTTGTTACAGTATTAAATATTCTTGCTTTTACTATCGTCTTCGAATGAAACATCCTTATTTACTAAAAATCCCTACAAATGGTAAATTTTATTTTCGATGCATGTATGACAGATTATTGTTAATTTTCCCTTGGCAATCGGGTGACAATGCATTTAAAGAATAATTTAAAGCCTTGTAATGATAACTGAAAAAACTCAAAAAGAAAATACATTGTCATCTAACTTCAGTTTCTTACAATTGACTTGGACAGTTTTTATTTTGCATAAATAACCACATTAATGATACATATAGGTTAATTTATCATTGAGAGAAGACATTATTCTAGCACACGAGCCGCATTCGAATACAGTGACCGTAAAAGACAGCTCGTCTGTTCAGAGCTGCAATCCTTCTGCTGTTACAGTGAATAATAGTGGATCAACCATATCGTTCTGTGGCAGGGGTGAATTCAATCGACTGTTCAAGGCCGCCACTCTGAATACGAATGACGTCTCATCCTCAGTCTTACGACAACGGTAGCCAGCTTCCATATTCGGGGGAGAGAGCCTAGGGTTCGCTAGAGCGGTCAGGAGATAGCGCAATAGAGTAACTATACGGTGCGCCGGAGTTAAACCCTGAATGGCCTTGAGTGGCCAATTGAATTTGCGTGGGCAATAGCGTCGAAATCTGATCGATCGTTTGTACCAACTATCAATTCGTAGCTGCCGAGCGGATTCTGGCCTCTTTACTCGCGACGTCGTTCTGTGACAAGCAAAACCTCCGCTTGCAAATCGACAGCCACTTCGCTGACACCGAGTTTCCCTCATTTCGAGACGGACGCATTCAATTCCATCATAATTCTAACAGCTTTTATTAATCTGACATAAATATAATTCGGAAGAAACGAGTTTATTTAGTATGTTCTGTAATATTTAACACTATACCTACCATTGCCGGTCAAATGACCGGTTTTATATTTTTTATTTAACAATTATTGAAATTATAAAGGTACTTACATGGAAATTGATCCAATACATTTTTTTGTCCAAGCACATCTATATATAATTAAAAATAAAAATTAAATGCTGTTCGTTGGTAAGCGCATCACTTGAGTACGGCTGGACCGTTTTGGTTAATTTAAAAAAAAAAGTTCTTAATAGTCCGAATAAGGTTTTCAGGGGGAAAAAAAATGGAAAAGTTGCCCGGAAAAAAGGAAAATTCGGGAAAAAATGAAAGTGTTTTTTTCAATGGGATTTTTGTATAAACTCAAGACCATAACTCACGATTCGAACGATGGATATGCGTAATTCTTTTTTTGTTTTGTTCGTTGTAGTCCTGGAAAAGTTTTCAGGAAAAAAAAATTGGAGACAATTACAAAGGAAAGTCGGAAAATTCGGACAAACTGCAAAAATCATAATTTTAGCAGGATTCGAAAAAGTCTTAACGTCATTAGTGACCAAAGACGATTTTTTCGCCCATTAGGGCAACCCGCCCGAAGGGCCTGGTTGCGAGGGCGAGCCGTAGGCAGCTAGTATTGAAATAAAAATTGCACAAAATCTAAATAAATAGAGCCTTATATATTATAATATAATAATAAATAATATAATATAAATAAATTATATTATAATAATGCTCGGTAGGTTTACTGTTAATTTGTGGAGGCTCCACACAATTCTGATCGTATTAATCAAAATTTTTTACCTACATCAAACGGAAATATTTCCAGCTCCTTTTCGATTATCGAAAATCGTCTTGCCGTAGAGGCTGTCAAGATATTTCGGGTGAGAAAGACCGCAATTATTTTTGTACCGATTCAACACTAACAGATCGGACAACATTAATCATTTCGAAAGAACGCAAGTCACTTTCCGAGGTCCGCGCAGTGCAGACGCAAGGACAAGCTCGCGGAGAATGCAATCGTCCGCGACTCTGGCGATCGATTATCGATAAATACCCGGCGAATTGCTCCTGATGCTCAGATTGTTGCACGCGTTCTCCTTGGGGCCCTCACTGGAACCGAATTTCACCGGGAGGAATTAACCCTCGTAACACAGCACTTTGGAAACACGGTTGCAATATAACGCGATCCAAAAATTTCGACTTTCTGCTAGGCAATATTCTTCGCTGTAAGAGGGTCTCATAAACCAGGATCAAAATCTGGAACGCAAACCCAGTGGAACTATCAGATAATCGTTGAAGAGAATGAAATATTTTGTCATGCTGTACGACACAATTTTTCACATTGTGTACCAGAAGATACAAGGACGGAAAATTCATCATCGTATAAAATATAATTACCCATTCGAAATGTTTGCAAAGGACAAACTAAAAAGAAGTAACGGTGTTCCGATACAACAGAGGACGAGCTAACCGTGTTATAGGGGGAACAGTGCATAGTCGGACGCGCGAGAACAATAGGAAAGAGGTCCGCTAACAATAAGTTTCGCCAAGGATCCACGGAAGGAGGACACAGAGTGCTATAGCGGGAATAATTCGCTCGCAATTGCAGCGAGAGGGCAACTCGGTTTTACGATGGCCGCGGGCGTGGACGGCGTTCCTCTCTGGAACGGCGCACCGGCAAAGAATTTGCTTTGTCAGGCGTGACGATTTGTGTACGCCACAGAAAACCGTGTCTATCGAACGACCGTTCCGCGTAAAGTGACCGTCCCTGCTTTTTTCGCCGTTTTCTCCGTAAAATTGGCCTAGACGTCTTTCTCCTAACGTCCCCCGTCCCGTCGCGCGTCGGTCGACTCGGTGAAACAAGGAATAAGGGACTCCCAGGCGCAATAAAGGCGTCCTTAATTGTTAAATATCGTGCCCCATTCGGCTCTACTTAGTGCCCGCCAACGGTAACTTCCGTTTCAACTGGCCCCCGCGGCTATTTCCTCTTTTTTTCCAAGCGGGAAATTTAAACTACACGGAATACATTAAATCTTCCGGCTATTAACTCTTCGGGGACGACGATGTTCGGTTGTTGGTTTCTTTCTGTACGATGTCACTGATGTTAACGCTAATTCGTCCCTTATTTTCAGGATGACCTTGAAGGACCTTGGAAGACGAAAGTGTTGTAGATCAGGGATTTCGTACCTAGGCTACGCGCTTACCTAAATAAAAACATACAATTCAAAAGGTCACCTTGAAATCTCGGAGCACCTACAGAAAATTTGTGACCACCATAATTTCGAAGATACCCGAAGAGGTGCTTCTTCTACAGTCCTCTTCTAATAGTGCTGCGCGCACCCGAACGGTTCCGCTCTGCAAGACTGCGATAGGTCGAGTTTGCTGTCCCTGTTCTACCTCGTTTAGAGGCGACGTATTACCGGGGTTAATACTGACCTTCTCCCATTGGCCGTGCTTTTTAGGCGCGCGGGCCACGTGCATCATTGCCAATGTTTGAAGGGACGTCAGTCATATGGGGTCGGGCCATAGTACCTATTTTTTCGACTAGAGTGTGTGGTAAGTGTTGTCGGGCAAACCGACCCCCTCGTGACAAATGCAGCGATAAGGCTGCTTACATTGCCCCCTATCCTGCTCAGGGATCAAATAGTAAGATAACTTGTCTAATCCTTAATTTGTTGGTGCTGTATCCCTAATCTCGGCTGTCCGAGGATCCCCCACTCCCAATTGTTATTATCCAGTTCCCGAATTTATTCATCGCGCGTATTCTTTTACGCGTGAGGTATGCGAGAGGTAGGTCGCGATTATGCTAATTTGAAGAAAGTGCGTCTAAGGACAGAATCAAGATAGATAAGTTAACCCAGACCTAACCCACACAAATTTTTTTTTTACGTGGGGAAAATGCATTACACATCTCCCGCTCCCCTGGGGGGACACGGGGGTCGTTCCTAATATAATAATCCTAACTAATACCCTTGAAATCCGCATCGACTGGACGCGTTCCAACTAGATTCTCCCGAATCCAAAGGATCCCATAAGCTTCTACATTTTCGGCTTCTTCGCGCGCGAGTCTACGAGTATCCCTAACCTTCCCCAACTATGGGCTCCTCTCACCCTCGCGTTCTCGTCTGCCAACGGTTCTCTGACCCTTTTAAAGGGTAGGGATCCATTCGCAAGGAGGTCGAGGCGCTGCTGGGCGAATTCCAAGGGTCCTGTTTCAAGGTTTGCGTCGTATTGAAGGCAACAGGACTCTCCTGGGGTTCGGTACACGGGGTTACGTGTACGGGTGGAGGTACTTGAGGAGCAGGCTGCGTGCCTCAGGGCAATTCCTCACAGGTGTAGCGCGTCGACCCTGCCTGCGACGCAATCTGCCACCTGCGACAAGGAGCCCGCGCGCGTATGCACGTGCGACCCCGTGTGGTTGTTGGTCTGCCACGCCTTCTGCTTTCTCTCTCTCTCTCTCTCTCTTTGTCTCTCTCTCTCTCGAGTTGTGCTTTTCCATCTCTCTATCTCCCTCCTGATTCGTGATCCGCTCCACGGATAAATGGCCCCTATCGCGACACGTATTGCCAGCCTGTGATCCCAGTGTCCAGAGCAGTCTTTGTTCCCGCGTCGGGGATTTGCGTTTCGAGATTTTAATAACACCACTCGACGGCTTGTTCGCTCGTATGAACGTTCGCATGCTCGTAAAGAACGGCCGTCGCTGGGCATTGTTCAGATACGTCATGGATTAATAGCCGTGATATGCTTTTTATTAAGGAAATTCGAGGCCGAGATACGCGTCACTTCATTGGGGAATGGCTCGCGAGATGGCGGATTGGTGTACGTGTACGGGCGTGTGTGTATGGCGTTGTATGGCCCAGCGAAGGTGTATTGTGCGCCGTGTAATTGGCTCTTTTATTGTTATGAAGTATGACGGGCCCGTATACAGCGGTTCGTTAAGTACGTATGAACCGCGGGGCAGTTATAATCTAGCCGAGCGATTGGCGACTTAATAAAAATACACACAGAGATCTCGAGAATTTCTGATGAACGAAATTAAGGTACACTGTAGTTCTCGCTTGATTGTTATTCGCGATGCTGAAATAAAACGCCTCGTTACTAGACATTACTCGGCGAGGAAATTAAATTACGTGCGATATTCTCTTGTGGCGAATATGTACTATGTGTATATGCACATCGGTGAGGGAATTAAGTTAAGTGTCAAATTCTCTTGTGGCGAGTTCTGCACGCCCGATGCGCTTATGTTTCCGGTCAATCTGGTTTGTGTACAACAGATTGGTTTTCGGAAGTGATACGTTTCAAGATTTTTACAAAATGAACGGAAATTTTATTCTTAACTTTATTCGCGCCTCTCGCCGTTCAACTTTTCATAGTACCAACAAGGAAGTTTCACTATCTCATTACATACAGTACCGCAATTAAAGTAATTCGAAGCGGGCCACCGGGCAATAAAACAATTAACCTTCCACTTCCACCGAAAGCATCCCAGCCACTCGCGAAATCAAGGTCTCAAATTCGATTCAAGGACTCCAAATTAAGTTCCAGGTCCCTGAAGACCCTTCGTCTCGATTAGTTTGACCTCCCTCGATCCAGTTTCGCTTTTCCAGGACACTCCGAACCCGAAACGACGTTGCAAGGGTCGAGAGAACGAGCGAAAGGGCGATCGGCCGACGGCCGGCGGCCACCCGCAAATAATTTAGCTTGTCCGAGATAAAATCGACCCTTGGAAACTTTGAAAAATTATCGAGCTTCGGAATTTTCAATTACAGTCGGTCCTCGCTGGCGGGGTCGCCCGAGGGGACTACACCTCCGTTGTGCCTGGCTCGTTGGTCAATAAAATCGATATTCGACCAGGCCAGCTAATGGCAGGTATCGCGTAACGGTGCTGATATCGTTATTACGCTGAGATCGCCACTTTGGGCGTGGACGCAATTCGAATTCGAGGTTGTTCCACCCCCGCAGACCCTAGCAACATCTCGGCTGAAACAACTCACCGCGTATTGGTCCGAAATATTAGGTCGTCCAAGAACGGCGTTGCTCGACTAATAAAATTACTGAATAACTATTTCCTCAGGTTGCAATTTTTACCGATTCACTTAGTGCTTTACAAAGTCTCAATTAGTGATGGACCTTGAGCATGTTCAAGCGGTATCGATTCCTTGTGACAAAGAATCATGGTATCACAAGCATGTATGATTCTCTGGGTATCAAAAAGTATCGATCCCTAATGTTAGTTGCTCAGAAGCCTCGATCCTTTATAAGTATATTGATAAGTAGGTTGATCAGTTTTCGATTGGCTATATATTGCAATAAAAAAAAGTTCGAAAAACATTTTTTAGATAGTATTGTCAAGGTCACCTGCATTTTTTTAAATGGCACTTTATATTTTTGACTTAACAGTATTATAGCCCATATCAAGACGAATTCAACGACCTAGTATACAATGACCTTGGGATGACCTTGAAGGCGAAGAAATGAAAATGTCAACAAAACATGACAATCTGCTTGAATGGATGATAATAACTTGTGTTTATTATTAAGACTCGAAATTACATTCAATTCAGAAACTTTGACTAAATGAACGCAAACGATTTCGTAAAACAGTCACATCAAATGTTCGAATTGAAATCCGTTTTGTTGTAGGCACAATTCCGTTCTTCGTAGTAAATTTGCATTGGTTGCTTACTAATGTTACGTGGGACACCCTGTATATAATGAAATGTTATGTTTACTAATATCAAGCGTGAGAAAGGAAGATAGAATGAAAATATTATGTTGGTACGTTCAAAACGGTGATGACGTGAATTGCGAATATAACCAAAAAGTGATGTACCATAAAATGATACCAATACTACTTAGTATCATTTCGGCACGTACTGGTATCACAGATCGACTACAAGTTCCTTATTTTTTGATACATATCGAAACACCCAAACAAGTACTTAAGTATCGAATTGTTTGAAGATCATGAGAAAGACTTGTATCACGCCCATCACTAGTCTCAATAGCTGTAAAATGAGTATCAAAACAAACAACATGATACTTGAAAACACAAGGAAATATAATGTTTTGTTGAAAAATAATATGAACAGCAATGGAATTAAATTTTATTGGATCCTCTGTCATAATGGTATCCATGGTAACGAACTAGCGGACAGTTTAGCTAAAGCAGCTACAGAAGCCTGTATTGCCTCAACATTGCCAATTCCAATTACCGACCTGTATGAGGAGTTCAAAAAGAATGCGCATATGCAAACCAAAGAATTATAAAAGAGCAAGGCTTGATGAAGGGGAAAATATTTTTCAATCATTGTTATCCTGGAAGGTCTAAGCCGTGGTTTAAACATAAACGTCTTCCACGAAAATGCATCGTAACCATTAATCGGTGCAAAGTCGATCATTATAGCCTCAAAGCGTCTTTATTTCGTGAAGGAATCATTAGCTACCCGAAGTGCGAGTGTGGGCATGACAGTCAGGATATCAATCACATTGATTGGCAATGTTGTCTCTTCGATTCGCAGCGATATAAGTTGATTCATCAACTGCGTAAAATTAAGCTTCAATTACCATTAAGTTTGGAAATATTATTCGCTCGATCTAACATTAAAGCTTGTTTTCTCATTTTTAATTTCTTAAAAAACTGTAAGCTACGTATCTAATTTGATTTAATATAGGTTGTGTGTGTATGAATATCTGTATACTGTACTTTATCTTACTTAGTGCAGCAGAAATAGCTCTCGGTTGAGATTTGAAATGCTTAATAAAAAATAAAAAACTATTTCCTCGCGGTGTAAAAGCACGTTTCAGAACGCGTTGTATTCGGTGGTTGGCACTCCAGCGAATTTTTGCAAATGCCACAACACTATCCGAAAAACAGTCGCGTTCCGGTAAAAACCGGGTTCAGAACTGGGGAAAATAATTTTCAATTTATTCAAAGCAGATTTAAGAGAGAGAGAGAGAGGGGGGGAAGGCACTGTCACGCGAGCCAGCGTTTCCGCAAAACTGTAAACCACCGTCTACCCGGTAATTTCCTCTGGAGAAATTGCATGCCTAAAGCGAGCAATCCGGACGGTTAAGTTTTTTATCGCGTTAACGCGGCTGATGCTGTCGTTATTACACTGGCCCCGGCACTTTCCCGTGGACACGATTTTAAGGGTGGACGGACTGGAGTGGAGGGACAGGATGGTAGGTGCAATAGGTCCGTTGCTGAAAACGTCTAAATCCCTGGCAAGCCGAAGGGCGTGCCAGTCACGCGACTGATCATCGCTGGGACAGACAAATTACTTTCAGCGTCTAGCCTGTAATTCGGTTATGAAACCCCATGCCGCGTCGTTTATGACGGTTCATCTTTTTTATAGGATAATTCCGTGCCTCCTTTACGAGCACCGCGCACGCACACACGCCACCTGAAATGAAACTGTTTGCTCTACCAGTCCGATTCCCTGTGGGAAGCTAACTTGTCGATTGGTGGTCGCATCTGTGCTCCTTCCGCTAATTTGATGCACTTTTCGACAAACAGTGCCGTAAACGTAATGTTCGATTTTCTTACCCTCTCATTCTCTGTAACCGTACCCCCAAATTTAACTATTTCCCATTTCATTATTTCTTCCTTTTTATTGGTTTTGTCTGACATCGTGTGGAAAACAAGTATATGACAGAGTTGGGTAAAATTTTCATCTAGATGAAAATTTTGAATAATGAATAAGAAATAAAAACATTTTTATTCATTATTCCATAGTTTGCCGTTATTAGAGTTGGCAATAGTTGTGGAAAGATTTATTCAAATCCTTCGAATAAAAGTCGAATTGTATGACCGATGGGCCATTCGATAAGGCATCAAGAAAGAAGAGGAGGGTAGTTATGGGGTAAAATTGAAAAATCAGTTTTTAGCCTATTTTCCCTAGTTAATGATGTTTAGAAATTCTGAGAAAAATCCTTCACATGTCGTGCACCCAAATACGTACTCTGCAATTCGTCTCAGATTTTTTTTTTATCTAACTAACAATATTTATTTAGTTATTTATTCGAAGCCTTCGAATAAAAGCTACAGATAAAAGATGAAAAAATTATTCGAAGCTCAAATAAATTCGCCTCGTATAAAAAAAATTATCTTTATTCGTCGGATAAATTCTCGTCGAATATAATTATTTATTCGATGCTCGTCGAATAAAGATACTTTTTATTTTCGAACCACCGAAAAATGAATAAAAATTTTTTTATTTTTTATTCATTATTCGAAATTTTTATTTAGATGAAAATTTTACCCAACTCTGGTATATGAGAATATGGGATACACGAGGATTAGTTTAACTTGTGCTTGCACAATATGTACTCAGAATTTACGTGTCGGTCAAGTTGTTGAAAAAACTCGCACTGCTATCTTTGTATTCCCTTCCAAAACGAAATATGGTTTCACGATATAGTTTCCAATTTGTTGCTCTTCCGTTGTCAACCAGGAGAGAAGAAGCAGCGTCATTTTTCCCAGAACAGATTTGGCGCCCGCACGAAGTGCTTGTTGAAGGCTCGATTAAAAAGTGCGAAAGTAAACAGGGGAGTCGCCGCGTAATCGACAGATGTTTAATGAAAAATACGTCGGTGGTGAACGGTGGTGCCGCGTTTTCGAACTCATTCGTCTGCGATATAGCGACTTCTAGCGGAGTTGCCTCGTGAAAAATTCAGTTTGACGTGGAACACCGTTGACGCGTTTGCCGATTTGGTTCGGTTCGGCACATTCTAATTAGAATCACACGGTCCAACAGCTCGCCGCTGTGCCGAGCGAGCAGCACGGTTCGCTTTATTCGTATTTCGCGCGCTATTTCTCCCATTAATTGAGTGTCGCTTAGCATTGCGCGTAGCTATTCCAACATAACGGCGTTTATATCGAACTCCGTAGTCCTCTGTTTCTCTCTCTCTCTCTCTCTCTCTCTGTGTGTGTGTGTGTGTGTGTCCTGATCGCGCGTTGCAGCATGCTTCGCTTACCTGCAACTTCATTTAAGTCCTCTCTGCGTATACCCGGCTTCGACTTCCACGGGTTATCACTTGAATCGCGTTCGTCCTCTTCCAGTATTCTTTCCTGTACGACAAAAGTAGCGCTGGCGTCTAGTTCTTTTCGTCAGTGCATCAACCAAATTAAATAATTAATTTCACTGGACTGAATTCATGCTGGATTATTCAGGACCAATTTATTCTTTCCTGTTATTTTGTGCCGCTGAAAAGACGAATTCAACAACCTATAATATGATGACCTTCGGATGACCTTGAGATAGGAGATATTTTTCTCTTCTATTATTCTTTCCTGTTATGTTGTACCGCTGAAAAGACGAATTCAACAACCTATAATATGATGACCTTCGGATGACCTTGAGATAGGAGATATTTTTCTCTTCTATTTGTAAGGAAAAGCCGTAACGGGAAACGGGTTTATTAATAAAATTGGGCACACGGATAACCACAGTTGACGACCGACGAGTTTGTCACGGGCGCTCGTTACAATCTGCCTTCCTGGTGTAATCCGTTTGGCGATCACAATTTTATAACTCTTCTGTCATTCCCGATTTACCATTTTTATAAATCTAGCCATATACAGGGTTGGCTGTTAACACACACACATACATACAGCATTCGTACTTCAACTCTATAATTATAAATGAAATATTCAATTATCTTTCTCTTCATTCTAAATAAAATAGTTCTGAAAAAATGTTCTCTACAAATACAGTTTATATTCGTATCCCACATCCCAAGAAACCCAAAATATGCATTTTGATAGTAAAACACGTTTCAGAAAGTTGTAAGGGTAGTAAAAGAATGTCGTAACCTTATACAATGTTTAATAAATCTCGTATGGGATTTCTAATAATACAAAAAAGAATGTCGTAATCTTATAAAATGTTTAATAAATCTCGTATGGGATTTGTAATAATAAAAAAATATGTCGGGCATGTTTTTCAAACAAATAAATATTTGTACCTAACTGCTGATTTCTGTCCATCCGACGAATTTTTTTCCCGCTAGATTGATAACATGTGCGCCGGTGCTGATAGCGCATTCGGGGCAGTCGCATCTCGCATCTCGTCTTGTTCTCGCAATAATCGAGTGTCGTCGTCATCGAGCGGATCCATTGGATGGTGGCCAGTCTCCTCGAGGCCGCGTCGCGCAAATTGCGTCCGCTCTGCCACGCCAAATTGACCGAGGGCCGAGGTAGAAAGCGGCGATTCGGGAAACGTGAAAAATCGCCCGTTTCCGGTCCAGCCCCGGCGCCTCGCTCTCCCGCCCCATAGAGATCGCCATTACAGACGGCGAGATCGAAATTTCGCATACACGACCTCCTAATGAGCCGTCCCACGCCAAATCGGTTCTGCCGCGAGCCACCCCCGAGAAATGGGAAACTTCAACTCATCCTTTCACCTCCTCAAGAAATCCTCCCCGCATCCGTGATCAACGAAACAATAACTCGCTTTGTTCCACAGCGAACACGTTCGCGCGTTTCGTTGTCATTAAAATTCCAGACAGCGATCGTTAACGGTAATCGGTTTGACGTACAATAGCCCCGGCCAGTTTTCGACGGTATTTTTACGGCCTACCCGATGACCGTTTCTCCTCGTTAACGCGACACGATGATAATTATTCCATTCGGTAATTAAACTGATCGGCAGGGAGAGGGGGACCGGCTCGAAAAATTTGCAATACAGATTTTTCAACACGACCCCGTTTCCTCTCTCGCCCCTCTCATCCACCGCTCGTCCTTCTAATGATTTTCGATAAATTCATCGGGGCTCGTTTTAAATAACGATCGTACCCGAACCGTTTCCATGGACCATTTAAAATTCATTTTAACCCGGAACGATGTTATTTTGCGCTACAATCTTGTTACGGCCGTCGAGTCAGCCGGTATTTACGGTGCACGGCGCGTCGCTGCTCTTGAGAGCCTCGTGCTTCCGGAACGAAGCGCCGCTGCTGCTTTATTGCCATTGGAATAACAAATTAGGGCCGCGGTGCTACGGAATTCGTCTTCTTTCGATCAACGAGGCTTTATTCTGCCGTAAATGTTGCCGCGACTCTGTCGTCTTTAGTTGTTCGTCACACCTTGACCATTTCTAAAACGTTCGTGTGTCGACTAGACTGCCGATCTTTGTGCTGAATAAAAATGTTGTGCAAATAGAATGTTATTTATTAGTTGAGTTGAAATCTTTCGGTAACTCTGTTCGTTGCAAGAATTGACCAGGAACGGGGATTTGATTAAACATAATTCTACAATTAAAGAATCAAACAAATGTAGAAAATAACATTATTTCACGAGACTTCGTTTAGATAGAAAATGGAATATTATTTATTAGTCGAGTTGAAATCTTTCGGTAACTCTGTTCGTAGCAAAAATTGACCTTGAACGGGGATTTGATTAAACATAATTCTACAATTAAAGAATCAAACAACAGTAGAAAATAACATTATTTTACGGGACTTCGTTTCGATACCGCGTCTGACCATGGCTGCCCGTATCTACTTCTATATTGTCTCGTAACCGAAGCCCTGAATAAATTTTAACGTATACTTTTGGACAGTGTCTCACATAGAAAAGCTAATTTCAATGTTCTTGTCCGCAAGCGGCCTTCAGTCTTCGCATATATTATTCCACTAGCTCGGCCACAAAGTGTTAACCGGACAAAGGAAACTATCCACGCAGTGACATAGTCGTTTTTCCACCAACAAAATTATCTGTCCCTCGTTCCAGCAGAATTTTCTACGACGGTGTTGCTAGTCCAAGTGCGCCATTTCGAAGCGGATGAAACCATCCCTGTAAAAACAGGCAATTACCAGCCGTCGCGTCGGGCCTTCAAAAGCGAAGTCCGAGGAGCGTCTGCGTCTCGAAATAGAATTAGAAATTGAAATTAGACCGCAGCGTTTAACGGGCGAGCCGCAATTTCGTCGGGTACACCGTCATCATAATCACGGTGTGGATCAGAGGATCCCGAGGGCGAGGGGGTGTGGCTGCGCGGATAGAGGACGAGGTGGCTGGTTTCGCGGCGTGTGCATGCGAAACACACGGGCCACCGTGGCCGGGCAAATGTGGAAAACGTTAACCTGATTTATGGCGGTGGGTCTGGAACGTTTTCGGAATTTGCATTAGACCGGGCCACGAGACGAATGAGAACGTCCCGGTGTCTAGGAGCGCGGGACCCGGGAACGGGGTCAGAAAAGGATCGGTGGCGCCAGGAGAGGCACAGGATAGAGAAAGATTAATCCTAGCGAACAGGAATCAAAGGTGGCTCGATGACAGAGGACCGATAGCAGCCGAAGGACTGTCTCTCGTTTCCCCCGTACCCGTCCCGACCCCGGAGCTGTCTATTACCGAGCGGAATTGCGTTCGTCCTCTTCAAACATCTCGCCCGGTTCGTTTCTACGGGTTTTCCTCGTACGTTCCCCATAACGACCGGGGGAAAAACTTCGCCCCGTCGGATGACGAACCGCGCGACCAACGAGACGCGTCGACGCGACGCGACCATCTCCGTAGAGATTTAATCGAGCTCCATCGAGATATCGAGCCGCGCCATCGAATCGAGATCGACCAGACACCTGACTCCAGCCTTGGAAAAGAAAGTTTTACCCCGCGATTCGAGATCTACGCTACGGAGCAGGTTCTGCTACGGACCTTCTATTGCCACGGAGGCTCCAGCTCGATAGGGTATCGAAAGTTTGGATCACAGTCTCCGAGACAAACGGAGGATTCGAGAAAAGAAAAACGTCTGTGCGGAGAAGTGGATCGTTGGACGTTTGTCAAACGAGGATCTGAGAATAAGTTGGAGGATTTGAAGATATTCTATAGTGAACTGTGATACGCGTTTTAGGGAGGTTTATAGCTTCTTGGGGAGCATCGGAAGTCTCTTTTATGTTGAGGGTCGTTGTACGGATGGAGGGTGAAAGGAAACATTCGATGTCGAAGACGTATCATTTGGAGAGATTTTTATTCGGAGTTCAAGATCGTTTGAAGGTCATAATTTTGACGAGGTATGGTTTTATGAGACATTTCAAAATTATCTTCTACTTACACGAAATCTATGATCAATTATGTGGTCCATGTCAGCCCACTTACTGTTGGATATTTCGTATATTTTATTCTGGCAAGAATGTATCGACATAGTACGAAACTGTGTAGGAATAATCGAAACATAGTCGGGCGTTCAGGAATATAGAAGAGACTACTTTGTTGCAAAGTGTCCACCGATACAAAGCCTTCAGAGTATTCATTCGTTTTGAACGACTCCTAGAGGAAAGACGTCCTTTCCATCGCGCATCAATCTTTTAATAAAGTCCAAGTTTTTATAATAATAGTTGTATTTATTAGCAATATAGGACCATATTCCCAATACTTACCTCTACGGCAACTACCAACGTCTATCCTGAAGACTCGCGCGAAGAATGCCTAAGCCGTGGTAACCGCAGCCAACTTGATCTTCATGAGTAGGGAGGTATCGAAAAAGTACCGTGGTGTCACGGGAGGTCCGGATGCATAAGGACACCTTGGGTGGAGATCGGGATACGTAGTCTCGATGGGGGATAGCTCGGTTCCTGAAGAGGATGTCGTAAATAGCCAGGTCGAGCGACAGAGGAAATCGAAGACGTACCATTTGGAATGGTTTTTATTCGCATCAAGTTCGTTTCAAGGTCATAATGTGATACGTTGACGAAGTATGATTTTACGAGATATTTCAAAATTATCTTCTATTTACACAAAATGTATGATCATTTAAACAAATCAGACAGGTCGAACGACAGAGGAAATCGAAGACGTACCTATTGATATATTTATTTCACATAAATAAATATTGTTCCGAGAACTGTATATACGTTCACGGTCCCGTATCTGCGGGACCGTTTCATGGTATCTCGCGGTACCTTTTTATATATGTATAGAATCAAAGATAGAGCCGCGGCCCTTTGAGTCCGCATGCCGACATGAACAACTCGATTTCAACTGTTTCGATGAACTACCGAGCTCGTTCAGTTGAAGCATAGCTTCAGTAGCATTAACATCATCAGTAGGGAGAACATCATATAAATTCCGTTAAAAAGTATATTTGCATTTTTTTTATTTCATAGTTACCTTTGCTTCCCAAAACCAACAGTACCGTTTGGAAATATTTTTTCGGATCTGGAGTTCAAGTTCGTTTCAAGGTCATAATGTGATACGTTGGCCGAAGTATGGTATTATGCGAAATTTCAAAATTATATTCTATTTACACGAAATTTATGATCAATTAAACAAATCAGACAGGTCGAGCGACAGAGGAAGTCGAAGACGTACCGTTTGGAACGATTTTTACTTGGAACTGGAGTTCAATATCGTCTCAAGGTCATAATGTGATACGTTGACGAAGTATGGTGTTAGGCGAAATTTCAAAATTATCTTCTATTTACACGGAATCTATGATCAATTATTTGGTCCATGTCAGCCCACTTGTCTCTACTTAACTGCCAACATCTAACGTTGATGAATGAGTAGAGGAGTATCGAAAAAGTTGCGTGGTGTCGCGGGACGTCCGGATGCATAAGAGGACCTTGGGTGGAGATCGGGATACGCAGTGTCGAAGGGGGGTAGCTCGGTTCCTGAAGAGGATGTCGTAGATAGCCAGGTCGAGCGACAGAAGAAATCGAAGACGTACCGTATAGAAAGATTATTGTTCGGATCTGGAGTTGAAGTTCCTTTCAAGGTCATAACGTTGACGAGGTGTGGTTTTACGAGAAATTTCAAAATTATCTTGTATTTACACGGAATCTATGATCAATTATGTGGTCCATGTCAGCCGACTTACCTCTCCTGCAACTGCCAACGTCTAACCGGAAGACTCGCGAGAAGAATGCCTAAACCGTGGTAACCGCAGCCAACTTGATCTCCATGAGTAGGGGGGTATCGAAAAAGTTGCGTGGTGTCGCGGGAGGTCAGGATGCATAAGAGGACCTTGTGTGGAGATCGGGATACGTAGTGTCGAAGAGGGATAGCTCGGTTCCGGAAGAGGATGTCGTAGATAGCCAGGTCGAGCAACAGAGGCGCGCGGCACCCGCTGGAACCGTGGAAGATCGCGGAGAGGAGAGCACGGGGGCGCCTGCGCCCTCGGCTATACCGAGTTTCTGCGTACGTTTCCATCAGTCGGGTCTTCAACTCCGGACCGCGAACAACCAGTGATCGGGACCGCGCGTCTCCGCCACCGTGGAAACACCCTCCCGGACGTCGCGACGTGTTTCCGCGAGCGGATACCGCCCGTTCCGCGTGGCGCGTGCCGAAATCGCGAGCCGTCCATCGAGGTGACAGTTCCTCCATTCGTTCTGAACGAAAATCCTTTTCCTCCCGAAACTCTGGAATCGCCGGCGAACAGGCAAAAGTTTCTCGGCGATACTTCGCGCGCGTACTCCCACACCGCGAATTTATCTATCGTGCTCGCATTTTCACGGTTACCTGGCGGGTACGCGAGAGATACGCGGCTGACTCTCTGTCCTCCGGGAATTTTTAATAGCCGTTTGCGGCGGAGCGATACTCTCGAGTCCGCGAATAATCATAAAATTAAGGGCGGGTTTACCGCGCGTAAAACGGGGAATAAACCGCCCGGACGGGTTTACGCGTAACTTATCCGCCGTACATTGTACCGCGATCGCTCACGTCGAAATAGAGGATAGCATAGGGGATCGTCGTTGCATATATGATGGGAACCGATAGAAATTCGCGGACTATCACCGCGTTTTATTCGCGGCCGGTGAACGGCCGGCGGGAGCACCGCCGGACGTCCTGTCGGCAAGGATCAAAGGGCGTGATCGTTAACGTCGTTAGCGCTAATTAATCATCGGCAGGCGGATAAATATCGTGTATCAGGGTGATAAGCGGCGCACGGACGCGGGGTCGTGTCTGCCGATAATTATGAACAGGCCAACTCATTAGTCGCAGCGAACGGCGACGTTAACGGCCGAGCGTTCGCCGCTCGGAGAGCCGTTCAATTGTTAATCGGACAGGCGCGGCGCGCCGCGACGTCGAAAGAACGGCTCGCGTAATTGCCCGCGAAAGTAATTAGACGGCGCGCGTTGTCCTCTGGCCGAAATATACTCCTAGAATCCACGCGTCAAACTAACTCCGTCATCCGTTCCTTGCATTGCAGCGTTGCGGCTGCCTTTCGCCGGAAGTGCCCGCGTGGTTCAGTGCAAAAGAGAGCATAGAACTCGAGAGAGAGTGCTCGGACACCGGATTGGTCGATCCATCATTTCGCTCGGTGTCGGCGGTGCAGAGCGCAAGAGGAATCCGTTCCGCCGGCTGGACCGCGTAATTAATCGGGAGACTTAATCGAGTGCCGAATTAATCGGGACAGATTTACGAGGTAGCGTGCGCGACACCGTCGGGTCGAGTCGGGTCGGGTCGGGTCGGGCCAGACCCTGCGATACACCGGCGCGTGGTGCGTCCGCGATCATGAAGTATCACCGGCGCGGACAGATGATCGCGCGACGCTCGCCGATGAAAAAGTCGAGGCGAGACCGTGGCTCGGCGCGCGGACGTTAAAGGGGACACGGATCGTACATCAACGACTGACCTGGAACACCGATCCCCCCTCTGAAACACGCGAAAAAGGAAACGATCGAGCGAAACGGGCTTTTCACGCTCTTTCTCTCGCCCATCCCACGCCCTTCTTTTCTCTTCCGCGTCTCTCGTTTTCTCTCATTCTCTGGCTCGGTTTGTCTCCCGGCGCGGCGCACGGCCACTAATTAATCTTCCGGCCGGGACGTTCAACGACGCCCGCTTACCGGCGTAAAATCGCGACAAGAGGATCGCGAGCGAGCGAGCCGGTCTACCGGCAAGATAACGAGGCGGGTTCGCGGGCCAAATAATTCGGACAGAGCAGACTCGGCTCGCACTCTGTAATTGGCAAACAGTCCGCCAAGTGTTTCCACGGGAACGACTCGATTCCCTTGAACATTCGCGGAAGCTCAACTGATCAAAGTCGCCTGGAAAAGACACCCCTCGCCGAGTGGCACTCTTCGTGGCTTCCAAGGATCAACGTCCCGACCGTGACGGAACCTTGAGGAACCCGGTCGATGAAAATCAGTTTGCCTGGCTGATCCCGGATTGTCCCTAGAAGGGAATCCTCTTGGCATCTGGATCGAGTCGTCGAAGTTCGGGGCTAATTCGTGGCGCCAGAGAGACATCCTAGAAAGTGCGTAACTTGGAGTTGGATCAAGAGGGAACAGGAAGATATAGGCGAGTTTGGTTGATGGGCGAAACGGATCGTTCGACTTGTTGAGAGCTGAAAGTCGGAGATGACGATTGATGACTGAGCTGACCCGGCTATCGTGTAGACGGTAGGTGAATATCGCTGAAAGGGGAGAGAAATGTTCGAGGAAGGGAGGAGGATCGAAAGAGCCGAAGGTCGGTGATCAGTGAACTGGATCCGATCCGGTAGATTGTAGCTGGTCTCACGGGGATCGAGGACGATTGAAAATTTCACCGGTGTTCGCTGGACGATATTTCACGTGCGCGAGAATGACAGGGATCCGCGAGAAGTGAACGCGAGAAAGGTAACGCGTCCAGTGAAAAAGGGGACGGAACCGGACTGACAGGAAATTGTGGAATCACTGCCGGGAGAGATATCCTGTGGGCGAGCCGGTCAGTCGACGGTGATGGCATGAGGACATTAGTAAGGAGGAGCTGCGGGTCCAGCGAGGAGGAGGATGAGGATGGTGGTGGGCGTGATGGTCCTTGGTCAGCTACTGACGAGGATCCTGCTCGCTGCCCACGCTGGGGATCGGCTCGCGGCTGCTCGCAGGATTCTCAGGGACGTGCCGCTGATAGATGGGTAAGTGTCACTGTGTTTTTCTCACGTGTACTCTCTCGCTCGCGAGTTACCACTGACAATTGATTTGTTGGGCTTCGAGGGAAAGTGATCAGCTTGCCGTCTGTCTTCGCAAATTGAGATTGATGACTTTTTGAATGGCTGTTGCGGTTTTGGGCCTCGATTGCAACTGAGGAGCACTCGAAACTGCTCTTGCTCCGTCTAATTTGTAAAGTTGAGCAGCTTCTGTGGGGGAAAAAGTGATTGATGGGGTTTGAGAAGATGTGCAAGTTCTCTTGGTAAATTGGTGTCGAGTGATTATTGTGATTGAGGGTACCGATTCCGATTCTGTGATGACCGGAGGTGTATTCAAAATTGTCTATCTTGCGTCTAGCTCGAGGAGTTTTTGTTCAGAAAAGTAATTAAAGTTGTGCGACTCGTACTCTGGACTTAACAATCTTCTGTACGAAGAAATGCTCAGCGAAGCTTAGATGTTGTATCGTTGTTTTAGTCTATTGAAATCGACGTGAAAATTTTTTCTTGAGAATGAGGATCTTCTATAGAAAAATATGGTGGATAGGACTTGGAGATCGTGTGATTGGCTCCGTTCTACAATGATCGATACAGTGTTTGTTTCTCTGAAGTACGTTTGAGGTTGAAGGTGATCTGTTCAGCAGTGACCAAACTATGTAAAAAGATACAGCTCTGCGGAAACACGATGTAAACCTGAAGCAATGTATCATAAAACAAGATTATTTCTACGTTGACAGACTTCATCCTTTTGAATACGATGTGTCCCATAAATCCTGGCACAGGGAAGAAGATATATCTTCGCACGTAATACTTTCCATGCAGGGCTTTGTCTTCGAGAGAATCGAATTTGAATGCAGGCCGGGCTCACGTAGCTCCGAACAAGACACGTATTCTTGACTATTCAACTCATATTTTCATCAAAAATCACTCTTTTCATAGTCGTATCTCCAAAAACTGTCCGGTCCACGCGAAACGCTTTATCAAAGTCTCGACTGTGTACCCATGCAATCGACCAAAATTCGTGAATTTCATTTTCTCTGCATTTTTGCAAATCTGCTTGTCACTTGGATCTGATGTTATTATAAAATCTACGAAACACGATTTTAATATACAGGGTGGGGCAATAACTTTGTCCACCTTGAATATTTTCGTTACTTGTAATAATATGAAAAAATTATATGAAATATTGTGATATAAACAGTTTTTATGTGCGCGAAGGCATTTAAGCGATTTCAAGGTCATCTTGATATCTTTAAATAGGAAGACCTACCTTTTGTATCAAGCATCGATAGAGTAACGAATTCTGCGTAAAAATATATTGACCTTTATTTTCAATACCTTTTCATTACCTTCATACGTCCTGAACCTAATAGTTAGCGAGATATTATTGAAATAATTTTTAATACGTAGCTATTCCCTGGAAGCTAGTAGGTGCTCGAACTAATGTCCCTCATCTAGAATATAGTGAGTACATATGGACAATTATTTCGATAATATCTTGTTACCTATTAGATCAAGGATGTATATGAAGGTCAATCCATTTTTACTCAGAATTCGATACTCTATACATTCATGATACAAAAAGTAGGTCTTTCCATTTAAAAGAAATGAAGGTGACCTTGAAATCTAACCCAGACCTTCGCGCACATAAAAACTGTTTATATCACAATATTTCATATTTCGTGCTGGAAATCATAAAAGTAACGGAAATATTCAAGGTGGACAAAGATATTGCCCCACTCTGTACATTGATATATCGGTAGATAATGATCGGAGTAAAATTAACATAGTTCAGGGTGTGACTTTTAATCACCAGGTTCATAAAAATGAAATATGAAATATGTATTATTAAAAATTAAATGAAATTTGAAATATCACAAGCGCGGAAAAATCCGCAGTGATCAAGTACCGTGAGAGTACGAGAGTCACGGTGACTTATGGTCATAGATGACATGGGCAGACAGGTGTTGATGACCCAAGGGAGCAAAACAGCAGAAGTTCGGGTGTTTTGATGCCGCGGACGAGTAATGCGACGAAAGTGGGTTGGAAAACAGTCTCGCCATATAATGACGAGTTTCGGAGTGGTTCGGCTATCGCGCCGCTCTGTGATCGATTCGCGCGAACTGTCTGCAAAGTCGGTATCTGTAATAGATGGAGCGGCGAGTCCGCGTTTATGTTTTACGCGGAACACTGGTCTGAGAAACAGTTTGCTCGCCGAATTTCGCACGCTCGTGGCTCGCGGCGTCAGGTTCGTAAAATCGTTGAAATTTTAATGAACAACCGAAAACTCTCGTGTGATCGTTAACAGGAGTGGCCGTTGAAACGCGAGAACCGCAAGGCCCGAATTTATAGCCGGCGAGAACAATGTCGTCGTAACGACGCGCACGGACGGACATTCTACGGCCGAGCGTGCCTCTAATTACACCGGAATTAAACTCGAAAGGAATGTCGGCCGGTGTCCGAACCGCGATAAAGCGGCGAACGACACTCGGCCGGTTTTTCCACGTTCGAGCTTTTCCACCCCGTAACTCCATTTATCTATCACTTTCCATTGCTTTCTCTCTCTCTCTCTCTCTCTCTCTCTCTCTCTCTCTCTCTCTCTCTCTCTCTCTCTCTCTCTCTCTCTCTCTCCCTCTCTCTCTCTCTCTCTCTCTCTCTCTCTCTCCATCTGCAAAATCAAATTTATCTCGACGAAACGGCACCGGGAACCGAAACCCTAGGTGTTTCGACACGATGCGTTCCCACTTGCTCGGTTTCACCCGCGAAACCAAGGTTTCCCGTAATTGTAGAATTGAAACGTTATCACCCGAGATTTACGTAAGCTGCACCTAAGCGAAGAAATTAATTGCTTTCCGGTTAGCTGTGTCCCGGCCCCGATGCAGTTTAAGCACAAAAGAAACGCGTGCGATACCGATACTCGAGCACAAAAGGGACGCACGTGGATGCAGGAGGAACAATGCGAGCGGTTCGGTTCGAAGATAGACCTGTGTTCGTGCGAAGACATTAAATGATAATGGAATCCGTCAACGACGAATCCAGCTAATTTGAAGTCGACAGGCTGAAAAATATTGTGTAACCTTAATTATGTTGTTCGTAATTGCGTTGTTCATATTCCCTAGATCCTCTCATACCCTTCTCCAAGTTCTCTTCCCTATATCCCTTTCACCCTTACTTTCACTAGATCTCATTCTACTCTTCCGTTTCGTGGGAAATATATTATCGACAGAAAATGATCCATTCCGCCTAAAGGTCAGGTTATACAGGAGAGGACACGGTGGGATCCCGAATCCAGGCGAAGTTTATAATATTAATATTTCCGTTCGATGTAGGTAAAAAATTTAGTTTAATACGATCAGAATCGTGTGAAGCCTCCACAAATTAACACTAAACCTACCGAGCACTAAAAGCGATTAAAATGTTTTAGCTTATAAAAATGACAAGGCTCTATTTATTTAGATTTTGTGCAATTTTTATTTCAATACGTGCTTGGACAAAAAAATGTATCGAATCAATTTCCATGTACAGTGACTTCCATGAATATTCGGATGCTCTTAAAAAAACGATAACTTTTTTGATATTGGACCATACAATTTGAACTTTGTTTGAGAAGTGAGAGCAATTACTTTACTACATGACGTGAAAAAAATTTTTTTAAAAATTGCAATTGGTCGGAATTGTAGAGAAAATACTAAATGTTGCATTTTACAACTTTTTTATGTGGGTCTATATTGAAAATTTAAAAAATATGTTTTGTAGATCTGATGTGGAAAAAAACGACAGGCATTGAAAGATGTACGAATCCTTAGATTTATTGCAGTTAGAGGCCAAAAATCGTGAAAAATTGCAATTCTACCATCTTTAAACTTTGTAGCTCATTGAAACGTTGACCGATTTTAATGAAATTTTCAGAATATGTTTAATTGATACAGATCTACGAAACGTGTTTTCTACATTTTCAATATGAGCCCACATAAAAAAGTTGTAAAACATAACTTTTACTCTGCAATTCCGACCAATTGCAAGTTTTTCAAAAATTCTTTTCACGTTACGTAACAAAATCGATTGTTCTAACTTCTCAAAAAAATCCAAGTATGGCCAAATATTAAAAAAGTGTCCGAATATCAGTGAGAATCACTGTAAGTGCTAGATAATCAGGGTAACCAAATTTCGCCTGGATCCGGGATCCCACCGTGTTTTCTCCTGTATAACATGACCTCAACCCGGCGCGGCGTTGGTTAGGTGGGGTCCCACAGACCCTAGAGATTTTAGATTTTCGTTGAAAAATAAAGATGTTTCATTGTGTTCAGTATTTTTGAATAATAAACATTTAATTTTGTGGATCTGCATCTTTACTCTGTAAAATTACATGCCTCTTAAGGGGCTGTGCGCACCCAACTACCACCACCACCCTTCCCACTCACACATCGATAGATCCGCATATACGTATACGAAATGCAAGGGTTTACGGCAAAAGAAACTGACGCCTCAATATTGCAATTACAAGTTCAGACCCGGTCGATTATGTTTCCTAAGAGTTCTGGCCAGAGTCGTTCAGAGCCCAAATTTCATATTTTTACGTTGTTGAAGAGTAATTTGCAATAATCGGCAGCGCTGACTTGTGACAAAAAGTATTCTGCCGATTATTGCAAATTACTCTTCAACAACGTAAAAATATGAAATTTGGGCTCTGAACGACCCTGGCCAGAACTCTTAGGAAACATAATCGACCGGGTCTGAACTTGTAATTGCAATATTGAGGCGTCAGTTTCTTTTGCCGTAAACCCTTGCATTTCGTATACGTATATGCGGATCTATCGATGTGTGAGTGGGAAGGGTGGTGGTGGTAGTTGGGTACGCACAGCCCCTTAAACAAAACCTAATCTTATATTCATGAAAAAGGTATTTATTTCTATAATACAATATATTATTTCAGTGGGTCTGTGAGACCCCAGCTTACCACTTTCGATACATTTTCCCACCTTACCAACGCCGGGTTAATCCAGACCAGCCGACAGTACCCCGAAAAATTTTCGAAATCACCCTTATCCGAAAACCATGTCCCCTTATTATTGCACGGGATCAGGTTCACGTAGCAAGCCCAGCTCAAGTTCATTGAAAATGCG
Organism: Lasioglossum lativentre; assembly: GCA_916610255.1. NCBI lineage: Eukaryota > Metazoa > Arthropoda > Insecta > Hymenoptera > Halictidae > Lasioglossum > Lasioglossum lativentre. The sequence continues at coordinate 19,192,277 of OU744364.1, read as the reverse complement.
TACGATGCTTACTTCCAAAGTGGTAATCGCAGGATCTTGGCCCAGGAGAGAGTGAGAGACGAGAAGGTGCGAGAGAAAGAAGGCCGATCCAATTGGAGGAAACTCGGGGCTCTCGTGCATTCTCCGCGGGATAATGAGAAAGTTTCGCGCGAATGGGAAAGAAAAGACACTAATGGAGGGAGAGAGAATTAAACAGGCCTGCTAAAAAAAGAAAGAACAGAGACGAAGAAGCGAGGGAGAGAGAGAGAGAGAGAGAGAGAGAGAGAGAGAGAGAGAGAGAGGGAGAAAGACTACTAGGAGGAAAGAGGATGGAAAGGGGCGATTCGAGGGCAACGACAAGAGAGCACGGAAGAAATAGAGGCTGGGATAGAATTTAGCTCGAGGATCGCCCGTGGCTATTGGTCCTCCAGTTTCTCGGGTTACTGGACGACGGATACGAATTTCCGTTTCTCCCGTTTCGAAACGAGACAGTGTGTGTCTCTTCCGGATGCTTCCGTACATGTATCACGATGGCACCAAGTCGCCCGTACGTAGCAGCGTCCCTACGGTGTCCTGTATCGGTGTCCGACCAAATAACCTGTCGGATCGAAAGGCAACAATGGGCCGCGCGCTCATTACCGGACATGGTTCCCAGAAGAATTTCCAAAAGATCGACTTCTTCTTCGACTACTCTTTGAAACTCCGATACGGCCGTGGTACGGTGTCGCGCGTTATCGAGTTAATATCATTCAGATCATCGCGATAACGTTGACGTCTTGGTCCTGTGGTCTCTACATTTTTAAGGCACCTGTTGTGTCTCGAGTGAGTGTCTTATTTTATGAAAAACTGGACCCATAAGACCGCGCCGTGTCGATTTCGTTTCACGATAGTATAGGCTGACCGAATTTGCCTGGTATGCGGATAAAAAGGGAACATGGGTTCGTGAATGCTGCATTGAACGTTTGCGAACTGTGATATGTATTGTAAAAATGGACGAGTATTTTGAGAACATATTTTTGGCGACATTTTTTCGGACGTCGTATAGGAATTCGTAGTAAAGTAATTTGTTGTAATTTCTGAAACAAAATCCAAGTCGCATGGTCCGATATTAAAAATGTTATCGTCTTTATAAGAGAGTCCGAATATTAATCTAGAGCCGTGTATATTTTACTCTGAAACCGGCTATTCCAACCTTACCTGAAACTTATTTTATTAATATCTCATCACGCCTGCAACATTTTCTAAATATAAAGGCATTTTTCTCATATAAACCGCATATAAGCTTTCGAATAAGACCAATAGAATTGGTCCACGTATGACAGAGATATCGTAATATCATCGTGTGTATCATACGAAAATGGTAAGATTTTTCTCGTCAATTTTCTTGTGATTCTCCAACCAAATTTTTGTCGACATAATACGTATACGGGTTACACGCACATCTTCAGCCATAAGAAGCTAACACATGTTTCGTTCGTCGACTTTCGGGATCATTCGTCCATCATTGCACATACACCTATTACCCAGTGTTCTGAGTTACCTATTGCAAAGTGTCAAATGAGGTAATCTTTAATTCTGTTCCGTGTTAAGACTGTTCATGGCTGTTGATGATGAACCTTTTGGGTCATGAAATGTCGAATCGATCACTTTTTGCGGTCACCATCGTCGATTTTGTTCTAATTGAAATATGTTGCAGTGCATGTGAAATTAGGTGGGGTTTAAGTCATCATTTTGCAGTTTTCGAATTTTTTTAGGAATGACAGGCCTTCGAAATTTGCGATTTTTGCCCATTTTGGCGAAAATAGGCGTCACTTACGAATTTTTATCTCAGCAACTGTTTGTCCGATTGAGCTATATTTTGTTTTGTTTTATACGCAAAGGATTGGGCTATTATAAAAGAATTTTTTCATCGTCGATGATTAACTTTATAATGTCGAAGCATGTAAACAAATTCTTTTTTGTATTCTCAAGTTATTCTCAGATCATCAATACCTTGCCTCTTGCAGGCTTTCAGACAATTTGTCAATTTAAAACTTTGACAATATGAGTACACTTTCATGAGTTCGCATTTTTAAGTAATTCTTATTACACCTTGACCTTGCGTGGCCACGCCAAGTATTTGACTACCAGGTCGCATACATCTAGCCTTTGCACGCTGTTGGAAAGTACCTTTATGTACTCGCAGCTAATTTTGATTTTACATCTTTTTCGTCCTCGACTTATTCATGTACTTGGCGTGATTTTTTTACATTTCTGAAGTTTCTTATGGGGATAAGAGTGACTGTACAAGTTCCGCTGCAGAAACAAGCGATGTCAGCATTGGAATCCACACCGAAAGAATCGCGACCCAGTTCTTACAGAATCGTGCTCCACGATGCTCCATCAGCTGGCCACTTTGTGGAGGGTTAAATAGACGTCCGCTACCGATATATGTGCGCTTCTTTGAAAGCCTAGTTGCTAGCTATCGTCGGTCACGTGTCGAGAATAAGCCACTACTCCCTGAGAAAGACGAGAATGAGGCTTTTGTTGTTGCAAATTACAGTCTTCTCCTGGATTCCGTCGTCGGGACCTTTCACACTTGGCTAGCGATAGAAATTCGAGGGCTCCTCGAAGGTATTGGGAGGATGAAAGGGAGCGAGGCTAGGGAATCGAACACGAGCGATTTCGCCCGATTGTCGACGACCCGAAGGCGATTCGTTACCGATAACGAGTGAAAGCCTCGTCGAGCCTATTGTGTCCCGTATAATAGTTTGCATTTTTGTCGGGCCGGGCCGGGCCGGGCCGAGCTACGTCGGACTCCGTTCGGGCCTGGTCTGGCCTCCGGGACAAAACGAGAGTGCAAGAGCTTAGCTAACAATCGGGCGATGAGCGTCGCCAGGTTGTCCGTAAAACCGTAAAAATGGACGAAACGGTGCGACGAATTTTCGAGGCCGGCCAATCCGCGCACATTGTAATCGAACTCCATTCGGCTGAAATAGGCGCGAGCACGCGTGAGAAAACAGAAATGTCGCGTATACATATACCCGTTTTGCGTACCATGCTCCGAACAAAATGAAAACAGACTATGAAACTCTCTTTCGTACCTCGATCCGGAAAAAAAGGAATGGCATTGGCGTAACCGCGCTGCTCGCCCGTCGTTCCCGAATTTGTTGTTCGACGGAAACGCCGCTTCCGATTGTTGATCTCCTGGAGCACCGTGTCGGTCGCTTCGGGGATCGTAACACGAGTCGGTGTTTGTTCAACCTATTGTCGAACGATTGTGTACAGCTCATTTAATCCACTGTTGGTGATAGTAATTTTGTAAAAGTTAAAAATTTTTGTTTCTTGTTGTTCGATTGTTGATCTTCTAGAAAACAATGTGGAACGGTTTTAGGATTGCTACGCTTGTTAATGTCTGTTCAACCCCTTATGATAGTATAAAATTTATTTAATTTCCTGTTGTTGCCAATGTATTTTGTAGAAGATGAAGGGAATCTTTCTCGTGTGCCCACATTTAATGATGTTATAACGAGAAAATGAAATTTTTGATTTGAAAGAGTAATGCACATGTTTAGTATATTCTGTTTGACCATTGTGCAATAATTGATCCAACAGTGTTAATGAAGAAATAGCAAATGAGTTTGTAGAACATTAAACTCGATATTTTAATTTACCCTCGAGCATCGTTCAGGTAATTGTTGCGTTAATATTTTATATACTAAACTGTGGCGAAATGTGAATGTAAAGTGTTTGGCAGTAGCGCCATTATTATTCGCAGCGCTCGATGTTTGTTTAACCATCTGCAGAAGCACAGAATTCAATTATTGCTTGAAACGTAAATGGTTTCTCACGTGTGGTCACAGTTGCTATTATTTGAGGAATAAAATAATAATTAATTTCTTGTGCAACGCAACTGCGTTAATCACTGCTCTATTAACCTGAGAAAAATTTAATTTTATCCGTAGACATTATTACCTGTGAGCAAATTGCAGTGCAAGGGGTTAATGATGCGGTCTCTAAACTGGACTGTCACGCTTCTTGAAAAAGAGGGTCGTTCGCAGTGTTATCGTTGTCCTGTCCACGTTATCAACTACAAATTACAAATTAGCTGCAATCTAGTTCCAAACGCGACCGCCGTTCCCATTATCTATTTATATCCATAATGAATCCCATCTGAGGCTCCGGGTGCACGATAAAAAGACAATTACAGAGAAATTTTCAGCAGTGGTAAACCAAGATGATAATTGCCGGGCGCACACATTCGCCGTTACACGATGGCGGGAGCGTATCATTCCGAGCGTAGAAATTCTCATTTCAGCGGCGACGGCCGACAATTTTTGCCAAGGGTATACAAGGTGTCTCAGCTAAATGACATCACCCAAAATACCGGCCTCATTTATTGCTATACGTACAAATGTCTCGAGAAGAACCTACACTGTCTCAAACGCCACATGTAATGACAGAAAGAACATGAAGAGGTCATTATAAATGTTATATTTCTCGTTAAATACTAAATAAATTTTGCATTTTAAAAATGGCAACTCTAAATTTATTCAGATTGCTCATAATTTTCAATATAAAATAGATGCTTGGAGAAGGAAATTTATTCCATTATTTCCCCACAAATGAATTTTTATACTTTCAATAATTGCAATAATGAACGGCGGTCGTTTGACCGTGGTAGGTTTAGTGTTAATACGAATTATGTTCATATTCGATATTAATTCTAGTAGAATTCGAAGATTCAAATTATGGTGATTTGTCTAGCGGTGATAGGTTCAGGGTTGAAAGAGTGTACCTCAGTCCTGCCGAGTTTCTTCGGTGAATGAGACAGCTGTTGAGACGATCCTATTTATCCGGGACACGCTGTATATACGTTCGCGGAGCTTGAAGGGTTAAAAAGGAAGCCCGGCGGGAACAAAGAGGGCGAAGCTCGTCGGTGCATGGAAATTCGGAAGCGTGGCGCCACGCCACGCCACGCCGTTCCGCTAAACCGCGAACAACATTCACCCGGTAATTACCGTTGTTTGCCATGCGTGCCGCTGCAAACAGACATTCGCCGGGGCCTTTTTCACGGGAAAATTGTGCGCGCCGCTAAGCTGATAACGCGACCGGACAGCCGGCTTGTAATTACGTCGTTGAACGGCGCCGTTTACAGCGTTCATCGCCGCGTGGAAATATTTAATTACCCCGGGGCGGCCGAAGAGACGCCCCGAGAGTGGCCGCCAGCTGTATTAAGCGGCGACGAAAGCCTCGCAACGGTGTCTTCGCTTTAAAGCTTCGAGCCTCTTACCGCACCACCAAGAAATCGCCTAACAAGAAAATATGATCATAACGCTCCGAGCCGATGCGCTCGGCCTCCTAACGCGCGCGAGATTTTCGACCGTGTTTCAATTTGCTGGCGACTTTCCCCACGCTTAAGTGCACCTTGACGTGAAATCGCACCAAAAAAGAAATTCGGGACCGAAATGTTACTTATATCGTGTAGAGACAATATTCGGTGAATATTATGTCTGAATCGGCCATAACTTGATTTTATTTAAATTTTTGCCGGAAATGTAGGTAAACCACAAAAGGCTACATGTGATGAAAGGCAGAAGTAAATTGAAATATAATTTCATTGAATTTAATATGTATTATGAAATCGTACAAAATCATTGATTTCTTCCAAGAATATCATGTAGAGACACTATTCGGTGAATATTATGACCGAATCGGCCATAACTTGATTTTATTTAAATTTTTGTCTGAAATGTAGGTAAACTACAAAAGGCTAATGAAAAAGGTAAATGAAAAATAATTTCATTGAATTTAATATGTATTATGAAATCGTACATACAAAATCATTAATTTCTTCCAAGAAATTATGAACAGTGAAGAATTTCTGGTCACTGCGACCGTAAAATAATTCGTACTGCTTTAAAAGAGAGCCCAACGTGTAATCCATTTTTGAGCGACCCGAATCGCTTGATTTCAATTTCGTTTGGCAGCTTCGTCGTGGGTTCGTTCGGAAGCCGTCTGATGCTTTGAATGCGGGGCTCTTTAGGACCCGGGGTGCGCCTGGAGGTGGTTGCTGCTTATAAATCAGAGTTCTAGCCGGCCACGAAAACGCAGGGGGTGTTCGACACCCCTCGAGCAACAAGTTCCCGGCGTCGGTCATCGAGCGAGTTCGAGCTTTGTCCCCGAAACGACGCGGCGCGGTGCGGCGCGGCCACGAGCGGAATCGTTGAAGGTTAGACGTCGCGACGACGGCGTCGGCGACGGGGAGGTAGACCTGTTTTATTATGCAACCCGTACGCGTTGCTCGGCTCTTGGTCTCACATTGTCCTGGTTCCAGCGGCGGCTTAGCATACCTAAGCGCGGAAAGTTGGTTGGCGGGGCCACGGCGCATAAATATATAAAGCTCGGGATGGTAACGTGCACAAGGAACGACGACGCGCAAGTAGCGTCCACGATGATGCTCCAACGCTTAAAAGCGGAAAAGGAGATTTAGGCCGACTCCGACGAGTTGGCCAAGTTGAGCGCCTCCGCGCCGCAGAAAGTGGATAGAGGAGAACACCTTTCTAACGGAGTCATCGCGAATGGCAGAGACCCCGGCCCCTCCCCCGACGACAATCTGATTTGCCCGTCTTTAGAGCCGATAAAACGATCGACCAGCCCAGTCCCCGCTCCCCGGAGACGTTTTACGGGGCCTCGATCGCTCGCCGCGAGAGCAAAGTGGTTTTTATGGGGACGTACAGTCTTGCCCGCCACGCGGAACGCTGTGGAAATAGTTTTTTAAAAGCGTGTCCCACAAGAATCGCTATTTTATGAAAATCTGGCAGGCTCGCGTAACTGTTTCTTCAGCTTATCGAGAAGACATCCTCCGAAACAGCTACTGACCATTTTTAATCCCTGTTTTAAGGAGGCTGTCTCGTGTAAAAGCTTAAAAATTGATTGATTTTTATATATATATATTTTTTTTAAGGTGATGTTAACTGTTGAGAATGTGTACATTTATAATTGAGACGCCGTCTCGCGGTGTTACCGATATTCAGCGTGAAGAGATCGACAGCTTTGAAGAAACACGTGCCTAGTTCCTCAAGTTCCTCTTAATAATTTATAATATTAAATATACTGAAATTACAAACTCAAACTGAGTCAGTCATTTCAACATTAACAATAGACAAGGGGGAAAACATCTGAAATGCCTACAGAATGAATATGCGAAAGCTGTATCTATTCAATGTTTATATTTAATCAGAGAATTGAATATTAACATCCGCGTATGTTAAATTCACAAGCACGAATAATTGCTTCATTTATATTCATTTTTATTTCGATGTTGATTCTGCACCACTAATTGATTTTTCTTGTCCGTTTTACGAAAATTATTAACGTATTGAATTATATCGATACATTATTGAAATGATTGTAACAATCTCTCATTGATTACAGTCAATGTTTCGTGCAGTACCATTTTTGCAAAAATCGCCTTTTAAGCGGACGGAGCATTCTGTTCGTCTGACCATTACGCGCTGTTTCTACTTGCCGCATTACCGGCGCTGTGAAGCAGCGTTTTATCAGTTTGATTACCTCCCAGCACTTACCTTCTCGTGATCCCAGCTTTCCAGCATCATTACAATAATTAATTTGCACAGAAACGACGATTAATGGGCGGAGAGGCCGAGCAAATAAGATATCAAATCTTCGTATATCCCCGTGCACGCGAGTATCGCATTTTTGCAAACTGTGCTGAGTACAATCGATCCGACACACGTTCTTGCGAGTTCCAGCAGACAGGTCGTATTACAAGCTTCCTCGCTAACCAGTTTAACCAATTGTTCGAACAGCGAGACACTTCGCATCGTCCTTTTGAAGATCCAATTATCTTTACACTTTCTCTGTCCGTAATTTCCAACTATTACACGTCTACAATGTCCAATTATTTCGCGAAGCCAATTAAGAGCGCATTTGAAATATTTCAAACCGGAGAAGAATCGTCTGTCTGCAATTTGTTGCCCGTGAAATTCGAGTCCAACGACCAGAATGATTCCAAATAATTGTTGTTCGATTCATCGTTTTTTCTCTTCACAAACGATGACCACGAAAATTAAAGGGAAAAGGTCGCGTTTTTATAAGCTTCAGCACACTGCTCTTATTACAAGCTTCCTCGACAACCAGTTTAATCAATTGCCTCAAAGATGAAACACTTCTTCCTTTTGAAAAGCCAATTATCCTCGCTCTTACTATTTCCGTAATTTCGAGCGATGGTTCATCTACAGTGTGTAATTACCATTCTGAATTTTATCTAGAGAGCTTTTCGACTGTTTTAAACTGGAGGCGAACCACGTTTGCCAGTGGAACTATTCTGTTAACCGCAAAATTCTAATCTGGAAACCAAAACGATTCGAAATCGTTTTTCACTTCGTCAAATAGAATACTCCAGGCGCAGTTTTATAAGCTTCGGTTTCATCAATTTACTCGAACTATCCATCACTTTGGTCTATTACTCGCCCACAATGTGTAACTAGTAAGCCGCGGATTTTTATGCGAAATAAAAATTATCTGCGTCAATTACAAGAAAAGCGAGTTACATAAACATCTATATCTTCTCTAAATAATTCGAATCGGTTGTAAATAATGTACCAGTAATATCATCACATTATTTACCAACGATTATTCCATAATAATTTAAACAGATTCTCCAATAGCAACAGCAGTCGTGAACCACCAACTCATCCTCAGTAATAAATAATTTCGTTTGATATTACTATATAAAATTATGAAAATCCTGTTAATGTGGTTCTGGGAAATAGTATAGAAATAATTAAATTCATTTGATTTTGCTTCTATTTTGTCTACCACCAACTCATTATTGCCATGATAAATATCTATTCATCAGAAATGCATCAGATTCGCAAGCTCTAGCAATTATTTTGTAAAACTGATCAAATGCGTATTCCAAATTGTAGACGCGCCACCGACTTTGCCAGCGAAACAGCGCTATTAGCCGCGAAATACGAACCAGAGTACCGAAAACGATACGAAATGATTGTTGTGCGAGCTTTTGTATCGTTTTTCACTTCGTCAAATAGAATTCTCAAGGCGCGGTTTTATAAGCTCCGGCAATTTCATCAATTTGCTCGAACTGTCCGTCACATCGCCTCGTCCACAATATGCAATTAGTTAACCGCGGATTTTTATGCGAAATAAAAATTGTTTGCGTCTATTACAAGAAAAGGGAGTTACATAAACATCTATATCTTCTCTGAATAATTTGAATCGGTTGTAAATAATGTACCAGTAATATCATCACATTATTTACGAACGATTATTCCATAATAATTTAAACAGATTCTCCAATGGCAACAGCAGTCGTGAACCAACAACTCACCCTCAGTAATAAATAATTTCGTTTGATATTACTATATAAAATGATGAAAATCCTGTTAACATGGTTCCGGGAAATAGCATAGAAATAATTAAATTCATTTAATATTGCTTCTATTTTGTGTACCACCAACTCATTATTGCCATGATAAATTTCTATTCATGAGAAATGCATCATAATCGAAAGCTAGTAATTATTTTGTAAAACTGATCAAATGGGTATTCCAAATTGTAAACGCGCCACCGACTTTGCCAGCGAAACGGCTCTGTTAGCCGCGAAATACGAACCAGAGTACCGAAAACGATTCGGAATGATTGTTATGCGAGCTACCGCGTCGTTTTCATCCCCGCGGGATAGAGATGAAGAAGACCGCAAAAATTTCCGGTTGGAAAAAAGATACCGGAACGCGATAGTCGGAGGAGGCGTATGCACACTTTGATATTCCCGACTGTGTCCGATGGGATCTCGTAACCGTATTCGAAAAGAATGCGGTCTACGAGGGCAATGATAACGATCGCAATACCCGTAGAGAAAGATTATCGAAGCCGCGGCACGTGAAACTGCTCGACGTACGATTATTGCCGGCCCGCAATACGGAAGAAGTACTTTTCCCGATTTCTGGGATTCCTGCTAAAAGTGCCACGGTAAAATCGAAGTCTCTTTCTTCCTACTCGATTCCAGAAGAGGGGCAGAACGAATACCCTAAGTTCTTTTATGCCCCATGCATCGCAACGAGGATCGTACAAGAAAAGTACATGTTGAAAGAGTTCCCACACTAGTGCAATAGATAATTCTGTCGATTAAGACATTTTCTTTCATCGGTTTTCTACATTTTTCGTACGGTTCCCAAAGTTTTTCGTTGAAAGAAAATTCTGTAGCGACTAGCCCATGTAACCAAACACGGATTACTCGTATATTTTAAAAAGTATTTCATTTTTTTAAAAAGGTTTTTTGTTGCATTCTTGTTGGGATGACGGGGTTGGGAGATTAAACAGAACTTGTTATTTAAGTAATTTATTTAAACTCCACCGCACATGGAAAAACTGTAGTCAGATTGTGAATAGCACATAACACAATATTTTACTTTATTCCGAAAAACAATTAAAAAGAAAGATGAGTTGTTTGTGAGCTGTGACTTGCTCGCAGGGCTAGCTTAAACGGACTGAGGACCTTGCCTTCCTTCTTGGGACCTTTAGCCCGGAAAAATGGCGACGCTGGAAAAGCCATAAATTGCAAGTCAAAAAAACCTTTCCTCCTCAGAGTGTCCCGTGCATTACGGTGTATACTCCAACAATTCATGATGCATTTTTTGGGGAAAAATTGTGTAGAACTGTTCGCATGTCTCGGGGAAGCATTTAGCTTCTTCGAGAGAAGTTTGTTGTGGAGTGTTCGGAGAGTTTAATGAAAGAGCTGTGATTACTCTGAATACGCGTGCCCTTTTCATTAATGGTGTCGTTGATTGATCAGAGTCGCCGATGATTGACGCCCGATTTGTCAGCGCCGCCATAGGAACCATCGATGACCGTCGAGATTAATTAAAACTGATGGGTCTAATAAATTGCATACACGTTATCATTTCCATACTATTAATATTATGACTAGACTGGGGAATCTTTATGCAAATTTACATTCTCGTAGGTTCATTTAAGAGAATATAATAACGTAAAAATTGATTCATATTTGATAATATTCACGTTTTATCTGATTGTTTTGATACGAGAGATTTTGGAAAAATTTTCGTCGAACAGAGAGCCACCGAACCAACACACCGCGGTACTTTGAGCATTTCTGTTCCCGAGCAGTTCGAGTGTTATTTTATATTATAAATACATACAGACACGCAGTCCAATAATTTACAGAAGGTAATTACATAAAAATTGATTCATATTTGGAAATATTTCATGTTTTATTCGGCTGTTTTGATACGAGAGATTCAAAAACGTTTTGAAAAATTTTCGTCGTGGAGCCACCGAACCAACACACCGCGGTACTTTGAGCATATCTGTCCCCGAGCAGTTCGAGTATTATTTTATGTTATAAATACATGGAGACACGCAGTCCAATTATTTACAAAAGATAATTACCTAAAAATTGATTCATATTTGGAAATATTACACATTTTATCAGGCTGCTTTGATACGAGAGATTCAAACAGGTTTTGACAAATTTTCGTCGAAGAGTCACTGAACCAACACACCGCGGTACTTCGAGCATTTCTGTTCCCGAGCAGTTCGAGTGTTATTTTATGTTATAAATACATGGAGACACGCAGTCCAATTATTTACAAAAGGTAATTACCTAAAAATTGATTCATATTTGGAAATATTACACATTTTATCAGGCTGCTTTGATACGAGAGATTCAAACAGGTTTTGACAAATTTTCGTCGAAGAGTCACTGAACCAACACACCGCGGTACTTCGAGCATTTCTGTTCCCGAGCAGTTGGAGTGTTATTTTATGTTATAAATGCATGGAGACACGCAGACTAATTATGTTGTATACCTGCCGGCAAGGTAATCAATGTTTCTCCAGCATAAGTGCGCGGGAGTATGATAACTAGACGGTGGGTGTATATGCAAATTTACATTCATATTCCTCGATCTACCGAAGCGGGATCTGAATACAAGTTTTATGTGGAAAGAAGGAGAGCAACGTCTCCGCCCGACTGCATTAAAATCCTTATTTTATTCTGTTTTACCTGTTGCGTTGGTCGTAAAGCAAACATTCACAGTTTAATGACACCACTCGATACGATCATTTTTCTTCAGCAGCGTTTTATCGCTATACTTACACGCGTTTACGGGTTTCCTTTCCTGCATTAAACGTACGAAAATCTACAATCGATGTGGCAGTAAATTGATAATCAATTTTAAATTTGACATATCTTTACGGACACTTTATTCGCAAATAAGATAAATAACTTTTGATATCTCGATTTTCTTTCAAATAAATGTTCAACTGAGAAAACATCGTGGATTATTTCTACGCTTCGTAGAAGCAGACAACAGACCAAATCTGTCGTCTACCTAAACTTCGATAGTCGCTTTCGGAGTTTGTTTTCCGGAACGATACTGGAAGAACCGTTGGCGGACGATGTGTTAGAGACAAAAGAGAAAGTCCCGACAAAGAGTCCATTGCTTAAGATTGAAAAATACGTCGTCGAAGGGTCGGCTAGATTGAAAAAGTTGCTCGATCGTGTCCGGGAAACTCGAGATTCCCTTTTCTCACCAGGAACTTTGACAAATCAAACCGATATTCGATAATGCTCACGGCTTCCTCCTCCGCGATTAACATCGACAAAATCAACTCGCAGCGAAATCAAATCGATCCTGACAGCAGATAATAAATATCAAAAACATTGACCAGAGTTCGGAACTTGGAAGCAACAGGACGAAACGTTAACGAACCCCACAAGAACCCGGCGCGCATCTCATCCGTTATTACAAATTTCGATACCCCATCAGAACTTTGCTTCCATATCATTCATCAAATGATTACAGGCTCCTCGTAAGTAAAATGGATGGCTTTCTTTCCTCGTACGATGAATCCATCACGATATTAGGGGTAGTAACATCGTTAGGGGTTCCGTCCCTGTTATTCCATGGAAGGCAAAGCGTGGGTGGAGTTGATTATTTCGAATCGAAGAAGACGGGGGTGTAGTAACTTCTGAAATTTCTTTCATCGACGAAACAACAGAAATTCTGCATTATCCCAAACTTAATTTAACGAATTTATTACAGAAAAAGATTGGGTGATTCATCCAACGAATCCAGGGTGGGGCGCTATAAACAGGTCACCTGAATAACTCGCTTGCTTTTGAAGATAGAAGGTAATGCATCAGACCAAACTTACTTGGTATCGAGGCGCTGGTAATCTGATGTTACTAATTTTTTTATAGGTGGAGACGTCAAGGAGATATGAAGGTCAACTCTGTTTTTTTTTTTAATGGAACAGTATGGTCTTTTATTTACATTGTGATAGTGTGTTTGAAGACGAATACAATGACCTATGATGAAGGTCATTATAGGTCACGCAAGGTCAACTGCAATAGAAAATAAATTGTCTGAAAGCACTCTTCGAACACTTCGACGATTTGCATGTAACATGTTATTTACGTATTCACTGTTAGTATATGTGTTCAAAATGACGACCTTGAACATGGATACATAGTCTAAAACGTAGCAATATTCTTTTTCAAGCATGTTTCTGCATGTCAACTCTTTGGTCATTGGTTTTCCGCGGTACAAATAGAAATTGACAGGTGTCAGAATATTACAAAACCGTATTCTAATCGGTAGTCAAACTACTAATAACATTTCTGGATACAGATAAGCGTAGAATGTGATTGAATGTTTGTTTGTGTTCTGATACAAGAGCGGTATACCAACAACCAGGGAAGACACAAAAGTATTTGAAGAGTGCTTTCAGACAATTTAATTTCTATTTCAGTTGACCTTGCATGACCTTGAACGACCTTCATAATAGGTCATTGCATTCGTCTTGAAACGCACTATCAGAATGTAAATAAAAAACCATACTGTTTCATTTAAAAAACAAGGTTGACCTTCATATCTCCTTGACGTCTCCACCTATAAAAAATTAGGAACATCATATTATATTACGAGCGCTTCGATACCAAGTAAGTTTGATCTGATGCATTTTCTTCAATCTTCAAAAACATGCGAGTTATTCAGGTGACCTGTTTATAGCGCCCTAACCTGTATAATATTATTGATACATTATTTATAATTTATTAAAATGATTAAGAAATCAACTTTTATTTTATAAATGTACAGTCTAATGACAAGTGTAGACATTTTCATTCTTTCTTATAACGCAAAATAGCAAAACCTGCGGTGTTTTAATAGACGACTGGAAGAAAACGATCGATAAATATCTGAACGGTTTTGAACCCAGATAATGGCGTCAGAAAACCGTTAGAGATCACGAGATAGTGCGAACACGTTGTAGATTTCTATTTCATTTGATGGGTTGTGTACAGACTCACAGCAAATGCGACATACGGAAGCGTTCGAGGCGTGACGCTGAAAATCCGACAAAACTTTCGACATTTCTTGTCCGCGAAAAATCGACGGGATCGCAGATACATTCGTAATTGCACTCGAGTTTTTCCCGTGGCAGAAAATTATTCGTGGGATCCGGTCGTCCTACTTCGAGAGCCGATACTCATACGTGACCCGCACGCGAAACCTCCCTTACCCCGGTCGTCCCGCTCGTTCGGAACGTTTGAAGCTCGATTTACTTGGTCGAAGGAGGGATGAAAGAGGAGGGGGTGGGTGCTTTCAATCTACTTCAAGTCATTCGTGTGCCGATTCGAAGCGATTTTCTGCCGGCGCGCTCCAGTTGCCTTACCCGCTATCGAGCGGAGAAATTAGGAAACAGCCGTGCAGTTTTCTCTCTTTGATTCGCCCCTTCGATAAAACCAACGAAAAAGAGAAGAAATTCAATCGGGCCTAGGCAAACAGTAGCGATGGGCATGGTACTTCTCAATTTCTATCGATTATTCATGGCGAAGTATCATTGCAGTTAAGGTACGTTACGAATACAATCATTAATATTCTGAAAGGTTCCAAAAGACGATTACATTTTTAATATTGGACCATACGACCTAGAAATTTGTTTACTATACAGGATGTCCCATTTAAGTTGAGATTTGTAAAAAATCTCGAAGACATTTTGGACCTCTTTAGATGCCTCGAATTTCAAACCATTTTGGCCATTTCGGAAACTGTTTCCGGGTTCCTCCAATTTTTAATAACAATTTTAAATGAGGACGAATCTACATATAAAGAACCCTAATATCCTGAAGCCACGGAGCATCACTCATAAAATTTTTAAATACAATTTTTCAACTAAAACAATATAAGCCTCCAAGGCAAGGCTACAAATTAATTTATACACCTAATACATATATACAACACAGGGTGTCCCATTTAAGTTGAGATTGTAAAAAATCTCGAAGACATGTAATTTAAAAAAACAAACCGACACACGTCCTTTAGCGTTTCAAGTGAGGAGTCAGATGGCACTACTAGTTTTTTAATGCGTGAGCGTATTCAAGGCTATTTGAAGGTCATTTTGTCTTTTTTTATCATAAACCAAGACAGAAAAATGTTTCAAACAAATGTTGCGCATTATTTTACGTAGAATATGATTCCGAAATAAAGAATATGAGTTTATGATTAAAAAAAGATAAAATGACCTTGAAATAACCTTGAGAACGTCCTCGCATTAAAAAACTAGTAGTGCCATCAGACTTCCCACACGATACACTAAAGGACACGTGTCAGTTTGTTTTTCTTAAATCACATGTCTTCGAGATTTTTTACAATATCAACAGAAATGGGACATCCTGTATAATATAAAAAATTTCCAAAATTATAATTAGTCGGAATTTCAGCACCTTCGTTGCACAAATAAAGTATATATACAGTGTGTCATTCATTTAGAGTAGACATTTCCAGCATCTACTTTGCCATATGGTATGATTGAAGTGTAAAGTGTTAACAAGAACATGGACGGTCAGCTCGGTCCTCATCCGTTTCCAGGCGAGCGCGTCTGAATCGCGCGTTATCGAAGAGCCGGCTGCCACTGTCGGCAGCCATGTCGCTCGACACTTGTGCATTATTCATTAAAAATGTCCGCAGTGTAAATTCCACGAGCATTCACACGACGGCCCTGTCTCCGGAAAGATAATATCGCGGCGGTCGAAGTTTCGCGGACGGGCCACACCGATCCCGATAACGAAGGGGCCGGCGTAACGCGATCTCACGGTGACCGGTTCCTTAGAATCTTCGCTTTCCTTACAAATGGATTCACTGGACGGTGCTAATAATTCGTCCCACCCTCTCCCTCTCCCCATCGCTGTCTCCCTGTACCTTCGCATCCCTCCGTCCTTCCAGGCCCGCAACAATGGGCAAGCTTAAGCCCGGAGACTTGGCTGCAACTTCGATCGTTATCGTCGTCCTTCTTTTCCATTCGTTCGCCTCGCGAGCCCGTTAACGAACGTCCGCGGAAGTTCCCGCGTGCCACCCGCGCCGTCCGAGCCACGATGGTTTCAGTGCTCGTTAATAAAATTAATTACAACGACGACGGTGAAAAGAGTGACAAAGCCGCGGGCACCGCGCCGGACCGCCCCATTCGCAACTTAAATTTCGGCCAAGATCGAAACGACCGGGTACTCCAGCTGGGGGAAACTTTTAGATCATTCTACGTTCTTCGTTATTAATCTGAGAATTAATTTAGCTCCGGACAAGGGTCCTTCGATAATAGAACCATAGAAAAACTTTTGTATGTGTCGTTAGTAGACTGCGAATTTTATTTTATTAGAAACAAATAATGTTACGTGTGCAGATGTTTCGGGAACAGAAGGCCTATTCAAGAACAAAGGGCTTAACCTTATAGCAGTGAGACGATTGAATTTACTTAAACTTTGTACTGTTTTCATTATAATATGTGCTTAAATGAAGAAGGATTCAGTCATTTCCTATGGAAACATTTTTATAATTGCAATAACTAAACCTACCAAGCACAAAACATATAAAATTGAAACACCTGATAGGAGTAAGAAGATTGAATTTACTTGAACATTGTACAGTTTTCATTATGATATGTGGTTAAATGAAGAAGTCGATTCAGTCATTTCATATAAAAGCATTTTAGTAATTGCAATAACTAAACCTAAACCACAAAACATATAAAGGTGAAACACCTTATAGCAGTGAGAAGATTGAATTTATTTAAACTTTGTACGGTTTTCATTATAATATGTGCTTAAATGAAGAAGTCGATTCAGTCATTTCATATGAAAGCATTTTAGTAATTGCAATAACTAAACCTAAACCACAAAACATATAAAGGTGAAACACCTTATAGCAGTGAGAAGATTGAATTTACTTAAACTTTGTACGGTTTTCATTATAATATGTGCTTAAATGAAGAAGTCGATTCAGTCATTTCCTATGAAAGCATTTTTATAATTGCAATAACCATGAAATGGAAAACCGGTCGTTTGACCGTGGTAAGTTTAGCGTTAATCAAAATTGAAAAGAATTAGGGCTCTTTTGAAGATGCAGCGAGTTGCATAAATTCCAAGAATCCAAATCTAATCAGAAGTAGTACGTTTATCCCGAATTTGGTCCTATATAAGGGACATTAATCCTTCTATTAATTGGGGGTATCAAGTGAACTTAACGCAGTACTAATCGTATAACGTCGCGAGTCAGTTCGAGCAAGATCGAGTAACTAAAGTCCTTTCCAAGCAGTTTTACCAGACAGTGCCTATAACGTCCGTGATCGCCCCCGCATTTCTCGGTGCGTTAAAACTGAGAATATTAAATAGACAAACCACGACAGACTACACAAACCAATTGTATTTCCCAGAGATTAATTAGAATATATAGTTCAATGTTAATAAATTAGAGTGTATCTTCATTATTCACATCCTCTTCAGAGTTCCAGTAGTTGGTATTCCACGACGATACACTTTTGCCGCTCGAGGTGTATCTAGTTAATTTCTACATGTTACGAGTCAACATTAAAAATCAAACAATCCTCACGCATAGCTTCCCTAACCCTCGGCTCATAACAATGTCAAACGATGTTTTTCAAAGTTCGCGCGTCAAGGAAATACGCCGCGGGGATTCTCGCCGGAACGGGGTCACGTATTAAAGTTTCAACCTGGCCGGACTTTATTAGACAGGTCGAATGAACGCCGGGTCAAAGGTACTCGTTTATATTTCACCTTGCCGTTATCGTGGAAACGAGTCGAGGCGCTGCGACCTTTAACTGGAGCCGGCGGCGGTGGTGGTGGCAGACACGCCCGGCCAGCCGGCTCAACGAAATTAAACGAACCCGGCTCTCTCCCGTGTCGATAACGAAACAACCGACGCTTGTTACTATCTCGAGGAACCCGGGCCCGCTTGTAGCACGTGTCGGGAACAGATACGCCATGCCAGTTTCCCCCCTCGATGGAACATTTGCCTTCTGCAGATCGGAGCTGCTTGGGAAACGTTTCGTTTCGTTTCGACCGGCAGAGCTCGTTTATTAGGAGGTACTGTGCGTGACTCACAAGGCGTCTCGCGAAAGGAGTGCGGAGCTGATTGGTCGGAGTGGAAGGGGCACGCGTCATTTGACACGCATTATCATTCGACAAAATTGAAGGATCGCACTGTGGTATAAAAGTCAGTTCTAGCGCGAATAAATTAAAAATACCAACTAACGTAAATCTGTTAAAATTTATACTTGTATGATAGTTTGATATGTATACTACAATAATAAAACTAAAATTAGTAAATCACATCACCGTATTATTGTTGGCAAGACTGTCAACATTCCAGTAACCACAGTTTGTTTTTCTGCGTTAGCTAATTGTTACTTCTTATAATCACAATATATCGAGTTCTTTCTTGAAGTGTGCATAAATTGTGTTAGTATCTTGTTATATGTAATATTATCAGAATGGCTGTAACTGGAAATGGTAGGTTTACGTTTCCTTCACACACTTTATGATATATTCTACGAACTAATACTTTTTAAGAAAAATTATTAGAATGACTCCAGAACTGACTGAAGAGGAAACAAATAAAATTCTAAACCAAATTGCCAATTTACAAACTTTTGTATATAAAAATAAATCTATTAATTTTAAATTAATATTGACAATGGTCGATGGCAAAGTGTGTCATACTTTAACGAAAACAAAGTCCACTCAAAGTTGCTATATATGTCTGGCAAACCCGAAACAAATGAATGATTTGGAAAATATTAACAATAGATTACCAAGATTAGAAACGTATAGTTTTGGAATTTCTAGCCTACACTCGTGGATTCGTTTGTTCGAGTGTTGTTTACATGTAGCGTACAGATTAGAAATTAAAAAGTGGCAAGCAAGAGGCGAAAATAGAAATAAGATGATAATAAGAAAGAAACGGATTATCGATGATCGATATTAAGAAAGAACTTGGAATATTGGTTGATCAGCCGAAACCCGGTTATGGGTCCACCAATACAGGAAATACAGCACGAACTTTTTTTAAAGAGTACAAGAAATCAGCAAAAATTACGGGAGTGGACGAACAGATTATATACAGGATGTACATTATTCTTCAAACCATTTCGTGTGGATATGAAGTAGATGCAGAAAAGTTTAAAGCTTATGCATTCGAAACCGCAAAAAATTTTGTGTCTCTGTATTCGTGGTTTTATATGCCTACAAGCGTTCACAAAGTGTTAATACATGGAGCAGAAATTATAAAACATGCGATTTTACCTATTGGTCAGCTTGGAGAGGAAGCGCAAGAGGCAAAAAACAAGGATTTTAAATTTATAAGAGAACACAGAAGTAGGAAGGATTCTGCGGAACATACTAACATAGATTTGTTTAATTATTTTTTATTGTCTTCAGATCCAATTATATCTGAATTAGGTCTGCAGGAAAAGTGCAGTAAAAAGTTACGTCTCGATCCTGAAGCTTTGCAGATGCTAAAAGCACCAAAAATTCCATCAAATACAAACTCTGACAGTGAATAATAATCTTTTATATTATATTTATAACACTTAATTATTATATTAATAAACAAGTAGTCAGAATTGTAAATTATGTTTTATTTTCTTTACTCAAATATTTAAAAGTAATTTTTACATAAAATGTCAATTTTTTCCTCGCACAATAATTAATTCGCACTAGAACTGACTTCTAGACCACTGTGGATCGCTTCGTTCAAAAATTTCCCGTGTTCAAAGCGTCGCAGCGTTGAAAAAACCATAGTAGAATATTCGCTCTGGTCTCATTTTAACGCTTGATCCTTCCAATTTTGGGATTCGTTGTTCGTTTTTCTCAACAGAGTATTTTACACTATTTTACGCTGCAGTATTGTGAGCTGGATCGAGAAATTTGGTGACATTTTACTGTAACTATTGAACCATAAGAGATATCGGGATGAAATTTGCACTAAAATTCATTAAATTATTATGCCTATCCACTGATAGTTATCGTAAGAAATATATATTTTTTAAAATAATTTTTTTATTAATGATTGAATTTTAATGTCTCAAAATAATAGTTAAAATTGTTTATTTGTCACTTATTTAGTACTTCCCCAGATAATTTAAATCAGCGGTGTCTTTGGTTATAAATTTCATATTATGAATATTTCAAGAAATACAAAGAAATTTTTAACCAGACATCGGTGATTTAAATTATTTGGGAAAGTACTAAATAAATAACAAATAAACAATTTTAAATATTATTTTAAGACAATAACATTTAAACAAATAATTGCACTTATATTACAAGTAACTGCAATTATAATTTCTTAACGGAAAATAATGCTGTTTAATGCAAGAAAAAAACGGGGCTGAAATCTTGAACAGGATCGTCAAAATATCACGAAAAAGATGATATTTTACGGGTGACAAACGTAGATTCTAAAATGATCAACTTTAAAAGCTCGGTGCAACTACAATTTTCATTTAATTTTATTAATTCTTCCATTTTTGAGATCAGTGAATATTCTAAAGACAATACCAATTGATTAGACATCGATATGAAATGTTCATTTCTTGGTAAAATGTCACTAAAATCTTCGATCCAGCTCACTGTGTGCCGGTGAGAAAGTGAACATTTTTTTATTTCGAAAATTTTCCAAATTCAACCGTTCGTACGAATGTCGACAAATTTTTTAATGAACGAAACCAACGTAGATTTGAAGATTCGAGTCTCACCTTTAAAACGATTGCTCGGACGGTACGATCTTTCTCCCATTGTACGTATCCAAATTAATTTTATTTCAAATGCGTTCGAACCAACATTGCTCAAAATGTGTTCAAGCGAACTTTTATTCGAAATGTGTTCAACAAAGCCAACTTTCAAGAACCTACAAGCCCAATCAAAAGTCCCGTGTTCGCCGAGGGCAATTTCGCGGCGACTTAATTGCGGTTTGATCTACAAATAAGGGCGTGTGGAATGCGCCGGGGCTGAAAAACCGAAGTAAAACCGTTTCACGTAGAAGTTTCTTTGTAGGGGATTGCGGAGGGTGAAGCGTGCGGTTCCACGGTTACCGCGTTTCACTCAAAGATCCAGCGATAAAATGGCGCCGAAGGTGTAAAGTGTTTGCGGTCATTAGCGTTAACAAGACTGGCGAGAGTTCTTCGGCAATCTGGAGGCGCGGTCGCCAATAGCAAATAGCGAGGTCCGAGGTTAATTTCGGTGTAACCGAGTCTGCGATACGTGTGCAGAGACCCGTGCCGTGTGCCGTCTACCGTGATTGTGTTCGTAGCGTAACACGTACCTGTAGACACGTACACAGTGATACAGGAAGAGGGGGGAAAGCCGAAGGCAGCCCGCAGCAGACACCAACTTCCGGCGGAGTTAATGTAGCTGCAACGCGTAACTAGATTTCACGGAGTTAGTCGAAGGCGTCGATGCTGTCTTAGCGAGTGAGTCCACCTCCAGGGACTGCGAGTCGGAAATCGGATCATGGATCTTGGATCCCAAAACGTGACTTAAAACTCAAGCGTGTTCGCAGCCTCGATCGAGCGCCTGTCCCAAAATCCGACGCCACCGAATTCGAGAGCTACGAGGAACAGGTACAGACTCTCTGGGAATTTCACGAGAAATTTCGAAGAAATTGCTGATCGATCACCCGACACTCCCTGCAGACTTGCCGGTCGATAAAGAACTCCCAGGCACTTTGCATTCCCTGGCACTTTCCGTTTCTAGACAGAAAACAGATTAACAGCACTGCAGATCCTGTCCTTTTCGGTTTTGCTGCTTATCGCCTCAGTCTACTTTCACGAATTTATTGCGCGTTTGACGGACTCGTTATTCAGTTCAATTGACAGTCTTCATCGTTATTTATACAAGCTGTTCAACTGCAGGTGGGAGAAAATTTAAGGGGTGGTTCTCCATGATAATATAAGTCGAAAATGAAGAATAAAAAAATTGCAATATCGGCTTTGTTATTTAGTTATTAACCCTTAGCACTAGAGTGGCAACTCTGAGGCAGCACTAAAAGTTGCTGTACCATTATTCAAAGTATTGTTTACATTATTAAATATATTGGTATCTAATCAATTACTACACATGTAAGTATTCTATGAGGTATTAGAATGGAAATATTCTAGGTCAGAAGAAATGTTTAATTTTCGAGTTAAAAGGTGCAAAGCTTTAAAAATTAAAAATCAGCCTAAAATGCGGCAACCAATAACTAAATAACGAAGCCAAAATCAGGGAGAACCACCCCTTAAATTTTCTTCCACCTGTAGTCGAATACCCTGTATATTAGGCCACCTTTTTTAAACGCCTGCAATGATAGTCCCTTTTATTAGAAATTTAGTGACTGTAAGTGTGGTAAGTCAATCACACGGGATTGAGTTTTAAGAAAATATATACATATATTTATTGAACACAAAGATATTAACAAATTGTTAGTATTATTATTAAGCAAAATAGAAATCTCTTTCACCTCGTGTTTTCTCGTTGTATACCGGTATATCTCGTTACTCTCACACATTCGATGCTCGCTCTCTCGTTGTCTACAACGCACTCGCTCTGTTAAATTGTGTGTGTCTTCTGCGCGTCCGAAAAGTAAACAAAACTGCGGACCGAAGGCCAGCGCTCGGTGAGCGAGTGCGAGGCCTACGTGTTGTTTTCCCACGGCAAAAAATGCCTCTGCGGCCGATGTGTGTGTGTGTGTGTGTGTGTGTGCGGCCGTGCGTGTGCGGTCTAGGCGTCCTAGACGCCAGTAGGTCCTAGGACGAGTCAGGCAACGCATCAAATAAACTGTCTTCCTTTGCAATTCAAATCGAATTAAAACTGTTTTATTTTACCCGCCTCCATCGTTCGAAATCGAACACGCTCGTTCTCCCTATTTACGTGTTCACCTCAATCAGTCACAGAACATCCTGACTCCTAGAGTGTCTTGTTATATTCAAAACAAACATACCGACGTTCACGCCATCATTCCCACTACAATATGTTTCTAAAACCAAGTTCACAGTAGTATCCAAGGTCATTCAAGGTCATAGATAAAGGAACCTTATAAGATTTAAAGTATGAAAGCAGAACACATAACCCAGATGCAACGACCAATTAAATATTTTAAAGCTTATCTTTTTTAAAAGTTTCACTTGTATAAAAAGGAAGATTCGAAGAATAATTTCGGATAGTTTTTGCACGCGATACAAAACAAAACTGCAGAAATGAAAAACTGCAAAATGTATCAACTTGTCCGAGTCTCCCCTAATCGCGGACGGAAACTTTAGGCAAGGATGATCAAAGACGGTGTCGGCGCGGGGACGTTTATCTGTAAGGAGGCAGCTAATGGAACCGGGTAATTACCCGATTATTCATGGAACGCGTGGAACGCGACGTCGCGGGTATTAATATCACGCGCAATTCATTTACCGGGCTCCGCCAGGTGAGATAACCCCTGTAATGTAACGCAGATGTAACGGTAACGTCTGCGGTACACGGTCCCCGGGAAACTTTAATAACTTCATTGAGTCAGTGCACGCAGATAACTGCGTGGCTGTGTTACCGAGGGGGAGCTCGCAAAATAAATTGTCGTGGCGCGTATTAACCCTACCGAAGGTGGGGCCAGCGCCGAGAGTAACTTTAAAGAGGCAGTAACAAAGTTTGCCGGATTTTATGCTGGATTAGATTTTACGATTCCGCGGCAGCCGTAGAGACCGCCGAAATGCTCGCAGCCGGCCGCTTAATCGCCGAACAAATTAAAACGGAAAAGAAAACTCGACGTTAATGCGCCGAGCGATGCTACGGCCCTGCACCGCACCGCCCGTGACCGCAGTTTACTGCGAAGTGCGTTAAAACATTCAATTGTGCTCTCCTTTCGCAAACACCGGGCCGAGCACGGCTAATACGGCCAGATTTTAATCAACCGTTGCGCGCTAAAAAATGCAAATTATATGCTATTTTTGCGGTTAACGGGCTTGTTTCGCTTTTCTTAGCTTTCCAAGGTGTTTAACATATTATGCATCGTTCGCGTCATTCGCTGCGGGAGGGAGGGGGGGGGGGGAGGGCGGTTGTTTTATAAACTTAGCCGGTGCGTAGGTACATGGGTGGAATGTTTCAGGTTACTGTAATCGTTCATCTTTAATTAAAATCTGCTACAGCTTTTTTTCACTGCAATTCTTTGTAAATGTCAAAAGGTTCGGACGAGATAAGGGCTGAAGGGAGACTGCTTTTGATGTTTGAACTGTGAGAGGCAAGTTTTACATTTTGATGAATGAGTTACGTTTAACTTTTTATATGCCGTGTCGTTCTAAAAGGAAAGCAAAATTTTAATAATCTTCGTAATACCCATACATTTTATGTTTCGGTTCGCAATATTTTTATAGGACAGTTTTAACATTGAGTTGTGCTCATGTAAAAAAATGTTCAACGACGCATTTTCAGTAGTATTACGCAATTGCTGTATGTTTTAACGTAGCAAAAAACCAAGCGAGAGGCATGTCCATTATTCTAACCAAATTAGACCAATCTCCGATGCTTCCTCATTAATTAAACACGCGATGCAGCATCTTATGCGTCGGCCACAAATCAGCCGCGACAAGGAACAGCCTAGCGAATCAGAAATTAATTCACGGTCTCGTTGCGCGCGCCTCGGGGCCGGTCATAAATTATTTTTAATGGACAATTTGCGCGGGAAGCAGGTGGTTAAATTTTGGGAGCGATCAAAGCGGTTATAGCCCCGCCGGGTTTCGCTCGGGCGATAGGCTTGAAAGCCGTCGCTTCTAAAGCCGGAAGTTGGTATTTGCATACGGGGGTGACGTCACCGTGCGCCGCCACCGACAAACGGAATATTCGACATTCATATGCATATCGGGGCCAGCGCCACCTTATCGCGCTTTGCCAATTAACCCTCTCCGGTGAAAACACGCGGTGCCCGCTCCCCCTCGCACATCCCCTAGCGATCCAACCCTTCTCTCACAGTGGGTCAGTCAAAAATCGAAATGTTGACCTCCGCAGCCCTTAAATGGACCTCAAAATGTACTTTAAAAATGCAATGATCCAATTAACACTATTCCTACCACGGCCGGTCAAATGACCATTTTTAAAATTTCGATTAGAATTTCCTTGTATACAACGTAATCGCATCGCCTTTAAACTACGCGACTTTTCCTAAAAAAAACGTATAATACGTTTTTCAATATTCACTTCTATTTTTATTGTTTGTTTTCTGAGAAAAATTTGTAGTCTGTCTTACCTACCACGACCGGTCATATCACCGGTTGAACGATTTATATCTTTTTGTAATAGTATTCTCTCGAAGACTCAATTCCGAAACAATGAAATCGTTACAAACGAAAGGTAATGCAATTGTGGCATGATTTTAGCGGAAAAGTGCCTTCCAGGGACTGGTTTACGGTACCTCCAAGTGTTTATTTGCCAGATTGGTATCCGAAGTGGTCCGAAACCTCGGATGTAAATAATGCGGTGAAACCGAATAAAATGTACATTATATACTTCTGAATACAAGAAACTATATTTTTATACTGTCAAATTGGCTATTATCTTCATTGTATATTAAAAAATATAAGTTGTGCTAAAGACCGATCATTTGACCGGTCGCGGTAGGTATACGTAAAGAGTCGGTAGGATTTTAGTGTTAAAAATTTCATCTAAATCCATAAATAGTTATATAGGGTGCCCCAAAAATTTTGTGCTTCCTTGAAATGAATGATACCTGAGGTCATGTGAAGTACAGTGACTCCCACTAATATTCGGACACGCTTAAAAAGACGACAACTTTTTTAATATTCGACCATACAACTTGGATTTTTTTGAGAAGTTAGAACAATCAGTTTTGTTACGTAACGTGAAAAGAATTTTTGAAAAAATTGCAATTGGTTGGAATTGCAGAGAAAATACTAAAAGTTATGTTTTACAACTTTTTTATGTGGGGTCATATTGAAAATATAGAAAACACCTTCCGTAGATCTGTATCAATTAAACATATTCATTAAAATCGGTCAACGTTGCAATGAGATACAAACATTTAAAGATGGTAGAAACTGCAATTTTTCACGATTTTCGGTTTCTAACTGCAATAAATCTAAGGATTCATATATCTTTCAATGCCTGTCGTTTTTTCCCACATCGACCGATTTCGATGAAACTTTTACAATTCATATAATTGACACAGATCTAAACAACATATTTTTTAAATTTTCAATATAGATCCACATAAAAAAGTTGTAAAATGCAACTTTTAGTATTTTCTCTACAATTTCGACCAATTGTAATTTCTGAAAAAATTTCTTTTCAGACCATGTAGTAAATTAATTGCTCTAACTTCTCAAAAAAGTTCAAATCGTATGGTACAATATCAAAAAAGTTATCATTTTTTAAAGAGCGTCCGAATATTAATGGGAGTCACTGTAACTTCGTGTGAAAAACAGGGACCAATAAGTGTGCGGCTATAGTTGAATGTCGCGTTGGCGTTGGCCGAGCCGGAATCCGTCCGCTGAAGCCTAATTGGTCCGACGACTGCTGGCGCACCGGACCATCTCTAAGCAACACGCGTGTAGGTCACGCTCCAATTGGTCCGTGTTTTTCGTTAATAACTCTTTAACAAAGCCGCTGAAAACATTTTCGCAAAGGAAAAAGTTGCTACAAATGACCTTAGGAATGATCCCTTTCAAGGAAGTAAATTTTTGGGACACTTAACAAGACATGGATTTTGTTCGCTTTCATACTTGCCTCACCCCAGGCGTCGCGTCGCGTCGCGTCGGTTCGACGTCACCGATGACGGAACTTCGTCGGCGGTTTTCGCACAGTGAACGTCGCCGGTATCTCGTCTCCAAGACGCACGTTGCATCCGTTGAATATGCATGACGGGCTAATGCGAAAATACCTCAAAAGTGGGGGAGTACGCGCGGCGAGACGACGCTCGTCGAGAATCAAGGAGGGCCCTTCATCCGAGCGACACGAGACCCGGATGCAATTCCACGGGACGCAATGCATGTAATTGGATCCATTCCCATCGAAGGAAAAAAAACCATCACTTGCAATCGCCCCGGTGACCGTCCAATTTACGTTCGAGCGTTGTCCGAGCGAAACTGCACTGCCCCCAACCCCCTCCCCCTACAACGCAACCCTCAAGCTCCGCTAACAATAAGACGCTAAACGCGACGAAACACGTAACCGGCGGAAATACTTTCCGTGGAAATTGTGTTCCCGTCGAGTTTCATTCTCCTTTAGGAACATTAAGCTCCCAGTTTCGTGGTTTCGAAGGAATTGTTTAATGCCGCCTCTGGTAAACGCGAGGATTGTGATCCGATAAACACGTTCCTTTTAATGCATTTTTGATTGCACGGCGATTTCGGTGGTGCGAGTGCAATCGCTCGTCGGCGAATGCTTGTTGCGGAGTATTGTAGTCGTTAGATGAGAACAGGGTGATAGACAATGGCCATTATCGAGGAGAAAACGATGGCGGTTGAACTCATCTAGACGCCATTTATCTACGTCGGTTTTGGAGACTGATGGTATCTTTATAATAATTTAAAAGGAAATTGGGGGCAGATGGACAGAAAACTGAATTTAAGTAAAGCTAGAATTAAACTAAATAATTTGTAAGAAACCTTCTTGGAAAATTGTTCTAGGTATAGTAAAAGTTAATCTGGGATAGTTATCGGAGTAGGTGGCTACGTTGGTTTGTGGTTCGTCGTGTGGCACTTCAGGTTAAGGCGAGGGTTGTCGTGGTACGAGATGGGGGATGGGCTTACCGCAAACCTTTCGAATTTTCTCTCAGTAATTATTGCTTAATTAACACCACACTTGGCGACATTCCGTTTCAAAGAGTCCGAGGCAAAACGGGTCGCAAGCAAGCCGACAGAAATCCAGCAGAATTCTAAAAATCCGATTAAACACGAGTAATGCAATAAATACATTCCTCGCCGGTGCACGACCAGGCGCTACCAACGAAATAAAATCTCCCACGGTCGCGCTTTAAAAGCGCAGCCAGTGTATCGAAAGATTTAAATTGACAACGTAAATACCGGTTGGCTATTACCGGCGCATAATTACGACTACAATAGCAGCGAGCACCTCATTAAACGGGAGATTTATTTCCCGATAGCCGCTATTGTTTGCATAAAATCACGAAATTTAGAAAAACAGAGGATAGTGGCCAGCACGAGGAGAGAGATCAAGGAAAAGAAAGATGGCGAGCTTTAGAGGACGCCGACGAGAGATCGTCGAAGGAATTCGTCCGGGGTGAAATTTCGTTGCGGTCTTTGCCGGGCCGGCGTAATTAGGGCAATCGCGCTGGGAATGCCGCTTTAATGGAGAACGATAAAACGGAGAAACGGGAGCAGGTGGAAATTTTTTTCTTCTCCTCGTCGAGGCCGGCCGCCGATCGATGGGAATTCGCCCTGGCGAACAAAAAAATACTGCGGGGGGGGGGATGATTCCGTCCTCGCGTATGACCAATAAGCGGCTGAATTTTTACGACACCCTGTTATCGATGAGTGCAAACACGAGTCTGGCTGTCGGCCAACCAACCACCCCCGCGAACACTTTCCTGCGCCCGCGGTTCCCTGGACCTCGATGGTCATTTCAAAAGATAATTCTCCGCCGGCTAACGACCCAGTCCGCGCCGCGCCCCTTCGTTTGCAAAATTTTGTTAAACGGAACCGGAAAACGAACCCAGCGTGCCTCGATACCGCACGCCGCATACCGTCGCTGGATTGTTCGAATTCTCATTCGTCGAAAACTGGCGCGCGCGCACGTTTTTTCGTCGGCTTCGTCGAAATTCGGCCCGCTAAAAAATTGAAAGGCTAACGTGCCAGGAATACGCGGAAGCCCGGCCGTGTTATTCGATTAAACATTTTCATCGGCGATATTTGCAAGTAGCTGCGAACGTGCAAATAATACCCAGCGCCATTCCCCTGTTCGTATAATTAGCTCACCTATGAAAAATGGCCGGATCCAGTGCCGTTGGAATGCCGATCGACTGTATTTTCGCAGGGGACGCGCCACCGCTCCGCGGCGCGAGATAATTTCGCTTGGAAAGTTGCTCGACGACGGCCCGTTGAATAATTCCGACCTGAGGGAACAAATGGTATCGAATGGACTGCGAATTGGACACGCGGTAGCTGCGAGTGTTCTCGCCCCGGGGTTTTAAAGTACACACTTTAGAGTACATTTGCTGTTTATGGCCGGGGGGAATGTGCTCGCTTGATTTAGCGCTGCGAATTGGATGCACAAGATGACGGTCCCGTGCCGGTTTTATTGCGGCAATATTAGAATTTTTATTTCAACAACGATCCCTTTTGTTTCGCCATAAACCGTTAATGGTCCCTGCAACAATTCGCATCGCTTTTCGAACAAGCCGTCAAAATCCCACGCTCGACGGCGTCTTGAACGGCCCGATATAGTGATGGGCGTGATACAAGTGTTTTTCATGATCTTCAAACATAAGAGGGTCATCCCATATAAGAGCTATTTTTTCTTACTCCTTTTGGGAATTGTTTTTTAAGGACCCTTAAAACATACAATCTTGAAACTTTTACCACACATTTACTGACATTTTAACAGCGTGTCAGAATTTTTTCAAACCAAAATAACAAGTTGGATCGACTTTACACCGTTCGGAAGACACTCGTGTGTAAAAAAAGTAGGTTGATGGCCACCATGATTCCGGAGGTTTCGATTATCTGATATAAAAAAATCAAACGGCATTTTAATTTATAGACCTGCGGCTATCGCCCGGTACCAAAATAATAAAAAAATATCGAAAATTGAATTTTTGGCACGGTTTTAAACGTTAAGGGGCTGTGCGCACCCAACTACCACCACCACCCTTCCCACTCACACATCGATAGATCCGCATATACGTATACGAAATGCAAGGGTTTACGGCAAAAGAAACTGACGCCTCAATATTGCAATTACAAGTTCAGACCCGGTCGATTATGTTTCCTAAGAGTTCTGGCCAGGGTCGTTCAGAGCCCAAATTTCATATTTTTACGTTGTTCAAGAGTAATTTGCAATAATCGGCAGAATACTTTTTGTCACAAGTCAGCGCTGCCGATTATTGCAAATTACTCTTCAACAACGTAAAAATATGAAATTTGGGCTCCGAACGACCCTGGCCAGTACTCTTAGGAAACATAATCGACCGGGTCTGAACTTGTAATTGTAATATTGAGGCCTCAGTTTCTTTTGCCGTAAACCCTTGCATTTCGTATACGTATATGCGGATCTATCGATGTGTGAGTGGGAAGGGTGGTGGTGGTAGTTGGGTACGTACAGCCCCTTAAGTTCCAAGTTTCGTAATTTTTTTTTCGTCTTTTTCAGCTTTATAAAAACTGTAGCAGATATCAGGAATATTTTGGTACGGGCGAGAACTATAGATGTGCTGACTATACCATAAAAATTTGAGCGAAATCCGTACAGTAGTTTTTGAGATATCATGGTCGCCAATATGAGAAATACAGTTTTGTAAACTCAACATTAGTCTGCTATGTGTTGAGAAATTGTCTTGGCTCAATGCCCCGAAGTGCACGTTGATTCGAATGCACTTTTCTCCAGCACAAATTGATGTACAGCTGATTGATATTTCACTGGTTATTTATTAAAACTTTAATTGTAATGAGGCAAACAGATGCTCCGTTCTACGTTTGTAACAGTCGAACAACTTCGAATATCGAAATATCCTTTTACCTGCATATTCTAGGAATGTTATAGAAGCAATTTGTGCAAAAAAAAATTTTTCGATTTTTTGGATCTGCCACATGGGATGACCCCCTTAGACACTTGTTTGGGTGTTTCGGTATGTATCAAAAGATAAGGAACTTGTAGTCGATCTGTGATACCAGTACGTGCCGAAATGATACCAAGTAGTAATGGTATCACGTCTTGGATGAAATTGGTATCGTTACATTCGCAATTCACGTCTTCACCGTTTTGAACGTATCAACATAATATTTTCATTCCATCTTCCTTTCTCACGCTTGATATTAGTAAATACAACATTTCATTATATACTGTCCGTCCATCACAAGAAGTCCCTCGAGACGGCTGAGGGGTCCGGGGGGATCTCTCGCTTGCTCCACCCCTCCCCACTATTTCCACTCCCGTATTCACGACCTCTAAGATCCTGATGTCACACGCTACACAGTAGTAGGACTTGTTTATTTTCGAGATACAAGTTTCCTGACCTATCGTTGATATTTAACGTTTAAGTGGACTTCAAAATGTACTTTAAAAATGCAATAATTCATTTAAATTACATTTAATTTTATATTTATATTTAATGTAACACATAATTCACGATTGACACGTCTTTCAATAAGTTACAACAAAAATTAGATAAAATTCATATAACTTCTACAAATGTTATAAATTGGTCGAAATTGCTAAAGCAGTCTGTTTGATAGAAATGTGTTAAACGAATGATCGTTACTTATTCATTTTGAAGAAATTAATAATTTTAGTATTAGGGAACATATACATTTTTAAAAATTAATTGAGTATAATTTAAAATAGTAATTATTTTTTATATACATATTGGTGTAGTTCGAAAATATTTCTCATTTGTTCTGATCTGTAGCGTTAAATTAAAATTTTAACTGACAACGAGTTAGAAGTTTCTAATACAGAATATGCGTGAAGTCACGTTCCTCTTGAATGCTGAGAGTGGCTCAGCGCGGGGATGTTTAACGTCGTAGGATACATTTGATTCTGTCCTTACGCTACTGGATCGCTCGCTTCGCATTATCTCACTCGGTTTGAAAGAGTCTATTCACTCTTTTCGTCACACGATCCGATTAGTGTGAGTGAGCGCTGTAGCCAATATCTCGCTAGAACCGATAATGCGTGTGACGCGACTCGAGCCCCTGCCGCTCAGACCAATCGGACGGTTTGTTGTCCCTTTGATGTGAAACTCCTACCAAGAGACTTCTTGTGGTGGACGGACAGTACTTGTCATTTAGTCGACTCGACCCCACAGGATTGTGATAGTATCGATAACAAACCAATCCAAGATGTACTTATAAAGGATCGAGGCCTCTGAGCAACCATCATTAGGGATCGATACTTTTTGATACCCAGAGAATCATACATGCTTGTGATACCATCATTCTTTGTCACAAGGAATTGATACCGCTTGAATATACTCAAGGCTCATCACTAGCCCGATATTCAAACGACCTCGTCAGACTGTTTAACTCGAACGACTTTACCGCTATTTGATTACAGAGCCCGGTAAAGGCCAAAACGTTCTGCGAGCGTTCAAGACTTCCGCGCAATAAGCATACACATTCGTTCCATCCAATTCAATTCCGAATGCGCGTGCACGTATCAAACGCCCCCGGGGCTAATGCTTATTGCTCCTAATTATTGCTCCGCTGTATTGTCTCCATTAATTGGACCGTTGGTATTACTGTTTTCGGCTCGCGGTAAGGATCGAGAGCTCTCCCGGACGAAGATCGACGCGGGCCCCTCAAGGATTCAAATTAGAATCGATCCCGGGGCGTCTATTCGAAGCAGATCAACCTGAAAATGCGATTAACCGTTGGACCGGCCCGGCCGAAAGCGTGGCTGTTGGAAACAGATTGGCGAACGCGGGCAAAGGCGATGGAAATTTTCTCTGGCGAGAAAACGATCGTTTTCTGGATCGGTTCGTTTCTCGATTGCTTCGACCGCCAATTGTTCCGGATTTAGACAAATAATTGAGATAATTACCGCGAAAATAGTATAATCGTTCGGGCCACTCGATTGAAAGACTGAGCAATTTGGACGCTGGTGCTAAATGAGATTCGGTGCAAAGGATTAGTTGCGAACCTTTAGAAATCGTTACGAATGGGATCCTCTAAATACTTCGGAAACAAACAAAAATCTCTATACAGGGTGTCCCACCCAATTTTGACATCTTGATTTTCTTGCTATTGTTACTCGTAGCAAAAAATGTTTCATTGAGAAGCTTGAATGGTATCGAGTGGAGCATATTCTGATGTTACTAGTTTTTTCGTGAGACGGACGCGTAAAGGTCATATAAAGGTCAACTTTGTTTTTTTAAATGGAATGAGGTATTTTTTAATACATCAATCGATGCAGCTGGACATTCGTTATAAAAAAGTACTAACCTATATGTATGTCGAAAAGTTAGTAGTTCAGGAGATATTTCAATTTAAATAATTCTAAAACACCATTACTGTCGTACTAAGACTTTAAACTATGCTCGCGCTCTTCCTTTTTGTGCTCGATAAGGGAGAATTACCTTGGAGCCGCTGTGATTGACTTGTACTACTGAATTCGTTCGGAGACACGCAGAGAACCGGGTAATGATGGCCACTTAACCAATGATTACAAAATAAGATGAAAATATGGAAATATTTATTTAAAGATACTAATGGAATATGGGGCAATAAACTAATAAACACTAATGAAAAATTAAAAGTAGAATTTATTCAAATTTGAACTTTTAGGACGCAAATGAGTACAATTAGGACGCAAATGAGGAATGTTCTGGAACAAAAAGATAATGATCTGAGAAATAATTGAAAGTCCCATGACGTTAACAATATACATAGATACGATCTTCGAGAACTTTCGAAAGACAAAAGCAATAGAATATTCCAGAAGATTTATTTTTGTCAATTTATTTCTTAAATACAAATTCCAACAGATACGCTTCGTCAACTTCAATTATTCATTTATTTGTACAATAAAAAACAAATTACTTTCGGATTCATCCAGTCTTTATAAAAATAAAAGATTATTTTTTAAATGGTGCAGATATGGGTGCGGTTCATCGTTAGGGAATACACCATTACTGTCGTACTAAGACTTTAATGGTTTAAAGAAATTTTATTTTATTTTGTCGACAAGGTAATGGTGTTTTAGAATTAATTAAATTGAAATATCCCCCGAACTACAAACTTTTCGATATACATAGGTTAGTACTTTTTTTTATAACGAATGTTCAGCTACATCGGTTGATGTATTGAAAAATACCTCATTCCATTAAAAAAAACAAAGTTGACCTTTATACGACCTTTACGCATTCACTCACGAAAAAACTAATAAAATCTGAATATGCTCCACTCGATACCATTCAAGCCTCCGCTGAAACATTTTTTGCTACGAGTAAAAAAAGCGAGAAAATCACCCAGTATAGCCATGACGGCCAAAATGAATTTTTAATTTACTTAGGAATTCTTGATGAAACATCGTACAATTTCGTCAATCTCCGTACAGTTTAGACGTGGTTCCCAGCGATTTTTGGCTGTTCTCCAAAAGGACGAACATTTGCGACGAGGCAGCGTTGACAATTCCGAAAGATGAATTTCAGAAGTGGTTCCGCGAGGTCGCTGGAAGAAGATGGTGTCTTCGAAAGGGGAGTACATGGAGACATCGTTCTTATCGACCAAGATTAACCCCTTCTCCTGCTAGAACACTAAAAAGTATAGTGTCCGGACCCACGTATAAAGTGTGAAATAATCGTCTTGGTAGCTCAAGGTAAATTCTAATTAGATAAAATCTACGCCTCGGAGGAACGAGCAATTACTTTGCTCGGCTCAGAAGCGGCGAACGGGCAATAAAAAGGGTCCGTTAACGATTATACGGAATTACTCTGGAACGATCGAATGAAACAATTTTTCGTAACGCCCCCGAGCTGCAATAAGGAAAGCAGAGTAACGATTACACGCGATTACCCCTGAACGATTTAATAAAACAATTTTTCTAATGGCCGTCTCTATAAATCGTTGACCTTTCAGCCGGGCGGTTTTTACCGTGCGCGCGCGCGCGCGCGTTCCGTTCCCCCATTAATTAGGAAAAGTAGCCACCACTCTAATCCGCAATTCTAATTGGCAAATAGATGTTTTACAGCCTGTGCGGGTAACCGCGAGACGGGAAATAGTGTTACGACCTGGCCGGCGAGTGGCCTGGAACGAATTACAGGGGACGGCTTTGCGCGCGGGAGACGGCTGCGGTGTGCTAATGCTGCGAGCTAAAGCTCAACGAGCAGCCGTTAAGATCGATATCGCGGAGCTTATTCGTCGGTGCTCTCTTATTATCAGTTAGACACCGTCCCCCTGGCTCTGATGAAATTTAAGCAACTGTTAAGGGAACCCGTCCCCCACGCTGCAAGAACGAACGGAGCTTTCGAAACGAATCGATCGCGAACATCATCCTGCGCTGTCCTCGCTGCGACAATTTTTTACTTGTCACCAGTCGCGTCAAATTGTACGCAATATCTTTGACAGACTCGCCAATCGACGGAGCAATGAGCTGTCAGGATTCATTGACAAGATTTATCGACTATACCCAACAGTTTCTGCGACGTTCAATATCACTGCGGATTTCATGCATTTATGACAAAAATGGGTAACTGTTGAAACAACAGAAATATGTGAAAACTTTTAGTGTTATCAATACAGTAAACGCTCGATTCTTGTCCAACAGCCGTGTTTTTCCCGGACAACTATCGTGCCCGGACATGCTTTTTAATTTATGACTGCGTCTAGCGGCGACCGCGCCGAGCGAGACTTCAATAGAGAGCCGAACATAGAGAAGGACAGAATGAAATATGGATCGCGTGACCGAAGCGTGTCGCCGTCGCCGGCACAGTTTAAAGGCCCGCGTGTTCTCACAATGTAATGACGATTAAAAATGCTTTATACTAAATACAATTGAAACTATATCGTGTTTGGTCTTGTTTTAATCAGCAAAATGCCAGAAACAAGCCAGTGAAAGTCCCATAAAAAAATAATGAAAATTAAGAAGTTTGAACATTCCATTCATGGTGTCAATGTAGTGGTGTTCACACCGATATACCCGAGCCTACATCAATCGTCGCCGCCTTCGTAGCGGCGCGGCGTTGACAGGCAGTGGAGTGGGGGTAGGCACTGGACAGGGATCGTGCCCACGACCCCGAACAAGAATCGAGCATTTACTGTACAATACTTTCGACCTACTAAAATTAGGAAAGAAAGTCTTCAAAATGTTTCTATTGGAGTATTGGGCAAGAAAACTATAGACTCTATTGAAAATATGAAATAGAACTTATTTAATTTTATATATTTGAAAACACGCAGAGAGGCACGTCTTTACACTTCGACAAAAAGGACGCGAATGAGGATTGTTCTGGAATAAACGGACGACGATCTAAGAAACAATTGAGAGTTGCGGGTCTCATAACAGCATAGATACGATTTGTTCGAAAGTTCTCGAAAGACAAAAGCAATAGAATATTCTACTAAATAATAGTAGATCGATTTTTGTTAATTTGTTTCTTAAATAAACTCTAACAGTTTCCTCCATTACTGACCTTGCGCGACCTTGAGAATCATTGTGTCGTATACGAATGAATTTATCTTGACACGCGCTTTCATATGATATTAAAAACTCCACGAAATAATCTGAACACCGAATATTGTCACGATAATTTCTAGATTCGATAAAGTCTCTAGTTTCTGGAGTCAGAGAACCCACGAGTGCAGAGGGTTCATAGTCACAGGGAGAACTATTTTGTGACGCTAAGCAGCGAAGCCAACTTCATGCACATCCACATTTTCATCATCGATTCTCCTCGTTACCCGTTGCGTTGATGGCTTCTACGTATCGTTACAGCCAAGAACACCCCCTCAGGCAAGAAAAGTCAGGAACGTCCCAGGCAAGAAAAAGCACGAAAATTCTTTCAAGAAAAGCTAAGACATCCTTCTATCTCCAAAACCCTGATTTTAGTGGAGCTACTTTATAAGATCGTACCCATTATCCGGTATAAGCGAAAGCCATGAGTACTCCATTGAGCTCGATTACTCACAGAATCATAATATATTCGGTCTAATACGGGCAAATCCCGTCGATGGGTTTATAATCCATTTAGCTGAGAAATGCGCAAGATAAAGCACCCTTGCGATCAGAAGAATTAAGGAGATACAGGTCGAATGACTTGATCAAGATTAAAGATGATGGTGTCAGTTATTTATTCTGCTCGTGTATCCCGGATTGTGTTTCTCCCTGCTTCTTTCCTAATCGCAGATCTGTGTTTGGGGTGATATACGATTCCTAAATAATTATAATTAGATTCAATGCGCGTAACAGACGACTTAAGTCGTGATAGGAGCTAAGAGGATAGATCATAGTCCTACGTTCAATCAATTTCATGAAGGATCATTTTCTTCGTGAAATAAATACTGCCAAGAAGATACGGTACAATGAATGGATCGAGATTAACCCCTTGCTCTACAATAACGTGTCTGACTCGTGATGAAGATTCTGAACAGAGTCTAATAAATACGTATGTTATTAATTTCCTATAAATCGAGATGAAATTCTATTTTGGTTTTGTTAATGTACAGTTATTGGAGAGCATGTATAGGCATACAATAGATATAAATTTTCCCATTTTTTAGTAATTTATGAAAACGTAAAATAAATCGTAGTCCAAGGGGTTAAAGACGTCATTATCATTTGTTCTGCTCGTTTATCTTTGATTGTACTTCTCCCTACTTCTTTCTTGATAGACAATTTATTACTACCTTAGGCTGATCTGATCCCTAACACGATTCCAGTAATTGTAATTCGTGTGCTGAATTTCGCGGGGTGGTAAATTCCGTGTCGCTTGCCTGCGATGATACTGGGGAACACTAACCAATTTGATGATAACAACAACGCCAGAATGAAATGAATTGAACAATTGATTGAGCCAACAGTTCGTATACATTTCAAACTTAGCAACGTATTGACACGAGTTCGTGTGGTGTCGGATTTCAGGTTTACTATTTCGCGATAAACGTGTTCTCTCTATCGTAATTTTCTGAGTTCTGCCGATTTTGATTGTATTCGGTCTATTGTTACCTCGTTTTTGTCGTGATTGGTCGTGTTTGAGTGGTGGTTTGTGGATGTGTCTAAAATTCGTCTAACTTGAAGGAGTGGTAAGATGTCATCGTCTCGTTAGGTGTGTCCACGTGATGTCATCTAACAGATCATCTTTTGAGCCCTTGCGAGGACAAGACGCGATCAAGAGAATTAATGTACATGGCCGTCAACTTAACCCTTTGCACTCGGAACTATTTAAACTAAAAAACGAAAGATTCTTCCATTCGATACAATTTTTTTTTTAATTTTTTGCATATGAAGCTAAAAAAATTTGTATAGAATGGAAAAATCTTCCGTTTTTTTTGTCTTGTCCTCGTAAGGCCTCAATAGATGATCTGCTAGCATTTTTTTGTATATGAAACTGATATAATATCTCATGTAATACCACCGCCATCTACACTGATGCAGCAAAATGTCGGATGCTCGCTGTGTCGGATCAGCGTGTATATGTTAGCGTGTATATGACATTGCCATACGACATAAAGACCGCAATTTTGTCATCTTCTCTGATTCTCTAAGTGCCCTTCAATGTCTGGAATCGGTTAGATTTCAAGTGAAAACCAACCCTTATATCTTCGACATTAAAATAAAATAAATAAAATAACTCTTGTTTCATAAAATTTTTATGGATCCCTTCACACATAGGGCTGCGAGGAAACGAGAATGTTGACTATCTCGTCAAATCTGCCACTGACTCTGACTCCATCGATGTGCTACATGTTCCCTTTTCCGATACATTTTACCTGTCCAAAACAAAGGCATTCCACCGAACCAACACTACAATCACTGATCAGGGCTCATTTAACACGTTGCATGCCACGGGGGTCACCGGTGACCGGCACTCAACTTGGCGGGGGCGCCATGGGGGCCACCGGTGACCGGCGCGCCCAGATTCATAGAAATATATATAGTTTAAGCAAATGTCAATACTTATAAATTTTTATTATTACCATCGTTAATGCAATAGTGTGAAGAAATGAATGCAGTATAAAACATCTAAAAAAAGTTTTATTTACACACGAAATATACATTTATTATCCGCGCATATTACGATGTGTGGTATTAAAGCATTTCAAACAAAGAAATGGTGAACCACCATAATCTTCAGA
Source organism: Lasioglossum lativentre (assembly GCA_916610255.1). NCBI lineage: Eukaryota > Metazoa > Arthropoda > Insecta > Hymenoptera > Halictidae > Lasioglossum > Lasioglossum lativentre. The sequence goes on along the minus strand of OU744364.1, from coordinate 19,152,959 downwards.
AAAAACAGTACGAGTGCGCTGGTGTGCGATTTCGCGCGGCTTCTAAAAATCAGTGAGTCGTGATAATTTCCGATTGCCTTTTTCATCACTTATTTTTAGAAGTAACGCGAAATCGCACTCCAGCGCCACGGGGGTCACCGGTGACCCCCGGCGCAATTACCATGTCAAACATCGTTATCAACTGTAACTTATCCGTTGCAGATGATACTTCAATATTATATGTATCGTATAATAGAAAATTCATCGTGGCACCACGGGCAATACCTGTCAAACTAGCGTGGCATTCAACGTGTTAAAGGCAAAAACTTCTTTAACCCCTTGCACTACGATTTATTTTACGGTTGCAGTGATTAGAACTTATTTGTCGTTACTAATTTCTTAGAAAAAAAAAGTTTGTATGTAATTTATACCTATGCAGTCTCCAATGGTTTCAACAACAAGAAAATATAATTTTGTTTCAATTTAAAGTTTAAAGGAAATTAGTAGCATGAATATTTAGTAGACTATCTTCAAAATCTTTGTCACGAGTCCGACTCGTTATTATAGTGCAAGGGGTTAAACGCTTTTTTGTTTCTAATCGAAAACCGTGGTTCGCCTTTAACAACTTTGAAAGTCTTAAGAGGGAATTTATTACCACTGTTAATCGAATCAGAGCCAATCACTACAACCTGGCCGCCTCATTGTTCCGTGTAGTCATTGTTGATCATACCAACTGCAAGTGTGGCTACGAACTGGAGGATCTAGGTCACGTCTTGTGGCAGTGCTGCTTATACGACGCACTCAGAACTAAACTAACTGATGATTTACGTAGGATGGGGTTCTTTCTGCCCCTCAGGGCCGATATGTTTTTTGCCAGACCCACCATTCGGGCGTGTTTGCGTATTTTCACTTTCTTGAAAGAATGCAACCTGCGTAGATAACCTGATATACTATTCTGTATTCTTTATTGTAGTCTGGAACACAATGTAAATAATGTCCAGCTGTATAGACCCCACTTACGCGTCTGGGCAAGCTTAAATAAAAAACAAAATCTCATGTAATATGTAAATGTCTAGTAGTTTATTAAACACGAACAAAAATAATAATGTGAAGAATATTAATAAGTTGTATTTCATATATACATTCATATTTCAGTGGTGCCTCAGAGTCACCATCCGAGTGCTCTTGATCGCGTCTTGTCCTCGAAAGGCCTCAATAGATGATCTGCTAGCATTTTTTTTTGCATATGAAACTGATATAATATCTCATGTAATATGAAAATGTCTAGTAGTTTATTAAACACGAGCAAAAATAATAATGTGAACAATATTTTTAAGAATGGCATAGCAATTTTCAGTGGTGTCTCAGAGTCGCCATCCGAGTGCTAAGGGTTAAACTATGACAGGACCTGACAGCATCAATGAAGCCTCCAAAAATCCAGCTCTACCGCCCCAGTACTCTCTCGAGCACAATGGACGTCAGAGTATCCCCGATCCCTTATCCCATCGCCTTTCAGCGCGATCATTTTCTTCGCCAGGCAAACTCCGCCAAGAAAAGCGTGCTCCTCTCAAGTATTTTTCTCCTCACACGCGAATGCCACTCGACGGTGTTGGCAAAGTTGCTGGAGTACCCTACGTCAGACCTGCCGAGCTCCTTCGTTCCCGTACATCTCCGTTGCAGGCGCAAACAAAGTCGTCCGCGCGGGTCCGGGAGTTCTCGCGATCCTGTTAATCTGATTTCATTGGGATCGGGTGGATGAAGAGGGAAACAATGCGAGACGGGGAAGAAGCTGAATGCTAATCTGGGGGAAAGCCTCAGCCGAGGCTTAATCGCCGAGGATATTTAGCCAGCGAGTTTTGATCCCTGGGAACTTTCGGAATTATCGGTCGGAAAGCAGCGGCTCCTAGCCGGAGACGGCCGGAAGAGACCGCGCCGTGCTCGTTTGGTTACCTAATTCCGTTCGAAGTTAAATTCCCCAGCCGCGGCACGTTCAAAGTGCATTCAGCCCGCGCTGCATCGCGGTGGAGCGCGCGGTTCGCGTTGAACGGTCCACGGCGAGATACATCTTCGATTCAGGTCAGATTTATTGCGAGCGATTGCGGGGACCAAATTAAACGTTCAACGTCGCTTTCGACCCTGTTCATCAACTCTTCGACGATTTGAGCTGTGCAATGTTAGTTAAGGGTATCATCCCATGTGGCAGATCCAAAAAATCGAAAAATTTTTTTTGCACAAATTGCTTCTATAACATTCTTAGAATATGCAGGTAGAAGGATATTTCGATATTCGAAGTCGTTCGACTGTTATAAACGTAGAACGGAGCATCTGTTTGCATCATTACGATTAAAGTTTTAATAAATAACCAGTGAAATATCAATCAGCTGGACATTAATTTGGGCAGGAAAAAAATGCATTCGAATCAACGTGCACTTCGGAGCATCGAGCCAAGACAATTTCTCAACACGTATCAGACTAACGTTGAGTTTACATTTTCTTTGTGTAAATCGTACTTGAATCTTTAAACGCGTTTTTCTCAAAACTGTATTTTTCATATTGGCGACCATGATATCTCAAAAACTACTGAACGGATTTCGCTCACATTTTTATGGTATAGTCAGCACATCTATAGTTCTCGCCCGTACCAAAATATTTTTGATATTTGCTATAGTTTTTTTTAAGCTGAAAAATACGAAAAAAAGTGACGAAACTTGGAACTTAACGTTTAAAACCGTGCCAAATTCCTAAAGAATCCCGTGTTATATTCCTAAAGAAGCAAGAAAAAATAGCACTCACATGGGATGACCTCCTTAAGCGTAACAGATAATTCTATTTTTCTTCAGAACCCGAATTTACAATTTGGTAACATATTTTGGTAAAAATTTTAGTAAACAAGCTTGTACCATCGAATAGAACCGAGATGAAATCGAGATAAACCGAATTTACAAATTGATAACATATTTTGGTAAAAATTTTAGTAAACAAGCTTGTACAATCGAATAGAGATGAAATCGAGATAAACCAAATTCACAATTTGCTAACAATTTTGGTAAACAAAAGATAGATTAACTTCACAATGGGAATCTGAATGGAAACAATCTGCACCCCCTCGTATCAGAAAAATCTCCGAGAAATTCTTCGAAAAACACGCAACCAGCACTTTCCGGACGTGAACAAGTGACTATATCAATAATACGAATTGGCCACTCCAAAATCATACACTACCACTCCCTAACAAGAGGGCCACCCCCACTGTGAGATATGTGCAAGGTCAATGCCAGTTGACCATCTAATCTCAAATTGCATCAAGTACGACATAGCCCGAAAAAAGTTAAAACTGAAACTATTAAAGACAATCTAGAGGAAAAAAAATTTCCTACCTACTACAGTTTATCAACAAGACCAAATTGACGAACAAACTGTTGTCAATTTTCCTATTTTCTAATGATAGGAATTTGGAAATTTATGTAAATTTTTTAAATTATTGTATATTGTGTAATCTTCTGTAATTTCTGCAATTGTACTGTAACTGTCGCTAATATTCACCAAACTCTTGTGGAGTGTAGCAGTTGGGGCGACTAGTAGCATGATAGGGGCAATACGAAATAGTTGATAGTGGGGGAACCGGTACACTGGTAGTGGGAGTCGTGAAGCGCCAGCGGAGAAGTTGTCCCAGTCTGGATTAGAAGAATCGAACGAATAACGTTGAACGCTATTTCCAACCCTGCTCTTGAACAACTAACACTAATTCCGTTCGAAGTTAAATTCCCCAGCCGCGGCACGTTCAAAGTGCATTCAGTCCGCGGTGCAGCGCGCAGTTCGCGGCGAACGGTCGGCGAGATCCATCTCCGATTCAGGTCAGATTTGTTGGGGTAACAATACGCACGTACACACGCGCGCCTCGAACCCACCCCCGCATAGTTCTATTCACTCGTTCTGTCATGCATCAAAATTCCTTTGTGTCGCGGCATTCTACCCACGCCGCTCACCGACTCGTCCGGAATTGCTGGAATATTTTCGTAACGAATTTGATAATTACATGCGACAGAACCGGAGTCAAAGAGTACGCCGCCTCGGAAACCTACGCACCCGGAATGCAACCCGGTGCACATTGTTGGCGGATTTATAAATAAACCGACGGACCCATGGAGAATGTTTTACCGAGCGTGTAATGTTGTAATCCGTAATTATGTATGCCGCGGATTAACTGGGTGATTGAAATGTTATTCGGATGCTCCGGAGACCTATCGTTGTAATGTCGGTTTGTCGACCCGTTCAATTGTGTTGCAATTCCAGAGTTATGTTCTAGATAATTTATACCGGCGCGGCGGTGGAATCCTTGTCGCACAATTTGGGGAAGAGTTGAAAGGAATTTTGGGAAATTTGATCTTATTATACAGAAAAACAAATGTTATAGACAAACGGGTGAAACGAATAATAGCAAAACGTTACAGAACAAAATAGGCCTTATATTATTTTACAAAGTTTAAAATTTTCTTTGTAACTCGGAACATGTGACAAGACTTTTTTATCGAACCAATAATTTATAGAAAAAATTGTTTGCTTCGACTTGTAAATTTTCTTCGAAAGAAACAGTGAACATATCCGCAACTGCCACGGTATAATTGAACACGCGGCGCCGGATTCACTAAACAGAAAACGTGGTTGTTCTTCACGCATCGAAAAATAAAGTTCTGTGTTTTCAAACAGTGTCAGCGGCAAGTAAGCCGTGGCCATTCTATGCAGCAAAATAAATCGAAAAAGCAGAACGACATTCATTCGCAGCTCGCGTCCTTTTCACAAAAATTATGCTCTCATTTCGGTCGAACGCACGCGCGATTGAATTGAACATCACCGATCTGCCCCGTTCATTACCGCACCATATATCTCCATTTATTTCGTTCGCGCACGCACAGTCTAGAGCGGGCACATAATAAAATTTCGTTCTACTATTCCCGGTTATTTTTTCACGTAGAATAACTACGGAATAACCGCGGTTCTATGTGTGTCACCGGTTACGAGAGACGAACAGCGCGCCTCGTTACCGCTGGACCGCGAATTTTATGCATTCGTGCTGCACAAGAGTGTCTCAAACGCAATAAAAATAGAGCGTAAAGCGGATTTGATAAATTTTTCGTCTCCTTCGCAAAAGGATGAAACCACTGGAATGGAATATTTTATTTCACTCGTGTTACATTCACAACTCTACCGTGCCGGTCAGGAAAGTGAAACAATTCCACTTAATTTTAATATTTGTCATTCCAGTAGATCTATATTTCGTGTTTCAACTGAACTTTATTATTGTATTTTCCACTGAACCAGCAAATTTGTGAAACGACAACTGTCTTTCCTCAAAGGGGTTTTTCGAATGGTTCGATAGCCATTGAAAAAGCTCTAAGGGCCGTTTTGACCATCTTAATCGGCTAGGCCCTTTATGAAATGATTTTAATGAGCTCTTTTGCGAACTTTCGGACGACCAACAGTAAATCCTAGTGGCAAGATTCCTCGATAATCGCACAGTCGATGTAATCGCGACGGTATCAGGTCGGCTTTCGTCGTCGGCGTCGTCGTCGCATGCACGCCGCTCAATTAGTCGTTCGGTGACGTTACGCGTTGCGTCGCGTCTAGACGGGACGTCCCGGCCGCGTTATCCGCAACCGTCATCCGTCGACGAGCGTGCGATTATTCAAATTGTCAGGGCCCGCGTACTCGCGCGACCCACCGTCTCACGTCCTAACCCGCCCAGCGACGGGTTAATTCGTGCGTCACAGCCGGAATAAAGCACGCTCGGAACGCGACACGTGCTTAGAATTATCCTGCCCGGTGACACACCGCTGTGTGACTCGGCTTTCGAATGGCAGCGATTGCACACTGGCGCCTGGAGACCTGTAATTGCCATCGTTTTACCAGTTCTACGTACCTACGACGAACGGCTGTCATACTTTATGTCTGCCTTTCATTTTCTTTACACTTGGCTTCGCGTAAGAAGGTACCTCGAAAAAGGACAAATTTAAGACTTTACTGCGCATATGACATCAACGGAACTTATTCATTGGCTAATCCCCTACTCGCACTCCTATGACCGCGCACGTCTTTTGCGTCACCACGCAGTGTTGGGTATAATTCAAATAAAAAGTATTGGAAATAGTAATTACAATACTTATATATATTATTCAAATAAAGTAGTATTTCAGCATTTATTTTATTTCTTAGTTCTACATAGAAGAATAGTTGAAAATATCTATTTATTACACATGTATAGAAGCTATATTTAATATTTGCTCTGTGATGTTTTAGAAATAATTATTTGAAATAATAGTTTTCGTAGAATGTATTAGGAATAAGTATTTGAAATAATATTGTTTTAAGGATATATAAAAATTAATTATTTCAACTAGTATATCGTAGTATTTTACTTACAATAGTCATCAGAAATATTAATTTTTTTTACAATTATTATAGGAAGTCGGGACTGACCGCGGAAGTCGGGTGATAGCACACACAAATGATTTCCGAGAAATGGTTCTGTTTTGAATTTTAACCACTTACTTACTCTATAATGTATAAGCATAGTTATGAATGTCTAGATATATCCATAGCTTATTTCGGTGAAAGATAGTGCTGAAGTTTCATTCCACTAATAATGGCAGAAATATTTATTTCAAGTAACTATTTTAAGTTCGTGTTGAGAAACACATAATTGAAATACATGTTTCATATACTTGGGAGATTAAATAAATATTTCAAATAGTATTTCCACTAATACAAAAATAAATAGATATTTCAAATTATTCCAAATAACATAGTTTTAGAAATAATCTCTGAAAATATTTTTATTTTTTATTTCGAATACTATTTTACCCAGCCCCGTCAGCACGCTAACCGTGTGTTCGTAGCATTCAGGGAAATATTGAGATTTTTATTCATTTATTTACTTACTTTTTCTATTCATTTATTTATTTACTTATTTAGTAGTTATTTAGTTAGTTATTGAATTAGTCTTTATTCAGTTTTTTGTTGAAGTACAAACGTCAAACCGATTTGAGAGGTTAACCATACAAATTACAAATTATTTGTCTCCTTGTATATGATTATTCATGACGTTGCGGGTGATCGAGTGGGGGAGCAGAGACTTTACAGCAAGGCTGACGCACAATAGATGCGCGAACAGGTATCTTCTTACGTGATGTCAAGTATAGTCGTGCAATTACCCAATTGGTTTAGGCCTGGGAAACGTTGGGGCCAGAGTCGCCAGATCAGGGGAATTCACTGAAATTGAGGGGGAAAAGTTGCCCTCACTCTGTCAGTACTGGATGAGTTTAGTGACATTGTGACACATACGCGACGGAGACGAAACGCGTCACGTGACCGGTGCGGATCGTCCCGCAGCCTTATAGATGAAAGTAGAATCTAATGTACCAAATATAAGGGTGCGATATATTAAAATTTGATACATTTGATATTTTTGATAAAATTTGTTGAGGATTTTATACTATTATTTAGTGAATATTATTTACTAAATTTAATTTTGTAAATATTATTTTGTGTGCCTATTAATTTCATAATGGATTTCTTTATAGACGTTTAGAGACCGTATATTAACTATATGCTTTCTAATATTGCTTTGACGAAGTAAAATTTCAATTGTAACATCCACAATGTCAGAAATGCGAAAGGATATTGCTGGCCGAGCATTGACAATTCGTCCCAGCATCATTTTTAGTATGTACGTCCACAGAATAATACCCCTTTGTCTAAAAACATTATTTTAGGGAGCTGTGCTTCGAATGCTCTGCTTCGTTTTCATAAGGGAAATTTTAGGGTGAACAACACTGAAAGGCGTATACCATGAACAGAACGTAGCATATACTTTAAATACGGTATAACAAAGACGAATTCATCATACTGATGTATACAGATTACAAAGTTTGTTCAGACTGAACGAAACAAAGCGAAAATTCTAAACTAAGCATTCCTTTTTCAATAATTATCTTTACAAATAGACAATTTTTTCGACCATCTCGGCATGAACTCCAAAATCGATACAAAAATTATCAAACTAATAGTACAGGAACATTAAAGGAAGAGCACTACGAACAAACTGAAGCAGACACATCAAACACAGGGAAACAGATGGTGACAATTGTACATTGTATATCACATCGACGCATAGAGATTACAAAGTTTGCCGAAACAAAACCAAACACAGCAAAAGCTATAAAATAAATATCCTTTTTTGAATCATCATGCACAAAAAATTCTGTCGATCGCATCAGCAAATATTCCAGAAACAAAACAAAAATCGCCAGACTCAGACTTACTATTCCTGTTGAAATGACGGGTTCTGATATAGAATTTAATTCACGATAATTGCGATTGTAAAGATGCATACACGAGGAATTATTCAACTTTATTTCTTTGCGTATACAGGGTGTCCCACTTGAAACTGCGCACGCAATTATTTCCAAGACTGTAGCTCCTTATAACAAACATTTCAAGTAAAACTTACTCTGTTTCGAGGAAGACATCTTACAGTGATCATGACTATGAACGACCATGAATAACCTTGGAAGACGAAAGTGGTACAAATCAGTGAATTCGTCTCGGGCTAAGCTACACGCTTACCTAAAAAGACACAGTTCCGTATAAAAAACAAACAGAGGTCACCGTGAAATTTCGAATGCACGTCCACCTAGAAAAGAATTGTGATTCTCCAGCGAATCCACTTTCATCCGTCTGTGAAACAAAGGGAAAGGAAACGTTAAAACTAACGTCGCAATCTAATGAACACGCGGCGCAGTTAAGCCAGTCTCAATGTAGCAGAGCGAGGGCAGTTTAAGGCCGGGTTTTATCCGTGCAGCAGCGACCGTTCGCATCGATTTCAACCGGAGATCAGATAGCGACGTTATGCTTGGGAAACGAGCGACCGAATTAACACGGAAATAAGGGGAACGGCGAGAAGGAGAATGAAACGGGACGGAGACGGGAGGCGTCGCGACGCCGCCGCGCCGCGCCGCGCCGTGGAACTACGGGCAAGTTAGACGTCGGCTAATGCCGAGGCGCGCAAACTTTCTTGGCTCTAGCTCCAGCTTCGTCTTGCTTGTCGGCCGACCTTGTCGCACATTAGTGCACATCCCGGGCTGAGTTACACTTCCGAATGAAATTATTTCGCGGCATAAATGGGAACATTGGGTCCTTTGCGACGTGGGAGGCACGGGGCCGCGTCTCGCGCGAATAATTTCGCCTGCGAATAATTGTTTTCGAAAGGAGACGCACGCTGAGATGCACAGATACGCTGAAGCACAGATACACGAATACGTCGATCAGAGAATTATAGGGACGAAATTGCCTAGTACAGTTTTATTTCGATATAAGACGACGACGTTTATTTCGAAATACGAAATAAACTTCTTCTTCATTTAACACGAAGAATTGTGTTACTCGCATATGACATTCCACTATGTTAGGTCTTTTATTAAAGGATCTATAAAATTGTGTAAATTTCCTGATCAATCGAGATGAAAAATTCATTCGCTGTTTCCTTCCGGAACCGCAAACACGCCGATTTACATAACACTCGTCGAGGGATTTCTTTCAGTGGAACCCGTGCGATGCACGCTAACAATGTTGACCCTCCTTCCAATGAAAAACCGTCCGACAATATTTGGCCAGCGTGCTACGCGCGGATCCTGTGAAAGAAATCAAGAAACTCGAACGAAATAACTTGGCCTGACCTCGGGCGATACAACCGAACCACTCTGGAGCTTGCGGACGCTGGCTAATGCTACTGCGGGACGAAGTTTACCAGCGATCATGCTCCCTCTGGTTCTTCTGCTTCCATTTTTGTACAAGACAACACACATTGAACAAGGTTTCCTAAAAATGTTGTACTTCCTCGAAAAAGATCATTCCCAAGATCATTTGGTCACTTCAAATTACCTTAGAAATCATCCCTTTAAAGTAGAGATATCCATTTCACGTATATTGAAAATACACGTGTACACGTGTCATTAATTATATCCGTGCAGAAGTCCGAATACTATTTAATACACGGATATGCGTATACTGAAATACACGTGTTCACGTGTATCAAAATATCCGAATAATACGCGTATAACTATGAACTTGAATATACAAGTACACGGATACCCGGATCGTACATTGAGATATACAAGAGTTAACGTGATAGGTTGCGAAAATGGACAAACATCATAATTTCTGTTAATAAACCGTAATCAATTAACTGTTTATTTTGATGAAGAAAAACCCAAGTGTTTACATTTTCTGGCAAAAGACGATTCCTTTTTCCTGTGACACGCGTGTACCCATGAACTCCAATACACCGATAACACACGTGTATTGAAAATAACAGATGCCTGTGTAGTATCCGCGTATTTCAATATACGTTTACCGGTGTATTATCCGTGTATTTCGATATATTTTGTACACGTTTACTACAGTACCCGTGTATCCGTGTATAAAGAAGCACACGGATTAAAATACGGATATATATTAGTACTCCTGAACGAGTGAATACGTGTATCTCCAATACACGTCCAAAACCGTAATCTCTACTTTCAAGGAAGTACAACAGTTTTGGGACACCCTATATATTTATATACCTCAGCATATTGAAGAGGGCTTTGATTTATATCAAATGTCTCGACTGTTACTATGAAGTGGTTTTGGAAGAAGTTCGCGCTGTAAATAAGTAATTTCGTGAGATAAGGTTTTCTTAGGATTAAGTCTTTAATGTTGAAACTGTGTAAAGGTGAAGATCGAGTAACACGGTTTAAACAATGAATTCTGTTGATCTGCCGCAGGCACAACGACCTCCCGTGGAACATACGCAAGTTCCTGAAGAACCAGCTGCGGGAGTTCAGGTTTGATGACTTGAGGGACACTCATCCCTGGTCCCGGAGCGCCTGGAGCCACACGGACCTCAGAAGATTAAAAGAAGGAATGGTCGCAGCGCAGGTGAGCTCGATAACAACTGATAATAACGCGTCCATTGTCCGAGAAAACATTAATCCGACAGACGGTGGTCGATCTATGATTTCTCGAAGAGTGTTGAGAGTCTCTTCAATATCTGCTTATTAAAATTATTGCAACAAGGGGCTACTTTCTATGTCCTACAAAAATTTAAAACTTTCATCCAGACAAAAGTTGTGTTCTTTTAATCCAGACAAAAATTGTGTTCTTTTAATGCAGACAAAAGTTGTGTTCCTTTAATCCAGACGAAAATGGTGTTCTTTTAATCCAGACAAAAATTGTGTTCTTTTAATCCAGACAAAAATTGTATTCTTTTAATCCAGACAAAAATTGTGTTCTTTTAATCCAGACAAAAATGGTGTTCTTTTAACGTCTGTATTAAAAATCGGACATTTCATATGCAGCAACCTAAAACTTATGTATTTGTCGAGCAGACAGTGCCGAATTATCGGTCGCCTCGTAATTTCGAGGCAGCGCGATAGAGCGACGTTCAGCTGCAAATTTTCTCGCGGGGAAAACTGTTCCCGAAGAAAGCGCCGATGCTCCATTTGAAACACTTTCCCGTGAAAGTCCTCCATTTCCCCGGGGCGATTTACGACGGGACGAGAATTACGAGCCACCCCCAGCCGCCTCTTCCCTCCGATTCGATGAAACCGCCCCCGCCGGGCGGTAAAAGATCGAACTCGAAGGAAACTTCACTTTTCCATTCCCCTTGTCCCAACGCGACGCGACGCGGCGATCGAACTATCGATTAATTGTCTGCGACACGCGACTCGTCGACCGACACGGGAAAGCAAATATCGAGAGAAAAGGGGCCCCCTATTCCTCATTATCATCATTAGATCTGAAGATTTCGACGCGCGATTAAAATGTTCCGATTCTGAGGAACGGAAGCCGAACGAAATTCTTTTTCTTTCTTTAACGATTTTAGTGAGTAGAAAATAATTGGGGAGAATAAAAATTTGGTCCCAATTTGACCCGATGTCTAGGTTGGACATAATTTAGAATCCCTGATCAATTGGTACCACTAATGACACTGTGAATATTTTTCATCGTGCATAAAGTCTGAGTCAGACTCGAAGAATATAGGGTGGTTCCGAAATTACCGTACGTAGTAAGGTGTTGTAGTTTTTTCAAAATTTGATTGTGTGAAATTATGCGTATAGACAAAAGCCTACTACTAACTGGAGGAACAGAAGATTCTGAAAAATGTGTAAGTACCTATACTTAACATTAGCATTTTATAATGTATGATTAATATTCTTACGTATAAAAATGGAAATAAAATTTTCTTTCATATTTCGTACGGGCCTAGCAACGAATGTCCCATTAAATTTCATTTGTCTCGAGGCACGCACACGATTATGTTCTATGTCATTGACACGGTCAGGTGGACTGTAGTAGTAGGCTTTTGTCTATACGTATAATTCCACACAATCAAATTTTACAGAAACTTTAACAGCTTATATCTCAATCACAATTTGCTATATATGGTTCCTTTCGAACTTTTTCTCTTCTCGATGAGTAGGAGGTGTTGATGTAAGAACAAACTTTAACAACAATTTTCTTTGGTATAGACAAGTTTGCTGCACGTTTCTTTTACAAATTTCCAACGATCCAGAGGTGTAAATTCACCCCTAAGACGGATGACCATTACTTTTTATACACCCTGTATAAGCGGCCGGGAGGTGATTCAACATGTAAAAACAAATCGAAAAGAGGGAATAACATTTTTTTTTTAATTTAAATGAAAGCTTAAATGGAACTCCCCATAGGGGGTTATAAAACTATACATTATAACTTACTAAATATATATATAATAAATTAAATCTTTAAACTACATTGCTTGAAAAAATTAAAGAAAAGATGACATGCCTGAATTTTGTTTAATGCTCCGTTTTCAAGTAAAAATTAGTTTGAAAATCCGCCGCGTGCACGTGCTCCAGTACATTGTATATGCAGCAAGTAGAATAGGTTGGTCATGGTCAGACGCGTCAGACGATTCCGATAACCGCACACGTATCCGCTGCATTTTCATTCTTCGGCCGTTCCTGGATAAGCGTACCAACTTTGAAATGACGATGTCTAGTACCATTCTTTCAAAAAATTCCCGAAAATTGCATTCTAAGCGTCGAACAAGCAAGAAAGCTGCCTAAAGTGAGCAAGTCAAAAGTTTCGAACAAAATGCCGCCGTCAATGGCACGACCGGACATTGTTCGGTGCAGGGGCCGGGGTCTCCGGGTGATACCATTTTTTTTTGAAACGCGAAAACTGTTCCGGAACGGAGTGGTCGAGGGTCGGTGAGCCGACGAAGAAAAGATTTATTTGATCGGCAAGCCGGAATGGCAGGCTTTCGTTCGTTCTCGAGTGTACATTCGCCGGTACGCGAACTTCTCGGCGCAACCTTTTCATCCGCCGGTGGATACCGGTTTTTACCGTGTTTCCGGTGAAAGGTGGTCCGGAGGCCGTGACCGATCGGCGGCCACGCGGGGTGGGGAAAGGGGTGAGCACAGAGTCCGGCTCAAGTTTTTCCCCTCTCTCCGGCGAGAAGTTAGGCGAAAGGATGGCTCGTAATGGAGGTCCGAGATTAATCCGACGGATATCGAGGGGGTGAACGACCGACGACGTGCTCTCTCTCTCTCTCTCTCGACTCGGGGACCGCGCGATAAATTTTCGTCAGTCCCCCCCGGTAATCTCGGGCAACCGCGAGAAATTAATTGGCAAAGTTTCCCGCGATCTCGTCGCGACGCCGCTTGGTTAGATCGGCGCGCGCGCCCGTTAATTGAATCGATTCCCGGCGATTTTTTTCGGCGGGAGATCGCGTGCTGCGAATTAATCATCCCAGCCGCCGACAGCGCCGGCGACGACGCCGGAATGAACGTCGAAAACCGTTTCGGTCTTAATTAATCGCGGCGTGTTCGCGCGCCCGCGGAAAAAAACCCCGGACCACGTAATTGAAACATCACCGGGCCCGGAAGAGATCGGTGACACGCGATCCTCGCGTTAACGCTGCTTCCGTTTAACCTTCAGACAGTCGCGAATAACAGCGGAACTTTGCAGACTGCGGAATATTGGACTTTCCAGGGGTAACACTATTTTTCGGCGATTCGAAGATCTTCCTGGTGGATCGACATTTTTTAACGACAGTGATAGGACTGTCAATTTTTAACTAACTAGTGCGTTCAACTCTTGAGACGCGTATGACAACATATTTGTAGAGAGATTGAACCAATTGCAACGTTTTATTTTAACATGGAATTGGGAAGAATGGGTATGACGTCCACTGTGGATCACCTGACATTAATGAGTTCACGTTTTGTATCTTAACACTAAACCTACCAAGCACAAAACATATAAAAGTGAAACACCTTATAGCAGTGAGAAGATTGAATTTACTTAAGCTTTGTACGGTTTTCATTATACGATGTGAGGCGGTAAAGATTGCCACCTGAAGTAACTTATTATTTATTGACTTCAGGGCTCATATTTTCCGAGATATCAAGGTGACCTTGAGTTTTTCAAATGACACTGTAAATTTTTTTGTGTTGCTATATTATAGTCCTTGGAAAGACGAATTCAGTGACCTATAACAAAGTACCTTCAATTGACCTTGAATGTCAACACGAAACATTGAAAATAAGTAATGCAGTTACACACTCTTCACTACTTTTCGCTTCGTATTTGGGGTCAAGGTCAATTGAAGGTACTTTGTTATAGGTCGTTGAATTTGCCTTTTCAAGAACTACAATGTAGAAACAATAAAAATATACGGTGTCATTTGAAAAACTCAAGGTGACCTTGATATCTCGGAAAATGTAAGGCCTTAAAAAATCGACCTGCGATTTTCTGATGAGTCCCCTCGAATACAATCATCTCAAACATTTTTTGATTAATTCAATAAATAATGCGTTATTTCAGGTGGAAATTTTTACTGCCTCACCCTGTATTTTGTGTTTAAATGAAGAAGTCAATTCAGTAATTTCCTATATGAAAGCGTTTTTATCTATTCATTATTCACGGTCATTTGACCGTGGTAGGTTTAGTGTTAAAAATTTTCTTTGTACCTTCAGTGCACTTGAGTGTTTGGAGGCAAACAAAATTAAAAGTGACCTGGCACTTAAAAATTTTTAACAACAATTGTCCACCAATCCAGAAGTGCAGATTCACCCTTAAAACGGGCGACTTTTTCTTATATCCTGTACGTGTTATACGGCCGGAACCTGTGTAAATATGATCGATACAAAGATAAAAACATAAAGATCGCGTTTCCCAGCAAGTCTGGCAAGTCCTGGTCTTCCGCACACAATTTTCACCGCTTCCTACGTATTTTACATGACGGTCGCAAACGTTATCGGAGCATTCGGGCCTCGAAATGCCTCGTAAAATGAATCCGACGATCTCCATTCGCCGGCTAGACGCCCGAAGCAAGCGGTACTCTAGGCGAAGATCCTCCGCGGCCAAACTCAAGCGAGCTCATTATCGAGATTAACATTTCCCGCGATCACCAGCCACCCCCGGTTCGCATCGGTAGACAGGGTGTGCGTGGAATATCGATTTCCGATCTCGCCGAAAACAAGGGAAGTCCCTTCGTCGCCGGCGTGTAACGGAGTCTCGCGAAGTCGGCCGCCGTTCGCGAAACGATTTTCGCCTCGTAAATCCGAGAACGAGGGTGTGTTCTTGTTTTAAGTAGAATGTGACGGATCGCCAATTTAGGTGGGCAAAATTCCACGTGAAGAAGTTTGAAATAATAAACCAGGGTAGATCCCGAACCGCGAAATTTAGAAAATTATGAAATTTTCAATCACAACATTTCTCAAATTCACTGTAAGGAGGTAAAATCGCCATTCAAAAATTCGGCAATTATTTTGGCTTTTAATATTGTGAATTTATAAGTAAATAGAGTACAAAATAAATAAAGTATTATATTTTTTAAAGTACGATGTATAACGAAAGTAAAAAATAAATAAAGTATTACATTTTTTCAAGTACGATAACTAAAGTAAAAAATAAATAAAGTATTATATTTTTGATTTATTTAAGAAAAACATTAAGTTTCCGGCACTGGGGGAACTCCCCTACATTTTCCTTTTTCCATAGCGTCTCATGACTTCGATACGCAATCTAGTTTACCGAGGAAAATGTCTTGAATATTTTAAAAAATTCTCGTCAAGGGTTACAGCCAGTCCCGGGCCTGGTCGGGTAGACGGGTTCGTAATGAAGGTCCCCACCTGTGAAATTGGTTTCGCGGTGAAGTTCGCGACCCTGCCGCAATGTTCATATCGCCGACCGGTCTAGACGGGGATATTTTTCGCGCTAACGCAGACCGAGGCGAACCAAAGCCCTGGTTTCCTTGGAGCCCTCGGCTGAATGCCGAATTTGATGCAACCCGCGCCCCTATACAGGACGCTATTTCATTCAGACGCGAGACTTGGCTCGCACTGAATAACCGATGTGACTCGATGAAACGGTATTAGTTGTATCGGCTATAGAGCCGACGCGCCGCACCGGTTGCAAATCCATTCGGCACGGCGATATTAAAACTCGAGGTGGCGACACCCTTTTCAAGGAACCCTCTTCCAGCTCGGATCAGGCGTGGTACCAATCTACTCGATTGATAATGCGCCAGGCACCGAGATTTTGTTAATAACTTCTTCAACCCCGTGCGGTTGACCTGACAGATACATCTGTGGTTGTAAGGAAAAACGCCGCATGTCACAATTTCAAAAAATTTGAGTTTATGCATTAATTGAGCTTCAGAGTATAGGATTTACGTATTTACTAAATAATAAAAATTCAATACTACCCCTTAATAATATTATCCTATGAAACAAATTCTATTACAATTATTGTCAATAAAAATTCAATATTACCCCTCAATAATATTTTCCTATGATACAAATTCTATTAAAATTATTGTCAATAAAAATTCAATACTACCCCTCAATAATATTATCCCATGAAATAATTTTTATAGAAATTATTGTCAATAAAAATTCAATATTACCCCTCAATAATATTTTCCTACGATACAAATTCTATTAAAATTATTGTCAATAAAAATTCAATACTACCTCTCAATAATATTAAATTTTCCTATGAAACAAATTTTATTTTAAAATTTTTCTTCAAAAGAAGCTTCCTCATTTCTTTAATGCTTATTGTTTTTAGTGCACCAAATAAGTTATTATTGTTACTTTAGGAAATAATGTTATATCTTAGCATAATTCGGTCAATTTTTAAAATTCATGAAAACAAATTCGATAAGCTCAAAAACATAATGCATTTAACCGATGTCATATACAAAGAATTAGTGATCAAAACTTTAAACGTCAATATCTCGAAAGTGAAAGTATGTGACATGCATATAAGACATATAAAATCTAATTCTATATATTTTTGAGCAGAAGCGTTATAGCACTCGCTCACAAAGAATAGCTGTTTAAATACAATTAAAGATTTTTTATATATTCGTACAATCTTTTTATAAAAGTTACTGACTTAAAACGTGACTTTATTACAATTGGTCTACAAATATTGGAATTCGGACGCCTGCGGATTACTCGTCGTATAATTTTCGACAATTTAGTGGAATGGGTGTTGCTGGTTCCAACAGTGCCGAAGGATTTTATTATCGCCCGGACGATCATTCTCGAGGATTTGAGAACGCATTCCATTCCAACTGTTCCGAGTCGGATCGCCAGAAACACCGGCAGTCTCGTTTTATCCGAGGGGGGTTTAACTTTAAGACGTCAGAAATGGAATCTCATCCAATAGAGCAACATCTGTTCCCTCCCTGGGGAGTGAATATACTGTAGAATCCATGGAGAAGCACTACCCCAAGAAAATAGCTTGGGAGACCTTTGAAAGTACCCTGGGCACTGGTGGCTCGTTAGTAAAACAGTCTCTCGCGTTGATCCCATCTATTAGAAGCTCGTCTAGCCGTGATTATCGCAGCCGTGGCTAAGCAACGGACAGGGTCCTGCTCTGAAAAGTTACTTTCGACGGTGTTCAACTAAAATATGCTCGAGAAGATTACAAGTAACGCATTATAACAATAATGTCAAGATGACATCAGTCTAACTGGGGACAAAATTCAAATAAGCTTCTTAGGAAGCTACGCCTGTAGGAGAAATTTAATTAATACCGTTGTCGCGGTACTAATTACTCCAAGAAAGGAAATATTGATGCTGCAACCTGTAGTTTGAAGAAGAGACGAGAGGCACACTGACAGTCGCAATAATTGTCAACTCTGATCCTGTTATGCTCACGTTATAGACATAAAAATCGTGCAATTAGTATAGATTACTTTCGATTTTTCTGTTTAAAAATAGGTTTCAGATAATAATGACATTAACAGAGCTGCATATTACGCAATACTAATGGGAATCCTAGGAAATTCGAAACAATTACAGATATACCGTACCAATTCAAAGCTTGAAAACATGTGACTATTTTTTATAAAATGGTACCTCGGGATTGAATCCTACTACATACTTCAACAAACAATTACTATAGCCCTCGAGCCTTCCTTGTTACAAATTAACAATTGCTGTTTGTTTTAACAAACTAGTTTGTTACAGCGTGTTTCTATCGACCGAGAGAAAAATTGTAAACTTTTGACTTGGGGTGTACGTGGAGCAGGCAACCAGTAAATTAATACCGTATTAATTCAAAGCATGAAGACATGTAACTATTTTTAATAAAATTCTACCTCGGGATTGAATCCTACTACTTCAACAAACAATTACTACAGCCCTCGAGCCTTCCTTGTTACAAATTAACAATTGCTGTTTGTTTCAACAAACTAATTGGTTACAACGTGTTTCTATCGACTGAGAGAAAAATTGTAAACTTTTGACTTGGGGCGTACTTGGAGCAGACAACCGGTAAATTAATACTGTATTAATTCAAAGCATGCAGACATGTGACTATTTTCAATAAAATGGTACCTGGGGATTGAATCCTACTACTCAACAAACAATTACTACAGCCCTCGAGCCTTCCTTGTTACAAATAAACAATTGCTGTTTGTTTAAACAAACTAGTTTGTTACAACGTGTTTCTATCGACCGAGAGAAAAATTGTAAACTTTTGACGGGGGGCGTACGTGGAGCAGACAACCGGTAAATAGTGCTCGATAAAGGAACGCAGGATCGAAGATGATGGCGAGCGATCTTCCGCAAAGATATAAGGTCGTGTACACATGGGTTCCGGCAATTTTCTTAGTCGTCTCTGGATGTCAACGCGTCCCCGAAGGTATTCAGTTTGCTTACATCGAGTGACTGGTCGACTACGTCCACGGAGGCTTCGTATGCATGCATGTATGCATAATATACATACGTAGACAGAAGCGGTGTACAGGTACCGACAAACTGTTCCCGCCACGATCCATCACTGTCCCGGTTAATTCACAACCGGAGGAGAAGGCATCCGCCGCGAAAAGGTTAGCGAACATTGATCGCGACGCCACCCTCTTGGACTGAGAGCAGCCTGGGACACCTCGAAAAAGGGACATCGATGCTATCGCATTTACAATTTACCACGTAATCACCAAATTGCCAAGTCTCTCCCGAGCTAATTAGCCGTAGCAAATTTTACCTGAAACACTGTCGTTTATTACTTTGATGGACTCGTTAGTCAAACATGAAAGCATGACGAAAAATTGCTTCTGAATCAGATGGACAGCAAGAACATTATTTAAATCATTTTTATCCTTTTTTCCTTCCCTTCTCTACTCTGAACAGTTTCACTATCTTTGTCAACCCGTTGTTTAACTCTTAATGGAAATTTTCTTAGATTTTCATACTCTTAATCGCTATACGAATTTCTTACATTTTTTTATTTATGCACTTATTCCAAAACGAGTAAAATAGAAAATAAAAAACCATAGAGATATTAGAAGAATTTAAGGATATCATTCTACAGCGTCTTTCATTAAGAAGTGTTTTTTTAAATTATAAAAAACGCTGTTTTTTTACAATTTACAATATTTTTACAATTGTACAATATTTTACAATTTTACTAACCATGTGTCGAAGAGTGACAACTCTAATCTTCACAAATAAAAAATAGCGCGAAGTTTAAAATGACATCTCTTAACACTAAAACTACCACGGTGAAATGACCGATTTTATATTTTTCGATTATTGGAATTATAAAAATCCATTTGTGGAAAATAATGGAATTTGCCCAAGTTTAATTAATCTATTATATTGAAAATTACAGACAATCTCAATAAATTTAGTGTTACCATTTTTATATGGCAATATTTACTAGATACTTTTAATGCTTGGTACGTTTAGTGTTAATGGAAAACCCTTTATTTTCACTTTAGGAGAATCATTAAAAGAGTAAATACATTTTCATTCAGCTCCCGTTCCTTGCAATCAATTTCGACAATTTTTATCTTGCTAAAACGTCCACAGTTTAATTCCAACTATAAAACGTTAAAGTAATATTTTCAGGAAGTTACCCGATGATAAAATGTAATTACCAGCCCCGGCCATTTCATCGGACCGCCGCGTCGCTTCGTCTAATCGCGCGGGATTATTATAATTTGATCTGTCGGCGGTCTGAAAGACAATCTGCGAGTCCCGAATAAATGCACCAGCAAAAGCAACGCGCTCGAGCAGAATGAACGTGCACAGAAACGCGCTGAAAATCCGGTGCACATAGTACGTACAAGCGTTTTCGATCGTACCCGGGAGGCGGTTCTACCGGCGAGCAATCTACCGCGTTTCCCAGCGACTGCATCCCAAAAGTGAATTCCAACCGATTCGAAATAACCCGTGTGTGTTCCATTCAAAACGGTCGATCTTCAGGGAATTGGGTATCTTCCATGATAAAAGTGTGCCGAAGAGAATACGTTTATCGAGCGGTAGATAGACGGTGAGGTGAGCCATATGCCTGGGGAACTTCCTTCCGGAATGAGGTCAAAACGCCGGTTTTCGAAAGAATTTCGAAAACCGTTTAACGACCTGTTGTCGAAAACTTTTTCACACTCCTGCGAGTTTCTATTAACCGAACGTTGTGCTCCCACTATGACGTCCAGTTGAAATTGTCGAAGAAGACATAAGCGTGGTTGTGTAAAGCTAGAAAATCGTCAATATTAACTTTTCTTTAGCTATAATAAGAAATAATAAAAATACATTTTTTATTAGCCATAGAAGTTTATTGTTTTATAAGTATAAAGATACATACAAAAATTAGGAGAAAAGAGATGTGTTCATCTTTTTATCGCTATTAGTGCAACCATTATTGACAGTGTAGCACTCGCATTAATCATTAAATCCTGAGAGGTCAAAATATTTTTAAAGTTAGGTAGCTTGTGCTAGGACTATACATCATACTGGGAAGTTAGATTTTTTCAATTGGAAGATTGGGGTTGTAATTGAAAAAATTATATAAATAAAAAATGCACTCTGTATATGTAGCCCAATGAAGTACATCAGTGATAGCATAAACGCTGATGCGACTTCAAATAAATAAAATTTAACCCTTAGCACTCGTATGCCATTCTTAAAAATATAAACATTTACATATTACAAAAGATATTATATCAGTTTAATATGAAAAAAATGAAAAAAAAAATTGTATAGAATGGAAATCTTCAAGAATGCAAAAATTTTTCGTTTTTGAGTTAAAATAGCTCCGAGTGCAAAGGGTTAAAAGACAGGGCCAGCGTGTGAAATTGTCAAAGGCACTATCGCTTAACCCGCTCTCGATTGTATTGAAATATTTGTGAACGGGTACAGGCGTAATTTTCCGTAGGAGCGCGGAAATGATTCGCGCGGGAAACATCAAAGCGACCGGTGGTGGAAGCGAGAGGTCGAGAGCGCAATATCGATGGCAGAGGTTTACAAACTCCGGCGCGGCGCGGCGGTTCTCGACCCTCGATCCGTTAATTAGGAACAGATCCGCGTGACGGAAAGTAAATTGCTGCTCGTAATTCCGAAGTAGCGGAAAGATCTTGCGGCGCGAGAGACGGGAAAGTTCCCGGGGATTGACACGGCGGATTCAAAGGTGGAAGCCAACCGCGATTAAATTATCGTCGCGTTGCAATTAGCTCGCGCAAAAAGCACGACGTTTATGTAGTTCACGCCGCTTTCCCGAGGAAAGTCCCGAGGAAATCCCGTCACCAAAGATTCCGGACAGGGAGGTAATGAAGTCGGCCAGGGACCGAGACGCGGGAGGAAGAAAAATTGTTGCCGGTGAATTAAGTCGCGAGACACGGGGTCGCAGAGGGAAAAGCGAACACCTGTTTGCCGGGAGAAACGTTGTCGCCGGGTCTACTCCGGGAATCTAAAATACCTCGGAATTATGAATTCGAACTTAAATGGGCTTCCCAGCCGACTAAATATAGCAGAAAACTTGTAATTACGTCGCAGAGAATTGTGCTGTTACAATGCGGCAAACTAATTTTTCTATAGATCCGGTGTGTTGCTTTTTAAAGTAGAACGTCACGAGTCGATTGCGCGGGGGTTGATACGTTCGCGAACGTCTGACCTAAAACGCGACCGCGACCGCTGCTCGATTTTCAGCTCGGCAAGAACGCGGGTGAAAAGAACAGAAAAGAAAACTTGCCCCGACCAACACACACCGACACCTACGTACGGTCGCGTTTTTTTAAACCGTCTGACCTAAAACTTCAACCAAGCTGGATTCAAACGAGACACGAGACATCTGGAAAAAAGAGGAAAATCTCTGGAACCGTGCGCATTGTCTCTTGATTCGTGGCCGTTTAAAAAATACTGAGACCGCGCGATCCCCGCAGGATTTCGGAACATCGGAACCCAAACGAAATCGGTTATTTGTCAAGATTTATGCCGGAAATACGAGGATCGGTCAAATATTGGGTTTTGCTGCATACGAAGTGTCGGATGTTAGATTGCAAATTTCATGAAGCGTTTTGATCAAGAAATACTACTATAGTCTGACCTTGAATGACCTTGAATGATCTTGAGTAATTGTAGTCTCTGAATTCCTAATTAAAGGGTCTATCGCAACATAGGTATTTAGAAAGGGGTGGTCCAGTTTAAAAAAATGAAGGTGACCTTGAGATTTCTAAAGAAACAAGGAACAAACACAAATATTTTTAAGGCCCTCGAGCACCATTAGGGTACTTTGCCTTTGCGACGAAAAAGCATTACATTATATGTACCCACAATTATGTGGTTCACCACAAATATATCACGTCGCGACACAATCCCGGCGAAATCAAGCATTTCGCGTTATCACGAGACGAAAAAGCGGTGAATTCTCGGGTGAATGGGTGTGCGAGGGTTAATAAAACGATAAAGACGAAGCCCGGTCGGGTATTTTTATGCGAGCTCACGTTCGCCGGTATCAAATCGAATGAAATATCACGGGCCGGCCGTCTAGTCCTGGGATCTGATACGTCCGTTTAATTTACTCGGAGTAACCGAATATATATTTCCTTAGGTGGCGCGCACTGCCAGCCGAGGGAATAAATACTCGGTGATTTATGAGCGCCGCCATCCCCGCCATTTAAAATTCAAAACGACGCCCGCGCCGCCTTCACGGCATCCGAGACACTCATTTAATACCACCTCCCCCCCTAATTATTTCGAAACTTCTGTCCGTCGAAAACCGGGATGAGTAATCGCCCATTCGCCGCCATTAGCCCTTTGGACGTCGTGTTTACTCGAGACCCGTCCGATAATAATCGGACGAGGAAACCGTATCAGCGGCTAGCAAGTTGCTATTATTTAGAACACGCGGTCACGCTAGCCCCTGGACTTTAGATTTCGCAAGGTTTCGCGCGAATTCTACCGCGAGTATTATAGCTTTGTCTGGTACTTACTTCAACTTTCGTCGTTGCAACTGTTGCAGTTCTGGTCCGCCTACGTGCCGTGCTCCTCGCAGTATCTCGACTCGGTCCAGCTGGCCCTGGAGCAGATCGATCTGATTCGACGGCTGGTCAACAAGCATCCTGAAAGCATGATCCTCGTTACTACAGCGGAAGGTAGGCTATTTTCCTTGAGACCCACCTTTGTCCACTATCCATCCTCTGTTTCAACTCCTTTCAACTTGCTCGCATTTACGAGACGATTTCTGCCGTTATGTTCCGAGAACTCCGTGCTGAAGTACCGAGAATAGCGTTCACTCTAGATCGACGCAGGGTCATTCCCATGGTGAATCGATTACTTTTTGCGGTCACCATCGTCGCTTTTGTTCTAAGTGAAATAATTGTCGATGTGAAATTAGGGGGGGGGGTTTAAGTCATCATTTTGCCTGTTTCGAAATTTTTTAGGAATTACAGGCCTTCGAAATTTGCGATTTTTGCCTATTTTAGCGAAAATAAACCACACTTACGAATTTTTATCTCGGGAACTGTTTGTCCGATTGAGCTATATTTTTTTGTTTTATTCAGAAAGGATTGGGCTATTATGAAATAATTTTTTGAAATTTCGAAGGCCTGTAGTTCCTAAAAAAATTTGAAACCGGCAAAATGATGAATTAAACCCCTCCTAATTTCACATGGACTACGACATATTTCAATTAGAACAAAATCGACGATGGTGACCGCAAAAAGTGATCGATTCAGCATGGAATGACCCCGCAGATATTTTGTCTTTTACCTCGATACCCTAAGTGCTAAATATTTTATATTCTCAAGTATTTTACAACTCTACCCAGGTCATAGCTTCGAATGCAACATGTTGAATTGCACGATTTGTAGACATCGGTGCTATTAAATCACGTGGTACATTGGTGGTAACATTTATACAGAATGCTATTACAGAGCACTCGCATTATCTACGATAATATTGCAATTTGGTTAACCTCAGTAAAAAATCATAGAATTCCCTAGCACTGGCAACACGTGACAACAAGTGGCAGCACGTTTAATAATTTGGATCAACGACGCGACGCCATAAGCATTTCCAGCGGTTTATATATTAATGTTATTACTATGGTTGTGTTGTCTTCAGTGCGTGCAAACTGGACAGAAACATCACGAATATACATATATATATATATTTTATGCAATATTGCCCGAGGGTGAGTTGCAGCCAAGGGCTGTTTAAAACATGGCCCATACATTATGGTTGAAGTCATGCGGCGGTGCAACTAAATTAAACTAAACTAAAATGAAACACGCACAAACAGGGAAAAAGGCAAATGCTAGAGCTTGTTTAAACAATGCTCCTTAATTACCTCTAAAATACTAAGCGATGTGGTAATAACAACAATATGAACACAATGCTTGTACACTAACTAAGGGGTTTACATGTAAACAAATATACTCCCGCTTGTAGCTCAATGTTCAGGATAATGAAAGGTAACTTTGGAGATTGAAATTGAGCAACGCAAGAGGAGGGATGGAAATCGAGAAATTAAGAGAAGGGAGAGAAGGGAAGGAAAATTGCCTAACACCGACAAAGCAAATAGAAAAGCACACCAAAAAGCTCAGGCAACTAACCCCGTTTAGAGGAGCGAGACAGTCTCACTAATTCGAGGCAGGCTCCCTCGCCCAGCTCTAACGATGCCGGAAAATAAATTTGAATGGTGCGCAATCCCTCGGCACCCGGCCAAAGCGATTTGATTTGGTGCGTGGATGGATCGTGATCAAGCCGCCTACGACTCGTTAAAAGGGTTTTTCGCCGGGTGCACGTCGCACATCCTCTTTTTCTCCTGTCGTCGAGGGGCAAGAAACGTCGACGATTAACGTTGCACAACGCTAACAAGGGAACCCCGGAGACTGATACACGCCGATCTTGATGGTTAATGTAATTTTCGTGAAAAACATACGATATAACTTTTACTTCGACCATTTTTTTATATCTTTTTCCGAATTATGAGCAATAGCGTATAAGGTCTGCTTCAGATAAAAGGGTTGATTTCTTGGCTAGGGCTAAAGAAGGCCTTCATAGGCGGGTATAATGAACATGTCTAGAATTGTCTAGACATCGAGTCTGAGTCCGTGCTGCGATCGAGTGGAACACTGTCATTTTTTAATTGTTTATTGGCATGCATGGCCCTTAGAATTAGTTACGGACTTGGGTACGGCTGAAAGTTAAGTGTCTTGTTTCGAATCGGGAAACGGACCAGCCGTACTCCACTCAATGACGATTGACGCATCGCAGACCCAGACTCAGCGGAAAGGCGACACCAGTTTCGGGGAAAGGTCCTTGAACAAAGGATCTTTGTGCAGCGTTTTACGAAACTTTCGTGAGAAAATTTAATCTCAGAGTCAGTAGGCATTGCACAATTTTGGGATTACGCCCCGAACTGGTGATTCGTCCCCTGTTTATCCCTACCAGGGAATTAGACCCTTGAACGTTAGTACTAGTAGAACATTCGGACGTACAACATCTTACGAATCTTGGATTAGTACTATTGGATCATTCGGACGTATAACAACTCAAGAATCTTGAATTAGTACTAGTAGAACATTCGAACGTATAACAACTTAAGAACATTGGACTAGAACGGTCAGAACACTGACCTTTTAACAAAACCAACTAGAGCGTTAATTGCCCTTGAACCAGCGGCAATCGTAAATTGGAAAACGCTCGAAACAGAACATCTGTGCTAAGTTCCATCAAAATTGGCGCGTATCAGTCACCGGGGGCTCCTTTGTGTGTCAGTAGCATCTATCTCGGTTGTCGCTGTTGTTTGCCCATAAACAAATTTATGTAGCCGGCGTACCTCCGGCGATCGCCACCAGTTTCGTTTCGTTTCGGGTCGGCGTCGAATGAATCGTTCGAAGCTCGGCATTAAATCGTCGCCGGGCGGAAACGTGGAAGAGGAACGACACGCGAGCAGGAGGTATCGCTTGCTTCCTGCGCTGCGCCGGGCTCTGTAGTCGCTGTTTAATGGAATCGGCGCCGAATGTCCCGCAACTCAAACACGGAAACGTTAATTGCTAA
This sequence comes from Lasioglossum lativentre, assembly GCA_916610255.1. NCBI lineage: Eukaryota > Metazoa > Arthropoda > Insecta > Hymenoptera > Halictidae > Lasioglossum > Lasioglossum lativentre. Next base: position 19,126,095 of record OU744364.1, on the reverse strand, counting down.
TCAGCTCTTATATAATGTAAACAGCAGCGTGCGCGCGAGCGTCTTGGAAGAAGTTCTATCTCTGAGCGAGTCGGCGAGTTCTCGAGGACGTAACACGGTCGACGGGCTGTGTTCGGGGGAGTCGATCCCCGGCGAGGATCACCGGGAAATACGGTCCGGGAGCCGGGGGAGCTTCACACGCGAAGAATATGAAATCGAGCTTTCGAGGTCGACGAACGTCGGGAATTACCATCCTCTATTTGTTCCGAGAATGGGCCGGCCGACGTTACACACCGGCAGAATTCCTGGCGGAATGCCAATGTCAGGGAGGGGGGGGGGGCTGCTCCGGCTGCTGGCACGCCCGCCGGGCAACATTCCCCTTCAACAACCCCCGGAGACACCCCCGGCTCGGACTCTCTTTCGTTCTTTTAAGAAAGAAGCTCCGCCGCGTGCTCGCCGGCCGCGCCTTCCTCGGATTTAATTAATTTCGCGACGCGCGAGAACTTCTGATTGGCTCGCGACGATCCGCAAGAGCATCGTCCGATTCGCGTTCATTTTGCGAACGAGGATATTGTATTCGTTGTTGCGATCTTCTCGGGGGCCTGAGGGCTGCCATGCCAGCGAGCTCAGTGATGAGAGGTAGAGGTACGATTTGGAACAGTAATGTTAATGGAACGCAAGAGTATTTTAAATAAACTTATGATGCACCCTCAACTGCGAATCTGTTAGACACCTTTCTCGAGGGTTGGATGGACTCTTGGACTATAAAAAATATAACGTTTTGAATAAAAGAGATTGAAAATGAAAGAGAAGTAACTGGTTTAATTATTGATAATCTGTCAGATCCTTAGGGAGCTATCTACGCACCCTCAAGTGTGAATCCGTTAATAACATCCCTTTCTCGAGGGTTGGATGGACTGTTGGTCTATAAAAAAATAATACTTCCAACAAAAGATATTGATAATGACAGAGGGGAGTTGGTAGAGTCACTGATAGCTTGTCAAACCCATGAAGGACTATTTAAGCACTCTCATCATGATACAATTAGAAACACCTCCATTCTTGAGGGATGAATGTATATTTGAAAATACGGAGATCGAAAAAGGTAGAAGCACGTGATAAAAAAAAATGAAAGGAGATGAACTGGTAGTAGAACTAGATGTATCAACAATCTATCAGACCCAGCCCAGAGGACCGGTGATCAGTCAAAGAGGACGTGCGCGACAGGTATCGGTCGGGAAGCCATTGGACGGCGTGTAGGCAGGTGCCGGCGCAAATTTGTTCCATTCACCGGGCCTCGAAAAATAAATTGGTCGTCTCTCTCCCTCCTTCTCCACTGGTCGGGATTTACGCACGGACGTTCGGGGGATGTTCGATCGAAGCACCAGGGACTTCGCCGGCTCGTGTTTGCTTCCGGTTGGCCGTTCGACGTCGCTTGTCCCTGGATGAACGCCAAAAAGTAGTGCGATGGAAAGCCACGTCGACGTCGTGGAAAAATCGGGCCAACCCCCCTCCCCCATCGTCGTCATCATCGTCACCGTAGAAGCTCTTTCGAGATTTTAGGGTGCATCCGAACCGGTGAAAAGGGACGCCTTCCGCCAGCAGGAAGCGGACATCAGCCTCTGGATGTAACGAGCAACTTCCGAGCCAGCAGGCTCACCTATTTTGCAATGATTCGCTTGAATCCTGATGGGAACGCGCGCCCGGAAGAAAAGCTGTGTTCGAGAAGGGCCATCGAGAACGATGATCTACAGATCGATCCTCCCGGCAGCCCTTCCCCGATGGAAATTCCCGTAGAATTTAGAACAGCGAGCCTCGGAAAGAGCTGTAAAGTTTGATGACTTGAAAGCATCAACGCCGGATAAAGTATCAGATTTTGTGGCTCGTACTTAGCTTCCACTTACGCGGAGGCGTTGCGAATGCTGTTTTTCGATGTGGGTGGAAGTCGTCACGAGAAATGAAGTTCCGACGAAGAGCAAACGAAGTTCCGGTTCGCTTCTGAAGTTTTCGCTTCGGTTCTGGAGCTCTTGCCATTTTTCTACTTCCTCGATTCATCGTGGGGTTCTGCAAGCACATATGTTTTTCAATTTGGACAATAATTTTGTCGAAAACCCTTCTTGTGATTTGTATAAAAGAAGTTTGTTAAGAATGTAAATGGTTTCACGGTACCTAGGTGTTCGAGCTTTTTCGATAAAATTCACTGACGTCTTTTTTAATAAAGAATTGAAAGAATTTGAAGAGTTACAAATAATTCCAATAATTTATAAATAAATGTAGCGAGCACTCTGAATAGCTGTTTCTGAGAGTACCTGCCAGATTCTCGTCAAAAGAGAGCAGTTCATTAAAAACCGGTAAGCGGCTCCAAACTTTCCGTACTTTAATATTTCAAGCATACCGAGGAATTTCTGCTTCCACTTGAAATTGAATGCAAACAGCTGAAAAATTCGAACGACTTGAAATAATTGCAACAATTTACAAATAAACTTCACGAGCAATCTGAATAGCTGTTTCGGGGAGTGATCGCCAGGTTGGCGTCAAAAGAGCAGTTTATTAAAACCCTGTAAGCGGCTCCAAACTTGCTGTGCTTCGGCGTTTCATGAAGTTTGAGCTTGGCGTTGAGATTGAATACAGACAGTGATGATCTCTTGAGAAATTCCGACGACGGGCTGCATTGTTCCCTCTCCGTAAACGTGGAGGATTGAAAAATGATTACTTCGAGGACGACAGCAACAGAAACGGCGATGATTGCGGCGTCGATACAGCACTCGGCTTCGAACCAGTAATCCGCCGCAGCTCGCGAGGATGATAAGAAGCTGGTAAATCGAAGCGGAACGGGGCGGGTAAAAAAGCGAGCAGGTTGGCGCCGCGACGAGTCGACGACATTGACGGAAACGAGGAAAAAGAGCAAATAGTTTCACAAAAGGAGAGCGCTGTGTGCTCGCCCCTTGATCGTCTATCTCTCGCTTAAACTCGATACCTGCGTCTCGTCGACGGAGTCGGTAGGTTGGCGAAGAAACGGAGGAAAAGAAACTAGGGGAACCTTGTTACGCGATAAAAACGGGTGATAATTTTCCAAGGGCTGCGGCGGGTGCGACAGCAGTCGGGCGGACCGCGAATTTCTTCTGAATGGCCTTTCACAATCAATGTTTCCAGAGAAACCAAATAATCGTCCCGGATACGTTACTTTCATTGTACAGTAATTTTCTGGTAGATTAACTTAACGAGCAGCGGGCTTTATCAGTTTAGAAACTCCCACTAAAGCGACGCAAGGGCAGTATCTACCCTCTCCCATCAACCCCTTCTCTGTAGAGCCCATGATTCACCACCATAATTTGCTTTATAGACACCTTTGATAGTTAGAATATTTTATTAAATATAAAGTGATATATCTTTTTTATTTAGGATATTTCAGAAAAATTTTCTATTTCTTCACCAATTCGTTTAGTAAATTAAACATGGTAAATGATTATAGTAACCAGTAATTGGACACGTTATTTTTGTTGGATTGTTAGCCAGAAAGCAAAAATGAATTTAGTTACGTGTGACAATCACTGGCTTTGACAATAAACAAAATGTCACCGGACCCATGGGCCAGCGAGTGTTTCGTATACCTAACTACTTGGGTAAAAGACAGAACGTAGCCCTGGTCCTTTATCTCAAGAGGACAACGGACTTTTCCACGTTGCCCTTTTCGTTTTCTCTTCACTTCTTGTATAGCCTTCAACGCGATACGACGTCCTTCCGAGCTCTGACAAATAAACTAGAGTTTATAATAGAATACGCTGTTTGCAGTTTATTTAAACACCCATTTTCAATCATTTTTAGTCTTTCCTCTCAGAAGCAAGTGGAGAAATTAACAAAGCTTCTCAGAATTTCTTACAAACTGGACGTGTGTTGACATTCTTTGTGTCTAATTGCAGTTCATTATACTGCACAATTAACAAGTCTTTCTATGTAACCATTTCCAACATATGTTTGCCATTGTGTGTTGACATTCTTTGTGTTTAATTACAAACTGGACGTAAATATCCATTTTTCTCTGGCTGACATCCTAACAGAAGCGTTTGGAACCATTGAAATAACAAGATCACTTGCAAACGAACTAGTCTGATAGAAGCAGGGCTGGGTAAAATAGTATTTGAAATAAAAAATATTTTCAGAGATTATTTCCAAAACTATGTTATTTTGAATAATTTGAAATATCTATTTATTTTTGTATTAGTGGAAATACCATTTGAAATATTTATTTAATCTGCCAAGTATATGAAATATATATTTCAATTATGTGTTTCTCAACACGAACTTAAAATAGTTACTCGAAATACATATTTCTGCCATTATTAGTGGAACGAAACTTCACCACTACCTTTCACCGAAATAAGCTACGGATATATCTAGACATTCATAACTATGCTTATCCATTATATACATAAAGTAAGTGGTTAAAATCCACAACAGAAACCATTTCTCAGAAATCATTTGTGTGTGCTATCACCCGACTGCCGCGGTCATTCCCGACTTCCTTTAATAATTATAAAAAAATTAATGTTTCAGATGACTATTGTAAGTAAAATACTATGATCCTTAAAACAATATTATTTCAAATATTTATACATAATACATTCTACGAAATCTATTATTTCAAATAATTATTTCTAAAACATCGCACAGCAAATATTACTTCAATTAATAGCTTCTATACATGTGTAATAAATAGATATTTTCAACTATTCTTCTATGTGGAACTAAGAAATAAAATAAATGCTGAAATACTACTCTATTTGAATAATAGTATTGTAATTACTATTTCCAATACTTTTTATTTGAATTGTACCCAGCACTGGATAGAAGGCACGTCGCTAATGCAGCGTAAAATCTTGTGGTTTGCGAGTCTTTTAAATTTTGAAGGGATTTTTGACGAAGCGCACAAAGGTATGGAGTCTAGTTGCTACCTTAAATAAAACCATGTTTAAAGGAGATCGTGACGTGGAAAATATGCGACGGAGGTAGCGTGCGAGTTAATAAAAACGGTCCCCGACCCAGGCAGTATCGTTCTTCCGGAAAATCGAGCAGCAAGAATGTTCTAACCTCTGGTATTCTTGCCTCGCAGCGAGCTCTATCTACGTCGGTGTCAGTTTTCCAGAGCTCGACTGTCCTCGCGTAGATACCATCGCGAAATATTAGAATGCAGAAACGTCGAATGGCCACGCCCACGTCTCTGTACATTTCCCGTCGATTTTTGCAATCAGCCACCCCCTCCCCCCCCCCCCTGTACGGTTTTTACGGGGCCCCGTAATAATTCGGACGATTCCGCGCGACACGGCTGCCGACCTGATGAGAAAACGTCTCGTCGGGGGGAAAGCCCCGGGAAGATGCAGCCGGTTGTAAATTCCGGGTGAAATGGAAAAATGTCAAGCCATACCGACCGTTCTGCCGCGTTCGATAAGCCGAAACCCGGCGACTGCATGTCGGCATGCACATGCATACGTAAACAGACATGCAATACGCGGCGTGGTGGCAACCACCATCTCTACGTATGTAGTACTACCGTCGTAGCGTCGCGTCGCCGTCGGCCGGTGTGCGCATAAAGGAACGATTGTTCAAAATTTGCGAGCTGCTTCTCGCCGATATAACGTCCGCCTTTTGACCGATTAATGGGACCGCACCGCTTTGATGGAATTCGGTCTATTGTCGGCGACATTTCGAGGAGAAATTTTCGTTTCGCTGAATGGAGACCCGGCCACCGCTAGAATAGGATGGGCTCCGGCTATTCGAAGAATATCGGGCATGCTCGCCGCCACGAAATCTTCGACGAACACCATACGTCATGACTATACACACTCGTCGAAGATGAATTTCCTATTGATTGCCAAACCACTTGCCTTTCAATCTATCTTACTGGCACGGGTCGCTGAACATTTTTACATTCGACCAGATCTATTCTAATATCTATCGAGATAACTATTCAGGCCGTGGCAAGTCGATACAGTTTTTACTTTTTCATTTATACAATTTTTTTTTTTTTGTTTAATTTTATTTAATGTTGTTTCAGCATCAAAGGTCATTAGCAACATGGTACATTTCCTTACAATAACTTATACATTTTTGTATCCTTAATATATTGGGCGAGACCGGCCATATGCTCCCCAGAACCTAACAGAACGGGTAAGGAACTTAGGATTTTTCGTTTGAATCATTTATGTGAAAAAAGTATGCTAAAATATTCTTTGAACCTTTACATATTGAAAGGATAATTTTGAGAAAAAATTGGGTTTGGCTGTGTCGCTGTGCCATGTCTAAATCGATCGATATGTACAAACTCTAACACAACACACGAATCATCATGGTGAATGTGTATACAGTGCGGTGATTCGTGTGCTTATGTATAGAGTTTGTAAATATCGATCGATTTAAGTAATAATAAGTATATTCACCGTTTTCATGCTGTACGGTCCGCTGACTGCATATGTAACGCGTTTGCGTAACGGTCTGAATTACATGTTTTCGTAACGGTCTGAACGTTGCATTTTCTGTACTGGTACCGGATTTTAAAGACGTTTCACGTCAAAATACGTACCAATTAGGTTATAATATTTTTATTTTATATATGTATGTATTAACTTGCTCCAATGTGAGGCAAATTGATACATCTCTATATCTTGTTAATATTTTTCTTATTAACCCTTAGCACTCGGATGGCGACTCTGAGGCACCACTGAATTTGCTATGAAAAATATTCTTCAGATTATTATTTTTGTTCGTATTTAATAAGGGACTAGACATTTACATATTACATGAGGTAGTATATTAGTTTCATATGCAAAAAATGAAAAAAATTGTATAGAATGGAAATATTCTAGAATGGAAAAATCTTTCGTTTTTTTGGTTAAAATAGCTCCGAGTGCAAAGGGTTAATATTATGTTGGACATTGCCTCAGTGTCGATAAATCTTCTTTCATCTCACGATATTTCGCCACGTTCTGGTTTTCCATAAAAAATTATTTTAGTAAAAATAAAATCCGCATATACGCAAATATTCGTTTCAGAGTCCTCGCCAAAAGCAGGAATAAATTCCTCTCGATTTATACGTCCGTAAATAGTCATCGGTCGACAGAGCGAAAGTGTAAACATTTCCAAGTCCGATATCTCGCTATAATTCTCTGTTATCGTTCGAAACCGCGAGATACATACAAATCGGTTATAGCCAATAACGTGAACTACGACCTACTCTGACCATCGATAACCGCTGCCAGCTCGAAGTAAAAACCCACTAACCCGGATACAACCCGAAACGCACTCAAGTATGGATGAGCTTTTGTTTACGATCCACGGTTAACAAGGAAGACGAAAATGTTTGGCGGACAACGGGCAAAGTAGATATGTTTACATGAACCAATCGTCGCTTCCTGCTGGAAACTTTCAACGTAATGCGTACTTTCGCAGCGTTCCATGGAGCGATAGTTCCGGAAGCTCGAGGGAGAGTTCGAGGGCAGAGATTTATGGCAACGGAGGACGAACTTGGTGCTCCTGTTTACAATGCTCCCCCGCGACCGAGGGTCCCTTTGATTTCTAACTGACATGACGGAAACGTTCTGAGAGCTTTGCGAGCCATAGCCAGAGTCGCCAGATTAAGACTTGTCCCCCCAATCTACCTTCGCCTACCACGACGCTATTCCCCACGCCCCACAGTGGGTCAGAATGACGATTTAGCTGTTCACACCTATTTTAGCGTTATTTCAAAACTTAAAGGCCACAGTAAATAGGTCGTTGGATTCGTCTTGGCGTCAGCTATAATGTTATTAAATAAAAAATATATAGTGATAAACAAATATTCAAGGTGACCTCAATATTTTATTCAAAAAGAAAAATTCTTTAAATTTTTTGTATTGAAATTTGTAGAAGACTGACTACAGATTACTTTTTGTAGGAAACATTTTTTTGTCACACCACCGGAAATGTCTGAAAAACCGTGTGAATAATGAATAATTATTGAAAACTGGCTGTTCAGGTTTTCAAACAAGAGTAATCCATAATTTTTGAATCGAGGTATTTTATTACAATTAATGAAATAACAAAAACGTGTTATTACTGTCTTATTTAAAAAATTACAAATATTTAAACAAAAATAAGTAAATAATTCTATTTGACAAAGATAAAATACAGGTTTCCAATATGGGAAAACTGCTGTGATGCTATGCTGCGATGCTGATGCTATGCTCTCCCAAATACAAATGATACAACTGAGCTAGCAAGAAGTTCAATTGTTTATCAATGATTGTGTAATATAAAAAAATTCATAAGATAGGTCTAGAGTAGGTCTTTCCACTCTTAAGAGCCGCTGCGTGGTCGTCAATGCGTCTCGTGCGCCGCGACTCGCTACGGAATTGCGTGTCACGCGACGCTTTAATTTAATCATAATTTAAAAGTTGGTCTGAGTTTGGACGTGAATTTTGCAGGATCTTTTAGAGATGTTGCTGAAAATGTTCCACTTTGTTAGAGCTTACACTTTTGTGCACTTTTCAACTTATTCCTTGTCAAATGTGAAACACTTTGACGGATCTCTTCAGTTCACAGAGTATTTTTTTTTTCAAGAAGTTATCAACAAAAATTTTTAATTCCAAGTGCGTCGTAAAGATAGACGCGTATACTATCCATATAAAAAAAATGGGCTCATAATGTTCACTAGGTTTTCCAGGACATCGTTACGAAAAAAAGGCATTTTTTTCGTTGAAACACGGTATCTGAACAAGTCTGATCTTTGAACGCTTATTGTAACGAGAGTTTTTAATAACTTTAATTAATATTATCGTTTTCGAATGTAAGGGACATTTAAGAAACAATGTACACTCATTAAAAATCGATATAAGGACTTTGATTTTTTAACTCATGAACAGCTAGCGCGTCGATCCGGCCCACTGTGCGTCACGGCTTGGTCACATGACGCATTTGGTCTCTTGCATATGTCACGTGACTAATCCAGTACTGGCAGAGAGGGGGGTAACTGTATTCCCCTCAATTCGATAGAATTCCCCTGATCTGGCTCAGAGAACGAGCGCAAAGCTATCGATTCAGCGTGCGGAATAAAGGGAGCGGCACGAATGCGGGAAGATCAGGAATTCTCGGAGAAATGGAAAACCGTGGTCGAAAACGGCAGATAACGTTGAAACTTCGGCCACAGCTATGGGCACCCGTAATAGCAGCGCGCTTCGAACGTGTGCGCGAGCGTGGAGAACGTAGACTCTGGAACAGCCGCGAAACTACATCCGGGCGGACTATAAATCAGCAGGCGCAGTAAATCGGGGTTCATCGACAGCGTTCCTTTTTCGGTTGTTCCTCCATTAGGGGCTTAACGCAGCGTAATCGACGGTAGCGAGTCTCGTGGAAATTAAAGTCGGGACAAATGGCTACTGGTAACGGGACACGCTCGATTTGCTTCGACGTGTGCTGTGAAGCGTCTTCGAAAATCGAACGCGCTGAGCTAACTTCGCCGACAGTCGCGGAGTGCAAGTTATGGCGAAGTTCTTGCGTTTGGTAGAACCCCTGCGACAGCAGCCTTTGCTATGTCCCGACCACGTAATTCGCGAGTGACCAATCAACTAACTGCGGCCGAGCGTATCAACCGACAAACTGCTCGACCGTGGAACTCCGCGATCTGCAATGTTCATTTATTAATCATTCTATCGCTGACAGGTGACCGGAGTGTCGAGGTAAATTGTTATTGGAGATTCTGACGGAGATACAAATTGTGAAGCAACTTTGTCGAACCGAAGGAGTGCGAGGTAGATTGGGTTCAGATTTCGGGAATTGTGTTTAAATGTTCGTTGCTTAACAGTTCTTTTTCATTCTGCCACTTTTTCAGTACTGTTACCATTTATTCTCGTTGAATTTGTTGTTCTTAACACTAAAATCGATAAAAATGTTTTACCTTACACAAATTACGAGACTGTATTTACTTGGACTGTGTACAATTTTTATTATAGTACTAACTGGGCTGGTCAAACATGTCAACCTGCTAAAATTATGATTTTTGAAGTTTGTCCAAATTTTGACCATAACGAACAAAACTAAAAAAGAATTACGCATATCCTTCGTTGGAATCGTGAGTATGGTCTTGAGTTCATACAACAATCCCATTGAAAAAAGCACTTTCATTTTTTCCCGAATTTTCCATTTTTCCGGGCAACTTTTCCAATTTTTCTTTCTCTAAAAACCTTATTCGGACTATTAGGAACATTTTTTTTAAATTAGCCAAATCGGTCCAGCCGTTCTCAAGTGATACGCTTACCAACGAACAGCATTTAATTTTTATTTATATAGAACAGTGATGGGCATTTTTGACTGCCGCAGTCAAGAAGGATCCGCGGAGCTTCCCCCACCAACTACTTTTTTGTGCAGCGCGCACCTTCGCTGCGCATCGGTGTCTCGTGCCTTCCAGTGCCTTCGTTTCCTCCCTCATACGTCCCTCCAAAACTGACGAGGTTGGTGGGAGAAGCAAGCAACTCAGGGGCCCCTACCGTGCCCATCACTGATATAGAAGATAGAAGATAGAAGATAGATAGATGTACTGGAATAAAGTAATTTATTGAAACATTTCCAATGGAAGTAGCTGTATAATTTTGATAGTTGTAAAATAAAAAATATGGAACCGGTCCTTCGACCGGCAGTGGTAGGTTTAGCGTTAATCAGAAAAACGAGACAAATACAATGGTAAAAGTTTTATAAAAAAAAAAAAAATAATTATAATTATTGATCTACTGTCGAGCGTCTTGACTGCTTGACTGGTCCCTAGGGAGATACCGCAGTGGTGAGGATAAAATTTGGACAGTTACGGTAGAGGCCCCCGCGACAGTTACGGAGATAATACCGTAAAACTCGTAATTTTACCGTGTACCGTAAATCTAGTGTTAAAAAAGGTGCTCCAAACAGTGTGCAGAAGCTTGTCCGACCAACTGTGTGCAGATTTTCGGTAGTGGTTATAACCTGGTGGGTTGGCCGCAGTTAGCGAGCCATTACCGAAGTCGCGGCGCACATCGAAACTGAATTACGATTGGATATTCAACGGCGGAAAGTTTCGATAGATCGAAGGAAGGAGCGGGTCGCTTCATGGTCGCAATTCGCGGTCGTCGTTCCGGCCGCGGGTGAATTCGCGAGACCGCAGAATGGGTCCTCCATTAACGAGAACTCGAGGGGGCACGATCGCGAACGGTCAAAGGCGGAAAAGTTCAAGTCCCCGCGACAAATGGCAATTCGTACGATGGGCTCCGCGTTGCAAGCTGCGAACGACACGAACGCGAGCGCCGGCCATCCGACGCACACATACAGGTAGCTGCCGGATCCTCTTGTATCGGTGTCCCGGAAGCGCCGAACCTAACGCAATTTGTACGCGGTGTTTTAATCGAATCTGAACGACACCGAACCCGCGAATCCGATTTCACGCGGCCCGATAGCCCGCCTTTACACGGCTCGGCTCGATTAAAACGATTAAACGCCGGACGGAATCGAATTCGCGGCGCGCTGACTAAATACTGACAAAATACCCGCTCCGCAAGGAGGATTTTCGGAGTGGCCAACAATGTTCTTGGAAAGCCCCCTCCTCCGCGGTGGCCATTATCCCTCGGTCGGCATTAATCAAGCCCCGCTTATGTTTCGTAATTAATGATCCGCGAGATAACGCCCTCTGCCCGCAGGTAATTCCGATGATTTAATTAAACCGAACCGATCCAAAGTGACTGATAACTTTCGCCGATCGACCCGTATTTTACTTTCAATCTGGAGTCTTTCAAAATCACAGATCTGAAAATCTCGGTGGCAAAATAGGGGACAATTTCCATTTATAATTATTTTCATCGATACAATATTACAAATTGCAGTACCGATTTTACAGTGGGGTTGTAATAAACTGGGGTAGGTAGCTTACTAAACTACGAAGACATGTATCCTGTAAATAAAAAATTAATATAAAATTACATATGAGATAACAGCTGAAACAACAGTATGCGCAAGTTGATTATTATTATTGCAATCGTATGGTGACTCTGTAATAGCCTGAAGTAGCTAGCTATGTAAAATAGCATCATGCCATCGATAGAAAAATCCTAGCTACAAAGATACGTATCGTCCAATATGAAAATAATAGGATTGTATGTCAAATAACAACTCTAATATATAACCAGTGCACAATCTGTGAATTACACAGCCAACACGGTAGAGTGAAAACCCATAAGGGACATTTAGACCCCACAAATCAATGACCCGCCACAAAAACACCGTTCTCCTCAGGACCTTCGGGTTCAGAAGACTTCCAAGATTCCCCAAGACTCTCGAAGGCCTCTACCAACGTCTTCTAGGTTTCTCGGAATGGTCAGAGTCCCTTGGGTCCCCTTCCATCAGCATCTAGGATCCCCAAGATCTCAGAGTCCCCTCGAGGATCCTCCACGGAGCTTATAGGGCTCCTATGATCCTCGAATTCCCCTGAGGGTCTTTCTAAGAGACTGCGAGATCCTTGGATTGTCTGAAATTCCTTGGAGTGCTCTTACAAAGTCCTCTGATCCGTTGTCTTCCTGTGTAGCGTGCGCTATGCGAACCTATTGTCATTATGTGGTCACTGGAGTATTAATTATTGGGTATTGCATCAACATTCTACTCCGAGATGTCACCATAGGCTCGTGGAACACAGTATGGTATCGCGTGAATTATGAAGATAGAAGAACGCTTTGAATGACTACAATTTGATTTTTATATATCACATTTCTTCTAAGCCATCAATCAAGGTGACCTTTAGTATTTTCAAAGGGTTTTCCAAGGTCAACTTAAGGTGATGATATTATAGGTCGCTGAATTCGTCGTTACCTCGGCAACAATGTGGTATCAAAAGAATCGAAAAATCTCAAGGTCACCTTGATGTCTTGGAAAAAATGGTAAATAGAAAAATCAAATTGCAGTCATTCGATGCGTCCCTTGCTACATGAATCATTAAAAAGTTTTTCTACACAACTAATAGATATCAAGTTATTTTAGATTTTAGATAATAGTTCTCACTGACCGTATATACAATTATGTTACGCAAAATTCCTAAGTTTGTCCCTGACCACTGCAGTGGTCTCCAGCTCTCTAAAGGGCACAAGGACGATCAGATGGACTGAAGACGCATTTCATTTCAGGTATAGAGAGAGCGCACAAGGAGGGTAGATTAGCGAGCCTGATAGGGGTGGAGGGTGGCCACGCTGTCGGTGCAAGCCTGGCGGTTCTGAGGATGTTGTACGAGTTGGGTGCCAGATATCTCACCCTCACGCACACCTGTAATATACCTTGGTGAGTATACCAATCGCGACAGCTATAAATTACGACCATGTTTGCCTAAGCAATATGGAGATTGACCGCGAGATTGACGCGATAAAAATCTTGAGTTAAAAACACATACAAGGAAGTAGTGTCCCGTTTCTTTTCGATCACACCGTGTATACGCCGGCGCGACATCGTTGAGCAGCCTCTTTATAGGGAAACTATTATAGAAAATAACGCGGAGACAAACCGCGGCGTTGCTGGAACTGATGAAACGCAGACGTGCCAGATAGTCAGTCTATTTATGCCGTCGAGCGAGCACGAGCGCAGCTTTATCATCGCCGCACAATAAAAACGCGTCGCAAATGACACAACAAAGGGGCGAGCGACGAGAGAACCCGCGGCCTCGAAACTTTCGCGTCAAGCGTTTCCCCATATCGCGGAAACAACCGCACAGCCGCGGAACAATCACATAAAATCAAACTTTCAATCCGAAACTGTCGCGCGCAGAGATCCGATTTTGCCCGGGTTGTTCATACGGTATGTACGAACAAATTCGGAGTAAAGTTCCTCCTCCGACGACGTCGACGAGCGGACCTAACAGGATCGAAGTTCCATCGAACATACATTCGCGACAAAATCTACGGCCCGTTGCGAAGATTTCGAGAGCGTGCATACCTGTATACCCGCGTGTCCTCGGGCTCGGCAAAATTTGAATAGATCCGCGCGATTGAGGAGGGCTCGTTCTACCGGGCACTCCTCGCGAAATCTTCCGACGGTTTTCACATTCGTCCTGCTGCTGGGTCTAAAACTCTTTCCACCGGAAAGTCCGACGTTCTACGAGTATCGCGGTAGTCAGCCTCGAGGAAGACGTTGTAAATGTTTAATGGTAGAATTTAAAGTTGGCTCGCTGACGTTTTTGCGGAAATCGCACAGAACTGGCTCCCGGCTCCCAGCAACATCGCGCTCTCTCCCTCTGGGGCCCTTTCAAACTTGAACTGTACCGTAAACTCGCAGCATTGACAGGTTTTTGTAATGCGATGCCGCGTTACATCGGAACAGAAATGTATGGATTCGTTCTGAGCCCTCCACTGTATTTATGGCTCTTTTCAGAACTTGTTTTCCACTTAGAAATTTGATTAGAAGTTTTGCCGATATGTAGCTACAAAAGTGGGATAAACTTCTGAAAGCGACAACCCTCCGATTTTGCAGAAATTTTTGCCAAAGCTTATCCTTGATTAGAGAAAAAAGTTCTGAAAAGGATTTTTGGCGATGAAGCCTCGTTTGTCCCCCCAGGCACCTTTAAAGTTTTGACAGTTCTTACTAAATATTTTCGAATATATTGATTTTAGAGAAAAAAGTTTCAAACAAAAAATGAAGCTCATACAAGGCTCTACAAAAAAGGTTATATACATTTTTTACGTAAACCTATTATTTTGACTGTTATGACCCAAAATAACCGATACCTAACCCAAAACTTCAGCCCACCCGGAGCATAGAGCCCCTCGGAAGTACCTCCCAAACTTTTGTTTACGTTAAATAAATATATGTAACCTTTAAATTAAAAACTTCTCGCATATTTAATAAAACAGAAATTTAAAAAAATGTTTGACGGAGATAATTTGACCCCCGCCGAGTTATTTTGAGTCATAACAACCAAAATAATAGGTTTACGTAAAAAATGTATATAACCTTTTTTGTAGAGCTTGTTATGAGCTTCATTTATGTTTCAAACTTTTTTCTCTAAAATCAATATTTTCGAAAATATTTAGTAAGAACTGTCAAAACTGTGAAGGGGGCTGGGGGGCAAACGAGGCTTTGTCACCAAAAATCCTTTTAGGGACTTTTTTTTCTAATCAAGGATAAGCTTTGGCAAAAATTTCAGAAAAATCGGAGGGTTGTCGTTTTCGGAAGTACACCCCAAAAGAGTTTCCTTTATTGCACCCTCGCAAGGAGGATGTAAATTTACATGTTCCTTAGAAAATTAATATTTCATTGAAATATTTCGTTAGAATCCTAGGCAGCCATAACGTCGCCATCGCCGGCAGTGTTCGCGCAGTTTAGGGTAGTTCGTCGTGGCCCCGGATGGTCGAGAGTATTTTTCACGATAGAATTTCGCCGATAATGCGGCTCCGTCGAACGTCGGGGTGACTATTCCGGAGTGCTGGAAGTGTCGCGATGTGACGAGAGCGCGGGGGTGGAAATCGGGAAGCGGAAATTACGTAAGGGTTGCCGGTGGCGCGACCCAGCTGCCGCTTGCTCGCCCGTCGACAGAAATATTATTCTAGGACAAACAATGGACGAATTCCCTTTTTACGAGGCGACACCGACGACGACTGCAACTAGGCAACGGAAAAACTGACGACGCAGAAAAGAGGGTGGAGAACAATAAAAAGCTCGGGGACGAACTGTGACGGCTTTCGCAAGAGACACGCCGAGGGACGCGCGAGCGCAAAGTTCGAATTTATTTTAGCGCCGGTGCGCGCCACCTGGAAAATTAAACTCGTTACCGAGCCAATATACAGGGTGTCGCCGATTTCACGGTGCGAGCCGCTAGCAGGTGAATCTAAATGAAATGTCGAGAAGGAAAAATATTCTGTTCTCGCAGATAAAAATATTATAAACGATACACATTTTGCCATTTAAACCATTCCTCCAGCTCTACTGGTTTCCAAAATATTCTATAAAATATGTTTTTGACCCCCAAATTCGAGGGTTGTTTTCACATTGAAATGTAAACGATTCCCGATAAAAAAAACACGTGTCGAATATTTTTCTAAGAACTAGCTCTCACAAAACTTTCATTAAAACCGGCTAGTATAACTTGAGTATGTTTCCTATCTCGAGTTACTCTCGAGTTACTCTCGAGAGTCAAATTCGTCAGTGTACACGGTATTGAGAGTGCTAGTGAAGAGCTGCACGAAAAATTCTCCCAGAGCGAAGAGGAAGTTAAAAAACGCAAATGGACACGTTCAATTTTTCCCTCGGCGAGCAACTCCGTTCGTATTGCTGAGAGTCTTCTAGATAGTTTTCTCTGCCATTATACATATACATACACATACATATATTGTATACATAATATTTATACATAAACATAAATCAAACAATGGGCAGGAAAGTATGATCTGACGCAGAAGTCAGAGAATCCTCAATTTAAAAATATATCGATATCGATTTTCCAATTTTTATTAAAAAATTAATTAACCAAATTATTATTATATATTGTTAAATATATAGAAACTATACTCCAGGAGTAGTATTTCTAAATAGCACGCGACGTCTTAAAGACGTCGACTTTTACGTCTTTTTTACGTCCATTTTAGGTGTGAACGTCTTATGTCCTGAATAGACATCTTTAACACTAAACCTACCACGGTCAAATAACCAGTTTTATATTTTCCAATTATTGGAATTATAAAAATCCATTTATGGAAAATAATGGTATTTGTCCAAGTATCTATAAATTCAGTGTTTGGAAATCTCAATAAATTTAGTGTTACTATTCTATATGGCAATATGTAGTAGATACTTTTAATGCTTGGTACGTTTAGTGTTAAGACGTCTTTGTGGTATCTGGGTTGTTTGTAAAATATACTCATTAGTTAAATCCGACCGCAATCACTATCCATGGTTTAGTCCAGCATTTTCTTTTTTGGAATATTTATTTTTTCTTATTAAGTACATTGCAACAATTGCAGCAAACTTTGCACATCCATTCTGTTCACGAGTATTCTAATAACTATCGAGATTCATCCTACACTCATGAAATTCATATGGCCACATACCTGAGAGAACTTTCCAAGAGTTGACTGTCACCTCAACCTCCGTAACCAAAAAATTTCTGAAGTACTCTCAAATCGACACACAAATTGAGAATACTCTCGAGAGCAACTATCGATAGAAACTCTCAGATGGACACGTGCCTTAAGGTAACTAAGAATACGCGAGCGCAAAGTTTGAATTTGTTTTAGCGCCCGCCGCCTGGAAAATTAAACTTGTTACCGAGGCTAATATATGTTTCAAACTGCGACAGCGCGAAAAAACTTCGAAGCGTCCCTTTCACATTCTTTTGCCAGCGCCGTGCACGCGGTGTCCTGATTTCTAAAGCCGGCGCAGATTTATCTTGCAATAGCAACCCCCTGTGGAACGGAACGTAACGTCACGTCCGGTGTCTGATGTCTTTATGCGAGCGTATCGTTTGAAGCTCGGTCGAAGGAAACAATTTTTCCTGTGTTTTGCGCCCGGCGAAACCGTTCGCAGAAATCCTGTTTTATTGACGGCGGAAAGTTACGTAATTAATTTCTGTCGAGAAGTTTAAGGGAAGTTGTTAATCGGTGGCTTTGAGTTCTTCGAAATGCGGTGAAATTACGAGAACCGACCCGCGAAGTTGCGTTCAATTGTTCTTTCGATCGACCGCTATTTCTTTTTGTTCTACCGTTGGATTTAATTATTAACGTACCGTGGTTGTAATCTGGTTGTTCGAAGCATTCATTTTCGGTTTAAAACTGACTGGTCCACAAACAATCTACAATCTATTTTCGCTTCCAAGGCAATATTCGAACGCAGTGAGATGTCAGTCCCGGGGAATGTACTGGAGTGACATCTGTCGATTTTGCAAGTAGAATGTTCTTACAAAATGTTCGATACCTTACTATTTATTGAACTGTGTTCTTCTGGCTACGGCAGCTCTGAAAGGATTCCGGCAAATGGGATTTTCATTCCCAAATTAAAGGGTTGCTTTCATGTTCTCACTCAGGAAATTGTGACTCGAATATTGAATTAGTCGAAAGATTTTCTCGTTCTCACTTTTTTAAATGGTAGAAAGTTTGTCAAGGGTGGGATTTTTAAACTAAAAATTGGCAGAAATTCATAAATTATCCCATAGCACTCGGATGGCGACTCTGAGGCACCACTGAAAATTGTTATGCCATTCTTAAAAATATTGTTTACATTATTATTTTTGTTTGTACTTAAGAGGGGGAGCCCTGTGTAAAATGAAATTTTTTAGCATTTTTTTTTGCTTAAATCGATAGAAACTTTCCTTATGAATACTATTAAAAAAGTTAGAAAGCTATCAGAGATGTTCTTGTAAAATAAAGTGAAGAGTTGTATTGAGCAGGAGCGACGCAGTGTTGATTTCACTAAAGAGGCTCGTGCTTCTCGAAAAGAAGAAAAAACCGCTGAAATGCAATATTTCGATAAAGAGGAAGATCTGTTCTATGGCCCCGGAATCGCAGATTAGCAAAAAACTGCGGTTTAAGTTAAAATGAATTACGATTTTTTCACAATTTTTCTGTTACACAAACATTAAACGCGTTTTTTTCGAAACGCAAAATTTCGCACGCCGTACAACGTAACTCGTAAACTAATTACCCGATCTTTATGAAACTTGATACATATATTCTATAAACAATTGGCCTCAGCATGAAGAACTCCGATTTTTTTTATTTTTTATTTAAAATAAAGTTATTATCAATTATTTATATCAGAAAACACGTTTTTTTTCATAACGTCGCTATTTTTGCAGTTTGGCAAATTTTAAAAAAAGAAAAACGTCGTGCTGAGCGTTTTTGCATAAACTAACGATTCCATTTGGATTTTTTTAAGATCATTTTAGTGCACTGTACGTTGCACGGCGTAAATACAGGATGCCATCTTGAAGCCGTTATTCCACGATTATTATTAACAATTAAACTTTAAAAAAATATTTTTTGTTTTACTATAACATGAACAAATGATACCTGAAATTTCAAATCAATCCACGCATTACATTTTTTTTTAATATTCTTGAAAAACAGGCCATTTACACAGGGCTGCACCGTTGTATTTAATAAACTACTAGACATTTGCATATTACATGAGATATTATATCAGTTTCATATGCAACAAATGAAAAAAAAATTGTATAGAATGGAAATATTCGAGAATGGACAAATCTTTCGTTTTTGAGTTAAAATAGCTCCGAGTGCAAAGGGTTACAAATTCTAGTAAATCGAAGTGAACAGTACAAAATTTTTTAAAAAATATCAGAAGAACTGATCAATGTATTATAGGATTATACACATATTTTTCTAAGTGAAGAGACAAAGGTAACCCTTGAACTGTTGTGGATGTGAAACATATTTGATCAAATAATTTAGAAACTGGAACTAGAACTAGTTCACCAGTACTTTTAGCTTCGTGTTCGAATGAAAATTTCGCTTGACTCATAAATTCACATTTAAATAATTACGGTGGGAACGTAATAGAGAAAATTCAATTTACAGCATCCGGGTCCAAAAAATTGAATAGCTCGCCGAAACTGCAACAATATTCGGCTACGCTTTCGCCACTGGCCTTACAAGCGCCAGCCAATTAAAGTCGAAACAAATCGGCGATTCGATCTCCGTTCGCGAATCTGGTGGCGCGCACGAGACCGGACGTCCCTTATATTTGCGCGCGGAATTGCGTGGTCGGTGGCACGATAAATCATACCTGGATTAATGGAACCGTAACAATATTATCTGCGTTCCGGTATTTCCGGGAACGACCGCGCGTTTTACGACTGCGATAGATTCCGGCGATAGGCTGATAAATATCAACGCGTGGGTCGGTTTCAGGGCTTGTACGGATTGAACCGCGATCGTCGGTTTCATCGGTTCCGCCGGCGAAAAAAAGGCCGGAGGGTCGGAACCGTAACTTTATACGGTACACACACGCTTTGAATTTCCAGCATAAATTTCCTTTTCTGCTCAGGAACGTGTACAGACTGTTCTATTTGAAGTTTCTGAACAAATGTTTTAGGGAGAACCTACCACGTTCCTGAAGGACATCTTATGATGGTCATAAATCATTTTTAGGTGAACGCGCTTCCGAAGTTTCGAAGCGATACCTTCGTTTACGTGGTCCATGACGAATTCGTTGACCTGCAATATACAGGGCAAGTCACCTAATATTTTTAGTCCAAAATATCCTCGTTGTTGGCAATACGATCAAATATTTGATTCCAAGGGTGAATTATTGCGAAGGAAGAGATATCTTGCCATGTATAATATGTTGACCTTCGAATGATCTTCGGCGATGTTATTTTCCAAATATTTCCAAAAGTTGTACATTTGGAAGAATAACTCCCCTTTGAAGGTCATTCAAAGGTTAGCACATTATACATGGTTGAATTCGTTTTGTCATATTAGCCGTAACATAATCACGAATCAAAAATACATCGCTCCATTTACGAAAACGACGGTGACCTTGAACGTCTTCTATCACAGTAATTGCCACTTTGAATCATTTTCTAATATCAAAACCAATGGAGATATTTTAAGTGAAATTCTCAGGTAACCCACCCTGTATATAATACATGTACGTGCGAAACTTTAAATAGACCACGCTGTATAAAGCAACGTTTGTGAGTCTGTATACAAATAAACTTCTCGGAATAATCCAAGTGATTTGGTCCATTTTTTAAAAAAGTGTGACTATAGTTCGCCAGAAAGGGGGATGTCTTCTGATGACGTAGACGTTTGTGGTTTTTCGTCTTATAGTATCATCGGGGAGTGTATAACCTTTGGATAGAAGCTTGATCCTCGGTTTCGCCGAAAAAAAGCTGGAGGGTGGAAACGGGGCTGGGAACTAGTCCCCTAAACGATCGATTATCGTCGGCGGAGGGGTGCCGAGCGTTTCTAGGCGGGCGTGGTATCATCGGTCTGTTTGCCAGACTCGTGAACATCGCGCTAATACGGACGATTATCGCCCGGGAATTGCTCGGACTCCTCCGGAGCCCGATTGTAGTCCATCTCTAATCCTATCAGGGACGATCACGGATCTGCGACGTCCACGGCTCTACATATATCGTTTGCCATCCGATTCGCCGGGATAACTGTGGAAACTGTTCGGAGAGCTCGGTGACACGTCGATTTTAATAATTTAATCTCGGAATCCCTGTCGTCGCCAGAGCCCGGCATGTATATCATATTGCATCCGGCCGCGTCAACCAGGTCACGGTGCACACATGTATAGAGGGTGACGCCTGGAACGTCGGCAGTTCCGTGGCATTGTTTGACTTCGACCCGTTAAAGTTCCATTTACCGTACGGAGACTCCGGAGTCTATTCTGTTTACTCTGGTGTACGTGGACTGTGCAGAGGGGTAGGGGGGAGAGAGTGCATGTTAGTAATTTTTGTTTACTCTCGTGCCGCCACCCCCCAACCCCCTCCCGGGCACCCAGAATCCCTCGCGGATCTCGGTTTAATTCGGGCACTGCCATTCAAACGAGGCGGAGCAAGTTTCACAGTGAGAGTGACGCCGAGGCGGACAATGCCGGCTCTTGTTTTCAATGGGACTCCGTCGAGGATGATTTGTATCTGCACGAAGAATTGTTAATCTGGTTGGCGATGTAAACAGTGCACGTCGACACGAGATAATGACGTATGAACACAGTTTTTCGGGGTTTTTGTTAAACTGTTGACTTTAAACATCGAGAGTACGGAGTGTCGCTGATGTCGTCAATTTTTTAATTAAGAAATTGTCTTATTATGGACTTCGCTCTATGTGCCTGGAAAGTATCCCACATTGTGCCCCGACATTAACCAATTTGATGTAATTTCATTTAACAAATCACTATATGCATTTGTGTCTTCTCATAAATATTTGTACTGGATCTTCGCGCTGTTGAAATACTTTTCCAGTAGGATCAGTAGAAAAGAGAAGTGAAAATTGTGATATCTGGCTGTACGATTTTTATACAAGTGTATTCGCTACATTTTTATTCGTAGAATCGACTAAAACTGTGCCTGCAAGGCATTTGAGAAATATTGAAGTGTTCGAGCACAGTAGACTGACAGATTCGTGTATACATGTCGGTTACAGAAAGCTAGTAAACTTTTTATGTCTCAAAAGTATTTTAAATTGGCTCAGACGTTTTTCCAATTTAATTCAATGTCACTATATGCATTTGTGCTTTATTAGATTCGAGTAATTCTGTTAATCTGAGGAATGAAAAATATTGGAACGTGTCCAGCACAGTAAACTTTATATGTCTCAAAAGTATTTTAAATTGGCTGAAACATTTTTCCAATTTAATTCAATGTCACTATATGCATTTGTGCCTTATTAGATTCGAGTAATTCTGTGATATCTGAGGAATAAAAAATATTGAAACGTGTCGAGCACAGTAAACTAGTAAACTTTTCATGTCTCAAAAGTATTTTAAATTGGCTCAGACATTTTTCCAATTTAATTCGGTAACACTGTATGCATGTGTGCCTTATGAAAATAATACTAAAGTAAAATTAGAACGATTTAAAGCAGAAGGGATGAAAAGAGGAATGGACGGTTTAAAAGAGAGGATGTTTATCGTGGTCATAATAGGATTTTTGAAAGGGAAGACCAAGTAGTGTGCAAGCGATTGGTGGAACAACTGCCCAAGGCTGCCATTACGGCGCCGAGCACACCAATATCGCGTGGACACGGACGCCTACAAAGGGATTAGAAGCAATAGTTTGTCGTATATTTGTAAACAGCCTGCAGCCGACGATCTGGCACGCCTTTGATTGCACATTCCAAGGAATTAACGTTTCAAATCAAGGCGTTTGTACGTACGCGATGCGCTGCAATCTCTGCGGTCATTAGTCCACGGAACAATTCCGTCCGCGTTGCTTAGCACTGCGAACATGGAACTCTATGATTAAAGGGCATTGTAGGACAATAATACTGAGGATTGTCGCCATTGAGTTACTGACCTATTGGTTCGTTAGGGCAGAATGCAGCACAGTGGATGAACCCGGCAGAATCTCTCACATCGGCGGCCTCTCCGAATTCGGCAAGGTGAGTACCAAAAAAAAAATACATTCAAAAACATTTTTCAAAACCTGTTTCTACCTTCAATCCCATCAAGATCCTATCGTATGTCGACAAGCAACATCGACTGACGCGAAACACGACCAAATCGAAACTCCAGCTATCTTCTTTCGATCAAACTACATTTAATCCTTCATGGACGAGGACTTTCCAGAATATTAAAAACATTTTTCTAAAGAACTGGATCGTATGACAAAATCTCAATAACTGGATATAAATGAAACACCCATACTGGCATTCTGTTATTTGTTTTAAATCGTTTGTTTCTGCGACATTCAGCCTGAAAGAAGGAATTAATTCAAATGTCATCTAAATGGTTTTTCGATATAAGAAGGTTAACAACGAAATGCACGCTGACGAAAGATTTCGTCGTTCTGAGTTGTTAGAAAATAAGGATGTATGTATGAACGATCGAACGAACGTATGAGAGTATTACCTGTTCCCCCACATCTGAGGTGCAAGAGACAAGCGAGCACGGGAGATCGCACAGAAACAAATATTTGTTATTGATTAAAACAATTCAGTTAGTTACACGAAGGACGTCATGAGGCGATGCACATACATATTTAATACGTGTTCTATGAGTTTCTAATAAAGTTAATAGTTAATTGTTCAGTCAATCTCAGTTTATATTAGTTTTTCTTAACATGACTGTAGATCAGAGTCACCAGATCAGGGGAATTCACTCGAATTGAATACAGTTATCCCCTCTCTCCGCCAGTACCGGATCAGTCACGTGACATTGTGACACACGTACGACAGAGACGAAACGCGTCACGTGACCAGGCCATGTCGAAAGCGTGAGGCAATTGCGTCGCAGAAGGGGAAGGTACAGTGGGGAGACAAGTCTTGATCTGGCGACTCTGCTCGCGATTGAACTCCTGCCGTATGCCACGTGCGGTACTTATCAAAGTCTGCCGTAGTAAAATGGTTAAAGCGTTCGCGAGTGTCTGCGGTTTCAATGTGTGTACCCCTATAATCTTCACCGCTTCCGAAGTAATTGACACGAATCGCCTCGCTGGGTGGAACAAGCCGACGAGCCTGAGTGTCTAGGGTCGGGTTAGTCCGGGGCTTTTTCTTCCCCGTGAAGAAGACGTTGGTCCCAGGGATTTGCTGGGGGTGACGAGATGAACACCGGTGTTTTACACAGTGGATTAAAGTATCCTGCAGCTGTCTATCTCCGGTCCGGCGGTTCCGTCCCGAAATGAATGTCGCGTCGCCCCTCTCTCCCCTCCCCGCCCCTCCCCTCGTTCCCACGGAATCGCACGATCGTAAATCTACCCTGCCTTTTAACCTCTGCCGAAATCGATCGGCCCATAAATATCGGAAGTTCGACTGGAATTTCAGAGAAAGATAGATTTTCGGTGCGGGAGGAGAAGCGGTTCGGTGAATGGCCTCATTGGAACCGAGTGTTATTGTATCCATTACGCGGAAAAGGTGGTCTCGAGTGCCTCGAAAAAGGAATTCCAGCGAATTCCAGCGAATTCCACCGACGGCACAGCCAGCGCGATTCTGCTACCGTCGAGTCTGCACCTCGCCGAACGTATTTGCCGAACGTTCTTAATGAATTACATGGATTCGAGCAGACGGTGGCTGGAAAACGAAGACGCTGGGTACGCGGAGTACCTCGTGTCTTTGGGAACGGCAAACCGCAGTATGCTTGCTACAGTGTTACCGTTGCACAAGTGCCACTCCCACGTTTTACGTCTTTCACCCCCTATTTCACGCGGAATTTTGTTACTTCGTTGCTGTACCAATCAGTGAATTCCCTTGTTGCGTGTGCTTCTGTTTTCGGGCTTTGCATCTCATAATTGGACTGATGATTCTATGCATTTATGACAAAAATTAGTGGGTGAAACACGAAATAGTGGCAATGTCAAAAGATCGTAAGAATTCCAATTTAGTATTTGTAACTCATTCGAATTATTGAGAGAGGAAATAAGTGACTATGCTGCTTCTGTTTCTGGCAATCGATGCATACAATTTTTTTACAGTCTAAAAAAATATTTTATTAAAAGAAAAAAATTTGTAATTTTACCTGTAATTTTAAACTTACACGGTGTGCTCCCTTGAGTCGTTGATCGTCGACATCTCTTTTATTACTGTCGCAAATAAATCGAGCCGTCGAGAAATCAATATTCACATTTTATTACTAAACATATATTTTTAATTTTACCAGTAATTTTAAATTTACATGGTGTACTCCCTTGAGTCGTTAATCATCGACATCTCTTTTATTACTGTCCCAAATAAATCGAGCCGTCGAGAAATCAATATCCCCGCCTAAAAAAGACTTCGAAGTTCCAGAAAGAGTGCTCAACCTCTCACGTGGCATCGCGTTGAAAACTGGGGCTGAATCGTTGCGGCTCCGAAAACGAGAATTCAAACCGCGAGTTATTTATGAAAATTGGCCGTCGGTATCCGCGGAATTCCCGTCGGAGAATTCATGAATTTGCCGGGCCGACGTAGCGCTTATGCGAAAGAAAATTATGGCCGGCATCGATCAGCCCGGCGGAACAATCGTTCGCGTTTTAAACGCGCATACTTCGAATGCTAAGGGCGCCGGCGCGCCGTTTCGAAGCCGTGACTCGAGCCAGGAACTCCTGATCACGAACGGCCTAAATATCGTTTAGTGGATGGAACGACCGTTCCAGGATCCTCCTTTTATTTCTTTTAAGCGAGAACGTACGGAAGCAATTTGTTTACTCGTGGCACGGGTCGCAAAAAGCGACCTGGAAACGGAAGAGGAACGTACAATCTCCTGCCGCACCTGCCATGGTCAGAAGTGCATAATTTCACACCTGTGTACCAAGAAAACTATTATTTTATGTTCATAAATAGACGGCGGATTTTATGCATTTATGGCAAGAATGAGTAGTGAAACGCATACGTACTTGCGATAATCTGACAAAAATATTTTCAACAAAAGTTGATCAGTTTTCGATTGACTATATATCGCAATAAAAAAAAGTTCGAAAAACATTTTTTTTATAGTATTGTCAAGGTCACCTTAATTTTTTTAAATGTCACTTTGTATTTTTGATTTAACAGTATTACAGCCCGTGTCAAGACGAATTCAACGATCTAGTATACCATGACCTTCGGATGACCTTGAAGAGCCATTTAAAAAAATTAAGGTGGCCTTGACAATAATAAAAAAGAAATTTTCGAACATTTTTTTTATTGCAATGTATAGCCAATCGAAAACTGATCAGCTTTTGTTTAAAGTATTTTTTGTCAGATTAGATACATGTACATACTTAAAAAATCATGAAAACTGTTACGTGGGACACCCTGTATACATATATGTATACAGTGACTCCCATTAATATTCGGACGTTCTTAAAAAAACGATAAATTTTTTGCAATTGCGTCATACGATTTGAACTTTTTTGGAAAGAAATTTTTGAAAAAATTGCAATTGGTCGGAATTGTAGAGAAAATACTAAAAGTTGCATTTTACAACTTTTTCATGTGCGTCTATGTTGAAAATTTAAAAAATATGTTTTGTAGATCTGTGTCAATGATATACATTGTAAAAGTTTCATCGAAATCGGTTGATGTGGGAAAAAACGACAGGCATTGAAAGATATATGAATCCTTAGATTTATTGCAGTTAGGCCAAAAATCGTGAAAAAAATTGCAATTTCTACCATCTTTAAACGTTTGTAGCTCATTGCAACGTTGGCCGATTTTAATGAAATTTTCAGAATATGTTTTCTACATTTTCAATATGCGCCCACATAAAAAAATTGTGATACATAACTTTTAGTATTTTCTCTGTAATTCCGACCAATTGCAATTTTTTCAAAAATTTTTTTCACGTTACGTAACAAAACCGATTGTTCTAACTTCTGGAAAAATCCAAGTTGTATGGTCGAATATTTAAAAAGTTATCGTCTTTTTAAGAGCGTCCGAATATTAATGGGAGTCACTGTACATATATGTCGCTGAAAAATCAAAAGAAAGCTCTTTTTAATCATTTTTTAGGAACTGCAACTTACCAACGAACGTAGGAAGCAATTTGTTAACTCGTGTAACGTGTCGCGCGATATTCTATAAAATGCCAAGTGTCCCGGAGATGAAAGAGGAGTGCACAAGCCTCCGAGGACACATGTTCGAAAGTGTATGATAAATAATTTTCAAAGTGACGCTGCGACACGCCCGTGGATACGTGGCTGAATGTAACTGATCTCGTATTCCGGGAGAGGAGGCGCCACATTTTTTTTCAAGTGAAAGTTTCAGTCGAGCAGATGCTCGCCGAAAGTATTCCTTCAATCTTGGGAAACACGGGGGTGGCGTCACACAGGGTTCGGACTACGAGAGCCCGAAGATGCGATCTTGCTCCTGGAGGCATTTCTTGGGATGAGATCCGCGCTCCTAGCGAGAGAGTTTACGGTTATTATGCGCGCCGGAGCTTTTCTTGATTGTTTCTTTCGGTGTGAGAACTCGTAAGAAGTAGCACGAAGCTTTTACCAGTTTCTTGTGACTTTGTTCCGCTGCTGGGTAATAGACTTTCCATTTTTAGCTAGCAATAGTTTTTTTTCAGTAAAACACGTGTAAACTTTAGTTAATATGCTAGTCTCTTCAGAAAGAAATTTTTCCAAGTCTGAACAAAAAATATATAAATTGGATAGGGTTCAAAGTTCGTAGACTATTATTGATAATATACAGTCTCGTCACATGAGGACATCAAATAACTCGAAAGTTATTTGTTCTACGAAAAAATTTTCAAACAAATGTTGCAGGGGGACACGCAGTGCTGTAATCTATTTATTGTTATTTAGCTTTTTTATCGAGATACGAGTCATCTTCAGGTTTTTAATGCCCAATATTTTTTCTCGAATTCGGATAAAGCACCAAATTCTGCGTGAAAAAGTATTACTCCAAATCCCGAAAGCTGGAGGAACAATTTAAACAAGAAAAAGGGGGCGCACATGCTGCCGACTGTGCGCGGTGAATTTAAGTGTTAAATCCATTTCCAATAACACTAGGAGCATGAGAGAAGCAAAGACCTCGCGTTCTCAGGTTGTTTCTCCAAGGTCACCGCCCGGGGCGGTCGACATTCTAACAACAAATTGAGGGTTTTCTCGAGGTCGCACAAAAGCATATCAGCTTTGATCAAGCGGGAGCACGATATCGAGCGTATCGTCGACAGAAGCGTCGGTTTGCCAGGCGATCTTTGGACGGAACCGGTCAAAGTTCGCCATTCCTTTCTTCGCGGCGGGTTACGAATGCTCCGGCAGAGCCTGTTCTATTTACTGAACGTCAGAAAAACGGGAGACAGCCCCTAGGGGTGTGCTCCGCTGGCAAGGTGGATGTATGAGAAACGACTTCGGGGCCGCGGTCGCGATACAAACCAGAAGCGCGCCCCGGGGCAAGAACCGCAGAGGACTCTGGTATAAAATATCGTGACCGCCTCCGTGAGCCGCGTCGCGCCGCGTCGCGCCGCGCCGCCGTTCAGCTTTCGCGTCTCCAGTGTTTAGCCAGGACCATTGTAATCCAATTACCGGGATCGAACGTTTTGTCCCGGCGTTACTCGGCCAGGAAACTCGTCTTTTCAAAGAAAGAACCCCCCGGGAGGGGAGGTAGCCAGAGCAGATAGCCCGGAACGACGTCCATAAGTTACGCGGCGAAAATGTACTGTGTCAAGTAGTTATAAGCAATTTCTTTGTGCGAAACCGCTGGGACAAAAGCGGACGTTCCTCGGGCGGTTCGCCATGAAGAAGGACAAAGGGGAGAGCAAGGGTGTACAGCCCGCGATGAAAACGTAGCGCACCCCATAAATTTTAAGCTGTTCCATTTGTTGCTCTCTGTGCGTGACGCTGTCGAAATGCTCCATCAATTTCCCTGAGACGGTATCCGACGAAGTGACTTTGCGGGTGGTTTCTGTATACTCTTGTCCTGTCAGTCTGCTAAGTTTCATCGAGGTGGGAATGTCCTAAACTGCGAGCGATTCGATCGAAGCGCGATCCTAGGGTTCTGCGACTTGGCAATGAACTTGAAACGTGAAGATTTTCCTGTTCAGTTGATGCAACTTCAAACATTTCATGAAAAGAGATAACTCTGGTGGAGATTGCACGGTAGCAATCCTGTAGGCATATTTCTTCCATTTCTGACCTTGATTGACCTTGAAGGTTATTATGTCGCGTACGAATGAATTCTTTTTGGCACACACTTTCATATGATATAAATAAATACATAGCATTCCATATTACAAATTGATGGTGATTTCTAAAAAAATAATGCAGACAAAAAATTACAGACACCATTTTACAATGCTTGCAAAAAACAGTATAACTTTTACCTGTTTCATTTTTCTCTAATGTTTACACCCTGTATATCAAGTGACGACAGTTGCAGGTTTTTCCGCGATTATGAGTAATTGTATTGCGAGTCGGAAAACGGTTGCAACGTGGTTAGCAACCCTTCAAGAATAATACATATACGTCAGTCGCAGTATCGTTCTATTCAAAAGAATTAAATTTGATGATATTCCGTCTTTTTGTCACGGACTGTATGAAACACGACTCTGTAACCGCGGTAACCCGATCCAATCCTGGAGGTACTCGCCAGAGATGAACAGCGGGGGAGATAACAGACGAGACGGTCGTTTAAATATTCAATGAAGATTTTCCCGCGATTGTTTTAGCATCGTTAGAGCCCGCCAACCTGCCAGCGTTCGTACTCGCCCCCTCGAGCGACCGTGTGTATGTGTACAATAATATCTCAAAATGTGTGAAAGCGATCACGATATTAGTGAACAATTTATCCGCACTACCACGAGCGTATCCCGTGAAGAGTCTGGAAGCTTGATTACCGATTCACCGACATTTTTATTATTAAAATGAGACCAAACTTGACGTAATTCCAAAAGCATTTGCTGATTCAATTGAAGATTTTGTAGAACCCCGATTATCCGAACTGATAATATTTAGATTCTTTATTAACATTAGGTTTAGGGAGCATTGAATGCGACTATTTTACATATATACAGTTTTTTAGCCATACTTTTAATAATACAGAGTGGGTCACCTAAGACAGGCCTCGAAATTGTGTGCTAGCGACGGCCGGTTTTCGAAGGCTACGCCCGCGCCCCCTCGACCCGGCCGCGCGTCTCGCTCCCCGTGGCGGCCCTAGTTCTCAAGGCAGCTCATGGCGTGTACCATAGAGTATTACAATGTAAGTGTCGGCGATGCGAACAGCTACGTCCAAACTTCCCGTAGATGTTACCAATTTGCGCGAACAAGTTATAGCACATGTTAATACAATTTGGACAATACAATAAAAACTATTTTTAAAATTTATCTTCCGAATTTATTTTCCAAATTTATTTTCTGCAGCTGTTATCCGAAATTATCGTGCGACATAGTGGAATAGACCTACAGTGAATACCACTGACCAAAAAACCTCGACGGCAACGTGGAAACCTATTGATACGGGTGTCACCCTAATGCACCACGAATAGCTCCTATGGTACACGCCTGAGCTGGCTCGAGAAGTAGGGCCGCCACGGGGAGCGAGACGTTCGGCCGGATCAAGGGGGCGTAGCCTTCGAAAACCGGCCGTCGCGAGCACATAATTCCGAGGCCTGACCTAAGACAAGCCAGCTGAATATCATTTACATTTTTTGACAAAAGTTGTTTGGGGCCCGTAGTGTACATACATAACTTTTTCGGGTAGAGGAGCTTAGGAAATTTGAAGGTCAATTTAATCTATTTAAATGGAACCACATACTTTTGAACTCCTGCGATTGTAGTCCTCCTCGAAACAATTTCAAGGATCATGCAAGGATCATAACGAAAATATTCTTTAGGACAAAAGCTGGTGTCCGACGAGTTCTAAACGGGAGTGTTCGGCGAACCTTCCAGTTTCCCTCTCGATTGCCGAGGAGAATGTCGGCAACCGGAGTCCGTTTCAAGTTTCCACGGGGAAAATTTCGGATGCCTCCCACGGCCGATTGTCCTGCGACGGTCCCCATTTCCCTTCCGTTCCGCAACTTCGCCGCATTTATCCGCGAAACTTCCTGACCATTCTCGCGAAGAAAACACGGCGAGTCGGCCGACGTCTCGTATCCTCGTCCCGGACACCGGGGGGTTAGACGAAAAAAAAGAAGCCCGGCGAAAAAATCTCGAAAAAGTCCGCTGTCTCTCGCCGCGGCATGAAATGTTGCGCGAAGGGAAAATAGAAAAGCGGCCCGCGGAGAAAAAGGCGGCGCGCGACGTATCGCGAGAGGTTACACTCGAGAGGAGAGCAAAATTGCGAGTGCGAATTAAGAGCGTCGCGGAGTATTATTTCGTTGGGCTTACGGCTTGAACGAGACTCTTCCGGCCTGAAGAGTTCCCCTTAAAATACGGCCTCGTGCAACGACCATGGGAACCGTTTTAATACCGGCGCGTTTATAATTGATCGCTCCCGCGCCCTTTACACCTACTTTTCGCTCCATTCTCGCCCGGCACAATCATCTTCGTTTATATACACTTGAATTACAGTTTTCGCTTGCAATTTTAGTGCCTTGCCTGTGCACACTCGTTCCTTTATTTACGACGAGCATTTCTTCCCAGCAGAAACTTGCGGCTTATATAAATGAATCCAACGGGGTTGTAGAATTGCAGTTTTTACTTTCTGGTTAGATCATGACTAGACTGATTTTATGCATTTATGGTAAAATGAGTAGGTGTGAGTTAAAACAGTACAAACATTTGAAGAATTTTGTTATATCATTTTGAACATAAAACATATTGAGAAAGAAAATCTATTTCACTCCAGTTTGTTGCAATTCTAGTCATAATACTACTGAGTATCATCAATTCATTCGTTCTCAAACTAACTAAATTATAGTGTAAAGTGCAAACTTCATTATCAAGTGATCACCATAAAAAACTTCAAAAAAGTAACACAATTACGCCAAGTACATGAAACAGTCTAGGACCAAAAAGAGTATCATCAAGTAACTAATAATAATTGTTAATAACTCTGATCGTTCATACGAATGCAAGACTTGTATGACACAGTGAAACGTCACATTGAAGATTGAATAACATTTTAACACTAAACCTACCACAGTCAAATGACCGGTTTTCTATTTCACAGTTATTGAAATTATAGAAATGCTTTCATAGGAAATATTATAATGAAAACCGTACAAAGTTTAAGTAAATTGAATCTTCTCACTGTTACAAGATGTTTCACATTCATATGTTTCGTACTTGGTAGGTTCAGTGTTAATATTTTTGAAAAGCTAACGAAACAGTGAGCAAACGAAATAAATCCCTTTCAGACTCCAAACTCGGCAGACTGTTTCGCAAAAATTTGCAACGTCGTGTCGACGAACGTTTCATAAAGGGAGCGGTATTAATAAAAATTTTAATCTGGATCTTTTTAGTGCGAAAGACCAAGCCCGTGGGTAGGGTGCGAGGACCTTGAGCTCCACTCGGCTGTACTCAAACCACAGATCCGTAAACCACACGGGCCTCCTCTTATCCGGCGAAAGAACCGATCCCCGGCTCACGGCCGTGTTAAATTCACTCTGCATGAATTCCCCGGAATATATACGCGCGTCCAACCCCAAGAAGAATCAGCTCTTTTTCCACTCGGCCTCATCTGCGCACTGGGACGTTTTATATACGATCCTCCACTTTTCTTTTATATCTCATTCGACGGGCTACGCCATTTCTCAGCCGCGTGCTGCTGCTGCTGCTGTAATAAACAGCTCTCGCAAGTACTCAATAAAAATTCGCGCAGTCTCCCCGGAAATAGAAAGAACCTGCCGCGACACTGTTACCTGGGTGGCGTCCGCCCCTACATTTCCGCTGTTCATTTCGCGACACGAGCAACCGACATCGATTTCCACGTATCCGCTGACATCGCGGCAGCCCAAATTCCTTTGCACCAGCGTGGTACACAGCCGGCAATTTTTCTCAGTACCGCCATTTTTTTTAACCCGCGAAATTTCAGCTGAGTGAGCGGTTCCCAACGTGAGGCACGAAGCAAAACGTTTGTTTCACCCCTTCCGCTACAACGTCAGATACGTGACACAAATTTCGTACAAAGTCTACTAAATATGTACAGTAGATGTACAAAGTATTCGTACACATTTTAAAAATTAATAACTTTTTCAAAATTCGACCCAACAGCTTGAGTTTTGTTGAGACGTTCGAAGGATTAATTTACTAGCTAATGTGTAAATTATTTTTATTTTTTAATTGTTATTGGTCGCAATTTCGGAGGAAAAAGCGAAGGTCACGATTTTTAAATTTTTTATCTGTGCCTGTAATGAAAATTTATACGGTGCCTTTGTTAGATATAAGTAAGTTATAGTATACATGTACAAGGGTTATGAAATATTAATGATTGAAAATAGTAAAAATTGTAAGAATCCACGATTTAAATGATTCGCAAACCCTAAATTCAAAGATTTTTACATGTTACGATGCCCATAGTTTTTTTATGCGTCAACCGATTTCAATGAAACTTTGTACATGTATATAACTTACTTAGATTCACAAAATGTATATGTTTGAAATTTTCATTACAGGCACAGATACATAATTAAAAAATCGTAACCTTCACTTTTTTCTCCGAAATTGCGACCATAACAATTAAAAAAAAATTAAACATTAGCTAGTAAACTGATCCTTCTAACGTCTCAAAAAAACTGAAGCTGTTGGGTCGAATTTTCCAAAAAGTTATTCGTTTTTAAAAGGTGTACGAATACTTTGTACATACAATTGAGTAAAATTAAAGCAACTTATTTGTTAAAATAAAAACTAAGAAGTTAAGATTTATGGTGTTAATTGCTGTTAAAGATTTTCTATGAAAGTACCACAATTTATTTAAAGATTTTCTATGAAAGCACCTACGACCAAAACAAATACAGTAGAATTGTGTTCAGATGATAGACACTTGCCTCAAACTGTCTGGAAACGAGCATAAATCGAGCACAAGGTATCAATAGGAAGCAAAGATGCACGGTATCAGACAAGTCTCAAACTCGACGCAGGAAGCGTTTTTTAAAAACCACGGAAGCGGCGGAAATGCGGTGGTAGAGTGCGAACAAGTCGCGCAGATGGAAATAAAGCTGAACGACCGAGGGAAATGGAAAACTGTATCTGCGAACGAGAATACTCGAATCGAGGAATACCAGATGCCGCGAAAGCCACTCCCTTCGATGCTTCCGAAAAATGTGCACCTTTGTTTTCGCCCCAGCATCGTTACGTCTACCGTCTTAGGCGCGGTGCAAAAATTTAGACTTCAGATAGGGCGATGAATCTTTCTTTCAATTAAAGCTTAAATATTTCTAAGAATTATAAAAATACGGGGAAAAAACGACGAGTAAGTTTTGACCTTGAAGTTGACCTTCCTTAACCCTTAGCACTTGGATGGCGACACTGAAAATTGCTTAAAAATATTGTTCACATTATTATTTTTGTTCGTATTTAACAAACTATAAACTAGACATTTACATATTACATGTGATATACA
This sequence comes from Lasioglossum lativentre, assembly GCA_916610255.1. Classification (NCBI taxonomy): domain Eukaryota; kingdom Metazoa; phylum Arthropoda; class Insecta; order Hymenoptera; family Halictidae; genus Lasioglossum; species Lasioglossum lativentre. The sequence continues at coordinate 19,091,515 of OU744364.1, read as the reverse complement.
GGGTGGTCCACGCAACTTGCACACCTATAATAACTTCCAAAGTATGCGTTGCACAAAAAAGTTTTGTATACAGAAGTTGCATGGTCTGAAGGGATACATTATGTAGTGTATGTATTTTTTTTTCCAGGTGGAAGCGTGTCGGAGATTGGAAGGTCGACTTTGTTTTTTTAAATGGAATGCTATATTTTTTATACCAAAATATGGAAGAATGTTAAATGCTGAGTAAGAAAGTATTGACCTTCATTAGTCCTAAACCTAATAATTAACGAGTAATTGCACTTTATTTCCTGAATATTTTCTTCGCGTAATATCAAGTTAGAAATTCAACCTTATCACAGAATTCCGCAGGACAGCTGGATGTTTTACAGCGATTTACAGATTCTATCAAATATCCATCGAGATGGCTGATTTCGTTCACGAAACCTTTCGGCATACATAGATTTAGCTCTTGTTGCATTTTTACGGCACTCACCATAAATTAAAAGAATGTCAAGTTTTTCGCTATTACAAAATTTCATTTTTGCTTTTATCTTCCTTATAATTACGCACAAACACCGAGGATAACTTCAATACTGAATTACGGACATGGTAGGAGATTGCGGATCATGAGTAGACGTTGTGTTTATAAACATTGTCACGTAAACATCCAGCTGTCCTGCGGAATTCTGTGATAAGGTTGAATTTCTAACTTGATATTACGCGAAGAAAATGTTCAGGAAATAAAGTGCAATTAGTCAAATGAAGTGTCAATACTTTCTTACTCAGCATTTAACATTCTTCCATATTTTGGTATAAAAAGTATAGCATCCATTTAAAAAAACAAAGTCGACCTTCAAATCTCCGACACGCTTCCACCTGGAAAAAAATACATACACTACATAATGTATCCCTTCAGACCATGCAACTTCTGTATACAAAACTTTTTTGTGCAACGCATACTTTGGAAGTTATTATAGGTGTGCAAGTTGCGTGAACCACCCTGTATATTATATCACTTTCATATGCAAAAAATGAAAAAAATTGTATAGAATGGAAATATCCTACAATGGAAAAATCTTTCGTTTTTGAGTTAAAATAGCTCCGAGTGCAAAGGGTTAAAGAGGTATCGGTTTGTCCATTACAACGTGTGGTTGCATTTTGTTTTTACTATAATGGACAAATCGAAGTTTTTATCATGAAAGGTGGACTTCACAACTTTTATTTTCCTAATTTTCAATTTTGTGACAAAATTTATGAAAAAATTTATTTAAAAAATAGTGAAATATTCTCACTGTGCACATGTTCACATAATCACATATTCGACCCCGTGACGTTGCAACATTCTCCCACGGATAAGAGAACAACAGGGGCCCAGATAGCCGCGAGATAGAAACAGCTTTCTTTTGTTGTACGAATCGGACGGGCAAGGAGGAGTTTGCTTTCTAGGTTAAATCGTTATTATACGTGAGGTAAATAGAAATTCGTTTAGCGCCGAAATTTCCATCGGTTTCTTTCGATCGTGATCGGCATCGATGAGCTTTTCCCGTCGATTCTCGATGCCCTACGGCGAAACGGGCCTCTAACCGGTCGTTCGTGACCGCTTAAACGCGCGCCGAGTTTTGATCGACTATAAGTATGATCACGAAACAGTGTATGGCCATAAAAGGGAGGATTCCTCGATCTAGAAAGAAATTATAAACTATTTCAAGGTGAAACATAATAAAAAAATCGACAGTCACTGTTATCAGAGCTTTGTTAATTTTTGCACGATACAATAAGCAACAACATCAATATATCAATTTTTAACCCTCGAATGATAGGCCTTGGGTCTACTTTGACCCATAGGTAGCATTATGATACCATCTGGTATCAATTTGCATCATTAGCTATTTCTATTAGATCCAATATGATCAATACTGAAGTCAAGAGAGGCAGGTGCAAGAGAAAGTAAAATAAAATCGGTAAATAAATATTTCAATGAATCTAGACTGCCCTAAATCATCAAAAGCATCCGGCTTGCGAGGGTCACAGCCCTTATTCTCGAGAGTGTTCGCCGAAAAAGCAAAGTTCGCTGGAATAAAAGTAAATCTAAGTGGTATCGGGCAATAGTAGAGTGGTTGCAACACAGTTCGGTGGCAAGGGGAGCGCATTTGGCAGCTCGTAGCTAACAGGATATCGCTTAGCAGGCTACTCGAGTGGCTCCGTCGTAGGGGAAGTCCTAGCGCTCGGCTCACCGACAACACAGGCATGAATTTCCGCGAATAGGACATTTAGTGTATCCGCGGCTGACTGCAGTTCTGGCGAGACGTCGGTCTCCAAACAATGAGGGTGCCCGGAAGTCGCGGCAAATTCAAGAAAACATAACTCGGGAAGAGCAATTAGACCGGGACCGGTTGCCGGAAATGCCTCGTGCGCTCTCTCGTGGCACGATCGAAGCTTTCGTGGCCTCCCTTCTCGGTTCAGAGAACCTTCTCATCTTTCTCTCTCTATCTCTCCGTCTCTCATTCTACCTTTTTCTCTCCCCGAAGTAGCATCGTGTTTCATCTCTATATTTTTCCACGAAAAGTACGTGACCCTTGCTATCGATACTCTCGTCGAGCGAGCCGCGCGAAAAATGTCTGATGGATCGGATCCAAGCCCTTCGTCCTGGATCGATCCCCACGGCTAATTGCCTGATCGACTCTCGATCACCGGAATCGGGGAAAGAATAATAGTATTTGTCGAGGAAAGATAATTGTCTTACTCGACGATTCCTTGAAAGCTTTCCGAGTAATGAACTACTATACCGTTGGAAATTTGGTGCTCGTTTCGCCAGCACATCGATTGTCGTTGCCAGAGTCTCGGAGAGAAAGGGAGAATAATAGTATTTGTAGAGGAATGCAATTGATTGGTTTCGCAATCCCTCGAAAGCTCTCCAATTAGTAATACTGTGAAATTAGCGATTTCGACTTTGTTTTGGTGAAGTGCACTACGGAGAAAGGCTTGTAACCATTGCGAAAGGAAGATGGAGAGTTTAACAATTTTCGAAGAGTTTATGGAAAACGAATTCAGTTTGAACGTCTGCTAAATGTACCAGTTAACCCATTAATTGATGACTAGCTCGGTGAAAGAGACAAACGAACGTTGGAACTAAAACTCGTAGCTCTTTGCAGAGGTAAAATAATTGGCAGAGACATTACGAAGACAAGGGTAGGATAGTATATCCTGAAATTGATAGTTAACGCAGAGAACAGTTTAAACGAGGAGCAGAAATAAAGATCATAGCATTTCAAGAATTATCGATATCTAAAAATTTGTGTTATTATACAGGGTGGGGCAATAACTATTAGCACATCAGATACCTTCGAAACTATAAGTTTCACAGAAATATTTGCTGAAATAATATTGAACAGTACGAAGGGGGCCATCCGGTGGCGATAATAGTTTTTTTTGCAGCTGGAGGTACTTCGGACATTTGAAGGTCACCTCCATTTTTTTAAATGGATCGGTATGTTTTTGCTTCCGTATCGTGATAGAGGATCTTAAAACGAGTTCGACGACCTATCACATAAGGTCATAGAAAGTAGAGAAAGGCGATAATACTATTTCATTAAAATTCTTCAATTTCTAATTAGCAAATAACGGCTATGGGTTCCTTCTCATTCCGGTATCTGGGGCAACGAAGTTGCTGACGATTTAGCCAAAAGTGCTACCACTTTTTGTTCCTTAGGTATTTCGAGAATTCCTTTTACCGATCTGTACGAACTGGTCATGAAAAAAGCTTTTCACAATACTTTCATGATTATAAAAAACCAAGGATTGTACAAAGGTAAATTCTATTTCCTTCATTTCTTTAGGGGTAACCGTCATCCTTGGTTCAAACATAAAAAACTATCCCGCCTCTTTATTGTCACATTAAACAGAAGCAGAGCTGATCACTACCATCTCGCTAGCTCTTTCGTTCGTATCGGTATTATTGACAACCCTAGGTGTAGATGTGGTTTCGAGTGTGAAACTCTAAATCACGTCCTTTGGCAGTGTAATCTCTACGTTACTCAACGATCATTGCTATTGAAGAATCTCTTCAAGTTAAGATTTCAGCTGCCTTTGGACGTTTCTATGTTTCTTGCTGCCCCAATGTCGTAGCCTGCCTTCACATATTGTCGTTTTTAAAAAACTGTAATCTGCGCGTTTAAGAAAAAACAAGTAGGGAAAAAGAACTGATATACCCTCATTTCTGTTTGTATAGGTTTCTTGTTCCGTACATTTTGTTTTGTACCTAAAGTTGTAATAAATCTCGTATGAGATTTCCTCAGTAAAAAAAAAAATTGCCAATAACAAATAAAAATCTTAGCACGTGACGGGGTATAGCATAGCAAAAATTGAAAAAACGGAAGAATAAAATAAAGGACCGATATAGCATTTACGAAAAGCTGATGGTTGATTCGCGTGACGAAAATATCGGTGTCCATAAATCTTTTAATTGCCACGAGGACAAAAGAAGAAGCCACTCGAACATCTGGCTTTCCCGGTTATCTTCAAGAGCCTCTCCGCTCGATGAGTTACCACCTTTCCACTGAAGGTGCTTACAAATTAAGCGCAAGCCTCGGTGGAAACGCAATCGAGTCGAGGGCGAGAGTTAGAAGCTGATCGATTATTTATTTCCATGATTAATTGCCCGCTAGAGGCTCGCCAGAATCGAGGCCGCGCTGTAATAAACGGGACAAAAGCGAGAGCGGGAACAGAAGCATGATTTATTATGTCCAGGACTCCGAAGAACAATAGGATAATAACGTCCGTCGTATGAAAAAGGAAAGGAACTGCGGAAGAGTGGAAAAACTAGAATCGCGTACACGCGAGAAGAGTGACGGGACGGTTTCTTGATGCGAATCGTTTCAGGGTCGAAACATTAATTGCGACGACACGGTTCCCCGGATTACGAGCCGGAAATGAACGGCCGGGATGTCTCGGCGACGACTTAGCTCAGTTCTTAAGCATCCCGCCACACCTCCGCTTCCCTTCTTTGCCATAATTTCATAAAGTTTCCGGCGCTAAGTGAGTATTAGCCCGCCACGTGAAAATCCTTTAAAACTGCATTACCATATCCTCTCGGACCTGATCTTCATTCCGAGAATCTATAGACCATCTCATCAACGCCGCTAAACTTTCAAACGCCCGTCCTTTATTAACCATTGCCATCCCTCGCCGCCCCTCGCTGAAGGGGGGAGTCATTCCCCACCCCCGCAAATATCACGGAATCGATCCGCGTTTCAACGCGGACGACACATCCTGCGAAATTGTTTACCCCGAAACGTAAATTTCGTTGGAAACTGTGTTATCGAATTAAAATTTCCACGTTCTCCGGATATTAAATTAGAAGTTCCAGCTTTCAGAGATCATTTAACGGGAACCGGGTTCGCTGAAAAGTTTCTTTCGTCTTCTGGAAGGCGGTAAATTGTTAAGTACCGGCCCTAATAGGATTTAATATAGTTCCACTTTGGAAACTTCTTCTTCGTCTACCGATATTTCGCGCATTAAATATAACAGCCTTCGGAGAACAACAGATAGCAATATATCCCGTGAAATAAGTAAAAAAAAAATTCGTATTAAACCAATAGACCGCGGATTTTACAAAAATAAGAATTGTTCGCATCTTCTGCAAAAGACGGGAACCAGTTAGGAATTTGTTTCCGCGTTTAAGAATTTTAGTAGGTTGATCTGAAATCCGCGGTCTACCCAGAGTATGAGCAAATATTAATTATAGAGGAATATTCGTATAAATTGTAATCAAATTGTAATTACCAGCTCTCGTCTAGTTAAACGTTTTCTCGAAAGTGAGCTGAAGCTCCCGCTAAATTTTCCCGGTTATTAGTAGGTACCTGCAGCGAAACATGAATGCGAGTGCCTCGGGCGCATAAAATCCGCAGTTTGGTTATCAGACGCAATCAAACCGGGCGGGTTGCTGAAATTCGCAATCAAGGAGGCGATTTACAGTTTCTAATCGGACTTAACGTTGTTAAAGAGTACGCAGCTATCGAGAAACGCGAATGGTATTCCGCCACGACGCTGCACTCGAGGCATTTGCATACTAAACAGACGTTAATCCAGACTAACGGAAGGAAAAGCTAGTTGGAAGTTACATCGAGTGGTTCGCCGCATTATATGTACGTAGGTACTGACGTACCGGAAGTACAAGCCGGCAGCAGTCGAATTCCATGGCACGAGCGAAAGGAAAATATTGATCCTGTGTACGCGGCTATCTGCTTAAAATGTAAGAACTTACAAGCAATACTCCTCTACAGCGAGCTTGCTTCCGCTTTTGTTGTTTTTGCTGTATCTCATTCCAAATTAATTCGAACGCGAATTCAAAGCGGACTCGATCCGACGACAACTATAATTCGTCGCTCACATTATGTATTTATGAAAGCCATAAATTCCACCCGAACGCAGCAGACGTTGAACGAAACGAAGCTTCCTTAATTAACTCAACGTTCTTAACCCATTCATGGCCGCGGACGCACTGTCGCGTCTTTTCAAACTTTTCCCGCGAATCAAGCCGAATAATTCGAAGAAAGATTTATTATTAATTTAAGTGGAACTGCATTCCGACTGTATTGAATAAAATTGAATTCTAGAAATTCTTCGCGCGGTATACAAATTAGTGGTTCTTGTTTGTTCTAGGACAAATATATCATTTTATCGTTTCACGTACAACTAGACAACTCGAAACCTCGAAACTTTCTAAAAACTAGTCGCCACAGTGGAAATCCATTACTCCCCCTTTCATACTCAGTCTTCCGAATCATCCCTCATTATAGCCGAACGACGTCCATTGGAAACTTTTTCATCGAGGGAGCACCGAGGCCGAAAGTACTGAAGCTACCGGCGAAGCCTCGGTAATTCGATTAAATTTCGTCACCCCGCTGCGATGCTCTGGAAACGCCGAATTTTCTTTGCTTCTCAAAAATATATACATCCAACTATGTATCGATACATTTCGATGCTAAAACTCCGATTATTTCGGAATGTACAGGGGGCTTGGGGAGAAAACGAAACCAACGCCTGAAGTACTTAAGAAAGTTCTTGTAAGTTACTAAAAAAATTATTAACGGAGAATAGAAAAAGTTGTCTCATAACCTCCTTGAATACTGTGATAAACAGGAAAGTGTTCGAATCGTTCCATGCTTTATGGATACTGAAAAAGGTAGTTAAAGTATGTTTAATTTTTTGAGATAGCAGGATTGCATTAACCTTTGAAGTTGGCTTTTGGAAAAGTGTGGTAAACGAAATTGCTAATTGTAACATTCTTTTTCAGATCAAATAATTGTTTATAAAACTTACAACATTTTTGGTGGCCTATCACTATCCTGATGTACAGGATGTCCCACCCGATTTTGACATCTTGATTTTCTCGCTATTGTTACTCGTAGCAAAAAATGTTTCAGCGGAGGCTTGAATATTATAGTTTTTTATTAGTTTTCTCGTGAGTGGACGCGTAAAGGTCATATAAAGGTCAACTTCGTTTTTTTAAATGAAGTGAGGTATTTTTTAATACATCCATCGATGCAGCTGGACATCGCGTAGTAAAAAAATACTAACCTATGTATGTCGAAAAGTTAGTAGATCAGGAGATATTTCAATTTAAATAATTCTAAAACACCATTACTGTCGTACTAAGACTTTAATGGTTTAAAGAAATTTAATATAATTTTGTCAAGAAAGTAATGGTGTTTTAGAATTATTTAAATTGAAATATCTCCTGAACTACTAACTTTTCGACATACATGGGTTAGTACTTTTTTATAACGAATGTCCAGCTACATCGATCGATGTATTAAAAAGTACCTCATTCCATGTAAAACAACAAAGTTGACCTTTACGCGTCCACTCACGAAAAAACAAATAAAATCAGAATATGCTCCACTCGATACCATTCAAGCCTCCGCTGAAACATTTTTTGCTACGAGTAACAATAGCGAGAAAATCTAGATGTCAAAATCGGGTGGGACACCCTGTATATTTTATAATAAAATAGAGTTTTCAAGAAATGAAAATTTGTTTATTTTACCCTATTTCTCACGACTCTAGGTGTATGTACCCCTTAAGCTGAAGAAGATTGCAATCGGAGAGTTACAATTGAAAATGAGGTGAAAACGCCACCGCACACATACTGGGTGTCCACTTAATTTTGTCCCCGACTGTACAGTGATTTGAAAATGACCTCGATGCGAAGGTTTCGCAAAAATTTATCGATTCGTCGTTGGAAAGGGTCAAATGGTTCGCGCGGGTGGGTGGTGTGCTCGATTCCGATATGTTGCATCGATTCTTCATGGCCGAGGAGCGTCGAAGAGTTGGCGGGCCGGTCGACGAGGACTCGTTTCGTCGCGGAACACCGAGTAATACCAAGTTCTCGACACCCGGCCGCATCTGACCGATAAGTTCCGCAGAAACGGTCCGCGGAATGGCCGTGCCGGTCTTTTGAGGCCAGGTGCCAGCTTGTTTCCGAAAGTTCCCCGGCTAAATAGGCGGGCCGAGCATCGACAGTTTCGCGGGGGTAGGGGGGTGAACTTGCCCGATAACGCCGGCAGCTTGGCTCTTGGACAGAGGCGCGGAGAAGTTTTCGCTGTCGTCGTCTGCGAGGAACAGGATTCGGCCGGATGGACAAGTGGCGGCTGACGACTACTCCCAGCTTCGATCAAAAGTCCTGACGAGTCCTCGCCCCCCTTTTCTCCGCTCGCGTAAAAAGACAAAAGCCGCTTTGTTTTATATATCTCCCGACCATCTGCCCGTCCGGTAACTTCCGAACAAAGGACACCGGCCGCCGCGTCGCGCCGCTGCGCCGGGAACTTTCGTCTGGACTTCTGGCCCGTCAGATGAGACCAGCTTGTTAACTCCATCTCGACAACGCTCGGGTCGTCAAAGTAGTTAGATCGTGTATTAGAGTTCGTATGTGATTTGTGCGAGACATCGAGCTCTCGCAAACGGTCTCTTAGTTAGCAATTTTGAAGCCAGGCAATGGAGCCCTCTGTGTCTGCTTTCGAGAAGGAATTTGCTTGATTATTTTAGGCGGTCATCCCATGTGAGAGCTACTTTTTCTTGCTTTTTTTAGGAATTTATATTAAGGACCCTTAAAACATACAATCTTGAAATTTTTACCACACATTTATTGATATTTTAACAGTCTCTCAGAATTTTTTCAAACCAAAATAACGAGTTGGATAGACTTTACACCGTTCGGAAGACATTCATGTGTAAAAAAAGTAGGTTCATGGCGACTATGATTCTGGAGGTTTCGATCATCTGATATCAAAAAATCAAACGGCGTTTTAATTTATAGACCTGCGGCAATCGCCCGGTACCAAAATAATATAAAAATTAGCGAAAATTAAATTTTTGGCACGGTTGTAAACGTTAAGTTCCAAGTTTCATCATTTTTTTTCGACTTTTTCTGCTTAAAAAAAAAACTATAGTAGATATCAGAAATATTTTGGTACGGTCGAGAACTATAGATGTGCTGACTATACCCCTAAAAATTTGAGTTTAAAGATTCAAGTACGATTTACACAAAGAAAATGTAAACTCACCATTAGTCTACTATGTGTTGAGAAATTGTCATAGCTCAATGCTCCGAAGTGCATGTTGATTCGCATGCACTTTTCTACAGCACAAATTAATGTCCAGCTGATTGATATTTCACTGGTTGTTTATTAATAGTTTAATCGTAATGAGACAAACAGATGATCCGTTTTACGTTTATAACAGTCGAAGGACTTCGAATATCGAAATATGGATGACCCCCATAAGCAATAATATCAAAAGAATGTACTACGCCATCTTGCTCGGGAGGACTCGATAGTTTCAGCATAATTGTTGACGATAATCAAGAACTTTTATTGAGAGAATAAATCCTTCGATTGTTAGAAGGTGCTAAAACAGATTAGGACTTAGGCGTAACTTTAACCCTGATCCGTCCCTCGTATCAATTTGTCACAGTTTTCCCAAAATAAGTTATACTGTTCTGTTATTTGTAGGTAAATTCGCCCGAAACTTTGTGACTTTTATTTTTTTTAATGTCAAACACAACCGAAAACCCTAAAATGTAAATGTTAACTCGTCAGTTTGAATAAAAGAACATGGAAAAATAACTGTTTACCTTGTTATTTTATCGATCTTTTACCACTGTCAATTTGACACCGAGGGACAGATTCAGTTCGTGAAATGAAGGACGCACGAGGGTTAAGTGATGCTTTTAACAATTAATACGACTGGAGAAATGTACGTGTCATTTTATGAAAATGTCACGCTGAACGTATATACTACCGTTATCAGATGAGGCCGATGAATAAATCGAACGTCTCCGCGGATTCCACACGCGCAAGGACCAAGTAGAAAAGTCGAGCGTGTCGCAGTCGGTTCAAGTCGGCGACGTTAACAAATGGAAGACGTCATTCGCATGAAACGTAATCTAACATCCGGGGCCGAACAATATAGCAGAAGCCGATCTAATGAACCCGGGCAGCAATAAATGAAAGAACCGTATCCCTGACACAAGGAGCGAGTGCGTTTCAAAGTGGAAGGACGAGGCCAATTTGTCATCCTGTCCAAGAATAGGACCGTCTACACGTTGTTACGCCACCTTAACCTCCGAATACACGAGGGTGGATTCCTTCAATGGGGAAAAAATGTAACTACCCTCTGACTTATGGAAGAAAAAATCGGCTGCGCGTCGTGAAAGAGGGAATCTACGTCTTGTGCCTAACTCGTTTGCCCTTTCTCCGTCACTTTTCATTCGTTAAACACCTCTTTGAGCGTTCTCACGGTAGACTCCTCTCGCGAAATCAAAAGAATCGCGGGGTCCATTCGGGGAAAAGGATTCCGACGATTTTAATTACTATCGCCTTCTGTCGCCGGGAGAATTTGTTTATTTACATAAGCAGTACTCTTTGATCCCTGTGCACTTATCAGGTAATCGGGATATACAGCGTGAGCCAAAATTCGTGGTACAAATAAGGAGATAGCACAGCTAAAAATAAGACGAAAATCGAGAATAACAAAATTGCATTGGGGGCTCCATTTTAGAGTAGTTTTTTACGTTCTGCTGTGTTTTATAATTTCATTCTAAAAGTAAGTAATTATATGTTGTTAAAATCACAATTTCATAAACTTTTATTATGGTGAATAATAAATGTATGGAAGTGAAGAAAAGTAAGTTAAAATACGACTTTGAAAAACTGGAAGAAGAAAGAACAAAGATCGAAAGGAAGTCTATGTACATTGCTCTTTATAGTCACATAGTCATATTGCATGAAGTAATATTCAGAGGAGCAACGCGGAGCTCTTTGTGCTATTACTTAACTTTATTCCATCGACATTTAAGCATCCTTCAGGTCAAGAGTCAGTTGAAACTGAATATTCTGTACTCTCTGCTCATATCCTCCTTACTTTTATGTTCGTCCGTGTTCATTAACTCTACCTGTGAGTCAAAAGCTTTTTCTGTAATAGTCAATTACAATTCTGTAATAAGAACAAAATGGAATTAGAAGAACGAATGACTATTTTCAATTTCTACTCATTTCTGGGAATAGTATCTCAGTTTAGTGTAAAAAGACGTTTTAAAAATGAAAAGTGGTAAAATTTACTAAAAGCCTCTTGTAGTATTTTAGCTGTCGCATTGAAAAATAAATAAAGAAGGATCGAATACTTTTTGAAAAATTGATATATTCAATTCGAGGTGATATTTTCAAGTGATCTCGATATTTCTGAGAACAAAACATGTAAGTAAAACTTAGCACCACTGTCTCTCAGGGTCTCCGAGAAAAAGGGTAAACAAAGTTGGCTCGAGCACAGGTAAGACGAGCCTTTCCATCTGCTCGTAAGGATCTAGGTGTCCCGATCCTGTATAATGATAAAAGTTTCAGCCTCAGGGCGCTCCTCTGGCCGCCGCTTTCCAGGAATTCTGTATCGCGAAGCTGACAGCCGCGGAACAGCTTGAACCGTCTCGGTCTTGAAGTCTCTTGCGGGCCGAGCCGAGCCGAGTCGAGCCGAGGCGACGCAAAGTCAGAAGGAAACGACCTCCGAAAAGCGGAATAGGACGGGTGCAACGGAATTATCGCAGGCATGATAAATTGCACGAATAATTGAAGAAAACCTCTCGACAAGGAAAAAAGTTGAGAGACTCCTCCGGAGCTTTGACGAAACAGCCGCTGCCCCGGTTTCAAGGCGAACGTTGAGCATTCGCGTCGCGCGTCACTCGCACGTGTCTGGCTGTGCTGCGGAATTCTTTTGGTCCTCCCGTTCCTTTCACGCGGTTTCCATTACCAACAAACGGCTTTTAACTGATCCCTGCCGAGTTACACTCGCTCCTTGGCTCGCTTTATCTTGTTTTAATCGGGCAAAGCGATTAAGGAACGCGTGTGCGTGATACCATTTCGCAATTTCCTTCATTTTCTCCGTTGGTCGTTCCATAGAAATTTTCATCTTCGTACACCATTTTCTGAATAGCAAAGTAAGGAACTTCATTTTACCGACATGAAGATTCTGACGTAATAGAAACGGGTTTTTTCCTTAACCGTTTGAGTCCCAAGCAGCGCGATCGCGCTGTTAAGATTTTATGCCGAGAAAACCCAGCTTATTTCATACTCATTTAAAAAAAGCGCGGTTGCGCTGTTTGGGATTCTTCGACAGTGTTTTTTCAATACCTCCTGGGACTCAAACGGTTAAGGGGGTCTCCCATGTGGCAGATCCAAAAACTCGAAAAATTTTTTTTCCACAAATTGCTACTATAACATTCGATATACTATAACAAAGAAGGCGTTCGACTGTTATAAACGTAAAACGGAGCATCTGTTTGCCTCATTACGATCAAAGTATTAATAAAAAGTGGATTCGAATCAACGTGTACTTCGGAGCATTGAGCCAAGACAATTTCTCAACGCATAGCAGACTAATGGTGAGTTTACATTTTCATTGTGTAAATCATACTTGAATCTTTAAACGCGTTTTTCTCAAAACTGTATTTTTCATATTGACTACCATGATATCTCAAAAACTACTGAACGGATGTCGCTCAAATTTTTAGGGGTATAGTCAGCACTCTATAGTTCTCGCCCGTATCCAAATATTTCTAATATCTGCTACAGTTTTTTTTTTAAGTAGAAAAAGACGAAAAAAATGACGAAACTTGGAACTTAACGTTTACAACCGTGCCAAAAATTTAATTTTAGCTAATTTTTATATTATCTTGGTACCGGGCGATTGCCGCAGGTCTATAAATTAAAATGCCGTTTGACTTTTTGATATCAGATGATCGAAACCTCCAGAATCATAGTCGCCATGAACCTACTTTTTTTACACATGAATGTCTTCCGAACGGTGTAAAGTCTATCCAACTCGTTATTTTGGTTTGAAAAAATTCTGAGAGACTGTTAAAATATCAATAAATGTGTGGTAAAAATTTCAAGATTGTATGTTTTAAGGGTCCTTAAAAAAAATTCCTAAAAGAAGCAAGAAAAAGTAGCTCTCACATGGGATCACCCCATTAAAGATATAATAACTTAGAATTTCGTCCACGTCCTCGCATAAAAATTACAAGGAGGCAGCGCGAACAGGTTGCAACTTCGTTCAGTGAAGTTTACCGCGTTGTTACATTAACGAAGCATTTTCGTTCGGCGGATGCTGTCCCGAAGATAGCACGGAGGAATCGGGATTCATGGGATAACTGTCCCATCCCCGTTAACGAGGACTGCTTTACCAAAGGGTACAGCAACTTCGCTAATTTCGTGATAATGGCCGGCGTAGTTAGCGATAAATTCGTCCCCGGGTAATTTCCTTCGAACGCAAGGACACGGGATATCGTTCGACGACTGGCGTCGATGAAAAGAACCACACCCCGTCGTCCTCTCGGGTGTCTGTTACCGGGGAAAACGAATTCTCCGTGTGAACGAGAACGGAAAATGAGAACGATGGCCGAGAAACATCGAGGTAAACTGGAATCTTGAAAGGAATAGCTTGGGATTCGGTCCGTGACGGTGCTGATTTAACAAAGCATCCCCTGTTTAATGGATGCAACGCGCTCCAGGAAGAAGGAATGCTCTTGGAATGCGAACGATAACTCTGTTTCCGGCGGACTCCAGGGTCGTCGCGGAATGAATTGTTCGCGTGACGCTGTCATTAGCGATTGTTCCTCCGTGAGCGCGATCCGGAAGCGTTACTCTCAGAAATGTCCTTAAAGAGAATTTCTTGCGGAACCTTAATACCGTGCAGTAGCTGCCCTTTTAGTCACCGATACGCCGCGACGCGATTTTTCGACCGCTCGACGCATTGTAGACACTTTAAAATCTACATAGTGTTCCAGTATTATCTACTCCCTTGGAAAGGGTGATTCGTGAGGTAATTTTAAGTAACCTTTTTCTTTGCGAAAATGTTTTCCGTGGCTTCGTTAAGGTGGTAGGACCCTCCTAGGGGGTCTCTAGAATACCCTAGAATACCCTAACAATCTGGCCGAAATATGGGTTTGCACGGTACGGGTTTTCGTCCTTATATGAGCATATTTTTCGCTGGACAAGGGCTCATTCGAAAGAGGAAGGTTAAATGAAGGGGGCTCTAGGGTATTCTAGGGTATTCTAGGGACCCCCAGGGGGGTTTTATCCCGTTAAGGGGTTATTAACGAAAACACGAACCAATCAGGGTGTGGCTACCGTGGACGGCTCGGCCAACGCAATCGTCACGCTCAGCTGTAGTCGCGCTTTGATTGGTCAATATTTTGCGGTAATAACACCTTAATAAAGCCACGGATAACATTTTCGAAAAGGTAAATGTTACTCCAAATGTCCTCAAGAATGTCACAGAAGTACTAAAATTTTAGACACCTTGTATAGAAACCGAAGTTAACACAGACATTTACTGTGAAGGGACTTAGCGAAACAAGCGAAAAGAACAAAATCCGTGTTTACATGCTCTGTCCTTTTCTACGTTCGGCGCTGTCGACGCAGTCATAAACCTCCCAGCTCGAAATTTTCTCCACTTCATGGAAAAACATTGAATCATGGATACGTTTGGGGGGGGGGGGGGGCTATTTCAGCGTTACACTTTTTGGTGGTCATCACGCAAATTTTGGAATGAGCCCCAGACCTAAAACATATCCATGTTAAGAAATATTTTCGGTAGGCAGCATTGTACTGAACGTCAGATAACTGTAGACGCTTATTGTATCATATTGAAAGCGAGGCGTCTAATAAAGTTTGATGAGATTTTCCTCACCCGTCCCACGGAAAAGAACTTTGATACAGTCAAGGAGTTTTTTCCAATTCCAACTTTGACAAATTAGTTCGCGAAACTTGTCTGCCTACATTCGGTGGCCGACTAATTTGGCGCGCACAGTGAACACAACGCGACGATGCGATGTTCCAGCAGAAGAGAGTGGGCCGAGCAGTTGGGGGCTGTTTTGTTCGAGCGAAATGACACGTGACAACGGTGAAATCGAATTTTATATTAGCAGCCGTATCGCGGAAGCCTGACGGCAGACATCATGGACGATATTTTACGTCGCGACGGCATGCCAGCTAGCTCTCTCTCTCTCTCTCTCTCTCTCTCTCTCTCTCTCTCTCTCGCCAGGACCTATCGGAAATCTCTTATCCGAGGGAAATACAGGTTTCTGGACTCGATTTCCACGGAACTGCTCTCTCGAACTCGATACATCTGTCGTTACCTTTATATCCCTAAATATACCGTTTCATAGCGAAACGAAAAATCCACCGGGAGGAGAGCATTAGCATTTCTCTAAAAATTCGCCGAGCGTTGTACGAGAGAGATCCCTCCGGGTTCTCTTGGAATTCGGAATTCCTCGCAAACAGACGGGCTCAGGGAACCCGTCTGTCTGCCGTGACTTTCAATCTGATTGAACGACGCCGGCAATAAGTGTCACGGATCACGCGTGAGATCGCAGCGAACCTGGGAGAGCACCTTTCTCGTCTTCAAAGAGCAGAAACACTTCTTTCCTCCTTGATAGAAAGGATCCAGCCGAATCACGTTTGACTTCGCACGAAGAAACTGTTTCGGCGTGACGTAACGACGAATGGGTATCGGGACGGTCTACGAAAGAATCCTCCATTCCTATCGCCACTTTCTTTCGAGAAAGAATCGTTATAAGCCCTGTTAATCCGGGATTATCGAGTTCGGTGAGAACCATCAGCATGAATTTCTTTCTCGAACTGCTTTACATATAAATGTCTCTCAATTTCGAGCTCTCTTAGCCGAGCGGAAAATTCTCTCGGTTTCGATTGTTCGCTGAAATTTTGCTGATTTGATTATTTAGGAAGTGTGACCTTTTGTATTCCGAGACCTCTCCGAATGACGCCATTTTATATTTTGGCAATGTCCCCTCTTAATACTCTTAAAAACCATTTTTATATCCAAGAATTCACTAACCAATTGGAAAACGTCATATGGATTGAGAAAATCTTTATGCAAAATAAAAAGTTTGTGCGTCAATCGCAAGACACAGGAACTGAATATTTTACATTTTTCACTAATAATTTTAACATAGTGAAAATAATATATTAATACTCTTAAAGTCTTCTAATTTTTTCACTGTTCTAAATTGCACGTACTCATTTTTGCCATACGACCCACACCTCGACGTACTCGTTCACTGAACCGACTATATTATAAGTACTTTGGTATACCTAGAACAACTTTTGCTCTTGTCCTTCGCTGCTCCTTGGTACTGACTTCTCAAACTCTCAACACCTATTCAAGAAACTCACAGATCCTTTATTACACATCAAGTCCTCTCTCGACTTTCCCGAAGCAGTAAAATACGTTCTCGAGGCTCACCAAAACTGTCGAACATTTCCAGAGCGTCGTCCTCGAGATGAATCGACTCGGAATGATGGTGGACCTGTCGCACGTCGCCGTGCCTACAATGCTGGTCGCCATGCGGACATCGAGAGCACCAGTGATCTTCAGCCACAGCAGCGCCCACGCTCTTTGCAATTCCTCGCGAAATGTGCCTGACCACGCGCTGCGACGTTTGGTGAGTTTTAGCATCACTGCAATCATTCATTAGACCAGGGTTTCCCAAACTTTTTCTGCAATCGAACACTTGTTTATTAGGTTGAAACACATTATTTATTTAGTATTATTTTTAAATATAAAACTATAGTATAATTATTATATTCAATATCAAGTAGAAGATCTGTAATGTGCTGCAGAGTATAAAACCTTTCCAAATTGTCGAAGAACACTTATTCAGTAGTTTAGAAAACTCTGCATTAGACAATTAAATTTAAGAAATAATTTTTATTTCTTTAGCCTCACGGCTAGGAATCGGACTTGATTTAAATTTTAAATGTACAGGGTGTAAAGAAATGTTAATGGTCTTGGCTGCCATAGGCGGATCGATAAAGATCTGTTAAAAAAAGTTGTCGCAAAATTGTCCTTGATATTGAATTTCAAGGTCAAATTTTTTGATTGCATTTTATTCTACGCATCATGCAATTATAAAAATATTTAGAATACAATGCAATAAAAAAATTTGACCATGAAATTCAATATGAAGGACAATTTTGCGGCAACTTTTTTTTACAGATCTTCATCGATCCGAAGATGTAAAATACGCCTATGGCAGCCAAGTCCAAACATTTCTTTACACCCTGTACAATTAAATTTACAACTATAAAAAACTTCACCTAAGTTAAGAGTGACAGTAGTGCCTGGATAACTGTCTCGTTGCACCCCCAACTGTCTACCAAGACCAACCAGGTCTCGGTTAACCTGCTTCTGTCTGTTTCTGGGAAAAAATGAACAAAAGTGGAATTCGTATCTCATTGTCCGTGAACGTTTCTCACCCGAGTCCTCGAAAGATGCGAGGAGCTCAACTTTGTCGCAGATTCGTGACGTAGCAACCTTCCGAATCTGTGACAGTTACAGAGGCGTCACTGTACATCGAAGTCTTTCTCTGTTTCAGGCGCAGACCGATGGTATAGTTATGGTATCCTTCTACCCTCATTTTATCAGCTGTGGCGAGAAATCGACGTTGGAGGACGTGGCCGGTAAGAGCTCTCGAAACTTGTTTCGCGACATGTCATGGCCGGACACCGTTCCGCTGAAAATAACGTAGTAATTCCTGCAAGTTCCTTCGGACACACTGCGTCCGCGGAAGAGTTTCGACATGACAGACACGGAAAATAGATAATTTTCATGGCAGATACGGGATTATTAAATCGTAGACGTTCCCCTGGTCTTTTTCCATCAAATTTCAATGTGTCCAGCTAAATGCTGAGCACTCGATGTTTTTGCCCGGGTTATATTTTACCGATATTGACAAGCCAGGATCGATTGGTTGTATCCTCGACGTCTTCATTAGTCTCGAGTGAAATTTTTAATGTGCAGAAACTTTGCATCGATTAGAATTAATGTTAGCAGTTTTATCGGTGCGTGCAATTTACCTTTTTTTTTTTAGTGTACAGTAACTTTTATTCGTTGTTCACGTGAACAGCTTTTCAGTGAGTTTGTAAATTTATCTTCTTGGATGTAAATTGAAAAGAAAAATGGAGTGGATATGTATGTATTTTCGATCGGTGTAATTATGGAAATAGTATTAGGAGGGAGTTATGTCTCCGTGGCTTGTCGAAATACTTTCGCAAACGACTACACGCGAGAAATTGATAGTTTTATGGGCTGCTTCAGTAGTTTCGGGTAAATGGAGTGGCGGAATCGATAAAGGGGAATAATGGAAAAAGTTCATGCACGTGTTTACCGCGAGCTAAAGTTACGAGACCTCTGGCCTCTTGCACAATAAAACACGAATTTATAATATTTATAAACTTGCTTATCGGTAGGTAGACTTGTTATTAATACGGAAGCGTATTAATCTACAAAAGTTTAAAGTATGTACATATTATATTTGCAATAACCATACATAGTACATCGATCTCCTGACTCGATAAGTTCGATGAAAGTTGGAACCTTTCACTCTCTAATTAATGTAAAACTTGGTTCTGTAATTATGACCGGCGGTATACTGGCTGGTCGATTTCGTTCTTCGCAACTTCATTATTATACCCCTTGAACAAACTTAATTAATCGCGTCGATCGAAAGTTCGAAAGAAGTCTGAATTAAAGACAAAGAAGGAACTTTCTCGGTGAAAACACGAATTTAAAATATCACCAATATTTTGACGATTCATTAACGAGTTGAAGCCTAGGACATTATTAAAAGTTTCACAAGTTCATTATCTCTGTTTAATTCAGCTCGACCTTTCAGACTATTATCAACCCATTAAACAATTTAAGTAACTCTTCAATTCTGATTTAACTTGAAATATTTTTGTTACAATCCTTATTTGATCTACAATATTTCCTCTTCAACGTTTCACAAATTCTACCAGAAAAAGAGAAATCCATTTTTCGAGCTCGAAACAATCAGCAGAAATCCCTTGTACAAACGTAATCCCTTTGGCAAACGCGGAAGCGGCGCGATTAAAGTCAAACAGGATCCCTGTTTACGGGGCCACTTTTTCTCATCGTGCGCGGTAAAATTAGGCCAAAAACCACGATGGCTGGTAAAAAAGCACCCGGTGGAGCTTCCGGCCTTATGTTCCCGTGTAGAGGCGGGAATGGGCCCGGTTCGGCTTGATAAAGTTTCTCGACTAATTCTTTCTCGTTTCTAGGCCAATCAGGGCTCACTTCGGCCTCGGTTTCACGTATTGTAGCTTTGACCGCGCCACTATCGCCGTCCCATATTCCAGGATAAAAGCTAATTGAAGGGGACGCCGCACCGGAATCGCGTCTAAATTGTTCTTTTTTTTCCCCGCCACAGTTCTCCGTTAATATGGTTTCCTACGGCTAAGCCGCGGCTTTCATTCGCCCGGTATCTAGGGACCGAACGTCCCCTGGACGCCCCCCATAGGGACGCGACACCGCAGGGAAGATCCCCCGGATAACCGGCAATTTTCTTATACACCGAGCTTGTTCTCACCGGTACGTTCGGATCCTACGAATGGCGTATAAAGAGCAATCGCAAGCGAATGAACCCGCGGGAGACTAATGGCTCCGTAGACCGAGGGGACGAGAAAATGGCGATACCTCACGCCGAAGCAAATCGATGCCCTCGCAAATATATCGCCCTCTATCCAGAACCTCTACGCTCCCACCCCGAAGAATCTCGGGAAAATTAGAAACGCGTTACCCAGGATTTTCCGTCGACACTGGATCCCGCTCCGCGATATACGACCGAATAGGTTCATATTCATGATCGAGGTAGTGGATGATGCATGTTACCATTTTATACCTGTAGGGTGGATGCAATAATGAATGAACACTTAAGGAATTTGTTAACTTTCTTCGTTAAATTTTAAAGGTTAATAATATTAATATGCATTCGGATGATTAAAATTAGATTCTTTAATGTCTAAACTTTCATATGTAACATGTAAAAATAGAAACATTAAAAAAAAATAAGTTGTTTAACAAAAAGTTATAGAAAACAGCTAATTTCACTAGTGATTGAACGATATTCGATATCTTCGTAAGTAAGAAATCTAATAAACTTTATCTCAAACCAATTGTTATATTGTTTGTAATGTATTGGGATAAATTTTAAGAGGATATTTATGACTGACTTTATACAAAGTATTGCACAAACCACGCTCGACACATGCACTGCACTTATACATAATATTTAGGTTATTTTAGTTAAATGATCGACCACGGGTGGCGTAAAAATTGTTCGAATCTGAAATAAGGAATCAGAAAAAATCGATATTTAATCATTAATTTCTTTAATTAATTTATTTCGCTTGTTTTTATGTAGAATGTGCATTCATTGGTTCGTGTTTATTCACTTGTACATCTACCCTAGATTCTTATAATTTGATATTCGGTAAAGTTGTGCTTTGAAAAAGAAAAGTTTCTTGTACACAGGGTATCCACGTAAATAATTGCAAATAATAAATATTAGAAAAAAATGAAAGAGCAAAAATTAATATTCTTTTATTCAAGCAACATAAAGACGCATGTAATTTTTTTGTAATAATCCAAAGGATCCAACAACTTCCTTGCAATGATTAATAAAAGAAGATTATGCTAAGAGAGGTACCTTAATCGAACTAAAATGTATGCTTTACGAAACTAAGAACTTTGCGAAAATTGATGAACAGACTGCGAGTTTTATGAATATTATACTAAAAATGGTTTGGTGCAATTTGAAAGAGTGCAATAATTAGGAGACTTTAATTATTTTCAACTTTCTTGCAATTGATGTGGACAATTTTTATTACGCATAAAGATCCGCAGTCTACCGGTGAAGGTACTTAGTCGAGCGTATGCTAGATCACGTCCCGACGGTATAACCAGAAAGCGCAGCACTCTAAACAGTCCTCGATGATATTGCGACCAACAATGATTACCATCTAGTTATAATCCATCAATACACCGCGAAACGTGCACAAACGTATTTTACCAACGCCGAAGGACAATTTATTTCGATGTCGGTTTAATCCCATAACGTGACGCCGCGCCGGGAGAATTGATACGCGGTGGCGTAACAGTATTAATGAGTATGTCATTGATCCCGTTCAATCGCTAGATTAGGGTATCGGCGTTGACGCTGCGAATGTAGTTCTCCTTTCGAGCTCGGAATGAAATTCGAGGCGAAAGCGAATTTATGCGGCAGTCTGTTCTCGTGCCGAAATTCACGGCGGGAAAAGAGACAGCGAAAGAGGGGAAGGAAGAGAAAGAGAGTCAGTGAGAGAGAAAGAGAGTCAGTGAGAGAGAGAGAGAGTAAGAGAGAAAAAGAGGTCTTCTCCATCGAATGCGAGCGTGGAGGGAGCGACAACGGGCAATTGCACTTTCATATCCGCGCGCCCTTTGTGATTCATGAGACAGGAACTCAGGTAACTTCAGAAATTCAACGTGAACGCAAAACTTAGCATTTCACGTTGCTCCACACTGTCCAACCTTCCCTCTGTTCCCGCGATACACTTTCCCCGCTGTTCGCATTTCCGTTCGAGTTTCGTTCGAGGGTGCACCAACCGGGACGGAAAACAGCTCTGATCGCTGAAACGATTGCGCGATCTCCGCGACTCGCGCTAATTATACTCCGCGGGCCCAGGAAACTCGTCAAACTTCTCTCCGCGGATTTCTTCGGGTATTGTTTGCCTTCCACCTTCAGTCCAACTATGCTCGCGCTCTTCCTTTTTGTGCTCGATAAGGGAGAATTACCTTGGAGCCGCTGTGATTGACTTGTACTACTGAATTCGTTCGGAGACATGTAGGGAGAATCGGGTAATCACGGTCACTTAAGGATGTTCTGGAGGTATATAAAAACGCAACAAAATTTTTGAAAATTTGACAAGATATAATTCTTACTAAATTAATCCTACTACCAACCTTTGGGTTCGATTCACTGCATCGTTTAAGAATTATAGCAACTTAAAGTTTGCACATTTTAACACGTCTTCTTATGGAGAATTCATAAAATTCCACTTCAAACCCTATTTAAACCTTGAAAAAACGCAACTAGAAACTCCAGTTTTTATATATATATATATAGTAAAAATTGTGTAATTAATTATGTTTAAATTTTATTAGGATTCACTAAACAGTTACAGAGCAAAAAATTATAAACTGTTACAAAACGTCAAATTTATCGTGTTGTCATCTCAATAATAACCATTAATATTGCTTTCTGAAGTATTTTTAATTTATTTATATATTTATTTTTAACTTTTTATTGCGTAATTATATATATTGTATATCACAAATTTATTATCTTGAAGTTCAAATCAGAGGGTACAATTATTCGCAAAAGTCACTTACAATTTTTTATAATATGAAGTCAATTTGATTAAAAAATAAATATAACATGAAATTCACTAATTAAACGAAAGCTTTTTAAATTAATCTATTTTTTTAATGCAAAATATACTCATGGATGGCTTTCATTGCCAATATATTGATGGATTTCGAATTTCTTGTACTTTTGTCTCCCATTGTACCTCCAGAACATCCTTAACCAATAATTACAATAAGATGAAGATATGGAAATATTTATTTAAAGATACGCTTTGTCAACTTCAATTATTCATTTATTCGTACAACATCTAGTCAAATTTATAAAAATAAAAGATTATTTTTTAAATGGTAAAGATATAGGTTCAGTTCGCCGTTAGGAAATACTCCATTACTGTTGTACTAAAACTTTAATGGTTTAAAGAAATTTAATTTAATTTTGTCGACAAAGTAATGGTGTTTTAGAATTATTTAAATTGAAATATCCCCTGAACTACTAACTTTTCGACATACATAGGTTAGTACTTTTTTATAACGAATGTCCAGCTGCATCGATTGATGTATTAAAAAATACCTCATTCCATTTAAAAAAACAAAGTTGACCTTCATATGACCTTTACACGTCCACTCACGAAAAAGCTAATAACATCAGAATATGCTCCACTCGATACCATTCAAGCCTCCGCTGAAAAATTTTTTGTGTATTCTCACCCTCTATAATATTAAATATAATTTAATTGGATTACTGCATTTCTAAAGTACACTTTGAAAGTCCACTTAAGAATTAAAGTTAAAATCATGGAAATGTATCCGGACGAGCAGGAGTCACTCTGTTTATCCGTTTCGCAAGAGGTGCGTCCGACAAACAGATTAATTTGCTGATACCCAATTAATGTTGCAAATAATACAGGATTTATCGGCGGGGCTCTCGACAGTTTATTCGAGCAGGGGGTATCGTCAGCGTTGAAATAAATAATCCGATGGATCGCGAGCGTGTCCAAACGTAACCCGCCGCGCTCCACGATGTAACGTTCGATCCGGGACTCCGGGATTCGCAAAATTCCCTCGGCGAAACGCTGCGCCGCCGTATCCCTGGGGTTTGTTTGCGCGGTGATTTTCGCACCCCCGCAAAGTGAAATACCGAACCGGGGATTACCAGTTTCGCGCGATCCCGTGTTAACCTCTGTACCTGCCCTGGGAATTCCAAATGCGACGAGCACGAGGCAAATATCGTCGCTCGTCGGAGGGAGAGAGCCAACACGAGAAAAACGAGAACGAAAGCGACAGACGGCCGAGGACAGAAAGCGGTAAAACGCTGGAACACCTCTCGCAGGAGTTACGAATTTCATCCGGCGGTCGATCCGATGTAAATCCGTCCCTCTCGCGTATCTTTTCCCCGAACCAGTTCCTCTCCGACATTCGTCTTCGGCCCTGAATTTCAGAAGTGTTGCTCGAGATATCCGGTGACGATAAAAAAAGAAAGTTAGACGCCGAAGAGGGTCGTTGAAATAAGTAATAAGGCAACGGTAGAGAGGGACGAATCACGAGAGGCCTGATTAAATCGTAACGTCGTCCGTTTCAAAGTTTTACTCCCCCGTTTATTCCTTCGTCGACCGTTCCATGTTTTATTGGACTGTATATAACGAGCCCGAATTTAGATAGGTCCTCCAGAAGAATGGACCCTCTGACCTCCTTTTCGGACGCGAATAGCACGATGAGAGCACGTGACTCGTAAATGATATGGATTGGTTTATTGTTGCGCAACTATGTGGTGGTGCGAGGCGTTTCGGGATGATTGGAACTACCCGGAGAAGCTAAAACGGGGGATTAACGTGTTACCGTGCTCCGTATATGGGTCGCGATTTCAAGAAAATGTTGATCCACGCGTGATTCGGGAACTGTGAGTGCTGGGGACGAGATTGATCTGAAAGTCTCTTTGAAACTGGTCGAATAACGCTGCCGTATTTAATTGTTCGAGTGTTCGAACTGTGCTTACATTGAAATCGAATCTTTGTTCTAGTCAAGCTTGGAAAGCTTCAATTTCTACAGAGTATTTTCCCTAGAAATGCTTTCAAATAATCATATTTCGAAGACGTGATTCTTTCTGGTAGAATCTAGTGAGAACCTGGCAAACCATTCAATGAATGTTGTGTTCAATGGAATCAACTTTACGATTTCAACAATTATTTCTGCATCCGGTTAATATTAACCCTCTGCACTGGAATGGCGACTTTGAGGCGCCACTAAAAATTGCTGTGCTATTATTCAAAGAAATGTTGATGCATATTATTAAACTTGTTTGTGCTGATTAAATTGCTAAAAAGTGATTCTTTCTTGTGAGAACATGGCAAACCATTCCATGAATGTTGTGATCAATGGAAGCAACTTTTACGATTTCAATCATTATTTCTGTATCCAGTTAATATTAACCCTCTACACTGGAATGGCGACTTTGAGGCGCCATTAAAAATTACCGTACTATTATTCAAAGAAATGTAGATGCATATTATTAAACTTGTTAATGCTGATTAAATTGGTAAAAAGTGATTCTTTCTGGTAAAATCTGGTGAAAACCTGGCAAACCTTTCAATGGATGTTATTATGATCAATGGAAGCAACTTTTACGATTTCAACAATTATTTCTGCATCCAGTTAATATTAACCCTTTGTGCACAGGAATTGCGGCACTAAAAATTGCCGTACTATTACTCAAAGAAATGTTGATGCATATTATTAAACTTGTTTGTTCTGAATAAATTACTAAAAAATGATCGTATAGAACAGAAAAGCAGTAGGTCGACAAAAATGTGCTAATTTTGGAAATAGCTTCGAGTGTTAATGGTCAATTATTATCTCGGGGCACGGAGCAGACATGTTCGCGCTGAGTCGCAACTCGTCGGCTCCCGAGGCCGATTACCATGTATCAGGCAAAAATGTGTCCCATTTAATATGCATACACTTTCGCGGGCAAACGCGTACGGCGTCCTATTATCCAGCTTTTCCAAGGGCCAAATGGGAGACCGCAGAACCGAGTAACAATCCATTTCCGCGCGTTAAATCTCGCGACGCGGGGATAGGAAACGGCGAGAAAATTATGCTCGCGAGCAGGAAGCTGCGCGTTAAACCGAATCGCAATAATAATTTGAGTAGTTGTTGCGCGTATGCGCCGGCCCGTTCCATTGACAATATTATAGCGGATCGATCTATCTCCTCGTTGCTCGTCGCACGCCACGCAGCAACAATGACTAGCTGGTTAATAATAATGCTACACGAGTCGAGTTCCCGGAACGAGGCGATTCCAGCGATGCATCGGATGCAGAGCGTCAATAACACCGTGTTTACCTTTCGCGTGTTACTGACGTTTGCACTTAACGCGCGGAAGACGCGCGATCCTCTTGCTTGCGCAACGGCTCCTCGCGAAACGTCGGATGCACACCGAATGTCGTTCGATTCGATGGATCGACGCTGCAACTGCGACGACGTTCCACCTCGAATATTTTCCGCAGGAAGGACGTTTCACGTCTGGAAATTCATTTTTCTGATGTGCACCTCCATTTGCAACCTTAGGGATAATGCCACTCTAAAGGACGAAGAACAAATATAATTTTGGGAACTTTTTGACGGGAATTTAATGAAAGCAATGCAAAATCTTTATTATACAGACGTTGAGGCGTGAAACACAATTTTTTATAATAATTCTGTTATAAAATCATATCTTTAACATTAGGTTTACGCAGCACTTAAAGTGACTATTTCATATCACTTCATAAAAATAACAAGAGCGCGACTATCCAAATTTTTAGCCATTTTTCAAACAGTATACAGGGTATCTCAGCTAAAGGAGGCCACCGAAATATCTCCTTTATTTTTAATGGCACTAATGTAATCCTACAATTTTATCACATTTTTAGTGAACTCAAGGTCACCCGAAGGTCATGACTTGAACATATTCAAATGTATTTTTTCAGCCGCTACAAAATGGAATCAAAAAATATATGTTATCCTGATAAAAAATAACGATGACCTTGAAAAAAACTGAAAAAATGACCGGACAAAAATTTTTCTTCTATGGTATTTCTCCTTCGATACCATTTAATTATGTCATTAAAAATAAAGGAGATATTTAGGTGGCCTCCTGTAGTGGAGACACCCTGTATACCCAAAGAAATAATTTTGTTGAATAATTCCTCATTGATGCGTCTTTCCAATCTCAATAATCGTAAATTAATAATATTAAAAGTCGCTGACCCATTCTCCCCTAATTAGTGGATCAGCATAAAAACTAACGCAACCCCTAAACTTCTGTTACAGCGCACATCGATCACATTCGCAGGATCGCTGGGATCGACCACGTGGGGATCGGAGCCGGCTACGACGGGATCAACTTGTAAGTGTTGTACCCTATTGCAGACATCACCTTTCGTGGAGCATCTCGCTGGATTATCCACGAGGCTTATAAAAATATACTTATTCGGCTTACGGCGCGGCGCGGCGCGGTGCCTCGCGATAAATTCCGGGGCGCGCACACGCGCGAGCGCTTGCAAACAAGTGAGCCCCGGGCTTTAACTAACGCACGGTGAATTAGTGCCGTGAAAAAGGAGCGGAACGGTGTAATTCCTCGGACGCCTTTTCTGTTTTCTCTATAGCTAGCTCGCGCGATTTACGAGGTCCACCCGTGCAACACCCATAAAGCATGCGTTCGCCCTCCACAACCCCGTGCCTCCTTTTTTTATGCTCGCTCGAAGCGTTGACCAGCGCCCCATAAAAACGTAATACGACGGAAGTAAAACGTACGACGAGACGCACGCCCCGTACTCCCCGAGCTGCAGCCAGTTCTTAACTGCCGGCGTCTTCTTTGAAGAGATTGCGCCCGCTGCGCGTCGCGATACTCTCTTTTTAAGGCTGTTCAGCGATAAATTTATTCCCGGAGACGGGAACGCGGTTCGACGTTCACGAGGAACCTGACCCGTCCGCCATTTTGCTTTATATTAACCACCCGATGGCGCGGTATTTAGGCGGAGTTGGCTGTTTTCCTTCCGAGAGGCGTTCGGAAGGGTTTTTATGACACACGCGGGAAGTAATGAGCAGCACTGGTTTCTTTAATTTCGTGTACAGACTCTTTAATTTTTTACGACACTTCGTGGCAAAAGTGGCTAAATTCGTTCAAATTCTGACGTACCTGCTTCCGGTAACAGGAGCTTTTATTACAGTTAATTAAACCAACAACTTACATTCAATAACGACAACTAATAATTTCGTATAAGATTATTGTCTAAAAGATGATTTTTTAAGCTTCCCTTTTGTAGAATATAAATATTGAGAATAGTGTCTTTGTATCGAACGTATTTGTTGCTAATAACTAAAAGTGTTAATTTTTTGCAAATTACCAACGTAATTCCGACGTTTCGATCAATGTTTAGATCACCTTAAATTACAATTAAATTACAATTTCAAAGTTTGGTGTATTCCTTTTCAAAATTTCACAGACGCAATCCTAGTAAACCCCTGAAGATCATCTAAACATTGATCGAAACGTCGGAATTACGATGGTAATTTGCAAAATTGCTTCGTATATTTATTAAAAAATTGATCGAACCTTGCGCCGAAAGCATTAACTTTTAGTTATTAAATATTGAAAATAAGCTATGTTCACACGGCTCAATTAAATAATTTTCAGCAATGTATTAGAATCGCAGGATGCAAAATAGCACACGGTATCTCTTCGGTGCTACATTTTCATAGTTCTCCCGTCGAATCGCCATTTCCATAGTTCCGGGAAATGATGCGGCAGTCTGAGAGCTCCTTTTTAGGTTAGCTTCGCACATAGTACAGCGACGAAAGGCGCGCACGAGGGGTGAGGTCGCGATAGCAAGTTAGGCGACGCGACGGTAGGAGTTACGTCAAAGGAGTGCTGCGAAGCGAAGAAACTGTTAGCTCGCTCGCACGTAGAATTTACAGTCTCCGGGAACTTTCGGGAAGTGTAACAAATTCGGGGGTGCACGGGGGTGACTACCACCTGCGTGGGTTATATTGATATGCGATGAAACGGGAGTCTGCGTGAGGTTAAATACTGGGAGAACCTTAGACGCCGTGATCCAACGAGTAATTTGTAACGTGAACGTCTTGATGGCAAAGTATCTTTTCTGGCTGCATGCTTGAAATCCCGTTAGAATCGCCATCAACGAGTTCAAAATATGGGAGGGAAATATTGAGAGAAAAATTCGGCTCTAAACTCTGCTTTTCCGGTGTTCCTATTCAAATCCCGTTGGAACTGATTGTATCATAAACCAGCGAGCAGAAAATTCCCGGAAAGCAGATTCACCGGGTTCGCGCGCGTTCTGTGCAATTTATGTTGCACCCCCTCCCCTTCTGCCTGTGTCTGCGCTCTCTTCCCGACGATAAAAACAATATTTAATAAAACACAATCGAACAAGAACGGGGGAGGATTCGAACCGCTCGCGACCACCGTGTTCGTCCCCGTTTGCGATGCGGCGACATGTTACACCTGCCCGAAGCTGAAATCGGAGCAGTCGCCATTAAGCCAGGCCCCGGGAAAAAAAGGGTGCGAGGCAAAGGGAAAAAGAGCGCGGACAGCAGCTGCTAAAAAGTTGTCGGGTTTTTCGAAGCCGCGCGAAAAACACGCGCGGGCGGGCGTGGCGACGAACGACAGACTACGGGGCTGCGGATCGGGCACAAGGGGTTGAAAAACAACGCGTACGCAACGAACCGCGCATTTGCACGTCGAGCAACAAAAAGGCGAAACAGAAGAAAAGAACGGCCCCGAACGTCCACGGATTTTTATGGGAAATCGAACGCCAGCGGACGAAGCGCGCGTGATTATTAGCCCGTACGACGTAATATCTATTCCACGGCAAAAAGGATCGCTCGAACCGGCGCGGCGCGAATCACGTGACATAATTCCCATGATTGTCCTGGCAGTCCTCTATTTGTTCGAGAAATTTCCTGATCGCGTCGTTAATGCCAACGAAAATATTAGGTGCTCGTACAATCCACAGGTTTTTAGCTGGACAATAACTTAATTTTTATGAAACTGGATTCGGAGGAGAGTCTAAAGTTATAACAGTCTACAGAGAATACTTTTCTCGAAGAACTTGTTTCGGTTTCTTTTCAAATAAACCTCCGTTCGGGAAAAAATTGGATTATTCATTTGTATGTTTAATAATAATGACAGTGTGAAATATACAGGGTCAACCCGTTAAGTTTTGTCACCATTGTTTAGGCATTTCCGGTAGTGCAATTAAAAAATGTTTATCAGTACTTGGTGAGCTACATGCTCGCATATTATTAAATCTGATAATATGCTTTTTACGTAAAAAAGTGAAGGTCACCTTGGCTTTTTTAAATGGCACCATATGTTTTGGACATCATAGGATTGTTGCTGACGTCGGGACGAATTCAACGGTGTATTATACTATGACCTTGAAATGACCTCAAACTCGAAAATTTTGTTCAAACGTAATTTTAATGAAATATTATTTCTCACAAAATAAATCAGGTTACATCAGATGTTCGAACTGCGATCCATCTTCTATGATACAGAACACTGCTCTTTGTATTAGATTTTTCATTGTCGCCATAATTAGGGCGTCTCGGTTTATGTTTACTTTCGTCGCTTCACATATTATGTTTGTATTTATCATGTACGCTTCAGAATCATCAGTTTGTCATCGTGTCATCGATCTAATCAGCTTATTGGCAGTATTGCTTCAGTCGTAGTTTAGTGTATCACGATTTGATCTTTCAGAATGAGTACGCTCTAATTATGACGACAACGAAAAATCCAATACAAAGAGCAGAGTTCTGTATCATAGAAGATGGATCGCAGTTCGAGCATCTGATGTAGTCTGATTTACTTATCATTAAAATTACGTTTGCACAAAATTTTCGAGTTTGAGCTCATTTCAAGGTCATAGTATAATAAACCGTTGAATTCGTCCCGACGTCAGCAACAATCCTATGATGCCCAAAACATATGGTGCCATTTAAAAAAGTCAAGGTGTCCTTTACTTTTTTACGTAATAAGCATTTTTTCAGATTTAATAATATGCGAGCATGTAGCACACCAAGTACTGATAAACATTTTTTAATTGCACTACCGGAAATGCCTAAAGAATTGTGACAAAACTTAACTGGTTGACCCTGTATAAAGGCAGGAAGGTTTTCTAATAGCAGAGTTGGCCAAATTTTGCATCTAAACAAAAATTTCGAATAACGAATAAAAAAAAAAATTTTTATTCATTATTCGATGGTTCGCGTTTATTAGAGTTGGCAGTAGTTGTGAAAAGATTTATTCGAAGCCTCCGAATAAAAGATACAGATAAACGATGAAAAAATTATTCAAAGTTCGAATAAAGCCACTTCGTATTAAAAAAATTATATCTTTATTCGTCGGATAAATTCTCGTCGAATATAATTATTTATTAAATTGAGAAATTTTTGTCGATCGTAAATTTGGTTTTTAAACAACTTTCTGGAATAATCGCGGCGCAAGGTTCGAACAAATTCTACCTAAGTATAGCTAATATGTAGTAAACTCAAACGTTTCGATTCGGATGTGAATCTGTGTGTCCTAAGACCACGTTTGCTATAGAAATATTCTATTAGAGGAAAAGAAAGGTGGTGTTTCGTCCTGGATCCGCTAGAGGACTCATCAGTAAGGCTATCTAGCGGACCCTGCCTTAGACACAAATGTCGGAAGACATTTTAAGGAACGTTGTTAATATACTAATTGATGACATAATTATTTATTCAAATAATTTATTTAAAAATTTTTTAATTTTTTATTCGTCATCCGAAATTTTTATTTAGATGAAAATTTTGCCCAACTCCGTCTAATAGAAACAGAAGGGAACAGAAGTCCGCGAGCAGCGTACAGGAAGGTGTTAAGAATTTGTAGCGCACTCTGCGTTCTATGTACTCCGAGTGTTATGTACCTACTCGGCACAAAGCACGCGCAGCGTTTCATAGTAAATGTTTACAAGCACGATACAGTTTCCCCCCCAATTTCAATGACAAATGCACCGGCCGGCCCGTACAAATACTTTCGTCTGTCGCGTGGGCGTCGGCTTTGATCTCGCCGCACAAATTCGTATAATTAGCAATAGCATGTAGCCGGGCCACTTTCCCTTTGCAGCAACAGTGCTCTTTGACCGTCGGGGCGTGAATTAAAAAATTCGTGCTGACGCGCGCGCGGGCGCGCGCGTGCCCCCGTTGTAATTGTCCCGGAGGGATGAAAAGAGGCGAGTATGTCTGGTAACGCTCGCAGCGTCGGGGAATCTGGGAAAGTTCGCATCGGAATGAAAACAATGTCCGATTCGTGCCGGACACCGGACGTTCCCGACACCGTGGACAGCTCGTAATAGCGCCGGGGCCGAAATTAAAAATTTCACCGTGGCGCAGAGGAACCCGTGGAATTCCGTCGGCGAAACTCCGTGGAACGGTTTCCCGCACTCGAGGAAAACCGGTCCGAATACGCTGCCGCCGTGCGGGTGCGCAACTCGATGGGAAAAAATTGAACGCGTCCGGCAATCGGCGAAGATAAATGCGCAACGTCCCGGGGCGCGGCGCTGGCAATGATCGATCAATTAACAGACGGAACGATTTATCTTCCGTGCATTTTCCATCCGTCACGGTGCTCAACAGGAAAAAGAACGTCATTAACTCGACCGGAAAATCGGAACATTCGGCAACAATGAACCGTGAAAATTTTAACGACTATCGGGAGTCCCGCCGCTAAAAACTGTAACCCGGCCGGGCCGCGGCGGGCCCCGTTTGTTTTGCCGACAAGGATCCGGCTATCATCGGCCCGGCGGAATTAACGGTTCCACCAGATAATTGTAGAGTTAACCGCGGGCTGCGTTAATCCGATTGTTTGACATCGCCGGGTCAATTTAGTTTTTCCGTGCCGAGCAAACGCGTCTCCTTGGGAAGAAAGTCACGCACCCATGGCGCGGGAACGCAAACTAATCTTGAACAAATACTCGTCAACGAAACCGCGGACGTTTTATCTCGATATTTGAACAACCGGTACGCCGCGGCGAGTAATCCGTGGACAGACGGAGAAAAACGGAACACCCGGCTCGTATTCAATTTTATCCACGTGAAAGAAATGGGTCGAGAATATATTCGCGGACGAAACAGTCTCGAGTGGAACGGATTTAGCCCAAGTCGATATTATACGTGATCGCGTCTTGTAAGGACGTTCAAACCCGTATTAGCAGAACACTTAACCCTCGAGGACTGAATTGTATAATACATAAGAATTAGTGATGGGCCTTGAGCATGTTCAAGCGGTATCGATTCCTTGTGACAAAGAATCATGGTATCACAAGCATGTATGATTCTCTGGGTATCAAAAAGTATAATAGTTGTTCAGAAGCCTCGATGCTTTATAAGTACATCTTGGATAGGCTTGTTATCGATACTATCACAATCCTGTGGGATCGAGTCGACTGAATGACAAGTATACAGAGTGAGGCAGTAACTATTGTCACCTACAATAACTCCGAAAGTATGATAGTAGAAAAATTTTCGAAACAAAAGATACATGGGACAACAGGGGCTGTAATATGGCGTTAATCTTTTTTTCCTAGGTGGAGTCGCTACAGAGATGTGAAGGTCACCTTTGTTTTTTTAAATAGAATGCTATGTTTTGGTACCTGTTTTCTGATAGCGGCTATTGAGACGAATCCAACGAGGTGCAACATTAAGGTCGTTGAAGGTCAGCAAAGGTCATTTATGACAAAAAAGGCGAAATAAACTTGCATTTACGGAAGGTGTTCAAAGTGATTGCTATTGGTATCAATGCAATGCTGCAATCTTCTTATCACGGATTGAGTAGTATTTCTGATGTTGGTTCGTTCAAAACGGTGAAGACTTGAATTACGAATGTAATGATACCAATTTCATCCATGACGTGATACCAATACCACTTGGTATCATTTCGGCACGTACTGGTATCACAGATCGACTACAAGTTCCTTATCTTTTGATACATATCGAAACAACCAAACAAGTACTTAAGTATCGAATTGTTTGAAGATCACGAGAAAGACTTGTATCACGCCCATCACTATTAATAATATACAGGGTGTCCCGCATACCGTAGGCAAACGATTGGGAAGTATTCTATACGCAAAAGTGAGTCGGAAAAGACGAATAAAGTTTCGTTGTTTGACGTCTCGTTTTCAAGAAAAACCAGTTTAAACTACCTTTTTATGCATTTATTACATGCATTTATAAAACAGTAGAATAATTACAAAACTTTGAGACCATCGATTTATTAACACCTTATTAAAGTTATTAAAGCAACACACTTGTTTAATTCCAGTGCCTTGCGATTGTTCAAAAATGTTCATTTTACATAAAGATCCTTAGTATAGTGATTATCTTCTCGCTAAAATTATATTATTTCCTAAGCCTTAATTTATTCTACTCCACTAATTGCTTGCTTATCTCGTAAATATATTTGACTTCTGACGCTTGCAGCACGCTTAGAAGTTTTTTATTTTGCACGAAGATCCACGGTCTGCTTGCAAAACATTCTCGATTCTCATTGTACATATTAATGCAAAACGAAGCGATCTTTCACGGCGATGTAATATTTTTGATCTACGGCGGTGTTTAAAACCGAGCGCCGGTACAAAGTGCCCCAATTCTGCATAAATCGCGGAGGTTACATTATTTCGCGGCGGCTCGTTTAAACAAGCTACCCGATCGATTTTTTATTCCCGCTTTCCTCCAAGATTTATATACGGGAATAAAAAATCGAGGGAAAATATAGGAGGAAGGCGAAAGAAAAAGAGTTCCGATGCGAGTTCCCTTAAAGCCGCGCTCACTATTTTCGATCTACGTCCCCGGACCCGTACATTTTTATGGAAATTCCGTATTACGGTTTTTTTTATGCCGCCCTCCGCGTTCGGCTCGCCCACGTCGCTATAAATCACTGTCAAGTACCCGCATCGAGTACCTTGGCTATCCTGGACCCGGCGAGAGAGACCCGATTCCATCGATACTCGGTGAAAACGTAAGGAGAGAAGGAGGGGAGAAAAGGCATCGAGCTCTCGGGCTTCTCTCGGGCCGGAAATGCGAGTTCCATGTAGAACCAAGAAGCTTCCCGTCGACGGCCGATCGGCGAACTACGCGCAACAAACTTCCGGATGCAATTAAAATTCATCCGACGGCGAGCTCCGGTAACGAGGATGTCGTGCTTGCGGTCAACCTCCGAGCAATCGTTAGTCTAATGGCGTAATTAGCTGTACCTGCGCAAACCCCCGCCGCGGTTTCCATGCTAAAACCGGCCAGACAACTGGAAACATCAAAGATATCCTGGCCCCGAGCCGTTTTTGACGCGTTTCGGTAAATACTTCGTTAGGCGATTAATCGCTGTTCGTTTCAAAGACTCTTTTTCGGGACGAGCTGGACTGCTAACGCGATTTTTTTTTTTTTATTGAGGAAATCTCATAAGAGATTTATTACAACTTTAGGAACAAAACAAAATATACAAAACAAGAAACCTATACAAACAAAAATGAGGGTATATCGCTTCTTTTTCCCTATTTGTTTTTTCTTAAACGCGCAGATTACAGTTTTTTAAAAATGACAATATATGAAGGCTGGGTACGACATTGGGACCATCCAGAAACATAGAAACGTCAAATTGCCAAAGGCAACTGAAATCTTAACTTGAAGAGACTTTTCAATAGTAATGATCGGTGAGTATCGTAGAGAAATTTGCTGACGCGATTAAGTTACTCGAACGGTAAAAATATCTATTAACTTATTGATTACTGGATGAACATGAAAAATCACAAAATATATGTAATGGTATTCTGGGGTCTGTCATGGTAAATGAATCTCAGTAAAATGTTCCCAGTGTGGTACTTCCTTATTCCGAGGAAAGAGAACTTCAGGGTGAAGTACCTACACGAATAATGACTGGTCACAAATTACACAATAATTCAAAGTTTCAGTAATATACATAATAGATAAATATTAAAAAATCCATCAAAAATTAATTACACCAAGAATTATTAACCATTTCCATTGAATACGAATAATGGCTGTTTAAAAAGTACACACCAAGTACTTTTCAGTAACGTACCTAATCAAGCATTAAAAAATTCACCAAACATTACTTACACCAAGACGTACACCACTTGAGTCGAAGTAAAAACTTAGCAAAGACAAGTAACATAAAGATAAATAAAATTTTGCATTCTTCTAAAATAAACACTTTTCGAAGAAATAAAGAAATATATCTCAACGTACTCGCTGTCACCAAAATTAAAACGAAAATACTTTTCCAGGATGCAAAACCACTTCCACCAGAACCTGCATTATGCACCCCAGACCTAGAGGCTCCGACAGCTGTTCCAAATAGGAAAACTGCAACCTACATTCGATTCCCCGAAGATCGAGCGACGAGAGCGTCCAAAGAGGCCGTCGACGGTATCGATACAAGCCTCGAAGCTCCCCAAAGTATCTCCAAGTTTCCATTTCCCGTCTAGACAGCATCAATGGAGAATAAATACGGTAGAACTGCTTCGATACGGCGCATCTCGCCGCGCTGGACAGATAATTACCATAAATTATCCCGTTCGATGATCCCGCGACCGACGTAATCAGCTCCGACACCGAGATACAGGCACTGGAAAAGGCGGGAAAAGAGAAAACCCGTGAAAAGCTTAGGATTCCCCGTCGTTTCCCTTCATCGGGTGCTCCGGGTTGCGTTCCCTCCGCGTATCGATCCTCCCGGGGGTTTCTTGGTGGTTTTTCCGCCCGCTGCCTTTCATCCCCGCCTATAAATCACTGTCAACGGTGCTGGACGAGATGTGTCTTCGCGTGGGAATCGGATTTTCGGTTTCGACGGGAGTCGCGTTCGTTCGATGCTCGGGGAACAAAGAAAGACGGTGATGCGGTTCCGCTGTCCAGATCGAATGGAGACTTCTCTAGTCCCTTCTATGTCCCCGTTCCCCTGTAGGGAATTCGCTATGTTTTCGCCACGGACTTATCCGTGTTCCCGCAGATCCCACGGGTACGATGGCAATCCTCGGCAACGGGGGGAAAAGCGACGGCCGGGACGGAAATTCCGCGAATTGGAACAACGCGGTGACCAAGCCGCGCGGCTCTCGGGAACATATAGAGCCCCGACAACTTGGTCCGGGTTAGGTTCGAACGCCGCCAATAAATCTGCTCGGCCCAATTTTCCGCCGGCGATATTTTATCACGCGCGATATCCCGCGAACCTGCTCGCCGCGGTCGTTTTGCTGGTCGCCCGCGGCTCGCGTAATTGATATTCGCTCCCGCTCGGATTCCCGGCCGATCGGCGGAAGAAGGCGCGACGAAAGCAACGATAACAGGTCCTTGTCGATCCAGAAATCCCTTCATCCCTTTTCGGGAGCTTAATTTTGAAGTAAATAGATTTTTAGGACACCGTGTATATTTCAGAATATTTTCAGACAAGAATTTTATGTTGAGCAATAAAATATTTAAAAATGTATGTGACCCACTTTGAAAATCGAGCTGCACAGCTGTGGGTTTAAAGAGGAATTGAACTGTCCACAACAGGCCTCGGAATTATGTACTCGCGACGGCCGGTTTTCGAAAGCAACGCCCCCTCGGCCTGGCCGCGCGTCTCGTTCCCCGTGGCAGCCCTAGTTCTCGAGGCAGCTCAGGCGCGTACCATAGAGTGTTACAATGTAAGTGTCGGCGATGAGAACAGCTACGTCCAAACTTCCCGTAGATTTTACCAATTTGCCAAGCTCGTCTAAACGTGCGCGAAAATCAAATTATCCCAGATATTAATACAATTTGGACAATACAATTAAAAACTATTTTTAAAATTTAAATTCCGAATTTATTTTCCAAATTTATTTTCTGCAGCTGTTGTTTGAAATTATCGTGCGACATAGTGGAATAGGCCTACAGTGGATAGCACTGACAAAAAAATTCGCATCGACAATAGTACCTCGACGGTAATGTGGAAACCTATTGATACGGGTGTCGCCCTAACGCACCACGAATAGCTCCTATGTTAAGCGCCTGATTAGTTCCGAGCACTGTGGGCCGCCACGGGGAGCGAGACGCTCAACCGGAAAAGGGGGGCGTAGCCTTCGAAAACCGGCTGTCACGAGCACATAATTCCGAAGCCTGGTCCACAAAAATTGGAGACCGTTTCCTCGACTGTGGAATCTACACTGTGGAATCCATACTGTCTATTGCCGGCCGATCGGCGGAAGAAGGCGCTACGAAAGTAACGATAACAGGCCCTTGTCGATTCAGAAATCCCTTCACCCCTTTATGGTACCTTGATTTCCAAGTGAATAGATTTTTAGGACAGCTTCTATATTTCAGAATATATTCAGACAAAAACGAAATAAAGACGACAAAGAATGTTGAGTAATGAAATATTTAAAAATATATGTGACCCACTTTGAAAATCGAGCAGCACAGCTATGGGTTTAAAGGGGAATTGGACTGTCCACAAAAATTGGGGAATGTATCCTCGACTGCGGATTGCTGACCGATCGGCGAAAGAAGGCGAGACGAAAGCAACGATAACAGGCCCTCGTCGATTCAGAAATCCCTTCGCCCTTTTGTGCTACCTTGATTTTCAAGTAACTAGATTTTTGAGACACCCTGTATATTTCAGAATATTTTCAGACACAAACCAAATAAAGAAAACAAAGAATGTTGAGTAATAAAATTTAAAAAAATGTATGTGACCCACTTTAAACCTGCACAGCTGTGGATTTAAAGGGAAATTGAACTGTCCACAAAAAATTGGAAACCGTATCCTCGACTGTGGGTTATGCGACCGATCGAATGCGCGCGTCATTTAAAGCGGGGCCGACTGTTCGACCGCGTCGTGTCGGATCGCAGGTGTTAAACAAGCAAATAAATGGCTCGGTGTTAAAATCGACGGGAGCCAGACGCCCGGGAATAGCGATACGCCCGGGTGCGTGACGCGACACAGCCAGATATTCACGGCGAATTAGAGGAATGACGGCCGAGTTGAGCGTTAAAAGGGATCAGTCTGAATTTCGACGTTCTCATTACGCGCGTCATAACGAGCGTCAGAGACGTGGGACCGTCGACAACCAGCGTTGCAGAACCGTTGAAAGCTACCTGCTGACAATGTCGGGCCAACAAGAGCGGTTAGAGACTTATTCATGGCGCGTCATATCGCGGCTGAAACTGGCAGTTATGCAGCTGTATACTGCGAGCAGAGATCGACCGTCGGCGGTCACGAGCGTTGTTTCAATCTCGGGAATTTCCAAATCGAGTGTGTCCGTCATTAACGCGACGACTACGAGCCATGCCGCGTCGTCGCGTGCACGCTTTCTAAATACGTCCGCGTCTCTTGAGCTCGAGCACTGTGATTGTGTACAGTTTACTGCTGTCGATAGTGCATTCGGTGACTAATGCTTCCGCCCCGAATATCTCGTTATCGGCTTCATATCTTCTACACTGCTCTTGATCCAAATTTTCGTTTTTCGATACAAAATTTGGATGGACTTGGAAATTTCCTCTTGGATATTCTATAGTTAGTGATGGAAATAGTGACAGTGATGGTTTCGGGGCATAGCTAGTGCAACCAATCCTTGAATTATAAGCTTGAGAATTTTCAGTTTAAAAATTTTAATTAATAATTGACCTTCTTTTTCGAATTATTAGGAAACACTGAAAGTAATCTCTGATATTAGTGATAATTTTAAATTATTATTTTGCATCATTAATTACATCGCTACAGAAATATAATCTATTGAATTCGCGTGATGATTCTCTCGCTTCAGAAGCAAATGGTTTTTCCGAATTTTCCGAATCGAATAACGAGAATGATTTTTTGATTGCGAGCTATACTGCCATTCTGGTCTACCAAAACGAGATCGAGAACGTGCACACGTTACTGCGGTATTTTATTTCATGACAACCAACGCGGGGAACATTTCATAGGCTTTATTCGTTGTCGCGAAAAAATAAAATATTATATGGACCATAATCGAGTATATAACCGGACGACACAGTTTATATCTGTTGTGTTAACGCGTCGACAACCAGATGTGTAGTATCACGCTCTGTATAAAACAGTAACTTCAATCATTAAGATAAAATTCGACAGTCTAAATTGATCAAAATATTTATCAATTGTGTGCACCTTTAGAAATAAAACATATTTTCCATAAAAAAATATCGATGCCCTTGTCGCTCTTTTAAGTTGTTTTTCACCGAGTTTAATCAAATATTTTAGTTATGCAAACCGGGGACGAAACAGACTTATTTAATCCTCTTGATTTACCCATTCCCTGTTTCGACATTTTATAAAATGCTCAAATTCTCTCTGAATTTACTTTTTAAAATGTGCTGGAGGATAAAAATTTCTTAATCGACGGAATTCAATTTTTTGTTGGAACTTTTCGAGCATACCGTGATCCACGAAATTAAGAGTGAAACGCGATTTATAAAGCGAAAATGGGTGAAAAATCTCTCGAGACTCTTTTATGCGTTTCTGAGGACTGGGCGAGGGTTAACTGAGCTCGTCAGCGTGTCTCGTTTCGTAGGATTCGCGGAACGGAGCGGTGCAGCGTACCGAAGGATCGAATCAATCGACCCGCCGCGCCGGATTCGAGAGACCGGAGCCCAGCCGGTCTTAATTGCGTCGCAATAATCGCGAATAAAAATCGTCGGAATCGTTAATTCTCATTATCCCGGCCGGTTATCCGTGCTCGGCCGACGACGGGTTTGTTAAAACGTGGAGGGCTCGACCTCGTGGCACATTTACCCGTTCGTACAGCGCGCGCGCGCGGGGGGGTCGTCCGGCTTCGTTGGAAGGCGAAGTCGTATTCTAACGTCTAGAATAGAACTCACGCTACTCGCCCGGTAGCTCGCTATATAGTAATTAAAGTAATGAGGGATAAAACGCCCGAGGAGACTC
The DNA here is from genome assembly GCA_916610255.1 of Lasioglossum lativentre. Lineage (NCBI taxonomy): Eukaryota > Metazoa > Arthropoda > Insecta > Hymenoptera > Halictidae > Lasioglossum > Lasioglossum lativentre. The sequence continues at coordinate 19,050,810 of OU744364.1, read as the reverse complement.
ATAATTTATCCGCGACTGCTCCGCCCGACAAGCTCGTCATTGTACGCAGACTTTGCGCCGGGGCCCGGTTTGTCTCGAAAAGAAAAATGGAGGCGTCCGTGCCGGCCTTTCTAGCGATTCGTTCATGTACATACGAACTATAAATCTCCCTATTGTCGGTGTCGTCGTATTAATAGTGTGTGCGAGGAGGCGAGAGAATATTTAAAATGGGTGTGTAGGTGGTGCGTTGAGGGTGGACGGAAATACGGAAATGCCCATCGGGGTATCGATTGTTAATGTTTCTTTTTTTTTAATTACACTGTAGGATTATTAGCAGCATGCACATGATTGTACATGTTAACATTACATGAATACCTTATAAACTAGGATTAACAATAAATTGGAACATTTCTGAATGTTGAACTAAAGGTATGAATAATGAGACCTAAGGATCCACACAGAAGGGCATCTATTGTGTAGGGTGGAAAGTAACTCTTGCTGTAAAGTTTCTGGATCAGATTCTCTCTATTATCATTGTAATTCGGGCATTGCCATATCACATGATTTGGATCCTGTACCTCACAACCACATAGACAACTTGTGTCAGAAGCAAGTTTGATCTTAAGGTTGGCGCCCTATGTAAAATGAAATTTTTTAGCAATTTTCTTTTTTTTGCTTAAATCGATAGAAAATTTCCTCAGGAATACGATAAAAAAAGTTAGAAAGCTTTCAGAGATGTTCTTGTACGTTATTTTCAAAATAAAGTGAAGAGTTGTATTGAGCAGGAGCGACGCAGTCTTGATTGCACTAAAGAGGCTCGTGCTTCTCGAAAAGAAGAAAAAACGGCTGAAATGCAATATTTTGATAAAGAGGAAGATCTGTTCTATGGCCCCGGAATCGCAGATTAGCAAAAAACTGCGGTTAAAGTTAAAATGAATTACGATTTTTTCACAATTTTTCTGTTACACAAACTTTAAACGCATTTTTCTCGAAACGCAAAATTTCGCACGCCGTGCAACGTAGCTCGTAAACTCGATCGTTATGAAACTTGATATATATATTCTATAAACAATTGGCCTCAGCATGACGAGCTCCGATTTTTTCATTTTTTATTTAAAATATTGGTATTACCAATTATTTATATCAGAAAATCCGTTTTTTTTCAAAACGTCGCCATTTTTGCAATTTTGCAAATTTAAAAAAAAGAAAAATGTCATGCTGAGCGTTTTTGTATAAACTAACGATTCCATTTGGATTTTTTTGTATCAGATCATTTTTATGCACTGTACGTTGCACGGCGCATTTCCAGGATACTATTTTCAAGCCGTCATTCCACCATTATTATTAACAATTAAACTTAAAAAAAAATATTTTTTGTTACACTATAACATCAGTAAATGATACCTGAAATTTTAAATCATTCTACGCATTAAATTTAAAAAAAAAAATCTTGAAAAACAGGCCATTTACATAGGACTCCCCCTTAAAGAGGGAGGCGTTCAGCTGAAAATGTCCAGATCGAAGTCTATTAATCCAACATATGAATGCTCTAGAGACCTTTAGATGTGCAAACCAAGGTTTCGGGCCAGGGTGGTAAAATGAACTGAAAAATGTACTGCACTTGAACTCTGCTTCTTCGAGAATAGTAGTGACCGTCAACGTCTTAGTATGTTCTCTAAAATTGTGGGAAACGTCAGGGTAGGAAACCAGGATGTTGGAAGAGACAGCAAGTAGAGTCGCCTCTTTAGCGAGTTCGTCCACTCTTTCATTGAACGTGATTCCAATATGTGATATTGTTAACGTGTGGGAGCAAGTTAAAAAAATATTTAGTATAGAATTTATATAGAGGAAAATAGCCGAATTTATATAAGTTTATGTAATTTTCAGAATATGTATTTTGAAAATTTTTAATATAGGCGCCTACATAAAAACAGTTGTAAAATACAACATTTAGTGTGTCTCTGTAATTCCGATCGATTGAAATTTTTTCAAAATTTATTTTCATGTAGTAAACTAATTGTTCTAACTTCTCAAAAAGATCCAAGTGGTCCAATATTAAAAAAGTCCTTTTAAAAGAGTCGGAATATTACGGTATGTTGGTAATCGACCCAAAAGAAATGTCTTGAGATGTTCCGTTGTCCTCGAAGGAAGATCAAAACGTAATTTAATTTCCCCGAACGTTCTACCGGTGCCGCCTTTCCAAAGACCGCTGCGGAACCGTAATTGAAACTTGAAGCGCTGCTGTCGGCGAGTGAAATCGGTCTGAATATCAAAAACATGCGAAAGCGATGACGTCCGTAAAAAGTAAACGAGGAATCGGAAGCTCCGGTATCGGTGATCTCGAATGAAAGCGATGCGTTCAATAAGAGAGGAGGTAAAAATTCTTGGACGCTGGAAAGAAATAATAGAAAATAAAGAAGAAACAAGAGAACACGGGGCGGGGAAGTTATCAGTGCCGGTGGGATGGGAGGGGAGCAGTGATTGCGAACAGTTTCTTGCATAACAGCGGCAAGTATTGTTCGTGTGCAAGCGAGTTTGCAAGAAAATGGAACGTTAAAAAGCGCCGGACGCCGGCACGCGCAATTTCGAGCCGCGTCGCGCGTCGGTAGCGGGGTTCGTTGAAGGAACTCGGCCAAAGAATACGCGGAATGTCATTAAATTCTTTCGCGAATGGATTTTTGTACTTGTCAACGTTCCACCCTCAATTTCCTCGCGCGTCGCGGACCAAAGCTCGCGGAAAAAGTTGCAATGAACGAGTACACACAAGTACACACACGTACACATACGTGTATAGCAACGTCGAGTAACGAAGGTACGCAAAGAAGATTATTCGTCGGCGACCGACGTATAATAGATTAAATTTCCCGCGAAGAATTACACGCCGACGAAATTGCACGGCCGCGGCACGGGATTCGCGGGGCCCCGTCGAAAACTTTCGAGCAGCTTTTTTAATTTAATCCCGACCGTCGCGTCGCGTCGGTTCATTAAAAACTCATTCCATAGCGCGGAAATATTTATGTAAATAATGGCGATCCGGTTTCGCGGCGCGACCGCTCGAGAACCGACTTTATCGAACCGCTGTTAGTCCGATGGGCTATGAACTCACTTAACAGCCCTGCGAAGGGCGAAAAAGGGCCTCTCTAACCGGTAACAAGAACGTACGATTAGTCTGGTGGCTGGTCCACGCCCAGATGGCCGACGAACATTTTCATAAAAACGCTTTACGACTCACGTGTTTCAGGACACCGTCGGGCTTGGAGGATGTTAGCAAGTACCCGGAGCTCTTCGCGGAACTGCTGGCGAGAGGATGGTCGGAGAAGGACATCCAGAAGCTGGCGGGCCTCAACCTGATTCGGGTCTTCAAGGCGGTCGAAAGGGTAAATTCTTCTGATCGTAGTTTCTGTTAAGAAAAAAATCTACGAAAGTCAGTCTAGCTTCTCTAGCATGCTCTGATACAGTCCACACAGTTAATCAGCTAAGACATCTAGAAACGAACAAATTTGGTATAAATGTTCTACAATGAAGTTTTTAATTTAAAAAACTGCTATATCGAATCAGTTCAACTTCTCCCGAATACGTCTATAATACAGTCCACAATGTTAATTAGCTAAGACATCTAGAAACAAACAAATGTGGTGTAAATGTTCTACAATGAAGTTTTTAATTTAGAAGACTGCTATATCGAATCAGTTCAACTTCTCCCGAGTACGTCTATAATATGGTCCTAAATAATCACAGCATACTAGTGAGCTATACACGCTGCATTATAATCCAGAAATTTAATTGACTAACGTAACATCCAGAAACTCGCGAGTCTAAATCCGGTTGAAGTCTGTAAAACGATGAGAAGGGTAGCAATGTTTGTAAATGAAGTTGCTAAGGGCGGTACATCAAATTAATTAAAGTTGGTTTAGGGTACCTTGGCATACTGTAGCGAACTCACAAAATGTAACTGAGTAACGAGATAAGCCGGAGGTCTTTAATTTAATATAAATCTTCCAGCTGGTAGAAAAGGTAGACGTTTTCGGATTAAGCTCCTGTTTTTACAAAACGGATCAAGTTCACGCTCTATTAAATTATCTTACCTTAGGGTACTTTAACGTTTCGAACAATTTAGATCGAATCGAATCGCATCAGGTAAAAGCAACATGATACAGTGCTCGCTAAACTGAAGTCGATGTCTCTCGATGTACCTCGGATTCAAGACGGTAAACAAGAGCAGACGAAGTTAGGACCGCACTGAATGCGCAATCGACTTGATTTTGCAGCACGCGATACCCGAGACGGTGAAAAGCGACAGATTCGGGGGAAAAAATGATCCGGACGACGTAGTTCCCGGCGCGAAATAACCGATGGCTTGGAACCAGGTTAGCCGAGTCGACCAATATCAGATTTAATAAAGCACACAAATCATGCATCCGCCGGTGCATCGTCCAGCGAGACGGCTGTAGGGCGTACGATTTTTGTTCTCTTGGATCCCTGCCAATCCCAGAACCAGCTGGCCTGATCCTCCTCCACCGGACCACCATCCTGCTGCCATGATTTGTACCTATACGACTCGAATGTGTGCAGCCGTGTACGCTGCACGTATTGCGAGCAATCGTGTATCTCGTTGCTGTCTCTTCTAATGCCGAGTCTGTCGCGTGCTAGGGTCCATTTTTATCGAGCTTCCGAGCGAATGGAATCGAGAAATCGACAGAAAGATCTCTGGTTACAATTTGAATGAAACGCAAATATTCATTCATTAATTTGCGAATCTGAGCATGGAATTAAAGCTTCGTTTCAATCGCTGGATTCTTATTTAGCAATCGGAATCGCCAACGGCAGCAAGTATCATTCTATTAACCTCTTAGAAAGTTATAGGTTGAGTCATTATGTGATTGTTGTGTTATATTGTCATTTATTTCTTTCAGTCTAAACCTACCGAGTGCTATTTGTACGTGTTATTTCATAGAAATTACATTATTGAATGTATTCAGATTTTCCAAAATTTGTATAACCTCGTAGCTCCATTAATCGTAAAATTGTGACATTTGAAACCGGTTATTCGATAGCACGTTTAGCGTTAAATTAAACTTCGTCAAAGCTATCTCAACTGTCCAGTCAATTAAAAAACAATCCATAATCTCTTTGAATATTGATTTTCGTGCTATAATACGATCATCGAACAGAAAATATAACAACTCGGTTCTGCGAGTTCTCGGGTTACACGTATCCTCCAGTATCGTGCGGTTAAAATGCATTTCACAGGTAGAAAAGCTACCCGAAAATAGTCCGGATAATTGAACTACATCCCGTGCCGCGTCGTCCTAAAAATATTCGAGCTCGCATCCCGTTTTTTCCCGGTGTGCTTGGTCAGCTGCAGGCGCAGGCCTCCTGGATCTGACAAGCACCCGAATAAGAGACGAATAGTAATTTGTATCGCGTCGTGACGTTGCATTTAAACCCACGGTTTTTACGAGCGGAACATTAATTTTAAACTTGCCCGGCTTTGCACGTCCGTCGTTTCAGCGCGTCTTTTTGTCGGCCGCGGGCGGGCGCTCGCGAGCGCGCGACCGGCTCCTCCTTCGCCCCCGCACGGTTACACTCCATCGTAAAATATCCATTTGGCAGCGAATGAAATCAAAAGCAGGGGGCCGGGCCGCGCGTTGCGAGAGGAAAAGCCCGCCCGGCCTCTCCGGTTCAACAGAATATTCCTCGTGTTACGCGGGCCGCTCGTAACGCGAGAAATTACGCGCGTAAACAGCGAACGTCGCGTTCGACGATCCTCGCGGCGTAACTGCCAGGAAATTACCGGCGATAATTTAATCACGGCCCCGAGGTGCGAACGACAGTCGCAAAACCGAGTTTATTGGCGCGTGATTGTAACGAGGCCGACGTAACGGGAAGGGGTTGCGTTGTAATTGGGGTTACACCGCCACCGACGCGACGCCCACCCGCTCCGAAGAAATTCGAACCGACTCATCATCGACGGAGGGCCCACTGTTTCAAGCGACAATGGCTGAACCATCCTATCGATCCAATTAACAGCCGCGTCGTTTGCCTCTGAATAGTAGGTACTGACTTCGGGCTTGTTCGAACGCGGGGTCGAACACAGACATCGACAGACGAAAAGGAATTACACGCGCGTAGTTGTAAAAGTAATTCGACTGAAATTCTATTTAAAATTTGATGAAATACTGAGGAATGTATGTATGAGAAATTAGAGGACGGTACTCTTCTGTATTTCCCTAAAAATACCCTTCATATTGTACTCCCTTCTATTTACTAGGATCCTTGAAAATTTTTACCATTTGCATTCTTGATAATAGCCGTTGGAACTGTTTCTATTTCTCATCTCTTTTCCATCCCTAACGCCGTGGCCCTTTTGCATTTTTAAAAGTATCTCTCTCTCTCTCTCTCTCTCTCTCTCTCTCTCTCTCTCTCTCTCTCTCTCTCTCTCTCTCTCTCTACCTCCCTCTCCCTCTCCCTCTCTCTCTCTTTCTCTCTTGTTATTTTCAATATTTTGCATCCCCTTTAATATTATATCGTCTTCTTTTTCCAATTCAAATAACCTAGAGGAATATGGTGGCTCTCTGTATTCTGAGAGACCCTTGCAATAACTTTTTCCTATTCCCTTCAGAATTGTAGCCCTTTATATTCCTGAGACTTTTGGTACCTACAACCTTTGTCTATTCCTACAACCTTTGTATATTCCTACAACCTTTGTATATTCCTACAACCTTTGTATATTCCTACAACTCTTTGAAATCCCTTTACTTTTTGTATTTCTAATTACATAATATAATTTCAAAAAAATTTCTATTCACGAAGGGCTAGGGATGGTGTGTATTGTATTTTCATGATCCTTAGAATTGGTGGCTCTTTGCATCCCTGAAACCTCTGGAAGGATACTTCTGAGTATTTTATCAATGACCTTGGAACGACCTTAGTATTCCGAATAACCTTAGAAGTATTGTTTCTTTTTACTCCCCTATGATCCTTAGGACTTCTTTCGTATTCCCACGGGTCTCCTAAAATTTCTTTATAATTGCTTAAATTCCTGAGGCCCAAAAGTTATTGTAACAATCCTATGATCTTTGAAACAACCCATTACATGTCCAAGAATTCACTGATCAATTAAAAGGATGTGTCAAGAATTAATGTGATGCGAAAAACCAGCGGTAACCCATCTTGTACCACGCAGCTCGTTCTTTAAACTTGGTACATCTAATGGCTGACTACATCTCCAGGTACCAAAAGTTTGCTACGAATACAGTGGAATAACTTTCGGTATACCTACAACAACTTTTGCTTGTGCTCTTTGCTAGTTGTTCCTGTTCCCTCGTAGTTCCTTCCACAAATCTTCCCACCAATTCACGCTAAACTCTTCTGGGTTCTTAGGAACTATTTACTAGTTTTGCTAGATTTAAATTCCCAGTTCATTTACCTGCAGGTTTACCACAGTTTCTCATTTTCACCACGACGAAATAATCTCTGACCACGGAATAGAGTAATTGGGATCTAAAGCATTAAAATAAAGTAAATTACGAAGAAAGCCGTAATCGCGTTCTCCCAAGAGGAATTCTATTAAGCCGCGTCAAGAACGGTGTTAGAAATTCTAGAGTGTCCTGGTAAATTCGTGTCGGACAGCAGAGAAGCAATTGGACAGTTTCCTGTGAAGAGAATGTTTCTCTTACGAGGGCTGTCTAGCTGCGTCCGCAGGTCCAGGAGACTGCGTCAATTTCCAGCTCAAAGGGCCGGCAAGAGTACACCTTACCTGCAGCACACCTGACCGTTTCTCTCCGTTTTGCGGGTCCGTGTCCGGGGCGGGAACCTTTGAACGATTTTAATTCCCAGCCTCGTTAGAATCCTCTGGCGCCGACTGCTCGTTACCAGCGGCGAGAAACGTCGTAATTGTTAAAACAATAGAGCCGCCTACCGCGGGTACCAGGCGGAACGATGACTGAACTACCCTTCGCCGTTCTGGAATTGGATTTCGACAGCGTTCCGACGAAGCAACAACGAAATTCGAGGACTCTTTCGGATTATACCGTTTCCCGAAGACGGTCTCGCTGCGCGGAACCAACGGAGACGCTATCAGACATTGAATATTCATAGAACCTTCGCCCGGGGAAAATTCACTGGAAAATTGAAACTCTTTAATCGTATTCGAGCGACGCTGTACTTGTCCCCGTTCAAGTACTGGGTGTCCACAAATATCCTCCGCGATTACGAATCGGTATAAGTTTGCAATGGCTGGTGGAATTGCTGATTCGTCGTCGCGGTGTGCCTCGTCGCAAAATGGCAGTGCGACAACGTCGGACAAAATTTAATTGTAAATTAACAAAGTTTCCATTTTTTAAATGATACTTCGATCATTTCGAGACGGTGTATTTTTTAAAAACTTGTACAACGTTTCAGCTATTTCTTTCAGCTAACTTTATGTAATTCTTTTAACACCTAAACCTACCACGGTCAAATGACCGGTTTCATATTTCATAGTTGTTGAAATTGTAAAAATCCATTTATGGAAAATAATGGAATAGATTTCCTCGCTCAATCATTTATTGTATAGAAAATTCCAGAAAATCTGAATAAGTTTACTGTTGCCATTTTTATAAGGCAACATTTACCAGACACTTTTAATGCTCGGTATGTTTAGAAATTCATTACACCGAAAATATCTATGCGAATTAAACGCGTGGGTGGAGTGTGTGCTAGATAAAAGGCTAGCAACATTTCCATACGGTTGAAATGTGTACAAAGTTTTAATGAACAGTCTTTATTTACGCCGATAGCCTTGGAAGGGTTAAAGAAGACAGTCTACGGTTGCTCTTTAAAACTTCATGCACTTTAAAACTTCGCTCTTTAAAACTCTTTAACTCTACGAATTAGAGCGCGACTCCTTCGGTGGGTGATAAACCTTGAATTAACCTGGGAATTAAATTATTCGAGTTATTTTATCCGATACTTGTAATTGGTACTTTGTATGAATTTATAGAAATATGATGAAAGAAGCACAAATGCATCGAGTTTTTTTTCCCAATGGAGTCTAATTAATTGTACGATCATAAACTCGTTTGTAATCGAGACGATTTTTGGACACCCTGTACTTTTTTAAATCCAAGACGGTTTACAGCAAAAGATCGAACGTCTAGCAAATTCTTGCACAGAAAGTAAAATAGTGGATGATTAAACCACTGAATAATAGCTAAAACTACCGAAGGATCGATCACAGGATGATCATAGGACTTAGTGAAGTTTCTGCGGACCTGCAGCAACGTCAGCCCGAATTTCGATGCTCGATACACGCCGGGGCGCTCTGATAAACGTGCAAAGCTCCTGGGGATCGCTGCGCAGAGAGCCTCCAGTAATCTGAATACCGTAGAATGCAATTATTCCGATTTCTGTAGAATTAGCAACCTAAAACGTACTGATAAAGTGCATACCGATAAAGGATTCGGCTACAGAATGATTTTAGAACCATTAATGGGAAGCAGTTTCGATGCAAATTTTACAACTAGACTTCGCATCTTCATGCACTTGAGTGCGCAATTCGGAAGGAGAATTTTATTTTGAAGCAGCATTTTATTAAAACAGAAGTACTTTCCGAATTAACCCTCATAGACTCCCGAGAAACACTGCCATAAAACATCCTGTTATAATAATTCGGCCATTATTGCACCACACTTTAAAAGGAATATTTTATTTTGAAGCACCAATTTATTAAAACAGAAGTATTTTCCGAATTAACCCTCATACACTCCTCAGAAACAGTGTCATAGAAGATCCTGGTACAATAATTCGGCCATTATTGCTCCACACTTTAAAAGGAATATTTTATTTTGAAGCACCAATTTATTAAAACAGAAGTATTTTCCGAATTAACCCTCATACACTCCTCAGAAACAGTGTCATAGAAGATCCTGGTATAATAATTCGGCCATTATTGCACCACACTTTAAATTTAAAAAATCTGTTTCGCTGATGGCGTCACATATAAAGAAATAAGAAGACTTCCAGCAAAGGAAGCGTAATTGGTGCAAGAAAGTCTTCCCCTGTTCCATAGTTTACAAAATAATGAAAATGGAGATAGTACATGTACTTTCAAGAAACATTACTGAGAAACATCTCCAACAAAGTTTGCCGCAACGACCCCCGCCGACCATTTGTCGTCAAAGTGATCTTAAACGAACTTTTCTTGGGCTGAATCTCTTCGAGAGCAAAGACAGCGAAGTAATTTGCCGTTTAAAGAAATTCATCGTTCCAAGAGCGGTGGCCGGAAGGGAACATCGCCGGGATGCTTCCATAAAACGCGGTTTACACAAGGAAAATGATAATGATTTAATTCGGTGTAGAAACGGTGCGTTTTACGGTGGACGGGGTCGCGACGCGGCAACCAAAGTAATTTACAGGGGCCGGGCCGTAGTTCGTCACGGGGAAATATGCGCTGTCTTCAGAAACAGATAAAAGGCAGCGGCGCGTTAAAAAATATATACGGCGCTCCCGTGCGCTATCTCGCGACTCCGAGCGGCCGAGATGACCGATGACGCGTACCGCCGCGAAATAAAGGGCCTCGTTACGGCTGGAAGGACGTTGTAGGGAAACGTGGAGGAAAAAAGAACGAGGATAATGCCGCGTTTGATTAAAACAGTAGAGAATTTATGGACAATATCTTCGGCGAGACGGCCCGGCCTGTCCGCGTCGCGTCGCGTATTTGCCCCGAGGAATCATCTCGGCGTCCATTAACATTTTAATTTCCCCGACGATTCCTCCGGAGCGTTCCGAGCGCCTTGGCGAATGTTACCAGCCCGACGACGACGGGAGGAAAGGGGAAGAGGGGGAAGCAGAGGAAAAAGAAGAAATTCAATTTAAAGATAAAACGCCGAGTCGGCAGGCGCACGCATTACAGTACGGAGACGTTCGTAATGTTGCCGGGCGATGTTTTATCACGAAGCTTCGCGAAACGCGCGGCCGGCAATAAAGCGGGATTTGATTACAGCCGGAATTGTCGCATCAAACACGCGACTTGTCCACCGCAATCCGGTTTCTTTGTTCGCGGTTAATCCATTCGGAGATCCTTACGGGCTACCATCTTTTTACGTCCGCTCGACCTCTTTACGCGAACGATACACTTAAATCGGTATTAGCGTGGAGATCTGCAGTCTGAATGCAACCTCGAAGCTCTCGAGACACCGTGTTGATATTTTTCTGGATAGCACGGGCTGTAAAGCCTCTGCAGAAATGACCGTAGCCGCGCGCGCGGTCTTTCCGAGGGATGCTACCCCGTGATGGGCTCCCTTAATCCCTTTTAGAAGAGGAATGCTCTAGGGAAAATTTACTTGCGGACGGTAGCGCCGAGCCAAGTTCATGTGGTTCGTTCAATGAGGAGGTTTGGAAACGTTCTGGGAGGTCTTGTTGCTCCTTTGTTCGGTTTCTTAGGATGTCTTTGACCGATGTCTTTGATCACAAGATTGTCCTTTCATGGATTACATTTTCGTCGTAAATTCTGGTGTTCACCGTTTTTTAACATCTTTGTGTGGATAGGAGTATAACGTTTTAAGATTCCTCTTTGCGTTTTTGTTAATCTTCTTGGAATGTCTTTGATCACGAGACTGTCCTTTCATGGGTTACATTTTCGTATCAAATTCTCATGTTAATCGTTTTTTAACGATATATTACACTTCTTTTTTTTTTAATTATTTATTTATTCCGGTCGCATCAACATCAAGGTCATTAGTGACCACTAGATTACATATACGAAATTACACATTCGAAGAATACCTAGGCATAGCCACTGCTACACTTACAGGATGCTATATGTATACACCCGTTGAGTCCCGTTAACGTTTTTCAGGAACATGACAACCCGATTGATACAGGGTGTTCGACTACGGGTGAGGAAAAATTTAATAAGTCGAAAATGAAGAATAAAAAAATTGCGATTCCGATTTCGTTATTTAGTTATTAACCCATAGCACTCGAGTGGTGACTCTGCGACGCCACTAAAAATTACTGTACCATTATTCAAAATATTGTTTACATTATTACATATGTTGGTATCTAATCAATTACTAAACATCAAAGTATTTTATGAGGTATTATATATCAATTTCATATCCATCAAATTTAAAAAATCAGAGGCAAAATCTAGGTGGGAAGAAATGTTTAACTTTCGAATTAAAATAAGTCCGAGTGCAAAGGGTTAACAATTAAAAATCCACCTAAAATGTGGCAACCCATAACTAAATAACGAAGTCGAAATCGCATTTTTTTTATTCTTCATTTTCCATTTATATTGTCATGGAGAACCACCCCTTAAATTTTCCCCCACCTGTAGTCGAACACCCTGTATAGTACACTGTTTACTAGAAGAACACTGGCTAGTAAATCTCCGAACACCCCGTATATCAGGATTAGTACTAATTGGTTCGCATGAACGAGGTTCTACTGTGGTCCAGGAATCAAACAGCGATCAAGCTGGCGCGAACAGTAGATCCGACTGACAAAAGCGTCGGATCCAGACACTATGTATCTGGTCGACTGGTGTCGGCGATGTAGCATACAAAAAGCGGCACGCATGAAGTCCGGGGTAGTGCGACCATCGAGGAGGAAAGTAAGAAGAAGTGGCGATGTGTCGAATAAAAAGCAATAACCATCAACCTTCGTCTTCCGGAACCGTTGGCCCCGCTATCCGACGCTCGATGATCGCAGAAATATGTGTTTCGCGGCGCTAAAGGAGCGCTCTATGCTCCGAGGAGGATGAGACGCCTATGCACGGGCTGTTCAACGATTAAAAAGCAAAAACACGAGACAGGATAGAAAAAAGGCGGCCGGAGAAAAAATAAAAGCGTTGTGAACATCGGTTACGCGTTCGCCGAGCGTCGAAAGCTTCGGGCCGACCGTAATGGCCGTGGAAGGTTAATGGGCTTACCGAAAATTGATGGTGGCTGTGCAGGGTCGCATGAAATACGCGCACCGCGAACTTTTTACCTTGCCGGATGGCTTTCGCCATACAATCCCCCTCTCCCCTTTCCTTGTCTCGTTCTACTGCCTCTCTCTCTCTCTCCGCTTGTCTCTCTTTCTCTTTCTCTGTCTCTCTCTTTCTCTGCTCTACATTTCCTTTTTACCCGCCGACCGACGATGGCCAAGCGTGATTTTTCCTGAGAATATTCGCGACGCCATGTGCACCGTACGAGTTTCGGGCCGACCTCGCTCCACGAGCTTTCAGGAACCCGAACCTCCGTGAAAATTGATTGGCTTTTTTCTGCCCCAGCCATCGGTATCGGGAAAATTTCCGTTTCGCTTAAAAAATCTCTAGTGCACACTCCCCAACGCACGGTACCCAATACACAACTGTCCCGGCTCTGCGTTCCTTACTGTTCGTATTATAGCACGCTATAGAACGATATATGTATGTATAGAGTGTCCCGGGATATTTTTGCACCGGTTTATGAGATGCAGAACTATTCTGGAGAAGGTAAAAATTGGAAAATACGAGGGGATGAAGCTTTAGTTATTGTCAGATACTTCGCCCCATTTTTTAAGTGGTCTCTACTATTGGTACGTCTAAGGATTGTTTATTGTCAATGCAATGGTCGTAACACGTGAATACGTTTAGTTGTATTCGGTATCTCTTTTTATTTATTGATGAAATACAGAATTATATTCAATCAATCGTAACTCACAATCTCAAACTGATCACAGTTCTCTGATAATTTTTATATGTTGAACATAAAATATTTCCTAAATACTTTTGTAATTTTTCTGTTAGTCTCAATTTGTCAGACTCATCTTTGCAAACATACCACTTTGTACTGGACACAATCAGTCCCAGATTACAGCATGCAACAAGAAATAATTAATAATGACGTAACGTTACAACAAAATACACTAGGAAAATGATTGAAATCATTACTGGAGTTTCTCGAAAAGCTTTCTACAAATAAGTTTACAATATTTGTGCGTCTGTGTACGTTGAGCCGCGTGGCTCATAATTTGTATAATCCTTTATGTAATTCGTCGGTCACATTCTACACGAAGCAACAGCACTAAGAGGATTACAGTTACGTCACAACTTGCGTCAAACTAATGTTTGAATTTATTCAGCCAAGCTAAATAACGTTCGTACGTTTAAATCCAATTATCAATTATTTTGTCAAACTTTAAACCGGCGCCAACATTTTAAATCACAACACTTTTATCTCCTGGTAGTTGCGCTGTTAAATTACATACAACACGATGCAATTTCCACAATGAAAATTCATTAACATCTCAATTCTTCGTTCTCTTAAAAATCACCAATTTCTGTATTAGACATTTTTTATTTTTTATGTTTGTAAGATTATAAGACACAATTGACTGGATAAAAAATGAAATGAACACTGTGATGCTCTCCATAGTGGACAGGATTAAAAAAAAAAAAAAGAGAGCCAACAGCACGCGGTGTTCCCAGGCGGTCACCCATCCAAGTACTGACCACGCTCAACGCTGTTTAACTTCGATGATCGGACGAGAATCGGTTCATTGCAACGTGAAATGACCGTGGGCGTATCTTAGTAGATTTAAATGTGAAAGAAATTGTAATTCTGGTAGAAGATTTTTATTTCGCAAACACAGAAAAATCGGTGGAGTTTAGATCGATGAGAACCGCAATTATTTTTGCACCAACCTAATAAAATCATTTGAAGAATTTCATTGTGAAAATAAGAATGTGCTGCGCTCCGTTACACTAATCAAGGAAATCTTTTAATCCGCAGGTTCGTGACGAGATGGCAGCGGAAGGGATCGAGCCCCTCGAGGAAGAAATTCCATACGGTGACATAAGAGGTCGAGATTACTGCCGCTACAACGTGAAGCGACTGATGGCACCGTAGGAGTACGTCTTTCGACCGGAAGAATGGGGGCGGGAAGAAAGAAATAGGAGGATCGCGAGAATCGAAAGATCGTTGTCTGAGAGAGCGGAGACTGTTCGTCGGAATGGTCTCGATTCGCGCGGGCTCGCGTCAGCGAATGTCTCCTTTCTCTACGATCTTTTATTCGCGTTGTAAGTAGATAGGCAAACTCGATCTTCGCCGATGATTTCGAAGACGCAGACAATGTCTGCCAGGGACAACGACGCGACGAGAAAAAGGAAGAAACCCTTTCGAGAAGGGAAAAGAGCCGAGGACGAAGGGTCCCGCGTCCTCGAAGAGCAACGCGCGAGAACGTGTTTGAGCTGCACTCAACGACTTCCTCGTCGATGCTGGAACCAAAACTGTTCTAGTCAATAATAATTAATACTATTATACGAAAACAATGTACACATTACGACCGATCTCGCGAGCGTGTGAGACTGTTCCGTGTGCGAGTGTGAGTGTGAGAAGCAACGATGCTTGTACATATGGTACCTGAAGTCGATGAACATATTGATCCTCCGGTGTCGCGCGGACCGGCCGGCGAAAGATTCCGAATTTTCGGGAGTCGATTCTGTTGCTTTTTCCGGAGTCGTTTGTTGAGAGGTTGCGAGAGAGAGAGAGAGAGAGAGAGAGAGAGAGAGAGAGAGAGAGAGAGAGAGAGAGCGTGTGTGCGTTTGTGTGAGTATCTGTCTTTTAGAGAATCAAAGACGTGGCCGGTTTGTTTGCTCGGCTAGAGGAGGGGGACTAGATATGGGGTTAGACTTTGAAGGAGCTGAGGAAAAAAAAAGACGAAGAAGAAGATCGTTGACGAGACGTCAACGCGTACTGCCAGTACTTTCCTACGATTTTGCACGATCGAAGTTGACCACGCGCGTCGCTGTATATCATGTTCACGATTCGATGACTATCGACACGCGTCTCGTTAATCGTAAACCACCACTTTAAGACTCGTATATTGTATTAAACGCACCAGAATAATATCCTTTCTTAACGATGTTTTTACACTCGAGAACTTTTAATATAGCCGAGAAAATTTTAAGGACTGCATCGAGAATAAAAAAACAAATAAAATATGAAAAAAAAGAAAGAGAAGAAGAGACATATTGAATATGATGACGAATCATCAACTTCCCTCGTGCCATCGATACCATACATCGGTCGTTTATATATTTCACTCGAGCGACTCACCTAAATTTTCCGTTCCGATTCTACAAACAAAAGAAAAATGTATGTGACTTGTTTCGTATCGATCGATCAATTTACGACCATTCGTGTGCAAGTAGTCGTGATCAACGAAGCGGCCAGCCTCGTGAGTATATGCTAACATTTCAAACGTTACCCGAAATAAACGCGACGACCGAGCGAAAATACGGTCGTTGTTCATCTGACATTGTTCGTCTGGTCTTTCTTTTTATTACCCCTCCCATGCGATATAATTTATGTATTATACTGAAGCTTTCAGACGTGTTTTATGCAGAAAATAGAACTGCAGTATTTATATCAATATCAAGCGAGAAAAATCTTCGTTCTTTTTCTAAAATTTCTAAGAAAACTGAACTCGGAATTTTATGCAAGATCTATCTAGATTGTATTTTAATCGATTTTATGTTCCATACATTTTTTGGAGACTTTTACGCACTGTAAAATCGACAGTTTAATTCTTCTTTGACCATAGAGAATGTGAAAAGCTATAAGGAATAAATGACTGAACCATTTCCTTAACAAAATAAAGGTAGGAACTTCTTAAATATAGTTTGAAAACATTTCCTGCGTAGAGAAATTTAATATGAGATGGTAAAAGATATTTTTGTTTATTTCTCAATTAACTCGGCGTTTATGAATATCTACAAAGTTGTAAATATTAACTGAATGCGTTATTCTCTTAATAAGGTAAATGTATATGGTGACCTAATGTATTGGGTAACCTAACAATGGTGGTGGGTGAATTTTCATAGGCTATACATGTATTAAAAAAATATTCTAATTACACTTAATCTTTATCCTTTCTTTCATCGTACAAATTCTGGATTAAATAAGTGCATTATTTTCTTAACAAAGTAAATGTATTTAATGGGGTTATTTCAATTTTTTTTTAACGAACGTTGTGTTTTATAAACTTCTTAAGATTTTCATAGACTGTCGAAGTATTAGAAGAATTTCCGGGCTAATTAAACATAATTCTTCCTCCATTGTTCCATCAGACAAGAAATACCATAAATTCTGGATGTAATAAATGCATTGTTTTCTCGACAAGATAAAAATACAGAAATGCTCGGAAATGTAATACAGGACGATGGTGGATAGTTCTTTTTCCTTGCCAGGATAAAAGTGGATGAGAATGGAACATTGCCGAGTGCTACACGCGGTACAATAGTGATGCAGAAGACAAAGCTGGAGCCGGAAGTCACTGTCCGGCGAAATAAACACCGGTTGTAAAGGAAGCGCAACGATTCTCCAATTTACGAGTAACAAAGGGCCCGCGCTCGTTGCTGATTCACGCAACGCGTAGAAGCCAATCAAGTGCAAAGCACACGCGTTGAAATCGTAAACGCAGGACCGGTTTATTGGCATTTCAGGATCGTACGTGCTGTAAATTCCGACCGGGGCTTGATTAGATTCTCGTTCCTGCGGATTTGACGATAGCTGATTACCTATCAATCGGATGAATCAATCAGGCCCCGAACAAAGTTTCGCACAATGCGGATATCGATCATTTGAATTTTATTCTTGATCGTCCTGACGTGCCTTGCAATTATCGCTGTCCAGTGAAATTCTCCAGCTATTTGCATCAGAACTTGAAACATACACAATTTTCTGCCGGCCCTGAAAAGGACTGATCATTCGATAACAACGCGTACGCACAGAGAGTCCACTGCAAGAAGAAGCAGTACCACAAAATGTTAGAAAATGAGACTTTTAATAACTCTGACACCTCGTGGTGTCTAAAAATTAAATTTTTACCCATACACGTTACCTTTGTATTAATTGGCCTGCATAAAATTCTACTAAAATAATTAATTGAGCGATTATTAGGTCGGTGCATAAGAAATTTAAGATTTTTTAAAGTTTGGTATATCCGTGGTCGATTGCTTAATAAAAATATGGAATCAAATGGCAGTAGAGAGTAAAACAAATCGAACAATGGACGAAGGTAAAAGTTGAGAGGTTTTCTGGTACGTATATATGGAAGCTGCGCATAATATTGGAGCAGCTTTCAGAGGATTCATGCCGTTCAACAACGAGGATCTTTTTCAAAACATGTTCAACAACCTACTTTCTCAATGGATGCATACCTGACCATATCTCGCTTAACCAACATCGAATTCAATAAATATGTAGGCACTGGACGAGGAATATCTTTCGTGCACCTACTTAATATTAACCTTTCAACCGTAATTGCATAGTTGATTAACTTACTGAAAATTTCATCTTATAATCTGCTCCTTATACTCTTGCTCCTTTCCCTTATTGCTGGAGACCATTTTTCAAATTAAAGAATTTTGATCATGTGAGTGGTGATAAGTAATAGTTCAAACTACAAAGAACTATAAAAATTAGCTTCAAAAATTAATTTTAACATTGCTAAATTATATCTTCAGTTCAGTTTCCCTTCATTCAAATACTGTGAACTGCTATGCTTATTTCTTCATATTGGGTTAAATCTGTACACTTTAGAGAATAATTTTGTCATTGAAAATTGCTCCTTGATGACTAAATAATGAAACTGTAATAGTAGGAATACTTTCGTGATCATGGACGAGCATGTATAGAGTTTAAAATATACGGTTTCATAAAGAAAAATCATGTTGTCCGACTTTCAACTTAAATAAAAAACAAACAACACCGAACAACATGCTCGTTTGGCATGGACAGTATTTGTGAATATGTTCACACCAATGTTGCAAAAGAAAATCTTGCGCATATTTGCGCCAAAAAAAGATATTCACGGTTTAAATTTTCTATGCAAGAAAGCAGAATACCAATACGATTGTGTGCTTGCAGTCGGATGTAAGTCATGAGCACAGGGTATCTCAAAATTCTTTCAATTCCCTGAAATGGACGGTTCCTTAGGTCATTTAAAGCGGCATTTATCTTTTATCAAGGAATTTCGTCGTGGCAGATACGCGCAAACCGTCAATTTTGATCCATACATCGTGACGTAGTAGCTATAAAAACAGTGGTCTAAATCGTACAATAATTTTCGATATACCGCGATGGGTCGGGACGGTTTTCTTTGTATTTGGAATGCGCGGTCAGATACGCGAGGTCAGTCCTTGTTGCTACGGACGCGCGTCGCGTCGTGACGTTTCAGTCGTCCTGAGACAGGTATACAGAGACAGTCTACTGTTCGTACCGTCCGATTGGGTCATTCCACACGAACTTTCGGTTCTAGCCGAATTATTGGCTAAAGTGTGTGACGTTAAAGATAACCATTGGCTGCGAGCAAGGACCCCCTTTGCCTCTCAGCCGTCTCGAGGGACTTCTTGTGGTGTATGGACAGTACTTTCAATACACATGTATAACACGATGGGTCGGGACGGCTTTCATCGTATTTCAGCTCTGCTGGCGCACCGGACCATCTTCGCCAACACGTGTCTAGGTCGCGCTCTGATTGGTTCGTGTTTTTCGCTAATAACAATAAATAAAAATGTCGCTTCGAATGACCTAAGGAACCGCTCGTTTCAGAGAATTGAAGGAATTTTGGGGCACCCTGTATATTTTATAAACAATACTACTCCTGGAGTCTAATTTTTATATATTTAATAAGATATAATAATAATAATAATTTAGTGAATTAATTTTTTAATAAAAATTGAAGAATCGGTGTCGATATATGAATATTTTTAAATTGTGGATTCTATGTTGCTATCGAAAAGGCATCATCAACGTAATAAATAAGGGAATTTAATTTTATATTAATTTGTAATATTTTTAATAAAACCGCTATATTATTTAGTGCATCCTATATGGAGATTTTTACAGTCGCTGATCACGAGTTTCAAATGAATCTTTGTTCCTGAACGCTGAGTCGTTCGAAAAGCCTCAAATGTTGATTTATAAATATTTTTTATATACATAACACAAATAAACAGATTAAGAAAAGTATTTATCATTTGTGTTATTATTCTTATATTATTGTACACCTCTTTCTTTTGTACACCTTACTATTATAAGAAAATAAAAATTTTTTTTTATGGATGAACATTAGTTTAAAACACTGATATTTCACTTTCATGTTTAAACAAATGTTCATATATAGGAAAACGTTTATATTCAAATATAAATATAAAAAATTAATTTTTCAATATTAAAATGTAAATCTAACATTAAATTCGTGATCAGCGACCCCAAAAACCTTAGTAACACAGTATTTTGAGAAAGGTTTTTTGTGTTCTTCTAGTGTTTTTAATACTTGGCCAGCTTTTTGGCGTTTTGGAACACTGTGCGGCGCACAGTGGGGACTCAATAACGATTTAGCTGTTCACGCCTACTTCAGCGTTATTTCAAAACTTAAAGACCACAGTAAGTAGCTCGTTGGATTCGTTTTGATGTCAGCTATAATGTTATTAAATAAAAAATATATAGTGATAAATAAATAATCAAGGTGACCTCAATTTTTTATTAAAAAAAATTTTTTTTTTAATTTTTTATATTGAAATTTGTAGAAGACTAACTACTGATTAATTTTTGTAGGAAACATTTTTTCGTCACACCACTGGAAATGTCTGAAAAATCGTGTGAATAATGAATTAATTTAAAATTGGCTGTTCAGGCTTTCATACAAAAGTAATCTCTAATTTCTGAATCGAGGAATTTTATTACAATTAATTAAATAACAAAACGTGTTACCACTGTCTTATTTAAAATATTACAAATATTTAAACAAAAATAAGTATTATATTTTATTTTAGACCGACTATAATCAATTAATCATACGGATTTGCGGTTTATAATTGTATTTACCGATTAATAAACAAAAATCTATACAATAATTCTATTTAACAAAGATAAAATACAGGTTTCCAATATGGGAAAACAGCTGTGATGCTGATGCTATGCTCTCTCAAATACAAATGATTCAACTGAGCTAGCAAGAAGTTCGATTGTTTATCAATGGTTGTATAGTATAAAAAAATTCATAAGACAGGTCTGGGTTAGATCTTTCCACTCTTAAGAGTCGCTGTGTGGTCGTCAATGCGGCTCGTGCGCCGCGACTCACTGCAGAATTGCGTGTCACGCGACATTTTAAACTATCATAACTAAAAAGTTGGTTTAAGTTGGGACGTGAATTTTGCAGGACCTTTTAGAGATGTTGCTGAAAATGTTCTACTTTGTTAGATCTTGATCTTTTTTAAACTTTTTAACTTATTCCTTGTCAAAGATGAAAAACTTTGACGGATTTCTTCAGTTCACAAAGTATTTAAAAAAAAAAAAAATTAACAAAACTTTTTAATTCCAAGTGCGTCGTAAATATAGACGCATATACTATCAAATAAAAAATTGGCTCATAATGTTCACTAGGTTTTCCAGAACAGCGTTGCGAAGAAAAGGAATTTTTTCGATGAAAAACGGCATCTGAAAAAGTTTGATCTTTGAACGCTTATTGTGACGAGAGTTTTTAATATTTTTAATTAATATTATCGTTTTCGAACGCAATGGACATTTAAGAAACAATGTACATTCGTTAAAAATCGATATGAGGACTTTGATTTTTTAGCTCGTGAACAGCTACCGCGTCATTCTGGCACACTGTGCGGCGCAGCGCGGCGAGGCGCGGTGTTCTTAAAAGAAAGCACGTTACCGTCATCCGAAAGTCACGAAGCGGAAGTTTAAATCAGATTCGCGGGCCGCAAGGGTAACGAGTTTTCGCTTTCTAATCGTTTAAAAGTGGCCGGGACAAAAGTGTCCCGCGAAAGTTTGAAAGACGGGAAAAGGACGGGGACGAGCGAAAAGGAGCGCCGGAGGAGCAACGTTCCCCCGGTGATAATTAATTTCCACCCCCCGCGTCGCCCGCCCTAACGAGCTCGTTAAAAAGTTTTGACACGTTTAGACCCGGATTCGACTGTGCAAAAACCATTTAAGGCTCTTCCCTCGGCGGCCCGTCGCTGAATGAACAGTCTGTCTGCTCGTTCAGACTCCCATCGCGAATGGACCATCCTCGGTCCATTTCGCTTTCACCCTCCCTCACGCGAAGCTGATCTTTTCGCGCGTAATAAAATATTGCTCGCTAAAAGGCACCGACGACGACGCAGAATTACGCCCTTTCATAAAACCGTCCTTGGAACTGCAAATGAACTTAAATATTCTGTCCCGTCATATTATTTTTCTTTCTTTACCTCTTCCTCTTGATTTAAACTTGTTTTCTCTTGATTCGTACATTTTAAAGTGCTTCAAAAGGAAGTCTATAATTTTTTCATTCAACTACTTTCCAAGCGATTTTACATTCAACACAAGTCAAGAAGTGATCATTTATAATTTAAAGTCTGACTCGTACAAGATAAAAATTGTCTAATTAGAAATCTGTTCGGTTGATTAATTCGCCAGAAACTGAATAAATGAATAACGACTTTGATACTTAGGGTGAAAATAGACCCGGACTCCGTCGTCATAACATATTAAACATAATAAACATCAAAATTCTCTACCCAGTCACAAAGAATCTCGGAGTAAAACTAATATTTTGCTGGTCGCAGATTAATTTCAGCCGACGATCGCGACGCTACGGGAGTAACCAAGCCGAAGATCGGCCGACAACCGAGCAGAGGAAAAAGTAGAGTGGATAAGGGGCTCGAAGAAGAAAGAAGTGTCTCGAAACAGCGAGAACCCGGCGAGAGCAGACTCATTGTTTCCCTCTCGACGAGATATCGGCCGGGTTTATGGTGGAAACTCGACCTATAAATTTCATCCTTTAATACGGCCGCCCACGTATTATACGAAACCAGGCGAGGTCATATCTCGTAGCGGCGGTTCAAGAAATTCCGTGGATCCGCGATACTTTTCGGTTACCACGGGATTCTTCCTAAAAATTCTTACAACTGGGTAACGGCAGTTCCGAGCCACTCGAGAACTTCCGGCGGCCCATAAATCAGAAAAAGGATTCGCGGCCTGGGGAAAACTTTATGGCTGGCCTGGTGACAGAGCGGCGCGGCACGGCGCGGGGCGGCGCGGGGCGGCGCGGCGCGGCGAGGCGCTGCGAAGACGTTGGAAGACACTCGGCATAAAGTTTCCGGGCGAGCGTAATTGCTGCGATTAGTGTGGAGATCGAGGCGATGGCAAACGGGCCGGTTAATGAAAAGATGAGTGATCCTGGAAGATGCTTTCGGACACTGTGACTAATGACGCCGCACAAAGGGACGAATGACCGATCTAGGCGGAAGAAAGTCATGTAAACAAATAAAGATATTTCCCATCCAGCTATCTTCCGAGATGTTTATACGAAGAGTTATATGTTAAGCTACAAGAAGAAATTTTCGTTAGCTGCATTTGTGCATCGATTCCTGCAACAAGAGAACCAACTTTTTGAAATTGTAACCTCAGGTGTCTCCCTTGAATTCAGTCTATAACAAGTAGTAAGCAAATAGTCTTAATTTTTCATCGCTCAGCTTTTTGCTAAAGGGACCAACCCAGGGTCACACATGCAGTTAATGATTAAATCACGAAGGAATGAAACGCTTTAAACAAATAAAGATATTTCCCAAACAGCTATCTTCCGAGATGTTTATACAAATTTATATGTGTAGTATCGTAGTTTTAGCTAGGATGGTCGTTGGGTCCTTAATGGCAGGAAGAAGGCCATATAACAGAAAGGCCTGACGAAAGCCAGGCTCAAGGGAAGAAGGCCATCGAAGAGAAAACGTCCCTGACGAAAACCAGACTCAAAGGTCTACTAAGATTTTCCCAGGGATACACACACAGGCTATGGGGATGAGTGTGGGTGTGCGAGTGAGGACTGGAAAATGACATTTTTGGGAGAATGATCAGATTTTCGTTGACTGTGGCGAGTGAAGGACGTGTGCGTTGCTTACGAGATAATATATATTGTTGTTTTTCCTGTGTTTCCTATGTTTTCCAATATCTATTCAATATCCATTTTTACATATATTTAATAAATAAAGTACAATAAATCAAATACCACATATGTTAAGCTACAAGAAGAAATTTTCGTTGGCTGCGTTTGTGCATCGGTTTATAGGCTAG
This sequence comes from Lasioglossum lativentre, assembly GCA_916610255.1. Lineage (NCBI taxonomy): Eukaryota > Metazoa > Arthropoda > Insecta > Hymenoptera > Halictidae > Lasioglossum > Lasioglossum lativentre. The sequence continues at coordinate 19,026,754 of OU744364.1, read as the reverse complement.
TGTACAATCATGTCAACCCAATTCCTGCAACAAGAGAACCGACTTTTTGAAATTGCAATCTCAGGAGTCTCTCTTGAATTCAGTCTAAAACAAGTAGTAAGCAAATAGTCTTAATTTTTCATCGCTCAGCTTTTTGCTAAAGGGACCAACCCAGGGTCACACATGCAGTTAATGATTAAATCACGAAGGAATGAAACGCTGGTCGCGTTGCCTCGGGCTATTAACTCCACCGGCTCTGAAGTATTCGAGCGGCCTGAATATTTCGAAGAAGAAAAAAGAAAAGAAGAAACGAGGAGTTGAGGGAAGAACGTCGAACGGTATCGAATCGGGTATCATCGAATATCGGTGACCTGAATTCCGTCGCTCGAGCCTGTAGAAAGATGAGGTATCAAGTGGAAGACAGAGTAATGACCGGGGCCGCGTAGGAGGGAAAAGTTGCCGGAGGGGTTGCGGTGTCTGGCGGAGGGTGAATTAATGCCGCATTTGCGTGGAATTTGCTGCACCGTCGGGGCCGGTTCCGGCTTACACGATCAAGAATCAAATATCGGCTGGCGGGTTGATCGTATCCACGCCGCGCGCTCCGGCACCGACGGCTTTACGATTCGGTCAATCGTAAACCCTGATAGCCTGGTCGTAGCATCCAGCTTCAGGGGCGACAGCAAGGCCCCGAGCTCCACGGGAAAACCATTTCCAGCTCCGAACCGCAAGACCGCGCGGCCAACGTTTGACAGAATCCCTCTTCGTGAATATTATATCGGCGCCGTGATTGAATCAGCGCCGCCAGAGGAATTCGATTCGGTCCCGAGATCGAAAGAGCCACGACCTCCAACGCAACGCGTTGCGAAACAACCGGCTCGAAAAATTACCCCATCCCTTTTTAATGAAACGGGACCACGCTCGCGGTGCCCTTTCACGAAATCCCCCGGAAATTCGGAACGTTGCGAGAATTTGGTACGTTTCCGGGGATGAAGTTAACCCCTGGAAAAAGTATAGCTGGCTAAGGTCGTCAAATGCACCCACAAACCAAATTGATCTTTCTTCGTTACCATTCGATAGGGCCCCAAAGAAAACCCTCTGTGGCAAGTTTGAAGTCGGTACCCTTGCCATAAGGGTAGTTACAGGGTGAACCCGGTTTAATGAACTGTGCTCTATTTCTTCTGTTCTACTTAACAAAAAATTACGAAATAATTCGTGATCATTCTATCTAATAGCACACACAACTGTGAATTTTTACCGAATTTTTTTCTGCATGATCGATTTTATGAAAAATTCCAGAAACTTGAAATTGCTGATTTTATATCGAAATTACCAGATGACCACTTTTATATTATTATAAATTAATTTTGTATGCAGAATATAGAATGAATATGTTCGAGATCAAAAGAAATGTCTCGATTTTGCAGTTAGACAGCTTCGAGGGCAAATGGTTAAATTATCAACGAAGCAGCCGTTCCTTCGCCGTTTCCGACCAACTGCTGTAGAATTTATTTAACGCTGACGAATCCGATCATTCCGCCGGTCAAACGGCGAAGATTCGAGCCGGTCTGAAATATTTATGCGCCTCGGGCCTTTGAGAAATAGCATTTCCACTCGGAGACGAGTTTCTTTGGGATTTTGTTTCGCGCGAACGGCCAGGTAGGTATTATTCCCGAGGTTTCCGGTGTTTCGAGATCTCCTCGCGACCACCGTGAAATTTCGAAACGGACGCAAAGGGGAACGAGGATCGACCCGCTGAAGTTTTAAACGGCGCCTGCCTTTCTTGCGCCCCGGCGATCACGCATACAAACTAGCCCCACTCGCTGAATCAGGAAACAAAACTGTCGGTCATTGAATAAATTACGAAGTAAATGAAACGCGAATCCGGTCGCGCCGCTCGTAAATGTAATGGCATTATCACACAAATTAAATGGACCCGTACGCCGGGCGATTTCTTTCGCAATATCGGTCGGAGTAGCTGCGTAAGCGTCTCTTGTCGACTGTAACCCCCTTGCAACTTAACATCCGTGATACTGCTAACAGGATTTTCTTTCAGAATTCCGGAAGCACAACATTTAATCAACATTCGGTTGTCAGACATTTTTAAAGAAATTTGTTCAGCATCGATCGAAAGCTTCGCTTTAAACCTTTCCGATGATACGATAGCCAAGTGTTTCTAAATCAATACTTCAAGAGCGACAGCAATTTCTTTCATAATTGTAGACATTTTTAGAATCGGTGTAGGTTCTTCTGAAATTATTATTTAAAGTCATTAAAAAGCCTATTGATAGTCTCTCGACAGATAAAATGTTGACCGAAGGTAAGACACATTCGAGAATATCGGATGATTTTGAGAATTAATAACAGAGAAATAGGGTTACAGAAAGACGCGCGCTGCTATGACAGGTATATCGTCTGATAGAAAATGGTCGATTGAAAAGACGGTCTGGAGCGCCTGGAGCACACTTTTAAGTCGCGCCAGTCACATTGCAGCGAAACGCAACATTATGGGAACGAGAGGATTACTCTGTTAATAAATGCGCTCCGGGAGCATTCACGGGACCCGTTGTACTCGCGTAATAGCGTTAAACCGGCTTGATTCCGTTGGAAGCGCACAGAAATTTTTAATCTACTTGGAACACCTGAAATTCATAACGCGAGCGAGTTACGTACGCGTGAACGCGGAAGCCGGCCTTGGCACGGCCGCAACCATTGTACGGATTATCGAATTACCATACACTTTTCCTTGCTGCTTCCGTGTCCTCTCGCCGAGGGGCTTTTATTTTCACCGCTTGAACCCGCCCCCGTGTTTCCGTGTGTATCCGTGTGTACGCGATGAACTTTATACACGCGGTAGGCCAGCACGCGCGTCCACCGGGGAACGTGTGTTTTCACGAAAAAGAAATTGAATAAGCGAGGCTCATGGCGCGTGGAATTGTCTATCGTTAGCTTTCGTGCACTCGTGATTGCATCGGTGCTATCGTTGCGCGTTTTGCGCATTTTCTGAAAGTTTATCCATTCTGCTGACGGTTGTTCCATGTCCCTGATTTGCTTGCATCTTCGATCGTCTTACTTTTCTGCATTAGATGCAGAGACGACTGGAACTCCACTCTGGAACTGTCTGAAATAGGTTACAATTAAGTGTTAGTTTCTTATTTATTTCTCTATTGTTATTACTTCAGCATAATTACCAACAATCGGATTACTATTCGCAGACCTTTATGCAAGCTACCATCTTCATTAATTATTTTATAATCATCTCAAGGAAGGAACAATTTCTTGCATCGTCTAGAAGGCTTGCACTAATTGTAAGTATATCGGTAATTATGGCCGAATAGAAATTTTGTCAAGTGATAATCACTTGTCTACACGATCTATACAGGATTTTAAGTGACTGAGATCATCGATAGGATATACAAGAGCGATTCTAGGGTTTCTTAACCGGGACAGAAGGATGAATGAACATTTTCGGAGCACACAGTGCCTTCCAGGACAGCTTAATATTGCACGATGCTCCGCAAATAGGGAAAAATCAGTTATTCCTGACATGCGGGTCATCCGATACCATTCAATTATAATTGCCAAGACCGTTGCCGTTCGGCCTGACCTGGTTGCCCTAAAAGGGACCCCACAAAGACTACACAGAACAGTGGTCAGGATCTTCGATTCTCTCTGCTTCGCGTGCATCGGCTTCCTTTTTCCTCTGGTCTTCTTTTATCGAACAACGATAACATCGTTCCGCCGCGCGCCGTATAGTATCAACGGTTGAGATTGCGTTGCAATCCGCGCGAATCGAAACAGAGATTTCGCTGTCGAACGTATTTCACGGCGAAATATGCAAATTCGAGTTTCGCCGGAACACGTACTATGTGAAATCGTTCCGTCAAAAAAAAAAATATGATAGCCAAGTGACACTGGAAACCAGTGTGCGCTGCGCGCTGTATAGTCAGAGGAAAAAATGGAGGACGGAGAGGCAGGAAATTCGAAAACGAATTATGGTCGCGGACGTATACATAGAGAGCGTTCAACGTGAAAAATAACTGGGATTGATATTCCTTGAAAAATATCCATTTTTATTCGATCTCTAGACATTTTCCAGGTGTATATAAATATATAGACATATATTCCGCGTGCGTCTGTATATATCTATACGAACAAGTTCACGCGATTTCGATAATATCTGTACAAAGTGGATAACGTCGTGCACAGTACAAAAATACTGTTTCTCGCACAGGCAAACTTGATCGCGTCGCGAAAGATCGCGACGGACACTGAAAAACGGAAAATCTGGAGACGCTCCTGGCGAATGATTTGCAAAATAAAGTCTCTAGATCGTTCTCGACGATCCACGGAATCCCGTGGCTCGTCGGATACTGCGTAAACCTTTTTGCCCATCGGTCGACTACGAGGACGCGTGGTCGTTCGTCGACGGTTCAACAGGGATATATTAAACTGTTTTTCTTTCTTATTCTCTTTCTCCTTACCCAGTAATTTCTCTAACAATCACACGGCGAAAAGGTACGTGTAGTAGGTACATACATACATACGCATGAGTCTGCGAGCGCTCGAGGCTCTGTCGGCCGTACAACAAAAATACGGTCGACTCGGGACAACAAAGGACAACTTCTTTTTTTTTCGCTTCGTTCCAAAACAAAATATAAAAATGATATACATACACATAGATAACGCGGGTAGAAACAACAATATCGAATTAATTTTTCGAAGAAGAAGAAGAAGAAGAAGAAGATGGCGACGGAAGGCGCGAGCCACCGCCATTCCTCTAAATTCGGCGAACTGGAATCAGTTTTCATCGTTTTATCCACGGTCATCGAAAAAGTATAATAATAATATTCTGAGGGAGATAACAATATCGAAAAAATTTTTTAGAGCAAGGGGAAGCAAAGATGCGCTAATGACCATCGTTGAGCTAGAACCGTTGGAGTTACAATAATCTTAGCCTTTCTTTCATCCGAATCCGTCGAGAAGAAAATACAGAAACGATAAATGCTCGAAGACACAAAAATGTCGGATCAATTTCTCGAAAGATAGAAACGGTAGCAAAGATGGTGGCAAGAAACGTTACCAGCTGCCATACAGTTGAAATAATCGAACAGAACAATTTTTCTTTGTTTCATCTACGTTTTATCCGTCGAAAACAAACTATGAAAATAATATTCATACATAACGCGGAGAGAAACAACAATGATCAATTTTCCTAGAGACAATAGAAGCAAAAATAACAATGATAGACGCCAGCAACCACCATTGAGTTAGAATCGTTGATCTACAACGATTTTTCCTTTGCTCTCACATACGTCCACCGAAAATCAAATATTCAAACAATATTTACAAACAACGCGGAGAATAACAGCATTACCGAATCAATTTTTTCTAGAAAAAAGAAAGGCAAAGATACTACTTCTCCTTTTCTCTCATCCCCGTTTCCAAAGGAAACTGCAGAAACGATAAATCCTGACAAATCTCGAGTGTCGAATCAGTTTCTCAGAAGATAGAAGCATGATGACTGTCAGACGCCACAGAGCAGTAATCGTCGAACAGGATGTTGTCTTCTTTCTTGTTTCTTCTGTCGTCGATGGAACCCGAAGGTGGCGGGAAGTTCGAATTGGAAGTAGTTCGCGTTTACTTAACTTCCTTTTTGGTTCGCTGAAGAGGGCCACCTAGAAGACGCGAGGAGGCTAGCTCGCGGCTACCAGAGCCGTATCGTCGCGCGGAAATAGAAATGGGACAACAAAGAATGGAGAAGGCGAGGCTCGTGAAGGCGTTGTCCATGACTCGTGTTGCTCTACGGTTAGTTGACCATCTTCTCCCTTTTCAGGGAGCCGAATTCTTCAAGCATCGTCTGTAGCCCGTCGGGAACTCGTCCGGCGTCCAACTCCTGCCCCCACTGTCGATACTGAAAGGAAAATAACGGATGACGGTTACAAGACTTCCGGTAGACACGCGGCCAGCGAAGGCGAATGGTTTGTTATACCTATGGGGAACCCGTACGAGGAGAAATGGGTACATGCAGGGACATGGCGTGGAGAGGCGATGGACTGGTGAAGGGTTCCGATGGTCTTCCTCTTGCTCCTCTGGTGGAACGGGAGGCGGGATTGTGGACGACAAACACGGATGAACGTTTCTCGATAATGCTGGACCCAAGACCAGCACGGTAACAAGTTCCACGGTGTTATTTTAAATTTTGTTTGTTATGGCGACCGGGCCACCGATCTACGCCAAGTGTTTGCTCGGCTCCATTTTTTAATGCTCGGATCGCGGACGATCGAAGGCAAACACCAGAAGTCCGCTGAACGAATTTCGCGGTCCCGCGTAATTCCCGGTATCAGGGAGTTTTGTGGAAAAATAACTGATAGTGGAGGTATACCCTTTCCACGTATTTCCGAGAATATTTTCATCTTTGGGATTCCTGGCGTTCTTTCGCTAAAATTGTAGATGGCTCACTTAGGGATGGAAAAATAAATATTCCTGTATCTTTTCCTCGTGCATCGCATCTAATTACTACGACTGAAAATCTTGTTTCTAGATGGTTCGAGCAACCGCGATGATTCACCTGGGCCATAATTCAGACCTCTTTCACGGCCAGACGTTTTTCGAGTCGTACGCGTTCCCGATTAAATAACCGTCTTCGTTCCTCGTGTGGACGAGAGTCACAATTTCTGCGGAATAGTGGCGTTCCGTCGGCTATTTTCCCTGCGCTAATATCGTAAACTTCGAACGGGACGCCAGCCGAGTAGGACTCTCGGACGACGCGAAGTTTTTCCCGGCGAATCGTAAACCAGCCGCGTTTTTTACTTTTTCTTTCGTCCTTTGCAAAGGAGTAATGCGAGCCTCGAACTTCTCGGAATTAGTTCTGGCACCTGCAACGTACTTGAAAGGCCGCTGCGAATGCAGCAGAAAATCATGTAACTTTCGCTCGCCGGTGCCGCCACTATTCAACCGCCGGTTACGATATTATTCGACTTGAATTTCTCGTTGATTTATGGAATATCGAATGTATATCTTTTAAACATTTTATTTTTCGATTCGACCGTAGATTTGATTCGCAATATGCAATTCGCAGCGTATCGGCAAAGGCACGATTTTACATCCAAAAATGAAACGGATATGCGGGCTGAAATGTTTTCGAGCGAAGCATCATATTCGTCGAAATATAATTCGAAACTTTGTGGATCACGCGTGCACCCGAATACGGTTAATGCGTCTGATCACGGCTCGCTTATTCTACTTGTAATAAATACGAGCGACGATGCGATATTACATATTACTGGTCTCTGCCGCGTTCTATTTAATAAATAATACCGTAACGCGATGAATATTCGCAACTGGATATCAGCCTTCATTCGGATTCGCGTTCTCCGCTACTTTCTGAATGCCGTATTCGACAGAGCGTTGTAAGATTAAAACTACACTAGACTCTGTTCGAATTTTATTTCATTATCCTTTCCACGTTCGCGTTCCGCATGAGAGCAAACAAGCTGTTTAACGAAAGTGGAAATGACACTCGATTGTTCCTAATTTTTGCTACTTCATTTACCCGTTATAGTTAACGTTGCAATTTATTAAATGTTTACTTATGTCGATCGTAAATTGTTGTAAAACGAAAATTCAAATGATTTCGGCGCACTGGTTCGATCAATTTTTATAAGAATACACTATTTGCAAATTACCACAATTATATTTTCTACGTTTCGATCTTACTTTAGATCATTTTCAAGAAAAATTAGCAAAATTGCGTCTGTAAATTAACAAGAATAATTATTTTATGTTTGTTGTGAATTAAGATGGAAAATTGAAGAAAAACCTGTTACTAACTTGCTGAGTGTACACGAAAACTTCTTTGACTATGTATAAACACATGTTGATGTTAAGCCGGTTTATAGGGTAGTGAGGCAACGTAAAGACATTTGAAACGAGCGTACCGTATCATCGATCGCCATATTGGCTAATCAATATTAGGCGGTAAATTCAAAACATAAACTTTCATATGAACCTACTATTAACTGCAGTAATACCATGTTGGTTATGGTAAATTTTTTTATATTAATTGACGTTCAATTTCTATTCTGACCATTTTACATATACCTAAGTGTATGTGGTATAATGTAAACGTTAAATACGATTTACAAGACATAATCAAGGAAATTATTAGAAGAAAATTTTTTTTCTAGAAAATGATCTAAAGTAAGATCGAAACGTAAAAAATATAATTGTGGTAATTTGCAAATAGTGTATTCTTGTAAAAATTGATCGAACCAGTGCGCTGAAATCATTTGAATTTCCGTTGTTGCAATTTATTTTTTCGAAAACAGAAAGCCCAAAATAAGGAGCAATTAAAATAAACATGAAACGATTCCCAGAACGTATTACGCGTACTATGAAGTTAAAATTGTTGAAGAAATATATAAACTATTTTACTTACGAACAGGAGCTTCGAAGCACCGAACCACGGAGTTCTCGAATATCAAACCGAGATTGATCAGGACCTTTATTATGATCTATGCGAGCGTTGCGGAGACAGTGACAAAAGGAATAGACACGATCGTGCGATGAATGAAGACGAGAGACAAGTCGGGGCGAAGGAGGTGAGATAAGACGAATGGGAATTTTAAAAGGAGTCTCACCGTCTCCAACTCCTTCCGAAGAGCGAGCACAGCCTTCTCGCGGTCGGTCACCAACTCTTCCAGGTATTGATACCTCAGCTTCTTCCGAGCACGACACTCCCTCGCACTCTGCCGACTCCGCTCTGCAAAAATAAACGAGGAGACGCGAGTGAGCGAGAGAAAGATAAAAGGAGAGAGAGAGAGAGACCGCTCTCCAAGTTCCATTAAGACCATCGCACGCTTGATCGTGTGTATACTGGCCGGTGCGGCGCCGCGCCGCGCCGCACAGTGGTCGATTTACTCCAAAACGTGGCCAAAAATCAAAACTTTCTTTGATTTATACGAAACTAGGTATCTCGGGGTTTCCGAGGTCGCTGATTACGAATCTAAAATCAAAATCGCAAAAAAAGTAAAATGGCGGCTGTAAAATGGAGATTGGACCTATGAAAACTGTCAGAATGGGACAAAACTTGGTATTTTGGGGTTCCTGAAGTCGTTAATTATGAATCTGAAGTTAAAAGAACAGAAAACAAAATGGCGGAACCAATATGGCGGATGTACGTAGTAAGAAAGTATTAAATACAGGTGAAACTTGATACCTCAAGATTTTTTGTCTTGTTAAATATGAATCTAATATCAAATTATATAAATAACACAAGTAGCCGGCTAATTATTAAATTATAGAAGAAGAAATTCTTGTTTTAAATATGTGTTTTGAAGAATGGAAGGTTATAAATTAGGAAGCATTGTAATTATGAATGTATCAAATTATTTATTCACCATCTGAATAATCAGAATAGTCATCTGTTACATTTTCTGTTGCCAAATTCATGTTAGGAATTAATAATTGTATAGCATCCTCAGATAATGCTTTTAATTTTTTTCGTGGCAATAATGTTCTGATGCTACTAATGTACGGATCAGATGCAAGATGTAGTCGGCAGAAAACGTCTTCTAAATTTTTTGTCCGACAACTCTTCCGTGCAAAATTTTGTCGGAATCTTCGTACATATTTGTCCGATGCTTCCTGAGCCTCTTCCGACATTTGGCCGATCGGCAATAGTGCTGCCGATATTACTTCTGATCCATGAATTAATATCTTATGAATGGATGTGGGCATGTAATACCATGGGTATAATTGCACAAATAATTTTGCCGTTTCTACTGCATAGTGTTTGAATTTTTCGACGTCTATCTCGAACCCGCTGCAAATAACTTGCATTATTACATAAAACCGTTTTATTAATTTTAAATCAATTCCTGTAATCTGTGCAGAAATATCAGCGTTTTCAAAAAAACGTCGTGCTGTGTTTCCATCATTGGAGCTGCCGAATGTTTGTTTGGGACGATCCACGATAAGACCCAGTTCGATGCGGAAACGTTCCTGAATTATTTTTTTTCGTTCGGCAATTGACATTTTTTCTGCTGCAGAGCGAGCTTGCCACTTTTTAATATTTAGTCTATATGAAATGTGTAGACAACATTCGAAAAATCTAATCCACGCATGTAAGGTCGAAAGCCCAAAGCTTAAGTGGTCCTCATTAATTTGTTTTTGCAGCATATCATCAATGAGATTGAAGTCCTTGGACGTTGCATTGCACAAATGGCAACGTTGTGTAGACGTAGTTGACGTAGCTGCGTTGCACACTTTCCCATCTACCATTGTGCATGCCAATTTGTAAAAAATGTTCGTTTCTTTTCCATCTATAATTAGTTGCAAAGGAATAAGTTGTTCCTCTTGCCTCTTAATGCGATTAATCTCCTGTATAGTACATTCTGTACTCTCCTGTAAAAATTGTAACCGTATAGGCCTACAATATCTGGGAGATGAGGGTGTAGGATTTTTCCATACCACTTTTTTCTCATTTTCTGAAACTAATTGTAGAGGGACAAGCGATGTCAAAAATACATATTCATCGGTTTTCTGTCCATCATCATCCGTAAATTTCTGTTTGTATACGCTATGGCCACTGCTCCCATCACAGCCCCATTTGCAAATTAGCGCCATATTTCCTAGATCTTTCTCATCCAGTTTTTCTATTTCATCTAGTCGCGTCCGAATAATTTGTTTTGCTGTGTGGTCTAGCAATGCTTGTAGTTCCACTTCTGCACTGCTTTCTGTAATTACAAGTGCACTTGGATCTGGATAACATTTACGTTTTGCCTCCAGTACAGCTGAATACGATGGAAACAAATTGCAGTTATGTACGATACTAATAGCACGCAATCCCTCGTATTGATTTCGTGATAATTGTAGATCCACTATAAGAGAAAGTGCCTCTTCAACAGATAATGGCTGTTCTCGTCTCTCATTCATGGATTGGCTATATTCCAATGCGGTACTTGGACCCCCTAACGTAACATTTGATACTATATTCGCAGCTTCTGATCGGCCTAAGGATCGAAAGGTCATTTGTGTAGCGTAACTTAATTCCTCTACACTGTAATTGGAACGAATATCTTCCGTCTTCCTTCTTTTAGATCTTTCGCTCAATGTCGAAAAATTCATAGAAGGACGACCTCGACTACTACTTGTCTCTTCATCGAGCTCTGTATTTGACATTTGTTCAAATGTCAAGGAACCGTTCAGCCATTGGTTGCACTGTTGGTAGAATCTTGCCTCAGTCCTAGAAGCTTTCAACCACTTTTTCCTGAACATATATACCAAATTTCGAAGCGTTCCTTTTTTATGGTCCGTCAATTGATATGAACTTCTAAATTTCGTAGATAGTAATTCTTCAATAACTGAAAATATTACTGTCATCTCATCGTGTAAACGATCCTTTATTAAAACAAAAAGTTCCTTCCTAGAAATTTCTACAACTCGGACATTGGAAGCTGAAACAGAAAAGCATGCATAATGTAGACTGCTGTGCATAAGAAAGATGGATACAGAAACAGAAAACGTCGAAGCTGAAATTACAAAGATACCAGCAGCAAATGCTTGAAATCGTAAAAATACCGGTTTCGGTATAACCGATGCTCTACCGAAATCGTCAGAAATACCGTTACATTTTAGGTTTTTCCAATGCAAAGGATGCCCCAAGAAGTACGGTCACTTAAATTAGCTAAGTATACACAATAGAAATACGACTGTCGTAAAACCCTCCGAGCGAAGGAACAAGCGCGATACTGGTATTTTCTTCTTTTATATAAAACATGTTTCGAATAAAAGTTGGTCGGTATTCACTTTTCTCCAAATTTCAATAGAAAAAATTTAAACAAAAAATGTTTTTTTATAAAAAAAAAGTCAATTCCATTTTTTAAACATTAACACATATTTTTTACTTCATAATATTGTAACTGGTACCGAGACGAATTCAACGAACTCTAATAATATTACTTTAAACCTTGAAATAAGGCTACGATAGCTTTAGATCACAAAAAACGGGCTTCCGGCCCATGCAGTACATTACAAAAATTGCCATAACAACCGCGGTGGCAGTTTCGGGCAGCCAATGTTTGTTGATTCTACTAGGTGATAGTACAAACTAAAGGTGTGTACAAGTCACATGTTTAAGATCGATTAAAATCATAACTATTTCCCAAGGTTTCTAAAATTTTCGTATGAAATTTTGTTATATCTTATATACTACATTATCCATTGTTACTTGCATTTTATATAATGTATAAACATGATTTACTTACCTCCAGGGACACCCTCCATTTTGCAGAATAACAATTATTAGGATATATCACAAATATATTGACTTCTGGACACTTTTCTCACTCGCCAATTTACTGTGCGTAGCTGCTACCTGAACGATGGTCACTTTCAGACTGAATTTATCACTCAGGTGGAAAAGTCAGGCCCTTTTCCCATTAACCATCCAATAGCCCAACTATCAGGGTAGCCAACCCACGTATACAAAGCTCTTGATTTGAAGATTCATTTTTTTGATTTTTGGCCACGTTTCGGAGTAAATCGACCACTGTGCGCCGTTCTAATTTCGTGCTTCTGATGCCACCTACACGAAGATGCACGAGCATCTGAATTTTAAATTTCTTCTGCGCTCGTTATGCCCAGTACACACTTGACTCCACGTGCTACTTCTCTGTTGAATTCGGCGTCGCTTGCAACGCTTAATTGCGTGTAAGACTCGTACAGATATCAGATTATCAGATTTTGATTTTATCAATTCTCTCTTGAATTTTATCATTCTTGTAATACTCGAATGTGTACAAGTTGATTACAATTTTTTGTTAGAGGATCTATTGAAATGTGTGCCGATGTATTGAGAATAATTAATTTCGTTTAATACTATGGTTCTTGTCACTTTCATTGTATGTAAGACTCGTAGAAATATAAACATTTTCAATCAAGAATTTTGTTGGAACTTTATTACTATTTCTTATTCTACTTATATACTATCATAATTAGACTGCGAATCTTTTTGCATTTGTGACTAACGTGGATTGGTTATTCTCGATTTATTAAAATCATTCAAAGAGGAAATGCATTTTTAATTAACTTCTGCTTCGTAAAGCTGATTCGGACAATTTTTATTGCATAAAGATCCGCAGTCGAATTCGTAAAAAGATGAGACGCATAAAAGTACAAATCTAATAGAGATAAATTCGACATGGTTCTATTAAGCCTCGTTTGCTCTTCATTTCAATTTTATATTCCAGTTATTTCAATAAAGAATTTGTTGAGCTTTCTTAAGCATTGTATTCATTTAGTTCATACCAGTTTCCAATATTTTACAACAGTTATACTTGAATAAAATGCAAAAAAAGAGAAATCGATTTGTTGAAGACGAAAAACCTTAAAGAAAGGATCGCGAAGAGTGGAATGAAGAGATGTAAGCGAAACCAAACAAGAGGCAACGCGAGCTCTGCACCTGCGGTGAATTTTTCACACGGAATCGAATCGCTACGGACGGGAGTCGATAACGTCGGCTTAATAATTCAAAACGGATCCCTTTGGCGGTGCCTGCCGCCCCCGCGATAAGCAGAACGGGAATTCTAATAAAACAGTAAGGTATTTTTTCAAGCGATGTTTTCTTGGACGATTCCTCGCGATCTAGGTGCCCAGGTGAAGCGCGAACAACGCGAAGCGTCGACGTCGAAATGACTGTCGTGGAAAATACGTCCGGCTGTAAAAATTAACCCGTTAACGATACCTGGAAAAAGCGATCGAGCCGCCTTTGCACACGGCCTGGCGAACCAACGCCTAACAGAGAAGATATTTTTCTTTCCTTATAAATTCGCGAGCGCGTCATGGCGTGTATGATAACGCATAGGAATTGCAAATGCAAGCCCGAGCCGGGAAAGATGTATAAACTCTTGCTCAAAGTGGCGAACAAACGAGCGCAACTATAATGCTGCGACGCGTATTTGCGTGACGAAGTGGTTAAACTTCGCCCGCTATTCAAGCACACTTCGCGAATTACTTCACCGTGGGAGATCTCCGAGCTGCTCAGGAAATTATTGTTACGTTTTTTATTGTGAGGGATAAATTGAAGCGGCCGCGGGCTCCGCGTAAAACTAATACGCTAGCCGAGTGCGAATAGAAGCGGTGCAAACGAGTAGGTCGCAATTCTACCCGGTTCGGTGGAAAAAGAATGAAAAATGAAGAGGAAAATGTACTCGTAGCAAGCTTTCGGCGAAAATTCGGTCGGGAAATTCATCGGCCGTGTGAGCCGCTGAATGCCGTTTTGTTCGTGTGTCTGACCATTACTGATCGCTCCAATTTGCGTTAATTACGTTCCCGGACGAAAATATTTTATCATTTAGCTGAAGAATTTTTGATTTTTTGTGTTGGGATACAAAGAAGAATTTTGTGCCATCGAAAATATTGTATAATTGAAGAAATATTGTAGATGTTCCAAAGTGATATATTCCATTGTTTTGTATTTTCGTGGACTATTGTACGTATTTTGTAAATATAGTTTCGGCTGCTGTATAGAAACAGCATAAAATTGTCTGCTGGCTTTTCAAGGTGCATTACGTCCTTTTCTCGTTAAGTAGAATCAGCCAGAATTAGTCAGACGCTATCCCCAGCCAACGGATATTCAAGTATTGCAGAATGAAGATTATCCCGAAGAAAAAGCTTCGAACAAAAACAAAATTGCCGCCGTTTTATCTTCACGCTTCGAATCATCCAAGATCGATGCATTTAGAATCCAGTAGACGAGTAGACGGAAGTGCAAATAACAATTCTTTTCTTGGCAAAAAGCGCGGAAGCCCGGCGGCCGCAATCGAGCGCCACAATTAACCGAGCAATTAAACGAGCTATTCATTAACCGAAATTACGGGATCCGGCGTGTTCGTCGCTCACCGGAAACCGTTCGATGCCGGAAAAACGGGGCTCGGTAAATATTCCTGGGTCCCGTCCGCCAGAGCTGCCATAAATTCCGGGAGCAAAAATTACAAATGAAAGCGAAGAACGCGCGGCACGGCGCGGCGCAGCGCGATGCTACGCGGCCGCATTCGATGTAACCATCGGACGATAAATTCGCGCGACTCAAAATGTGACACGCGATTTTTCACCGGGTGGTCGGGACCAGCGCCCGTAGCCACCACCGGTCCTGACGAATGGGGGCAATGTCATTGACTCGCTAGCAAGACGCCACACAGTGGTCTCTATACTAATAATCTAGCAGGGAAAAAAGTTCAAAGACTTGATCCATCAAAAATGGATGAATCTTTCTCATATCACAAGCTACTGAGGCAGAGATATGGGAATATGTAATAAGTTTTTTCCTCCATGTTTATGCGGTTCTTGCTAGCATCGGGCTATTCGGTCTGCAGCCAACATGCGGCGCGTAGCAACACGGGTAATTAGACAGTTTTATGACTCGATATTATCATCGAATCGATGATAATATCCCGCGCCGACAGTGTATGCTAGTCGACCCGGTTCCTCGCCGCGATAAAGTCTTTTACGATCAGACGTCGCGGTTATTATTGCGTCTACGGCTCACTAAGCTTGCCTTTTACGCGCTAGTAACTGTACCGCCCTCGCACCAGACCTGCTTTTCGCTGAAGTATCTTGGAAGAGGGCTTCGCGAGATCCTCCAGCCGGATTCAACGCGGGTAGACTCCCGTTAGCTCGAGAATCAGGCGAAATCGGTATTCACTGAACCTGTAGAACAGTTACTCCCTGATTTTGTCAATTTTTGGATATGTTATAAATCTTATGCATTTATGACAAAAATATATAGGTAAAATATAAAATCGTGAACACAGAAATAGATTCTGAAAGAAAGAAGAAATAGATTCTGCCTTCTGTGTTTTACAATTGATTTAGAGAATTTTGATATAAAAATCTGCAGTCTAATAATTACAGATAAAAACAAGGGTCGGCTGTTGGATCAAATTGTCCCGAACAGTGCACAAGAAATACACTGTTCTATTCAGAAGAGTGTACAGAATCCTGCCACGTAGGAATGTTTGTACATTAATGATCTCAAAAAACGAGTGCGATGGAAAGGCAAGATCGGTATCGGACAGTATGAATCGAGAAGAATCGCGGCAGCGTGACAGAGGCGGTCGGCGAAAATTGGTTGGGCAAACTCACGTAACCGTGACGCCGGCAGTTAATGCGTCCGCGGGCCACGTTGAAAGCCGGTGAGAAGCAAATTTGCGACTCCATTTAGAGCTAATCCGCGTCGTCTAGACAGGACCGAGAAATTGCGCGGGGCTTGAACAAAGTCCGGCCGTCGCGTCGTCGGTGGAAAAACGGAACCGCTGCCCTCCGTCCCGACGGGATCCCGTCCGCGCGAATGAAATTACGGGAAATTGGATTTACGACTCTTACACGCCGTGTGGGAAACAGATCGATCGGCGCAACGGTAGAAATTGCGACCGACAAGATACCGGGGAGAAGTTGGGGGCCGTGGGTGGACCGTCGGTTGTACAGGGTGATTCACTGGGGAGGGCACTCGAGGCAGTGCCACTACGAAAACTTTTTTTGATTTTTCACTTTACAAATACGAACACGCCGCCGCACAGTGGTTCCGAATCGCCAAAACTTGGCCAAAAATAAATTTTTCAACTTCGTCCAAAATGAATGAAATTTATGCCAATAGTTTCTTAAATGTTCAGACTAAGTTGTAGCATAAATATAAATTGCTAAAACTCGCCCATTATTGTTCGAGAGCAGTTTGAAAACAAGCAAAAATTGGAGTCTAAGGTAGATCGCATTTCTTCCCGAAAATTGACGTTGTTTGCCTCATCATACTTTTTTATGGGTAATATTTTTAGAAAAACTAACTATATAACGTTAAAGAGCGTTCTTTCAGTTATCAGAAGTTTGTAGTATGTCTTCGATTTTTGGCCACGTTTTGGCGATTCTGAACCACTGTGCGCCGTTTCCGTTGGAGTCAGCGTTACCAGATCGAGGGATATCTGGGATGATAGTGGGGGCAATGCTATAGTCAGACCCTGAGTGACGCGACGAAGCTATAGTGTAGTCTAACTCAGATAGCAACGTCGCGATTTGTGTCGAGGCTAGGCATCCTATCGCGACCCTACGGTACCGATCGTGACGACACTAGGTAACCTCATTATTGGAACGTTGGTGGGGCAATTCTCGGCACCAGACGTCATGTGGTCGCTCTGAGAGACATTATTAGAGGTCGCCACCTTCTAATAACGAAAAAAAATATCGGGCTCCTCGCTGACATGTAAGTGTAGCCAAAAAATGAGTTACCCTTGCGTTATTTTGGTCGCGGCACTGCCTCTGAATACAGTACTGAGTGGATCACCCTGTGTATACGGCGACGTCGATTCGACCGCTGGAAAAGCGTGGAAAGCATGGCAAGCCGACCGCTCGCGAGGGAAACGGATACGGAATTACGGAATCGCGTACAACAAGAATATAAGAGGAATCGCGTGGTTCGGCCGCAGAGCCGGGAATAGCGCGGGATTGCGGACGCGAAAGTTCGTTGGTCGTAAAACGAGCTTAGAGCCCGACGCCCATCCACGGAGCTTTCTCTCTCGACGTTAGAAACCAGTTCGAATGTGCCCAGGGTGAAACTGCGAAAGCTATGGCCGCGCCGAGCGACTGCAACGTCGAATCCGCCCGATGGTTTCAGTCCACGCGATTTTCTTCGGTGCACGGGCCAGCGAGAACAATCTGGAGCAACGTTTATCAAACTTTAGGACGTGTTAAATTCTTAATGGACAGCGAAACAGTTGCTGGTCATTTGTGGCAGCTTGTCGGAAAGTTCTCGTTCAGTATTGTTACGAATTCAGACAACCAGTGCAAAGCTATCAGAAATTAAATGTTGCGTTCTATCATTTTGTTCACGAATCATATAACAGTTCTTAATATACAGAATAGTTAGGCTACACCTGACTTGATTATCTCGATTAACTACTAAACCATACACTTCACGAAAATTTTCGAACATGATTCAAAGAAGGTTCAAGCTTAACAACGAAGAAGTTACACACCGATCGAAGAAACAGAAAAGCTATAGTCCAGTCGTAAACAGTCTATTTCGGTTGTCTGACTAATACCGATTCTACTTAAGGTAACCAGAACTGGTTTTATGGGTATACATTGGAGGTAAAGCAAAGTTAAGGACCGACAGTTTCTAGGAAACTTTGTAACCTGTACGCGATGCTCTTGGTGGATCTAGAAACCCGCATAATCTTAAACTATACTAAGTAGGTATGTTCTCGTAACTCCCAACTTCCAGCTATCTTAATCGAAATCGATAATCTTAAACGGAACGTAATGTGCTTTCTACATGGTCTCCTAAAAATGTGAGACACCTCGAAGTGCGCATTCCATTAGCATAGATGTAGATCGGAAGATTCTTGGCCACTTTGCGAATTCAGATTTTGTTTAAGTCAGGAGAAGCTTTGCGTATAATATGCAGCTACATGCAACAATTTTCGATGTACTCTATCCTTTTCTTTCTAATAATATTTAGCAACCCCTAACGATTTCTCACAAATTCAAGGCGATTTGTACTCTCGATACGAACCCTCAACTAGCAAAACGAAAAAATATCTTTCAAGAAGTATACCCGTGAACGGTCTTCCACATTTTTGAAACTGTTTGTACTCGAACATCCGTCACCGGGGATACAAGTCTGAGTTCCCCGCGAGCCCCAAAGCCCTAATTTCACGACCAAGTTCGAGTTACAACGACTATCCCGAGCACTCGAACACCCGTATAACAGGATTCCAGTCCAGACCTACTTCAGTTAATTGAAGCAGCTGCGAGATTCGCGAACAGTCTCAGGACGATTCGGAAGCCGACTTCGCTTCCTCGGCGCGGTCTTCAAGGTTCACCCGTCGCGGAATTGCAAAACACAGGGAATATTCCATCGTCTGGGAATCCCTGGAGACCGGGATCGAGGACATCGGTTCCCAGGGCCAGGTTGACCCGGCATAAATATTCATTCCGCGGCGGAGATAAATATTCGTAGGGTGTCGCGCGAGTCCCGAGGCCACTCAGCCTCTGTCGCGCAATCAACGGACCTGTAATTCTCACCTGGCCCGTGTAACTCGGCCAGTTACATTCTGTTTTCGAGCTTAATGCGCCTGGCTCTCGCCACCAACCCGACTCCTTGGCCGAGTGTGTTCTCGGGTTTCCGGGGAAATGAGAACGAGAACGGTTCCCGTGTACCTTTTCGAGCGGTTAGCCGAGCTACATCAACGCGGTACGCTAATCGGCCAGAGCGTGGCTCGCAAATGCTTTTCTTCGAAATCATGGTCCTCGAAAGGCAGCGCCGGAATAACCGCGACCATCCCGGCCCGTTGTCGTTCCGCCGGATAATGGGAAAGTTTGGCCAAACACTTTGGAAATCCCCTGTTTATGCGGGATCAGGCTCTCGAAATTGCAACCCTGATTTACGTCGATATCGTAATATCGGCGTCCCGGACTATCTCCCGCGATAATTTTGAATTATTTCGCTACCATAATGCACCCCTGGGCTGGGCCCACTGGTTACCCTGGTTGTATTCGCTCGTTCCTTACAATTTATCCCTTTAAGTGAAAGTCTAACTACACGGAATTTTCATCATTTTTATACGAAGTATTGATATTTACAAATCGTAAATGTATATTTTGTATTTTAATCATGACCTCTTCCGTTGTATACATATGAAATTGTGTATATTCACCCTTACTACATTTAGCCCTAGACTTTGAAGATAGCTCAACTTTTTCCTTCAGTAGTATAATTTTCACATTTTTGTAAAAACAAAAACTTAAAACACCACACGATATCGTCATAAGATTGCTTAGAATGAACATAAGCAGATCACAGTGTGCTTAAAAATTTGTACAAAATATGGTAATTTTCGAGTGCGAAGGATCGAATGTTTGCACGACGTAGTTAATTTCGAGGTGGCTAAATAGACAGTCGAGAGTTGCTAGTAGACGTGCAACTTCGGTTTAAACCGCGATGTTAATCAAAATGGTAATTTCAGGCGTCTCATCTTGGATATTGAACTGTCCTTTACGGATTAGCAGAGTTAAGTTGGATTACCAAAATGCGTTACCTAGGATCTTACCAAGCTTGGCTTTCATATCCGTCTTATCGGACGCTTTCCTTCCAGGCTTGCGTCCCCTCTTACCCCCCTCTTTCCGATCACCGCGAGATCCCTCCTGCAAAGACAGAAAATTATTGTCGATTAATTCACCAGCCATTTGCTCGTCAAACTTAATATCCATTTCGCGCTGGAAAGAAAAGAAAATCGATCGGATTTATCTTTTCTTGTCTGCCTTCCTCTTGCTGCAATTTCTAGTCTACTCAAATATGCAGTCCACAGCTCAAAATTTGGCGTCAGGTGTTATGGACTCATATTCTAACAGTTTACGATATGGATATAAAATTGAAAATTGTCTCTGATCACAAAGATGGAAGATGAATCCTTTGGGACACTAGGATCGGAGAGGATTGTGTCTTTTCAACAGATCTATCTTTCTATCAAATCTATCATGACTGGGTCACAAAGACAGAGGGTGGCTTCCGCAGAATCATTTCTCCTAGTCATGATACATCATCTGACCCAATATCCACCTCTTCATCGAATCTATCGCAGACTAGTAGCTCCAAGCTCGACCTGTTAAAAATTTCGCAGAAAGCAAACAACCGACGATTAACAATTACACCGTCTATTCCTTTCTACGCGCGTTGACAACCGAGAGACTCTTAACCATCGGCCACAATCAATACCGCAAACTCAGGCCCGTTCATTGAATAGACACGAAATCTGTTATCCTACATCATACTTCCATTATCGTGGTCTGAAATTATTGAACGCGGAAGACTGCAAGTCTGCCACCCTGTCGCCCAGGCTCCACCCTCCGTGGACAGTCGAGACGAGTATCGACGTCCGAGTAATCGAGAACGCGACACGGAGGAGAAATTTTATACGACGCTGAGAAAGTCTGGATCGCCTAGCGAGCATCTAACGTCGAAAATCGAAAATGACTTCGGGATAGGCTTGGGAATACGAGGCTCGAAAATGGAAGACACGAGTCCTCGCGTGATGCTATTTCGATCCGTCGAGATGGTATCCGCTGTTCCTTCCGCAGTGTTGATTAATACCTCGAACGACTTGGGAGCTCGAGCTCACGGGAAACAACGGGCCCCACGTTTTCAATGGAAACAAAAGCTTATCGAGTCACGAGGAACGGGCTCGTCGTCTGGGATCCGCTAAAAGCTCCGCGCGGAACCTCTATCGGGCCTGCCTAAGCGTTCGCAACCACCGACGTCGACAAATATCCACAGACGGATAACCGTGCGTCGAATAACATTCCCAGAAGATGCGTCTCGACTCTCGATCTAGGCTTAGTAAACTTCACGACGCTGTGCCACTACCCAGTCTAACGATTCAGCTTCCATACGACTTGAAACTAAAGAGATGGCTTTCGGAGCTGCAGACAAGTCCCAGCGATGGCTTCAGCTAATCCCTGGCAGCTAATAAAGTGTCCAAGAGAAGAGTCGAGTCTTTGATCCTAAAAGCTTCGCTTTTTCCTAGAACTTGTTGATCCGAGTGTCGGCTTTAGTCGTCCGTTGACTTACACTTTACTGAAGGATGACACTATCTTACAGTTCAGTTTGGGGGGGGGGGAGGGGGGTATCTTTGTCGTACGAGAGACTAAACTAATAAGGAAACGAAGAGTCGCTTCCATCCTCTTCAAACAAATGATTTCGCAGAGAGAACTGGCACCTGTCGCAATTTTCATAACAGGTTACGGACCAGTGACAATAGCTAGTTCGCAGTTCTAGCGTTAAGTGACCCACGGATGGCTGCCGGTAACAAGCATTACGGCCACTCGGGGACGGGTTAGCACCTATAGACATAGCACATCGAAATTGCCAGACTCCCATAACGCTGTTACAAGTGCAAGCGTGGTAGGCACGCCGCGCCCGGCTATGTTATGACAAGCTTAACAAGAGGACATTGAGTGATCCGTTAAAAAAGCAAACAAAGGGAATAGCGGAGTCGATCGGGGACGATTGGAAGACCGACTCGCCGTCCCCGAGGGCGAAGAAAGAAAACGGTGGACTGTGTGGAGCGTGGGCGTGTCCAGACCCAGCTCACGCGAACCCGTTAAAATTTACACGTCCCTTGGGCATGGTTGTTACGACTAGCAGAGGCTGCCGCAGGCTTAGCTATGCATGTGCTCGCGGGTGACAAAATACAAATTCAGTCCCCTTTTAGGAGAGCTGTTTACCTTCGGCCCTATCCTTTCCTCTCAATCCTATCTGGTATTAAATCTCCTCGAATCCTCTTTCTTTCCCTCGGCCGCTTCCGACTTCTTTGCCCACCCTCTGTACCTATCTGCGCCTTGCTCTCTCTCCCTCTCTCTCTCTCCCTCTCTCTCTCTCTCTCTCTCTCTCTCTCTCTCTCTCTCTCTCTCTATCTCTCTACTTCTTCCACCTTCCTTCTTCTTCTCTGTCTAGCTCTGTACATGTCTTGCTTTTTCTACCTCCTCTTGCTTTCTACTTCTACCCCTTATTCTCCCTTGTTCCCACTTTGGCTGAACAAAATAAGAAAACACCTAGCGCGCGAAGATAATTCTTTATTGATTTCTTCTGGGAATAGAATTATTCCTAAACGTTGTTCGATAGAAGATCATTATCATATTCATTATTTGAATAAGTACGTAAGTTTAAACTGACGAGAGAATAAGTTCTTTTCTTTCTGGACAAAAAATGGAATTGCTGTCCCGCGATGAGTAGCGACATACAGGAACAAATGGAGAAGGTGCAAAACAGAGGGACAGGGCTCG
Source organism: Lasioglossum lativentre (assembly GCA_916610255.1). NCBI lineage: Eukaryota > Metazoa > Arthropoda > Insecta > Hymenoptera > Halictidae > Lasioglossum > Lasioglossum lativentre. The sequence continues at coordinate 19,003,945 of OU744364.1, read as the reverse complement.
AGAGTGATGAGCACGGTCAGTGTAAGGATTTCGCGTGTGTAAAGGCAGACTATTGCGACGCTGCCGACCCCGTCTTAAAGCCAAGAGTATAATTAACTCTCGCCAGGTGATGTCAGTGGACGAACAACGCTGCACTGCGTGGCGGCTAGGTGATTAAACGAAAAAATTAGATTAAGCAGCTTTGTACTACTTCCGCGTGCACGATCTGGGTCACGGAACATGTCCGTTGTCCCGGAAGCCGGGGAACCACGTCGATCGACCACTGACGCTGACACTTCCGTCGATTCTCTGGCCCGACACATATCGCGACCGACGATACGCGATCCCTCCTGTGCCTGACAATTTTCATCGACGACGGCAAGAATTTCGCCGATTCGCGGAGTCGTTTCCGTCGTCGATCCCGGCTTCACCGTGCGGTTGAACCGGAGACAGTGAAAATCATCAGAAAATTCATGGTTTTCGGTAAACCGAAATTCGGTCCCGAAATAGTGGCGGAAAAATTCGCCCCTTTTGGGTCCCTTGATTTTCGAACTTTTTTTGTGCCAAATGATATCAGGACATGAATCGGAGCAAATTTTCGAGTTGACTTGAATTAGTTTCTGAGGAGTCAGAGGTTAACGCATCGGAAACCGGTTTTCTAACTTGGCCTGTCGGCACTGTTTTGAAAATATTTTTTGCGATCAGCTGCATAATGTTTTTTACATTCACATAATGTTAAGATTGTTCCCAACTTTTTCTGCTCAAAAATATGAACACGTTTTCGATTTACGGAGGTATGTATTTGCTGAAATGGTCCAATATAAGGAACCTTCCCGTATCTAAAATCGAAAACTCGTGCATGGCGAGTAATTCGTAGATGGATAGGGGCCGACTATAGTGACTATAGTGACTATAGCGACTATAATGACTCTATTTGATTGTTCTCAACTTTTTCTGCTCAAAAATATGAACACGTTTTCGATTTACGGAGGTATGTATTTGCTGAAATGGTCCAATATAAGGAACCTTCCCGTATCTAAAATCGAAAACTCGTGCGTGGCGAGTAATTCGTAGATGGATAGGGGCCGCTATAGTGAACCGTAACAGAAGAAGAAGAAGTCAAACACCGGCCAGTAACTTCCAGAACAGTGGTCGGGTACAAACGAAGCGCGCCGGAAATCAGCGCGGATCTACATTCATAGAGTGGCTCAATGCAGCCGATGCCATTTGAAGGTATATATCCATTTTAGAATGGCACGGGACGGAGGACAATGATCCTGTTGGCGAGGCGCGGCCGTGTATGGGAGATTCGAGACCCGGTCCGGAGAGCCGATTCATCCTCCGGGAACGAGATAACCGAGCGAAGAGGCGCGCGCGCTATCCCTGCGGGAGAAATTCTATGGTGCGGAGCGGTACGGAGCGGTGCGGAGCGGAGCCGGATGCTCGGTAGGAGACCGGAAGCTCGTAAACCACACTGTACACAATCGAGAGCGGAGGCTTTGTAGTTTCGCAGCTCGCCGGACGATTCCCTCTTACGCGTATTCCTCGAGCGCAAAGGCCGCGTTACGCGGCTCGCTTCGCGCCGACCTGGCCTCTTACGGTCCGCGCGTAACCGTGATTTAATCTACCGGCGTGAAACGCACCACTCGTCGTCACGCCATGCCACGCCACGCCACGCCATGCCACGCCATGCCACGCCACGCCATGCAACGCCATGCCACGCCACCGCCGCTTGGTTAATACGGAACGAGCGACGCGGACGCGTACCCGCCGACCCGATCCTCACAAAGCTGATCCTCCGAACGCGTTACACGAACGATCGAAATTAGTGGTCCGATTAATCCTCTTGTTTTTACACCCTGCAGCGGCGTGTTTGTCGCGAGCTCATCCGATATTTCTAGGCCGTTTTAATTAACACTCTTTCTAGGATCCATTTTTTTTTCTATTAAAATTGTAAGAGCTTAGTCGAAGTAATTTGTATCCGCTCTTGTCTGGAAACGGACAATGTGTTTCTGTATGGGTTCCCGAAATCTCGGGTTTCCGGTCGGGATACCCGAAGTTTGCAATGTTCGGGTACCCGAAGCTGCAGTCGGGTGGAGTCAAGTTTGAGGATCGATAAAAAGCAAATGAATGTTTAACACTAACCGTACCGAGCATAAAATGTATATATTTATTAGATGAGCGAGATAACAGCCTAGCATAAAATGTGATTGGTATATCTTGTTTCATATGTGTGTTTTATTAATAGACTGCGAAGCATTATGCCAAATAAAAATTTCCTACATCGATTATAAAAAAAGAAAGAGTAAAATAAAAATGTCTTCCTATCTTTAATAACTTTATTAAATATATTGGCGCTTCTAAATTCTTTTAATCTTTTTGTTGTTTGAAATTGTACCTACACGTCTTGCTTATAAATGCATAAAATCCGCAGTCTAATCATTACTATTTCTTAAAAGCACGTTTACATTTTCGATAATTGTGGAATAAGAAACGGGTCAGTTTGGTTCATCTGGTAGTTCGAGAGCTAATCAACTGAAGATGATTAAAATTAGCCGTACTAACGGGCTGATTACAATAATCCGCCCTCATTACGTTAGTCCCTTCCGACATCGAATCGGATTCCAGGTAAAAATTGCAAACGGAATCTAATGAACCCGAATATCATTCGATTTAAAATAAACGTGGATGTGCACTGAACCATTTTCTTGCCGTTCTGGTAAATTATTAACGTTGGAATAGCCGCAATTAGCGCAGCTGCGAGAGGAGTCGTAAGGTATGGGAATAAAGCTGCAATGGTCAGACAGCAGGCATTGGAGGAGGTAAAGAAAAAGAAGGAAAATTGCAGGAATGATATTGTAATGTAGTAACGAGCGAGACTTCGCTGGATACGACTCTGTAGTCATTAAAAATTTCAAGAGATCTTAACACTGAAATACAGGCCGCGGGATTCGACCACAAAATATGAGTATACGTAAAAAGATCCTTGAAATTTTGTCGAATAGTACATTGAAATATCTAAAATGATGTACATTTCCAGCATCAGTCGGTAAAACACGCGTTCCAGGGTTTAAAAGTAGCGACGCGGCACCGCATTAACTCGTTAACGTTCTCGTTCCACATCGATGACTCTTTTATGTTAATTTCTCGCAGCCGGCGAGACCAACGAAAACTCAACAAAACGAAAGTGTCGGAGAAATAGGTCGCCAGGCGTTAATGGGTTAAAATCCTCGAAAAAGAGCGAGGTCGGGACCAAGATGAAGTGGTTATCTAACTCAAAATGCTCGACAGAGTTGAAAAGGAGGAAAGAAATAGAGGGGATCAGCGGCGGCCATAACGCGACCGACATAGAGAGTGAGAGAGACCTCGCTGAGGGACTCGGGGAGTAATTCCGTTAATAATGAAAATTAATTGAACGAACCAGTTCTTTCCGTGAAATGTGGGAGAGCGGCGCGATGATGGGGACCGTAGGCCAACGGAATAGAGCAAGAACGGTCCCCGCGCCTCGGTAATTAAAGGCTTTCCATTCGGAGGGTGATCGTCCGAAAGTTGTTCCGCGAAGTAGATGGAATGGAATACGCGAATTAGCGAATGGGTGCCGCGTAGTTGGGTCTTCGAACCGTCCAAGTCCTATAAAAGATGCTTGAAGTTCGCGGCGAGTCGCTCGAACAACCATTCGAGAAATATATATAGGTCGATCGGAAACTTTGTTCCGTTCGAACACAAGTCTGCAAACCGTGGGCACAAAATTCTTATCCGTAAAAATTCGTTCCAGAACACACCGACGCGCGACGACCCGGCGCTGCAACTAGGTTAATTACAATGATCAAAAACCAAGACCGTTATCTCACGAATTTAACGCGAGGAACGGACTCGAATAAACCGAGCGAATCGAATCGAGAGCAAACACTTCATCAGCGAATGGAAGTGTCGGGGATTCGCGGAGGAATTCGCTATACCGACGATTCAATCGATGCCAATTTATGGAACAGGTTCGCGAAGCTTTTCGGTCCCGGTAACGCTGTTAATGTACATTTTCCAAAGAATGGTGGGGGGGGAGGGGACATTATCGCGGCGAGAGAGAGCGCGCTGCGATTACCGGATCCAACGAGCGTGCAACCTTATTATTACCTCCGTTCGGCGAAGGTTGCGCGATCCTCGTCGCTCTTTCAACGACGACCTACAAACTGAGTCTCGCAAAAAGAAATTAAGGCTCGGACCAGCGCTTTAGTGGACACGCCGTTCAACTTACTCTCGCGAACGCCGACGAACAAGGAGACGTTCGGCTGATTGTCTTTCGGACGGTGCTGCAGACTGCTCGAGCCTCTTTCAAATGAAATGGAACGGCGCTCATATTCTTGGGAATGTAAGGCGATACGAGGCACGGCTCCGCGAGATTCTGGGTCGAGTTTCAATCCTTTCAAACCAGACTTTTTATTAAAAGCAACAATTATTATTTTGATTCTTTTGACGAGGCTGTTCAGAGTGTACGGAATATTGGACTTTGCGTGGTCGGTTAATGATTCGCACTGTGCGCCGAGTTTTTAACGACTGACCCCATTTTTTTGGCGTTTCGTTCATCAATGGTGAACCGAGATATACCCGTTCGAAGTAAAAAAGAAAATTTATAATTATTATTAAAGCGAGACGAACCGATCTAGTTGACGTACAGTGAATTCGGTGAAAGCAGCAAAGATTTGAAAATCGTTCAGGTTTCGAAGATGCAGAAACGAGAAAGGTGTGGAAACAAAGTGCATTGAATAGCGTCGCACAAACTGAATCTACTGTATTGTTACTGTACTCCCAGTCAGTGTTTGAGATTCAAAGGTAGGTGCAATGATCGATACATTTAAATCTGTTTAAAGAGGAATGGTTGCACAAACGTTTGGCAATTGCGCAGCTTGGAATCAGGATAGACGAACTTAGGAAGTAGGGTGCCGAAAGTGGGCAAACTTGAAGCTCATTTTTCTCGAGAAGCATAGGTCTAACGCCTTTCCGAATCCCAGCAAACACGGAACTCGATTTCCACGTTTTCTAAAGAACCGCAGGCGCAAAGTTTATTTCGGCCAACGAATCGCCAATGTTTGCAGCCGGCCAAAGACAAAAAGCCCTCGTCAATTTTCACTGCGCTCGAATTTCCTCGAGGGTTCATCGACGCGAAAATTCGATTCGGCGCTCTGTCGTCCATGTCGCTCGTAGATTACTCGATTAACGCAGTGCGGGGCAAAGTAGAATGGCCTCGATGAACCCGCGGATCGAAGGGCCAAACGCGTGCTGTTCCCGACGAGCGAGAGTCGTCGAGGCCCGCGGAAGCAAGAACAAAAACCGCGGAGGAAGAAAAAAAGGAAGCAATACGCGGGGACGCGCGTTCAAGCCTCCTTGAGCTTTTCCACGTCATTGTTCGGCGGATACTAACCCAGACCGGATGAGGGAACGCGAAAGAGGACGAGACGAAGGGAGCCTCGTAATTTTCCAGCCGTGCCGCGCCGCGCCGCGCCGCGCTGTGTAACAATGAACGAGGCCGGTCCCACGAATACAATGGCAAAGCGGCGCGGCGAAATCATCGTGTGCCCGCGAAAATCCCGTAAATTTGCCAGGACGCGGGGAACTCCCGACCGGCGGCCGAACTTTCCGTTCAGACTCGGACACATCCGGCTAGGATGCTGTCCCGGACCAATAAATACCGGCCGCGATCGAGAAACGACGAATCTCCAAGTGGAATCGCGGCTTAACGCTCTTCGATTCAACGCGGACCACCACGTTCACCAAAATGTTAAATTTTAGTGATTTACTTCCTGTAAAAAATTCTCAAATATTTGTGGGATTCTTGCCTCGCGGGTCCTATAAACTGTAGATCAGAGTTGGGCAAAATTTTCATCTAAATAAAAATTTCGAATAACGAATAAATGGTTCGCGTTTATTACAGTTGGCAGTAGTTGTGGAAAGATTTGTTCGAAGCCTCCGAATAAAAGATATAGATAAAAGATGAAAAAATTATTCGAAGTTCGAATAAAGCCACTTCGTATAAAAAAAATCATCTTTATTCGTCGGATAAATTCTCGCCGAATATAATTATTTATTCGATGCTCGTCGAATAAAGATACTGTTTAAAATACTTTAAAATACTTTAAAATACCAAATTTTTATTTAGATGAACATTTTGCCCAACTCTGCTGTAGATCTTAAGGAGTGCGTGTCTATGTTATCGATATGAATGAGTGTGTGCGTGAAGAGATCGTTTTCGGGGATTGAGAGATGCAGGGCGGTGCGTTGTGAGTCGTGAGAGCGTGAAGAGTCGTGCGAGACTTAGACCGTATAGTATGTGTATAGGAAAGCCAAGAATTCAGTGTCCGAAAGAGGATGGGACACTGTGACGTCACAAGATAAGTCTTAAGATAATTTCTTTCCATGTACTGTGTACATGCCGCACCCGCTGACCCCCCTCTCCCCATGTAAGCCAAGCGTATATAGGCACTATCGATGAGCATAGCTTGTACATCTTTTGAAAATGTGACGTCACAGTGTCTTTCAGCTGATTTCATCTTTCGAACACGGAAAATTATCTACGCCGCGCCGTGTCTATAGGTATGTATGGTCTAAGGTGCGAGAGGTCGAGAAGCGTGTTTAGAGAGAGAGAGAGAGAGAGAGAGAGAGAGAGAGAGAGAGAGCGAGTTTAGGGGGAGAAGTTTAGGAGGAGTTTTGTTTATTTTCTATATTATTAAATATTCTTGTTTTCTTTACTTTCGTCTTCGAAAGAAACATCCTTATTTCACCAAAAATCCCTACAAACTTATTGTTTATTGTCAAAAAATCTCATTGGTCTATGTAAAAAATCGAAATCATACTAAACAACAGCTGCCAGCACTCTCGAGTACAGTTAAGTAATTAAAAAAAATTTTTTTATGTTTACATTTTACGTATTATAATAAAACAATCGAAGACCCTTAGCTTAGGGTTAATGAACGAATTCGTCTCTGAAACAAGTTGATTGCAAACGAAAATCCAACAAACGGTTTAGTTTGAAGCAAACTAAATGCACCACTGTGCAGCAGATCTTCGCAGTACAGACGATAAAACCCAATAGTGCCTCGACTAGTAGAAACGTAAACGTGCATCTGTCGATAGCTCGTAACAATGGTGCAATTGAATCGACGGATAAAGAAGATAGTACAAATATTTAGGTATCGAGTAACGAGAACACCCGTGTTTCTAATCGTGAAGAAGAGCCGATTCGATGAAAGTGCCGCGACGATTTTCGGATGGCGTGGCTGCAGTTGTAAATGCAGTTCGTTTCTGTCTGAATGTAGAATTTATGGAACGAAGGCCGAGCAGAAGGTGTCGAGCGCGGCGCGTGCTGCTATCGATAAGCAGCCGTCGTAAGAGATTTACGGCGAGAGGAACATCTGTCGCGACGATGTCGTCGTTTCGCCACGCTTCAATTGTCCCGTGAACATATCGGGCTCTCGATAGAGACGCCTAGGGTAGAAATTTGGTACAGAACACCTTGCTACCGCCGTTTCTTCGAAGCGTTATAGGTCTCATGATCGAATTTGTCGTTGCGGTTCTTGCGCAATGGATGGACAACCGAGTCCGACTTATTTGGGAGCGAGTGGTACATACCGGTAACATAATTGCTTGGTAAAGACCGCTGGAATATCGACTGGCACCGATATAAAGCATCCGAGCACTTATATCGAATGAACGTAGAAGTAGCTAGGAACGAAGTATGCAAAGTACTGAAGACAGTATGGAAAATAGCATGGACAAGGCGATAATGATGTGATCACATAGTACTCATGATACTAAGGTAGACATGATGTATTCAAGGAAAAGAACCAACCACGAAGTACTTAATTCATTAGTGCAGCGTTACCGGGGAACTATTTACCAACGCGATATATTGACCCAGAGTTTTAAAATGATCCAACATGTAGCGGTAGATTTAAATATGCAAGTACTAAAGTAAATATTCGATTGATAAGATGATCAATGTATATAGAAGAAATGACTTGAGCAATATGTATTTATAAACGAATGAACCTCGACTAACCGTACAGTAGTCAGAAATTATTACTCTTTGATGATTAACTACAATCTTTCACGGTCTATCATATTCTCATATAGTCGCTAAATATAGTGTGCACATAAAGTGCCTAAACTGCTAATGTGACCGTAAAGTACACATGATAGTAATCTAACTATAAAGTACCCAGAGCAATAAAGTGATCATAAAGTATCCAAAACGTTAGCATGTCCATGAAGTGCCGCAGATGCTAATGTAACTATAAAGTACCTAAGCCCGTGATGTAACCACAGAACACCAAAGATGCTAGCGTACTCGTCGTGTGCGAAAATGTACAGAGTTATTGAAGAAAGGATCCACAAATCTGAAGTTACATAAACCTATTCCAAAAGTTCGTATAGGCTCCGATTAGAAGCTAGCATGGCAAGAAAACAAGGAAATATCTGTTGTTTTTCTGCGGAGATTTCTGAAGAACGTGGCGTTCTCTTCAACAATCGATAACGTCGAAATACGTCAGAGGAAACGCAAAGGGAAGAAGGCGTATAGAAAATCTTCGGTAATCGTGAAAAAAAGAAGCGGTAAGATAATCTATTGTTCTTATGCGACATGAGATAGCCTCCGTAGCGTGTAAACTACAGGCATTGACGTTTGCTGCATTTTTCCATTTGTACATTATGCACGAACTCTTCTTGCACAATTTGTGCATGTAATTTCAGCCGAGTTATACTATATTACTGCAAACAATTTGTTGCTCCACGAATAAAATTGCTATGGCTACTGTAACCCAACTTTTTCAGGTCCGAACAAAACGTATATAATATCACAAGAAATTGAAAAATGTACAAGATAATTGAAGTTGAAGATTCTGTAAATGATTTTTGAGGACTATTAAGTCGTTACTGATAGGTGAGGTGTTCAGAACGTGACTACACGTCGAGTGTGAAAATTGCGCAGTGGATAGCGTACAGTAATTCACAATTCCCACAGTGGGCAATGTTTCAAGTGTCGAATACACTGTTTAATCAGCTAGACAAAATGCGAAACTGGGTCAGTCCTGACCCACCATAAAATATACCATCTACAGACTAAAACCTAGTTCAACTGATCTGGTATTCAATATTTCGATACTTGAACGTTTATTATTCGTGGATTCGCATTTATAAATAATTACGAGTTAGGCAAAGGGCGAAGCTGGGTCGCTTCTGACCCCACCAAGAAATTTATCCTCCACGAACTGAAAACTGGTCCAACTAAATTTATATTCAATATTCCGATACTTGAAGGTTTATTATTCGTGGAATCGCTTTCGGAAATAATGATGTTAGTTAATCGATGACCCAGCTCCGCGTCGTGCATCGCCCGTCGGCGTTCTCGTCGGAGAACGAGCGAATCCGTGCGTCGCAATTGCAAAACCGTGGATCTGCGGGGCCTGCGACGCAGTCTCGTGGAAAGCTCGAATTCGCGTTAATCTGACGGGCTATTCGAGCCCAGAAAATCTGGGGAACCGTTAGTGTTATTTCGCGGTGCGTTTCGCCGGTCGTGGATCAACAGGGGATCGGTGCTTGTAGAAGACCGAGCAGCTATAATTCGATGACTGGGCTCGCTCGAGGTGAATGAACTGAGAGGTGCACGCGCGACCCAGCCGTCGCGTACGGGTCGCCAAACGACGGAAAATCGAGAGGAGAAAAAGGAGAACAGTGTTTCTGCTGAAAACTCACCGGAGCTACACGACGTGCAGGCTGTGTCAACTGCGCAGTTGACGGGCTAGAACGCAGCGTTCAGGGACGTGGTGCCGCGGTACCGGTGCCCGAACAGTGCAACCGGTAGCGCTAAACGACTGACACGCCATCTGGGAGGCTTCACGCGCACACGCACCTGGCCTCGGCGCGGTTCGAACCGCGTGGCGAATTTGCAAACAATGCTCGCTAAAATATCAACTCGAGGTCGAACCGAAAGCGGTCTACTTTATGTGAAACTCCGTGAGTATTCCTGAAAACTTATTCGTTAACCTTTAGAGTGTTTTTCCATTGAAAACTTGAATTTTCATTATGACAAACTCATACACATATACAACCAACATGCTACGCGAAATTCCGAAGTTTATCCCGGCCTTCCACTGTGACTGTACGACGTATACATTCGACGTTAATAGGAACCTGTAATTTTCTATTTCTTTTGATGTGTACGTATGTTTGTTACTTGTTACAATTCATGAACGTAATAAACGCGTAAAAATATATAACAAACTGTACAACGTGAACAAGGAATGTCGCCAACGGCATTCAGGTTTTCTGTTATGTTGAGACAGATTAAACAATCAATGTTCTCAAATATGCAACAAGTAATGTGAGCAATGCGATTTCTTCGTAAAATTATTTGCGAAACATAAAACTGGAGAGTGCAGACAATAGTTTTGCACAGACCTAATAGCAGAGGTTCCTTTTCAAATGTTTCTGTTCAACTTTATTGAACTTAAACATGAATTTACTATAATCTGTTTTTCGAGAGAAGGTAGTTGAAATACATGGTCATAATAGCTGTCCATTCCACTGCTATATTGCAAGCTTGATGTAACAGGGGTGGGGTGGACATCTATTATGAGCACAAGTGTGTTTCCAACGAAACGATTTGGTAAAAACGTTACTTTGCGGTCACATTACGTTCATTTCTAGTTATTGCAACTTGATCGCAGTTACAAAGTGTACATACCAGTACCTCTGTACCATAATAGATCTTAACGTGTTGACTAGTCTAATTTCGTAATATGATCTAGCTATGTATATTGGAACTTTTTCGAACATTTTAAAGTTCTATTTGACGCGACACTCTGAATATATGCTTTCAAATATTGAATTTAATACACGTAGATCGTCTATCGATTACTTACAAGCCTCCAGTTGAATCATGACTCAAAACAAACTCCGTTTTCGCAATTCTTTTGCGCGCACTTTCAACCAACTTATTTACATACACTGTTTACTCCAGCAGACGATAATAACACGACAACTAAGTACTCGAGATATAGATTCAACGATATCAACTGCGTCGGTTACAAGCGTTTGATATCAAACGACGTTTTACCAAAGCAAGCTCCCGTAGATTCCGCGCCTGACGGTCACGTGACCGAATTTAACGACGACAACGCCATCGTGGTGAGACCTAGGGAACGAAGATGGAGCGTGGCGCGATCAGCCGACAAGAATGCGAAACCATAAGCGAGTCAGCAACATCGAACAACACAAGTCCACTACACGAACACACCACAGCGACAGTGCGCATAGAGAGTGGCAAAAACAGCCACCCTTCTACCTGCCCCCCACCCCACGATCCCTTGGCGAACCCTCGATCCTACAGGTCCTGACGTCAATACAAAGAAACAACGCCCTTTGTCGTCAGTTTTAGAGGATCGTCGACGGGAAAAGTCGGACATTTTGCCCGCGCGCCCTCTTTGCACAACATGGTGTAATCCGTTTTAACACAAGTAAGCCGTCGACAGTTTTCCATGGCAATTTGCATCGCGCGAGCACGTTGTCACCTACTCATCAGCTAGAAATTGTTGACTCACCGTCTCGTTTTCCGCGATACACGCGGGCTCTACCTCCATGTTTTCCGTGGCTCGGCCTCCTCGTCGGGTTTCCTAGGCGAATCCTCGATGACACAGCTTCGTTCGATCCCGAAACCGTTCCGATCTTCCGAGACTTTCGAAACGACAACGTGTGTCTGTTTACAAACACTGCAAGGTCACTCTGCAGACCCCCAGACCTCCGACTGTCGAGTGTGTTTCATTACGTCACGGCCAACGAGCTCAGCGCCCCGCACGATCAAATCAAAAAGCGAAATGAACTTTGATCGCACGCAAGATCCTTGTAAGGACTCGAGATCCTTACAGACGATGCATTTTAATCGGCTTTTCTTATTTCTGAGGAGTTCTTAGTGAGAACCCCCGTATCATTTCAGTGTGGCGCTCGACATTACCGATAACTCACGAATCTGGGCATATTAGTGCGAATCGAGTATTTTGTATACTCCATTTCTACTACGAATATTCGATATGATTTGGAGACAATAATTGCACGAGGCATAGAGGCCTCTATCTTGTCATAGAGGCAAACAGTCTTGGAAAGAAATATTACATCAGATTGAAAAATCGAAAACCCGCGACTTCCAACTTTCATCAAATTCCCACGATTTTAGGAGGAATTTCTGAGTCAATTTTAGAATATATTTCCGTAGGGAATTTTTGAACGGATGGTACTTTGTCATTAGAGCACTTATAGGTTTAAAAAGAAACGTTAGAGCACATGGCAAAATCAATAGAATCCTATTGTCAGCTCGAACAATGTTGACAATAAAATTTATTAATTATGAAATAGGACGATCCCCATTGGGTGATTGGTCTATTAACATGCCTTTTATGTGCTCTCGTGATTCACAATTTCAATTTAACTCAGATCTCCCGCGCTAAGGCAGATGGCAGTGCCGCAATCGATGATCCTCTACAGCCAATAACTGCGTTTGTAAATCCGTTGCAGCTCTGTCCATTGTGTCAGAGTCTGGTTGTGTATTCAAAAGCTCAACGTACGTAAACGAATAAGAAAATCAACAAGAAGAAATGATTATTCGGGAATCTTATTCAAAGTATATCGATATTCAGTAGCAAAATCATTTCTCTGTTTGAAATAATACATTATGTATCTAAACGAAGTTCACGAAAGCCTGTGATCTTATGAAAAATGGATGTTGCCTTAGTCGCTGTATTACGAATATTTTCGGTTCTTCTATATACTATATGAATCGTTTAATTTCTACTTGTGAGAAACATGATTATTAACCAAACTAATTGGTTTATTTAAATTTCAATTGGTCCTCTTGTGGAGGTCGTTGCAAAGACTGGTCGTTGTAAGGCGATTATTCGTAGCCATCTGGTGGCAAATTCAAGAGGCGCGATAGCGTAAGTTTCGCGTTGATTTTTGCAGTTCTTGGGAGTGAATTTCTGACCAACGGTCTTTATACCCAGATTTCTGTGCGCGCTTGTTTCGTCTTCGTTCGCCGCCATCATTACGAAGACGAAAGAGGTTGGATTTACTGATATTCCCGTGGTAGTGCCGTTAAACGAAATCTAGCCCAAATGAAGATGGTGGATAAAATAGAAATGAGCCTGGACGACATTATCAAGCAAAATAAAGGGACCAGACCGCGCGGCGGTGGTACTAGGCGCGGAAGAGGTGCCGGTAACTCACCTCGAAGAGGAGCACGCAGAACTCAAAGAGTTGGTGGTGGCGTCATGCGGGGACGCAGTCGTGGTGGCATTACGCGAAGTACCCTTCCGTACACACGGGTAAGAAATTCGCTTGATTTATCATTTTCGCCAGTCTTTCCCTACCTGGTATCGCAAAGACATTATCATGTGTTCCGTAATATCGAAACCTATCATACTACTTCCGCTTTAAATGCTGGTATATGAATTATTTTAATCTTGGAGTAATGATCATATTTCATAGTAAAGCAGTCTCGTGGGGAATCGGAACATCATTCTTGCGTTTCTTATGCGGTTTCTTATGCGATTTCTGACGAAAACGATTTATTTATTACTGAAATATCCTTCTGAATCGTTATAAATTCATATTATTACAATGATAGGTATATTAAATGCCTGATTTTAAGAACGATTGCGCGCATCATTTTTATACGTTTAATCGGCCTTTGCGTATCAATGGTGTAAATAGTTGAAACTTTTAGAATTTCATTTAAAGTTCTTCGTTATTTTTCTGGTTTATTCTGAGTAAAGTGTTGTATTTTAACGGATTTAAATTTATCATTCATCTAATGTTTTGAGGAAACAGTAATAAACAATTTATTTTGTAACTTGTTTTTTTTTTTAAATAATAACTGATGACCAAAATGTGATGGTAGGGCGATGTAAACAGTGCATGGAAGCACGATATGTTCGATGGAGTAAGAAAGGTTGGCCGAAGTGCGATAGGTAGCGCAGGAACAACTAAGCTTCTTGTATCCAATTTGGACTTTGGCGTATCAGATTCGGATATTCAGGTACAATCATTGAACACATTGATATTAGATATTTAATCGATGAAGACTTATAATAATTTGATACATACATGTTTGTGTTTCTAGGAATTATTTAGTGAATTCGGTCCTTTGAAGTCAGCTGCAGTACATTACGATAGGTCAGGTCGATCCTTGGGATCTGCGGATGTTATATTTGAAAGAAGAGCAGATGCTATTAAAGCAATGAAACAGTACAATGGTGTACCCTTAGATGGTATGTAGTTTTATGCATATATTACAAACTTTCCTTTTAGTGGCTCTTTTTAATTATAAAATTCCGCCTACATTTAGGGTTTCAGTATCACTAATTTATCTGGTCTCCAGTTTATACCTAGTGACATACAATTTGAGCATTTTCTCTTTTATTCTTCCATAAACACTCCGACATGGGATGACATTAAAGAAAAACAAAAATTTCAAAGAAGTTATAGTGAATTATGATTTGCACAAATATTCACATCTATTATTGCAATGTGTGATGTACATCGGCAGGTCGTGAAATGAACATACAAGTTGCTACCTCTGAAATACCAGTCACATCTATCCGTGGAGGCCCAAGACTTACCGGCAGTAATTATACACAGAGACCTCAGTCCCGCTTTAGGGGTACTCGTGGAGCAGGACCCATCAGAGGTACGTAATCGAATGAATTAGAGATTACATGAGAAATTCATTTAATAAAGAAATCGATCGGTTAATGAACGTCTGAAATGTTTCTATTTAAAGGACGTGGAACCGGTCGACGTGGTGCCAGAGGAGGCAGTCGGCAACCAATGAAAACTCCTACCGCTGAAGAACTGGATGCCGAATTGGAAGCTTATGTAAAAGAAGTAAAGTAACAACGTTACAAACCTTCACACTCTTAAGATTTTGTTCTGATCTGACAACACGATACAATGTGTTTCCCTAATTTTCATGAGAATATATAAAATAAGTAATAACTGTATCATTAGCAAAATGTTATAACAAATTTACTTTACACAAGTCTTTTTATTTTTGACGTTTTCTCTGCAAAATTGGCATACAAGTTTTACAGACTTAAGAAAGATGGTTTATAGAAGTTCATAATTTTTTTATGGTACCGCAACAGACAGGAGAAAAGAAATAAAAAAAGTTACGATGTAAAGACTGTATGGATTTGTATGTACTATCGTGCGTGTGTGGTTATCAGATGAAAAATACAGTAAAATTCATCTTTAAAAGTTGTTGTTTATCAAAGTACAGAACGTGCTTCTAGCCCTCAATCTAATTTTTGATTCATAGAATAATGAGTGGTTTAAGATATCCATTTTTAAACTTAGTTTACACCTTGTAGAAGATCCTATTATACACTGTATATGTCAATTACTATTATATATTAATAGTACCATACCTTTGTACGTTATGTTTACCGAATTGTTTTCTTACCATGAATAATGAAATTTACCACTATGCGTAGTTAATAGCTCATAGTGGAATAAGGCTGTGACATACTGTTATCTAGTCAACAACTAATGAAATATTTTACTGTGCAGTAATGGGCTTGTAAGACAATGTATACGCTTCTAAGTATGCGGCGTATGAATGGCAATGCAGTGGCACAAGACTGAAGCAAACAAACTGACGAGTCGTTACCTAATAAATAACAATACTCTTGACAATGAAATAATATTTATTTCCCACCTAATCGTAGTTTCGTGTTTTGGTCAAACTTTTATTTCGCTCGAATGCGTGAAAGCTTCTTCTTAAACGCTTTATTTCGAAAACCTTAATTATTTCACTTTAATATTGAAGATACAGTTTGTATGAAAGGGAAGTTTATGAAAGAAAACATTGGTTTGAAGAACATTCTTTATTTATTTAAATAATCACACGAGGTATTTTGTACATATGTAAAAATATTTACTAATAGATACCAGAGTGGACTAAGTTAACTTCCACTCTTGATTGTAAAGTAGATCACTACAGAGTTGTACTTGTTTGCATCTTAGGAAGTCATTCATCAATGCTTCTGGAATTATTAATTTTCTAAATACTTAATAATAAGATCAGTCGAGTTTAGATAATAAACTTTTACTATGCAATAATTGTGTACAATATGAGGCAACATTACCACACCAGTGTTTTAAATTATAAAAGATAGATAAACGACGTTGATTTCTCTTATAATCTCTTTAGTGTCCTTTTTTTATCTTTTAACATTTTTTTCTTTTCCGCTGATAGTTTTTTATCCCCTGCATGCTTTTTCGGGAGGGGTCCTCCGACTTCAGAGGAAGCACAACTTTCCAGACCCGCTTTGCTGCCCTTTCCACCTCCCTGTGGCATAAGTCACACACTATTTTATATTGGGTATGCGTATGAAAGAGAATTTAATATGGTTTTCATAATACTTTACCTGTGCATGTATCTCTGTCATCATCTTAGCTCTCTCAGAGTAATCATCATACCTTTCTAAAAGTAATTTACCTGCTTCTTCGTTTAAAGCAGATTCTGCATTTGGCACTATTAAGAGACACTTTACAGTCTGAAAATTGCAATTTACATTATGAACTTCCATAACATTTATTCGTGATTAAATGTTTATTAATTCATAAGTAACTTACTAGTAATATATGTTTAATTCCGAGATCTGATTTCCAATCCTTCTTTAATGTATTGACACAGATTTCTCCATTTTTCGCAACGTTTGGATGAAAGATCTTTGTAAGGAAGAAAGCCTTTGGTGGTCCTTGGGGAAAATCTTTGCCAAGAGCTAGTTTTACTCTAAAGAAACCACCTGCGTATGGTGTTCCAGCTAGTATAATAAATAGATATTATTCTCATTAACAAGTGGTATAGAATAAAATATGAAATACGTCACACATAAAACTAAAATGATGCTAAATGAATAATTCTTTCTCCACATTTATATGTACAAAATGTTTAGAAAGTAATGATCATCCATTGTAAGCGTAATTCTCCACAACATGAGCATTGACAACAGACACTGTCAACATTAACATGTGTTGTCATATAGTAACTCAGTTTCACTGGCACGCGTACTTATGATACTCCAACATTGCAGGCCTAACAGATGTTCCTTTCATAACTGAGAACCTCCAGATTTTTTATCTCTTTTAAAATAAAAAGATTTAATTTTCTTAGAAGCATCTACGCAAAGTGTTATAAATAATCGTCCATAGAACGGATGGTCATTACGTTTTCGACACCCTGTACATACATAAATGACATACGAATAGAGGTTATGGTGCAATAATTACAGAAATGTTTGATAAACATTATATGATCTAAATTTAACAAGCATAGTAATTACGTGAGCATCAATCTTACAGGGTCCTTCGATAATAGCTTGAATATCCGTAACGTCTTCTTCATTTAAAATAACACGAATACCCTCGGGTGGTTGTGCAGCTAATTCGCTCATTTCCTTGGCTACTCGTCGGATAATTTGTGGGGATAGGTTTTCGACATTTGATTTCTAAAATGTGAATCATGATAACAGGTTTAATACGCTGGTGAGAATGTATACAACGAGAAAGCCTGTCCCCTTAACCAGGAGATAAACAAGAAGCACCGCCGTTAAACATTCGCAGTTATGGAATAATATGTGTCATCGGATACTTACAGAACTTACAGCAGCCATATTCAACAAATTTTAAAGGAAATATCAACTAAACGCGCTCAGGACGCGATTATTTAATGTATACTGTTAGAAAATCTTTAACGTCACAACATCAGCACAGCATCGCCTGCAATAACCAACATTTTGAACTGACAGCCAATCGCGTGCGAGTTACAATAATCTCGAAGGCAGAAGTCGATTCTTCGTCATTTCGTGTGTTTTCAAGCAAGAAGGGTATCCGGCGTCTTGGACTTTTGTTGAACAAACGTCATCGTAATTAAATTAAAGGACGAAGAAATGGTCGAATCCAGAAGCACATAAGACTGGATAATGCAAGGAGACTGTAGCCGTGGTCGACGATAAGTTTTACTTAATCGGATATTCGCGTTGCAGTTATATACACTGTATCGTCCGTCAAAACGAATTTAAATATTTCGTTACACATCGAACAGGATGACCGACAGTGCGACGATAGAAAGGGTCAGATTTGATTCATTTTATTTGTTTCTTTATTTAATCTAATATATGGTTTAACTTGCGTCGCGAAAATTTCGTTTTAAGCATTAAATCGTAGAGTTTCATTATGGTAGAAAAATCAATGACAGTGACACTCATTTATCTTCTTTAACAACACAAATTTATTGTAGGAACAGCACATGAAACAATTAAAGCGCAGAATGGAATGTTGGCGTGAAGTAATACTTCCAATGAGCTCCATTCTATTATGGGAACGATCTTGGTATCCTGGACTTATATTTGGAATAACAAGTACAATATTCTTGTAAGCAGAACTGTTTCACATACATAAAATTTGCTTTACCACATTTTATAAAGCAATTTATTAAGAAAATATATTTTATTTACATTCGTAATATTGGATTCAGAAGTTTTATATTATAATTTATTTAAATTTTTTAAATAAATAATATAAATGCTGATTTCTTCTAATATGCTGTTTGTATTTGTTATTGGTATCTTTCAGTGTTTTATGTTTTATTTAATAACTGTGGCTTTTTCCTTTTACAGTTTAATATGGATGTTGGAACCTGCTTTCCTTACAATAGTATCTGCATCCCTTCTTGTGTTAGCCTTGATTGATTATCTTTTACCACCTGTGACATCATTTTATGCTAATGGTTGGACAGGTCAAAAAGAGAAAAAGCTGAATGAGATTTGCCAAAATCTGTCTAGAACAATTTTACAGCTCCAAGATCTATGGGCACCAATGTTACAAATACAAAATAATCATCCTAAGTTTGTAAGCTGAAGGAAATAAATAATAATAATGTATTTTGTTTCATGTCCACTCAAATAGCTTATTTCAGACTGATGGTTTCTACGTTTCAGTATTATGCAGGAAAAATAACTTTCCTCATTATTTGTACATGGATTGGGAGTACAATCAACAATTTACTTCTGTTTTACATTGCAGGTAATAAACCAAAATTATATTTATTTGTGTGATACATTTTTGTATAATGTACAAATTTTGAAATTCTCTACAAAACTGTTACAGTGAATGCAATTTTGCTTCTGCCAGGACTCAGACATAATGGACGTGCAATGTCAGGAATAACATTTGTACGTGAATATGTCTCTCATTCTAAAAGATCATAATCATTATTTTGTATGTATAATCATTCTTTCTCTTTATTCTCTACATAACTTGTTATCGAAGATAAATTAATTCTTTGCGAACTTATTCAAAGTTAGGAAAAAGTAGACTTTCTGCTTTAAAAAAAACGTAAGTATCATACAATGAATTATGCTTGTCTTGTGTTTTGTCATTTTGTATAATATTAAACGTAACTTATTGTCAATGCACTTTTATACCGTGAATATATTTTCACGTTGCTTTTTCATTCGTCACTAGTAATATAAGTAATTCATATTTTACTAGTGTTTGTTTAATTTAAAAGAAATGATTACTTAAATATTACTTAGATAATAGAATGTTTGTGGTAACTGTTTAACATTGTAAACTGTTTTAATACTCACCAGCGTATTTTTATTATATGTGATGTTTATAACATAATACATTGTATAATGTTAAATATATTTATGCAAATATTTATGTGACATTTCGAAGATGTTTTCGGATCATGAATATAAATACCCGTGTAAGCACAATTAATATTGAATAAAATCGATTTATGCATCATGCCCAGTAACAAATACTAATATTACCGAAATTAAACAGCCCCGATGGTTAGTAAGATTATATTTCGCGGGTGCGGTCGATGAAAGGTGGCGCTGGTAGTTGTGGACATGTTTTTGTCGTTTCGGCACTGACGGCACACGTCACATATACGTATGTCGTATGTAGATACTTTCAATCTGACCGTTTGACTCGTAATTGCTCACAATACATATATATATATATATATACCTACATGTGTAATAAAGTGGAATGACAAGTATTTTATTATTATGCCATGACTTGTTATGATTACTGTCTTATCGGCAATCACAAGTGAAAAATATTTATTCGACTCTTTAATTCGATTGAATGAAATTGTTTAAGAATCATGTTCATTAAAACTGTGCATTAATGAATCATTATGATAAATAATTTTTAATATTATGAGAATTGTATTTTTTTATAATACATGACCAAATCATGGAGAGAATAGTAAAGCTAAATGAACAAACAGCTGGCAGAGATAAACTTATCAGGTAAGTAATTTATATGTTGTATTTTTAAATATTTATGAATATATTATTTTTATAAAAATATAGATTTATACTTTGCACAACAATTAAATAATCTTTAGCATTGTATTACGTTTTTGTAAAATTATTCATGAATGTGTATATTATTGTATAAGTAGAAATATTGAAATAAGAAGTAATTTATTTATATATTATATATTACAGATTGCTTCAATATGGAAGTCGTGCTTATTGGTATTATGCTCAGAACATTCGTGCGACACAACATTCTGCAGAAATCATAAGAAGTTTGGAATATACCTTAAGTTCATTTAGAAAATGTACTTTTCAGATAATATCAAAGATTTTAAAGCAATTTATGCATTCGTTTATATTATAAGTTTCTCATTTCTTTCAGTATTACGCCTTGGACGATGTATGGATAGTATATATGGTGCCCTAAAAATGACGAAACATCCAGATATGGTTTTAAAGATCATTTTAATGACATCAAAACTTGCTAATGCTCTATTTCTATTTGCAGACCACATCATTTGGATTGGTCGTGTGGGATTACACAAAGTAAACATAGAAAAGTGGAGTAAAACTGCTAATAAATATTGGTTAATAAGTATTATTATGAATCTTGTAAGAGATATTCGTGAAATTATTAACATTTTGGAACGTGAGGGAAAGACTGCATTTGTGAACACATCAAAACTTTCATTGAATACTTGGAAACAATATGAAATGTTGTTGCCGATAAGAAATCACAAAATAGTTGTAATGGACACTGTTAAAAATGGATGTGATTTGCTAATTCCATTGACAGCATTAGGTTACACTAAACTTACTCCTGGAATAATAGGTATATGTGGTCTTATATCTTCGTTTGTAGGTCTTTATACAATAATTTATCCATTATATAAATTAACACCATCTTAAAATGCATTTGTACATTCTATTACGCTTTTATATAATAAATGAAAATCAAAATAATATGTCGATAGTTAAATGATATTTTTATACGGATTTTATAGAATTTTATATATTGAAATGTGTATTATGTATATTTTACTAAAATTTTTCTTGTGATATTTGGAAGTTTTTAGGAACTTTAAAATTGTTTAAAAATAGCATATACTGCATAAAAATAAGAAGTTACTTCATTTTGTACAAGGAATTGGGATAATGAAGAATGCTTATATATGTATTGATTTTATTATATTTTTATGAGAATATATTTTATTAAGAAGAAAGTTTGTTTTTATTTTGTAACAATGTATAAAAAATGTTGTGTACTAAACTTTGTTTGCTCTTATCAATATAACAAATTTAAGCAAAACTTTCTGTCAATATTGGTGCTTGCTCTTCCCGAATAATTACTTCGTACTTATTCGAATGGTATGTTAATACAATACCCCATTTACCACAAATCAATGCATAAACGGATGCTATTGCTGTACTCTTAGAAAGTGGTTCAATGGCTGTAAAAATCGTGTTATACAGTGTCGGACATTTTTCTATGGTCCATTTTTCGAAAGAGACGCTCAAACTTCAAATACGACCATAGTCATAATGTCATAATAGCTGTCACCCCACTCCACTACTTCAAACTTGCAACATATATATATAGGTGAGAAGTGGACATGTAGCATGACTATGAATGTATTTCAGGTGTTAAAATTCGAAAAATTGAATAAAATAATAAACTTACGGATATGATAATAAAATGTAAGAAAGAGGTACCAAATCAGTGCTGCAAAAGAAATGACAGCAATCACAAAACCAATAAAATTTAGATGGTTCAATGTGGTTTTCGAGTGCCATCTTCCTAAAGTTCCCTTTTCTTTGACCCAATGTAAATGAAAGCAAACTGCAGCTATAATACCTGTGTAACATATTATTTAATATAAATGTACATTTTTATCAACTTCGAAAGTAAGAACCATGGCATATTGTGCTATAAACTAAAACAGGAAATAGTAATTTTTATTTTTGAAACAAACAACGGGGAAATCGTATAACAACAAAAGAATCGTATAAAAATTTCGATTGCCTCAGATACAGCAAAGATCTGAATGATTTGTGGAGTTTGTTATGATTGTCGCGTTATCAATGATTATATTATCACTAATCGTCATCTTATGAGTGATGCTAACCTGATAGGATTGACCAAAATCCAACCTCAGGATTCCCGTGTATAACGAAAAAGAAAATGCAGGCCGATATGCCTATAATTATGCCGATGCCACATATTATTAAATGTATCGTAATATTTTGTGACATTTTTCAATTGTTGATTTCACTGTTCGCAATACATAAGTCGGCTGTACCGTATCCGTATGCCATCTAAATAGAAACTATTTTTTAGTACATTATGAAGCCGTGTTTAAAGTTACGTAGTTCAGGAACTGTTTCCGACAAAAATAAATTATTACTGTTATTACCCACAATATCTTGAACTTATATGAAGTTTATGGTCAGTAAATAATAGCTAATCTTGTATCAAATTCTAACGAGATTGTTATATTAATGCTTTTACGTTATTTTGTATATAGACATAAGGGGCTAGAGTAGTCACGTGACTTTGCCAGACACAGCAGGTCGGTAACTGCCGGTAACTGCTGCGTTGTAGAAATGGTATTTCCGACGAGACATCTAGTCGGCGATGGTATTAACTACAAATGTGTAGCTGCCTGATGAATACGAGATGGAGCCATCGGCGTGTTCTATTACGAGAGAAAAAGGAACTCAATTCACTAGACAGGAAAGCCCATAACAGAGAGGAAATATACTCTCTGTGTGTACATTGGGCACCAGCATTTTTTTTGTATCGACAAACACAAGACGTTGTGAAGCGTGGGAGAGATTTATTGTGTTAGCTCCCTCAATTCAATCAAACAATACAAACCCTTCTCCAATCTAAAAACCCTAAATTTAAAAAAAATCAAGCTCTGTTCAGGGGTCCGTACAGCGCCAATTGACATAGTGGCAAAACGCTCAAACTGCTGGCCAAACGATACCGACATTCTATTACAGTTAGATAACCAAGATGTCGCCAGTGGTAAATCAAGGAATTCACTGCCAGCGCCACCTGGTACGTTTTGAAACTAATCGATAACAAAGTTTGGCTACTAGTTGCAGCATTTTCACTATCGTCTAATAAAACTTGAAGGCTGGCAGTCTCGTCAGTGATCGTACTAATAGTTTTAAAGGTGTATGTATGTAAAATATACTTGCAGCAACAGCTGGCACTTTGAACGTATTACAGCTGACCGGTAATATTATTTAGAACACAATCTTTTCGCTGTTAATGTACAGTTATGGCACGAGCAATAACTAAGCCGTCAAATAGCCGTAAGTTCGTATGTTAATAATCGTGGACTAAAGTGTTATATTTAGACTGATAGAATTTTTTATAATTATTGGTAAGATCATACAGGTCAGATATGAAATTGCTGGCTTACTCTGTTTGTCTATACGAAGATGAGGTCAATAAAAAAAAGTAATTTAATCAATCCAATACTTATTTGTGCTATTAATTTTTAAATATGTATATTATTTAAACTTTACCACACCATTTTGTATTATTTAACAGCATGTATTATTTTAATAAAATGACACTATTGTGCATAGCATTTTAAATGATTAATTACGTGTAACTTTATTGCAGTGTCTTATGATATACGTAATGCAAATGAACTTTGGTCTTGCGATATAGATATACATCTACGTATGTAAGTTCATAGTTTAGTTTTAGGAATAAATTTCTTAGATACAAGAACTTAAAATAAGCATTTGTAGTAAGTTAAGTAGAAAAGTATAACCATGGTCAGACGGATTAATCGATTCTACTGTGAGGTTAGCGTTCCTTTGTTTTCTTTGTTGATACTGCCTACGTAAATACTTGAGTAGAACTGTCAAATTTCACGTGACAGATGTTGGAGTGAATTTACATGTATGTTTAAAAAAATACGTAGATTCAACAAATTTATGTACATACATATTGCCTAAATAGATGCGAACTTTTTCAAAACTGAATTTCATGACTACAAAGAATATAAAATTTATATTAATTGTGAAATGATTTGAATGTTCTCATTCTATTCAAACTAGACTAACTTCTGTTGGCAGTACAGAGGTTGCAATGGATTTTTCAAAGGGCCTATTCGCAAGAACAGTTTCCAAAAATCACCACTCATTATACGATTGTACCCAGAGAAACCGATCCAAGATGGAAAGGTATGTGTAAAGTAAATGAAAATATTTTTCACAAGTGTAAAAAGTTGTATACTTAAAGCATTGAATACGTTTTACAGATGTCAACATGGAAAGGTACATAGACGAAACAGATATCTTAATTGTCGGCGGTGGACCTGCTGGACTATCAGCTGCTATTCAAGCTCGTAAACTAGCTGAGAAACAAGGGAAAGAGCTTAGGGTTACTGTTGTTGAAAAGGCTGCCACTATTGGAGGTCATATTCTCAGTGGAGCATGTTTGGATCCAATTGCTTTAAACGAACTGTTTCCAAATTGGAAAGAATTAGGTGCACCATTAAATACTCCTGTTACACATGATAAATTTGCAATACTTACTGAAAAAGGCAGGATATCAGTACCGATTTTAAAAGGAATGCCAATGTACAATCATGGGAATTATATTGTTAGGTAATGAATTATGATAATTGCAAAGGTATACTCTTATCAGTATACTCTTTTAGAATGTTAGAGTTTTAATTATTATTTCATACAGATTGGGCCATGTTGTAGCTTGGCTTGGACTACAAGCTGAAGCTGCAGGAGTAGAATTATATCCTGGTTATGCTGCGTCAGAAGTACTTTATCATGAAGATGGATCTGTTAAAGGAATAGCTACAAATGATGTTGGCATTGCTAAAAATGGTTCTCCAAAGGATATCTTTGAACGGGGAATGGAACTGCATGCAAAGTGCACAATTTTTGCAGAGGGGTGTCACGGGCACCTTACAAAACAAGTTTCAAAGAAATTGAATCTTAGAAAAGATTGTGAGCCTCAGACTTATGGTATAGGATTGAAAGAGGTAATTAATACAAAATTTCGATGTTAGCATAATTCTCGTATATTTAAAACACTTGCAGTAAACATATTTTTTACTATAGGTCTGGGAAATTGATCCAAAAAATCATAAACCTGGTACCGTTGAACACACAGTTGGTTGGCCACTGAAAAGAGACACTTATGGTGGTTCTTTCTTATACCATCTCAATGAAGACACACCTCTTATCGCTATAGGTTTTGTAGTAGGACTAGATTATTCAAACCCTTATTTACATCCATTCAAAGAATTTCAAAGGTTTAAGCATCATCCGAGTATTAAATCTGTACTTGAAGGAGGAAAACGGTAAACTGTTACACTTCGCAAATTCCATTGTTTGTATTCTCGTTTTACAGTTCCAATTTTTATTTTAGAATAGCCTATGGTGCAAGAGCTTTAGTCGAAGGAGGTTTACAAGCTATTCCCAAACTTCAGTTTCCTGGTGGTTGTCTAGTTGGTTGCACAGCAGGATTCCTCAACGTTCCGAAAGTTAAAGGAACCCATAATGCAATGAAAAGTGGAATGCTCGCAGCAGAGAGTGTTATAGAAGCTATTATCGATGCAGAAAACAATCCTTCGCCTACCAAAGGTTTAGAACCAAAATATTATACCAACAAAATAGAGAATAGTTGGATTTATAAAGAGTTGAAAGCCGTTAGGAATGTGAGACCAAGTTTCCACACAAGTCTTGGACTCTATGGAGGCATGATGTACTCCGGATTTTCTATGTTAATTGGTGGAAGAGAACCATGGACTCTGTCCCATGGAGGTACAATAATTTATGATAAAATATACTAAAAAATTGAAAGTTTAATCACTTTGATTATTACAAATGACAATATCTGTAGGTCCAGATTACAAAAGATTGAAACCGGCATCCGAATGTAAACCAATCGATTATCCAAAACCTGATAACGAAATATCGTTTGATTTATTGTCTTCGGTAGCACTTACTGGCACGAACCATGAAGCTGAACAGCCTCCTCATCTTACTTTGGCCGATGATACGGTACCAGTAAATAGAAATTTAGCTGTTTTTGCTGGACCGGAAGGTCGATTTTGTCCTGCTGGTGAGTGATGAATTTGTTTTTTGTTAATTCTTTCTTGCTCAATATTTATTACAGGGAGGAAAGGGTAAATCTGCACAAGTTAGCATAATCTTTTACAATTTTCAGACATGTTTTCTTTTTCTATCATTTATATTTTATTTAAAATGTGCATAAGGTAATTTTCTTTTTAAAAACATGTGTTTGAATCTTTTGAAAGTAAATCTAAATTTAATATGCAAGTTTCAATGCCAATGGAAAGTATATTTTTAATTTCTTTATTATTATATTTATGTTTGATTATTGTATGTATACCTTGATTTTATTACCTGATTCCGAGTAAAAATATGGGGATAAGTAAATCAAAAAATGGATGAATTGCGAATATTTGTCAAATGTTCGTCGAATGTTCGTTTTTTGAATGTAACTTGTTAACGTTTCTGATTAATATTCACTCTTTCCATTTATAATGGATATTGATCAAAATGTTTGACAATTCTTGACATAAAAATTAAGTCACATATAAACCACAACTGAAATAACAAGCAATAAGCAGACATAAGGTAAGTTAGAGATAAATATTACATTATAGTGTAAATACTAGACTGTATAAAATATAATGCCCATTTTTTTTAATCCATCTTTAGAATAATTTACGACTAATATTATCTTATTCAATATTTTTTATAATTAAAGTAGTTTCATCAGACTATTGCGTTTTTGCTAGTCTGTTCTATAAAAATATGTTTTCTTTATCTCGTTCTAAAATTATATTAATAGTACATTGTAATTTGAAGTTCAAAAGTTAATTCATCACGTTATCGATCAGTGATTGTTTATTAATTCTTAAAACTTTATGATTCGCAGTAATAATTTCAATCTCCAAAGTGTCAACATAATATAATAATTTTTGAAAAATTATTATTTACAAAAAGATTTATATTATTATTACACTCTCTCTGATATTTATATAAAAGACGAAATCAATAATTAATTTGACATCCATTAGCGACGTGTACGTTTAGCATTTCCCGTGTCTCTGCAATTTCGATTAGGACCGTTCGCTTTCATCCATACTTCCTCTATGCACATATTCCCCTCTCCCATCTTTTGCTCCTTTTCTTCTCCCTCCACGAATCTCGTCTGGGTTTATCGACCGATGTGTCCTTGAACTTGAGCCATCCGAACACCCCTCATGGCTAGACTACCCTCGACCAAGTACAAGTCCCGAATTCAGGGTGCGCAGAGCTGCGGCCATCAACCCTCCTTCAGAATTTTTTCTTCAGATCCTTTCTAAAGAAAGCGGACATCGTCTGCACGCTATCCATCACTAAAGCGATGACTCGACACACTGAAAAAAAAACATAAATATTCCCAGAGTGCAGAAAAACGAAAAATACTCAACGTGTTCATCCCCCATTTTGTTAATTCAACAGATCCCCCAATTAATTAAATAAAATTCTTCTTCTGACCAATTCTAAAGAAGACAGATATCTGCACAATTTTGTGGCACAAAAAAATATAAAAATTCCCAGAGAACAGTAAAATGAAAAATTCTTAGCGCTTTCATCCCCTATTTTCTTAATTCACCAAATTCTCCATTTAATTAAATCAATTGATTCCTCTGACTATCTCTAAAGGAAACAGACGATTCAATAGATTAATAAAAAAAATATGACTATTTCCGGAATGCAATGTTAAAACATTCGTTATTCGGCGTGTTCAGCCCCCTTTGTTTGAACACTTCTTAAGTATTTCTATGGTTCCAGACTTTATTGAGATTGGTTTAATTTCAATTTTGATGCGGGTAGTAACTGTGAATTTACATGAACATTCGTAGTCGGGAGATTGGCAGAATTATTCGCAGTCTGGTGATCGCAGACGTTCGGTGTAGTTTCTCAGACAAATTTGATACAAGCCGGCATCTGTAAGCGGGCGAAATTTATACGTCTGCCGTGCTTACTACCCTCCCACTACCTTTGATATTTACTGCACTCTACCTTCTTTCTATTTCCCTCGTGGAGCAACCTCTTGCTTTCCCCAGGATCGGTCGTCGGGGAAACGGGGAGGAGCTCGATGGGGGTTGTTTTCCTACAGGACAATTCGAAATGTCTGGAAAGTGGAAGGGAACAGGTTATCGACTGTCTGGCGCGGAGGGCACGATTTGACCTTCGTAATGGAACTTTGATAATCTGCCGCTAGAAGATCAGAATTACTCACACTTTTTATTTGAAATGAGAGATAAATGTTCTTTTATTTAAAAAATCGAAAATTAGTACTTCTAAGCTTTCTTTTGATACAGCATAATTATTGAAAATCCCATTGGTTCCCTTATTTTCTCCAATCTATACATAGAATGATACGTAGGAGACCAACGGTTGATTATGTTTGTATATTTAATCGCTGTTTATATCAAAGAATAAAATAGTGCGATATAAGAGACATTTTTCATGTATTGTTCTTTGCAGGGGTTTATGAGTTTGTACCGCTTGAGTCTGGAGAGGGAGAGAGACTTCAAATAAATGCACAAAATTGCATCCACTGTAAAACATGCGACATCAAAGATCCCAGCCAAAATATCAACTGGGTTGTACCGGAAGGTGGTGGTGGTCCAGCGTACAATGGGATGTAAATCGCAATTAGGAATTGTTTGAATTTTTATGATGCCTTAAGATTATATTTTTCTACGTGTATTCATTGTTCGTATAAACAACTGAAGATCAAATAATCAATTAGTATATTTTGGAAAATTGTAAGCATGTAATATGCACATTTTAATGCTGTATACATAGTTTTGTAAATTAATTGAAACGTGTATAGTGTACAGTAAAATCATCGAATTTATACATTTCTACTTATAAATTCTTAAGCAATGTTATATTCTGTATATGTACAAAATGAATGTTGAATTACTCTAAAAATACAGTATGTTAAAACAAGAGTCATACTATTAACGTTTTACACCAAAGTAAACTGTAATGCAGAAAGTCATTAATAGTTAATTGGAATTTTTAAAATGCATTGTCACTGCCACTTTACAATCTTCGTTATACAGTATTTCTTCTTGAGACAATGCTGTGCATATACTTCGTAAGTAAAAGTTTTAACAATTTTTTTTATTGGAAAGTATATACCTTTATTTACATATTTTGTAAATTTAATTTAACATCTATTGAGATTAAAAATAATGTAGTTATTATGTGAAATAAAATCAATTTTCTCTTAAAGCAGCTAAAAAAATAAATTTTTTAATTCATTTGATATTGTATGTTTTGCTGTCTCACTAAAACTCACTATAACTAAAAGATATAGAATAATACTAACCAAAAGAAATGAAGAAATGAACAAATGTATTGAGAAGAAAACAACTACTTTAATGTAATGTCTTCCATATTTTTAGAAAATATATTATATATTTTTTATTGTTATACACACAGTTCAAATTCTATTCTGGTACATAAGTATAACAATAACAATTGTTCAAATCCATAAAAATATGATACAAACTCAGTACATTATCATCCTTTTATGGATTTATTTATACATATAGTATATAAAACAGCAACTTTTTGTAAACAATGTAACGATGTTCAAATAAAGCTTGTTGCAATAACAGGATACAGAAATTGTTTGTTACCTTCCAATTGTTTCTGTGTTTAGTAAAATGTGAAACATTTGTCTCATACATAGTATATAAGTACCTACACATTATGAATTAATGCTTCCACAGAAATTCGCAGTAATTGGAGAGATCCATCGTTTTCTGAGCGATACTTAATCTATCGAACAAATGTTTTTTCTACTGATAATAAAATAACAGAATGCAACACATTATTTCCCTTGCCTGTAGTTTTTAATCGTTTGGAACTAATTATACGATTGTATTAACTGTTATTAACACATGCATCACTAGTCCTAAAATACAATGGCACTGTTTTCTCATTTTGTTTTAATAATGGTTAAGAGCATAAACATTTTGTAATTTATTTTTTATACAAAAACAACATAACCAGAATGGACGTGCGATTTTTTATAAAAAAAATTTTGTATGCATATAGAATTATGCAACTTACATTCATTTCTAAAATTAATCTAATGTCGTCTAAACAAACTCTTTTGTTTATTATTTTATATGGACTCATAATATTTAATATCCTACTCCAATTGGCTACCTTGAAATATTCAAAACATTTATTATTCAATTTAAACACTTGTCAAGAAAGTTTATCAACTGATAATTGGCTTCGTTACACAGAAACTTCGTTTTCAGAGAGTTCAATGAACGAGGCATTGCTGTACTTCTCTCGAAACAACGTTTGTTGTCACTAAAACTGTTTCTACCATGAGCTCCGGTATAGTTTTTTCAGTGTTCTGTTACATTATAGAAAATTGTCCGAGAATATGCAGCTGGTAGAGTTCGCAATTTTGGATTCAGTTGGAAAAAACAGCTCAACTTTTCCTTTACTTTTAATCATGTTGTATGGTCACCTATTCTACGTTGCAACTTTTGTTTTGGTATTAAATATTTTATGGTAGTCTATGCGCAAGTGCTCTCGGTGGTTTGAACACATCTCAGTGTACTGTTGTTCGTCGTTCGTGAATGATCGGTATATGATACAATACAATCCTATTGTGATACACAATTTCTCAGTACATCTGTTATGCTAGAGCTGTTTAGAAAAAACAACATAAATCATATTTTTTTAAATTCAATCTATGCTTCAACTAAGATTTGGAATTGTGATCTCAAAACAAAGAAAATATATTAAAATAATTTTCTTTATTCTCAGAAATCTAAAACATACTATTTACTCATATAAAGTAGGTAAATAGAAGTCTAGAAATTTCAGTTGATCTAATTCGTTACATGGAAAAGTTAAAATTTTAGTTTGTCTTATTTATTATATGAAGAAGTTTGCACTAATGTTTGTAGTCCATATTTTTGCAGCCTGAAAATTCATGTTCATGTTCATTAAAACAATTGAAAAAATTATGCAGGTTCGGATGTTATATTGTAGTGTAGTATATGATGGTACACATTAGTGTTTGAAACTTTATAAAAAAAAATATGATTTATGTCGTATAGGCTTACAACCACAGATATATCGGAAAACATAAATGTTCTAAAGAAACTTCAGTTTTTGAGGTACTGAAAATTATTGTCCAGAACGATGCTTACGAACAGTTTCAGTCGACCAGTAGAAATTGGCCTACAATTAACAGGAATATGGCCTTCGCCTTATGAAAATCTATTACGCTGTGTATGGGTAACAATTTTGTTCCCAACATCAATTTTTCAATTTTGGTATATAAGGAACCACTTCAATCGGGACAGCTTGGTAGACTTGGTAGAGTGTGTGAGCACTACATTGCCATACATTCTGATTGGTTTCAAACTGGTTGTCTTATGGAACAAACACGGGTAAGCAGATTAACATCACATTTTTACTGTGGATTTTTATGCAACATAAAAATTTCATAAATGCAATTTACAAATACTGCATTTGCTAAAATATCTATATTACTCCATTAAACCTTTCGGTGTTTAATCCGTACATGATTATCTTTGTACAAAAATGTAATAATTGTTTATATCAAATACTACATAATATAAGTACAAATAATATGAAATTTTGCAATAATAAAATAAATGCAACCACTGTAAATGTAGATATTCTTTTTATTGTGTTCTCCCATTTTACTGAACGCTGGAAGGGTTAATGAGTTGAATATTATAACTTAATTATACTTTCCATTTAATTGTGCAGTAGTGTACTTCACATAGGTATTTTCTATACATGCGTAAACATCCGCAGTTTAATTGTACGAGTTTTACGCTTTGGTAAATAGCTAAATAATAATGTAATCATAATTTAGTTAATATATTTACTTAATCGTACTTAGTTAATAATGTAATTTTATTATAATACAACCAAACAGTTACTATATTTATAAATAAATGTATTATGTTGTAATAGTTTAGAAAATATTAAGCCTAATTGTTGTAATAGAACAGAGTGTTTGTAGATTCAATTTACAAACTGACTATCGCCATACACTATTATAGACTATTTGGCGAATTCAACGCAACGTGCAATGCAACATTTTCCACAGGGGTGTCATAAACGTTTCAATAACGTCGAGTTATTGGGATCTATTCAATGCTGTCAGATGCAACGAGGTGCCAACGGCTTTGTGTTTGAATTAAAAAATCTCTAAACAGCAACAGTTCGCTGTGAACTACTCGTCAGCAATTGCTTGTCAGCGTGTAATATGTTCGAATTTCCGAATATAGTACATTGTACCTTGTCCAGTATGCATTATCGATTAATTTTGAAGATTAGTGGAATTAAAAGTAGCGCAGTACAAAATCCTAAATTACTTTTATTATTTTTTTAACATGGTTGATACGAAAAACAGTGCAATCATTATAAAATTGAAAATTGTGATTGAACAACAGAACCAACAGAAAAAATATTTATGTGCTGAAAGTAATATTACGATTACTAATGAAGATTTATAATTTTCCTGCTATTATTTCTAGTTAACAAAATACTATTAATAGAATGGAGGAATGTGTTAATGTAATGAGACAGTAAACGTAGGGTCGTAAACGGAAGCTCCTCTTGCGGGTTCAGTCCAACTACGGTCTTCGGGCCCAGAGACTTTCTTAACACTTGAAAAATTCCCAGCAATCGCCTGAGAGGCTGCCTTGTATATTATTGGCTGAGCTGGCGTTTCCCACTGTCATAATAACTTTTATTGACCGTCGGACCCAAATCTCTGTTTACGACTCCGTAGAAGAATACGTGAAGGTAGTAAATCCAGCAGGACCATAAACGGAAGCTCCTTCCGTCAGTTTGGGCCAGTTAGGGTCCTAGAGCTTAGGGTTCCTGTCCCACTCTTCGCGATTGCGTGATGAGATCGTGTTACCTAGGATTCTTGCGCAAGCAATGCATGCTGAGCAAACATATGGAACGTACTACTGCAATAAAATAAAAAGAAAATATTACCTATTATTAATACATTAGCACCTGGTCATTTCGTATGTACCAGCCATTTATTTCTCATGGGATTATTATTTGAAACAAGATATTTAAACTATTTTTTAACGTGCATTTCTATCATTTGATGCAATATAAATACAGTATTCTCGCGATAAATGTCCCAAATGTCTGGACGATAATTGTCCTGAACTATCCCCACTCCTGCGGGGTATACCCCGTGAGGGGCCCTAAAACTCGAGTGGCCTCGGCTACCGAGAAGTGTAACATGATACGGGTCGGGTATATCGGTGTGAGACCAGGAGACCACTACTAATTCGATGACAAAACTTCTTTATTTTTCATTATTTTTTTATGGATCTTTCACCAACATATTCCTGGCATTTTTCTAATGAAAATGATACCAAATATGATATAATTCCGATGATATTTACGTGTGTAACGGACGATAAAATTTTCGGGCGCATGGAAGGACAGCGTATGGGAAAGAAAGAGACGCGGAGAGTCGCAGTCGCCGGCACACTTCAAAGGCTCGCCGGGTCCTCACAATGTACTCCCAATAAAAAACTTTTTTATTATGACTAATTTTTTTATGAGACTTTCACCGATATATTTGTGACATTTTTATGATTATATTGATACTAAACACGATATAATTTGCATCATATTTACATTAATTAACGTTCATATAATTTTAATGAGAAGTTACGCGGGGTCGTCCATTACAAACGTAAATATAATCGGAATTATATCATATTTGGTATCATTTTCATTAGAAAAATGCCAGGAATATGTTGGTGAAAGATCCATAAAAAAATAATGAAAAATAAAGAAGTTTTGTCATCGGATTATTAGTGGTCTCACACCGATACACCCGATCCGTATTATGTTTGCATTTCTCGGCGACCGAGGCCTCTCGAGCTTCCCAGTCCATTTCTACGTTCGGCACAAGTCAAAGAATAGTATCCCTGGACGATAATTGTCCCTGGCCGGACCCGTGGCTGGGACAATTATCGAGAGAATACTGTAGCTAATAATTTTAACTTGTTGCTAAAAGATTATAATTTAAATCGAATGCTAATAACTCTGGGCCAAAGTGAACCCAATTCCTCCTATTCGGGAATTAATATGCTTTTGGTAGATAAAGTGTTAAAATATGATAATTTAAAAAATATTCTTAGGTTTTTTGGACGGAAGTTCATTGAGTTTAGCTATAAAAGATCCATCAAAAGTGAAGTAATTTATTTAATGAAATAGCTTTGGAAAGAGCTCAGAACTGTATTATCATTGGGTTGCTTCGTCTGAAGCTTAGTCGTTGCTCTCAATGTCACCTTCCTATTATCATAGCATAGTTATACCCAGCGTAGCTGATAGAAATTCTGCGCATGTTCAAAGTGAGTGGGAAGAGCATACTATACATTGTGGGGGAGGGTTGCATGTTGCGGTTGCAAGAGTTTCCGGAGACCTCTCTTGCATGCTTGAGCTATGCTGCCGTCATAGACCCCTATAGTTTTGCTCGGTAAAAATCTCTATACAACACTCCCACCATTTTCTTCCTACGACTACTCGTTCTCTCAAAAATGTCAAGCCTCATTTTAACATGGATATGTTTTAGGGCTGGAGTCATTCCAAAATTTGCGTGATAACATCACCAAAAATTGTAACGCTGAAATAGCCTCACACCTCCCCCCTCCCGAAAACATATCCATGATTCAATGTTTTTCCATGAAGTGGAGAAAATTTCGGGGTTAGAGGTTTATGACTTCGTCGATCGTTCGTGACCTTGCCAACCGTAGAAAAGGACAGAGCATATAAACACGGACCGCGTGGCCGAAGGCGCAACAAAAATTTGCGTGATGATTTTTTCAATCTTTTGAGGACGAGTGTATCCTAGTTAGACTGCGGATTTTATGCATTTATGAGAACAATTAGTAGGTACAATTTATAGCATTAGAGGGACTAAAAGGATTTGAGAGTATTTATATGTTTTTACTGTTGGTTGGTTCATTTTACTCGTTGCCAAATAGCTAAATAAGTGTCGATTACATTCAATGCTGACGTTGAAACATTTCCCAGAGTCTTACTATCAGGCTATTGTCTTTATTTTGTTTCAATTTTATCATGGTCCCACTGGGTTTATCATAAGTAGACTGTGCATCTTTATGCATTTATGGGGGCAGTGGATTTATAAAACGCAAAAAACCTGTATATTAACAAAAATTTCTTCTGTTTATATTAAAAATTTTCTAGATGTACCCTGCGTGCTTCACATGAAGTCCTGTGGAAGGAATGCGGGGCGGTTGGTCAGAGTGGAAGAGGCACATCTCGCCTCACACGCATTTCCGGGTCTAGCGAACTATTGGTTGAAGCGGTCACACAACTATGTAGTGTGTGACGTCAAAGCCTGAACATTGGGGCCACGGCAGCGTCAACGGTGGGGGTAGGCGAAGCGAGCAAGGTTCCCCTTTACTACGAGACTTCTTGTGAGGCACGCACAGTACATGTTTCTCTATCTGTACTAGCATTTTTACTATAATTCCGATTTTTGCTAAATAAGCTGTGAAAACGAAAACTCGCATAACGATTTGCAGTCTAATTATACATATGAGAAAACTCTAGATTGAAATGAAAGGATAACCGTAGAATAGAGAATAATCAAGTTGTAGATAGAATAGTATAATAGCAAATAATTTTGTTATATTCGTTACTTTACTCGTACGTTCACTGTGTTTACGATGCTATTTTTCCAGACTGTTTAAAAATATTCTGATCGCAATGGCTACCGATTGGACCGACACTTCCATTACGAAAGATAATATACACACCATGGTAGAAAAAGCTAATCTGTCGAATCGCTGCTCCCAATTAGTTTTGAGCATGTACGCTATCGCAGTGTTCCTGTACAGCATTGTCTACATCAACGTTTTCCGTAACGCTGGGCGCAACGGTATTCTTACAGAGTCTGCGGAATTATTAATCAAAATGGAACTTCCATCGGCAGTTTACAAAAGACTGAATTACCAATACGTAATGATCGCACAATTTATCCAATTATTTTTTGTCGCTATGAGCATTGCTATTATCAACGCTCTAATGATCACGCTGGTGAGTATCAAAACTTGAAAAATGTTCCCAAAACATGATTCGATTAATATAAATTTCGTTCTATAGGTACTACATGTTGGAGGACAAGTAGAAGTGATGCATCAGGTTCTGGCAGAAATTCACACTAATCTCAAGGAGTGCAGATTGCCAAAAAGTACTATTACATATTTGTTGGAGAAACACCAGAAAAATATTGACTTTACCAAATACATCAACAACCTCTTTTCGTTCATTGCTTTGATGCAAATATTGTGCAACACGATCAATATTTGTTGTATAGGCTTCTTAATGGTGATAGTGAGTAAGACTTTCGAACATTATGCTTTCCAGATAGTAAAATGGCAGATTGTAAATGTACAGGGTATTTCATATAATCGCACTACTCGGTCTACGCAACACGATTATAGGGAGCAGAGTATACGATTCCATGGGTTTCCCTTGGCTGGTGGCTATGGTAGAGACAGTAGGGGTTACTAATGAACAAATAAAGTGGGTCGGAGCCCTTACAGCAGACCTGGGCAACCAGTATTCCGAGAGTCGATGATGTGGAATCGACTACCCCCACTATCGCGCTCCGATGGCTCACCTGAACAGGTCCGGACAGGACTCGCACTGGCCGACCGGGCGGCGGTAGCCGATTCTACGTCGTTTCTACGAAATTTTATTCTTCACGCAATTATTTTTTGAAGTGTTATTAAAGTTCTGTCTGGTTATCAGTCCCCCTTTCATAACCTCTCGATGTCTA
Organism: Lasioglossum lativentre; assembly: GCA_916610255.1. Taxonomy (NCBI): domain Eukaryota; kingdom Metazoa; phylum Arthropoda; class Insecta; order Hymenoptera; family Halictidae; genus Lasioglossum; species Lasioglossum lativentre. Next base: position 18,966,643 of record OU744364.1, on the reverse strand, counting down.
TGCGCATTTTTATTTTTGTAGATAAACTTTGAGAATGTACAGTTACGTTGAATTTTATTTTCTGTAATAATAGTTTCAAAGAAATAACGTAAAGCTGCGATTCCAGTGTAACTTTATATTTGATTGGTTTTCGAAAACTTTGCGAGCTAAAAACGCGTAAATATCCGCAGTCTGCCCATGAAACTTCGCACGTTAACTTGTCTATTTAGTATTTTGTTACTTGTTACGAGTTTTCCGATATTTCTTACATCTTCCTCATTTTTCATTTCCGCTCTCTTCATTCATCTTCCCGTAGAACTCGCGCGAACTTACGCCGACGATCAGTATTCAATATTGAACGTAAACTTTTGTTATGAGATTATCAACTTTGAAGACATTTATCCCTCAATGTAACTATTTGAAAAGTTTTGATCTGTCAAGAAATACGATGTCAATTTTTATGTTAGTCACATTTCATTGCAATGAAATTTAATGCAGGATCGTGGAAATTTTTGAACTTTTCTAGCACTTTAAAGCTGGAAAATCACAGTTCATGATAGGTCTATTTATGTTACTGTCCATGGAAAGTTGAGTAAATGCATCAACAAAGAGAAGTTTAAATTGATTTGAAATTCTGTTTCAGCAATTGTTAGAATTTTATTTTTGTACTACCGTATAAAAATTGTAGTAAAAATTTACGCGACCCGTTGAAGATTAAGTTACACGATTTTGAAATGGTTAATCGTGTCAACACATTTTTCAAGGAAGAAATAACAATATTTAATAAAATCATAATAACAACTTAATTGGTGCAAGAAAAACAAAGTATTCACGATACCTTGACTAGCTTTCATAAAATGTCTCTTTGATGTGATAATACGAAAATGTTCTACATTTACGATTTACTTTAGTACGTCGAAGCACTCTTCGAGATTCCATCATGAATTACACATCACCCAGCGCATGCGAAATCTTTTTCACAGATTATTGAGTTAGCCAAAAAGATTTCTCGAGTCTCTTTCAACATAGCGTCTGCATTTTGATACGCGTATAAATATTGCGTGCGTATAAATGCGTTGAAAGATGGCAGAAAATTGTCAAAATTCATTTTTGAGCTCCTCGAAAAGTAAAGGTTTTTAGCCAACTCGATAATAATAGCATTAATAATTATCATCCACTTACCAACCAATGGTTAATCGGTTGTTGCAGTCATTCGATAGCGATCAAAATGTAAGAATGGTGATAAAAATACTTTTCTTTTATCTCTGCATCGCGTCGGAGGCATTCATCTTCTGTTTCTCGGGGGAGTACCTCAGCAGTAAGGTCGGTGAATATAATATTTAAAACAAACAATAAATAATGGAAATTATGTGAGAAAATAGTAATATTCACGAGCAAAATATTTTTTGATCGATTTTAGAGTACGTCGATTAATATCGCAGCATACAATTCACTCTGGTACCTTGTGAAACCTGCTGATAGTCGTATAATTGTACTTTTAATGCTCAGATCGCAAAAACAATCAACAATCACAGCTGGGAAAGTTGTCGACTTGTCATTACAACGCTTTGCCGGCGTAAGCATCCTTTTTATTCTACACATATTTATTTAGAAGATAAAATTCAAAAATAAGTGGACGGAATAATTAATTGTTTTCAGATTATGAAGGCGTCTGCTTCGTACATATCCATATTACATGCCATGTACTAACTCCGGAGGTATGTTTCACAAAGTGGGAAATAGAAGTTGATTATCATGCACGGAGATTATATAACACATAATTCAATAAACATCTGGGACCACCGAAACTATTATTCACTCTTACCCTTCTATTATCGTCTGATTAATTTGTACACTTTACAATGATATTATTTACTATTATTTATACTATAATTCTTATTTACATGTTACATACTGTCTCTTAGCATTCCAGACTAAATTTAATTTTCATTCGTAGAAATCAATTTACAACTTACAAGCCATAATACAAAAAGATGAGGCTCTAAAATTTGAGAGAACTTATATTGTTATTGTTAAAAATGTTTCATATAAAATACTTGAGGAACTGTTTTTCACTGCCTGCTTCAAGTACCGATTCCAACCACGAAAATGAAGCAAATGTTTCCCTTTCCCTTCGTTCGAGGTATAATTCATAGAAACATTCAAGCGCACGTTCCTGTTCATAAACGTTTTTCTCTTTGGTTTTGAAATTTGTTAGAACTGAATCAATTTAACATGTTGTCGCGTGTTGTCTACCAGAATCTACAGTTTCCCGATGGCCATTATTTATCGATGCAAGAAAGTTGTAACCACCAACAACTCCTCCTTTTTTCTTCCTGTTCCCGATAAGCCTATGATCTATGCAGTGTTATTTCAAATATTTATAGAGATCATGCGCGTCGAACGGCCGCCCGAGTATACTACTGACGCAGGTTGCTTTTCTCGCAACATTTTCGAAATAATTTCCAGCCTTTCGCAGGACATTGACGAAACGCTGCGGCGCGCGAGAGTGGCGAACGCGAATTTCGTCGGATAATGGAATTTTGCAAATCAAAGGGGAAACGAATTTAGAACAATAAAGCATACATTGCGCAGAAATGAAATCGCCAAGCACAGTTAGTAAGTCCGTTAAGTTTGGCCTTCATTTCATCGGTATCTGGCCGGGTACACCGCTCCCAGGTTTGCATAAAATCCTTTGGGTGATCGCCATGGTTCTGTGTCAAGGTTATCAATACAAATCTATTATATCACGGTGCAGAACTGATAGCCTTGTATCACTGATCGACAGTGTGAGCATCGTTCTGCCGGTCACTTTAGTGTCCATTAAATTGACTGTTTCTTGGATACATCACGAGTAAGTTTTCTTCCAAAGCAATTGCTTTAAATAATTATTTTATAAAATAAGGAAACTATTCCTTTTACGAACTAAAAGATTGTCTATACTAAAGATAAAGGAAAAGAAAATATGCATGTATCAAGATCCGTAGCCTAGCCATCACTGTACTCTTTGAATAATAAGCTGTTGTTAATTGTGTGTAACTGTTAAATCGAATCATAAGTAATTTGCGTTTTTGAGAATAAACTCTAACGATAACACGTCACTTTCGAGCTGATGTCTCGCATTGGCTCGAAGAGATCAGCAATATTTACATACATTCATACAGTGTGTTTGTGTAAGCTGTGTTTACTATCTGAGGTCGCCTATGATATTACATAACATTTTTTTCGTATTTAGTGCCATAGAATATACGAACATTAAAACCTGGGACACCCTGTATAGCTGATTACGATATAATTATTGTTTATTTTATTGACTGACACCTGAAATATTGATATGTTGTAGCGTCTTGTGCAAACTTCTATCAACGATGGAAGAGGACTGCGAGAAATATGCAGCTATCGATACACATAAGTTGATACCGAAAGCGGCCGATCTTTCGTATCGTTTAACAACTATAACTGCTGTCCTTTATCCGCTGTCAGCGGGCTTTTATGCAGTCGGTACCTTCGCATTTCAACAAAACAATGATTCAACGATACGTCCGCTCGTTCTGATCATGGATCTGCCATTCGATACGAACGAGTCACCCGTTTACGAGCTTGTAGTGACGACACAATTTCTCTTTCTAACGTCATCGGCATTTACCTTTGGCATATTCAGCGCTCTTCTTCTGATGATGGTAAACGAAAACGAATGTATTCAATCATTAAGAGTCATAGAAAAGGACAGCGCGGTTGAAACCTTACTGCATATCGTCAATTAAACCAGGCCAGGGCAACTAGTGCTACGAAAGTCGATGACGTATACGATCGGCCACCCCCACTATCGCGCTCCGATCGCCCGTCTGGACAGGTTCGGACCTGTCCCGCGGTAACCGGCCGGGTGGGGATAGCCAATTCTACGTCATCGACTCTCAGAGCACTGGCTGTACAAGCCAGAATTAAACCACTAAATACAGTTCAAATTATATCGTGTTTAATGCAATTTTAATAAGAAAAATGCCACAAATAAGTTGGCGAAAATCCCATAAAAAAATAATAAAAAATAAATAAGTTTTGTAATTGGATTAGTAGAGGTTCACACCGATATGCCCGACCCCGTATCGGATTACGCGGCATGTTTACACTTTTCACTGCTCGGCGACCGAGTAGGTCAGGCTTCTTGGCCCCTCGCTAGGTATGCCACGCAGTGGATATTCGTTGTTCTTAGATCGTACAGTTCCCGTTTTCTTACAAATCCCTACAAACTAGGGTTCTTGAACATATGCTTAGATATAATCGAATTGTAGTTGTTAGTAATCTTGAGACAATGGCGTTGGTTCAATTTTGATCTTTAGACGCTCCATCTGGGATGTCACGTCGATGTATTATGCCATACACTGTCAGATCCATCTGAGATCAGTAATAAGCACATACGCTTCTTCATCAACAGACATCAAGAAATCGTTTTGTTTGCGGAGAGAATGGAAGAACTTTTTACGTACATAGCTCTGAGCCAACTGTTCTCGAACACTTTAATCACATGTTGCTTAGGTTACCTTATTGTTATTGTATGTAATCCAATAGATATATACACATAGCATTCACATTTAATTTTTCCTAATCAAAATAATTTTACATTTCAGACGCTGGATACCGAAAATGGATTTCCCATGTTGATCAAATCTGTGCTTTTCTATTATGTTATTTGCCTGGAAGCGTTCATATACTGCTTCGCTGGAGAATATCTGGACATTAAGGTTGTTGAACAATATAAATTACTATGTATGTCAGTGACGGGCACGGGTGGGGCCCCTCAAACGCCTGCTTCTCCCACCAACCTCTCTTCCATGCAACGCGCGCCTTCATCGCGAACGCGCACTGCTCGTTTTCGCGGCCGCGAGGACGCGAGACATGCGCACTGCTCAGTGAGGCCAGATGAGACCGGTTTCGGTCTCATACCCTCTCCAGTTTTACCCTTTCCACTATCCCATTCCACCACCATGAGTACACTCCAACGTCCCCCACTAACACCGTAGACTGGACTGCGCACGCGCAACGTGTCACATATTACTCTGGTCATCAGAGAGGGGGTACATCGTTTCCCCTCGATTACCCCGATCTGGCTTCACTGGCACTGCTCGCTAACGGGCGAAGCGCGTTCTTTCTCCATGGTAACGGTGGATGCTGGTGGGAGGCAGTGGGTGCTATGGTAGGGACGCTCTTACCTCGATTGAGGCAAAAATGCCCATCACTGATGTATGTGTTAACCATGGGGTGATTTGAAAAATGGTTCAAATAACAGTTGTATTGAGAGGTACACACAATGTAATGATTAATTTCTCCTTATTTTGCCTTTTTATTGAAACATTAAGGTCGCTATTGGGTCATTCTATGCCAAATCGATTACTTTTTGACGTCACCATCGTCGATTTTGTTCTAAATCAAATATGTTGTAGTTCATGTGAAATTAGGGAGAGTTTAAGTCATCATTTTGCCGGTTTCCGAAAGGATTGGTCTATTAATAAATAATTTTTTTAACCTCGATAATTAACTTTATAATGTCGAAAAATGTAAACAAAATCTTTTTTTACGTTTTTTTCGATGAGGGGCCAGAGTGATTTAAATTTTGAAAAAAATAAGGTTATATGTATTCCCTGAAGTTTTTCCTTCCTGAGATAAAAATTCGTAAGTGAGGCCCGTTTCCGCCAAAATGAGCAAAAATTGCTGAAGGTCTGTCATTTCTAAAAACATTCGAAACTTTAGAATAAAATCGAGGTTGGTGACGTCAAAAAGTGATAGGTAAAATTTAATCTTGTAGTTGAAATGAGTGCTGGACTTACCAAGATATTCTTCATATCTTGATAAAAAAGCAAAGTAACAGAAAAATAATTATTACAATGGCGATTAACAAAAGTGCCCCTCTGATCGATTCGTACTCGTACCCTTAGACGCGGAGATATCCTAAAGACTGTATATGTCGGGTCTGGGCATGTTCGGGGCCCCTCAAACGCTTGCTTCCCCCACCAACCTCTCTTTCATGCTGCGCGTATCTTCGTCGCGTTCGCTACTGCCTTGCGTCTCCGTTGCCCCACCGCGTTCTTTGAGGACAGTGGGCGCTATGGTGGAGACAGTTTTGTTTCAATTGAGAGAGCCAGATAAGTAATACATATGGAGATTAGGAAAAGTCGGAGGGTTCCGTGGGTGTGCTCTTTTTCCTAAAATCCTACATGTGATAAGCATTTTTAGGGAACAAAAATTATATTTAAGCATTTATGAAAAAGGCAGGGGGGATATAAAACAGTAGAAAAATTAAAAGAATACTGTCAATGTATGATTGTCAACTGGGTAAACCTTACGTTTAGGGGAGGCAGCTCCGATGACCTTGATCTTCACATATGTTGTCAAAGACAACATTCTGAACAACTTTTGTCATTACAACTACCCGGTGCTCGGTCTTAGTTTTCGAGATATTTGCGAAAAACTATTGCTAATACTGTATTGAATTTTACGTATTCTTCCAAGCTCCGTGGCAACGTGAGCCTGTTCCCCGGGGCGGCATCTGTTTATTTTCTGTTTGTAAACACATTGTGGGGATCAGAACAGAGTGTCACTCTGGATTTTCGCATGCGTGGTCGGGCCGGCCCTCTGCGCCCCCCGCCAACTAACCCTAATTAATTCTGATCGCATAATTTTTGATAATCAGAATTAGTTTGGGTTAGTTGGTGGGGGCGGAGAGGGCCGGCCGTCAGGCCGGTCCGACCATGTATGCGAAATTGTGAATATTTCAAAATGAGAATTTTATTCAGCATTTAAATAATAGTTTTTCGTAAATATCTCGAAAACTAAGACCGAGCACCGGGTAGTTATAATGACAAAAGTTGTTCAGAATGTTGTTCCCGACAAGGGTACAAGGGAGTACAAGGGAGGAGCTGCCTCCCCCAAAACGTAAGGTTTACCATTATTTTTCATAAACACCCACAGTCTAGTCATAAAAGGAGTCTTCGCCTCTTTCCACGAATATTGCTATTTTGTATGTTAAAGACGGTATTACTGTTCTGTATTTTAAGAATTGTATTACTATTTTGTGTTTTAGAAATTGTATTACTAGCGAATATAGTTGAATTATCATTGATTTAAGGAGTTCTACGAAAACTTCGAAACTCTATCACGACTTGTGGTGATTAATGTTGTTGACAGTCAATGGCGGTGTCGGTCGAACTTCGTTTCAGTTAATTCTTGTTCGTCAGAGCAGTACCGGTGAAAGCTGCGACGGAGATTCAATATAATTCAGAGCAGTGAACTACGGCTCTGTTTACTGTTGTTATGATATCCTTTGTTGACCGCTGCACTGGAACTTCTCTTTGTGTTCCCCCATGGTTTACTACGTCACCGACAACGTTGTTTCCAAACACACTTATAATTAGATTTGTAGTAAGTAAGTACAGGATGGGCTACCTGACGTGACCATCTCAATTATTTTCGTTATTAGAGGACCCGATTATTTAGAGGACACAAACTATAAGATTTCGAAGGATCTTCGAGATGATTAAGATGATCGCTAGTGTCCGGATGTTTATGCAAATGCATATTTTTAATAAGATAAAAATTTGTAACCTACACAGAAAGTTTCGTCATTAGGAGATCTTCAGAACATGTTTTTTAGTTTACGTGCATTGCATATTTATTTTTCACGAACGTATGTTTAAACATACATTGCATATTTGTCTCACAAGATTGAATTCTTTTGTTACCAACGATTTGTTAATGTCGATAGTATTTGTGTACGATATAAATGCATAAACATTTGATATTTAACTGTTAACGTTCCTATCTGTTTTGTTATTGAATTTTCTCAAAATTTCTAGAGTAAACTGATCGGCACCGCAGCATATGAAACGCTTTGGTACAACATGCAACCAATGAACAGCCGACAACTGGTACTTTTGATATTACGAGCTCAAAAGGGATTGCCTCTAACTTTCGGAAAGTTCTCGAACCTCAATTTAGAAAGCTTCACTAGTGTAAGATTTTTATTATAACACATAGACAATAGTTGTCATTCGTAGAGAACAATTACCGAAACAATTATTCTCATTTGTTTGCGAATAAAAATACGTACAGTAATTTAATGGAATATGGTTTTATGGTGAAAAAAATGTTGTATTTTCTGTTTATAGATTATGAAAGCGTCGGCGTCTTACATGTCAGTCCTTCTTGCAATGTCTTGAAATCTAAACCTCGCAAGTATTGTATATATAGCATACGATAATTTAAAATTGAAAGTTCAAGCAACACGCCTGTAAGCGAGTTAATTGAATTGTCGTTTCATTAGCATTTATATTTTCTACACACTACATACCTAGTATTAACTCCCTTGTGAATCATAGATATACAATTTTTGTAGCTTAAGAAATATTTCTTTCTTGTTGTATGTCATTCAATTTATATTTTCGTTTTCATGTTGCAATAGTATTCAACCATAAAAATAATGTATTATAAATTGAACGGAAAATAAACACTTTCATTACTGTAGATCTTATCTAGGATTTTAAAAAGCTATGATACAAAAGCTCAGAAATTATTATTAGACATTGAAGAATTAGTTTTTTCCAACTTTTACGAGGCTTTTGAACGGCTGTTGTCACAATAATTTGAATTACTAATTCTTAAATTCATATAAACAAAAATCTGTTTGAAAAGTGAACGATTTAAAGAAAGGAACACATTATCTGTATTAATACTTATCTCGCAATACTGATGAGCTACGGAAATATAACAAAATCTTCTTCTATACCGATTTAAACAATGTTTTTCTCAAACTTGATTCTCCTCACTATGAAAACATTTTGCGTACAGGATCGTGCGTCTGACTCGAAATAAACATTTTTCCAAACCAGCAGTGATGTTTAAACTTTACTGAAGTTCGAAACGCGAGTTATTACTTTTTTACATGTTTTTTTTTTCTTCAGTTTTGAAACTCCAATTTCCTGAAACTTCTGCACCAAACAATAAAAAATGCGCTCACGTGTTGCACACATACTTTGAATTTTTAATGTGAATCATTCATTTATGGAAGAAACTCGACGGCACGGATCATCTGACTATGGCTCCGACGAATCTGTCCTCGTCCGTGTCTGTGTAGAACTATCAATCATTTATTTTGAATATTTATGCCGGTGATGTGAAGCGAAACAAATGGTCGGGGACTACGCTCGGAAACTTTCACTTCGGCATGGTTTTCGAGTAGGTTTTCAGTATATCGTAGGACTTCGTTGATGTCCTGTCGAGTGCAACAGTGACTGACACGATGGTTCGAATATAATAGATTCCCAGCGAGTCGAAGAAAGGCGAAATTTCGAGAAAACAAAGTTCGAGAATAATCAGTCCCGTGCGAGATGACGATCAGGAGCACGGTCAGCAAGTCTGTCAGGTACGGACTCCATTTTATTGGCATTTGGCCGGGCACGCCGTTCCCGGGTTTGCATAAGTTCTACTGGATCTGCACGACGATCATATGGCAATTCTACCAGTACAAATACATGATCACACATTTCAAAACCGACGACCTCAGAAACACGATCGACTGTTTGAGCATTACTCTGCCGTACACTCTGCTGATCGCTAAACTGTCCATCGCTTGGATCAATCATAAGTAAATTGTCCTATTATCACCAGACTGCGGATTTTATGCACTTATAGCACAATTGAATAGGTGGGATTTACAGTGGTAGGAAATGTGAAAGGTTAACAACATATGTTCTTTTCAATCTATTAAAATTATTAAAGAAAGAAAGAATTTTCTATTTGGTTTCTTCGGGCAATTTTTATTTTGCAATAAAAGTTTTAATTTCTCTCAGCACTACAACTGCGACCAATCTTTCTATTTTATCATTATGTAGACTGTAAACATGCATTTATGGAGAAATTCGCTAAAAATTTGAATAGATCTAATTATTGTAAAATATCCTGACGCAGACACAGTGTTAATATACAGGATCTTTGAATTTTGCGAATTCGAATGTACCGCAAGTACGTAGAGATCCACAGTCTAGTTGTAATTGCGATTCTCAAAAGGGATCCTGATAGTGAGCATATTAATATCTCGCAGCGTGCTGTGCGAAATGTTATCGACCATGGAGGAAGATTGCGTGAAATATGGTATGATCGATGCAAACAACGTGATACCGAAAACAGCGGAGTTTTCATATCGCATAACGAGCTTGGTTACTATACTCTATCTGTCATCCGCGAGCGGCGTCGCAGCCGGTAATCTCGCGTTTCCACGTTACAACGAAACGTTGGATCGACAACTTCTCTTGAACATGGATTTGCCGTTCGACACTAATGAATCTCCCACTTATGAGCTCGTGGTGACTGCTCAAGTGTTGCATCAAATGGCCTCGGCGTACGTGTTTGGTGTGTTCAGTGCTCTACTTATAATGCTGGTAAGCGTGAGCCATAATACCACAACCCTCTTCGACTCACAGCCCCCATGTCCACTACAAAAATTTCCGAACTATTTGTTCATATTTTTGTCGAAATTATTTGTATGGTTTGTGAATCTTGAAAAGATAAATTAATTTTTTTGCGACCTGCGTCACATATGTGTAACGATTACGATTTGTTATATCGCATAAGGAAAATAACGTGTTAGGACCTTTCTAAATTTCTGTGTACATTTTCTCAGATATCTTTAAGTGTATAATTTCGGTTATTGCTGTCATTTTAGAATCATAGTGTCGTTACTTTCAGACACTTCACGTAGGATGCATCATCGACATACTCTGCGACACGATAGTGCGCATATCTTCTAAAGAAATAGGGAAATTACGACTCGTCACTCTCAGACATCAAGAAATCATCGTGTTCGCAGATCGAATTGAGCAACTCTTTAAATACATATCTCTTTGCCAACTCTTGTCGAATACTTTTGTTACATGCTGCTTAGGTTTTCTTGCTATAACAGTAAGTATTACAGTCCCGGTACCACAATTGTATACATATGCTAGTCATATGTCGATAAGGGATGGCAGTAGTTTCTAAGGTATTTCCATATCACGTTGAGTTTTTCAAACAATTGTATCGATTTATAAAAGGCAATAATTAATAATCTCAGACATTTCAGAAGCTTGAAACAACTTCGAATTGAAAAAATGTTGTCATCCGTTGTAACTTTATTGAAAACCGCCAAATGTTTTCTAGCATGTCAAGCATGCTATTTTACACGAAAACAATTTTATAATTCTAGGCATTAAAAACAGAACATGGACTTCCCTTATTGTTAAAGTCTTCTTCCTTCTACGCTGTACTTTGTTTAGAAATATTCATATATTGTTTCGCTGGAGAATACCTCAACGTTAAGGTAATTAAGCTCAGCGAATTGTGCTCATACACGAAGAATAAGTTCTCTTTTCACTTGTAATATTTGTGTGGTAAAGGATTCAATTTCTGTTGATTTTTCAGAATCGGATGATCATCGATGCAGCATACCAAATGACTTGGTATGATTTACAGCCTAACACCAGTCGGCAAATAGTGGTTATAATGTTAAAATCTCAGAAGGGATTGCCACTAACTTTCGGGAAATTTTCGCCCCTTAGTTTGGAAAGTTTCACTGGGGTAAGGTTCTTATTTTATTGATGACTATATTGATTGTTCATTGCAAATAATTCTTTACACTAATTTTCATCAAAATAGTAATTACTAGATTACGGTGGTAGTCACTGCGATAAACATTAATCCTGCAATTTCGTTAACTATAAGGAGAAGTAATGAATTCTTTCCTATTTTCCTGTGAAATCAACATTTTATTAACAAGTAGTTACAAAAGCTCAATTATCGGAATATTTGCTATTATTATTAATGACATTACGCCATTTTTGTGGCAATTTGCGTACACCGTCGTGACAGAAATTCTGCAGATACGAATAAATAACAAATTCGTTGATTCATTTTCAAAGAACTCATTTCTACATACTTCAATTTTGGGGGATCCATTATATTTCGATGATCCGACAGTTCACGTGTGAATAAATCATTTTAATATCTGTGCTCACAGGTGATGAAAGCGTCGGCGTCGTACATGTCAGTACTTCTCGCGATGTCTTGAAAGTTACACTTCGCATATTTACTTATAATATGCGAAATTTGTAGCGTAATTTTAGGAGTTACCGAGGGGCTAGCGATTCTAAATAATAAATTTAGAAGAACGTTAAATGCACGTAAGCAGGTGTGATAAACTAACGTACGAAAGGTACGATGCATCCGAAACAAGAGCCACGATTTCATTGTTCTTGTGCCCCCTGTTTGCTACTCACGCGTGCTCCACGCGCAGCAATGTTATACAACATTTTTAGTCACGTTCGAATGTACTCAAATCGAAATGCAAAATACAACAACGCTTGAGAAATTCGCTTCTTTGATAGCAATTCCGCTTTCTTGGTAACGCTTATCTTTCAGAATGAAGAACTTTCCTATGCTCGACCCCTCGCGGAAGAAACGAAACTGCCATTCCAAGTTTTCTTTGAACGACGCCGCCATTTTTCCTTTAGTTTCGAAAGTTTGTTTCGCTGCAACCTCCGCTTTGATCGATGCGAGATAAGCCTACGCGGCGTGCGCTTGCTTTCTATTTTTAATGCGAATCACTCGTTTATGCAATAAAGTTGAAAGCACGGATCATCGGAGGTAAAACTATGGCTCCCAGGAATCTCTCCTTGTCAGACTTCGTTCCCGGTAAACCTGCAATCATTTATTCTGAATATTTATGCTGACCATGTGAAGAGAAACAAATGGCCGAGAACTGCTCTCGAGGATGCTAACCTTCTGTCCGAGCATGGTTTTCGAGTAGGTTTTCAGTATACCACCGGACTTCGTTCACGTCTCGAGTGTAACAGCGACTGAAAACATGCTTCGAATAGAATAGAAGCTTCGGCGAATCGAAGAAAGACGAACTTCAGAGAAACAAAGACGAGGAAATCGGTTTTGCGCGAAATGACGTTCCGAAGTACAATTAGTCAGCCCGTCAAGTATGGTCTTCATTTCGTTGGAATTTGGCCCGGCACGCCGTTTCCGGGCTTGCATAAACTTTACTGGATTGTTTCCATGGCTGTGTGGCAATTCTACCAGTACAAATACATTGTTACGCACTTTAAGAGCAACGCTCTTCTGGAAATTATCGATTGTCTGAGCATCACCCTACCGTACACTTTGTTGATCGTTAAATTGATCATTATTTGGACGAATCATGGGTAAGTTAAGAAGATGTTAATCAGATTGGAAGAGACGAATGTCATTGATGAAGTAGTGGAGACAGTTTCTAGATTGTTAGTGGACTGTCTGTGTACGATAATTCTACTCCGAAAGAAAGAATCATTGTACAAAGATGTTTAATTAGCACTAGTATTTTATTTACATAGTTAGTTGTACTGATAAACAATTCGACATTTTTTATTAGGCGTGCAAATTAATTCGTGATTCTTCTTTCATGAAAAACACATCTTCAGATCCATTTTATTCATCTCTTAGGTAATTGAGGAATTACTTCTAAAAAAAAGATAGTGGTTTTTATAGAAAAAAGTCATCGTTCGTAATTTTCAAGTTTACGAGTCTGTCACGAAACAAATTTTGTAATATTTTTAGTGATGTCTCGGTGTGTAGCATTTTCAACGAAAAACATGTTTTCAGTTTCCCACTATATTATCACAGAACGTAGAGGCTCGAATTTTTAACATGAATTCTGAATGAAGTCTGAATATTTGTTGAAGTCAATGTAAATTAAAGTTACGATTGACTGACTGTGAGAGCTACGAATTAATTAGCGTATCTAATAATTAATAGGATCAGAATTGAATGTAACTCGATGCTATTATGCTCGATAGAAATTAACAGCGTTGAACAATAAACGCAGTAGTGATATTTCAATACAGAGAAAATGAGTTTGAAACATTCTAAATTATTATAACACGAAATGCAGAAATTCTAATGATATTCTTAAGTAATATTGTACATGCTCATTTATCTGCAAAATAACCCCCACTTCGATTGCAATGCGCAAAATGGGCTTTCGAGTATCGATCGATTGAGAAAGTTAATCTAACGCTCTGTCAATATAACTCTTAGCTAAAGAAGACCGGTGGCTTTAATAACGATATCTCGCAGCGTGCTATGTGAAATAATATCAACCATGGAGGAAGATTGTGTGAAATATGCTGTTATCGATACGAATAATGTGATATCGAAAACAGCGGATTTTTCATATCGTTTAACGAGCACAATTGCGTTCCTTTACCTGGCATCAGCGACCTTTTACGCAGCCGGGGGTCTCGCGTTTCTACGATCAAACGACACCATGCCTCGAGAGCTTCTTCTGAACATGGATTTGCCGTTCGACGCTACCGAATCGCCTTCTTACGAGCTTGTTGTCACGGCACAGGTTTTGCATCAAACTGCATCGTCGTACACCTTCGGCATGTTCAGTGCTCTACTTGTTATGATGGTGAGCGTGCACGACCATGTCCTGTGCAATCGGTTATTCGATTTTAACCAGGGATCGCAAAATTTATGGACCTTCTAACACATTGAAAATTTCTCGAAACTTTTCTCTGGGTTTTTCTCGTGGAACCACGTTTTAATAAACAGTTAAAAATAATTTGTTTTTGTGAACATTACACAGATTATGAAACACTTGTGACTTTCCATTGTGAGCGGTGCAGTATTTAATTTTTTGCAGTTTTATTTATTGCATGTTTTTCGAATTTAAGTGTACCATTATGACGGTAAACATTTGTTATTTGTTTGATTTATTTATGTTTTACATAATTAGATGAAACTAGTGTCTGAGTAAATTGGCTAGCGTAATATTCAACAATAGCGAATAAAATAAATGTAGTGACGATACATAAATTTTATTCTATATTAATTATGTAAATATCAACCCTCTCTTGCTTTTGCGCGGATTCAGAATTAGAATTAATGACGATTATTGCCAGCATGTTTTAACGCTCGTATCACTGCTTTCAGATACTTCACGTAGGATGTCTCATCGAAATATTGTGCGATATACTAGCGCAGATATCCGCTCAAGAGGAAGACAAATTACGATTCGTTGCTATCAGGCATCAAGAAATCGTCGGTTTCGCTGAACGAATCGAGAAACTCTTTACGCATATTTCCCTTTGCCAACTCATGTCGAATACTCTTGTTACATGCTGTCTCGGATATCTTGTTATAACAGTAAGTTATAATAGTTAACATTCTAATAATATACAATGTATGTGCGTAAAAAATTTAATGGAAAAATCATTCTGCATTTCAGGCAGTAAGATCAGATACGAGACTTCCACTACTGTTAAAGTCTTTTTCCGCCTACACCGTAATATGTTTAGAAATATTCGTATACTGCTGCGCTGGAGAGTATCTCAATACTAAAGTAAATAAGTATTACGAATTCCATCAAATATGTATATGCGAAATAATTCAGTTTATGTTGTGTGAGGTGACTAAATATGGATATATGGATATATGTTACGCAACCTCTTTGCCGATCATGTTGACATGAAAAAAAATATATAATATTAATGTTCGAAGTGACATAATTTTTTTAGATGAAAATATTATTTGTTTCTACAGTAGTCGTAACATATTGAATTCTGATATTAAATGTTAAAAGGAACATACCTTAAATAGATTAATTTTTTAGTTATGCAATTCTCGTGAAAGTCAAAACTCGATGTACGGGATAAATCTGAAAAGAATAATACAAAAATTAATGACTAAGTTAACAATGAAGAAAAAATATTTAGAGAATCATTAAACGTTACTTACAGTTTTCCAGATATATATTGGACGCAGATAACGAGTACTCTTCTTTATATCCTGTATTAAAAATTTTCTTTACGTTGTAGAGCAAGATGATCATCGAAGCAGCATACCAAATGGCTTGGTACGACCTACATCCTAACACCAGTCGGCAATTAGTACTTCTACTTTTAAAATCTCAGAAAGGATTGCCGCTAACTTTCGGAAAGTTCTCAACCCTTAGTTTGACAAGCTTCACCAGGGTAAAATTTCTATTTGATTGATAACAACTTCGACTGTTGATTTTGAATAATTTTTCTCTTCATACGGATCGCGACTCACTTGTAAAGTGAGTTTCAACAAGTAATTCTGTTTTCTGTGTTGATAGATTATGAAAGCGTCTGCGTCTTACATGTCAGTACTACTTGCGATGTGAAAATAACGCTTCGCACGATTTCTATTTACACGGTACTATAATTTACATATCTCAAGAAAACTCGCATTTCTAGATGGCATCAGATACTCGGAAAAGCATTCGCAAATTTTTCCTACCCATGATTCCTTGAATTTTTGCGTTGAGAAAATAAATAGATAATGAAACATATTAAACGCATACAATTTAAATATATATAATTATTTGCCTGGAAACGGCAAAAACTTTTCTGGGTGCCTAATGCATTTACCGTTTAAAGCACACAAGCAAGTGTAATTTAGCAGTGTAAAAAATCCTGCAGATCGACTAGCGAACTTGCTTGTAAAAACGCGTATTTTATAACGATTCACGTGTTTATATGTTAAAATCACAAAATGTAACAATTGTAAAAGCGCTACTTACACTGTGTGTTCGAAGTGTTTCCGACTGTTCTCTCGCCAACACTTATTTCCATGGAATAAAAGCGTTTCCATGCTCGGACCTCATCGATAGAAACGAAGTTAATGTCTGCTTAATATTATTTCTTTGTAAGCTACGGCGACGATATAATGTTGGCGAGCATTCTTGTTTCCAGATATTGTTTCTCTCCGCTCGAAGAGAATGCAGTGCACGATCCGACCAATATTAACAGAATCTTGTGTCTATTTCCGCATATTTTATTCAAATCGAAGGTTATAACTCCAGCGAATCTTCCCTCGTCTCTCGACAGACCTATAATCTGCACGGTATATTATGTTAAATATTCATGCAGATCATAGAGTTCATATCAAATAGTTTGCGAACCGCTGCGGTGTGTCGCCGGGCTTCTCCGTTCGCATAGTTTTCGAGAAACTTTTTTTCAGTCTATCGTAGGGAGTCCATGAGGTACTGTCGAGAGCGTGGGTGACGAACGCAAACTTTCGAAAGTAATGGCTAGTCCGAGAAAAGCCACAGAGTAGAAAAAAAAGAAAGAAAATACAAGTATGGCGTCGCCCAGTACGATTAGCAAATCCGTGAAATTTGGCCTTCATTTTGCTGGCGTTTGGCCCGGCACACCACTCCAAGGTGTGCACAAAGTTTTCTGGATATTCTTCATGGTTGTATTACAAACTTATCAATACGAATACATAATTACACGCTATAAAACTGAAAGTCTTATGATACTAATTGACAGCCTGAGTATCGCTATGCCGTTCACTTTAGTGTGCTTTAAATTAATCGTCTCTTGGATGAACCAGGGGTAAGCTTCCGAATAGAGATTACATTTTATGTGTATGAAATTGCCAGTTTTTTTGCGAGGTATTGTGTTTTTGGAGGTAATAAAGGAGACGGTAAATCTGTGCCTTTTTTTGCGAGAGATTGTACCCGTGACAGTGATAAAAAAAGACATGAAATCCTGTTTTTTATTAACACCAATTCTACCGCGGTTTTATGTATACCAATACCTACATATTTTTTAATGTAGAGTCACCCCCTTTTCGATTGTACCACCAGTTACCGATCGTCTTGTATATTCGAAGACATAGATTTATTGAATAGTCTGAAATTGTTTTTTTACAAGTTGTCTTTTGACACCTATGGTAAAAGTAGTGTGGGATAACGTATAAAAATGAGAATTTGCATAAAGGATCGATGTTATCCGAATTATTCACGTACGTCTCGTTTCACATATCTCTAAGCATGACTCTAAGCATGACTCTAAGCAGACTCGCAGACTGACAACGTTCGCTCTCGTGCCTCGCAGTGTGCTGCACGAAATTTTGTCAACAATGGAAGAAGACTGCGAGAAATACGCCGCGATCGATTCGAATAATTTGATATCAAAAACATCGGTGCTTTCGTTTCGTTTAACGAGCGCGATCGCTTCTTCGTACCTGGTCTCTGCTGCTTTTTACATAACCGGTACGATTGCGTACCAACAAAGTAGCAATTCGACGACGCGAGAGCTCCTTTTCAAAATGGATCTGCCCTTCGACACGAACGAGTCTCCAGTTCACGAGCTCGTGGTAACCGCACAGTTCCTTCATCTGGCAACATCTGCGTTTACCTTCGGCACTTTCAGCGGTCTCCTTTTGATGGTGGTGAGTCTAAACGATTGCGTGCGTGTAATCCTCACGACTGTTTCCATTGAACGCGGATTCCTTGATATCATCTCTTGCGAGGAACCTGTTGATTAACGTTGCGTTAGTTTGGCCACCGAAGTTTTTGCAGTTTTCTTTTCAGTCTATCCATTATTTGCAAGAATAAATACACAACGGAACACTCCTTTTATTTTTCACGCCTTTGAATTTGTAGATAAAATTCCGTTATTTCGATTTGTTGCTCACTCGTAATTAATTTCCAAATATTTTAATGATTTCAAACAGAAAGTTTATTGAAATTATAATTCTTTATTGCAGCGCGAAGAGAATTTCTAAACTAATTATAACATGACCTTCAAACGACCTTGGACACTATTTTATGTCCAACATTGTCTGATCACTTTACAATATAATTTTTAATTTTAATACTTAAATTTCAGTATTTGGAAACTAAAATTTTTTAAATTTAGCGTGAAAGGTACCTTGAGCAAGACTTCAGGTGTCAGAAACATTTTCCATACTACCACACAGATGGAAGATACAATTAGGTTGTCTGTTTGTTTATTCAATGATGTACGATTTACTTTAAACATTACTTTTCAGACTCTTCACGTAGGTTGTCACGTCGATATACTGTGCAACAGAATGTTGGATCCATCTGTGACAGACAAAGAGCAAGTGCGATTCTTCATCAGCAGGCAGCAAGAAATCATTATGTTCGTGGAGAAAATTGAGCAATTGTTCACGTACATCGCTCTCAGCCAGCTTCTATCGAATACTTTCATTACGTGTTGCGTGGGTTATCTTATTGTAATTGTAAGTAATGCAATTGCGTTTCTGTGTGCATAAGAAGTCTTGGGGAGGGTATTAACCAAATTAAATTAGTCACGCACTTTTATGATAAATGTCTGTTTTAACCCTCGTCGGCCACTACTGTTGCACCAACCCAATACTTGCAGTTTATGTACGCATGTATGAGTTATACGTAATATGGAAATCATTTCTTGTTCCAGTCATTGAGCGCAGAGAACGGACTTCCCATGTTAATAAAATGTATTCTGTTCTACTATGTAATATGTTTAGAAGCTTTCATTTATTGCTTCGTTGGAGAATTCCTCGACATTAAGGTCAGTGCATGAAACTAATTGCATAAGATATATCGTAAATAATAAATTAATAAATAAATCTATTTCAACTCCAAATATTTATCGTGCTCGAAAATAATTTAGAATTTAGGAAATGTTTAAATTTAGTTAAGATAGGACTTCGGTTCGAGCTCAGTATAGGTCTAAACGAGAGTAGTCTGCTTTTTCATGCCATGTTATCCTTTATTGATCGCTACACTCGAACCACTCTTTAAATCCCCTCATGCTTTATTACGTCACTAACATCATTGTCTGCAAATATGCTTCGAGCAAAATGTACAATAAATATGTATATCGTGTTAGCCCATAACTTCGTAAGCATTTTTATGCGAACATAAAATATATCTTACTTTTATTCACTAATACATTTGCTATTTTGCTCAACAAAAATTCAGCATCCTCAATTTATATAATAATTGTAAACACATTTTATTAATGGTAGAACATAAATTAGAAAATCACTTCTTTCGAGCATACGTTACATTTGTTTCTTTGCTAAAAGATTTACTAGAAAAATTCGATTTATATTTTCAAGTCAAGTATGAAATAGTTCTAATTACATGAGTGTTCTTATATTCTAAAAAAAGAATTGGTTGAAGCGAACTTCTTTATGACTTAATGCCAATCAGATGTCAATTTAGCAATTTGTCACTTCTGCACGAATGTATCTTCTGTTCATGTGCGTTAACTTCAGTGCACATTTCCCAAATATTACACGGTTGAGTGTGTAACGCCTGTCCATACGTCGTTATTGAATATTTTCTGTACTTGCAGAGCAAAATGATCGCTAAAACAGCATTCGATATACCATGGTACAACTTACACCCGAATGTCAGTCGACAATTAGTGTTGTTGATATTAAGAGCTCAGAAGGGACTGCCACTAACATTCGGGAAGTTTTCGATGATGAATCTGGAGAGCTTCACCGGCGTAAGATTTTTCTATCTTTTACGCACGATCGAGTCTGTTATCCTCAGTAAATAGTTTATACCAAACTGTTTATTCTTTTGTAAATAAATATGCAAACTTATATTCGTAGATCATGAAGGCTTCAGCATCTTATATGTCGGTGCTACTCGCGATGTCTTGAAATACATAGAAACCTCGCACATGTTGTATACATAACACGTAATAAATTAAATATTTAAGTTAAATCGACATGTTATCTGAAATGAAATAGACGTATATGTAATGTGTATTTTTTTCTGAGGGTAAGTGTACCGATATTATTTCATAGGCTGTTAAAATAAAATTCGATTCAACAGATAATTTTAACAGTCAACAATTTTACAAGCTATTTTGTCTTCCGGTTACAACCATCTGAATTATAAAAACAAAATATCAAGTCCTCACTTTCAGTTAGATTCTAAAAAACATAATATCCATGACATGATGATGACAACACATCATCCATGATGAATCGTAATTAATATCATTACTATCATAGCTTCTGAAATGTATTCGCACTCTGTGGTTATTAAAAACGTGATTCGCCCAATCGCAACTTAAACTACAGCCACATTTGAAAATTCAACTCGCACTGTGTATCAGATCATATCAAAATGATCTCTGTTTTCGATTAACGTTCATGTTTTTTGAATAAAACTATTTTCAAACTTGGTTCTGTCCGAAGGGAATGGTACTAATAAATTTTTCTTGCACTTTAGCGACGTTACGATTTCATAAGGCTTCGAAGGAATCATTTTTACACGGAGAAGTTTTTTCTTGACATTCGGGATGCAACTTGAATGCGACATCCGACCAAATCAATTTAGAATGATGTTTCCAGTCGTGCCACTCAGCTCCTGCATTTTTTACGAAAATTGTTCGTCGATGTAGGAAAGTTGTAGCAACAACTTCAGCGAATCTTCCCCTATTTTTGTTCGTTCTCGGCATGCTCGTAATCAGTGCGGTATTATTTGAAATATTCATGTGGATCATGCGAATGTGCAACGAACGCTAGGGTCTTACTTGAGAAAGCTTCAATCATAGAAAGTTGATGCCACTGTTGATTGTGAGGACTGATCTACGCAACGTTGTGACAGCATAATGGACCTTGGGGGATCAACAAAAAAAGAAATCTAGTCGAATAAAGATAACAATATCGAACTTTTAAATGATGATTCGGAGCACAGTGAGTCAGCCTGTTAAGTATGGTCTTTATTTCGTTGGAATTTGGCCCGGCACGCCGTTTCCGGGTTTGCACAAATTTTTTTGGGTGTTGTCTACGACTCTATGCCAAATTTATCAGTATAAGTACGTGATCGCGCATTTTAACACCGACGGACTCGCGGAAATGGTCGACTGTTTGTGTTTTGCTCTGCCGTACACCATGACGATGATTAAATTAATTATTGTTTGGACGAACCACGGGTAAGTTAAATGATTCTGGGTTACTATACGGTTGAAAACTTTGGATGAAGAAGTATTGTTCAAAAAGGAATTAAATAATCTTGTAAACTATGAGATATTAGATAACATAAATTATTCTGTTGTTAAAACATTTGTATAACAGTGAAACAAAATGTTAATTGGCTATGCATCTTGCAATTGATGCACAATATTTTTATTTTGCATGATGATCCGTAGTCTACTTACGATTAATTAGTCCGGGATAGTAAACGCTTTTTCTTGTTCAAAGAATTATTGTTACTGTAGTTAGGTTTCTGCAATTATGATATCACTGCTCAGTTCTTTGACCCCTTCACCACCAATATCGAGTGACACTCCTGGTAAGAAATTCGGGTAAAAAATAAGAAACACTAAGAAAAATAAACAACATGAGCCTGACTCGTGGGACTTCGATCGGAAGAAACGTAAACAACGCGAGTCAGGCTCGCGGTTCAATTGTACTTGTTGATTGTGGCCCGCGCCATCGTGACTTAGTTCATAGAACAGGGGGTGAAAGAAATGCAAATACAAATAGAACAACCAGAAGGTTTCGCGCTACTTTGAAAGTGGTATTTTTTTGGATATTGCTAATTCTGCTCCTAAAAGCAATCGTTAGGCTAACGGGTTCCATCCGCTTCTGGCTTTACGTATCAATGTAATTCTCAGTTGAAGGAGACTGGTGGCTTTAAATTCGCCGTTGTGGATGCAAATAATATGATATCGAAAACAGCGAACCTTTCGTATCGTTTAACGAGCACACTCGGTTTCTTCTTTCTGATTACTGTGAATTGTCACTCGGCTATCATTCTCTCAATTCCACGAGCCAACAATTCCATCGATGAACAGCTTGTCCTGACTATGGATTTGCCATTCGACATGAGCGAATCTCCGATTTATGAGATCGTTATCGCCGCCCAAGTTATTCATCTGACGACGACTGCATACACGTTTGGGCTATTCTGTGCTTTGCTCTTAATGATGGTAAGCTTACGAAGCGAGGGTAAGATGGTCAGATGGTCGATTTTTATTTTTCAAGTTTTCAGAGATTGAAAAAAAATTATGCAACTTTTTAATAGGTTTTATTTAAAACACAGACCAAGTCTACATTTTTTAAAACATAAAATCGATACTTTTAGATACTCCACGTAGGGTGTATCATTGACATATTGTGCGATATCCTGGCAAATGTATCCGCCAAAGAGACAGGACAATTACGATTCGTTGCTGTCGAACATCAGCAAGTGATCCTGTTTACAGAGAAAATTGAACAGCTCTTTACATACATATCCTTGTGCCAACTTCTGTCGAACACACTGGTCACATGCTGTCTAGGATTTCTTGCTATAACTGTGAGTGACAACGATCTTGTAACTTCTGTACACGGTGTGATTTGCTTTTTGATATGCTTTAACACGTTGATCAGCGCGATGAAAAGCAATATTTATCACGGCGGGAATGAATTTTTAATTCTGGAGAAATAATTCTGTCTGCCAAATATGAGCAAGACGGCAGTCAACGTGTTAGAGGATAATGAAATTTCAATGCGTGAAAGAAATTTTAATAATAAATTAAAATTGAAGATGAAGTCGCAAGATTTCCGAAAAAAATATGGTTTTTCTATTAAAGAAGATTTTTATTTTACAAACACACCGATTTATCTGCTGGACAAAAGTTTAGTTGTTCGAGTGTTCAATAAAAACCGTGCAAAACCTGAATACCTGCAGTCTTGTTATTTTTAAAATGCAAACTAGTTACTTTTAGTGCACGGCAGTTCCGCCGTTAATCCACGCGAATTTTTTCCAGAACCTAATAGGATCCAATAGTTAAACTTTCGCGACACTGCGAGGTAACTCATTTTATAGGATTGTCCGAGAGGCCTCGGACAAACAGTTCCACTAGAACTAACAATGAGCTCTCCGTTAATCTTTCAGTACATATACATATACGTGTACATGTATACTATCCCTCGAAGTATTTCAACGAGCACCGAGGACGGCTTGTACATACATATGTGCACGCAATGCATGTCTACATGAGAACGATTTTCTTTTTCAGGCATTAGAAACAGAAAACGGACTTCCTCTGCTGTTCAAATTTTTCTGTGCCTACGCTGCTATTTGTTTGGAAATATTCATTTACTGCTTTGCTGGAGAGTACCTCAACATTAAAGTAATTCAATTTCATAAATTAAGGTCGGTGCAAAAGTAATGCCAAATTCTTTGTATATTACAAATGATTTTTCTGATAAATCTTCTTATATTAATATTGTTTGTTGTATATCATTTTGAAGGTTATTTATTCTTATTTTGTTTAATAAAATTAAGTTTGAACTAAGTTATAGAACTTCAAAGTTACCGTATTTCAAGTTGGCCATTGATCTTGCACTAACTTAAATTAAATAATCTAATAAATAAGCAATTTTTCAACTAGTAGAAAGCAAGTGGGTCCACAAATTTTATTTGAAAAGGCATACATTGTTTTTAAACAGATATCATCTATCACGATTCGTTAATGTTCCTCTAATATTATGTTTTCGTTTGTTTATCAGAGTCAGATGATCGTCGACGCAGTATACCAGATATCATGGTACGAGCTACAACCTAATATCAGTCGGCAATTAGTACTTTTGATCCTAAGATCTCAAAGAGGATTGCCACTAACTTTTGGAAAATTTTCAACCCTTAGTTTGGATAGCTTCAGCAGTGTAAGTTCTTCGCAATTTATTTAAAATAATATTCGTACCATTTAATAGCGATAAAATTTGTAGCCTTCGTTAAGTGACCACCAATTGTTCTTACCAATTTCATTCTGATTTCTATGTTCCGTAGATGATGAAAGCATCGGCGTCATACATGTCAGTCCTACTTGCGATGTCTTAAAAGTTATGCGTCACATATTTTCCATACGTAGTGTAACATAATTTAGAAACTAGAAAGAAATTAGCAAATCCAGATAGAATATTTAGAACACTATAATGTATACGACCTGGTGTGCACTGTTAGAGTACCGTTCATTGGAAATAAATACCATTCATCAAGTACCTGTTTATTCGAAATGATTTAATCACTTTCAGATTAATCATTAATATTATGATAAAAATCGCACAACATCTGAATAAGTTGGATCTTGTCATATTTGTAGTTTGGTTGCAAATATAAGTATCCGGAAATTTTATCAATTTAATTGTGACTCATTGCAAATTCAGATAACTGTGATTGGATAAAAACGAGTTACAGTCAACAATTTTATAATTCAACGATTGTTTCCCGTGTTCACACAATTTTTAGTCGTATGTTAACGTGCCATAGTCATTCGCTGGAATATTTGAAAATTCAACTTACATGGTGCTTTCGACGCCAGCTGTTCCCTCGCGACCCTCATCCTTTTTGAATAAATCCATGTTCATGGACGATACTCTGCTACAAAGTAGACACCAATGTTTTAGCTTTTCTTTAACCTTCGCGACAGTTCATAGACCTTGGAAACAGAGATTTTCAATTCCAGAAGTTTTTTTCTTCGCATTCGAGACTTCAATGTAACAATTCTGACCGCATCAATTTAATATGATGGTGCCTACTATCGTCTCTCTGTTTCTGCATTTTTCATGGAAATCGTTCGTCAGCGCAGTGAACCAGAAACTACAACTTTAACAAATCCCCCCTCGTCTGTTGCAAACCCGTAATCATTGCAGCATTATTTCGAATATTCACGAAGGTCATGCGTGTGCGCATCAAATGGTAGAAGCGTAGCATCTGCATGCTCTTTTCCACATTATTTTGAATATATACAGTTCCCAGTCTACCGTACGAAGTTGAAGAAGCTCTACCGAGCGTGCGCCACTGACAAATGTTCGATCATAATGGACCTTGAGAAACCGAAGAAACGTGAAATTTAAGGAAAATAGGGATCGACAAGTTGCGCGAAATGTTCCGGAGTACAGTTAGCAAACCGGTTAAGTTAGGACTTCATATTGTTACTTTTTGGCCCGGTACGCCATTTCCGGTTATACGACGGTTCTGCCTCATGCTGACCACATTTGTATTGCTAATCGGTCAGTGCATGTATGTGGTTACACACTTTTATACTGCCAGCCTTTCGGAATTGTTCGACTGCTTGATTGTTACCGTCACCTACAATCTGGTGATGATCAAGTTAGGTGTCACGTGGTTCTATCGTGGGTGAGTTGTTCCATAGCTGGTACCATTTAGTATAGGTCAGAGCAAATATGATCGGAAAAATTATTTAATAATGTGAAAATTTTAACATAATTTAATTAATAATTTAAAAATTATTTACCACTGTCACACACATGTGACGTTGGTAGCGAATGTGTTAATAGGTTTCTTAATGACTGTGCTATTTTTAAGAGGAATTTAATCTTAATTTTCTTGTACGTAATAGTACATTGGTTTCATCCTGGTGGCATTAATAATGATATCTCACAGTTTGTTATCCGACATGTTAACATCAATGGAGGAGGACTGTGTAAAATATGCCGGTGTCGATACACAAAATGTGATACCGAAAGCAGCAGAGAATTCGGAGCGTTTAACGGGCGCAATTCTTATGTTCTACTTGGCTAGCTCGTCTGTTTATGTAACTGCTACCCTCATTGCTCCACGATTCAACGATACACGAAATCTTGTAATGAACGTGGACCTGCCTTTCGACATCACCGTGTCGCCGAATTACGAGTTCGTGATAGTGGCACAAATTATTCATTTAATACTGACTGGATTCTCGTACGCCGTTTTTACTGTACTTCTGTTGATGATGGTGAGCGTAGATTCAGATTTTAATTACTACAGAAACACAGTGGGTGATCAAATGGTTGGAACCACAATATAGAAAATATTTATTGTGTGTGTAACAATATTGTCTACAGTGTTGTTAAATGTATATTTATAACTTGCGAATATCAGAACTATTCTAAGAAAATAACTGGAATTCAGTTACGAGCCTATTCCCAGCCCACACTGGGCCAGATCGAAAAATTATTAACAATAATTTCTAATTCTAAGCAGGTTGTAAATATAGACATATACTATACATTAAAAAATAGACATGATAGTACTATTGTTTTAGATAATTCACGCGGGATGTCACGTGGACGTGTTATGCAATGTAATAACGAGTATAGCATCATTTAAAGACGAGGAACAATTCCGATTCGTTGCTATGAGATATCAAGAAATCATCTTGTTTTCAGACCGAATTGAGAAGATTTTTACGTACATATCTTTCGCCCAGGTTATTTCGAATACTGCAGTTTCATGCTGCCTAGGATATCTTGTTGTAATAGTAAGTAATGTAAACGATTTCGATAAATTCGGACAGAGAAAATAATGTAACATTTACGTGAAACATCCTGAACTTATATAATATGTCTACGATAGTTCATCTAAGAGTAATTTCGTATTTCAGTCATTACAGAATAAAAATAGTCCCGAATTAATGAAGGCTCTTTTCGCGTATTGTTCTATTTGCATAGAAATATTTACGTATTGCTTCGCTGGAGAATACCTCAATGTTAAGGTAAATAAGTTTTACAAACATACTGTATACTCGTTTGTATAAATGGATTTTTATAAGGATTGACTTACAGTTCTTAAAAAATTATCATTAGTAATAAGCATGTTTTACCGTGTTTATTAAAGTTTCTTTTATTCATTAGAGCGATATGATTGTCGATACAGCGTACCAAATATCATGGTACAACCTGCAGCCTTCTGTGAGTCGGCAAATAATACTGTTACTTCTGAGATCTCAGAAAGGATTGCGTCTAACTTTTGGCAAATTTTCAACCCTTAGTTTGGCCACCTTTACTTGGGTAAGATTTCTAAATTTTATCTATGTCAGTACGAGTTTCTCATTGCGAACAATTTTTGTATACACATAATATCCATGATATTCATAAAACAAGCATTAATTTCAGTTTCTGTGTTCGTAGATTATGAAAGCGTCTGTGTCTTACATGTCAGTATTCCTTGCAATGTCTTGAAAGCAGCGCTTCGAAAAATTACAAAGGAATTAACAGCTTGACATGACACCTTTCAGATACCGCTGAACGCCTAAGTAGGTGAGCACTGCCAAAAAAAAAAAAAATTAGCTGATTTTATGCATTCATGGCAAAAATAAGTACGTGTCATTTGAGACAGTAAACGCATGAGAAGAATTTAAAGATACTGTTGAATTATTTTCAACCTATCAAACATATTAAGAAAGGAAATAAATTTTTATTTCACTCCAATTTGTTGTAATTCACGTAGAACAATTTTTATCTCGCCTAAAGATCCGCTGTCTATAAATGAAACATGCTTATACATGTAAATGAAAATAAAGAAATTAACACTAAACCTACTCAACCGTCTCGGTGTTTGGTCTACTGACATGGAACTCACACGTGTTTTTACTTTGTCTTATTGAAAAAGAGGAAAAAGTTTTTTCCTCTTTTCATTAAAATTAAATTTGTTTCATCATGCATACAGCAAGTAAGTTTTGGTTTTTTGAATATAGTTAACTTACAACATATTAATATATCGAATAATTAATTTACAGACGTAATTGTTTTCTTGAGAATGGTCTAAAATAAGACCGAAACGTTGGAAATTAATAAGTTGCAAATTTGCCAGTAACTAGTAATAAATTGATAGAACCCGTGCGCCGAGAACATTAACACATTTCTTATAAACATCTTACGATCGATACAAAGATAAATATTTACTAAACCTACCGAACACTAAAAGCGATAAAAATGTTTTAGCTTATAAAAATGACAAGACTCTATTTATTTAGATTTTGTGCAATTTTTATTTCAATATGTGCTTGAGTAAAAAACTTTATCGGATCAATTTCCATGTAAATAATTTCATAATTTCAATAATTGCAAAATGAAAAATATAAAACCGGTCATTTGACCAGCAGTGGTAGGTTTAGTGTTAAAAGTTTAGCGATTATAATTATAATGATATTGACCACAGTAAAAAATTAAATATAACATAATTTAAACATAATATTTTCCAGGCCATCTGTTCATTACAGGAATGTGTTTAAGACGCTATGGTACTTTACCTTTAGTCAACCGATAATGTATACAAATGAAAAGATCAAATATAATATTCGAAACTACAACTTACATTTTGTAGTTACAGTAACTACTTTCTTGCAAACACTTGTCCCTCTGGAGAAAAATAATTTGCTACTTCAGCACTCGAAGAGAGAAATCAGAAAGCAGTATCAAAACTTTCTTTGCACTGTAATAACGCTACCATTGTCATCGAATTTCGAGGAGAACATTTTTTCCTTCAGATGCGAAACTTCAATTCAACGCGACTTCTCAGTAAATCAATTTAACATGATCTTGCGGGTCGTCTGTCTGCCGCTGCATTTTTTATGGAAATCGCTGGTCAGCGCAGCCAACCAAGAACTTTAACATAAACAAATCCTCCCTCATCTTTTCCAGCTCTGCGCAAACCCGTAATCATTGCGGTGTTATTTCGAATATTTATGAAGATCGTGCGAGTGCGCTTCGAGCATCTTTTTCCATATTGTGTTCGACAAAGTTTTCAGTCGGTCGCAATAAGATCAGGCAACACTACCGAGTGTACAATCGACGAACGCGGTTCGATCATAATGGACTTTGTGGAATCGAAGAGAAGTGAAATTTAAGAACGAGAATATTAATTCCAAGTGAAATGAGATTTCGAAGTACAGTTAGCCAATCGATTAAGTATGGACTTCATATCGTTGGTGTCTGGCCTGGCACGCCGTTTCCAGGTTTTCGTAAATTCCTTTGCATCTTTTTCACAGTAATACCCCTATTTTATCAGTACATGTACGTGATTAGGCATGTATATTCTGAAGAACTCCCGCAATTGTTTAACTGTCTCGCTGTACTTTTCTCGTATATTTTACTGTTTGTTAAATTAGTTGTCGTGTCGGTAAATCATGGGTAAGTTGTTCCGTAGTAGTGGGTATTGTTTATTACTGCTAATTTTTATGCAATTAGTTCGAAGTCGATTGTAGGCAACAGAAATTAGATAAAAATGAAATTTTCAATGATTCTAGCATGTCTTAAATGGTGTAACAATGTTCTGAAATTCTTCCGAAGACTTATGCGTAAAATCTGCAGTCTATTTATTACAGATGACAGGAAAATTTTTTCAGTGAAATTTTATTTATCCTGTCAAACTTGCATCTGTGTACTTTCGAAATTTCTTGTTGTGTTTAACTTACGTTGAGTTCGTGAATAAGACCGTTGTCTTATTAATATTTACTTCTATGGTTAGTTTCTTCAGATACTTCCTATGTAAAAGCAGTCATTTATGATTGAAACCAATGGGCCAGTTGGTTTCATCCTGGACGACTGGTGGCTTTAATAACGATATCTCACAGTGTGCTAAGCGACATTTTAACGTCTGTGGAGGAAGACTGTGTCAAATATTCCGTTGCCGATACAGAGAGTTTGGTATCAAAAGCAGCGGAACTTTCTCAAGTTGTTACAAGAACCGTTGTCATTGTCTATGTGGGGACCACTGGTTTTTACGTAGTCAGTACTGTTGCACCTCCACAATTGAACGACACGATACCTCGACGTCTTCTTATGAACATGGATTTGCCTTTCGATACTGTCGAATCACCAAATTATGAGCTCGTGGTGACTCTACTGTGACTATTAGCATTATGGCGACGTCGTATATGTATAGTATTTTTACTGCTCTTCTTTTAATGCTGGTAAGTGTAATTCTTTAAAAGTTTCATCACTTTCAGACTTTAATTATGAGAGAACTATGTAATTGTTAGACTGCGGATCTTTATGCGTTTGTGTGGCTTCTGAAAATTTTCTAAAAATGCTAGAATGCTCTGCAAAGGCTACTACCACTGATAATAATATTTTATGTGATTCCACTTCCTTAAAATTCATCTAGAAAAATTGCATAAACATCTGCCGTCTAGTTATTATTATTACGGAGTTTGGGTTGTATTTGAGCCAATTTATTGGAATCATCTGCTGCATTGTTGCTAGCAGATTTTTATGAATGTATGGATTTTAAAATATTTTTCTATGGTACGGCTACTTTAGATACTTCATATGGGATGTCACATTGACATATTATGCCACGTAATGACAAAAATTACATCCTCTAAAGACGAGAAGCACTTCCGGTCCGTTGCTGTGAGACATCAAGAACTTATCCTGTTTTCTGAGCGAATTGAGGAACTCTTTACATTCATATCCTTGGCTCAACTTATGTCGAACACTATAGTTTCATGCTGTCTAGGATATCTTGTTATAATAGTAAGTAATGTTGTTTTCGTGGTTTGTGTGTGCCCAGTCAATAGGTATCTGCTCGTGTGTATTAATTCATGGAACGAAACACATTTTGTGACATCATATATCGAATCAATTGAACCATGCATAATTAATAGTTCCCCGAAGAAATCAATAAACGAATTTTTTAATGGAGACGATTTTTTTAGGCATGTTATAGCTTCTACATATTTTATCTAACAAAACATTTTCATATTACAGGGGGTGCAAGAAGGAAGTGAGCTTCCAGAACTGTTGAAGTTTGGTGTTTGCTACGTTGCAATTTGCATAGAAATATTCTTATGTTGCTTCGCCGGAGAATACCTCAACGTTAAGGTAAATTGTTCAGAATGTTTAAATAAAAATCCCCTCCACTGCGGGACCAAAAAGCTCGAGCTGCTCGGTTACTGAGCAGTGTTAATATATGTCGTGTAATGCGATACAGGGTCGGGTATATCGGTGTGAACCACTACTAATCCAATTAGAAAACTTCTTTATTTTTAATTATTTTTTTGTGGGACTTTCACCAGCTTATTTGTGGCATTTTTCTGATTGGAATGACACTAAACACGATATCATTTGAACTGTATTTAGTGATTTAAATGTGGCCTGGGCAACTAGTGCTCCGAGAGTCGATGACGTAGAATCGGCTGAAACAGGTCCGGACAGGTTGACTCGCGCTGGCCGGCCGAGAGCGATATTGAGTTTTTCTTAGATCAAGGCTTTACTGTACATTCGTTTTTAGTACTGCTACATTTTTGCAATGCCTGGCGAACACTAATTGTCATAAGTTTGGATTATCTTCCAGTTCTTAACTGTATCTGATTATTAACGTCTCTTTTGTTTTTTAGAACGACATGATTGTTGAGGCGGCATACCAAATATCTTGGTACAACTTGCAGCCTTCAACGAGTCGACAAGTTATACTCTTACTCTTAAGATCTCAGAAAGGAATCCAGTTGACTTTCGGAAAATTTTCAGCCCTTAGTTTGGACACCTTCACCTGGGTGAGGTTCTTACATTTCATCTGTGTCAGTATTGGTCGCTAATTGCAAATAATTTTCTTATTTCTGAAGTGCTATCTTCTGTGTTCGTAGATTATGAAAGCGTCAGCGTCTTACATGTCAGTATTTCTTGCGATATCTTAAGCGCAACACTAGAATAATTACAAGGGAATTAGCAATTCTAAAATAACACCTTTAGAATACAGAACAACACATAAGTAGGTGAGTTGAAGTACAAATTTAAATCAGAGACAGCACCACAAATAAAAAATGTGGAGCATGAACTGATATCACTTTTTCAGGTCACCTGTTCGTTACAGGCGTGTGCTTTACATACTAAGGTGCTTTATCAATTGTTAATGTGTATCAAAATCTAAAGTTCAAATATAATGTTTGAAAATCCAACTTATATTGCACGTTGTAGCGATGTGAACTTCTTTCTTGCTAGCACTCATCTCTTCGGAATAAAACCATTTTCTATCTTCGTAATCCGAGAGGAGAACAAAACCGATATCTATGTATAGTTTTCTTGTACTATAATGACGCTACAATTTCACAGGAGGTCGAAGAAAATATTTATATGGCTACAATATTTTTCTTGGAATACGAAACTTTAATTCGACTTCTGGCCATATCAATTTAACATGATCTTGCCTACCGTGCGTCGGCGCCTGCATTTTTTATGGAAATCGCTGGTCAATGCAGGCAAGCGGAAACTTCAACAAATTCTTCCTTCGTATTTTCCTGGTCTAGGGAAATCATTTATTATTTAGAATATTCATGCAGATCATGCGTGCGCGCATCAAACTGAAGATTTCAACCTTCTCTCCTCACATTAAAGTTTTCAGTCTGTCGTTCGACGTTCATGAAGCACTACCGATCGTGCTCTTGACAAACGCGAGTATCATAATGGCCTTCGCGGAATAAGGCAAAAGTGGAATTTAAAAAATAAAACCAGGATATCAATACTCTGCGAAATGACGTTCCGGAGTACAGTTAGTCAATCCATCAAATATGGTCTTCATATCGTTGGTGCTTTGCCTACTGCAAAATTACCTGTTTATAATAAATTCTTTTGGATGACGTGTACGGCTATATCCCTATTTTACCAGAACATGTACGTGGTCACACACTTCTATTCCGAAGGGCTCCCAGAACTGTTTGACTGTTTCACTTTGATTTTCACGTATTTTTTGCTGTTTGTTAAGTTCACTGTTGTGTCGTTGAACCGTGGGTAAGTTGTTCCGTAGTGGGTATTGTTTATTACTGCGAATTTCTATGCAAAAAGTTCGAAGTCGATTGTAGCAGAAATTAGATAAAAATGAAATTTTTAATGATTCTAGCACGTCTCAAATGGTGTAACAATGCTTTGTACTTCAATTCATTTTGGCTATAAATGAGTAAAATCTGCAGTCTACTTATTACAGATGACGGTACATTTTTTCAGTGATTATTTCTACATTCTTCATGTCACTCTTGCATTTGTGATTGTTTGACACTTTCTGTATTATTTCTTTGAGTAGTTTTACTTACGTCGAGTTTGCGAATTCAACCATTCATCTATTGAAATAATTTAATTTTAAATTTAACTTTAGAGGGATTTTTATTATAATTTAATTTCGAACTAAATTTCATTTTGTAGCAGCCATTTCAAACAATACACAACTTTTCTGAATAAAACTGCCAACGAATGGTTTCGTAGCTCCATTGCAGTGCAAACGAAAACATTTATTTGGTCATTGAATTTCTCGTGCCATCCTCGAAATATTGATTTCATCAGGATCGTAATCTAACATCTTCTCAAGCAGACTTTCCGTAAAATCGATTTGTGGTAATAAAATATGCAATTTAAAAGGCAGAATGTATTTTCATTTTTTAGACGAATGGCTGACTTTATATAAAATAGTCGCAGGGAGTTCTATAAAATTCTACTTTTTCTCGTGCAACTCTTTCAAATCCGAAAAATCACACAATTCATCATGTTCATTTTCACCCTTAGAGGGATCGGAGAGGTCGCATCTTTTTCATTGTCTCAAATTCGATACTCAATGAGGCAATTCATACCAAATATTGGTAATATCTACTTATATGGTTAGTTTCTTCAGACACTTTGTACATATCTAAAAGCAGTCATTTATGACTGAAACCAATGGGGACAGTGGGTTATATCCTAGACGACTGGTGGCTTTAATAACGATGTCTCGCAGTGTGTTACGCGACATTATAACATCTATGGAGGAAGATTGTGTTAAATATTCCGTGGACGATTCAAAGAATTTGGTATCGAATGCAGCGGACCTTTCGCAAAGTGTATCGAGAACAGTTATTATCATCTACGTAGCGTCCGCAGGGTTTTATGCAGTTACTACTCTCGCACCACCACATTCTAACGATACCATGCCTCGTCGTCTTCTTTTGAACATGGACTTGCCTTTTAACACCGTCGAATCGCCTAATTACGAACTGGTGGTGATGCTACAAATTATTAGCATATTGATGACTTCGTACGCGTACAGCGTTTTTAGTGCTCTCCTTTTGATGATGGTAAGTTATCTTCTGATTTTAATTAGAAAGAAGAAACTGTGTTGGCATTACCAAAGATTGTGGGCCGTGCTTCAACCAATTGTTTTATTTGTCATGTTATTACTAGTTTAGTTAATACAAAATTAGTAGCCCTATATCAGGAATAGACTGTCGATATTTATGCAAAATAAAAATGGTGTGCAAACGCTGCAATGTCTTTCTTCCCTTAATAATTTGAGTAAGTTGAAAGTAATGATACTCTTAAATTTTTTAAATGTTTTTCATATTTCAAATTACGGATATCCATTTTCGTTAAAAGTGCATAAAAAATCCACAGTCCAATCTTGAAATATTTTTCTGTGGTGCGAATAGATTTTTTAACGACGGTACGACTGCTTTAGATAGTTCACATGGGATGCCACATCGATATACTGTGTCTTGCAATGTCGAAAATTGCATCTTCTAAAGACGAGAAACAGTTTCGATTCGTTGCTGTGAGACATCAAGAACTCATCGCGTTCGCTGAGCGGATTGAAGAACTCTTCACGTTTATATCTTTCGGGCAACTTATATCGAACACTATATGTGCATGCTGTCTAGGATATCTTGTTGTAGTAGTAAGTAATGTTTCCTACACTATTGCTGTGTATTATACTCTGTGTTCGTTCATATTTTATATGTCCGCAGATGTGCAAAATATTTTAAAGTCTGGAAGAATTTGTACATGCAGCTAGAAAATAATTTATCTGAAAATTCATTTTTGTTTCAGACAATAGAGGAAGGAGGTAAATTTTCCCAACAGATAAAATTT
Source organism: Lasioglossum lativentre (assembly GCA_916610255.1). Taxonomy (NCBI): domain Eukaryota; kingdom Metazoa; phylum Arthropoda; class Insecta; order Hymenoptera; family Halictidae; genus Lasioglossum; species Lasioglossum lativentre. The sequence continues at coordinate 18,931,210 of OU744364.1, read as the reverse complement.
ATTGTTTGCTATCTTGCAATTTGTATAGAAATATTCATATGTTGCTTCGCTGGAGAATACCTCAACGTTAAGGTAAATTTTTTGGAACCACGTAAAAATTGACTGTATAAAAAGTATTTATCCAAATTAAGTCTTCCTTGAGTTAGAAATTTTGTTAGAAACAATGTGTTATAAGGTATGAACACATGAAATGAACAAAATTATGTTTTACGAAAAATGTATTACGACGTATATGTCTAGTTTAGTCTAACATGGTTTTTTAAAAAGTGTTCTTTAATAAGAAGCACGTTCCACTTTCTGTGACAATGAAAGTTTCTTTTTTTCTTTAGAACAACATGATTGTGGAAGCAGCATACCAAATATCTTGGTACAACATGCAGCCTTCTACGAGTCGACAAGTAATACTTTTACTTTTGAGATCTCAGAAAGGATTGCGTCTAACTTTTGGCAAATTTTCTACCCTGAGCTTAGAGACCTTCACGTTGGTGAGGTTTTTACATTTCATCTGTGTTAATATTCTTCGTTAATTGTAAACGATTATTTCAATTACGACAAAATTTGTGACATTCGTGAAATAATCTTAATTTTAATATATATTTCTGTTTTCAAAGATTATGAAAGCATCGGCGTCTTACATGTCAGTATTTCTTGCAATGTCTTGAGAGCAACACTTGGCAAGTTTTCCATCTGTAGCATGTGATAATCGAGAAATTTCAAGGGAATTAGCAGTACTAAACAACACCCTTAGTATATCGCTGAACACATAAGTAGGTGAGTTCCACTACAGTACAAAATCAAATGTTACTGTATCAAAATGAAAAGATAAAATATATATGAAAGTTCAAGTTACCATTCTATCCTCCAATGATTGAAATTGCTTTCTTGCCCATGCTCGTCTCTTTCGAATAAAATCGTGTGTTGTCTCTCTGCTCTTCGACAAAAATGAAACCAATATTTCAGCTATTCTCGAACCATAATAACGCTATTATGGGACGTGGAAAAAATCAATTTCATTTCCAGAAGTTTTCTCTTCGCGTCCGACACGATTTCTGACTAAATCAATTCAACATGATCCTGGCAGTCGTGCGTCGGCTCTTGCATTTTTCATGGAAATCGTTGGCCACTGCAGGAAAGCAAGGATCGCAACTTCAACAAATCCTCTCCTGTCTCTTCTTGTTCTTGGGGAAACCTGTAATCACCGCGGCATTATTTAGAATATTCATGCAGATCATGCGTGCGCGCATCAAACGGCCGGAGGACTGCTTTCGCGGGCTTCTCTTTTTGCATAGTTCTCGAGGAAGTTTTCAGTGTATCGTAGGAAGTTGATGAAGAACCACCGAGCGCAGTTGAATGAAGTACTTACTGGTTGTGAAAGTGCCAAAGGTTCGTTCATAATGGACTCTGAGGAATCAGTGGCCGGCAAAATCTAGAAAAGAAAAGAAACAAAAAGAAGCGGATTCATCAATTTCGTGTGAAATGATATCCCGAACTACAATTAGCCAGTCTGTTAAATATGGGCTCCATTTCGTTGGCATTTGGCCGGGCACACCTTTCCCAGGTTTACGAAAAGTTCTTTGGTTAATGTCTACTGTCTTTTGCCAAATTTATCAGTACAAATACATGATTGCACACTTTAAAACTGACGGCTTTATCGTGACGATCGATAGCTTGAGTATTGCTTTGACGTACACTTTGATGATCGGTAAATTAATTGTTGCTTGGATTAATCATGGGTAAGGCATATTCTATCGTCTACTATGGAGTTCTTATAACATCTTCTTCTATTTCCAACCGTTTAGGAGATACAGCCTGTTCCAGTTGCGTGGGAAACCCAGTATACATGTACATATATTTCTGTTCTAATTAGTTGGCAATGTAGTTTCTAGTCAACTAAATCAAAAGTCACATTCTATATTCTCAGAAACAAAAACTATTCACGAACTATGATAAAATATTTTGATTTGATGGAAACGAGTAATGTTTGTGTTTAACAGCTCCTGCTTGAAATTCCCATCACGAGTTTGGCTTAATTTTTTATGGCAAGGGATTAATAATTTTGTTTGTTAGCTTGCTACGTGAAATCGTATCAACGATGGAGAATGATTGCGTGAAGTATGCGGCGCTCGACAAGAATAATGTGATATCGAAAACGGGGGATCTTTCATTTCGTTTAACGAGCATAATTCCGGTGCTTTACATGATAGCTGTGGGTTGTAATGCAGTCGGCACTCTTGCGATCCCACAATCGAACGGTTCGAGTGCTCGGCAACTTCTCATAAACATGGATTTGCCGTTCGACACCAACCAATCGCCAACTTACGAGCTCGTGGTAGCTGGGCAGATTATTTTCCAAGTCATGTCTGCATATACCTTCAGCTTGTTTACTGTTTTTCTTCTGATGACGGTAAGTGCGAACAATTGCGCTGGAGCGCACGTTCTGCGATCTCGAGGTGGTCCTTTACTGTGATAGTAAAATTCAGTACCCCCCCACTAATATTCGGACACTGTTAAAAAGACGATAACTATTTTAATATTCGACCGTACAACTTGGATTTTTTTGAGATGTTAGAACAATCGGTTTTGTTACGTAACGTGAAAAGAATTTTTGAAAAAATTGCAATTGGTCGGAATTGCAGAGAAAATACTAAAAGTTATGTTATACAACTTTTTTATGTGGGCTCATATTGAAAATGTAGGAAACACGTTTCGTAGATATGTATTAATTACACATATTCTGAAAATTTCATTAAAATCGGTCAACGTTGCAACGAACTACAAACGTTTATAGATGGTAGAAATTGCGATTTTTCACGATTTTCGACCTCTAACTGCAATAAATCTAAGGATTCATATATCTTTCAATGTCTGTCGTTTTTCCCTACATCAACCGATTTCGATGAAACTTTTACAATGCATATAATTGACACAGATCTACAAAACATATTTTTTAAATTTTCAATATAGACTCACATAAAAAAATTGTAAAATGCATCTTTTAGTATTTTCTCTACAATTCCGACCAATTGCAATTTTTGAAAAAATTTCTCTTCACATCGTGTAGTAAATTAATTGCTCGAACTTCTTAAAAAAGTTCAAATCGTATGGTGCAATGTCAAAAAAGTTATCGTTTTTTTTAAGAGCGTCCGAATATGAATGGGAGTCACTGTATGTCTGCGAAAGGATTTGTTTAAGTTCGTAAGGATAACGATGTTATAAATGTTTGACGATCGCAGCTCTCATTGTGTGTAACTGATAGTCTAACCATTAAACAAATTGTTTAAACATAATTACTATTTTTAGATACTTCACGCGGGATGTGTCATCGATATACTGTGCTACATAATAACGCATATATCTTCTCAGAACGAAGGACAATTTCGATTCGTTGCCATGAGACATCAAGAAATCATTCTATTTACACAACGAATTGAACGACTGTTTACGTACATAGCTCTTGGCCAACTTCTGACGAACACGCTAATTATATGCTGTCTTGGATTCCTTATCATAACAGTAATTGATACTGATTTCATTCTTTCTATGCACAAAATTATGTGTCAATATGTATATTAGGCCTTCATTCAAATCATTTTTCATTCGTACTTTCGAAAGCTGAAGTAAGAATGTATAATCACATTCGTAATATAGTCTGATAGTAGATACTGGATTGCAGATGCATCTGCGACAATTACAATTCTTACAATGGGATAGATTTGCAATGTCCAGCGTTTTTTTTTCTAAATAATATAAACCTTAACGACAAGACAAGCAAATATATATTGTAGAATTGTTCTAAATAACTCCCACTCGAATTGACAATGAATTTTAGTTAATTTTTTATTATACACATTTTCCTTTTAAATATATAAACTTGTATCTGGAACAATTTCCATATGATTTTATGCAAATAATTCCTTAAACATGATTCCCCGTTTCAGGCATTACACATTGAAAATGGACTTCCTTTGATTCTAAAGTCTTTTTTTTTCTATATCGCAATTTGTTTAGAAATATTTATGTACTGTTTCGCTGGGGAGTACCTCAATACTAAGGTAATTAAATTTTCTCGATCATCTAATCGCAAGTATAATTAAATATTGTTTTATTGCTGATATTTCACATCATAGAGATGCAAGTCAATGTCCAGAATTTAAAAGTGAAAATTTATATAAAATAGCTAAGGTGTTTGTATTAAACGAAATCATTGAGTGAATCTACTGTTGATTTAGATTTTAATATTAACTAACACAGGCCCGGGCAACTGGCAGAGTTGCCAGATCAGGGGAATCGATTCGAATCGAGGGGAAAAAGTTACTCTTTCTCTGTGTCTGTTTCAGTACGGATTAGTCACGTGACCTGGTCGTGGCGGACGCGTGGGGGAATAGCGTCGTAGAAGGGGAAAGTAGAGTGGGGAGTTGCGGCTTGCGAATTGCAGACGACTCCTCTCCCTACTTCTGTGTCCTCCCTACCAAACTCCTGTGGAGTGTAGATGTACATGCACACATTCGCAGTCACGCGAGCCAAAGCACTGTAAGGGCAATATGAAACAGTTGATAGTGGGGAAACCGGTACACTGGTAGTGGAAGTTGTGAAGCAACAGCGGGGAAACAATTGCCCGGGCCTGACCTAACAAATTGTTTTGTTAAAATGCATGTGAATATGTTAAAGATCAAATGATTCTTTGAATGTACATTTTTCTTAAGTAATTGATTATGAACACGAAAATGTTGAAGGGAAATATTTTCCGTGACTTTACATAAGTCTACAGGAATTCTTTACCGTTGAAAGAAACTTTTTTATTGAATATCAAAATTTTCATTTACCTTCCAGAGCAAGATGATTGTCGATGCAATATGCCAAATGTCTTGGTACAACTTGCAGCCTACTACCAGTCGACGCTTAGTACTTTTAATTCTAAAATCTCAGAAGGGACTGCCGCTAACTTTCGGAAAGTTTTCATCTCTCAGTTTGGAAAGTTTCGCAAACGTAAGGTTCTTCCAGTTTATTTATAGCCTCACGGATCGTTTATTGCAAATAGTCGTGTTACCATTCCGGATCTTTATGTAAAAGAAAAATTGTTTACGTCGTGCGCAAGGCACTAGAACCAAAGAAAAATTTGTTTCCTTCTTCGATAATTGTAATAAATTACAAATAATATCATGATGTTAAATTCTTCTAATCTTTTTACTGTTTTATATTTCATCATTTATTTTTGTGTTAAATACATGAAATCGGCAGTCTAATTATCGTACAGATAAATTGTAAGTATCTTTTAAATTGGCTTTACTAATTTTCATTTTCATTTTCGCAGATTATGAAAGCTTCAGCGTCTTACATGTCTGTACTTCTCGCGATGTCCTGAAAATTGCAACACGTGCGTTATTTATTCATAGCGACGTTTTAGGATTTAGAAGAGAATTAGCTTTTTATACTAAATAAAATGTTCGTACATTTATACTTTTCTTCTATTATTTTCTTCCCGAGTGTTTACTCGCTTCTGTTTAGATGGCTTGACACTCGCAGTTTACCGCTGAACACATACGTAGGTGAGCTCCACTGGAGTACAAAATCAAATGTTACTGTATTAAAATGAAAAGATCAAATACATATATATGAAAATTCAAGTTACCATTCTATCCACCGATGATTGTAACTGCTTTCCTGCCGATGCTCATCTCTTTCGAATAAAATCGTGTGCTGTCTTTGTGCTCTTCGACAAAAATGAAACCAATATTTCAACCATTCTCGAACGATAATAACGCTATTACGGGACGTGGAAAAAATCAATTTCATTTCCAGAAGTTTTCTCTCCGCGTCCGACACGACTTCTGACTAAATCAATTTAACATGATCCTAGCAGTCGTGCGTCCGCTCCTGCATTTTTCATGGAAATCGTTGGCCACTGCAGGAAAGCAGGAACCGCAACTTCAACAAATCCTCTCTCGTCTCTTCTTCTTCTTGGGGAAACCTGTAATCACCGTGGTATTATTTAGAATATTCATGCAGATCATGCGTGCTCGCATCAACGGCCAGAGGACAGCTTTTTGCATAGTTCCCGAGGAAGTTTTCAGTGTATCGTAGGAAGTTGATGAAGAATCACCGAGTGCAGTTGAATGAAGTACTGGTTGTGAAAGTGGCAAAGATTCGTTCATAATGGAATTAGAGGAATCATGGGGCGGCGGGATTTAGAAATGAAAAGAAACAAAGACGCGGATTCATCAATTTCGTGTGAAATGATATCTCGAAATACAATTAGCCCGTCCGTTAAATATGGGCTCCATTTCGTTGGCATTTGGCCGGACACACCATTCCCAGGTTTACGAAAAGTTTTTTGGTTGGTGTCTACTATTTTTTGCCAAATTTATCAGTACAAATACATGATTACACACTTTAAGACTGACGGCTTCATTGAGACGATCTATAGTTTGAGTATTACGGTGCCGTACACTTTGTTGATCGGTAAATTAGTTCTTGCTTGGATTAATCACGGGTGAGTGAGGCATATACTATCGTGGAATCGTAATCTATACTCGTTATAGCCTCTAGACAACAGCAATTACTCATCTTCATATATGTACATATTTCTGTTCTAATAACGTGATAATGTAGCTTCCAGTCAAATGAATGAGAAATCATTTTTTATAATTTTATTGACAAAATTGCTGATACTTAAAACACATGTAGACGTTGTGTCATACTTTTTCGACCAATAGTTTTCGTTGTGCCAGATGCAGAGTGAAATATTATTATTCTATAATATTCATTATCACATTCTATCATCGAACAGAAATATAAAGATTCGTATTATCATTCTTTGCGAATTTAAACTGTGTTTGCCGACGGTCATAAATATCCTCCCTTTGTTTCACTCTATTAAGAAATATGGGACACTCTTCAAAAGAAGCAGCTCTTTTATAATAAGGTAGAAATAAAGTAATATTTATGTTCACTCGTCCCAAAATTCTAAAGTGAAGTTTAAAATATAAAAATTCAATGGTTCTTCAAATGGAAAGCAAATATTTTAAACACTAATCTTGTTGATAGACTACACCCGAGAATATTAAAGTTTATAGAAATAGAGTATGTGGAACCCCACCTGAGTAATTATGCTATTATTTCTCACACCTGTGTAACAGAGAGTTAAACGGGGAAGGAGCTTTGCAATATGATCTATTATTTCAAAGGAACTGAGTAATGTTTGTGTTTAACATCGTCTGCTTAAAATTACCATCACGAGTTTGGCTTGATGTTTTGTGGCAAGGGATTAATAATTTTGTTTATAGCGTGCTACGTGAAATCATATCAACGATGGAGGATGATTGCGCGAAGTATGCGGCGTTCGACAGGAATAATGTGATATCGAAAACGGCGAATCTTTCATTCCGCTTAACTAGTGCAATTCCGGCGCTCTTGATGGTATCTGTGAGTTGTAACGCAGTCGGCGCTCTCGCGATACCACAATCGAACGATTCGAGTGCTCGGCAATTTCTCATGAACATGGATTTGCCGTTTGACACCAATCAATCGCCAACTTACGAGCTCGTAGTAGCTGGGCAGATTATTTTCCAAGTCATATCGGGATTTACCTTCAGCATGATCAGTTCTTTTCTTGTGATGACGGTAAGTGCGAACAATTGCGCCGGAGCGAACGTTCTGCGATCTTGAGGGGGCCTTCTACTGTAATAGCAAAATATGTCTGCGAAAGGTTTTGTTTAAATTCGTAAGAATAACGAAGTTATAAATGTTTGACGATCCCAGCTCTCATTGTGTATAACTGATAGTGTAACCATTAAACAAATTGTGTAAACATAATTACTGCTTTTAGATACTTCACGCGGGATGTGTCATCGATATACTGTGCTATATAATAACGCATATATCTTCTCAGAATGAAGGACAATTTCGATTCGTTGCGATGAGACATCAAGAAATCATTCAGTTTACACAACGAATTGAACAACTGTTTACGTACATAGCTCTTGGCCAACTCCTGACGAACACGCTAATTATATGCTGTCTTGGATTCCTTATCATAACAGTAATTGATACTGATTTCATAATTTTTATGCACAAAATTATGTGTCGATATATTAGGTCATCATTCAAGGCATACTATGTTTCATTAATACTATTGGAATGCGAACTATGAAAGCATCGAAATCGTAATATAATCTGATACACATTTTTCCCCATTTTTTACACGTACTTGAAACAGTAAGAACAATAAATTGAATTAATTGTAAGTTAAATTAGATTCAATTAATATATGAAATGATAACCTTATACTTTAAGACGATATACATATAACCTTCCATACTCAACGTCTCATAACGTTGATAATATTGAATTAAAATTAATAGCCTAGATGTATGTTACTTGAAATAGGGGTATTGATTTATTCATGTATATAAAATGAAGTTAATTAACAGCAAGGATCAGCCCTGGTTGATACTGTACAATTCATCAGTACATATTGGCGAAGCAGTGACAATCAAATAGATCGTTCCTCGCAGAGATTAATGATTAATTTGACCAATTGGCATTACCTGGATTACAGGTGCACCCGCGACATTGACAATTCTTACAATAGGATCGATTTGAAATGTTCAGCGTATTTTCCTATAGAATATAAACTAAACTTAACGACAAGAAGAGCAATTACATTTCGTAGAATTGTTCTAAATAACTCCCACTCGAATTGACAATGATTTTTATTTAATTTTTTATTGTACACATATTTTTCTTTTAAATGTATGAACTTGTACCTAAGACAGTTTGCATGTGATTTTATGGAAATAATTCGTCAAATGAACATGATTCTCTGTTTAAGGCATTACAGATTGAAAATGGACTTCCCTTGATTCTAAAGTCTTCTGTCTACTATGTCGCAATTTGTATGGAAATATTTGTGTACTGTTTCGCTGGGGAGTACCTCAATAGTAAGGTAATTAATTTTTTCGAAAGAAACTGTTTTATCAACTATCAAAATGTTAATTTACCTTCCAGAGCAAGATGATTGTCGATGCATTATACAAAACGTCTTGGTACGACCTGCAGTCAACTACCAGTCGAAGTTTAGTACTTTTAATTCTAAAATCTCAGAAGGGATTGCCGCTCACTTTCGGAAAGTTTTCATCTCTCAGTTTGGAATGTTTTGCAAACGTAAGGTCCTTCTAGTTTAATTATAGCTTCACGGATCGTTCATTGTAAATAGTCCTGTTACTACCGCAGATTTCGAATCTTTATGCAAAAGAATAATTATCTAAGTCAGTCGCAAGGCACTAGAACCTACGAAAAATTGGTTTCCTTCTTCGATAATTGTAATAAATTACAAATAATTGCTGTTACATTTTTCTAATGTTTTTACTGTTTTATATTTTATCAATTCATTTTTCTTCTAAATACATGATATCCACAGTCTAATTATCATACAGATAAAGTGTAAATAGCTTCTAAATTAGCTTTAGTAATTTTGATTTTCATGTTCGCAGATTATGAAAGCTTCGGCGTCTTACATGTCTGTACTTCTCGCGATGTCCTGAAAATTCCAATTCGTGTGTTATCCATTCCTAGTTTGGTTTTAGAATTTAGAGGAGATTTAGCTGGTTATTCTAAATAAAATGGTTGTACATTTATACGTTTCTTCTAACGTTTTCTTCCCGAATAAACAGATGCGAGAAGAGAAGAACTTCTGAAGAAGAAGAGAATTAATTGCTTCGTTTATTTAAACCTAGTTGATTCTATAGAACCGAATAGGTGTCCAATGATTATAGGACAGTAGAATAATGGAGAAATAAAAACACCGGGTTCTCTTGCCTATCGAAATTGGCCGGATTTGCCAGTGATCTGAACATAATCTGCGACTAAAACGTGACTCGGCGTTAGAAAATTAGCCGAAAATTGTGCGTTGAGTCAGATGTCCCAATAGGTTGAACGAGTAGGGGTTGGTTTCCGCTTCGCTCGCAATTTCAACCCTCGTTTGTTCGCACCCGGTCGCATGATCAAGCCAGATGGGCCGGAAGAGATCAAGTTGGCACGGATCTGGGATTGCTTATCAAGATAATCTTCGTATCTCAGCTTTTCATGAAACGAAGAGCTGATACTTACAAACCTCTGTCCCAACATGCATCGTTTGGCGAATTAAAGGTATGTCGAACTGAAGCATCATTAAATTTGAAACACGTTCCCTGCGATATCCGATTACGTACAGATACGAGCAAAAGTATTGGCGCAACTAACTTATAATTAATCACTGAATCTTGATGTGAATTAATCAAAATCAGTTTCTTCATTATTTAAAAGACATTTTATCATCTATCAGATAAAAATTTATTTCTGGAATAGGGAAAATGATACGCTTTTTTTTTGTTAATTCAACTATGCATTCATTTTTAAATACCTTTTTTGTTGCGACTTTTTTCCAAAATTCGGTTGCATTCATCTAAATACATGATTGTTGATATCAAGAAGCTGGAACGGGTACGGTGGAATTTCAATATGATTTGTCTTTTAATTACCAAGAAAAAGAACGCCATGATTTTCAGAAATTCGCGAAAATTTGCCTTTTAACGTTAAAAACTGGAGAGACTCAGGAACCATGAAGTCCCCGTCGGCTAACGTAAGAATCGTCGCGGTTCGTTTCGCGTCGTATTAGTTCAATGCACACCGGATCAGTTGACATTGGCGCGAGCATGTTCGATAATCAATTTCCTGGTGCTCGTTTTTCCTGTGTTTACTGTTTACCGGCTCGTCTCGCCGAATGCTCGTTTGTGCAGATTAGTGAGACGATGGACGGGGAAGGGGAACGATGGGACGAAATTAGGCAAATACCACGTGTCGAATGGTTGGCAGCAACTTTTTGAAGTTCGGATGCAGTGCGATTTTCTGGGGAATCCGGCGCATCGGTTGCACCGGCGCGGCGCGGTGCAGTGTCCTTCAGACCGAAGAGTTTACTGACATTTTGGTATAACTTTCAAACATATGAAAAAATAATTGTTCATTGATTGTATACAATTTGAAATAATTTATGTTTGTCTAATAGCCATTTCTTAATTTTGTTTCGATTTTTGTTATCTTAAAACAGTATTCAATCTTCATTGTATTTGGTTGTCCCAACAGCTCTTTTCGTATATGAGCACTTGATATTTAGATTAGACAACGTGGATTTTTTTTATTAATGTTCTATGAGCGTTTGATATTGTTAGTTAAGCCTTCAGCTAAAATATCTGTTTAATTTTCCATTCTTTATTTTGAAGGTCCATGGATCTTTGGGAAGCGATACGAATTGATTAGGCATCGATTCGAGAAGGCTGCCTTTTTGACAAAATGTCAGTGAATTCTTCGATTCGGAGGGTCGCACGGCGTGGCAGCGATGGCAGCGTGGCGGCGCGACGACTTCCCCGGGCCGAGCGAATTGGTCTCCATGGAAACCACCCCAAAGCCAATCTGGGGTGCATTCGTACGTACATTTACCCTTGTCGAGGCGCGTCTGCAGCACCCCCCTCGTCGTCCCCCGTCCCCTCCATAAACTTGCTGAACCCCCTTTGCAGCCCCGCGCCCTCCCTCTGTATTGTCCCTGGCCCTCTCTTTCGCCCTGTCTCAGGCTATCTTTCTCTCTTTGACCTCCACCATCTTGCCTCCCCTTTTATGTGTTTCTTCGCGCCTTTTCGTACTCGGCCATAATCTTCGTAGCTGCTTCATTCCTTTATCTCCATAACCTTCGTTTCCTCCTCCGTTCCGTTCGCTTTATTTCACTTTGCCCGACACTAACAAGCCGCCAAGGGCTCTCTCGACGTTTTCGGTCCATTCTCGATTTTTCGTTTGTTTGCGATTATTTTGTTGTTGCTCGTCGTTGACTCTCGCCAGCGCAGCGCAGCGCCGCGCCGCGCCGCGCCGTGCTTCGGTTGATTCACCGGGATTTGTTCGCTTGTTTGGCTGTGTCCTCGGTGTGTACGGTGGAATTACTGCGAGCCAAAAATGTGCTCGAATTAGCATGCTGTGGTTTTGTTGGTTCCTTTGCGCCGTTCTGTGATATCAACGGTTGGTTCACTGCCGTTTTGTTCCGTTGCTACGCGAGTTTCTTAATTCAAGACTCCTCGTAGAAAACGATGGGAGAAGTTGAACGTTTTGTTTCGTCGGTAAGTCTACGTGCCAATGGTAATAGCGCACTAGAGAATTTTTTGCCGAGAAATGAAAATTATACCGTGAAATTCATTTCCACAAAATTGCATTGAAAATGTCTTTTTTTGAAACTGAAGCAGACATTCTGGTAGCTACACTGGCGACGTTTAGGTGGACCAGCCTGTAGCGTTGGTGTAAATATAGTTTTTATTGTACGACGCATGTTGCTACGGAATTCGCGTTTCTAAAAAATGGTGCGGAACAATTCAAATTTGCATGAAAGCTCGCAGTCCACCGCGCCGGCAACGCACGCGCGCATACTGATTGCTACATAGCGAAAAGACCCGTCAGAGAAGGGAGGTTAATGTCTTTGCCTTTTAGTGACCTTTCACTTGCTCAGCTTTTTCGTGTCAACGAGCGAACGGGCAATTGCTCCGAGCCTTTCCTGTTCCACGGGAATTTGAATCTTGTTATTCGACAACCCTTCCTAGTAAAGTTGTACTCTTCTGTCACGTTTCGAAGGGCTTTTAAGTTCAGACGTTATCCGAGGCTCGACGAGTGTTTGTTGTTCCCAACTTTATTAATACTGACTTGTGAAACAGCCAAATCGAACATTCCGAAGCCGTTTCGACGAAATTGAATTTCTTTACGAAATTCGCAAACATTTGCCTAACCAAATAACAATAAGTCGCTGTAGTATTGAACGCTGACCTTGCGACGACCGCGTGGTATTTTAGAAGCGCACGGAAATCGTTTAAAACATTATTATGAAGCTTCTAATTTTCATAAAATTACGGAGTGATAAAAATATCTTGGAAATATCAGTCCATTAACTTTAATTCAAGAAAAGATTAACTGTCACAACTTCGGTCCAACTAATTTAAAAAAATCATTTTAGAGAACAATTTTACAGAAATAACTATTCAAAATTTTCATAATTATATTCTTGGTTCTTCGAGGCATCCTGAAATATTAATGAAAACGCTCTGCACATGTCTGGAAATTTGATAGAAGGTTTTCCCATTAAGATGCGTTCGTATGAAACTCATTTAGCAGTGACATTGTTCTTTGTGTTTAAATGCGAACGTAATAGAATCTGTTTATACCGAGTTTACTCCCTCGCAAGTATTAAAATGCATTTTCATCTCAAAGAAATCGCGCTTTTACTCATTTCAAACCTACAGGAAGTTTCTTAATATTTTCTGCTCGAAGTATTCCATCCCATAAAGCACCCGGTGTGTTGTAAACGCACAACAAAACGAAATTTATGAAGTAAAAGGAATTTTGTTACTTCGGGGAGGTGGAACATATTGTGCATATTGAAACTAGACGCGAGTGTAATAGCAACAGCAATTAAAAAGAAATGCAATTATGCCTTCTATACTGCAGAATTTGCTTCGTGCACGGGAATTTTTAAAATTGATTCTGTCGAACGCTAATTTTGTTTGTCAACTTCGAGCTGATAGTTTGACGTTTTGAAGTAAAAATCTGCAATGTAATTGCAATAATTGTAATTAATCTGAAGATTCTTATATTTTTTTAGGCCTGTCCATTTTTCTACACCAATCGACTAGGATGAAATTTTGGACACAGTTGAACTGGCACAAATCGTCCACAAAACGTATTTTTAAGAGTCCTAAATGAAAATTGTCACCAATTAGAAATTTTTAAAAATTTCTTTTGCACGTCATCCACTAATTCTTTAGACTTTTAAAAAAGAACCATTTTTCTACACCAATGGACTAGGATGAAATTTTGGACAAAGGTGAACTGGGACAAATCGTCCACAAAACGTATTTTTAAGAGTCCTAAATGAAAATTGTCACCAATTAGAAATTTAAAAAAATTTCTTTTGCACATCATCCACTAATTCTTCAGACTTCTAAAAAAGAGCCATTTTTCTACACCAATCGACTAGGATGAAATTTTGGAAAAAGTGGAACTGGCACAAATCGTCTACAAAATGTATTTACAAAAGTCCTAAATGAAAATTGTCACCAATTAGAAATTTTAAAAAATTTCTGTTGCCCATCATCCACTAATTCTTCAGACTTGTAAAAAAAGCCATTTTTCTACACCAATCGACTAGGATCAAATTTTGGAAAAAGTGGAACTGGCACAAATCGTGCACAAAATGTATTTTCAAAAGTCCTAAATTAAAATTGTCACCAATTAGAAAAAAAAATTTCTTTTACACATCATCCACTAATTCTTCAGACTTCTAAAAAAGAACCGAAGTCGTTCGGTCATAATCAAAATATCAATTGTAGCAATTGTACGTTTAAATAATGATTGAAACGAAAAGAGCACCGAAAAATCAGCAATTTTGGCAGCAGTTTGCATGCAGCAGTCCAAATATATATAATATATACATATGTATGTTGAACAGCGTGATTGTTAAACGCGTTGCGTTCGCATTCGGCTTGTTGTTTGTTTTCTGATGGAACTGCATTTACGCCCGAACGAAAATTACGGATCCGACGACCGATCTGAATTTCGATTTTGCTACAATGCCCCCAATCGTCTCTCAAACTAACCGATGAAGAGACTGTGGCCAAGATTAGTCGCTCTACTTCACCCTTGCAATTTCGGTGGAATTTGCATACGAATCACGGCAACGCGCTGCGAAATGAGGCTCTGTTGCTGTCGATCGTTGTGTACCGAAGGCAACCGTCGAAGGAAGGACAGATCATCCATCCAAGGATAGATCCGAGGCTAATGAGCTGCGGATATCTCGCGATCTGGTTACCACGCGTCAAGTTGGTGGCTAATCAACATTAGTCTATTAGATAATTTACCATGCGACTGGCTCCACTTTCATCAACGGGAAATTCTTTTGCGTCTGATTGTGTGATGTGTCTGATGCCGGACAAGATAAACAAGATTAATAAATCGATGAAGCTTCATTCTCGGGAAGATTGAGTTTCAAGTAGAATAGGTCAGCCATGAACAGACATATTAGACGATAGTTATTCATGTAAGTATAATGACTATAATTTTACAAAATGTATATGATTTACTAATTAATCATAGACATTTTAGTTGAAATCTTTAAAGAGTTGTAAGATGTACTGAAACTTTATTACTACAACTTAAAGTTGCAGTAATACTTATTTCTGTAAAAATATTCTCGGAATAATTCATAAGTTTATACGTTCTTTGTTGGAAGTTTGTATTTTTCCACTCGCCGCAGTAATGTTCCGTTTATTTTTACAATCTTCTCATTTAGTACTCACTGTACGTGTCTTGTCTCTCGCGCTTGGTTTCTTGTCTCCACTCCCCTTTTTTCACTTTTTTATCTGTTTTCAGTATGTATGGACAGGGAGACAGGAAGAAAAAGAATGCAACAAACTCTCGCCTCTGCCTATGTATATTGTGTAGAATACGGAAGAAAATACAGAAAACGTGCATTCTACATTTATGCACGGCGCTTCCTTTGTGGCGAGGTACGGATGTCAGGTCATATGACCCATGTCAAAGATTATTGCAAAATTTCGAAATTACTCCACTAATACTTGTCATATAAAAACTACAGTTTTTACATTCAATGTAAACATTATTTTAACTTTCCGTAGAATTGATTTCATTGCGCTCTCTCGAGAATTGAACAAATGCATAATATCTGCAGTTGATTGCAGTTTGCTAAAATTTATACACGTGAATATTTCCATTTTCCAATTAATTTCCGATTGCATCCACAAAACTTTGTTTCGTGTAATTTTCTCGTTAGATATCTCTGCATCCAATAATGCATCAATGTAACCGTTATCAATATTCCCAATGAAACTAATAAATTTATAACTTTCGCAACGGTGGTCGAGAATAAACGAAACGCCCCGTGTAATAGAATGCGGCTGCAGCGAAATTGTCTTCTATGTGGACACATATGTATAAATATTTCGCGACGTCTCGAAGAAAATATTATTTAAACAGTGGGGGAACGTCACGAGCTTCGACCCTCGATGCGAGAGCATATAAAGTCGTTATTGTAATTTTATTCAGTTCCACTTTGAAATTCTGCAATTCCTGGATTTATGAAATATAAAAATATTGCTTCTCGGAGGGGTTACTGCCACCCCCTACTGTTTTTCGCCCCTACCTTCAAATAGAAAAGGATAATGCTAGCAGTATATGAGTTTCGTGACATAAGCCACTTTTATGCAGCAGCATTCTGGCCATTATGTTTTTACATCGCATTATGTAAGATGGGGCAATGAAAATTACGACTTTGAGTACCTCTAGCTTACATGTAAATGTAACGCGTTCCACCTAACCCTTCTGTGTTCTGCCCTTTTTCGACCCACTCAAGTTCTTATTCATCTATTAATCTTTTTATATATTTTTATTTAATATTTCTTCTGTCGTTAATTATTTCGTAGATGAAAAAACAACATATATATCGTATGCCCATTGGCTAAATATTGATAACAAAAGAATAACATTTTTTCTGAAAATTTCTTTGAAATTTACAAATATTTTAAGTTAAATGACTAATTATTACATTTCTGCAACGAGTATACACGTATCCGATACATAAAACGTTATTGCGAATTCCGCTTCATGCAACTCGATATCAAAACTGCAGCATAGAATGGTTTGGTGCAAAAACAGAGGATGTAAAAGGTGTAAAGGAAATGATAAAAATTCGGTTTCCATTTGCGAACGCCGCGCCGACCCGTAAAAGGCTGAATAAGATACAGTGTAAATTTCCGTGATTCACGGTGCGCACCCGTGGACCGTTGATAGAAGCGCGAGGTGTAAATCAACGGACAAGTTTCCCGCGAAAATGTGAACCGCAGAGGAAAAACTGTTCAGCCACGGGGGCCGGAGACAATAAACAGACGGAAAGCACGGAACGTGTGCGGCGGTAGTTTGTTGCCGGGAATAATAAGTGCTTGCCTGCCATGCGTTTCATTTTTGTTGCCGCGCCGCCCGTGCATTCATTTCCTGATGAAACACCACTAACGAACCATAGGTGGCGTCCCGAGGGCGTTTAACTCTTAATTTTTCAAACATTGCCAAACGTCTCCGGGGAATCGAGTGCGTGAAAAGCCCCGCGGAACTGCATCGTGTTCATATTTCACTGCCTGATCTCGAACGGATAAACTAGTCATGATTATAGTCATCACACCGCCGCGTTAGCTTCGTTTGCGGCTCTCTCTTCATCGAAGCTTGGCCAAACGTATTAATACGGCGCTATACAGTTTGCTTAATACGTTCACAGTCTCGTATCTGCATAGTCGTGAAGATTTTGTATAAAAATTTATATATATTATAATACCATTTTGAGAGAGCCTGTAGAGATATGGAACAAAATAGTTTACGAAACTTCAGAGTCGTTTTTTAAGAGAACGGTTGACTCGAGATTCTTAGTTCCTTTGAGACTTTTCTTCCTCACGGTGAGTACTATACGTTGCAATAAAAAAATGATTTGACCTTGACGAAAAGGGTCAAGGTCAAGTTTGAAAAAATTGCAATTTGTTTAAATTGTGGAGAAAATAGTAATTCTTTCAGACTACATGTAGTGAATTTTATCTGGAGTGCATAATATCAATATTCTTACGGCTCTTCGTGAATGCTTTACATCGTTTAATGACTTCGAACATTTTGTCCATATATTCGGCAACAATGTTTTATGAATATCTTGCATAGACTGATCTATTTCTCATAAAAATCTTCCACACAAAAGATTATAACAGTTTCATAAATAAAAGTATGGATTCGAAGCTTGGACGAAACGTATTGAAAATTAAACGGGAATTTCGGAATATGATTGCTAATAAATTTTCGTTGCCCTCCCACAATTCGCCTCTCGTGCTAGCCTCGATTGGCCATCGCTCGACTCCCATGGCCTTATTTTAATGAAGTTACCATCGCCGCACATCCCTGTCGCATGTCGCCACGATAAATATTCCGGAGCAGATAATGCCACGCTGTTATCAAGTGATATTAAATTATTTGAAAATCATAGTGGAACGATAATGGTAGAGGTAGATGGGCAACGTATCGCCACCTGACCGGTGCGCTCGCGGGAAATTGTTAGGAAGGCGTCGAGAAAATTAACTAAATACGCTGGCGATTGGAACGGGGTGCAGCGGAGACCATAAGTTCATCGACGACCTTCGCAAAATAGAAAATAACCTATTCAATTAAAACGTGCAGGTAAATAATTATTAATCGCGTTGGAAGTATAATAAAATATCGATCGTTTTGATTAAACAATCTATACGAGTTGCAAGTAGAATTCTTTACGAATTTTGTTATCCAATAATGCAAAAAACAACTGAGCTGGCATTGACACGTTTGGAGAGTAGATTATTTATAAATATTTCTGAAAAATGGTAATCATACCGTTAGTGGACACTATGTTTCCTAGCCTCAAGAAGACAAACACTGTTACGGAACCTTTCATCCATTAGCAACCGGGATTGCGGTTCCGCGTGATCGCTGCTGTAAAATTTAGGGATGCATTTGCAAATAGACAGATACATATTTAATCTGCGTAGCAGTTGCAGCCTGCGAAACTCGGCCAGGGGTCGAGCTGAATAATTTTTCGAAAAACGTCTGCAGCAAGCTCTATAATCCTCGGACGGGGATCAGTGATTTAGCTATTGTTGCAACCCCGTTGTCGCGTGCCGGTTGCGTGTGTACTGGCCCCCACGCCTTCGGTGGCTGTTATGGTAATTTCTGTGCAGCTCCCCAGGCCGCAAGACTGTAGCTGAAGCACGTTGCGCAAGAATGACGCGATGAATACGATTTCCAGCGCCCATTGTTGCAGCTCGAGCTGCCGTGAAAACATTAGGGCTCCTGGATATGAATATAGTTGTTGCGCCGGCTCCAGATAGGTACAAAGAAGGGATTTCTATTCGAGCATTTTCCAGCAGTCTGATACGATAAAAACCGGCCGCGAATATTTTTCCTTATTCATTATTATAAAGGGTCATCAAATAAAGGCTATAGGAACATGTTTATATTGAAGTAAAAACATGACGGTATAATAAGATGTCAATGTAATTTTTTTCATTTTTTATTTATTGATATAAGCCATTACGTTTTAAAAATAATTTCATTTTAATGACCGCCCGCGTGGACTCTTCTTTGAAAAAACTAAAGCAGGTTTAAAAATAAGGTAACAAAGATGTATGTATAATTAATGAGGAAATTACTATACAACCATGACAACTTTCATCGTAATCCAAAATAAGAATTCTCTTAACCTCTTCAAGAATCTACATGTAATTCTGGTTTCATGTAATAGTATTAGCGTAATGGTATTACGATTAGCCACGTAACATAATGGTAATTCACGTGAAACATTATCAAAAGTACCGTAGCGAATTTGAGAAAATATTACATTTGCATAGTTTTCGAACCGCCACAAACAGTGCGAGAAGGATCAATTATGCAAATCTTTAAGAGGGGCTGTCTTTTCATTGACCCGTAACTGTCGATAAAAGCAGAAACCATTTGATTGAAATAAAAGTTTCAGATAAAAGTTGATCTGTAAATTGTAATTTCAAAAATAATTTCATTTTCATAAAAATTCAGGTCACGATTGATATTTTCTAATACACACTCGTTGCTCTACGATACTGTAGCTAACGTCAGGACAAATTCAATGACCTACTAGATGACGATCTTGAACCTACTATCGAACCTCGAAGTTGTTAAAATACTTTTTTTTTAAACATCCCACGGTGTATCCCAACGTAATCCGTTATGGGAGGTCTACAGGTTCCGAAATTTTCCGCGGCGTTGTTTCGAATGTTTTCCATCGATTCCATGATCTCGATGTCGCGTCGGCCCGCCGCGCCACGCCGCGCCGCGCCGGAAGCGGCAATAGAAAGCAACGACAGGATTAAGCGTTTAACGCGATCCTATCGAAAGTTCGACACACCTGGTATTATCACAGAACCACTACAGATCTTGGGGACTCGTCTGGGAGCTCGTGTGTGCATGTGTAACCTCTAATGGCAGATGGCATGGGGTCCGTGTGACGAGCAGCTGCAGCCGACGAAGAGAGTCAAAGGCACGAAGGGGGAAGAAAGATGGCGAAACACAGAAAGAGGGGAAAAAGGGCCATGGAACGTACTCGTGTTCGCGAGGACCAGTCAACCCCTCTGCTCCATGTCGAAAAAAAGCCCTTGATGCGTGACCTTACTGTCCAAAAAACGACACGGTGAAAAAGGAATCCGAGGGAAGTGGGACGCGTCATCACCTTAATGATGACCCGGCCTCGGAAGAGGTCACCGGAAATGAGCAGTCGCCCTGTGTACCAGATACATGGAAATGGTTTGTCATTTTTGTACCTAGCTTTCACCGACCGCGGCAACCGAGCTGGGTCGACCTTTCACCCTATTATTAGCACCTTTATCCTGTTCGTTGTGTTTTATAAAGCTTCTGTCATTTATACAGGATCAGGAGAATTTGAACTTTAAAGTTTAAAATTGGAGTAATTGGAAGATACAATTAGACAGTAGATTTTTATTTTAAAGAAAAATTGTCTGCATTAATTGCAAGACGGAAGCTACATAGACATTTGCCTCTATTCTATATCAATGAATTAATTAATGAATTATATTCGTTAAATACATCAACACTTATCTCTGTTTTGATTAAAGAAATGAAATTCTTAATTGGATTATCGAAATGAATAGCATTTCTCTATTATGATCATTAATTTTGTCTTGTTTATTTAGAGTGATTTATTTATTATATGTGTTTAGTTATGTACGACATGGTACGTTAATTTATAGAAATTAGAATAAATTGAGACAAAAGTGAAATATAGGTGACGTTAATGTTTGTTAATATAAATTTCTCTTGTATATCATGAATTTACAAATGTCACATGTATATGCATAAATGCCGGCAGTCTTGTTTTATATTGCAATTGTAATGTCGATAGATTTGCATTTATTCATTGATGAAGGTCGCATAAACCTTGCGGCTATTAGCGACCATGTTTGCTAATATGGGCAGTAATTAGATTAATTAGAGAATATTAATTACTATCAATATTGATTTTAATGCGTTCAGTTACCTAGTGAGTTGAAATTACTGTTTACGAACGTTCTCATATTTTATTGTAGTTATATTAAAAGATGTTCATCTCATATGCATACATAATGGTATATATTTATTTCCATTTTTGGTATAATTTTAGTTTGTTTCCCAGATTTCAGGTGACATTTCAAAAATTAGAAATAATCGAAGTCTTTCGAAAAAATACGAAACAAGTATTTTTACGCTTATTACAATTATATTTAGTATTAATTGAATTATAGTTTACAAGATTCTAGTTATTCCGATTCTATTACCGCGACGGCTGAGGTAAATTATATCATTTATTAATTTACAGTTCAATTTTCCATGACGAATATATTGCAACTACATCGTAGAGAATTTCCTGTACATTGTTCATATAAATAATTATAATTCATGTCGAGTTGATGCATTCGCTATCATCATTTATTTCGCTAACTGTCTTTATAGTTGTAATATTTTATTAAATGCAATGTATTCCTTTTATGAAACTACACAAAGCCTTTCATCTGCATGGAAGGATGTAATTCTTTTATGAATATTTTCAACAGATACGAATTATTTATATTCCTTGCGATTCTATAAAAAAATATGTAACACAAACTACATTTCATCTAATGTCTTTGCACAATTTTTAAATGAAGAAAATCCACCGTCTCTTTTTATTTCTCTCACAATTTAATCTCCCTTGTTAACATTAATGAATTCGAAGATATCTCTCTCATTCTAATCTTATTACTTGCTTGGTCTTCTGCCAAGAGTACTCCAACACTTTTATCCTAATTAAGCGCATTGCTGCAGATTGCGACTATCCAGTAATAAGTCAATTTGAGAATAAGTTATTTCAAAAAGGTCTTACTTATTGTTTCTATTAATCTATGAACAAAATTTTACAAAATCAAATCACAAATCTTAATATTACTACCTGATAAGACAGTGTACGTAGAACTAATTCTAAAGTAGACCTTTGTACAAAATTATATTTTTCTGCATCAAGAAACAGGAATTGCATAACAATTTATTCGTTCTCCGATCACAATGAAAGACGCAATCGCAATTTAAAATAACAAATAATATAACAGTATATTCTTAGTTGTCTCGCAAGACCCTTGGACACCTAAGCGTGAAATATGGAATCGACATCGGCAATTTCAAGGTATCTATGAGCCGACTCAACTAAATGGTCCAGCGATTACCGTAAATCGCGTGCCTTTTGATCCGACCGTACACAGCTGATACAACACAGTTTTACAATAGACGAAAACGGGGCCCGCTGACATCTACAGTTACGATCGGCCGATCATCCGCGTCATTTAGTCTCGAAAGTCTGAAGTGGCTGGAGCGGTAGCAGTCGCGGTACCGGCAACACTATACATATAGTGACAGCAGCTGCAGAGTCCTCTTGCCGGAGCAGCTGTTCTGTCTTGCCACTCCCGAATCAGGATCCGAGTTCTAGTTTCAGTTCGGTTCTGGTTTTTCGTCGCGTCTCGCGCCATATGGATGGGTTCGTTTCAAGTGGAGCCGAAAAATTCCACGAAGTGGCTTCTTCAAATCAAATTACCGTTTCCACCATTTGTTTTCGACTTTTTCGGCAACGCTGCACTTTCAAGTATTCTCGTTTGCACGGTGCTTCCGACCTTTATCGATTCTTGAACGCTAGGCGCGTTCGATAACAATCAAAGTTTTGTCTGTAATCGACAATAACGCTATTTTCGGGCGGAATTGATTTTGTCATTGTTCTGCGAGCTTTCTGAAATTTTCTAGCTGACAAATTCAACTTGTATATTTGCATTTCAATACTTCGTAAAATCAACGAGAACGGTTTTTCTTTCTCTGAAAATGTATTGTTTTCATACGATTCGATCAGCCACGGTAGCTTCAGCAAGTTACACGAGTTCCCCCCGCGATGCAACAGCTCGAGACTGAATCTCTCCATGGTTACACAATAAAAATCTGAATTTGCATAAACCTAGTGCTCAAGTCTACGCATAATACTTCCCGACGGAATAATTATCTCCCTGGGCGTCTGTCTGGCAGTTGTAGGGAGCGGAATGGTTGTTCCGGGTTTCCAAGGATTCAGTGCACCTAGGCGTTCATATAAAAATCGATTGCTCCAATCTACAATTTACACATTGTGTAATCTACACATTGTTCATACTGTGAAATAGATCTTGCCTCTTAGTACATGAAAAATAAACGTAAATTTTTGTCTCCCTGCAAGTGGTTTTAACAATTCGATCACCCAAAATTCATGTCTCTGTTAATTACACATTAATTACAAACAGACCGGTTTTAGGGGTGTTCGAGGTAGAATCTACTTCTGGTATAAAAGGTCCACGACGCAACAGCTCGAGACTGAATCTGTCCATGGTTACCCAATAAAAATCTGGAGATGCATAAACCTAGTGTGCTCAAGTCTACGTATATAACACTTCCCGATGGAATAATTATGACCCTGAGCGTCTGGCAGTTGCAGGGAGCGGAGTGGTTGTCCCGGGTTTCGTCGAAAATGAAGTGTCATTAACGATATTCCTCCCCTCGGGTGCAAGTGGTCCACGATTATATCATATAATACAGCAGGAGGATGATCGCAAAAGCGAGCGCGCGTGCACGTCGTGTGCTGATTGGAACGCGTCAGTACGGACATTTAGGCGAGGGGTGGAAGGAGGGCTTCACAGGGAGGGGAGAGGGCAAGACCAGGGGGGTGATTTGGCCCCTGTGTCGAGGTCTCATTGTGCTCGCCGCCGATTCTCGTCCCGGTGCCAGCTGTTGCTATTTTTTTCTCTCCGTCTCTCTCGATCTCTCGGGTGACGGATCCGCCTCGTCGGAGCTTTTCCCAGAGCTTTTCTTTGTCGAGGATCATCTACACGTTCGTGCCAGTCGATCCGTACCGAAATTAATCAAAAGGGAACGATCGCGAGCACGTGGGCAACCCCTGCCGGCCGCCGCGCCGCGCCGCGCGCCGTACGGGAAACGCAGACGCTTCTCTACGATCAAAATATTAAATAGCGCGACAAACCCTCGGGGGCACCGGCTCCCCAACAATAAGAGGTGGCGGGGTTCTGGGTTTTGAGGGGATATCGAGGGTACCGACGCACGGCCACGTGCCAGCCATGGGAATATAATGCCGCAACGGCCACGTGCCCACCACCTAACGGGTGTGCGCTCAAGAAACGGCCACCGGTTGCTCTCCGAGGAGGGAACATGGCTCCGAGGATAGTTTCTACTTCGAAACTGTTCCAACTTTACGGCACTTGTAGGGGGCGTTCGCCTAATGCCGCACAATGAGCTACAGTGCCCGAAATTTCCATAAAGCCACCATGTTTTTTTGGTAATATCTTATAATTATTTTGTACTTTTCATTTTAGGCATATTGAAAACACATATCTCCATCCATTGAAATATCCGTTGAAATAATAAAAATAATATTTATTTTAAAAAATAAACGTAAATATATAATTTTATATAAAATAAACTGCGAAATTTCTATAAAGCCATATAGTTTTTGAATAAGTAGGTTCAAAATTAACAATAAGTTCTTGTTCATTTCTATATTAATAATTAGTAGAACTGCCATTTCTTCGAATAACTTCGAAAAGAAGATGAGGCATCGACGTGGGATAGATAAATCCTAACATGGTAAAATAAAATTGTAAGGAATAGTATCACTTTTCCAAATCTGCTCAATTTCAACTTACTAATTTTCGTAAATTTATATTTACACATTTGCTTCGGTTTAAAACATTTTTATATTTCAATGTCGAACCAGTATTTCTGTGACTGATTATAACGAACATCCAAAAATAAACGTAAACATTATGAATAATATTGAACGCCTGTCTGTCTAACGCCGCACAGTGAGATATTCGACCCGAAAAGCCCGACATAAATCATAAAAAATTAACCGCATCTCTCAAATTCTAATTTAATATCAATGCTCAATCAATAGAAAGATAGATAAACCCTAAAATGTTCAAATAAAATTGTAAGAAATAGTATCACTTTTCAAAATATGATTGAGTCATAGTTTTGACATGTTGAGACATGTTTGAGACATAGTTTACCCTAATCGACGGGCATAGATGGTAATATCCAAGGAACCTGGAAATCGTCGGTGCTTTTTCAATGCTAGCCATGCAACAAAAGTTTGCTTTCCTTCACCGAGACGGGAATTGTATTGTTCTAGGTAAGATTTAGGTCCACGGAGAAAACATTGTTTCATTTTTCTGCTGCACAGTGCAATCAAACCAACTACACTTTGTCATATTTGCAAACTTAAAACCATGAAAAATTCTAGTTTAATATAAATGTTCAATCAACAGAGAGGTAGATAAACCCTAAAATGATCAAATAAAATTGTAAGGAATAGTAACACTTTTCCAAGTCTACTCAATTTTGCTTCGGTTTAAACCTTTTTTAAAATTTCAATGTTAAACCAGTATTTCTGTGACTACGAACATCCAAACATCCAAAATTAAACGTAATAATCGTTATGAGTAATATTGAACGCCTGTCTGTCTAACGCCGCACAGTGAGCTAGCTATTCGACTCGAAAAGCCCGACTTTAACGCTAGATTGCCCAAGGAAGTCATTTTGACTGCTTTTTAATTTGAATTAGAAAAACAATTATGTATATAATGACACAATTTCTTAGAATTTTGTGACTTTTTGTACAACATATAAATACGTTTATTAATAATTGTAGTTACCTCCCCCCCTCCTTCATTTCCGGTATATATATGTGTGTTATAGCTATATTGCCCAAAAGCAGTCGGTCTTTCTAGTGTTAAACGTATTTCGAAAATTTTGCTCGTACCCCAACATTTTTGTTTCTGGACTTTTTGCATTGGTACACTCATGAAACAACGTTCAAGAAATTTCGTAACACGCGCATCTGGAGCGAGTATGTACATAAATTCTTTTTAATGAATTGTACTGTATATGGTACAATTTTAATGAATTGTACTGTATATGTACGGTATTTAGTACTTTAATTTTTAGGCTGACCGCGTAACGAGCAAGATTCATCGAAATCTATCATTATTACATCTGACCTTATGCACGAATTGTTCAATCATTTTGTCCTGCACAGGAACTATAGCGATCATATATCTCGACCGTGTTCCCTGGAAACTCTGCTATTACGAATCGCGGTGAATTTCTCGGTAGCTAATTTCAAGCAATCAGCAGTTACCCTACATGCACACGTTGGCGGGATTACGCGTCGAGAGCCCATTAAATTCTGATTTGGAATGCGTTTTGTCAAATGCAGAACATTTTGGACAGAATAACTTATCGATTGAAAGCCGTTGATAGGTTTCACTGCGAAGAATTTCCATCGAAATGAACATTTTAGATGAAATTAATAAAACGTGCGATGTCAACGCGATATTTTCAAGAAACTAACACATTCGCAAGGGGACATACCGAAGCGTGAAACTAAAACTTTGGGAAACGATGAATTTCTTAAAAAAATATTTGACACATTTTTTTTATCAGCAATCGACCACATTGAAGGGGTGAAAACAACCCTCGAAGTTGAGGGCCACGCGTATTTAAATAGGTCTTTATATCACCCTTTTATCGTGGTCTGTTGCCGATAAAAAAAATGCGTGTCAAATATTTTTTCGAAAACTGCCTCTCACAGAAATTTCATCAAAATCGGTGATTGACACTTCACACGTGACTTTTTTTTAAACGCAAAATTCTGTTTTATCCGTGTTTTGTATTAGGGTATACATTTTTCAAATACAAATAGTCAGGAAAATAGATTAACATTTAATTTGATGAGAGAGAGAGAGAGATATATGAGATTAGATTTAGATTTTGGTATCTTTTTTAATGATGCTGGGACGAAATTATGTCTGAAATATTAGTAATTCTAATATTCTGCTTATATAAAAAAAATATTCTATATATTTTCCAAAGATTAATGAACACAGTTATACAATTGAAACCTGGTATGTCTGTTGGTGTCATTCTGAAAAATTCTGAAAAATCGCATTAAGCAGATTATAGTTGGACTGGCCGGACAGGTAAAAAGAGGTGTCACGTAGTTACCGGACGTGCGTTTCGAAACCACTTTGACCAACGATTCTGTTTATACTCAATCGAAATTAATTACATAATCCGTCGCGCGTTCACAGATGACGTTACGGAATAATTTCGTTCTGTCCACGGTATAGGAATTGATATAATTAACGAGACGACCTGCGTTTCGTGTACTCGAACACCGAAGCTCGGTCTGCTAAAAAAATATTTGTTCGTCGGGGATGATTCTACATTAACAGATAAGTCGAAATAGGTATGCATAAAACCGCGATAGAAATAGTGTTGAAATTTTGATATAATTTATGATCAAGTTTGACAGTTCGATTGCATCGATCGCAACGAAGATTTTCATCTCGTGGGGAAGCACGTGAATATTTTTCCCGAATTTCACGGCGCCGGTGACTCATCGCGATAACGTGCTAATCGTCTTCCCCCTTGCACTGTTGGTGAATTCTGATATCTCGTCAAACATGCGAGACGATTATCTTTCCTGGAAGGTGTTTACTTCTCGCCGTGCTTGACGGAACTCGACACGGGATTCTCGATTAAATCGATCGACCGTGTCCCGTAATTGATTAGCTTTCATGCGGCGATACTTGAGACTGATGGACGAAACGACGAAAATTTAAGCCGGCCTCTCGATTCTTGGAGTCGGACGAATTGCTAAATATCTGCGACTCGTTCGCGATATGAACGTGAGCGATAAAAAATGTAGTGATTTTCAAATAGCGAAGTATTCAGGCCTTATATATGTATAGTATGGTAGACATTATACTCTTGTGAATTATTCGAGTGACATTTATTCAAAGCGGAAATTTGAGATTTAATAAACAAATGAAAATAACAAGTAATCGAAATTCACATCGCGAATATCAATTTCTTTTACCATTTCTTTCTGTGTGGAAGTACTATAAATTATAATCCGAACGGAATTAATTAATTTTTAGTTTTCAGTTGTCAGGGTACGCAGTAAGTAGGAATATGTAACAAGATTTAGTCAACGGGAATGATTATAATAACGTTCCATATGGTCCTGAGCGATTTCTATTTTCCTTCTACATATGTAAATTTGCACAAATAATGATGTTACTCAAACTAAATCAACTACTTCCCAGTTATTCTTGCCTAGGATGCACAGTGGATAGAAACAATTATAATAATATCCAATGCAGACCGAAACTATCAACATTTTTCTTTCTAAGAAATAGTAAAAACTAGAAATGTTTCGGAAGGAGAATTTCAGTCGTTAATGACTCGGACTCGAGGCCGGCGATTTTGTCTGATTTTGGCATGTAGGATCACCACCTAAAATGCGTGCTACACGTAATTGAACACCCAGTGTACAGACCATCTGTCCGAAAGGGTAGTTTTAAGCTCGGTCAAAGTGCTTTCATGGGTTGGCTACGGCGAGTTATATGTATGTATGCAGGGGAATATATGTAGAGCGCCTACCGCGCGATTCGTGTGCTATCGTTAAACGTTGCTCCCTTTTCTCTTTTAATTTCGTCTTCCTAATCTGATTGTGGTTCGTTTGTACCGCAATGATATGTATACACCGCCGGCGGAAACTTTCCGGCCACTTTTCCTTTTTTTTTTTCAGAAACGCAGTTTAATTCAGCAGAATAAATCGTATATTCTTTGTCCGTGTGTTTCCTTTGTGTGCCACTTCGCTCTCGCTTTAAAGCTCGTTTATATAATCCGTAAATTACACTGTTCCTCTGAGATCGCCTCCACGGAATTCTCAGAGAATGCTAATAGATTTTCTATTATTAACTGCACCTGTACATTTTTAATCGTAATTTTAGTAGAAAAATGAAGCTTTGAAACGATTTTGTAAATCTCGGCTCAAAGTTTACACAAGAATTTTTCTGCGTTCATTAGACGCAATATTTTCATGAAATTATAAGAGTATATAATTAAACATAAATAAATATAGTGTACCGTAAGTACATAATCGTGAAACTGTACGTAAACTATTTAACTTGAAGGGAACATGAGTTTTGACTTACAATAAGCTCGAGAACTAAGAATTTATTCATATATATTTTAAAAATTTAAGAATGGATTAATTATTTACCCAAGGAATATGATTATAGTTTATTTAATTGCAACGACTCTAGTTGTATACAAAAATTAAAGTTCACGTTTTTAAAGACACGACTGCTTGGAAAGTGCGACTTATTGTAAAAGATTGTATTATATTTACAATGAGGTAGGAGCAAGCATGACACACCAGCACGATAAGATGCAAGTGAATGCGAAACAATAGACAATATCGTGTCCTCAAACGCACAAAATATAGCGAGCGCCGCACTAATTGTAAGCTGATAAAACAATTCCGACTGAATAATGGCGGTTGGTAAATGCGTTACCGGTAGTCAATGCTACAAAAAGATTCATTTGTCCCGTGCAACAAAGCGTCAGCTTGACTGTGCGAACCTCGACTTCCTTTCAAGCAGGATTCACACCTAGCGAGCGAACAATTCGTTGGTTTATTTTCTATTTTCGACTCTGCATTAATTATCTTCTAACGAAGAAAGAGCTGGTAAAAGGCAGGGCACAGATTTCATAAAATTGATTAAAAATTCTGCCGATTTAAATAGGGCAATTGTCATATGTATCCTGATGTTTACCTCATTTTTGGACAACTATGCATTCATTTATAATTGACAATCTAAAACGATTACCTTATTTTACCATTTATTATTCGATCCTTTTTTTTCTGAGTATACTTATCATTAGACTGCGGATCTTTATACAAAATAAAAATTTTCTTCGTCAATTACAAGATACAGGATATAGAAGTTTCTTTAATTTTTATTTTCAACTTTCTCAAAAAATGTAAGATTCGCATTCAGCGTTTACCGTATATGTTACTTTAGCTTAGTATAACGATATACACCTCATTGTCAATTGTCAATAGTAAAGTGTTATACTAATGTATGCTATATAAACTATTTAACTATTAAACATATTTAAATTCTTTCAATCTTCCTACCGTCTAGAATTTTAGCCATCCACTTTTGACATAAATGCATAAAATCCACGTATCATTGGATTACGGATTAACGACAAAAATGAGTGGGTGCAATTTGAGAGATTTAGAAAATCTCCCATATTTCGTGTAGCCAATTGAAATTTATCTTATTAGCATCGAATGACTCAAACATATTAAACTTTGGTCAACGTTCACCCCTCGGCTCACCCACGCGGAAACGGGTTCGACGATCGCGTGCAGTTGTCCAAAATCTGATTAAACTCAACAAGTTAGAGAAGTCCGTGCGCGACACGGCTTAGGAGCCATGATTCATCAGTTTTCACGCGGTGGTCCGGACACTGTCGAAGGAAGGGATGCTTAGCCGCTTATCGTGACATCTTCGGAAGGTCAGAGGGATAAGAGAGAGAGAGAGAGAGAGAGAGAGAGAGAGAGAGAGAGAGAGAGGAGAGGAGAGTCGCGGTGTCACGTGGTGAAACAAAGCGAGAAATAGCTGAAGATTCGGCGCGTTTCCTTTGTTCGCTTTCACCCGCTAGTCGGCGCGGCGCGGCGCGGCGCGGCGTCCCGAACTTTCCAGCACGTTGGAGGGGCTCGATTCCGGCATGGCGATGGATCGATACAGCACCAAGGGATAGTGTTATGGGGGTGGCTCGCGCTCGTAATACACGGGGTTGCTACCATTGCCCGATGGTGGAGAGAATGTACGTATACTCCGCTCCACCCCAATGGCAGAGCCAGCGCTAGCACCCCATTCGTCAATCCTTTTCCCTCGTTCTGGAGGCCCCCGCACTCTCTTTGTCCGAGTTCGTTAAACTTCCAGTCGGTCGACGAAACCCTCCAGACTTTTCCGACGCTTTTTCTTGCCGCGACGTCCTCTGCTTAATCTACTACAGCCTCGCGATTTCGCTTTTTAATCCCGCGAACGCCTTGCGAAATCGAGCGCAGCCCGCATCGCATCAGAAAAATGTTGGCTAGAGAGACTTTGACAATTTGACTTTGGGAGATCGAAAGAATTATGACGTTTTAACATATCGACTACCCGTGTCACTCAGATTTCGGCCGAGGAATTATTTATCTAGATTTCAAACATAATTGTTGCGTTCGTAGTGTAGTATTGCTAACGATCTTCGAAGTGCATTCAATGTCCTTTAGTAATCAATATCGCAGATCATGGCTTCTCAGTTTCTGTTTTATCCAATAAATTTCTCTCATTCTATCTAATTTTTCTAGGTTTCGAGTCGACAATTGTATTTTATTTTTAAATTGGTTTTTACTTCTTTCATTATATTTCGTATAAATATTTAGAATAGTATATTATATTAACAGATAAATATGAAACGGGAATACAAAAATAGACATCTCGAATTGAATTCGAATTCAATATACACAGAATAATATAGATTATTATTGAATAACAATGTAATAATTTTCCCATTTAATTAAAAGGAACTTTATCCTTTTGATAGTATACTACAAAAATAGCTTACGTAAACGTCGCACATGTTAGGCTAAAATACTGCAAGTGCAAGCGGTATTATGCGGTTACGTGTTTGTTAGGCTGTCTGACCATATTAAGTGTCTCGCTACTTGAGAGAGCGGATTATGCGATTGTTTACCACTACATTGTTCCCGTCTCATAGTGGAATTTGTTTTCTGTAATTACATTCGAATACATAATTGTAGTGAATGAACGGTAATAATAAAACCTATTTATGTGCAGATTAAAGCGTTAATGCAATAAATGTATTGCACGAAATTAAAAAAAAATTTGTGATTATATAGTTAATGTAAATAAAATGAATTTAGAATGTCTTACTTATACTATCAATTTTCAAAATGCTTCAATGTTTGTATTGTTGTAATAGTAATTTTAGTGATTTCTTGGCTGTAATCTTTAGCCACAATCTTTCTTTCCAAGCACGTTGTCGCAGTAAGATTACAGACTGCATGTTTGAGACATAGTTTGCCCTAATCGACGGGCATAGATGGTAATGTCGAAGAAATCTGGAAATCGTCGGTGGATTTTCAACGCTAGCCGTGCAACGCGAATCTCGATTGCCCTATTAAAATGCTCGGCCCAATGCAATAATGATGCGAAAAGCTAGCTTTCCTCCACCGAGACGGAAATTGTACTGTTCTAGGTAAGATTTAGGTCCACGGAGGTTTCCAACATCGTTGCATTTTTCTGCTGCACAGTGCAATCAAATCAACTACACTTCGTAATATTTGCAAACTTGAAACCATAAAAAATTAACCGCATCTCTCAAATTCTAATTTAATTTCCATGTTCAATTAACAGAGAGATAGATAAACCCTAAAATGATCAAATAAAATTGTAAGGAATAGTATCACTTTTCCAAATCTGCTCAATTTCAACTTACTAATTTTCGGTAATTTATATTTGCTAACACATTTGCTTCGGTTTAAAACATTTTTAAAATTTCAATGTTGAACCGATATTTCGGTGACTGATTATATACGAACTTCCAAAAATAAACGTAATAATTATTATAAGTAATATTGAACGCCTGTCTGCAGGATGGCCCAATTATAAATCATCATCAAAATTAATGTTCATCAGAAATATTGTATCCAATCGATCGTATATTTTATTCGTGATATACAAATATGTACCATTTGAAATTACCAGAACTTCTTCCGTTTAGTGAAATATCGAGGATTTACAACCTATAATTTTTGGCTGATATTTTATTGTTCAACACATGTGCCATTAGCGTCACACGTGTGTGACTCCCACATTTCGCGTGTAGGAAGTCCAATTAATTTATGCACGTTGCTATTTATTGGTGTGTAAATGTTTTTTAAAAATAAAACTTGTAAACGAAATAATACGAACTTTAATCGTAGTAATCGTACTAATCAATTTTATTGTGTTTTTTAGATTTAGATTCGATATTTATGCGTAATCAACCTCAAAAATTGAGAATAAGTATATTATGTAATTAATAATATATAGTAACTTGAGTCTACTAAATAATTGAAAATGTTATGTTGTAGACATTTGTACATATTTCAAAGTTAATCGTAAATCAAAATGTTACAAAAAATTAAATATTGATGACAGTAAAAATAGTATCTCCTACTTAAAAGGAAAAAATAGTATTTATTTATACTACCACAAATCTGATTTGATATTATAAGGATTTAATATAAGCATAACATAATAAACACAACATTTTTATTCTTTTAAAAACAACGAGTAATCTAGTTACAGAATTTGAAGCAAAGCAAAAGCTGTTGTCTGGCCGTCACATTGTTAAGGGGAACAGTATTTGCATTTTTGTCATTAAATTCGCCACGCTTTTCCCGTTTCTCTCATTTGCGATACGAATTCTAACGCTGCTGACAAAGTCAGTGCAATTATCGCGGAACGGGCAACATTGTAGTCTTATTGCGAGAAAAGTAATAGTGCGACGCCATTGTGCTCTAACGCAAACCGTTATCAGTTTTACTGCTCACGGAATATGGGAAGCGGTAAAATATGAGAACGCCCTTAGAAATCGCCGGTGCATTTCCAAGATTTTGTATGGTCCACTCTGATATGCACTTCAGAGGGATTATTCCGGTCGTTTAGCTGGAGATACTGTTTCCTCCGTATTTTTCACCAT
Source organism: Lasioglossum lativentre (assembly GCA_916610255.1). Taxonomy (NCBI): domain Eukaryota; kingdom Metazoa; phylum Arthropoda; class Insecta; order Hymenoptera; family Halictidae; genus Lasioglossum; species Lasioglossum lativentre. The sequence continues at coordinate 18,897,370 of OU744364.1, read as the reverse complement.
GCAACCTCTGCGGAATCCGAACGCCATGGACACTATCGCCGAGCAATAAATACATTTATGACACGTATAATAAACTACACTTTCGATACTATCTCCTATATTATATTGAAAATCAATTACTCCGATAATAAATTTGGACATTTTTATTGTTCTAAGAAATTTATTTTGTGTTCAGAAATTTAATAAGTGTTAAACAGAGAATTTTTAATATAAATTTTAAATGAAAAAATTTCATCAATGGAAACCGTGCACGACCTATTAATTAATATTTCGATTTCTATGTCACTATAAAATAACAAAGATTTAAATAATTCACTCTAAAACTAGACTTACGATGGTTTTACAATTCTGTAAATATAATCCATAGACTGTTAAATCCAAGTTACCAAAGCAAGATTTTTTGGAATATAAAATAAAAGCTTATATTAAAATTTTACACTTGTCTCATGAATAATTAAATTTTGTTCACTAATTACAAATTTCATCCTGGATGTTTTTTTTTTTTAATAATTAGGAACACCGCATTCCGCAGGTTGGACGAAGTATTATTTACCGTGCGAATTTTATTCTGCGATGTAGTGCTGCAGAGGGTTTTCATAATTCCAAGTTAAATATATTTCAGTTAAATGCGAAACCGAAAACGTCGGCGACGTCGTAATAAATTCGAGTAAACTAAAATATTGGTTGTTTGAAGATGAAAGAGCGATGTTGGCTCTATCTAATTAAAAAGAAGCACGGTTCAATAAACGTCCGGGCCGCTTCAAAGGGAATGCTCGCGGGACCTAAGACTTTTCCCTTCCAGCGAGGACTTTTATTTGCAAACTTAAGCCGCCCTTGAAATCCGTCTGCGGAAATCCGCTTTTTAGAGTAACGGATCAGTGTCGCAGATTCGGGAGGAATAAGACCTAATAAAAATGGTACCCGAACTCGCGTCAGATGTAAAATAGAAATTTCTTAAGGTATCAAAGCAAGATTTCAAGATAAAAGGACGGAAAAAAGCGTTTCGAAAACGAAAATTTAATTATTATGTAATAGTTTATAATCTATGGCTGTCGCCAAGACATCCAAGGCAAGGCATGTTAACGAACAGAAGACAGTACCTCGCTGACTGTAAACAGAGTAACACGCACATATAAAAAATTACTTTTAAAAAAAAAAACCTACAGTTAGAACATTCTTCTTGCCTACAAACAGCTTATGATTCTAAAATTGATGCGAGCATGCTAAAACAGGTCTGAAAATTTAAATTAAAGAGACCAAATGTTATTCAGTGTGCGTCGATTACTTTTTAAAACTTCGATGTTAAAATATTTGGGGACAGTCGGGTTAATATAAGCTCGTGGAGGAGACCATCGAGAAATTACGACGCTTTATACAGTTACTCCCATTAATATTCGGACGCTCTTAAAAAAAACGATAACTTTTTTGATATTGCACCATAAGATTTGAACTTTTTTGAGAAGTTAGAACAATTAATTTACTACATGATGTGAAAAGAAATTTTTAAAAAAAATTGCAATCGATCGGAATTGTAGAGAAAATACTAAAAGTTGTATTTTACAACTTTTTTATGTGAGTCTATATTGACAATTTTAAAAATATGTTTTGTAGACCTACGAAACGTGTTTTCTACATTTTCAATATGAGCCCACATAAAAAAGTTGTAAAACATAAGTTTTAGTGTTTTTCTTTGCAATTTCGACAAATTGTAATTTTTCAAAAATTCTTTTCACGTTACGTAGCAAAACCGATTGTTCTAACTTCTCGAAAAAAATAATACAAGTTGTATGGTCGAATATTAAAAAAGTTATCGTCTTTTTAAGAGTGCCCGAATATTAGTGGGAGTCACTGTATGTTGCTAATTCCCTCGATCTAAAGTCATTAATCTCGGTATTTAATTAATCGAAAGCCTTCACACCGCGTTGAGAGACTACTTACGACGATGTCCTTACGCCTTACACTGAAATATCAAACTAGCGTTGAGGTATCTCGATCGTCGAGTCAGATCATTAGATAACTCGCAGTTTGAGGCATTATATCGCTTACGCAACTTTGCGGAACTTCGCCGGCGACGCTGACTCTTCCTTCTATTCACGCGTGACTTAATTCGAGTGAACTTTTGTAGGGGTCTAGAAGAGAGGTTAAAAAGAAGAAATTATCTACAGGATCGTATCAGGTTTCGGTGGAGGAGCCGGAAATCGGAGAAGATGTGATATTTCAGCACTGTCGATCTATAACTAGCTCGGAAAGTTTGCACGGCCGATGGTAATCGCTGATACGATTATGAACTGAAAGTTTCTCATTTACGAAGCTCCGCTGAAATTTCGCGAGACACAATGCGCCTTCGTTATCTCGATAGCGTGTAAAAGCAGCGTCGTCCAACTTCAGCACTTCATTTTTAAACGGATATTATAATATCAGGTCTAACTATCTCTGAACTATTCTGATTAGATGCTCGAAAGACTTCAACGAAGCTTTACAACATTTATCGCCGAATATAATTATTAATTCTCTACACTCCAGTGTGATTTTGAAGTCTTGTACTGATATATCAATATGATGATTTTAAGAGTACTAATATATTATTATTTTCAGAGTATTAATATATTATTTTCATCGCATTAAAATTATCAGTGAAAAATATAGACGTAGATCCTGTGTCTTACAATTGATGCACAAACTTTTTATTTTGCGTCATTAACTACAATATGACGAAAAAGTATTTTCTTCTGTTCATATTCTTGTTGTTAGTTAACTCTTGCGTCGCACGTCAGAGTAAATTCAATTTTTTCTTAAAGATTCTTGTTTACCGATTTCAAGTTTCATAACTTTAAAAATAAATTCTAATTACAGGATATTAATAGAATAAGCAAAATTCCTTTCTGACTCTGCATAAATTTAAGAGAGGCACGAGATGAAAAAGTTTAATTAAATCCACCAATTCTTTCGTTTCGCGGGTAATTGAACAACTCGTTCGAACAAAGAAACAAATTCTCCTAGCTCTTACAAATTGCCCGACTAATACAAATTCCTGCGAATGTCCGCAGTCTAGTAATTACATCCAAGTGCTTCTCGCTCTGTACACCGAGTAAAATGTGCACTTGACTTTTGGCGGAATCGCGTTTGCCGAATATCTGCTGGCGGTGAACGCAAGTATGTTCGACGGCGGCCGTACTTATTCGATAAAAAGCCGGAAGGTGCGGGCGTGGGCTCGTTCGAAAGGAAAATAAATAGGCAAACGCGATGTTTCCCTTGAAAACTTTCCATTAGCCGGGAGAAGATTTTATTGACTGTAACAGTCTCTGTGTGCGCAAAGGCAGGCCAGCCCCGAGGGCGTCTGCAAAGTAGTTAAGGAGAGGAGGAAGAGCCGAGAAGAATAATTCTGGTGAACGCCCTCACTGCCTTGACCTCGGCGACCTCTGCTTCCACTCACAGGTTTGAGACCAGATTCCTTCGATGCGCCGCGAAGGTGTAGGTATCCTTAGGTGCATCCAGTTACTCCACATAACGTACAATTTATCGTTCGTTCGCACTCGGTAATCGTTTTATCCGACGCTTTTCAACATCAAAAGCTGCTCGACAATTTATTCACGACCGCTGCACCATCCAGACACCTGCCAAACTTCAAACAAAAAAGAAAAAAAAAGAAACAATCTGCGAGAAAATTAAATGGACACCCATAATAACTTTTCTAAATTTCACCAAACAACTTGAATTTTTTTTTGAGATGTTAGAAGGATTAGTTTAGAAAACAATGTGTAAAAGAATTTTATTGAAATTGCCATTGCTCGGAATTTCGCAGAAACAAGTGAACATGATTTTTAACTTTTTCATCGAAACAGAAAATTTGGTCTCATAATTATTATAATTACACTGCTTTATGTCTTTGTGCACAACAAATTATAAATTAAAATTTCATTTGATGTAAAAATGATCGGATTATTAAATTCGAACTGTTAGGAAATAGTGGAACCGTTTTTATTGATAATAAATTCTTTGCAATATTTCTAATTTAATGATAGGTACGTATTTGTAATGCAGTCGATAAGAAGTTTGATGAATATCGAAAGGGTTAAGGACCACGACGGTCGACTATAATTCAATAAACGATAACATTCGAGGTGCTACTCGACACATACGATACTGATTTATGCGTATCTCAGGTGGTTCGTGTGGAGTTTAATTAGATCGTTCAATGTAGCATGACGTAGTGACCGCGATTGGATCATATCTCCCGGGATGTCCTCTAATCCTATGAAACTGTCTATTCTAGAACAAGACGTCTACCACGCCGGAATTGAATTCTTCCTCATTGATTGGGCCGAGATGAATGCGACACTGATATCCAGTTTCTGCAAACGCAATTTTTATCATTTCATTTAAGGTGTTACATGCATCCAGCTAACTAGGGTGTACAGAATGTAGATGCACTTTTCTCTTTTAATTATGTAGAGCATATAAATAATTAAACCATCGTACCGTTTTGTTCTGCATTTTAACAAATGCAAGTATTGATCTTGTACAAGTAACTGCTCCATTTATTGACCAATATGAGTCATTATTAAGATATGCAATGATTTTATTTCCACGAGTGAATGAGTATATTCTAGTTATTTGTAAATGAACAACAAATATATGAGGACAAGATACTTTGCATTTTTATTAACAATCATTCTTGCCAAATCCCACAGTTACTCCTTGACGCTTAATTCCGAGTGAAAAGTGAAACAAGAGGTCCATCGACTTCGCGTTAGTAAAACAACATGGCGGTCAAGGATGTGCAAATTAATTTTTACTGCGAGTTCATTAGTTTTTAGGATTTTATTTCCAAGAGTGGATGAGTATATTCTAGTTATTTGTAAATGAACAACAAATATATGAGGACAAGATACTTTGCATTTTTATTAACAATCATTCTTGCCAAATCCCACGGTTACTCCTTGACGCTTAATTCCGAGTGAAAAGTGAAACAAGAGGTCCATCGACTTCGCGTTAGTAAAACAACATGGCGGCCGCCGCGTTTTTCGCATAAACGAATCGTTTTGAGATGAAGCTACAGGACAGACACCAGCGACGCGACGCGTTCTGATTTTCTTGTTAATGTTTTATATAAAAGAAACCGGGCTTTATTATTCCGCGAGATAGCATTTGAATGAAAAAGAAAGTGGCAGAAGGCTGGCGCGTATAGAATGAAGGGGGATAGAAACAGGGGAGCAGGACAGGGTGGGGGAAAAAACGTGGAAAAAAACCGAGGGGAGAAAAAGTTAGGGTACCGTAGACATCTGTCGCAGCAACATGCAAATTAGTTGACGAGACCAAAGGACTTCTTTCGCAGTGACACGCCACTGGTGGAGAGCTCCGCTTCCTTCGTTTATAAATTATGTTAAGTACAGGCGAATCGGAATCGAAATGAAATAAACATCAAAAGCGTCGCCTTTGTTTAGCACTGTTACTTTTGTTTGTAATCTCGTCTGTACGACGAACATTTGTACGATGGTTTCATTAGGTTGTCGCAGACGACATTGTGGATACATTTCAAATAAATATTTAAACGTTTCCTGTTTCTCATTTGAAAAAACAGTTAATGGACCATCCGAATGTTTTTCGCTAAAAGCGGTCAGTTTCTCGATGTTCACCATGTATGCAGACACGTCGGATGCAGGATACAGACGCAGAAACTAGTGAAACGTGGTAAAAGCGTAATAAAATCGGCACTGTCGTCTGTCTGTCGGTCCCAGGTTTGTATGTGTGTGTGTGTGTGTGTGTGCACAGGCGAACGAAAAAAAGCTCGTCGCGTCGACCAGCTCCAGGAAAGAAATGACGATGAAACGTAAACGCGATGTGTCTGGGTTCGGTTACGTGAAACTGGTAGAGAGTGAAAGTCCCGTCTGAACCGGTTAAATGCGATATCGGCGGTGTCGAGGAGGTCGGACGGTCGATAAAATCTCGTTTGTTTTTACAGAATATTGCACACCGACGCTGGGCACAATTTTAATCGGACCGCGAGCAAAGAGCACCGGTCTATTTTAGGCTCGCGCGATAATAATTGCGATTTCGAACCCCGTCGATTTCGATGCACCGTATCTCAGCTCTCGGATGTATGCACAGGCTGTGATGAATGCACGCGCGCCCTTAATTTCTTCGTACTAACCTCGATTTGTCCTGCGGTTACAGTGATCAGAACTTCATTGTCATTCCCAATGAAATGCGATTTTAATGTAGCGAAAATGAAAAATAACATTTCATTTCTGATTAAAGGGACGTAAGGCTGGGTCTATTTGGACCCAGATTTTTTAAGAATCTTAAAACATACCGATAATTATTTTTGTAATTTTTGAATGTTTATAAGGATATTTTAATGGATCAGTAGCAATAGCAATTTTAGTCGTAACCCTTCAACTAATCCCTAATAACGTAATCTAATAATATCGTTTGGGATTAATATAGAAATAATGATTTTTGAACTCTCTTTCGGTATTGTAACATATTTATCCCCTGAATAGGCTTCCTGTAGATAAAGTGTTAAGTTGTTAGCAGACTCATAGAAGAAAAAAAGGTGAAAATGTCGAGAAATATTTTTAAATTAGGACCTGAATGGATCTAGACATCATCCCCTCTGAAGTCATAAAAAATCAACAAAGTTAATATTAATGCCTCCAATATGCCAGAATGCTACAAAAATTTTAAAGTTATGAGACCATAGAAATCGTAGTTTGTTAACCATTGCACTCGGAGCTATGTTAACTCAAAAACGAAAAATTTTTCCATTCTAGAATATTGCGATTCTAAACAAATTTTTTTCATTTTTTGCATATGAAACTGATATAATATCTCTTGTGATATGTACATGATTAGTAGTTTATTAAATACGAACAAAAATAATAATGTGAACAATATTTCTAAGAATGGCATAGCAATTTTCAGTGGTGTCTAAAAAAAAAACCATCCGAGCGCTAAGGGTTAATATTCAAGAAGGTATGGGAAGATCAGAATGTTGAAAACTTTCGTTGGAAGATTTTTTAAGAAATGCTGTGGAGAGGAGAGTGACACGCGACTGTACTAATTGGAAACTGAAGCTCATACTCGCCGGCAGTATGTAAAACGGACGAGTCTAGAGACTATAATCGGTAGCGGAAAGTAGCTAGCAACAAGTGGCACAACCCTCCAGTTTAAAAGCTTTATCTGACACTACCGGCATAGGCTATAAGCCAACTATAGGCCAGACACTGGCGTCATTCAAAGATGGAGTTCCGGTTAGGTGAACAAAGTGGCATATGTCTGCGTTGTCATCAAAGAACTGTGGTGGGAGAGTTAGATCTATACGGTTTACAAAGTAGCTATCACTCTAATCTTAATAAGTGTAATATGCAGAGCTTAAAGCCACAATAAACATAAATAATGGGAATAGATGTGTGAAAGGTCATGGAGAAAATGAGAAAAATAAGAGTAAATAAAAAATAAAAAATTTGTTAAATGCAGGATCAGGGAATTCGTGATGATTATGCATTTCATATCTAAAATTATGACGAAGCAAGTATATCGTCACCAATAACGTGACGGAAAATTGCGCGAATGCACTCTTGAAAAACGGCCTTCGATGCAACTGAATTGCATAACCACAGTATGGACGTCTACTTCGCTTCCGTTACTTTCACTGCTTCTTATTTCCGGTCTGTCGTGTAACTGCTATCAGAGGAACTGGAACGATCTTGCAGCAAGTATCGCACCACTGTAACTGTACCGATCGTTGTCATTCAACATGTTGCTAAACTATTGGATCCGAACGAAGATAATAATTGCAACTTTGACATTTCTTCTCAAATAAATTCTTACCGAAATATGTCCACATAATGGACCATTTCTAAACGCTGCATCAATTCAAGCCAACGTGATTTAATTAATGAAAGCGACACTAGAAAGTTGAAATTTACGACAGTGAATGCTACTTTAAGGGGGTCATCTCATGTGACAGCTACTTTTTTTGGGAATTTTTTTGATGGACCCTTAAAATCTTGAAATTTTTACCACGCATTTATTGACATTTTTACAGTCTCTCAGAATTTTTTTAAACCAAAATACCGAGTTGAATAGACTTTACATCGTTCGGAAGACACTCACATGTAAAAAAAAAGATTGGTTGACGGCGACCATGATTCCGGAGGTTTCAATCATCTGAAATCAAAAAATCAAACGGCATTTTAATTTGTAGGCCTGGGGCTATCGCCGGTACCAAAATAATATAAAAATATCGAAAATTGAATTTTTGGCACTGTTTTAAAAGTTAAGTTCCAAGTTTCGTCATTTTTTCGACTTTTTCAGCTTAAAAAAAACTATAGCAGATATCAGAAACATTTTGGTACGGGCTAGAACTATAGATGTGATGACTATACCATACAAATTTGAGCGAAATCCGTTCAATAGTTTTTGAGATATCATGGTCGCCAATATGAAAAATACACTTTTGAGAAAAACGCGTTTAAAGATTCAAGTACGATTTACACAAAGGAAATGTTAACTCACCATTCTGCTAACTCATTAGTCTGCTATGCGTTGTGAAATTGTCTTGGCTCGATGCTCCGAAGTGCACGTTGATTCGAATGCATTTTCTTCCAGCACAAATTAATGTCCAGCTGATTGATATTTCACTGGTTATTTATTAATACTTTTAATCGTAATGAGGCAAACAGCTGCTCCGTTCTACGTTTATAACAGTCGAACGACTTCGAATATCGAAATATCCTTTTATCTGCATATTCTAGGAATGTTGTACAAACAATTTGTGGAAAAAATAATTTTTCGATTTTTTGGACCTGCCACATGGGATGACACCCTTAATTCTTTTAATAAAAATCACACGATCTTTTACTAATGTTAAAAATCACGAATTTCTAGAGTCTACAGCCGTTGTCATGCACCATCCACTTCGCGATTTCGCCGACAACGAGAGCACCGACAATTAGCATTATTCGCGGCATCAGTGATCCGTCGGTAAACAAGCATCGTCGGATTCTTGAACGAGAAGGTGCGCCTCGTCTCCTCGGGCCCGACATAAAGCAATTACAACGGGCGGCGCGTTGCTCATTGCCATTACGCTTACGTCTCTCGCGGAATCGCTGCACCGTGGCTGATTCGGCGGAATCCATCATTAATTATATCGCCCCGCCGCCGACGCCGCCGACGCCGCCGCCTGTACAGATATAATACGACCCTCGTCGCAATTGAAATCCCGGCGCCCACAGTCTCGAATGTTATTTTAATTGCGACGCGCGAGAACGCGATCGCTGCGACTTTCCGCGCCACTTTGGGACACCTGCTACGGAAACTTTAATGAACGAGGATCCGACCCGAGCCTCCCGTTAACTCGTAGTCCAGGGAACACGAACGCTTAATTGTGTCGATACCAACAGGTGATCAACAGTTCGATCAGTATTATTAGGTTTCCGCATTCGAACTTGCCGCTCCTCGTAATCAACTTTCCACGAACAGATTTTTCGCTCTTTGACTGCTTTGTCTAACGTTTGTAGGCGATGTTGAGGATTGAAAACCAATTAGCATTTCTTGAAAAGGCTGACCTGTTAGCCAAAGAAGCTACAGAATCAGGAATCTTATCGAGTGTCAAAATACCGTTTACCGATTTTTTAAGCGAATTCAAATGTCGAATGAGAATGTCAACGAACGATACAATTAAGAATGAAGCCCTGCACAAAGGTGTATACTTCTTCCAGCACTTCTTTAAAGATGCAAGAATACCGTGGTTTTCGGGTCTCCAATTACCTAGACATTACATTTTATTTAGACATGTTATTTGGCAATGTCCAGAATATGATTCAGAACGAAGGAATTTAATCGAACTGCTCCTCAATCGAAAATATTATCCTCCCCATATTATTAATTTCTTTCTAAGCGTGCGAGACGTTACAGCGTTCATTTTTATTTTCAATTTTCTCAAAAAATTTAAGATTCGCATTTAGCGTTTACCGTTTATGTTAATTTAGCTTAGTATAACGATATACACCTCATTGTCAATTGTAAAGTGTTATACTAATTTATGGTATATAAACCATACACGGTTTAGGGCATTAATAAATAAATAAATAAGTTAGCATTTCTCTTAACCCTCGAGCTAATTATCCAAATTTTCTACGATGTTTCATAGCTTGATAACGCATACGTTTATGCTACAAATGTAAATCAATTTATAATTATCCAAGAAAGTGGAAGTACATCGATCTTGCTATTTATCAGTGTGTACAAAATTCGGTTTACAGTGACTCCCATTAATATAGGACGCTCTTAAAAAAACGATAACTTTGTTGATATTGAACCATACGATTTGAATTTCTTTTTTCGAAGTGTGAGCAATTAGTTTACTACATTATGTGAAAAGAAATTTTTTGAAAATTGGGTTTTTCATGTGGGTCTAAATTGAAAATTTAAAAAATATGTTTTGTAGATCTGTGTCAATTATATGCATTGTGAAAGTTTCATCGAAATCGGTTGATGTGGAAAAAAATGACAGGCATTGAAAGATGTACGAATCCTTAGATTTATTGCAGTAGAGACCGCAAATCGTGAAAAATTGCAATTTTTACCATATTTAAACGTTTGTAGCTCATTGCAACGTTGACCGATTTTAATGAAATTTGCAGAATATGTTTAATTAATACAGATCTACGAAACGTGTTTTCTACATTTTCAATATGAGCCCACATAAAAAAGTTAGAAAACATAACTTTTAGTATTTTCTCTGCAATTTCGACCAATTGCAATTTTTACAAAAATTCTTTTCACGTTACGTAACAAAACCGATTGTTCTAACTTCCCAAAAAAATCCAAGTTGTATGATCGAATATTAAAAAAGTTATCGTCTTTTTAAGAGTGTCCGAATATTAGTGGGAGTCACTGTACGTCGACGTTACAGAAAAATCATTTCACCGAATGATTTCATGATCGAAAGTTATTGGCGAATCGCGTACGTACTTATCGCCATGGCAGGGAACAGTAACATTGGCGTGTGCTTCATAAAATATGCCACTCACAGTATCGCACCGGTTGAATTCTTGACGTACACGTGGAAACGCGGCTCGTACATAGACATCGAAAGCATAATATACGAGTAGATAAATCGATAGAGAAGGTTGGCAGTACTAACAAGTTTCTAGCATTCCTCTTTGATGTGATCGCATGTACGCGAACATTTGCCGTTGAGTACCTCGTCATACAGTGACGAGCATATCGCCATCAATTGACCACGCGAATGCAAACTGAGAGGCCACATTGCGATGCGGAGTGTTTCGTAATGGAAATGCATTGTACCAGGTTGGAATGTGCGTAGCGTGGATCTCCGCGATATTGATCTGCCTGTTAAAATTTCCTGCATCCGGATTTCGCATGCTGCTTCACCCTTGGAACATCCGTCTGCCGCGAGGTTCGCGAAAATCGCCGAAAACCTCGCCGAATGTCGATGTACACCGAGCTTTCAACTCTTCGGACGTTCCGCCACATAGAGGATTTCGTAGATCACTGATATTTCATGTTTATGCATTAACGAGACATGCAAAAATCCCGCCAAATCATTTTTGTACATAGAACTGCCAACGCGGGTCACGTCAACTGGAAATAATTGCAGTTTGATAAAAAAAAAACGACGTTAAACATCTCTTTATTTTATTTACGATATCATTACGAATGATCAACCATGCGTCCATGTCTGTGTAGAAGTTGAGCTTTCCGACGTCATAACTTTTATGGAGCGTTTCGTGAAAAAACGAACTGTAATGCATTGCGCATATAATTGGCACACCTGTTGCCGAAGTTCCGGCCCTCGAACAAACACGAAAATTACAGAAATAAACTGTAGATATTACGGAGACACTTTTAAGGTGGTATTCGTATAGTTTCGAAACAGTTTTCGAAATATACATATGCGCTAGAGAGATATATTTTTTAAATTTTCAATATAGGTTCACATGAAAAATTCAAGTCGTACAATATTTAAAAAGTTATTATTATGTATGCAGAAAAGTCAGTCCGGAAGTAACCAACGACGTGTCCTACTGGAAGTATGTCTTACAGAAAAACGTCTACGGGGTGCAAACGATTTGTAGCTCGATCAAAACGTGTTCCGTTACTTTTTGTGGCCGGCGTGAAATCTCCAAAGCGGCACACTGTGGGTCAAACCGATGAATTCTGTGTGAAAATCAAAGAACTTTCGATAGAAACGAGATAGAGCGACGATTGTTTTTAAATTAAAGCCGAGATATTGCAAAATATGGGGAAAATAGAAAGATTATGGTACGAACGTTTTTTACGTTTTTTTGGACGTTTATTAAAGACGTCTAACATTCTATTTTTTCGGCTATTTTGTCGTGAATGCAGTATCATATTTTTCCTGTTCAGTTTATGCCATGATTCATTTGCATCCTCAATGAAAATTTCAATCATATTAATAAAAAATCGATTAAAGTTGTACAAACAAAAATAATGTATCACCAGTAATTAAAAAATTCGTCGATGAGAAGTAAGTTAAAAAGATTAAATACTTACCTTGTTTTATGTGTAAATGGAAATATAATTACGGAAAATAGATATTTAATTCAAATTACATTACAGCCACACAGTCTACAGATAGTGCCAGTGACAATAACAGCGATCCGTCCAGTGTTGACGAGATTATTTTTATTTTTATTGTGTTCCATATATGAGAATACAATAATACCTTGAAACCAGTGGGTTATCAAATCATTTCGACGAAAAAATTATGATTTCATTAGTTTTTTGACAAAAATCGATTTTTGTCAAAATCCTAGGGATGGTAGACAAATTTTTCCACCGTATTTGGAATCAGCAGGACAAAATCTACGGGAAATGATGTATGGCATGTCAAGAAAAAAATCTATCCGTACATGGTATTGAATAAACCACAATTTTCTTGTAATTCTGCAAGTTTAACGCATATTATCAAAGTGAAAAAACGTTCGTACCATAATCTCTATATTGTTTCCAAATTCTGCAATATCTCAGCTTTAATTAAAAAAAAAATTATCGCTTTATCTCGTTTCCATCTAAAGTTCTTTGATTTTGACACAGAATTCATCGGTTTGGCCCACTGTGTGGCGGTGCGGCGGCTGGGTGAAAAAAAGGAGGTAAAATGGGAACAAGGGAGATGAGGAGACGGTCACTTTTATCCTCTCGTAGTGATTACCGGTAAAGGGCTTCGGCCGCTCGCTTCCTCTGTTCGTCTTCTTCCCTCTTCGGCCGTCGGTATTGCGCCACTGTGCGAAGACCCGTGGCACTTTAGAGGTAATATGCTCTTAAAGATAATGGCACCACAGTGTCCCTCCGGACATTATTAAGTCTTCCTTCCTTCTTTACTTCCTTTCCGTGGGACGCGTGCTCTCGCTCGGCCAGTGCCAGCTTGACCATGCTAGAGGCAAGTACATACGCGTAGAATAATAACGATACGCCCGTTAATGTGCACTTAGGTAAGAAATTATTTACACGATTTTACTGTTTGGTGTTCCGCGATTTTCCCTCGCGCCATGGTGAATCGTACCACGAACGGGGCTGGTAGAACCTTGAAGAGTATGTCCGAATTAGAAAGGATTAAGACACGTTCGATCCCATAGCAGTCGTTTTTCCGATACCAAATTTCGTTTTTCTTTTTTTAACGCAAATTGGTTTAAACAGTATCTGTATATTGTTTTTAGTTTTGTGTCAATAATAGAAGAATTTAGTGGACTTCTGCATAACGGACGAACAGACTGCCAGTGAAAATATGTACGTATTGTTCGCATAATACAGACTCGGTTAATAGTTCGTATAAATGAGGTTTATTATTAATTGATTTACGATAAACGAGGCTCTACTGTAACAAATTTTAAAAAATGTCCTATTTTCGTGTCAATAAGTGGAGATGTACTCTTAATTATTATTTGTCAATTTTTTGGCATCACGACGAATGAAACTTGGTATGAAAAAATAATTCTACATTCGCACGTGGGCTTATTTGTTGCTAAACTGCTATACAGGAAACAGGAAGCGCAACCAGTTGTTTGAATTCATGCCTTTAGATTTCTATTTCGATGGCATTCCCCGTGGAGCCGGTATCGTAATTCATGGCAATCAGTCGTACATAGAAAAAACGTCGATACACCCAAAGAAAGGTTGTTACCAGCGATAACCCATAAAGCTCCAGAACGGAATTATGGGCGTGTTCTATGGTCCACATATAAGGGAGGGGACGTTCTTTTTTATTATTATCCTTGCGATAGCATCTGGCCGATGCGTGTAAGTGTACAAAGTTACCCTCGCTGCAAAAATCTCTCGGCCAAATTCTATTTCCGTTTTACCACATCGATAAATATCGCCTTCTCCCCCGTGCCAGCCCTTCGTTCTAGTCGGCTCGGCGAGCCCTTATGACCTTCGTTCTTTCTTCTCGTCGAGCAGGAACGCGTGTACGCTCGCGAAACCGTAAGTACAATTACATATGCAATTTTTATTGTGAATAAATATTCGAGCGGTGACAACCGTTCATTAGATCGCGTTACACTAGGGTACGTAGATGGCAAGACTAAATAAATTATCGATTTACCATGTAATGTCGTTCAAATCATTAAAATGAAACGGCCAAAAGCGAATTTAGACTTTGCAAGAATATTGGATATTGATACAATTTTTAAATTAATTTATGTAAATAGCAATGTATTATGTCATGTGTTAATAAAATCTTAATCTTAAATAAATTAGATTTAAATAAATATAATCGTTTATGATTGTAACTTCCAAATATTTGCGCTGAGTAATGCGAAGAAGGGTTATAATAAGCATTATTCCCTAACGAATTCATAAATTATTGTTAACAATTTGTATTAGTTCCAGTAAGAAGTAATAAACGGAACGCTGTAGAAGTTAAGGAACGTCGTGAGTATGGCGAAGACGTATTACGTCCATGGGGCAAATAGGGTAAAGGGCAAGGAAAAGGAAAGTTTCTAGTTGTTAAGACACAGTGCCTAGCTCCCAGAAGACTTTCCCGTTTCCCTGACCCCAGTAAAGTTGGACGTGAAGGATTCGGCTTCCGGGTATGTAGCCAATAAACGCTAGACATTGATCTCACCTTTATTTGTCTCATAGGTGGAATTCCACCCTGTTCGGGTACGAAAATGTTAAGGCGATCGTCTTAGAAGGGTCCCAGGTGCTTTCCTTCGAGGGATCTCTGCTACTCGAACCGTGTAAGCTGTTCTTTGCAAATAAGCTTTCAAACAATCCCCTTCTTTCGTTCTCTTCCACTTCATGTCTTTTATTATATCCGCCCCAAAATGCATTATTTTCCGTTACCAAACTTCCATCAGCTGATTTCAATTGGAAACTTATTTTTTGGCAATCCCCCCTTCAATTGTTTCTTATCTTTAATATTTCGTATGTCAGTATATATGAAAACTTATTTCTTTGTTGTCCTTCATCGACACCTTTTAACAAGCTCGAAAAATATGGACTTTTTAAAAAATTTGTGTACACAGTTTAATAGACGCATTAAAACGCTGCGACTTTTATTTAAAAATTTTTCTGAAAATTTTTCACCCTTGATATATTTCACGAAGAAGGAAATTCTATTACAAATTAATTCACTCATCTTCGTTAGTTTATCGATTATTTACATACAGCTAAAATACATTACTTTTTTCAAGTTAATTTCTATTCACTTTCTATAAATTATATACTTGCAATGTTGCAATTAATGAATCTCCAATATGATGGTTGAAAGATTTGAATTAATTGATAATAATTTAAGAGGCGGTTTCACCAACTAAAATTAAATAATGGCACCAACGAAGAATAGGATTGTATTGTTGACATAACGCGTTTCTTGTCGGCAAAAATAATCACTTTATATTTAAGTGAAGTTTCTTGAGACTGATTCGGAGCAAATATCGTAACGATTAAATTGCATCAAATGTCAAGCGATTTAACTAGAGTCTGATTGTCTTCCCTTCAATTTCATCTGCCTCTTTAAACGGTTTCTCAGCAATCATCAGAAATCAATGATCACCAGAAACCCCTCGTTCCAGAAAACATGGAAAATACTCGGTCGCGGAAGAAAAGATAGGGTATAGGGTTACTCGCGGGAGTCGTTTTTTTCAGCGAGAAAGAAAGATCAATAAATCGAATTTCACAGTTATTCACCAGTGGCTCCGGAGTGCTCTGGTGTTTTTCATATCCTTAGGCAATGGGAAATTGAGGTAAATCGGATTTCCGTGTTGCACGTGACGAGAGAAGAATGGGATTTCCGATTAGATGGTTAGACCGCCAACCACTCCTCTGCGCCTCCGCTGAAAAGTAAATTGGGAGCACGTGAAAATGATCAAACACACACGCACACACTGACATTTTGAATCCGACATTTTTGCTTCGAGTTTACTCTAGAAACAAGGATGGAACGTGATCACTTTAAAAGGTTTCCTTCGTTGATTGAAATCTCAGATTTTGCCAAATGATTTATATCAAATCTCCGATAGCAAAACGTTGGAAGAGCAATCAAATTTTTTAAACGTGCAAATATCTGGATAAAAATTAAATCCAGAATTTAACTCTGCGGAAATTGCGATTCGAAAAGTTCCGTGTTAATAATTTCATATCTGTTCCACTATGAGAATGATGCGCTAAATAATCCGCAAATTTCATTAACGAAACAATTTTGCCTCCCTATTAATTTCCTATTGAATAAATTTAAGTATGACCACGGAAATAATTTTGCTGGGTTATTAAATAAATAACTAATTTCGTTAGAATATTCGGAGTCTATGCAATAATGTATAGCAAATGTTCGATAATGGTGGAGAATAATACGATCTTTAAGTTTCGCTTGGTCAAAAGACGCAATGGAAATCGATTGAAATCTACACGGCATCGTAGCCGCGATGAAACTGAATGGTACATTGATGCTAATAAAAATTTCAAGCCCTTTTGGAGAGCTAAATGAAACGTTTTCGTAATTCCAGCCGCGTTAATTCAAGCGAGCACTCCAAACTCCAACGAGAATAACCGCTTTAATTACATTTCCTCCATTTTTGTCCTACGCTTTCTACTCCTCTTAATTAGAATGGGTAATGATTATGATCTTTATGCACGTTGCAATTCGGAACAAAGCACCAAGGAAGCCTTAAAGTACTTTGGAACACATAGCTACGGATTTTGCTCCTCGTTTTTCAGAAAGCTTCGTCCTTCGAATACTTTAAGGCAGAGTTGGGCATTATTTCGATAAAAAATTATTTAAATAACGATTCGAATAAAAGATAAAAAAATTTTTATTCGTTATTCGAAGGTTCGAATAAAAAAAGTATCTTTATTCGAAGGTTCGAATAAAAAAAGTATCTTTATTCGAAGGTTCGAATAAAAAAAGTATCTTTATTCGACGAGGTTCGAATAAATAATTTTATTCGATGAGTATTTATCCGACGAATAAAGATAATTTTTTTTATTAGAAGCGGATTTATTCGAACTTCGAATAATTTTTTCGAATAAATCTTAAAGACCAGCGACAGCGACCGACCAACAGCATACATACATTGTAAGCACCTGGGCCATATTTTTATAATACGAATAATATTTTTAATACGAATGAGTTGTAGAGATCATCCCGATGAAAATGAGTCCAAACACGAGTGTAATCGAACAATGTTTATTGATACGTAATGTTATGATAAAAATTATAATCTTATTAAAGATAGTCCAAATGATGTCGTGTTTGAACTCATTTTCATCGGGATGATCTCTACAACTCATTCGTATTAAAAATATTATTCGTATATATAAAAATATGAATGTTTAAATTGTCAATAATGCTTGATTCCCCAGGTGCTTACAATGTATGTATGCTGTTGGTCGGTCTCTGTCGCTGGTCTTTTAAGTTCAACGCTCGTCGGGACTCGTCGCCGTTTATTCGAGCTGGCAAAAGTTATTCGAAGTTATTAAAAGATTTATTCGAAGGCTTCGAATAACGAATAAAAATTTTTTTATCTTTTATTCGTTATTCGAAATTTTTATTTAAATAAAAATTTTGCCCAACTCTGCTTTGAGGATACAATAAGTTTTACAAAACAATCTACTAGGTTGCCCAAAAGTTTCTTTCGCAATGTTTAGCATTTTATAAAACAATGTATTTCTGATATCAACGAAAGTTTCTTTAAGAGTTTTATTAGGCCTCGAACGGGATCTGTAACAATGTAATTAAATTTATTCCATATAATCGTTACAATGACGAGTGCATTTTGTAGTCTAATAATGAGTAGGTCACACGAAACGACGTCGGTTGATACATAACATTCACGACATGAATTTAAATAAAATTTTAATTAACGAATTCCTCGTGACATTGGACCGAGCTTCAACAAAACCGGCTGAAGATGATCGACATAAAAGAAATATGTACAAAAAGTTTCCACTTTCGATACTTATCAACGGTCAAATTATTTCTCTTAATTCTCGAACGTAGTTGAATCTGAAACGACATTTAAACAGTGAAAAAATGAGATGCCCATTCAACAAGAATTTCAATGAGCGAAAAATACGATTTCAACGGACCAGAAAATTAAAAACGGTTGTCTCGAATTAACGTGAAATATGTTATAGTTAAATATCTGAAGAGACATTTCGGTCCAGTGAAAGCGCCGTTGGAATAATTTATACACGTAACGCTAATCAGCAATCTTTGATAACGCATTCGTAATTAATACTAACGGGCTCGAGTTACAGGCACTGCATTTTACTTGTTAATGCTCGCCCTCGTTATGCTAGGCAATGCATTCAAGGCAAAAATCAGAAATGCAGGTTATATCGAACGAAATGCAGTTCTTCCTGCAGCGCAACGATAACTACGTATGTGAATCCACGTATTCACGACGTATACAAATGAACCCGTTCACCGAGAACGCTTTTCAAATGAATTCGTGATATTAAAGACCACTGCGCCAGTACTCTTCTTTCTGACGTTAACTAATATTCTCTGGCAACTGCACCGTCGCAAATTTGCCAAGGCTCTCGGGCAACAAACGTTTATTTAACCCGTGCTCGCGTAACCACTTGTTAAGTGTCTTGTTAGAGAACCGTCGCTCTTTTTTATTTCTAATTGTGAATTTGTTTCCTCAATAAAGAATTTTCCTGTCCATCAGAAATGTTCAAATTCAATGAGGAGAAAGGCTTTTTCAATTTAAGTCCGTTGCAGTAACAAATTCTTTTCAGCATTTTTATAGCTCAATAAACCAGCACTTTCTCTAGAGCAATCAGATGTCTTTGAATTTCCTGAATTAAAATCTTCTTTGTATGTTTCCTTTATTATTTTAGATTATTTTTCGCTTTTTTATGAATGCAATTCCGTTGTAAAATCATTCAATTTTATAAAAGTACACAACAGACTAACAGTATTATTATCGGTGTGCAAGCTTCCAATAAGATCACATGCTACACGAACTTATAAGTACTAAAAATAAATTACGGTTTGCATAAAATCAGCCAGTGTCCCATATTTTGAGCAACCGGGCAGATGCACATTTAATATCATTTCGTGTTCGACAGCAATCCATGGAGTATCTCAGGCGTATGCCTCCAATTTGGCAATAAAATGTGTGCAAACTGCAAGCAAGGTTGGCTGAGCCAGATAAATTGCACCATCACTTTTGAGCACATTGGCCATCGAACCAGCAACCCTAAAAATTTCACAGAATCGAAACAATTTATTTATTCTATAAAACGTAATAAAACGAAGTGCAATTTTTCTTTGAAACCCAATCGTCAATTTAATTGGAATTTTAAACGCGTTTCTTTTGAAATGAAGTTTCAAAAATTGGTACTAGAAATATCTCAAAAACTGCTAGATCAATTTGCACACAAGTTTCCAGTACAGATTTTCAGACTATTATCTAGTCTCTGCCTACGTAAAATTAAAAAAATTTATTTTCGGAAAAATTTTAAGCTATTTGACTCTAATTTTCAACAAAAACTACTTGAATATCATATAACAAGATGTTCAAATTTAAAGAAATGTAATTTTACATACAGTGGACCACACGATTTGAACTTTTGTGAGAAGTTAGAGCAATCAGTTTACTACATGATGTGAAAAGAAATTTTTTTAAAAATTGCAGTTGGTCTGTGCAATTTTTTCAAAAATTCTATTCACATTACGTAACAAAACCGATTGATCGAACTTCTCAAAAAAATTCAAGTTGTATGGTCGAATATTAAACAAGTTATCGTCTTTTTAAGAGTGTCCGAATATATTAGTGGGAGTCACTGTATATAAAGAATTGTTCTCTTATTTTTCAACCGTTTAAAAGCATGTGACTTCTTAAGAAATCTTTAGCTGCTAGTTATCAATTGTTTAAGGAATATCGAGCGAAGTGCTAATATGATTGATACGGTTAATATGGTGCAATCCAAGTGACCTGGGTAGAAGTCCATCAAAATTCTGACGGCGAGTATGTCAAGGTGTTCCGAAGTGTCTCCGCGAAAGAAGCATAGGTTCTTCGCGTGTAACACCTCCGCTTGCGAATTCGCACAGAAGACCCGCGTTGGTATTAATGTTCCTTTATTGGTCACGGAAGGTCGAAGTTTTTATGGGAGCAGCTGTATCAGGTTATGCCAGGATGTCGCACTGCGGTATGCACCGATGACCTCGTGAAAGAAACTGGGGACATTGCCACGAAACACCGAACGTTAAACTTACGCGAGACTTTCCTGGGTTCATCCTCCCAATGCGGATGCTTTTGACGATCTCATGGTGGCCATTGCTAGTTTCGTTCGAATCGTCCCGCGTCATAATTTTTTTTCGTATTTTTTAACCTATTTCCTTAAGATTTAGAGCCGTCAGTTTTAAACAATTTATGAGATAAAGAATGGTTCTAAATTTTGGAAATAGTGTAACACAGTGTAATTCTGATGCAATGGCTGCCATGATATCTCAATAATTAATTAACCAATCCTCTTCAAATTGTACACACATTTTGATCTTGTGAACTAGAATCGCGCAGAATGGTCTAAAAATAACAACTCTAAATACCCCTTTAAGATCATTGTTGGTATTCTTACTGGACCCAATCAAGATAGGGTAAAGCGTCGCTGGAAGTGTCATTTTTCGATTAAGCCTTTGTAAAATTTAATAAGAACTAGTGCTAATTCAGCAATTCACAACAAGCCAATTAATCTCATAACTTCTTTAGCTATAGCAGGCTCTTGCAGGCAAGTGAATGATGGGTAATTACTAGGTAAGTAAAAGATTAATTAACTTCTTTAGAATGTTATTTTTGCCCATATTGCAATTTTCGTGTGCAACGTATTATTATTATAGTATCTATTACCGAGTTTAATAACTGTAAGGAAAAGTTTTTTGCATATGCATAAACCGTGGAATATAGCTCCTATGCTATGCGACTGTAGCATAAACCTAACCTACAGGTATTAATGAGCGCCGGTGAAAAACGGCTATTGTATAGCGGGCTGGAATGGAAGGGAATAAATTATTCGAAATAAAAGTTACGGAAAGAAGTGCAGAGTTAATAAATTTGGAATCCGGGTATCGCTTTTAAGTAACTTCCGAAGTCAAACTCGACGAACGTCATCTCGTAGGATATTTCTGAAGTAAATTAATTTCTGTATCAGCCGGAAAGTTTTCTGTACGCAAACTCAAGCGGCGACGACCGCCATTTAATAAGAATAGTAAAATATTTTCGTACATATTTTAATAAATTAAAAAATTATCCTTTTTGAACTTCTATACATCCGTTTCGCAATTTTACAAAATTATAGTGTACAACATGATTTGTCAGGAAAACGTTAAGCAGAAAGTATTCAGATTTTATTTATTAAATGATTTCTTTATTAAAACTCGTGTTAATGTTTTATTATATGTATATATATATATATATATATATATATATATATATATATATATATATGAAAGCACGAAAATTTAATATTATTTGAAATATTATAACATAAATTGCCAAACTCGATAGCATACAGTTAATTGTCCATTTTTCGTCAGATAGAAACAAACATTCGAGTTAGCATTCAAGTTAGGCAGCAACGCATAGCGACAAAAGGAAAATCAATATGTCGACAGAACGCAACCATCGTCCTGATATACACTAGCACGGCTACATCTACAGGGTGGTCCATTAAAAGCGAAACATCTAAATAATCCTTCCAATTTTTAACGTGCACAAACGTAACAAACTTACTTGAGAACAATTATTTTATTACGTATTTGATTATACAATTCTGTACCCGTGTATTTATTCTATAATACCACATGCAAAATTTTTTTTTCAGTGACTGTGCAAAAAAATTCTACCACAGGTTTAAACTAGCGAGACGACAAAACAATTCGTTTTCATTATCCCTTCCAAACTACATTTTCTGAATATCGTGCATAAATGTATGAGAGAGCTTAAAGGTCGCAAAAATTTTCAATTCGTTCGGAAATATAATAAACATCGCGCAGTTTAACCCCGTTTAATACCAACCTTTTAACGTAATCGACTATGGACGACAAACCATTCGTTATTTCCTATCGCGATGTGAGGTTGCAAATTAAGTCGTTGCTGACTCTGGGAAAATGTACTAAACTGTACTCGACGAGAGAATTTGCTCATACGATCTTTTAAAAGGTAGTTAAAACCTCCAGAAATTGTAGAGAATATTATAAACATTTATTTGACGAATTACAAGCGTTCCATCTAAATTCTAATTTTTTGGAGGCCTGTTAAGCCATTTTGTAGCTAGTCCAATAAAATCAACCTTGATCTTAAAAAGGTAGGTTTAATAATGTGCAGAAACAATGGATGTTTACGAATTGTTCTCCATTTCTTGGCCTTGAGGCTGGAATTGGCTATAAGTAAATATATGTATATATATTGGCAACTTTCATAGCCATTTCGTGTACAGTGTTCTCGCCGGTATACACCGGCGTGCGCGACCAGTCCCCTCGTTAGTCAGCTAAGATCGGACGTTTAATTATTTCCCCAAGACCAAATATTGAATCGTTTCCCCTCTCCGTTGTAAGCGATGTAACGATAGATCCGCCCTCGGTCTGAGGTAGCTGGCCGGCTGTGTGTCCATGCGATCGTTTCACGTAGCCGTGGCCGATCTCGGCTCACAATGCAAGGGAATCGGCCCGATTAATGGTGTAGCCATGCTTCATTGTCTCCGCGGCCGATGTTACTCTACACGTGTGCGGTATTCTCCAAGTCCACCGGTATTGTGTACGCAGCCCTGGGACGCCATGGGAGAGCACACGCCGCGCCGTGCTAACGCGGTGCCCCGTAATTGCTGATACGCTACGTGACAAGGAGTTCGCAATCGACAATTACGAGGGAAATGGTTTATCTGCTAATTTCAAATGATTTATCGAGTGCCGGCGAAGTAACGACGGCATAATTAAAAACCTCCAAGAAGCCAGACGTTTTTCCGCGAAATTCCCATAAGCAGGAGACGACCATGTTCGCTAACTAATCCCTACGAAGTATTTGGTAAAGTCTGGCGGCTTTTTACCCCTGCACGGCGGACGCTTTTGACTACTTATGGCAGCTATAATCCTTACGCTCTGCCTCGCTCTGCCTCGATCAGCCTCACTATGCCTCGGTCTGCCTCAGACTGCCTCGCTCTGCCTCGGTCTGCCTCACTATGCCTCGCTCACTTAGTGCGTGGTTATAGTGGAGCGGCGAGGTGAGCTGTGCGGTGAACAAAAGCACTTTTACTTTTTCTTAATTTTTCTTTTTCATTTAATTACATTGATTTGTTTTCTCGCCGCTCCACTATAACCGCACCCTTATGCCTCACTATGCCTCGGTCTGCGTCACTATGCCTTCTTGTATTTGTGGAACCACTTCTTCAAAGTTAAATTTCTATTGGAGTTAATATTAATCATTCATAGTGGGTCTGGGTCAAGATAGACCCGCCATCCGAGGGTTAAAAACAGATTTATTTTGATTTTGTAAAATTCGCTTACTCCAAGGCTATCCCAGAATCACATTGTGCACGTTACTTAAGGCTAAAACGAAATTTGATAGTCCTTCTGAAGATATTTTTTATGACAATGGCCATTAAAAGTTGATCACAATGACAGATATTAAAAAATGCCAGAATCTAGAGGTAGTTAAGGTTTTTTCCAAAACAGAATATTCGAAGCAATAATTCTAACCTTTAGTGCTTCTACCGTCAATTTAGTCACCATAGAAGGAATCGTAAATTATACTTAATATGTTTACACCCTCCTTCATTTCCCGGAAAAGATCATGTTTATTTGATCAGTATAGGTTTCCATTTTCCTTGCAATTCATTGTTTTCCCATCATTCACCATAGATACATGTAACACCCCGGCAAGAATAGTGACATAACTAAAAAATGCAGTATTCTCACAATAACTATGCCATTCTTAAATATAAACCAGCTGGATATTGTTGCTCGCTCGCGGGTGGGGGTGTTGTAGCTCGCTTTGCGAGTTCGCGAGAGGGTTAGTGGTAAGGATGTTGTTTGGTATCTGACTCTCTAAGAGTCACACAAAGAACTTCCCGATTCGTTGATTGCAGTATATTATTTATTATCATTATTTAGTGTACATTTTAAGAAGATTATACGTTTTCAGGGAAGTTCAATAGTTTTCTACTTATCTAAATGTTTGCTATATGACGTCGCATTAAACCAACATCGTATGCTCGTTGCTCGCTTGGTTCCCTGTTATAGCATAGTAATGTTGCAAAATAAATCGCAAATGCTCCACAATCAAACGCATTGTTTTGATATTGTACTCTGTGAAATATATACTTCTTCTTATATTTATAAAGGGCATTCAAATAATCTATTACATCATGATTCAAATGATTAGCATTAACAAGCGGTAACATGAGCATCAGTTTGGGAAAAAAAAAAAAATTTTTTGAATTTAAAAAAAAAAATTAAGAAAAAATTTTTTTATGCAATTGCGTTTGTTTCTTTGGTGAAAAATTTCCGTCCTCCCTTATAAATTGCATTGTAAAATCAACTCCTTTCGAAAAAAAACTAAAAATCTAAAAAACTACTTGACCAATATGGACCAAAATCTAATCAGCTCTAAGTTACGACGGGGCACATCGATTGCATCATTCATCATTCTGATCGCCTTGTTACTTTTTCAGAAAACGTTAACGAAAAATTTGATACCATAGAAACAGACATACGCACACACACACACACATACGGACATTTTGATAAAAATAGTCTAAAATGACTCCAATGACCATGAAACGTGAAGATCTGCTAAAAAATCGATTTTCGATTTTCGGGGTCATTACAGTAACTTCCCTATGAATCGGGAAGTTAATAAATAAATAAATAAATTTATTATATAATTTATATATAAATAATTAAATAAATTATATCAGCTTCGTATGCAAAAAATGAAAAAAAATTCTATAGAATGAAAATATTCTAGAATGTAAGAATCTTTCGTTTTCGAGTTAAAATAGCTCTGAGTACAATAAGGGTTAAGAAAATTATCAAATTTCCATCGAAACAGTAGAGATATCTTTAATCTTTCAGAAAAATATTTTTGGAAGTAAATTCGATTAGGCTCTATAAAATGATATTATGTATACCTCCATCAACTCTAAAGTGACACTGTTCTTGCCACTACAAATATAAACTAGCTCAAAAAGAAAACTGTCATAACTGCCCTGTAGCACATAGAAGTCAACTAAACGCATCGATCACTGTTCCAACTTCAAAATCGTTAGTTTTTGAGTTGTGTCATTGTTCTTGTCGGGGTGCGATATATATATAGTTTCCTAAGTATTACGAGTTATTTCCTGAAGCGAAATTGTGGTATTCACACAGGCAAATGATATACCCATTGTGTCCAACACTTTGATACTTCAATATACCTACTAATCATGTACTGTGTCTAGTGTAGCATTACGTATTCAATAATTCCCTAGTCCTCGGTTATGTCAATCTGTCGTTTTTTTTATATTATTGTCCAATGTAATATATTTATGATGCCAACTCGTATTTGTATTGATTAGGTGACTCACTCTTGTTGAACAAATACTTCCACCATGTAAAATCTATGTATAAGAAAAAACTATAAGATTTTATAAGTAATTTATTGAGATACATTTAAAAATTACTGTTTAAATGTAATCTGTAAATGTAATTTTGCAAAATGTTATACAGACTATTATATAGAATATGTATTTAACGATACTGAAATATTTATCATAATATTTTAGCAATCCCCTGTTTCTCTGTGCAATTAAGATTTTGTTATTACGGCGGTCTCTCGCACTTATTCCTCAATGAAAAAATTGAGTCTACAAGTAAACTTGTAGTAACGGGATTTTATCCGAATTATCCGATCTCGAAGAACATTTAACTTACCCGGTTGGAAAACATTCGGACCCGATAAAACGCGATCGTAAAATGAAAACGATTTTTGTTCGTTCGATGGAAAATCGATCGAGCAGACCACGAATCGAAGAGACTCGGTTGTTTCGACAATTTGGCGGGTTCATCGGTCATTTCCCACGCCCCGCCATCGTCCCCTTGTCGTGCTCTTATTCCTGAAGGAATTTAATCAGACCACCCTTCGAATTTAGTCCGCTCAGACCGAATTGAATCGAATGACTTGTACCAACGGGGGCGAGAATTCCATCCGGCGGATGGAAAACCATGCGAGATCAATTTTCGTTAAATATTTGAAAAATTTCGGAGCTTCGTCTTCTATTCCTAACTATTTCATCACCTCTCTCATTGCATTTTACGTTACGTTCATAATAATTAGTAAATATTTGCAATTTTTAATTAATGTTTTGACTTTTCGAACCGTTTTAATGTCTTCTTTGCACTTGATTGTACAATATATTGAACTTCATTGTACAATGAAGTGAAAGTGCAAGTATAGTGTTCCGATACTTCATGGTAAAATGTGTTGTACTTGCCCATTCATAGAATAATTAAATCCCATTACAAAAGACATTAACAACTATAAATTTTGAATGTTCAATTGCATGATTGGATATAACAATAAGTGTTTCATATATTATTGCAAGCTGTTACTAAAATTTCAGAATAAAGTTTAATAGAGTTTAAGTTTTTCTAGAATTTACAACTTTTTACCTTGTTTGGTTCACAGTGAATATACCAATCGAACGAACAGTAAAAACGGCAAAATAGTAATTGAAAATACACGGGAAAATTGGGTCGCGAAAAATGACACGAACAATAATTTCCCATGATGTTTACTGCGCTGTAAACAATCACCGTCGATCAGATAAAATTGCTGAAATTAATTATATTTCGGATACCGTAGCGACTAACGAAATGTCGGTGATGAGACAGCCGAATCTAATTAGCGTCTATCGGTGCCCGAGGGATTTTCAAATTGCTGTATTTGTAGCACTTTTCGCGAACTCTCGTGACGCGGATGGGATTCAAATGAAATTTCGTCAGGTAATTGCGAATCTTCGATGCTCTCATTTCGCGCAGACTGCGTTATAATTCAATTCCATGAGTGATTCACTGTATAGCAGTGGCCAACGCGAAATCTACACGGACGCGAATAGAAAGCATAAGATGTAAACTTGTTATAGCCGATTTAAAATAACAACATTCTTGTTAATAATTCTATTATCCTCCCTCTGCACTTCGCGTTCGTCGTGAAATTAAATGTTACGAGATGCTCCCTATTACAAACTTTAAATAACAAGTCTTTCATAATCGTTTGGTTGTTTCCCTTAAACTTCCCGTTGCTCGTAAAATTAAATATTACGAGGTACCTGCAAAGATAAACTTGCAGGAACAAATGTTCTGTCTCCTTTAACAATTTTATTATTTTCTTTGAACTTCGTCATATAATTAAACACTAGAGTACATTTGCAATTACGAACGTTGAATAAGAATGTCCTTCATTCTACTAATTGTATTGTTTTCCTGAAACTTTACGTCAGTTGAAATATACATATGTATGCTCGAAACAATTTACAATGGTAAAATTTCTACCTAATCTCAGAATATATTTAATATTTTGTACATTCGCTGTGGAACAATGTCACACACAATTTTTGATTGCACGTGTCTCGTTTTAATCCTATTCTGCGGTTTATATTCTTTGCAATTTAAATTTCCCGAATTATGCAGATATGTTTCCTTTCACTTAACGAATTTTATATTTAAAATAGTCGTTTAAAAACGTTACAAACTTTAAAATAGCGAAGAACGAAGGACAGATATATTTTTTACCTCGTGTTTAAATGCTAAAATTGAAAATTGACGTCACTCTAGTCACCTTTGAGATTTTTAAACGTAAAAATAAAACTTGCATAACGATGTACGACTTTTCATATACATACAATAACACGTCGAAAATACTTTTTCCAAAAATTCAATTTAATAGACAGGGTAATTTCATCTTCAAAAAGCATGTTTACCTAAACTTCTATCTCTTTTAAATGCCAGCTAAAGATAGTACATATTTCGCGTATATGTAAAACTGTACTGTATTCGGAATCCAATGTTCCTGGACGTCCGTCATGCGTTACATTAATACGCAATTATGCGCTGCACGTATTATGACGAGTTTAGGTTGTTACGCACAGTGTTTAGCCCGGTGCTTTTGAACCAGCATTTCTGTTGCGTGTGCCGCGATAATTTATCTGTTCAGCGCTGCAGCAGATGTAATATGCTTCGAGTAAATTCCAAGTATCGTGACAGATAACAAAAGTGGGTGCAGAATTTATGGTGCCGAGTGCTCTAGCATTGTCTGGCGACTACAGCAAGCAAATTGCTTTCTTCGTCGCATTATTGATCAATGAGAACCCGGTCTGGGATCCTGCAGACAGAGTGAAAGTTGCAAATAACGATCGATTCGATCATCGATCGACCGTGAAAAGATGTTCTCGCTGCGAGCCACAGAGATTGCAAATATAATGTTCGCGGTTTCTGGCTTCCATCCGCTTTGATAATGGAGTCGCAGCAAAGCGCCGAGAGACGCGAATTAAAAGATCTTCGTAAATATTTGCATACTTTGTAATTAAGGAACTGCAGAATCGCGACAAGGGTTGCAAACTAAATGGTTCTGCTCGTAATACTCTGTAAACCGGTTTACTTAACTGTGGCAACCTCATCCCAGAAAATTGCATTTCTGTTCGCTCGATAAATCTTCAAGGCACCTGTCTCTGGCAGCGACCACGGCTACGGAACAGACAGAAAATTCGATGTTCTATTCGCATGATCACCCACTCCATCTGCATAAATTATGAAAATAACGTCTGGAAAAAATTGAGGGAACGAAAATTCGTGGCCATACGTGAACCCTTATTCTCAAGGTTTTTGTATCGTTGTACAGGACGATTCACGAGAGACACCCAAATAGTTCTGTTAGTATTTAATTTGCAAAATTTCAATAAAATACACCTAAGTTTCCCCTTATGTTTGATAGATATTAAACATTCGTTGACTAAAGATAAATGTTGAAAAGCAGAGATATGTTGAATATTGTTTTCCCGGGGAAATTGTGCTCAAATCGCGAATTTTTGTGCAAACAAAAGCATAAAGGTTTGATTGTTTTATAAACAATTTGATTAGAGTCCATGTAAAAACTCGTGAATTTTTTGGTTTATCGAGTTCTCGAGTATGGAAGTTATAATAAATGTATACACTCCAATATTTAGTGATAGTAATTATCTCCGAATTGCCTCTAGTCGGCGTGTTCTCATTTTGGTTGTCCCAGTTCCGTTAGATTTCGCTTTAATACTGTGTGGAATATTTAATGTTTCAGACATATGCCGATAGAGCTTTAAAAATAATGCAATCGCGCATGAATATCAAATAATCATTTATTACATTGACGAACTTAATGATTTCGCGAAAATACAAAAAAGCGCATTCGTTATGCACTATAAATGACAATAACGATGGGTAATTAATGATAATAAATATATCGCAAACGTACAATTTGTTTCATTAAACGAATTAAGGTATTATTTAATCGAGATCATAATACAGTAAATTATTTAATGCCGAAAATAGAGGAAGTTTCATTTAGTAGATGAATTTATTACTCGAATCATTAGGCTGTGGGCGATCATAGATTTTATAATGAAGATAAAATACGTGAAATACGATAGTATAAAAGCCGTAATTAAATTTAATGATGTCCTCGCTTTATTTTCAAAGGTACCGTGGCTTTAAGAGTAGAAGTAAATTTCTATTCAGAACCTGTTCTTACAAATTATTCCAAGAAAATATAATTTCACATGGACGTTTGCATTGCGTATTAACTTAATAATATTCAAACTATGTTCAGTGCCGTTCTTATAAACGGTTGTTACAAAATTTGATTGCATATTCATATATTGCATCAATACAATAATTGCATGCAATTAATTATTATTTCTGGACATTTAAGCTGTCACGTTTATTATGTATTATTGGCGCAATATTTCAATTGGACCTCCACGGATGACAGTGTATTTTTAAGGAAAATGTTACTCAGAATTATTGTAATAATATACTTCATAATTCAAAATGTATCAATACGTTATTTCCTCAAGTCTTTGCCAATTTAATTAACCCTACTTCTGCTCGAATAATATTCGATAAACAGACTTCGATGCAACTTGAAAATTACTCATCAACCGCGGTTAGAAATGTTCTCAATTTCCGAAATCCTTGATTGCGAAGGAATACAACAGTTTCTGAATTACAAGTTACCAACTCAACAACATAAGCCGTTACGTAATATCCTGACCAGGTGCGACATCTAATTCGAAGTTTCCCTCTAACGAGCGCATAATCGCGTAATAAGAGTCTTATCGAACCGTGCTGCGTCACTACTGGTCCAAGATTAGTATTCTATTGTGAACACTAAACCCACTGGAACGTGAAGAAAAATGGGCAATAATAGAAGCTAAAATTTCTTTTTTCTTCTCGTACACTCGATACTCGAGCATCCCCTGCGCGAATGCGTTCATCGGGGGTGTATCGCAAACACATATATAGGGTGGCTCAAAAAATATAACAGAAAGAAGAATAAATATTAAAACTTTTAATCATAAAAAATTATTTTTCCTTAATTCCTTCGCGTATGTTTACAGTTTACAGTGTTTTTGATGTTAAAAACAAAGGAAATTTGTATTTATTGTATGTTTCACATTTATCCATCAGTAATTCTTATAATCTTCTCACTGTGTTTAAGTTAAGCTTACGTTAGGTTGTAAAAATTTTATTTTTCCATCGGTTTTGAAAAAGTTGAAAACATTATATGTATTCCATGCTCTTTAATAACATTATTTATCTTAATATCCTCAGTAACATCATTTAGAAAATATAAGGGAAGCTGATGAGATAACTTAAGATAATTATATTTTATAACCCAAGGCGAGTGTAAACAATTGAGTATGATACCATTGTTAACGGTAAAGCGCTTCTGAAGGCGGCCGTGCGCCAGCGAGCACGTACTCGCATTGTAAAGTTAAGCAGTATTATCTTAACAAAGGAAAGCGAATGCGGTGTAATCATTAAGCCCAACGAAAGTATTAATAACGAGCCCATTTAACGATGAAGTTCTGCGTTACGAATAATAGCAGAGATAATTTTGCGAAATTAACAGATCAAAACGCGACCTCGCAATAATCTTTTAAAGAATTTTAACATTCAATGACATATGAACAACAATGACTAGACTTATGCATTTATCACTAGACTGTTGTTTTTGTATGCAAAATACAAATTTGCTACATCATTTCCAACAAGTAGACATTTCTTTCTTCAAGAATTTTAGTAAGTTGAATTCTTTTGTGAAAATAGAGATTCGAGTAAATATAAAACAGAATTGATGCATACATATATGCTTCTCGGTTGTTCCGTGTTTGCCAAGCCACCCTATAGACATACGCAGGAGGGTGAATTCGATTCTGACAGGTTCCCCAGAGTATGGCCGCCAAAATTCGATAAGCTACCCCACCAAATTCGAATCTTCGATCACTCGGGATTCGACGTTGTGTGGAAAACCCCCAGCGCGTCTAATTGCTTTATCGAACATCGATCGCTGTAAGCGAGAGCAAGATTTTTTGCACGTCCTCTGCGATTCCTTACAACGAACTTCCGTTCGTAACAGCAAACTTCGTGTTTGCGCCAGCAAAATCAGTCCTCCATTCATTTCACATGCGATACTCAATTAATTATTAGCTCATACGGTATTTCTGCTGGGTTCGACAAAGTTAGAAGGCTAAAAACTAATTATTTCATATAATTATTTTCAATCTATTGCTGAAAAACTTTATTTTGAACATTTTTAATATCAATTATTTAATTAATTACAATTAAATGTTTATTTTTTCCATTCTCACAAAGCTGTATTATTACAATACTGTTGATGATTCGATGAAGGTTCCTGAAATTTTTATTATAAATTATTCATAGATTTTAATGATGTGAGATCAACGGGTGGTACTAACGGGGTGACAAATAGGAACATTCAGCTCAAATGGTAGGAAAATGCATTTGTAAAATTTCAATCGACCATGTATAATATCTTCGAAAGTTCGGTTAAGGAAATTCGTGTGAAAAGTACCATGAGGGAGAGATGTTCTATCGACAACCAATGGAATTCTTGTCGCTGATTTTTCAGGCTGTTCTATCAGTATATCAGTGGGATTGCTGGTAGTCCCGAAGTATTTCCCACGATTTTACTTATTCACTTTTCAATCGTGCTGTGCGGTCGACGATCAGAATCTTCTTTCCTTTCAAAAACCAACCCCGCTGCTCTCCGTGGGGAGTTAAATCCATTAGATGTTCGTCTTCTCTTCCTTTTCTGCTCCCTTCTTCGAGTAGAACGAGGAAGTACAGGTAGTAGGGCGAGAGGAATCGAAAGTAGAAGGTCGGAAACCAGAGAGAAAAGGGGAACAGGCCACGTGAATAGGGGGAAGTGTAATCTATCCGTTCCTCGGACGAAAGAAGACCTCTCTATAAGGTCGAAGTACAATCCAAGAGGGACGAAAGTTCTAAGAAAACCCTGGAAATCCACTAATTTTAGGAGGCTCTATTTTCTGAACTGTACAATTTCATGTTTCTGCCCTGCTTTTCCACTTCAGTCCACTTTCCCATTTGAAAATATACAGTGGATCCAAAAAGTATTTGAACACAACATTCCAGATTCTCGAAAAATATACTGGGTGGTCCACGCAACTTGTTCACCCTCAATAACTTCCAAAATATGCATTCTATGAAAAAACTTTTTCTAGAAAAGTTGTATGGTTTGAAGGGATACATTATGTACTTCATATACTTTTTCGTAAGTGGAGGCGTTTCTGGTGATTTGAAGGTGAACTTCGTTTTTGTAAATGGAATGCTATATTTTTTGTGCCAAAATATCCAAGAGCGTTAAAGTTTGAGTAAAAAGGTACTGACCTTTATTAGCCGTAAACCTAATAGCAAATAATTTCACTTTGTTTCTCGAAAAGGGTCTGTGCATGATATCAAGTAAGAGTTTCAGTACTTTTTAACTCAAAATTTAACGTTCTTCGATATTTTGGCATAAAAAATATAGCATTTCATTTAAAAAAACGAAGTTGACCTTCAAATCTCCGAAACGCCTCCACTTACAAAAAAAAGTATATAAATTACATGATAAAGAGATATCAACATCATATCCCTTCAAACCAAACAACTATTCTAGAAAAAGTTTTTTCATACAATAGATACTCTGGGACCACCCTGTATACAACACTAACAATACACTAATAATCCTCCTTAATATTCTTGTAAAATTACAATATTGTAGTGACGTCAGTATTGTACGAAATAATATTTAGTAAATATGTTAAATAAGTTTGAACGTTTCACTTGAAAAAATTTCAAAATATTGCTATCAAAGGAAGTTGTTAAGATGCATCGTTGTCCATCTCAATAATTAAGGCCTACTTTAATTTTTGGACAGCCAGTTCAATTGCTAGATACTTGCAATAGGGTCAATACGAAGATCAATGTTAATCTGAAAGAAATAGGTTCAAAATTATGTAAAGGGGGATTAATTGTGCTTGCGTGTATCTAGACACGAGAGGATGAATTATTGATACAAGGTATGCTCAGAAAGTTCAGGGTCCCTGAATCGGAGAGTCTGTTTACAACCACTTTGTTCCATTGTTTATACATTAGACAATCCCCCCTCCAAAATTGAGATCCTAAAGCATCATCTATCGCGTCTTGCAAGCAATGTCCCTGAACGTTTCGAACACGGTGTAAATATAATTTGAGTCGTACATAGAACTTGTTGTTGTTAAATGGAAAGCCAGAGGGCGCATGCGTCCAGTGAACAGGTCGAAACACTGTAGAAGGCAATACTCTGCCTTCTCTCGGTGTAAGCTGTCCATGTAATGCATGGGTTTGTTGCGGGTCACGATGAGGGCGGTCTGATAATTTCACCCTTGCATCGCCACGGTCAAGGTCATTGCCTCCAAAAGATCGTCACGGTGAGATCTGACGACCTTGCAGTGCCTGTGGTGCTTGCTCGACCAAGGTTCGATGCCCTCCCCTTCCTGACCTACGTCGCGAGGTACGCGTGCGCGATGCTCGCCCAAACAACCTGGAATTATCGTCAATTACGTTAATTAAACTGTCGCGGAGAATTAGCCAGTCCCTCTTGCATCGGAGATTTTCGTCGGCAGAACCAGCCCTATTTTATTCCGACTGCTCCAATCTACACTCTCAACAGAGGGACTTCGAGTAGACCCATATCCATGAATAGACTGCGGAGTTTTATGCAAAATAAAAATTGCTCGCATCGATTACAACGAACAGCAGCCAAAGAGAAAGTTCTTCCTTCTTTTAATGAATTGAAATTAATAATTGAGCTCTAAGAATTCGACAAACACAGTGACAAATACCAAATAATTGTTCAAATAACATTGCCAATGTGCAAAATGCAATTTTAAATAAAAAAGCTTAACGTTCTACGTGAAACTTCATCTGTCAATGAAGTTAACAAGTTAATATTTAAACGAAGTCAATATTGAAATTGATTGTGTTTCTCATACGGCAAATTAAAGTATGACATAACAATCAAGAAATAAAGGACTGCAATAAAGACGTAATCTTTTTCGAACAGCATGAAAAATGGCCACCGTAAATTGACTCGTTACCAACCCAGTTTACAGGTTACTTAACAATCACTGCAAAGAGAAGGATAACTGAAAGATTTTTTTTTATTAATTTGTTTCTAAGAAGAGGGAAAGAAAAGGGAAAGTAATAACCGTAAGATAATTTATAACGCCTGAGTCGAAAGTGATTTATCATCGCGGGTTCGCGTCAAACTGCACAAGTAGAACTTTCATAAAAAGTTTGATCATCATATTTTATAACATTCACTTTTTGACACTTGTCCGCAGATTAATCGAGGATTATAACGGGCAAGTATCAATAAAATAGGTTTTGCAATACCTCCCAGCGAATAAAATTCGTGAATGGCTGCATAAAATATTGCGATATAAAAAATTGAACAGGTAGAAAATTGTGGCACCTGGCGCGTTGCTTTCTGGAACTTAAAAGGTAGTTATTGTATGGTATATTTATGCGGCACTGTAAAAATTGCCAGAAATTTATGGAACGATCCTGTATGTGCATTTATACGACCATTCATAAATCTCCTGTCAGTTGTCTAGCCTGTAAAACGAAGTAAAATAGAGTAAAATGAAAAATATGATAAACATAAATTTCTTCTAGCTACTTTTCTTATCTCGCCACGCTTTTATACATTATACCACATATTTCAACAAATCCGCCGAACACGTAGTTATTTTCGGCGGTGTCTGTGCGTGTGTGTGTGTGTGTGTGTATCTTTCAAAGATTTAATGTCTCACTGTTTCAACTATAACTCATGCTACGATATGCCGGGCACGTTTAAGTTCGTTCTGGGAGTTAGGGGGCGGCGGGGTAAAGATGGTTGCGCGATATTTCGTTCAAATTTGCACTCATGACTGAGTAATCAACCAACAGGATTGTGCAGCATTCACGGGTATAATAACGTACATCGGTATACAGAGAAAAGAGTATCATCGATCCTTGGAGACACGGCTCCAATCCGACTTGTTTCACTGTGAAACAGAAATAGATAGCGATGCCGCGCCGGTAAGTTCGTTGAAGCACTCTTTTTAGAACGGAGGAAAATTCTTCCCTGGTTTGTAAATTCCTCGGTGCGCGATTCGATGCGAGATTTGAATTTATACCGAGATTCAGGTTAATGCATAATATCTGTCGGGATAGGAATTTTTCACAATCCACAATATCCGAGAGTCTCTTTCCAAAAATACTGTGCGCGCCAATATACATATTCTCGTCGCGTATACTATGTAACTTGCCAGCGTTATTCGCTAGTTAGATTTTTAGTAACCACATTTTTAGTACGAAGATGTATCATAAATATCATAATTAGACTGCGGATGTTGTGCATTTATGACGAAAATGAGAAGGTAAAATAGAACACAGTGAAAACGTTTAACATAGTTAAATTTTTATTAAGAAAAGAATAATAAATGTCTACGTTTATATTTTTATGTTATAATTAACCTACGCCTTGTATGCTTTTGTGATAAAAATTAATAGAAAAAGAAATAAATGTCTGTATAGCTGCCGTATCGTTGCAATGAATACAGACTAATTACAAGTCTAATTATAATTATCTGTGACATGTTCTCTGCAGGAGCGTGTAAAATTTGATAAACAAATTCAAGTTACTAAAGTGATGCATTTTATAGAAGAACATGTCTTCAAATTTTAATCAGACTTCATTTACCATAACTAATTAGCACATGATGTTCGACATGCTTGTTAAAATGTAAAATACATCAAAAACAGTGAAGTGTTATAATTGTTTAAGGCAGCCACGGTAGCGACTATTTAATTTAATTTTCCTAATTTTCGCAAAATCATGTGCACAAATTAATACTCGACGGAATTTATGCTACACGAAACCTTTATTACCAAGATGCTCGTATCTGGTTAGCAGCTTCGAGAGTCTAATGGTTCGACAATTTTGAAAATTTCCGAAAATATATTGAACCCTTCTTTATGAAATAATTCATCGCGAAAGTCCGTCGGCAATTAATAACTGAACACTGAACTATTAATGACCGCGATATCTGGGGTACTCGCTCGCGGGTCGGACTACCGTAACGCATAAAAGCAGTATTACTTGAATGAAGTGTACAAATTGAAATTATCAAGTTTCAAAGTCCTTTCATGATGGAAGTCGGAAACGTAATTAAACAAAAGCTCCATCAAAATTATACGACGGTATTATTTTCGCTCGAATTTTACAGCGTTATCGCCGATCGAGGTAAATGCTTCCTTTATGCTTTTAGAAATCGAGTGAGCTCGCCGTCTTCAAAATTCCGAACCACAAAAAAAAATTTCTCGAGGGAACCAATGTACCTTGGAAAATTAAAGAAAAAAAATATCAGAATCCACGCCGTAGTTAAGATAATTGCACACGCACTATTCGAGCGGCGGACAAATTTTTCGTAATTAAACCGGGAATAATGGCCGGCTCGGAACAAGATCTTAAAACGCTAACGATCTTAAAACTTTAATCCCGGTGCTGTTCCATTCAGCAAGATGAAAGGAAATTTAGTCCAAGGAGAAGAAGCAAGCACGGGTTGGACGGGTTCGCGGAGGCAGTGTTTTCATTGGCATGGCAGGGGCCAGGCCCAGGAGCCCTTGGCCTCGGAAAAGCTCCTGCCACCTGCTAACCCCCGGCTCGCCTGCGTCGCGTCAATATTCGCAGACTGCTCTCCGAAAACGACCTCGCCGGTGCAACCCTGTGCCAAACCGAGCGCAGGCGCTCGCCCTGTCCGCTGCCTCCTCGAATCCTCGCTAACCTTTCCACGAACACCATCACTATCTATCCGGTAGCGTATTTTACCCGGCTACAAAACGCTCCGGACGCTCGTCAATCTTGCCTTTCCTTTCTATTCGACGTCCCGTCTGGAATTGACAACGAACGCCAGCCGAACAGATCTTGCTTAATATTTCTACCGGACGCAAACCGCCGAGCTATGCACTCGGATTTATATAATAACCGACGACTCTACAAAGAACCCCGCACTAATCATATGGAAAATCTATCCCGGTAAAATCAGTTGGATTTTTCATATGTTGTAGCTTATACATATACAGGGTGTTCACGCTATTACTAGCCAGCGTTTTTCTTCTAAACAGTAAATATTAGAAAAAAATGAAAGAGGAAAGAGTAGTACTGTTTTTTATACACAACACAATGGCGTATGTAATTTTTTTGTGTTTATACTATTTTGTTAGATACGAAGGTGACCTTCAATTTTTTAAATGAAATGCTGTATATTTTTTTATATCACATGAAAGTCTAGACGAATTCATCCGAATACTGCAGTGTCCTTCAAGGTCATGCAAGGTCAGAACTGGAAGAAACATTTTGTATATATCATACCAAAAACATCATCCGATTCGTATGAATAAAGAATACTTGTAAACACATTGGTATGAAAGCATACAAAATGTTTCTTCCATTTCTGACCTTGCATGACCCTGAAGGTCACTGTGCAGTATATGGATGAATTCGTCTAGACATACGCTTTCATGTGATATAAAAAAATATACAGCATTTCATTTAAAAAATTGAAGGTCACCTTCATATCTAACAAAATAGTATAAACGCACAAAAATTACATACGCCATTGTGTTGCGTATAAAAAACAGTACTACTTTTATCCTCTTTCTTTTTTTCTAATATTTACTATTTACAAGACAAACGCTGGCTAGTAATAGCGTGAACACCCTGTATATGATCTGCTGAACAAAAGATGTAATGGGCACAAAGCTCAATAATGGACAGTTATCGAGTTATAATCAGTCAAACATGACAAATTAGAGCTGTCGAATACTCAAATCTCGGGAAGTCTTTATTTTTTGGAAAAATGTTTGAAACAAAAATAATAGGGTTTCACAAAATCTGTTAGATGGTGTCATTATTTTTAAATTTTGAATAACCTTGATAAGATCTGTGAGCAGAAATCTTACGCAAAGATTTTTGTGAATTCAAAAGTTAAAAAAAAACATTCAAAATTAAAAAATAATGACACCACCTAACAGATTTTGTGAAACCCTATTATTTTTGTCTCAAACATTTTTTTTTTTAAATAAATACTTTCCCGAGATTTGAGTATTCGGCAGCTCGAATTTATCATGTTTGACTGATTATAACTTGATAACTGTCCATTATTGAGCTTTGTGCCCATTACATCTTTTGTTCAGTAGATCATAAGCTACAACATAGGAAAAATCCAACTGATTTTACCGGGATAGATTTTCCATATGATTAGTGCGGGGTTTTTTGCTCTCAGATTTCAGTCTTTCTAAATACAGTGGCTCCCATTAATATTCGGACGCTCTTTAAAAAACGATAACTATTTTGATATTGCACCATACAATTTGAACTTTTTTGAGAAGTTAGAGCAATTAATTTATTACATCATGTGTGAAAAGAAATTTTTTCAAAAATTGTAATTGATCGGAATTGTAGACAAAATACTAAAAGTTGCATTTTACAACTTTTTTATGTGGGTCTATATTGGAAAATTTTTTAAATATGTTTTGTAGATCTGTGTCAATTATATGGATTGTAAAAGTTTATCGAAATCGGTTGATGTGGGAAAAAAACGACAGACATTGAAAGATATATGAATCCTTAGATTTATTGCAGTAGAGGCCGCAAATCGTGAAAAATTGCAATTTCTACCATCTTTAAACGTTTGTAGCTCATTGCAACGTTGACCGATTTTAATGAAATTTTCAGAGCATGTTTAATTGATACAGATCTACAAAACTTGTTTTCTATATTTTCAGTATGAGCCCACATAAAAAAGTTGTAAAACATAACTTTTAGTATTTTTTCTACAATTCCGACCCATTGCAATTTTTTCAAAAATTCTTTTCACGTTACGTAACAAAACCGATTGTTCTAACTTCTCAAAAAAATCCAAGTTGTATGGTTGAATATTAAAAATCTCAATATTAAAGTCTTTTTAAGAGTGTCCGAATATTAGTGGGAGTCACTGTACGTATTCAGGGATTGAGAGACCTGTGAGATCTTTGAATACTTCAGACACCTGTATAACCCGATCAAAAACCTGTGTACACGTATCCTTTGCGACAGGAAAATTGCCTATTATGGGGAGGTTTTTTTTACTGATCTAGAAAAAAATTTGGAAATTCTAGAAATTCTGCATTTATTGCTTCTAAATTATGTATTCGACGGTATTGTATACACTGCGGATTTTCTCTCATTTTTCTAAAATTTTCTCACCTCTATTTCAAACAAAATATGGAAAACCGTTGGTTGCAAAATCGAGAAATCATATTTATTCTCCATGTCTGTTGACTGGAGCCTGTTGTCGAGTATTTTTTGTGATCTGTAATGTTTACCAGTTTGATACGTACGAAACTGCTGTCTAGCGCACAGCAATTTAAATAAAAAGAGTACCAGCCTCAATACTTTTTGTGGTTGTATATTTACTGTGATAATTTCATCGGCAATTTTTTTAATACACCCCAGAGCACATCGCGTGCGAATGTATCTCGCCTAGTCCTCTTGTAGTTTTCATTTCTATGGAAAACGAGCAGTTTTTAAGTATTCCAATTAAAACTACCACGTTTCCGGTTCTAACGAGATCCGCAGTCGGACGCGCGAGCATTAAAAGGAAAAAAATTGAACTAGTTGGAATATGAGAAATGATTTTGTATTCCACTCCACACGCCGATGTATAAAATTCGGCTGATTATCAACAATATCGAACGAAAACCATGAGAGTTACACGGAAAAGAATACTCTGGTTGAAAAAGGAATATTAACAGATTATACTTTGCAGAAATATTCGTAATCGTATCTGTACTTCTATGTATAACTACATATACATATATTGTACGTTTCAGACATTATCCTAAGTCTTTAGCTATCTTAATTAATTAATTTGAGATCTAAATGGAGTGATTAAATTACATTACTCAGGATGATTTTATTTGCACTGAATGCAATTGAAAAATATCGA
This sequence comes from Lasioglossum lativentre, assembly GCA_916610255.1. Lineage (NCBI taxonomy): Eukaryota > Metazoa > Arthropoda > Insecta > Hymenoptera > Halictidae > Lasioglossum > Lasioglossum lativentre. Next base: position 18,856,267 of record OU744364.1, on the reverse strand, counting down.
CTGTTTGTAGGAATATAAATGGAATATTTAAATGAAACAAGCTGCTGTTTTACGCCATCGCTGAACAAACTTTTTAAATAGGACTGGTTAAAAAGTTCAGGACATGTGGGGGTTGTGAACTGGACGAGAGCTTTTTGGATGAAACTTGGCACACGTGTAGGGGATGCTGTACTCAAATAAACTCTAGAATATTAGTCGCTGCTAGCAACCCTCCTACAAAAAAAGGGCTTTATGTATATAAACATGTCGAACTCGTTTGATCAACTAGAGATGCAATGGAATGCATCATAAGAGCGAAGCGTATAATTGAGATGGGTTTGTATGTTATATATCTCGACTCTGAAATGAAGAAAAATAGAGGACGAACGAATTAAATGCCATAGAGAGATCCTCATTTTAATTACGCGCAATCATTTTTAATACGAATCCTCATTCTTATACAGCTTGTACGTTGCTTCTATTAAAACTATTCTAATTCTACGTAAAAACTATTTCTATTAAAAATAAAATTCAATTTTTATATTATTAATTTATAAAGCAGATACTACTATATTTGATTATACCTGCAATGACTGTTTCTGTTTCTCAGATTACCCATAGGGGGTAGTTGCGTACATTTCGAAGTATAATAGTTCATAGTAAAAATTTCTAGTCTCCTGGAGTGTCTAATTAATATTTTAAGAGGTTACATACTGCTGTGTAGAACCTTAAGAAAATAGCCAATCGAACCAACTTTTATATTTATGTGTACCAGGCTCACCCAATGTATCCGATTACACGTGTAATTACTATTTCTGTTTCTCAGATTACCCATAGGGGGTTGTAGCGAACGCCATCAGATTTCGTTACCGGCTGCGACATATTTGGTCCCATAGCAGCTCTGCGAAGGAGCTTATCCCAGCGGCAGGGATTGTGCGGTTTAAGGGACAATGTTCGACGATACCTACACGCTTATCGAAAATTTGGCAAATCCTTGGAGAATATCATCGAGGGAGGACGACAGAACAGACAGGAGAAAAGGCTGCCGAGACTACCGGCCGGGGAAAAGAAAATCGTTACCGCGATGTTATTAGCTAAAAGCATCCCCACTGCGACACGGGTATAAATAGGGAAACTCCCGTCGTAAAAACAGGTTAAGGAAGTTCGTACATACGATACGTTCTCGATACACACTTGTAACTCGCTGTGCCACGACACCCCGGTAATCTGCTGCGTATTTAAACCGACAACGGCTGCCGGAACGTTTGCCAAACTACCGGTAGAAATTATTTTGCGGAAACTAATTGCGGTGAGAAATCTTCGCGATTTCGTTGTTACGGAAACGACCGATGCAGGAACATAATTATTAATATAGATGCGGCGACGACGATTATAATTATATGGAGCGTGTAATTACGATATTCTATTACACGACATTCCGCTGCCTACTTCGTAGTACTATGCTTTCGCGTTTGTTCTCGTATCACTGTAAACTGTAATATTAATGGACTTGTTTCGGAACGTCGCGTCGCGTCGTCGCGTTGGAATTAGAGATCACGGTTTTGGACGTGTATTGAGGATACACGTATTCACGTGTTCACGTGTACTAATATATATCCGTATTTTAATATCTATACACGGGTACTGAAGTAAACGTGTACACGGATATCGAAACACACAGATAATACACGGGTACACGTGTATCAAGCTACACGGATAATACACGGGTACCAATATTAATTTTATTAATAATAATAATACATTCGGTTGTGTGATATGTAAATTTGTTTACCCTTAATATAAAAACTTCAATTCACTGTAACTTTGTTAAAAAAATATACATTTTCTTACGTATATACAAGTTCACGGTTATACATGTATTATCCGTATATTTTGATACACGTGAACACGTGTACCCGTGTATTAAATAGGATCCGGACTTCTACACGGATACATTAATTACACGTGTATTTTCAATACACGTGAAATGGGTATCTCTAGTTGGAATCACTTATGTCATGAACAGTAGCTTTTCGTCATGCTTTTGACAAATGAGCTTTGTTAATCAGTCATTGTTCCGTGTTGATTACGGCGCACAGTGGGCCAGATCGACGCGCTAGCTGTTCATGAGCTGAAAAAATCAAAGTCCTCATATCGATTTTTGACGAATGTACATTGTTTCTTGAATGTCCATTACATTTGAAAACGATAATATTAATTAAAGTTATTAAAAACTCTCATTACAATAAGCGTTCGAAGATCAAACTTTTTCAGATACCGTTTTTCACCGACAAAATTCCTTTTTTCGTAACGATGTCCTGGAAAACCTAGTGAACATTATGAGCCCATTTTTTTATATGGATAGTATACGCGTCTATATTTACGACGCATTAAAAATTTTTGTTAATAACTTAAAAAAAAAAATACTCTGTGAACTGAAGAGATCGGTCAAAGTTTTTCACCTTTGACAAGGGATAAGTTCAAACGTGCACAAAAGTGTAAGCTCTAACAAAGTGGAACATTTTCAGCAACATCTCCTCTAAAAGATCCTGCAAAATTCACGTCCCAGCTCAAACCAACTTTGAAATTGTGATAGTTTAAAGGGTCGCGTGACACGCAATTCTGCAGTGAGTCGCGGCGCACGAGACGCATTGACGACCACTCAGCGGCTCTTAAGAGTGAAAAGACCTAACCCAGACCTATCTTATGAATTTTTTTATATTATACGACCACTGATAAACAATCGAACTTCTTGCTAGCTCAGTTGAATCATTTGTATTTGAGAGAGCATAGTATAAGCATCGCAGCACAGCATCACAGCAATTTTCCCATATTAGAAACCTGTATTTTATCTTTGTTAAATAGAATTATTGTATAGATTTTTATTTATTAATAGGTAAATATAATTATAAGCCGCAAATCCGTATGGTTAATTGATTATAGTCGGTAACTGTCTAAAATACAATACTTATTTTTGTTTAAATATTTGTAATTTTTTAAATAAGACAGTAATAACACGTTTTTGTTATTTCATTAATTGTAATAAAATTCCTCGATTCAAAAATTATGGATTATTCTTGTTTGAAAGCCTGAACAGCCAGTTTACAATAATTATTCATTATTTATGTGATAAAAAAATGTTTCCGAAAAAAAGTAATTAGTAGTCAGTCTTCTACAAATTTCAATACAAAAAATTTAAATAATTTTTCTTTTTTAATAAAAAAATTGAGGTCACCTTGATTATTTATTGATCACTATATATTTTTTATTTAATAACATTACAACTGACGCCAAGAGGAATGCAACGATCTATTTACTGTGGTCTTTCAATTTTGAACAGCTAAATCGTCATTCTGGCCCATTGTGCGGCGCACAGTGTGACGTTTCGATCATTTAGGGGAATTTAATTCCGAAATTGAAAATTTTTTAATAATTGCGAATTTACTACTAGTTTAAAAGCAATACTTCCGTAACCCAGAGTTATTTTTAATTTTTCATCGCGTTCAAATAAGAAAAATAAACCTCAACTGAACTTTTTGCCTATACAAATGATGAAACTTCATCAATCGTTAGTGGTACTTTACCCGAACAAAAATGTGGGTATATGAACTTCAATTGTTATTGTATTTATTTTAGTGACTTTTCAATCCTTTGTAGTGTGTTTTCAATACTTTTAGTTGTTAATAATCATACAAAATCGGAGAACTTTTCAGTATTCATCAATGTTCTATAGAGTGAAACTTAATTACATGGGCGAAGATGGACTTGAAACTACACTGAATGGTTACATTGAAATCTTGTCTAATCAGATATGAAAACAACTTTTGCGTTCGTCTGCGTCTTTGGGAGTTTTCATTTGTTTTCATCAACCTTACGGTGTTACTTCACGCAGTCGCCTCACGCAGTTGTCTAACACAATTTATCCAAGCAAGAACGTGTCTGTTAATATTATAAACCTTTTTGATTGTTACTGTATTAAATTGTTATTGTTTAACTGTTGTTGTGTTTGATAATAGAATGTTTCGTGAACTTTTCACGAGAAAAATTTTTCACGGATAGCCACAAATACAGACCTTATGAATAGGCTGCTCATATCGTCAGACCCTCTGATTACCAGTTTAAGGTACATTCCGACAAAATGGAAAGGAATTCTTACTCAAGAAGTACTAAGCCTTCTTAAAATTATACATTATAACAGAAAATATAGATATTTATCTAGTATTGTTATTGAAAAATTTGTTCAATCCGTTTCTTGAGATGTATTTAGTTTTAATAAACTTTAAATATGTTTATGTAAGACTGTGTTTGTAACTACCTTGTATCATTTAAATTAAATACCCTCTCAAACAGTAATTTGCAAGAGTTAAATTACGTATTTTCGGTCAATACAATAAAAACCATTAGAAATCATCATATTTTGAGTAGTTTAAACAAAATACACGATAAAAAAAAGAAACCAAAACGGAATTGTTTTATTGCGAAATATTATATTATGTACTATGTTGGTTCATTAGCTAGGATATAGATAAACAAAAACTTGCGCTTATTCAACCGACATTATTGTACTGGTGCTGCCATGAACACCAACGAAATTCGTAATTCAATTAAAATATAAGGAAGAAGAAGAAGAAGAAGAAAAAGAAGGCTCGGTACAGGCAACGAAAGAATATGTTCGCGGTTCCCGATCGAAGTATGTAACAGGAAGCGGAGCAACATGTTTCTGTTTGTCAGAAGCATTTCCGTAACGCAGCAAAGTGCATTCGATGGGCAAGTGTACTTGTCGAGCGCACGAACCTGCGCTCAGGTTCGCTTGACTCCCCACCCCCATCCACCGTCAGCACCATGCCCTCGTTCACCCTCCTCAGAGTCCTCTAACCCTGCCGTGCATCCGCGCTCCGTCGACTGGCGTCGTCAGCATCTACGTCGATCTGATCGTGACGGTTCGAAACGGTCCGAACGAAAGAGAAAGAGAACGACACACAGAGACTCTGGACGAAACGAGAAAACCGGAGCGGCACGTCGCTCGTTAGCGAACGGTGCTCGAGAACGGCGCTCGATCAAACGTTCGTTCGTCGATAAAGGAATGGGGGAAAAGGGCGCGAATATCCGACGTTAGATAATCCGATTACCGGGGAATCTGGTAGCGGAGAGATATTTTTCCAATTCCCCAGCCGTTGTTGAACGGTTCAGTGTTTCTTGTACACCCGAACTGCCGAGTACCCAGTGCGCCCGTTATTTTTCCCCGTGACTATATTGTTCCTAGGTCGCGATCCTGCTCCACGATCTACTCGATCCATTCGCCCGGGGATCAAAGGACCACTCGTCCGTGTTATTTCCCCGTGAAACGCTGTGCTTCTCCGTCGCGTGGTGGAAAAGGAACGTTATCGCATGGCCGCGCCAAGGTAAGCAAGTTCAAGGCCGTTCTGATAGCTCTGATCAATCGTCCCGGCTCGGCGCGGCGGCACCCGGTGTAATAACCCTCGAAAACGCGCGGCGACAAATGGCGAGGCGAGCTCTATGCATCGCTCGGTGCACCGATCGATCCGGTTAACGCCGTCATCGCATTTTTATCGAGGGACATTTATCGCGCTCCGCCGAGCCGGCAGCCGCGAATGGTTATCCTTAATCGCGCGTTTCAAATTACCGGTTAGATTAAATAACGCCCGGTGCTGTCCGCCGAGAGCGGGGGAGGACCAACTACCAATCCGCCGGATGGTTTATTCAAAATCGACGTAATGCGAGCAGCCGGCGGAGCAGGAAGAGTTACCACTCAAATTTTAATCGATCCCACTCTATTACTATGTCGAATCAACGTTCCCTTTTTGGCGATATCTGAGCTTTGATGATACGCTGAAAGAAGTTCAGAATTACAGTATTCTCTCGATAATTGTCCCAACTACGGGTCCGGCCAGGAACAATTATCGTCCAAAGGAAACATAATACGGGTCGGGTATATCGGTGTGAGACCACTACTAATCCGATGACAAAACTTCTTTATTTTTCATTATTTTTTAATGCATCTTTCACCAACATATTCCTGACATTTTTCTAATGAAAATGATACCAAATATGATATAATTCCGATTATATTTACGTGTGTAATGGACGACCCCGCGTAACTTCTCGTTAAAATTATTTGAACGGCAATTAATGTAAATATGATGCTAATTATATCGTGTTTAGTATCATTTTAATCAGAAAAATGTCAAAAATATGTCGGTAAAAGTCTTATAAAAAAATTAGTAATAATAAAAAAGTTTTTTTATTGGGATTACATTGTGAGGACCCGACAGGCCTTTGAACTGTGCCGGCGACTGCGACTCTCCGCGTCTCTTTTTTTCCCATACGCTGTCCTTCCATGCGCACGAAAATTTTATCGTCCATTACACACGTAAATATCATCGGAATTATATCATATTTGGTATCATTTTCAATAGAAAAATGCCAGGAATATGTTGGTGAAAGATCCATAAAAAAATAATGAAAAACAAAAAAGTTTTGTCATCGGATTAGTAGTGGTCTCCTGGTCTCACACCGATATACCCGACCCGTATTATGGTTACATTTCACGGTGACCGAGGCCTCTCGAGCTTCCCAGTCCATTTCTACGTTCAGCACAAGTCAAAGAATAGGATCCCTGGACGATCATTGTCCCTGACCGGACCCGTGGTTGGGACAATTATCGAGAGAATACTGTATTTCCTTAAAGTGAGAAAGTAACAGTCGTGTTGTGTTGTATCAGAGTTATCTGTCCCATATAGTTAGACTTTAATACAATATTTTTACTATCTATTCAGTTTTATTACAATTTTTAATTATTTTGAGTACATATTTTTTCAATTTGAAGACTCGAAGTCGGAATCGGAATCGAAATCGGAGTCGGAGTCGAAATCGGTGTCGGAGTCGGATTCGGATTCGGAGTCGGAGGTAAAAAAAAAGATGAGTTGGAGTCGGAGTCGGAGTTATGAATATTGTCTACCGACTCCGAAGCCCTGGACAATACGCTCGACTTGTGTTTTTCAAATCTATAGTGCTGCAGATGAAAGTACGATCTGTTATGAATAAACCAGAGATTTCATCCAATTGCGGGACTTTCAGTTTATAGGAACAAAGTGAAACAGTGACTCCGAACCGCGGTGTCGTTTTTGTTTCACTTTTAAGTGACAAAGTTTCTCGCCGGAGCGGAGGAAACTTACTTCTGCTTATCCTCTGCTACTTCGAAATTAACAGATCGATGCCTATAGCTCGGCGACGTCTCGCAACCGAGGCCTGTACCGTGTCATTATATCGCGAGGATGGTAATTTGATCGCGAACATAATGTTTCCCGGCGGGAGAGAAAATATGTATAAGCCGTTTAGAGTTTATTGAAACTTATCGAAATAGAAGAAACAACTGTTGTACCGAGCTGTAAGATAATAACATGCGGCGCTAACGTTTCCCGGTTGCTTCCGGATATATCGATCAGGTTAATTATCTCCTTTGACGCAAATCATCCCGACGCGTACCGTGCTGCTAGACCTCTTTAGCCGACGTGTCCAATCCAAGGTGATGAATAAGAGACCGCATGGAACAAGCAGACACGTGCTTTGTCATCGAATGATCGAACCCGACGAAACGTGTACCATTCGCAAAGCTCGATGCATATTTTTAACGAGCAAAGTTCGCCGATTCCCATTTTCATGAAAAGCTACTTCTCCAAGTATTCTTTAACTGCACTTTAACTTCGTGCTGCGTGGTTCTTTCACCGCGACGGTTTCCAAACGCGCTGGGTATATTAACAAGTTTTGTGTCAATCGCGTGAAATTTGAATATTCGCGATTACGTCCTGATTACGGACCGGTTGCTCACATTACTGATGCTGGAAATACTAAATCAGTCGAAAATCGGTTTCTGTATTACTTTTACGAAAATGCTTCTGTGGGCAATTATTGAATTTCATTCATTAGGAGCTAGATTATAGCAAAAATCGTGTGAAATCTGAATGAGTGTGGTCACGTTAAAGCGTCGATCGCCAGTGCTAGTTTTAGTGATCGCCAGTGCTAGAAAACCGCAAATAGCCACTTAGGTTGAAAGTATTTCAGTTTTTCGCTCACTTGCTCCCAGTTGGTTCGCGTAACAGTTTTTTAAAAGAATGTCTTCTGAAAAGAACATAAATGTCTTTAAATTCATTTATTGTATAATTTATTGTGAAATCCATTATAAATTCATAAATGTTCCCTTATAAAAATGACAAGATTCATTTTATTTAGACTTTGTGCGACTCCTATTGTAATACGTGCTCTACTAAAGATATCTGTACACTCATTTCTTATGAAATTATTTTTATTATTTCAAGAATTGTAAAATAAAATATATGGAACCGGTAATTTTGACGCATGGTGGTAGGTTTGATGTTGAAGAAATTGTAAATATACGATGAATATAAATTTTCTCTTTCGTTTAGAAAATTAATGAAGACAAAGAGCTTCTAATTATGCGAAAAAGATCGTGCAGCAAGATTATCCGACGAGGTCGAAAAGAAATGGAAATGCGATTGCAATAAAATAGCTCTGAATCCGTGGCAGAGTGAAATGATCGATCCCGCAACATCCGTGACAAGCGACTGACACGTGAGATCTTTGAAACTGGCATAATTCGCAGAAAATGGCGAAGCGTTTGCAGGGTTTCACGGCGAAATGAAACTTCGTTTAAAACGAAGACAATGAGTGGGGCTAAGAGTCTCGCTTGTCTCTCCGAAGCCAGTCGTCCTTTGAAGCACTTGTTGTACTTCCTGCAGGCTATCAAACTACTCAAGGCCAATTGGTGCTTGTAACATGAGTTCTAAAGAGTACACCGAAGCGAGAAACGTGCACCTAGCTGGTTGCGCCGTGTGTTTCCAATTCGGAGTAAGTTGCTTCTTCTCGCAGTTTGGCCACTTTCGTCCAGATGCATCTCGAGACGGTCTATTAATATGTAAACCCTATTTCGGGCTGCGATGTGTTTACAGGATCCGCCGGTTAACGGAAATACGCTGCATCACCGGTGCATTCAGCTGCACCATGCACGCAATGAAAGTCGGAGTACTCCGCCCGTGTGATTTACTTTTCTTTCATCTCGTTTACTACAAACGTGGTATCCGGAATGGTATAAACTTCGTATAACTGTTCAAATTTTCGATCAGGAATCATCGAATAATCGAAAAATAATTTTATAATTACAATTTACCTTTGTAGAATGTACCGAATTAAATTCAACAAAATTTTAACATTTTCTTTACGTAACAAAGCCGGACATTCGCATAGCTTTCAAAGGCTTTAATATTATCCGTAGAGACAGAACTGATTTTCAACTTTCTCAAAAAATGTAAGATTCGCATTTAGCGTTTACCGTTTACGTTAATTTAGCTTAGTATAACGATATACACCTCATTGTCAATAGTAAAGTATTATACTAATGTATGCTATATAAACCGTACACGGTTTAGGGCATTAATAAATAAATAAATAAATTTTCTTTACGTAACAATTAACCAATTTCATTTCGTCCTTTCCTATCTAAAAAGGGAAGAGAAAGTAGAAAATTAAACGAAAAATAAAAAAGGTCCAAAAATGACTTATTTTCATAAAACATATTAAATTCAATGAAATTTTAATATTTTCTTTACGTAACAATTAACCAATTTCATTGCATCCTTTCCTATCTAAAAAGGGGAGAGAAAGTAGAAAATTAAACGAAAAATAAAAAAGGTCCAAAAATGCCTTATTTTCATAAAACATATTAAATTCAATGAAATTTTAATATTTTCTCTACGTAACAATTAACCAATTTCATTGCATCCTTTCCTATGTAAAAAGGGAACAGAAAGTAGAAAATTAAATGAAAAGTCAAAAGGTCTAAAAATGACTTATTTTCATAAAACATATATTAAATTCAATGAAATTATATTTCTTTTACTTAAAAATTCAAATGAATTTACGAATCAGATTTTAGGAAGAAATATAAAACTATTATAGAGCAGAAAGGGGCCACATTGCCACCACTCTACAGAATTTCTTGAACTTTTCGGAAGTGCTATACCCAAATCACTCGAACTCCGGATCGACCGGACAGGTTTAACTCGAAGGGCAACCGAAGCGAACAGCGACTTAAGTGACAGGATGCACCACTACACCTCCTCGAGTTATGCAATTGTGCTACCTTCCTGGCGAGTGGACCGAACGCCGGCTGCAGACTAAACAGCCTGAAACTCTCCGGCGTGTCCTGTGTTTACTATATTAAGTGTGTCCCGGCATCCTTTTCTCGTGACCTTTGTCAGTGTCATATCATGGGGTCTGTAGTTGAACTCTGAAGCAGCTCGAGCACTTCTACGTATCCAATTTTTGTTCCCCACTCTGTGTTGTGCCACCGACGCGACGCGACGCGACGCGACGCGACGTGTATACAACATACACATACGTGTCCCCGTCTGGCTTCTGGATCGCTACTGAAAATCAGGTTTGCCGGGCTGTTCGGTTACAGGCTTTGATCCTGTTTTCTACAAACTGTGCCAGGCCCAGAGGTAAATATGTGCCCAAAATTTCGGAGAACATTTTGCCATCCGAAAGGGTCACAAATTTCGTTTGATCATGCGACAGCCGGGACACGTATATTGACACGTTCTTTTTGGCTCGTGGACGATTTTGTTTGCGAGTTTCGACTTTTGTGAGATAAACAATGGGGGATCGAATTATCAGAGTACACTTGCAATTTTACGTTGAACCAATCAATTTCCAAATACCTTATCACTGGATATTTATGTAAATTCTTAGTTTCTTCACTTGTTTTATAAAAGTCTAGAGCAGGAAAAAATTTCTTTCATCAACTGGAAGATTCTTTGTGCTGAATATAGAGCAATAATCAGTTTCGCAGGCTACTTATGTGATGCAAAGTTCAGATAACGTTTCCGATGTTGCCCAAGGTGGTTCGGAACCCACCTCATAAAAACTGTAGGTCCCGTCGTGAAATAATTCCGAATAGGAATTCACAAAGCGACGTAAAATAATATAAAAAAAAAAAAAAACGTTTCGGATAATCGAGGTTCTACTATATCGTGGATTAAACAAGTAAATATGATCCAAATTGCGTCTTGTTTGGTAATGTTTCAATCACAAAAATGTCACAAATTCATACAGTTTCTGGTGGTCCATTCCTCTTGCCATTTCTCAAGTAATTTGTGGAAATTTCTTCGGATGGTATGCTGATCTCGGTTTTTATGCATTTTATCATAAAGATTCTCAGTCTACTTATGTGATGCAAAATTCAGATAACCGTTCGGATAATCGAGGTTCTACTATATCGTGGATTAAACAAGTAAATATGATCAAAATTGCGTCTTGTTTGGTATCGTTTCAGTTACAAAAATGTCACAAATTCATACAGTTTCTGGTGGTCCATTCCTCTTGCCATTTCTCAAGTATTTTGTGGAAATTTGTTCGGATGGTAAGCTGATCTTGTTGTTAGATGGCGACGGGGTAGCTTCTCTAGCGGCCTTGCCTGCTGCTTCGTTTCCCGAGACATTACTGTAAACGCTCTGTGTAACGAACGAGTGAGCTAACACAGATCTTAGGAGGGGGGTGTACATTAGAGCGTGGCGGTGTGGGTTATGAGAATTAAAGAGATCGAATGAAATGTTTCGCAGCGTGAACGCGGATGATGAAAACAGGTCTGGCCAACGGCTCTCTGTGCTCGCAACACAGTAAAAGGCACAGAGAGCATGGTTGCGTAATGCTGCCTTATTGCTCGCCGGAGGAGAAAGTTGGCCTTACGACGCGACGTCTGCAGCTCTTTTATGCGCGCGCGGTCGCACGCGGTCTCGCGTACACGCACATACACAAACACGGACACGCGTGGCCAGCGCGTCTATGCGAAGGCCTATGTGTGTGTGTGTGTGTGTGTATGGGTCAGATCGTGCAGATCACGATCCGACTATTCTGCGAACAACCACCTCCGAGCATTACATGATACGCGAATTTCCATCTTGACGTGAATTTCTTGCCTCCACCGGGGATGTTCGCGGGTTATTCCTTCCAGGCAAAGTTCGGGAAAAAATGAACGAGGAAGTCGACCCTGAGGGGTCTCCCATACTCTGACCATCGGAGAGTAACATGATTTTCAGAATTTCGTGGATATTTCAGGAAATATGTGTACCTCTTCGTGGATGATACGTCAATATTCAGGGAATATTGAAAAGTTCTATGTTTGAAGAGGAGTGACGAAATTATGCTTGTTTTCATTGACAATGATCCATCATTTACAAAAATGTGTGAGTGTTACGTAAAACAGTAATAGCAGTAGAAGAATGTAAACGTACAGGATTGCTAGTTTCAGAAAATTCAACTAATTATTAACAAGAATAATAGATTTTCTTACCCCCTTTTCTTCAATGATTTGCAGTTTATTAGCACTCGCACGGGTATCGGTAAAAATGTTACGCGGACGGAAATCAGTGGGTCTTTTTAGACCCAGACATTTCTATTCCAATATTTTTGCGTAAAATATGATTATTTTGATTTAAATAATAACCTGTTTCATCAGTGTTACCGATCACCCTGGACTTGTACAGATCCCAGCTGAATAACACCATAGATTTAAAGGAAAAGGGCGACTCTATCGGACCTGGTACCGAGAAAAAGAATCTATCGATTAGATAGCTGCACCGGGAGTGGAATCCGGATCTTTCGCTTCTCGGGTGATTGCTAGAACCAATTGAGCTATCCAGGTCATCAAAGAATTTTTCTCTTCCCAGTGCAATATGTAAACTATAAATATTAATGCGTTTCATACCACTCGTAAGCTCATATTCTTAATCAATAAGAATATTTAAATAATTACTACGTCCACGAAGGCGTAGCAAAATTAAAACCAAGTTAAAAAAACGTGACAATTTATAACCTCAATTATGTAGAATATAAAACTACAGAAAAGTGCTGCGATGAATAACATTACAAGTTAATTATCAATTTTGAACAGTGCACCAGCATTAATAAACATTCAGGCTGTAATCTACTATTAAAATGCATTGTCACAGTAGATAAATATCTACTCAACTTTGCTCTTTTAAAACTTGTTTTCCACAATATCGTAATGCGAATTAAAATAGCTGTCGCCGAACGACAAAAATAATTAATCCCATGTCTTTCTTGTAATAAATATTCACAACAGTCAAGATACTACAGTTAATGTAAAATTTAATAATTTTATTGATTATCCTGAATATTAAAATTACAATAAATCAATTAAAAAATCTTTGACTATAGTCATTTTTATTTAATTTGCAATGAGTCACAACTAGGAACAACAAAACTAGGACATATTTGTAACCAAACCTATTTATATTACAACCCAATAATTGAATACACAAAATTCATGTTACACAACATTTTATCGCAGGAAGCACGTGATTTCTTTATTAGGTAAAGTATAATAATATACGGCACCAGCGTGTGACTCGAAAGTAACACAGAAGGATAATTAGTCGAAATTGCTACAATGAATGTTATTTAATCGAAGTCTGGTAAGGTTTCGCAAAATTAATGTTCTTTATCCGTCGATACGTAAATATAGTCGGCTCAGGAGAAGTACGCGGATTCGTTAAAATCTCTCTGGTCGATATATTGTCCGTGACTCAAAGACAAAGGACGCTTTGTCATGATGTAATTACGGTATATTCATCCTTTTGTATGGAAAATTATGAAAGCCCTCTCTGCTGCACGAGAAAATTGCGCTCTCCCATGAAAGTGACTCATTAGACGTCTTTTTCTTTGTTAAACGGAATTCTGGAATTCAACGTGTCACAATTAGACTCGATCTCGTTAGAATGAAATGTGACGATGCGACGACTTCAGAATTGCCTTTGCTGTCGACGATCGTCTTATCCATAACAATTTGCCGAGATAATTAACTGACGGTCAAATATACTGGGTGTCTCTGAAATCGAGCACTTTCAACATACGAGTGCTCTAAATGCAAAAAATGTTTGGTTAAAATTAGTCCGATTCTGAAAACATCAATCCTTTTTCTTTTTTACTAAGGCGTGTAAATAAACCATAAAAATATTTTTTACTGTAAAAAATTCTTTTAATTAAATTTCACGTCATGAACATATTATACATACCAAAAAAAATATAGCATGTATAAAAAGAGAGTCTCGGATCAACTTCAGACAACGTTGATGTTTAAATTCAGTCTGTAATGAATAATTAATACAATTTTTTTTTTTTTTAAACCTGTGTAAGAATATGTTCTACAGATGTTCAAGAATATTCGTCTAATCGTAAGTCCTTGCAACGAAACTTTCGAAAGTTAAGTTGTAAAAGCGTGAACATTTTCTGATTTGACAATATCTGATGGCAGTATCGTGTTGCTACAGAACGAAAGGTAAACAATATAAGTAACCTCAGCTCATTACCCGTGCACACACGCGCACAACAGCCGCTTTAGATTCATATCGTAATGAAAATTTCCACTTTCGAATTCATTTCGTAATACGAAACGCACTGTTACGATACAAGCTCCAGCATTATACTTGCGCGGATACACACAAGAGGAAGGAAAACATTGCTTTCACATTTTAAATTGCGTTGCGTGGAATTAACGCGGGTGCACAACACTTGAAACACCTTATCGCGGTAAGTAGATCATCGCGGAATACATTTCCAAAGAAATTTAACCTGCGAAACGCCGTCGGCAATCTGCAGAACAGTATTAACGACCGACGCGCTGTAAGCTCGCGTTATTTTAATACTATAATAAATTGCCTTCTTAAATAGAACACCGCCGATAAGTCAAATATTATTCTGCCCGAGTTCATTTGCACACGAAAGTTAGGAGATAGCATCCATACTAATTGTATCGCGCAATTCTTTTGCCATTTTTCTGAATGGAATTTCGTTCGCGTGCGATACCATCGATGCACGTATTTAATGCTGCAATAATTAACACTGGGCTTACGAACCTCGGTTAAAACAGTGACGTCACTTGGTGGGTCATCTTTCACCCAGGAATTGAACTTGACAACGTCGAAGTTCTTACAATTAGACTGCGAATTGTATGCATTTCTGAGAAAAAGTGAGTAGATCCAAATTAAAGATCATCAATTCAAAAAATTTCTATGCTGTCCTCCTTCTCTTGATGCCTTAAGCACCTGCTTTTGAAAATCTATAATAAATCTTCTATTTGTCAACAAAAATATTAACCCTCATACGCTCAGTAAGCAGCCTGCTTACTTTGCTTATTAGTCCAGCACTGAGCGTACGAGGGTTAATATTTTTGTTGACAAATAGAAAATTTATTATAGATTTTCATGTTCTTAAAAATATGCTTTGGAAGTATAAAGTAACTCCAGTAAATATCACAGATGGTTATTGACATAAGGGTTGAAAGTGGCTGATATCAATAGGCTGCGGATCTTTATGCGAAATGAAAATTGGTTAAAACAGTAATGGCGCGGCGTACAATTCCGGACATGGAGAGATGCTCGTGTACAGGCAAGCATCCCAGGACAGAATTTCAGGAGGAAGAAACGAGAGAACGCATAATAATTCGTCATGTTCTTAAAAATATGCTTTGGAAGTATAAAGTAACTCCAGTAAATATCACAGATGGTTATTGACATAAGGGTTGAAAGTGGCTGATGGATAGGCTGCGGGTCTTTATGCGAAATGAAAATTGCTTAAAACAGTAATGGCGCGGCGTTCAATTGCAGAGATGGAGAGACGCTCGTGCACAGACAAGCTTCCCAGGACGGAATTTCAGGAAGAAGAGACGAGAGAACGCGGCCCGCGTTTTGCTATGATACGTTCTGTTGATTTCGCAAGGGGTACACGATAATGCATCCGCCGCGCCGGTGCATCCGAGAAGGAGCAACCGGTTAGCTTTGTCTCAGCGATGTCTAGCGGGGCGGTCGTAATAGCGGCTGTTATAGCGCGTGACATAAGGCCGTGCCTCGCATCGTGCCGTAAAAATTGCATTTTCTCATGAAAGCCGGATGAATCATGGTACGAGAGTGAGAGCGCGAGTATGAAAACGCGCACACATACACGCGTTGCACCCGATTCCTCTCTCTTCTCGTTTCGTCTCTTCTCTTCTCTGCGGGCCACGGCTATGTACAGTAGGCACGTTCTTTTATAGAACGTAATAAGATTTCGCTGTTACGCTTGCGAGCGGTCTTTCTGAAGTAAAGACGGCTTGTATTGTGAGAAAGAAACCGCTGCCACTCACTGGGACAGAATAAAGCGGATCCGACGAGGTCCTGGGCAATTTCGACGTTTCACCACTCGCCCGTCCAGCTATGCACGCCCGGAAACTGCACACGTACTGTGCTGCTCGCAATTAGACCGAGGATGTTCGACGCGAATTCTCGTTTTATGCAGAATTTTCAGAAAACTCAGGATTCCAAACGTCACCGCATTATTTGATTCCTTGAATCATTTGTCAACCCCTATACGCTCCTCAAACACAGTTGCATGAAGGATTCCAACGTACAGTAAAGGTTTGATCTAAGAAATACCCTTGGGTCCGTGCTGTGTCTTAGATCGTACAGTTCTACTATTTTTTACCGCACGACCATTTAACAGTAACCCTTCTCCCGATGCCGTAAGCACTTGCTTTGCTTATCAGCCAATTGTTTTAATATTTGCAGAACAAAAATTATTACAAGCTATACAATGCACCTTTAAATAAAGTACTCGTTTAAAAAAAGATCCATTAATTTCTTCAAAGAGAAATTCCCAAAAACGTTCTTGATCGCTTAAAAAAACTAGTGCACCTGTAAAACGCACGTGCAGCACAGCACTCTTGAAAAAGTATCACCGTGAAAATTTAGGTCCGTTTGAACCATTCGTTTTCCAACTCTAACATTTCTTTCTAATTGCGATGGGAAAAGAAATATGACTTGTTCCACTTGTTCCAGTTGCGTGAATCACCCTGCGGATAGAATTAGGTAAACGAATTTTCTCGTTGATTTGTGCTCCTCGCAAATTGGCCCACGCGACTCTATATTTGCATAAACATCCATCACGGGCTTTGTAATAAGTAATAAGCCGTCGCCCGTGGTAGATGGTCTTTTAACAGCAAACGCGCGAGCGCATCGCGAGAAAAGAGCTGCAAGTATTCTAAAATTATCTTCTCAAGGAAACAGTAAACTGACCTTATTTCATGAATTCTTTTCCTCGAGAGCAAAATCGAGGGCCACGACGCGACGCGACGCGAGCATACATATTTCGAGGCTAGGGAAACCTCTTCTGCTAACATTCAAAGGTAATGTATACAAAGTGGTCTTGGTAAAATTTATTTTAACTACCAGCTACCCCGTGGAACAACCTTTTATTCAGATGCTGCAATTAAATACTGCCTTTGTTTCGTTTGTTTTTTATTCTCGTCTTTTATCCCGTTATACTGAACATGATAAACGCATTATCAATACGTTTGTTTCCTCCAAATTGAATAAAAATTTTAGTTATTTAGATCTAAAAATATAAAACAATTTTCTTTCATTGCAGATCGTTTGTTAGCTAGTAATTTCAGAGATGCAGGGAATTTATTTGTTATGCAACAAAAACACATACAATATATAAACAAATTTAAACACCGGCCTATTCAGTCTAAACTTATGATATTAAATTGAATATTTGACGACGCCATAGCAAAACGTTGTCGAACCAAATTCTGCGAAATTATATCGATGGTGAAAATTAATTTCCATGCATATTATCCATCCATAAATTGAAATACCTCGATATGCAATTAATCAACGTCCCTATCACTCGAGTTTCATGTCGCAGTATTTATAATTCATGCGATGCAGGAATGATTAATAAACTTAGAATTTCTAAGTAACGTAAAATTTTATCGGAAGAATGAAATATTTCTAGTTGTATTGAAACAAATCGAGCCGCGAAATATGTGTGTACACGGAAGCGGAATATTTACGAGCGATAAAGCATTAATTTACGTTTTCTGTCCGAAAATACTGCAGGCTGATGAGCACCGTGAGAAACGAATTAAAATTCCGCGGTGCGCTACACCTAATGAGACATAAACCGGGCTACTGAATAGACGATAAATCCGAGTGATTCATTTTCACAAGCTTTTCCGATGTGAGCCGCTTCAAAACTGCTCTCATGTGTTTGCACTCGAGAGGTTTTTTTACCGAACAAGTAAATTCCACGGTAGCAACATTCTCCTCTGACTTACGGGGGAAGTCCTTCTATAAAGTAAATGTTCGATCGTGAGAAACAAGAAGCTCCTTTAAAGCTGGCTTAGGAACGTATAAGTAAATATTTTCGAACATTCTAGAAAGTGTGTGCTGCTACAGAAATGGAGAGATTAGGTCCTCAGTCAAACACGCCTCCTCAAGAATGTCAAGAGCTCGAGAATTTTAATTTTGGTGTCACTAAAAACAATTTTATTCGTTGCTACTACTAAATTGACGAACTGTAAAAAAATAATATAAAATATTACTGTCTAAATTCTATATTTTATTTAATTTGTATTAAATTTCAAATCTGAAACTAGTTGCATAATACAAATTTCAGGAGCTTTTATTTAATATTGTTGTTGCAGTCATTCATTCTGCGCTGAAGATTGTATTAATCATTTTGGAATATTTCTTCTGCATTCTTTTTTTTATTTTTTGCGTTGCACTTTCCTTTGATGTATTGCTCTACATTGGCATCCAGCAATTCACTCGTCCAATTTGACAGAGAAGACGGAAAAAGTCAGAATCGAAAAAAAGTAGTCGCCATTATACGACTTTCGACTTGTCGATAGGTGGTCTAAACATCGACTTCGACCATTTCCTGTGTCGTAAATCAATTTCACCGTGAAAATTGCTTTCTCTCGTAAAAGCATCATTATCTGCATACAATTGCTTGCAGTTTTCCATTTCTTTGATTGTCGATGCATTCTTGACTCGCAGAATAGAACGAAGGAAAAAAATGTCCCCATTGTATCAAGGACAAAAAATGTTACGTTAATCGATGTGATAAATGATCTTCGAGGATATTTTCACACATATCCTGATACTATCTTTGATGGAGAATATTCGATTAAAATCGTGAATATGATTTTTGAATGAATTATTTGGATTTGTATTAAAAATCAAAAATAGCATTGCATGTACATGTTAACCAAAGAAGAATTATCGAAATTTCAGAAAAACATCGATAAAACGATGAATGCCTATTTATGTTCAATTCTTTTCAAAAACCTGTATTCATTAATCCATTTTGCATATTTGTCAACGTGCGTTATATTTTACTTGGAAGGTGCCTCCTATAAAGAATTTATTAGTGACACGTTTTGCATCATTGCCGAGTTGTACTGCAATGCAATAAATTTCGTAATATTGCAATACATTAAGCATCATATATATTATTTATTTGAAAGGTGTCTCATATAAAAAATTTAATATTGATAAATTCAGTAAATTGCACTGTTTGAGAGATGCGTGTAAAATATTCAAGAAAATGAAACACAAAAAAATATTACGATTTCGTTTTCCTGTCACTATTGACACCTGGCAATACATTATACGTAACCATGATAGTCGAATAGAATTCCCATGGTCGTTCATGTGACTCGTTGCAGGTGTTTACGATCCTCTCAATCGGTTAATCGGCGAGATTGCGAACATCGAACCTTACGAAGATCGCCATTAAAATCGTAGAATTTGATCTAAGAATTTTTCCTTGTCGGGTCTAACGATGACTCATAAACATTCATAGAATTACTCATCTTGGCATAATGAGCGACCTATGCGTCGATATCCTTGAAATCCTCCGATGATTCTAAGTACACCAAGATTTTTTATCCATATTTTTCTCCTTAAGTCTTCGATCCTATGCCTTTCTCTTTTCCTAACTTCTTGTATGCATATAATTGATCATCGTCTCTTTTGCAACATTTTATATCAACAATATTTCACTTCAAATTATTGGTTGCTGAAACTGATAGTGGTTAAATGTTAGACTATTTCGATTAACTGCAGACGCGGAAATAATTTATTCGATTAGAAAGTAGATAAAGTTGCAGATACAGTAGTCAGCTATTTTGATTTGGTAATTACAGAAGATAGTTATTTCGTCATAATCATATACACATTCCGTCAATATTCCCTTTCATTAATATGATTCTATGTAATTACGATCACTTGCGGATATTACTTAATTTTTCCATGACAGTAATACACATTTTCGGAAGTTTATATTTAATTATTGGTTATTACGTGCACAATAATCGCTAGATGAGAAACTATTTTTATTACTGTTGATTTTGTGTGTTCTTCGAAGGATTTCTTTTGACAGAGTTTCAGAGGGCTAAATTAAAAATACTAGTTTTTTGAAGACACAAATTTTTAAAAGAACTGTTTTTATGAAAACGTCAAATTTGGCGGTGCA
The DNA here is from genome assembly GCA_916610255.1 of Lasioglossum lativentre. Taxonomy (NCBI): domain Eukaryota; kingdom Metazoa; phylum Arthropoda; class Insecta; order Hymenoptera; family Halictidae; genus Lasioglossum; species Lasioglossum lativentre. The sequence continues at coordinate 18,835,873 of OU744364.1, read as the reverse complement.
AATGTAAAGTGAGGAATATGTCTTTCAAATAAAGATAGCTGGACATAAAAAACTCTATCATCCCCATTTATAGAGAAAATATGCCGTCGTGAAAATCGTACGTCAAACACAGTTCGCACAGTCAAATAGAACATATAATGAATCGGTCCCGAAAAGGGTAATCTGATATGTCACTTACAGTTCGAGTGCTCAAACGCGACACATGCAAAGCGCTAAAGGGTTAAATTGACACTAACATTCCATTTGTACGTGAAGGATTATTTCAAATTATCGATATCAATTACAATGTACTACATATAGAATCCTAATTTTCAATTATCAACTCGTAATCTGTAATGCACACTTGAGAATGTTAACAATGACAAATAAAACCTGAAATTAAAATTGTTTCAAACAGTATCGATGCAACAGTATATAACCATTGCTCGAAGTTAAAAAAAGAACTCTCTCGTTACAAATTACAAAAATGAACAATATTGTGTTATCAAAGAGACCAATACAATAGGTGTAGCTATCGTTCGATTTCCCAAAAAATTCGGTTGTTTGGAAATTATTAGTTGAAGAGATCGTATAACCAATATTAATTAACAGTAAAACAAAAACACCGACGAACTGGGCGATGAAAAACAAAACCAGATATTAAAATGATTTTAGTGGAAATAATTGGACAAATTTTATTAGTAAAAATAGTATAACATTATTTTTAATACTGTTTATTTACTTAATTTCATTACATTAACGAAACACAATTGTACGTAAGTATAAATAGATTGCACATATGCTTTGCATAGATCTTGTATATGCTTTGCACGCATGTTGTATAGTATATGTATGTATGCTTTGTACATTCGCTGGATGCTATAACTGCATCTGTACCTGCAACTTCCGTAGTTTAATTGTTGGCAACGTTTGATTAACCGAAGAATTCGGTCGTCCAGAACTGATCACCTGCCGATTCCGCATAACTGTGGCATTAGGGCATTTAGCGGTCTACAGCAGCCGTATATTCATGCGTTCGTATTTGACTTCATGGCTGCTCAACAGCATCCGTTTACTTTCTTTCCTCGTTCCTTTGAACTGTTATCGTTTTTCCGTGGTTCTTCCTGTTTGCAATGGCACCGCAGTGTGTTCGCACAGCTGGCGCTGTTCACCAGGACGCATGATGTCACGCATTGTCACTAACGAACAGGAACTCTGGTAATTAGTACGGTTTCCATTCCGGGGAAATTCTACGTTTACCAGAATACGCAGTGGAACACTTGACATCCTTCGCGGACTTGTGAAACAGACCAAGGAAATAGCTCTGTTGAATTTTCTTTTCATTCGATATCATCAGTCGAGAAACTCGCGAAACCTTATTCAACAGAATCTTTTCTACAAAGTTTATAAACGCCATTCAAGGGAAAAGTATCTATAACAATCTGAGGCGAGTGATTGCCCCACTTCTATATTATGTTATCTTTCCTTCCAATTGAATACACCCCTGAATTGTACTTCGTCAATATTATATTGAATTATTCAGTATAAAATTAATTCAATATAATATTGACGAAGTACAATTACTCAGTATAAAATTAATTCAATATAATATTAACGAAGTACAATTATTCGGTATAAAATTAATTCAATATAATATCGACGAAGTACAATTATTCAGTATAAAATTAATTCAACATAATATATCGACGAAGTACAATTATTCAGTATAAAATTAATTCAACATAATATTGACGAAGTACAATTATTCAGTATAAAATTAATTAAAAATGTTCTTCAAATATATTCTGAAGTTAAAGTAAAAAGCCTTTCATGAACTAGTATTTTTTTAATTGATGCTATAAACTTTTTGATTTTGTGATTTTAAGTGGAAATAGAAGTAATATCCATCCAATATATCAGTCTCAATCCTTGTAATTAATGTAATTTTAAAGTTTACTTTCTGAGGGGATATTCTTGTCGAAAGAAAGTAGAATAGTATGATAATCATTTTTTACCTACTTTCGCCGCCTTAAGCATGGAAACTTGACTTTGAAAAATGGGTAGTAGTTTCCTGTAGACTTAATAATAATACCCCAACTTCCTTGGAAACTACATTATCTTCACTGGGAGAATCGAAAAAATTTAAAACCAAATTTGCAACATCCTTTTTCAGTATCTCGACCGGTTTTTACGTAAGAAGACTTTCGGTAATCAAGAAAAAACGTCTGCAAAAGTCTTCTACTGTGTGGTGAATTATTTTAATCAGAAATAATTAAAAAAGTAAAGGAGTCTTTTCACTTTAGAGTTCAGAGTTCTTTAGACAGCGAAGATCTCTTCAGCGAGACGTTTGTAAAGTTTCAATAGAATTATTGCTTAAAATGAATTATGTTCATTCATTGGACAGGTCACCCTAACTAATTTGAACGAAGACTTTTTTGAGTGTATGTTCAAAGTGTTTGAAACAACGACACCGGCGCGGCGCGCAGCGCAGCGTTCCCCTCGAATGAGTAGACAGGCGGCTGATGGTTTAAGTCGACCGAGAAGCTTCCAACTCTGTAGTTGAATCTATGAGGTTGGCTAGGTGTTGCGCAACAGTTGACATCTCATAGAAGTTTCCGCGAAGCGGAACAGCCAGGTTAAACGATGATACTTCGAGATGCTTGAAATTCCTTTGCGGGGCAGCGGAGTCGGTCTGCGGGGGCCATCAAAGATTTCTCGTCCCGCCGGTTTATTTGCTACTTTCTCGCAGAATTTCTTTTCATGGATCCCTTTGACGAGGGACTCGCCCCTTTCCTGCCGTTGCTTTGACATTCAAGCGACTCGAGCAACTCGACACTCCGGGCGCAATATTATTATACAACCCGTATAGTTCGGTCTCTGCTCCGACATACCTATCGGGCCGACAGCAATAAAATTGCAACGCGCGTTTCGAAACACCACCATCGTTCCTCGAGAAACACACCATTGTTCGATCGACGCCTGTCATTCGAGGAATCATATTCAAATTACACCTCGCCGCGCCGCGCCGCGCCGACCTGTCGAAATAATGAGAAACTGTTGCAAAAGTAAATGTTGCTCTGCTAAGGTATGTACTCGGCGAGAAACAGTTCGCCAACTATTTGCAGAACACTCGTGAAACCTGAACGTCTCGTCCGAGCGAGGATGCTTTGAATAAGTGGCTTCCGGAGAAATTGTTTGTCGGTTGTTACTCCTGGGTTCGCTGCTTATTAACGATCTAACCTCCTTCGTATAATTAATATAAATACTACTGTAATTACTGATTATTTGGACAAACTGTTTGCGATCAGGAGTTCGAACGAACCGGGAAACGGTTCGTAAACATTTTGCTGAGCTGTTTGGATTAATCTCTGGTTTTTACCTCCGAGCAAAAATTTCGACGGAATTTGTGTAACACGGAAAAATTTTCCTTTTAAAATGTTTTTTCATTTACGACATTTATTTACTAAAAATTGTATTACAGAATCACTTGGAAGTATTTTTTGACCCTTAAGATATTCTTGGAACAAAATAATTTATAACAAGAGCGATATAGTGAAGTGAAATGCATATTGAATCATGCTAAGTATGCGTGCATGAAACCACAGACTCGTCTGTGATGAAACGCACCCTTCGCGTTATACAGGGATCTACGGTAGACTACTATAGTTTCGATTAGGTGGCAGCACTGTTTAAACCCTGAATATCTCCCCATCTTCTGCTTAATCAAAATGGCGTAGGCCGAACAAGTTGTATCAGATATGTATATTCTCCACATAATAATCATTGACATAAGCTGTCTATTGATTTACTTCATATTTAAAATGACTACAGCACAGCAATCTGTAATCAGAAAACTTCATTTCATGAAACATTTGCAATTTTCCTTCGTTTAATCCGTAGTTCATCAATCCTCTCAAATTGAATAAAAATTTGTATCATTATAATATCCAGGGAAAATTCTGCCAGTGCTAATTGACACAGTAAAATTTACACAAGGATAATTGCAACGTATTTTTGGTTTATGAATTTTAGCTCTCATATGTATATCCACCGTATTCGTATTAAAGCTAACAATGAAGCAAAAATTTAATCAATACCTTTCACGCGGACTGCAAATAAAGGAAAAGTGATAATATTTTGAAAATGAAATAAAGGCTGCTTTACAAGCATGAAATGTTACGATCAGATATGTATTGTTACACCGCGATAATGGTGTCACGATTCCAAACGAACGCATATAATGTTACTGGAACCATTTGGATCCACTGGTAAATGTTACGAAATATTTAATTAAACCTCCTATTGCTGACAAGAGATGAAATCACGGCACTCCGAACAGTTATAAGAAGGCATCCATCAGGTTTCCAAGCGATAGAACGCTACGTGCGGGCATTCGTGACAGTTTCGCAAATTCACGGTAGCGGTAAAGGGCAGTTTGCGTCACGATAAAAGCCAATTAACTTTGCAAAGCGCACGCTTGCGTACGGCAAATCGTCAATCGACTTTAGAAACTAGTGCTTTTGCCTCGGGCGTTCATTAATTAATTTGGCAAAGTTATACAGTGCCATACACGGACAACCATGAAGAGATTGTAACGCTCATTCCGGATATTATCGTTCGCTGGAATTCATAATTATAGTAACATCTGTTTTTATTCGTAGCTCCACTTGAAATTCGGCTTCAACAAATTCAAAAATGCGCGAACCAACCACCGATTTCGCGTTCCATGTTATTTGATCAATTGTTTATTTGTTTTAAAAATAAATTGAAGAATAAATTATCGATTCCTACGGTTCATAAGCACAATGAGATTATTTTTATTTATCGCATTGTCCAAAGAAATTTTAGTTTGTAATATTTCATACCTCCTAAAATTACAAATTAAAAAACGTAAATACACGTTATTAGTATACATACCAATCTCCGACTTCGTTATTTATTTTATTTAATATTTTTGGACCACGGATTTTATGTAACACTATTATATGTATACATACGGTACAAGAGAAAATAAATTGGCAATGTTCATGTTTGGCAACGTTTTTAAGGAAATAAAAAATATTCACACACAATTCTAAAAATCGTGTTTTATTCACATATGTATATGAGATATACTGTACCATTTGAAAATCCTGCAGAAAACTGTACTTTCAGCTGAATATAAATCTAGCTAATTTAAATTGATATTGTGCTAGAAAATATATGATATGAATTCCACATTTATTATGGTATTATACTGATTTTGCGCGGCAGATGATCCGAGCCTAGCAATTTCCTACTAGATGAAAGTACGCTTTATCTTGAGCTTAAGGTAGGAAATAGTAGCGAAATATGTGCTGAGGTAAAGAATGTCGCGCAGTATTTCACACTTCAGTGTCTCTCAAAGTTAAATTACGGTAATACATAACCTGACGTGCCCACATTTGCAATCCTATTCACTTTTTCAACCACCTGAAATTCGCGGATAGCACGAGATGTTGTACAACAGTATTTACAGAATTGTTATTCGGATTTAAAGCACGGAAATCAAAATTACTCATCATTATTGTACAAAATAACATTATATTCATTATACACTCGAGATTTAAGCATTTCAAGCATTTCACGCATTTCAAACGTAACAGACAATGGAGAATTAAATAAAAGCTAAGGCAAATTAAACGCGAAATTCTTGCAGAGAGATTCAACTGATACCACTTTCGGCGAACAACGGACGCCGAAATAAAACTAATTGTGAGCTTAGGTTCTCGAAGCGATCCGAAGGCCAGGTCAAGTTGAGTCCGGTATGCCGGCCCGGGGACACAGGAAATGCAATTAGAGAAATGTGACCATGAAATTCCAAGAGGACGGAAGCTACGGGGGAATGAAAGACGATGCTAGTGAGAAACCCGGCAAGACCGGAGGTGCCGACGGGATTTTTCAAAGACTTTCCTGCGAGGAGGAAGCGAGAAGCGAGAACGCGTTCCCGAGCAATAGGTTCAGCTTAACCGCAACCGGACGAAATGGTTACATGTGATGGAGAGAGGTTTGCTCCGCACGGTCAGGAATCGAACGTAATCCAATACTTTAGTTTCGAAGTCCCTGCCAGGCCTGGCCAGGCCGCTTCCTTTTTATTCGCCGGATCCACGGGGAAAGTCAAGATCAGACTGACAGGAAATTAATTTTCTCTTTGTCACGCAATTCCGCCGCATCCCCCCGGTTATCCTGTTTTCCTCCGAGCCACCTATCGACAGGAAATATAAAAAGGCGGTGAGAACAAGATCCGAGAGTCAAGTTATCAAATTGAGAATACCCTAAAAATATTAAAATCACCTGCATAAAGCAATCAATTTTTAAATGAAACTCTAGCTATTCCGGATTCATATCAGCTTTCTTTGAAGAAAAGTTGTCTGATATGGGGAGGTTTCTTTTAATTGATCATACATCAGAGTTGAGCCGCTTACTTTTTATTCGAATAAAAGTTTATTCGTCTTGCTCGTATGATTGAAGATGTTTGTTCATTTGCAACACTCACAATTTAACCTTCTTCACCCCTAGTATCAATTTGACACATTTTTCACTGACTTGGAATCATTATGCACATCGCTCTACTAATTGTTAATAACGACATCGTAATATTGTTTTTATTCAAATTTTTAATTACTAGTTTGTCAATTAATTTTTCATCATAAGAAACATAGTTTTTAAGAAATCCTTCAAACAGTTTAATCAAGCACACCTTTTTAACAAATAAAAGGTTAATATTCAAATTGTTGTTTGCCATACTTGTGACAACAATTCACCACTTTTCAAATGACTGATTTTTGAACAGTTGGCCCAGTTTGCGCAGTAACTTTTCGCATGTTCCATAACAATGTTCCTGCGCTGACAAATTTACAATAAAAAGGCAACGAACAATGAAACTTTATCTCGCGCAGCCAGAACAGAACAAACATGTTTGCAGTGTACAACGTGACGGTTGCAAAACAAAGCTGCTTTAATATCACAGCTAGACGTACGCATTCGAATCTCGACTGTTGGAATAGGAAAATGCAAATCGCCGAAAAAATTACATTCCAGTTTTTACCTACGCAGATTGCATTTCGAACATAACATCTTTTATTTGAAAAATGTGGAATATCAATTTTGTTGGGAAATGTCGATTTTGCCTTGATGGTAGAATAATTTTATTGCTGCGTCACAAATTATTCCTGCAAAACTGTGAGCAATATTGGTGGGTCGAATATTGAAGAAATATTTTCAAAGCATTTTTGTAATAAAATGGTGGAAAAATATTTTACATAAAACAGTTGAACTAGAACGATTTGTTATAGGAAAAAATGCTAATATAAATTGATTTGAAATATCAAGATTGCCTTGAATTTTATTTTAAATATTTATAATTGCATTATGATTCAAAGGTAAATTTAACGATCAGCAATACTATTACTTTGAGATTATCTGGTCTTAATATTTACACTGAAAATATACCAACGGTCTTATCGAATGCTAAGAAACATGTATATGTATTTGGCAATCATTAATTCCGTCATACATAGGCGTTCCGAGTAAATAATTCTGTTTAATGTCGTCTCGGGGACATACTGTTATCGGTCACTGAAAATGACATTTTATTCAGTATTAAGTCCATAATGAAAATTTATTACAGTTAGTTGAAAAAAATTTAAAGTGACTGATAACTTTAAAGAAGTACTTAAATACGTTTAGGAATAATAAAAATATTTGAAAATTTTGTGCAAGAATAAAATTATATTTTTGTCATTTTTTCATTTTTAAAAGAAGATATACCAGACCCAAAAATTCGTATCAAAAGCACTACATAATTTTATAACTTTCAGATCCTAATAAATCGGTCGACGAGTTTGTAAAATATTCTGGAAAATATTTTTTAAAGTTTATAAAGCTCATTTTTAATTTTCATAAAATATGTAAGGTTTGGGGCACTCCGTGTATCGGCTAAATGAAGATTTTCCCGATCCACTAAAAATATGCAACCTTATTTCTGGGAAGTTACGGTAACCTGCCAGCTCGGCTAATGCAATTACATTTTTCATAAGATGGAAGATGTAAACGCGAGATTGTCTGTCGTGACTTCCGCGTAACAGAGTATTACCTATTGATGGGTTGTGTCGAGCTAAGCTGATTTAGGGCAAAGACACCGAAACTAGGTTCAGCGAGCTTAATAGTGCTCAATATTTTACCGATATGGTATCGATCTGGTAATTCGGTAGCGGATTAGACGGCGGATATTTCTTTTCCCGAATTTATTAATTCAACGTTTCCTCCAGAGCTGAGAGAAGCGAGACCATTTTTCAATAAATTAGGATCTCGAACGGCAAGAACTTTAGGTGCTCGCTGCGTCTGTACATTGCCGTTCAAAAGTATGTAAATATATGTTAATATCATAATATGAAACATTTAAAATAGATTTATGATTTTCTATGTATATTTTATTCATTATTAAAAGTAATATTGATCAAATTGAAATTTGACCTTACAATAATATGATTGTCTATGTTATAACACGACTGCGGATTTTATGATAAAAATTGATGAAATGTAGAACGGTAAGAAGACTGTAAAAATCTCAGTACAACGATATATTATTCCTAATTTATTAAAAATTTTCAGTTATCCATGTAAACGTTTTACTGATCAGACATCTACTGTATCAATTTACATAAATGTGATGTACCTGTACGTGTATACATGATGTAGCTAGTTTTACATTATTTAACATCTTGTACACACATACATTATGCAATATTAATTTCATGGAAAACGTGGTGTAATATTACAGCATTAATATGCTGTTTATCTAAAGCTAGGTGTCGTAATACTTACTAACGGCAGTATACAACGATGAAGCCATTACACGTCCCTGGTGGTGTAATAAATTCCTGACAAAGATCCTTAGAAGGATATTAAAAATTTGTTCGGTGATCCTCGAGGGTTTGCCAGTTTGATTACCAGTCAACATTGTAACACGCGACAATATATCAAGATCGCTTGAAGAGTATATTTAGAATCGCGAAACGAGGATATTCTTCATCGTGCGGCAGCGTTGATAGCGACCGTATTTTAACGTTGATTAAAATGCGCCGTGCGCCGAACTTTGGGGCATCGGCACCGCTTCAATTCCGATATAAATTGCGAAATGCAAAATTGCAATTAGGGGAGCGTTCCCGATATTGTCGCGGTACGCGCGTTTGGCACGCAGACGGAAGAGTAGACGGCTCGCAAACAAATACAGATGGCCGCGAAAGGCAACTCCCGGTGGCAACCAATATGTCGAAAAACACCGCAAGACCAACGTAAACATTGTTTTAAGTGCAATACATATGTTGTCGACGAGGTGTAAACACGGTGGCAAGTGCGGTGCAGGTGTAACCGTAGTTGGTGCACGTGCGCCGAGATGATGTCATTACCGGTGCTTACTCTTCGACCGATATTTCCATGTTTGGCCTTCCATAACGACGTACTTACACGTATCGGCCTGCTCGAACTTACTATCATCGCGACTTCTGCGCCTAACAGTTTAATCGCGGCGACATGTGCTCGCGGTACCACGGTCTCTTTCTATTCGACCACTGATTTCACGAACTGGACAGGTAATGCGACGCTGCGGTGCGTTGTCTCTGGAAATAAACATAGTTCTATTATTATTACTTGACTTCTAATGCATCCATGGCGAAACCAGTGGGAAACGATTAAAGCAGTGCAAAGATTCAAAGAATTTCGAGATGAAACCATAGTTTTACTCGACCGATGAAAATAATCATAAATTTGCGACACTCGATGACACTCGCAAAAATACGAGTCATAATTAAAGGCTAATGGAAATAATATCGAACGATTCATTGCACAGAAGACCCGCAAGAACGACGTAATTTATACTACCACATGTACGACGACAGAGTCGTAGTCGTAAATTGTCGGACAACCAACGAAAAAATTCAGAACGGTCAAAAGATGAAACGGAATACGAATGCGAATGAGAAGTTAATTCGTTTTGGCCAGTTAACAGGCAGGCCATTATGAAAAACTTCTTCATTTTCCCACTTACACGCTATCTTCCCAATTACGTGAACGAATGCGTGCGCGACAGTGCATATTTCTTCATATTCTGATTGCACCCTTCTTTTCCACTTTATTCGACTTCCTTACATGGAGTTTCCCTTCATAATTCATCTTTATAACAGATAAAATATATTTATGTATCTCCCGTTTTACTCGGAATTTATGGCTGCGCTCTCTTTTTCTCTCTTTTTTTCTTTTATATTCCTCTTTAGTGTAACGCGCACTTTTTACGTTCAAGCAAATGCAACCGAGCTACGGTATACATTCATTATACGACGTATTAAATCGTATTATAACCGGCAAATGCATGCTCCTTCGTACAGAAGCAAATCCAAATTGTAAAACAGCTTTACTACGCATGGCTTTATCTTTTACACGAAATCGGTATTATATGTACTATACGTTTTGCTACGGTTTCACCAAGCAAGCTGCTTACATTTTATAATGTTTGCAAAAGTTACATCCCAATTACATGCTTTGAATAGAGCGATTTGCAATTTAATGACATACAAGAAACCATTTTCCAAGTAACACATGTAATCGCCAGAATTTAGTCAGCAGAAATGTATTTCATTATTTTTTTATCATTCGTATTATAACGATAAAAATAAACGCATCTCTCTGTTCATTTTTCATTTAAATTTAATACATTACCGAGTTAATTAAAGACTCTTTAAATCAATATTAGGAATTTAAAAAATTCAGAAAAATTCTTAGGTCAACATTAACCATCTAAAAAAATTCAGAAATAATTCTAGATCGACTTTAACAGTTCAAAAAATTCGAAACACTTTTAGATCAATATTTACAAATCAAAAAATTCAAAAACACTTCTAGATCGATAGTAATCATCTAAAAAAATTGAAAGATCTTTCAGACTGATAAAAAATTAGACCAATCAATGATCCGAATTATCAAGAACTATTGGTCAACCTACTGATAGCTCAGGAACGTTCAAAAAAGTTCCAAATTCACGCAGGAATTGGAACGAGTTCGTCGCACTCGTTCAAAAGTCACGGTCAGTGTTAACATACGAAAATAAATCGGTCTAACAGCGAGTCAGCAGCGCGCAGTTTTCTGCCAGCAACAATAAATCATCATTCACGCCAAAGTTTCATAGTGATTTATGATTAATCCTGTCAGATTTCAGTGGTGGTGCATCTGAAAGCGGTTGATTTATTCAGTTTGCGATCAGCCTCGGACTGATACTATTGACCATGCCTTTTGAAACGCTGCGTCGTCGTTCCGGACACGTTCAAATTATCCGAACCACTAGCCGGAATACCGTCCACGCCTCTTGAGATTCCAAGCTAAACAAACGGCCACCCTTGCCGAGAATGGAATGGCATCGACCACCTCTCAGGCCAAAGGATTTTCCCTCAATAAGGGTTACTATGGTTTGCCGGTTTTTAAAAACAGGGTTTAACCCTTGCCCCACCATAAAAGGCATACTTTCTGCCCACCATGCCATATTTTTCGTATATTCTACACTAATCCGTAGATTGTGGATACTTATGGAAAATACAAATTGTTTAACAAGAAGCCAAGGTACAGGAGTGGCGTGGACATTTATTTTTCTCTTTTAATTTTAGAGAGTTGGAAATGATGTAACACTATTTTTAAATTCATTAAATGTTTTTACGTATCCTCTTATGTAATTCAGTGCAATAAATGGTAAAATTATTTCTGTCCGGCGTAATATTTGCCTTGAGAATATTATGGTACCCGGATTTCCACAGACAATGCTTGAACGTTCCCACGAAATATTTTACTGCCAGAAGATGCGCGTTCATATACCTGCAGCCCGCATTATTTGTTCTTCTTATTTATATAGTTTGCCCTGAACGATTTCCGGAATTCCCAGGTTATTCGTCAGGGACCACGTTTTTCGTAATAATTTACTATTACGCATTTTAGAGTGGGACAAGGCTACCACTATCCTCATAATTGTCTAAAACGGAAACACGCTGATATTTATGATGCTGATATAATTTCTGAGACTCGTTCTCTTAAATGTACTATTGGTCGGATTACTTAAGGACCTTCAAAATTTTAGAGCCCTAAATTTAGTCATCCTCGGACAATCTGTTAAAAAATGCTACTAACAAGGGAACATGTTCAAGTTACACTATATGAGGTGTAATATAAGTTACTACATCTTTAAACAAATAACTTTTGTTAAAATTTTCTTGCTCTACCGAATTTCCCACTCAAAACCACACAAGTTACAAATTAGATTTTTTCGACCTCTTGTTTCCGAGATATCTACAAAAATGTGGTTTCGGCACCTAACTTTGAGGGCTGTTTTCACCCCTTCAATGTGAATGGTGGCCGATAAAACAAACACTTGCCAAATATTTTTCGACGAACTATGCCTCGCATAAATTTCATCAAAATCGGCTTGTGTAACTTGAATATGTTCCCTTGTAATTGTAGGCAGATGAGGGGACGGGAGCGAGCAAGGGAATCGAGGGGAAAAAGTTACCCCCTCTCAGCCAACGCGGTCACAAACAAAGGTGTTTAAAAAACCAAAAAAAAAAAAGACGTTTAACGTTGGCCGTAAAACTGGGACGACGACAGGACGGATCAAACGGCAATTAAAGATATCGTCTTGTTCGCGAAGGACCTCGAATTGCTGGAAGCAGCTGTTCGTAAATTGGCCGCGCGTGAAACAGGGAGGACACTTTATTGCTGCCTATCGCAATGAGCGTCAATGACACGGATATTGGGCCAATCTATCGACCCGAAGGCGAGAGGCGGACGACGCGACGGGACAAGGTCTTTTTATGGTCACCGGAGTAAAAGCAGGTGGAAAGAAAAGATGAGAGGAAGGATAACGAAAGTTCGGCTCGCGGTGCAAATAACTGCGCCCGGATAAATAGGAAGTCGCGAAAGGAAAAAGAAAGGAAAGATAAAAAGGGAAACAGGGGAGGGGGGATGGGGACAGCAATTGAATGGTTAATTGCTCGGTCCGAGGCGAGTCATAGACGGCCGTCTACGGCAGGTATATATACACCTGTTCGGAACGGAACCGTAGGGAAGAATCTCGAAGAAGCCTTCGGGACAGACGTTTACGGTTGGCGCAGGCCTCAACAGTCGGCTAGCAAACTGTCGCGGCCAGGGTCAACCACTTGTAGGATCCTGGCAACTGCAGCGGACTACAACCGCAAAACGCCTAGCTCGGAATACCGGACTCGTATTCGCACACGACAGGGCACAATGATACGAACACACGCGATTCCCTCGCGATAAACGCTCGATAAAGATAAACCGCCGCGAAAATTCCTGCTACCTTGTACCCAAAAGCCTGCTTCTTCGTCGTTGTGCATCACGTTATTATTTGACTCTTCAGGGTCTTCGTGTACGACCCACGTTATGTAGAGGAAAATTGCCTAATAGAGGAGGCTTCTCTTTTTACAAAGAAATACAAGAAAATTTTGTATTTAATGCTTCTAAATTATTTCTTTGGTGCATTGTCAAATAACCAACACTCTCTCCGTATGGGGAACATGGTGTTACTAAAATGTGGAGGTGAGCGTACTCAATTTGGGATAATGTTTTAATGATAAAGTCTCGAAAATGAGTTTTTTCAATCAAATGAATCAAATTTCAGGAAGAAATATAATAATGAAAATATCACTCGGAAACTCGTTTCAGCGTATATACATATGTATAAGGGAGACGGTGAACACGCCAGGGAACGCGTTAATAGATTTTCCCGGGGCGTTTTTAACTGAAACGACACGGAGGAAAGGTTGAAAAGAAAGGGTTAAGGAACGTTTCGTGCTGGGTCTGGTGGTTGCATTCGTCGCCGAGTTTGCCTAGCAGACCCCTACGCCTTGGACTCCATTTACGGGATTTGCAACCGGGCGCGGAAAAAAGAAACCGCTCGAAACGAATGCTCGAGGCAGACCGAGGGGCAAGTGCATACAACTTGTATCCATCTTATTAATTACGGACGTATGCATGTACAGACGTCGAAATACTTGTGCACGCGTGACGGTGTGTTTTCACGCGCACACTTTGGCTGACGGGGGCCGTTTACACCGAGCACGTACGTATGTGCCTGCACGTGAACGTAGAATTAACATTCGTAATTTATGCGCTCCTGAAATTTCCGCAATGCGACGACCAGAAACTCAGACCGAGGCGAACTCCGCAGATTACACGCATCTCGGTGTCTCACCTGCTGGCAAAGGACAAGTCTATTTCTGGGGGTTGAAAGTACCCTAACCTTGAAATAGACGGCTCATTCGCAGCGATTCTATTTCTCAACAGCTTCTGTCTGCATCCGGTTGCTGATGCATATTTTATCGTTTCGCGTTAACAACCGTCAACGCGAAAATAGCTGACGTATTCTTGTCGCGATCATTTATTCGACGCTAAAAAAAATCTTCGACCTGTTGGCTGCGAGATTTTTTTCTTCTCCACGCTTACGAGACAAATAAAAATATAAATGCAACGTAGTTTAGACGAAATTATGAATTTTTATGTTGCAATATATTACTTGCGTCTATCTCCTGTCGTCGATACATATTTTACCGTCTCGAGTTAACAACCATCAACGCGAAAATAGATGCTACATTCTTGCCGTGGTTATTTATTCTGCGCTAAACAAATCGCTCCTCGACCTGCTGCCTGAATTATATGTTATAAACCAGACATGTTGAATGTAATAAAACGAAAAACAATCGATTTCATATTTTCATTGAAAATAATGCATTCCTCTAGCATACTTCAGAGAAATGTAATAACGCATGATTGCACCTTGCAGATATAATTATTCTATATTCAAGAATTCCTTATTCTGTGCGTACTATTTGAACTGTAGTGAAACAAATTATGCATATGCACTGACACGTGAAAATTGTAAATTCCCAAACATGCTCCTTCAGCAACATTGTCTCGTGTACACTGCTACAAACTTAATTAATTCTGTGCATAGACAAACATAAACTACGTGCATGGTTGCAGGCATCTTTAATATAAACCATGATAAAACAGTGAATGGTGTATGGAGTTAGCTAGATACCCGCTTAACCTAAATTTGACTTAATTTAAAAATTTCTATTTCATATTAAATAACAAAGTAAAGGAAATACAGCTGTTCAATAAAGTTTCTGAAAGTATACGATAGCAATGGTGATGCAGAAGTTCTAATTCGTGCCTACTAGGGTTTACCCCCTAAGCCATAACACCACCACGAGAAACAGGCGTGCATCAAACTAGAAAATTTTGAATTTTTTAAATCTTGACATAAATGTACGTTATGAGATATCGTTGAATTTGTCTTTTTTTAATAGAAGAAACATCCATGACCTTGAAAACTTTAAAAAATGACCTTGAAAAAAATATTTTCCCTTCTCACTATATTCATTTCCTTGTATACTACAACTTTTGTTTGAAGAGTTTTTTTTATATATCCACAAATAATGGAGATATTAAATAATTTTCTTCAAACCGCCATATGACTTGTAGAAAAAAGGTATAGAGAGGTATATAAACGTAGATTTTAGATTATAAATGAAATAGTTGTATTTCTATCAATATTACAATTTTTTAAATATTTAATTCATACGTGCATTGAAATGCGAGTTATTAATTTTATTGTCACAATTTTAGGCGGTGGCACCAAATAAATAAAAAGAAAAGTTTTCGTCAGGTACAGCTAAGGTCCACCCTAGTGTATACTGGTAACAATGTCATCAGAATTTCAGCAGAACATGGAATATACAGCGGGACTGCGATTTTAGAAAAGACAGAATACCCAAAAATAACCTGCGGACCCTATCGACAAGATAATCGACGGTTATATACAAATCCTTGATAAAGAAGGTCGAGCCGTAGAGGATTTTCTTCTTGAAACAACAAATCTGACCCAAGATTACATCCGAACAGGTCAAAGGATATTTCTAGTATCAATATTGTCGGATATTCTTCATGTTACCCTTATTTTTCTAGTACCGTTGGTATATTTTTTCGAGTTACCCTAACATAAAAATTTACCGAAACAACTCCAAATAACTGAAATATTTATATATACTTATTGAATATTTATCAGTTGAATTGTCGTCACCGTAACTAGCTAATGTGTTTATTTATGCACTTGGTAGGAAGCCTATTATGCAAAACGCGATACACCAAAAAGTTGAAAGTTTTGTTAATAAACGATCCTCTCGAAGTAGTTATTCAAGTAGCACGTCGAGCAACACAATTCTGTCGTAGCTAGCCTGATAAAGAAACGGTCGAGTTTATGCAAAAAATACATATACGTATAAGCATAAGAGGTAAACTCCGGTAGAAGCTATGCATATAAACATGAGATGCATTTTACGGGCAGAGACATCACCATATACAGTGACGATGCACGGACCTGTGATGCGTATTTGTAAACCTGCGCGGGTGCATCGGTTCCATTTACCGTTTCACTTATCAAAGGAATATCGATATCGCGATTCTTATTGTAGCCAGTCTACGTTTCTGCGGAACCGAATAAATAACAAAAACATGAAAAATCTGTCAAGTAGATGCAAATATTAGGGAAAATATTCAACCCCTTCATACTATATCTTATTTCGAAACGATTTTCAATGGAGCAAC
Organism: Lasioglossum lativentre; assembly: GCA_916610255.1. NCBI lineage: Eukaryota > Metazoa > Arthropoda > Insecta > Hymenoptera > Halictidae > Lasioglossum > Lasioglossum lativentre. Next base: position 18,819,214 of record OU744364.1, on the reverse strand, counting down.
ACTAGATTGTTTAACACATTTTACAAAAATTAGAGTTTATACAGAAACCACAACATGGTCATAACACGAATTAGCTATTGTTACAACACTTTGAACATGAGCAATTTTAAAAAGAAATATCAGATCAATTTAATATTAATCGTACATTATTTACAAGTTGTAAATTACAACCTATTAAGGTTATTATGAGAGGAAATCAATTTTTTCCATGACTCCCTTGTTATTGATGCAGACAATTTTTATTTTGCAAGATCCGCAGCTTAACAATGACTGTGTATCCTTCATTAGAACACCGACTCGTTTCACATGCAGAAAGCGACTCGTGTTACAGGGAAATCCGAGAACCAGAACTTTCAACCTGACATCGGACGTCTGTCCCCCGTTGACGAAACTAACAAGAGACATCGAAGATGGATGAACGAGCAACGGAGAAAGGTGGAACCGGAAAATACGTGTACGCGTGGTTGCACGCGGCTTACAGCTGACGCCCTGCACACTCCAGAAATTCGAATGTTGACCTTTGTCTTCATTCACAACGATCGAATGAAGTTCGTCGTTCCGCTGTGCGAGCAGAACTGCCATACTTGCTCACTCCGACGCTGCACAGAAAATTTACGGTGATCGTTCTACACGCCACAATTTTTATCCATTTCTTGGTTCTCTTCTCTTGATAATACTTTTATTTCTTTAATATGAACATTTTTCATTTCTTTAACCACCACTAGCTTTTTTGCCATTCCAGCGGCAAATAATTTCGGCGTCGAAGTCTGAACCAGTTTCGAACATTTGTTTTTACTTCTTTGTCCGGCTCATTGGTAAAACTTGTTCCGCCACTTTTCAGCGGATCAATCTACTCATAAAAATTTGCATAATTTATAAAAGTTACATTTCAAACAATTTTGTACCCCTTAGACACCAGATAATCCCGTCACTGAATACTGAAGTGCATTTTGTATTTATTATGCTGAAACGAGCGCGCGAGGATGATTCAAGTACATTTGTTGTTGTTACTAGAATATAAAATTCAAAGACGAATGTTTTAATACGAATTTTATTGAACAAGTTGTTTGTTTACTGCAAATTAACGGACCTGTCCATTCGCAAGCGGGAGAAGAGCTCGCAAAACGCGCGAAAACGGTGTCCTTTTGTTAAATGACTGAAATATTTTTATCTTGCTGAATACACCGACTGACACTTGCTACAAATTGAAAAGCTTCGAAATTTAACTGAACTGCACGATCAACTTCACCGGTGTGAACATTTCCAAATATTTGACAGTTCAATTAGTTTGCATTTTAACCGCTGACGCAGTTTCACTTGCTCGCAGCTGCGCCTGCTGTTATTAATTCGTTCTTCGCGTTGCTAGGCTCCGGATTGTTCTTTTAACTAATTCAAATAGTTGTGTACGTACGAATTTCTTTTGTTATGTATTCGTTCGTATCGGATTAGTCATACTGATTTCGAAGAAAATATGTATACAGTAAATATTTGATATTTGTACATGAGCGTATAAGGAGAACGATAAAAAAGATTCATTTTAGCTATTAAAACTTCAACTGAGAGAAAGATAATTAATAAAAGTGAACCTCAAAATTACAAGTTAAAACAGATAAAAAATTAGGATAAAAACGGTTAAAGGAAAGAAACAATTGAAGCACTCCATAGCAGTGTAAAAATGCATAATAAACGAACATTGTATCAGAAAAAGTGAAGGTTACTTTATATTTTATGCAATGCTGCACATATCCATTGCAGTGAACAGGAATATGGGAAATTATAAAATATAATGGCAAATCATAAATACACAGTATTTCAGGTATTAAGTCTAAACAACTTGTTACGGAAGAGTAGGTGGTTGAAACAAACTCGGATTGCAAGCTTGTACTCATTCAAATTTTTTGAAACCATTGCTTCGGTGTACAAATAGATTTTTTATAACACCAAATGCTTTATATTTTGCAATCACTGTGTACATATACAAGTAAAAAGATTTCAATGACGCACAAGACTGTTGTTTCTTATCACCTGAAAACAATTTGAATGTCACATATGTCTCATAAGACGTTGTCATGTAGTATAAAAATTCAATGAATATGTATTACCCCTTGCGAAAACGTAATCCTGCGAATAATTTCCATTTCAAAGCGATATCTTATTACATTGTAGATCCTAGATTATATGTAGAATTGTGTAACTTGTTGATGTCTTGTAACCAATGATTTATTATACATCACATGTTTACTTATCTGTGATCACCTTAACAAGGTCACATCCGTTTTACAAAAAAAGAAGAACCGTAAATGAAGTACCGCAAGATAGACACAATTAATGTTAACAACGTGACTACCAGAAACTGAAACCGAACTACTATTGTGTAATTAAGATTATAATTAAGATAATAAAATCGTTGTCTTGTTAGATACTCGTGTACCGTCGGATTAGTAACAGGTTATAATTAAAGCCATGCTAAATACTAAACAATAGACAATTGCTTCAATTAGAACTATGAATGCATGCTATTAACGCGTCACGAAACTGATCCTTGGAATTACTAACGATTGATTAAAATTATATTCTTCAATTTGTAATTGTATCAAGTTGTAAAATGGATTTTTTGCGATTTTTGCACAGGCAATACCATGAACTTCGCGTGACTTTGAGTACCAGAAACAAGTGCACAGAAACTAACTTTATTTTAGCAAACGTTCGAAAAATAAAGAATTATTTGATCTTTCTATATTTTCCTGACTAATGCTTGCATATACAATTCTAATGTCAGTTTGGATACTCAAGGTTACACGAAGGTCATGATGTTGGGGGTCACTGTATTCGTCTTGAGAATGGTTATTATGTGACAGTAATAACAATATACAGTCTCATCTAAAAAATCGTGAATCACCTTGAAATCATACCATAATTGTTTCCTTCTTCAAAACTAGGTATATATTTCTTCTAGAACTTTTTTACATCATCAACAATAAGTGAGGCAAAGTAATGCAACGTTGTTTAGCAGCAAAAAAAATGGTATGGGGGTCGAATACCTATGCTATCGTGCCAGACTTTTTGTGCTCCGTCCTGTAACACGGTCTATTTTCTAAATCCAAGGTTCCAAAATCGAAGTACAGTTTCCACTGACAAAAAATGCTCACGGATGCGCTTGGCGAATCGGCTGGCAAGGCGAGAAACGGAAAAGAAGACGAAAGAAGGAGGCAGGTAAACCAGTTTCTTCTTGGTCGCGAGAGAGCATCGGGTCTGGGCCGTGGTCCTTCGGCGTCTACCCTCGGTTCAGGGATTCCCATGGCTCGGTCGAGCCTCTATCCCCGTACCATGGTACGTCTAACGGTCTTCTATTGTCCGGGACGGGACCCCAATAGCGATCAGGAGGGGCCTCAAGGCCCACCGTCAGCGGTGTTCTCTCGTGCTCTGCCAATCGGGGGATCGGGGCCCCGGCTGCCTCCTTGAAAAACCCCGAGGAGCCTTCCTCGAGTCGTTGCCTTCTCTCCTCTTCTCTTCTCTCCTCTCCACTCCTCCTTCACGCTCCCTCTCTTTCTCTCTCTTCTCCTCTCTCCTCTACTCTCCACTCTGTGACAAACTGCGGCCCGATGCAACGTGAAAGAGGGAAACGCGATCTCACGATCTCGCGATTCATCGCCGCAGGGAGTCAATGAGATTCGACGGGGGAATTAAACTAATGGTTACTATTGTCGGGTTTTGTCGCGCGGTGAATTTGTGTTTTCGAGTGTCGCGAAGGGGGATCGAACTCACCGCGAAATCTATACTCGGCTCCACGGAGGGTAGCCACGATACTAATTGAGCTTTCCGTGGATCTTGAAAAATACTCGGCCATATAATTTCGGTTAGGTCCCGCTCGACAAGGTTGCTCAAATCGCTACTAAGGGTAGCCAACCCTCCCGGGGCGGCGAAAAGAATATTGATGGCACTGTACCTCCAACTCTGAAACAATAGACACTTTTTTCCCCCGGTGTCCCTTCCGAAAACAAAAGGATGAAACACGGGGAAAAATGTTGGGACAACTTTGACTACTTTCTCCTATCACAGTTTAGAGTTTGCAGTTACGTTTCTGGGAAACATGTAGATTAAATATACATGCTGGTCAATATACAGTTTAAACACAGGTTTTCACGGAACTACGTTCGGTTATTTTCAATATCTTTCCACCATTATTTTGTATTTGCGTTTATTGTGTATTTTGCAAGAACGAAAAGTTAACGGCGATGCCCATTATCAGAATTGGTGAGTGACTTTTACCGAAGCCCGACAAGCAGATCGATGGGCTTGACGTTTCGCAACGTTTCGAGAGTATATGTATACTAGTGTGGACCTTATTTCTCATCTATAAAATTTTGAGCACGCCGCGCCGCCCCTTAAAATTGTTCCATTACATGAAAAATTATATATCTAAAATTTTAGACCAATAGTACGTCGGGAAGACTTGGCACATCGAATGCGAAGTTTTAAAATAGAAATAACTGCGCGCTAAAATGTTTAAATATGCATTTTCTTTTCTTCGCCTTTATAGGGTGTAATATTCACCACATCTGGATAAAAATATTATGCTCTGATTGAATATAACATACTTATGTCGGACGTTAATTTCTCTACTTTCCAAATTAATATAAGAACACAACTAAAAGAATTGATACTTTCAATAAAATACGTGAAATGTAAACATATATTTATAAACATACGAGCATTAGTTAATTGTTATATTGAAAAAATTACATTGTGTTACTATTATCATAAATATTTTTGCACAAGAAGAACGTTTAGTGATAATAAAAAGTCTTTCCTTCATATATTCCCATTCATATAAAATTTCATATTTATCGTAACTTTAACGTGGATATACCCGTGTTCCTCCTATCCGATTCACTTGATCTTTTGCAAGAATTATTTTCTTACCCAATGACACAATTTAGGGGGCGGCGTGAACAAAATCTCGCAAAAAAAATTTCAGGAGGTATAGCTAAAGTCCACCCTAAAGCTTCGTACATACCTGAACATTTCGCCGAACGACGAACCGAAAGGCGAACGGAGCGCAAAATCGACATTAGTTTCTGTGAACAGAACAACGAACGGAACGGATTTGTGCTATTCCCATTTGGGCTATTTCTTGCGAACAACTATGGAAGCTGCAGCGGCTTATATATATGTATACATACTATACATTATTCGTTAGCCGCAAAGAATAAGTTTTTGTTCAAACTTCAATATGTTGTAGTCTTTAGTGACCTATGAACGAATCCCAAAGGATTTTTCGATATCTTAAAAATTGCAATTGTTTTAAACAAATGCAATGTTTTCATAGCAAGGGATTTTCTTTAAATTTGAAAAATATGACGATATACCCCCAAGTGTCCCCTTTACGGATCTGTTTTTAAAAAAGCGGCAACTTTAAAATTGACGAAATTAAAATTATTTGAAGTGAACGCTGCACCGCGATGCACAGCCTTGGAAGGCCGCACACACTGGGCTGGATCGAGAACTTAGGTGACATTTTATTATAACTCTTGAACCATAGAGATATCGGAATGAAATTTGCACTAAAATTAATTATTACAAAAAATATATATTTAAAACGCGATAATTATCAGTTGGTAGTTTTTCAACGAATTTTAGCACGTTTGCACATTCGCCGTTTTTTTTTTGTGTCCCGACCAAACCTGCAAACAAATTCGCGCGCATTCCCTTTTATGTGTACGAAAAACCGACGACTGATGGATCGACCGCGCGCACGAATGCGAACCGGTGGGATTTGCAAATCTGTTTGCAGGACACATAGCATATCCTACATATTCATAAATGAAATCGGTGATTTCAATTAGCTGAAAGAAGTACTAAATAAGTAATAAATGAATCATTTTAAATATTATTTTAAGGCAATAAAATTTTAAAAATTATTACAAAAAATATATATTTGTAACGATAATGATCAGTAGATAGGTATAATTTTTCAATGAATGAACGAAAAAACCGGCAACTGATGGTTCGACCGTGCGTACAAAACTGCGCACAAACGCATGTGGCGTTCGTGGCTCCATCCAAACTGGCGCAATGTTCAGGTCTGTACGAAGCTTAATGTATACCCGTCTAAGGATTCCAGTTCGGATCGAGGCTCTCGATTCTCGAAAGGGGAGTCTCGCCGGCGACCAACGAGTGGTATGTATGTAACCAACGTGGTCAAACAAACAGCAACCGGCATGGGCAAAGATGCATTGTGGAGAAGCGACGGGAGTCGGTGTATGAGCGACAAGCAAGAAACACGCTGGACCAAGGGACAGAGGAAAGAAAGGAAGAGCAAAGAAACGTCCGCGGAAGACTGGAGAAAAAAAAACGGAAGGGAGCGAAGAGACGCGGTGACCGGTGATTATCGGCGCAACGAATATCCAAAGCGGGGTAGAGAACGATGCCAGGATACCTCGAGAAGAGTCGAACGGAGAAAAGGTATCGACGAGAACCCTGGAACTGAAGGAAAAGAGACGGAAATCGAGAGTATCCAAGAGGAAACACGGTCCGACTAGTTAGCGCGATGAGGATAGCCGATAAACGGGATAGCGATGGGACCAAGTGCATCGCAAGCATTCGGTCATGTGCGATGTCTTTGCACTTGCTTAACTTCAATTGGATCGTTGAAGTTTCTTCAGCCTGCATGTTGCCTGGCAAATGCCTGGAAGAAGAGAGATACATGTCCACGCAGCTTCTGTGTCTTGCAATAGTTGCAGACAATTTTTGTTGTGCATACAAGGTCGCAGGGTTTTGTGCGTTTATAATAAAAATGAATGGATCAAATAAAAAATAGGAAAATCATCTGAAGAATTAAAAAATTTTATTGTATTATTTTCATCCGAGTGCAATTATTATGAGACCGAGTAAAATAGGGAATAGATATGAAGAATTTAAAAATTCTGTGAAAGAAGTATGTACGGATTAATAATACTTCAGTGTAGTTGCCGTTCCACTTAAAAATTGAATGTTCCGATGTAAACTCGTTGGGCTAATTGCGATTATTAACCCAGCAGAACCGAGCGAATTCTAAATATTGAATTGATTGTTATCAGCGTGGACATATTGAACGTTCCACGGCTATGAAAGAATATTTGTGGGAGGAAACAGAAAGGGCAGAGAACAGCGAAGAGGAAGAGGGAAAATGAACGATAGGAGGAGGATGGAGGAGGACGAGGAGGCGTCTGGCTGAGAGTGGAGATGAAGAAGGAGCGAGAAGAAACTGAAGAAGGACGGCTGCAGGGGAAAGAAGAACGAGCTGGTGCTCTCTTCTAGTGCAGCCGTACGAGACTTCCACGAATCGGGACCTCCGCGGTCTTCTTCGCCAGTCTCTTGCCCGGTCGAGAGAACCCAAAACGCAGGCTTGAACTCACAGACGATATTATAGCTTAACTTCATATTATTGTGCTCCTTATATGGCAGCCCATGGTATATCGCGGTGCAGGCCGTTTAATCTTGCCAAAGGAGTTGGCCTCGACTCCCCCGGGACGTGTCAGTGCCCTTACGTATTTCCAAGACTTCCCTTTCATTGCTACCCAATAACGGGCTCGATCAGAGGAGCCTCGTGTTTATTTCCCATCCGTGAATTATCGATCCTGTAATTGCTTCGCGGATTTCATAAATAGTGTATGTATTTATCGACCCTGTGTCCCCTCGGAAAACTCGCCTTGCCATTCTTCAAGCGGATCGATAATAGGAGACTCCTCGCTAAATTCCCGATTTTACGTATTTATCGCCGAAATAAAGTGACGTTGCAAACGGCGGAAAAATTGAAAAAGTTTTATCCTCGACTTATTCAAATTCATTTTATCGTCGAACGTCGAACTCGAAGAATATCTAGTCTCGCGACTAGTTGTCGAATCCTTTTCTTGTTTCAATCGAAACACGTCATACCACTTTGGCACAAAGAATGCATTCTGGAATGTACGTTAGATCACGGATCTGCACCAAGGATAGATATCTGACAAGGTCAAAACCAGTTTGGTCATCTTCCGAAAGAAAAGCAGTCACGTCGGTGCAAGGCTTTTCCATAACTAGTTTTACTTGGCCCAGATACGGAGCCGATGTCTTGGTCCTTTATCCTTGGTCCTAGGCGAACGAGAATCTCGAAATCGACGCTGCTCATTTTTCTAATACACAAGTCGTATCACCGGAATCTCTGTGAAAATTGAAACTCGTCTAAAAGTGAAAGACTCGTTGACGCGTTTAAAGAACTAGCAGCGAATCGTCGGCCATCGGTGCGCTATGAAATAATGAGTAAAGTGTAGCGATGGTCTTGTAAATTTAATTATTCGGTTCGCGTTATGTCGTTGAATCGTCGCGTCGTCGAAACTTGAACGGACCGCGCCCGCTGAAAAACTGACACGAAAACTCGCAAGGAAACACGTTTTAATGAATCAGATGCAAGTACTTGATGCGCTTTTCATCCGTAGCTCGTTAGTTACGCGAACTAACGGAATTTTCGCGGACGTTTAATAACGTTGCGGACATTTCGCAACGCCCTTACAGCGCAAATTCTATCAGACTCAAAGGGTTAAAGGGAAGAGAATGCAAGCTCGTGACCTCCTTTACAACCACCGGTTGCTTCTGGCCTTCCAGATACTCCGCGAGCTTTCATAGAGAACTCGAACTGCAGTTTACTGATTCGAATAAGTCTTTGAAACATAGTCTGCAAATATCAGACAGTTAACCCTCTGCGAACCTTGCAATTAGACGGGGAGCGATTACACGTAGCTAAATTCGTTTGCCTTGTGTCAATAGACGATCTTTTTTGTCAAACAGATGGAAAAGAAAGATTGGGGAACCATTTTGTTCTGCCGTGTTGGTAGAACGAGACAATTCAAAGAGGAATACGGAGAAGATTAGTAAGCAATTGCAGTTTTACAGTTAAGTGAAATTGTCAATTTTTAAATATTCTACACGAATCTCAATAAAATACTGCACAGAATTGCTGCTTAAAATATCAATTTCGATTATACAGGTGAATCACGAATCGTGATCAGTATATGTATAGAGATTACTCTGTTATTAGCAGTCCGATCGAAAATGTTTTTATCAGTTTTTGCATGGTTTCAAGAAAGCTTAACGTGATTATAAAAAAACATTTGTCAACTCTTTTTTTAAAATGTTTCTTCAAGGTCACCTTGAATTTTTTGCTAATAAACATATAATTTTTTACGCTTATCTGTTAGAGGATTTGAAGACGAATTCGGCAAGTATCATAACATAACATATTAAAATTGAAGGTGACCTTGAAAAATTATGAAAAATAGTAGTTGACCAAAAATTTGCTATAATCACGTGAAAGTGATAGACTATAGCGACTGCTAATAACAGAGTACTACCGAGCACTATTAACAGAGTAAACTCTACCGATCACGATTCGTGATTCACCCTGTATATTTTAAATAGTATTTACTTTCACCAACATTTTTATAAAAGTAAATACGTTTAAATAGATTGCTTTTTTATTAGGGACTATGGAGAGATTTCTGCGTTCTAAAAAGGTTAGAATTTTATGGTAGCATTATGGAAATTGATAGAAATTGATCGAATGGTAATGGAATTGAACGATGGTAATTGCATTTGACAGGGAAGAAACGATCCGTTTGCATAGTAGTGCTTCCTCGTTCGTAGTCGTTTCACCTCTGCAGTTTCCGGGGATAGAAATTTTACGTATCAAGCGACTTCCGGCTTCTTATGCAGTCGATGCAGTACACGATACACAGTGGTGCATTTCCAGCAAGGAAATGATTAAAGCAGACTACAAGATACACCAGCTGGATACTGTCGAGGAGAAACCGATCCTGTATATGTATACATGTTATTGGCATTTACGATTAGGATGTTGCGATCGAAAATTGCATTCGATAAACGTAAATTCAATTACACGAATTTAGCAATGTTCATCAGAAGAGCAATTCTTTTTACGCTTTCCGTAAGCCAGCCGGTAAAAATGTAAATTCATAGAAGAAACGATCGTTAAATTATTACAAAATCGTAAAAATGAAAAGAGGGATGCATGTATTTTTCCACAATTTCCGGTGGAACGAATCTCTCGCTAGCTACATTTAATTACGGTGGAATTTATATGTTTGCAGTGAATTCAAATTTGCAGAAGGCAGCACGAAAAAACGAGAATATAGTTAATGAATAGTCTGCTTTCGTTCACAGGCGAATGAAAGGTATAGGTAATATCAGGTAGATTTCTGTTCAATTCTGTTAATTATAAATTCGTGGCAGGAAACTAAGAGCGCACGCAAAAATCCGGCAAGCTAGTCGTTACTACAAATTGAAGACGATAAGAATCACCGCGGAATTTGATTATTAATTCAACTCTTGAACATCGGTACGGTCTCCCGGCAAATAATTATACCCGATGCTCCGAATTGGAACAGATTTTCGTATCCTGCAATATTAACCTCTTTTCGCGATCGGAACCTTTCACCGCGAGTATATACCGATTCGGATTACGATACAGAGTTATATTTATGACATCACGAGGCTGAACGAGTGCAAATGAAAGTTGTAGGATTACTCTTACTCTCGCCGAGCGCGAAAGGAAAACCCGTTTGTTTTGTGCCGCACCAACACTAATCAAGGATACTTGTATTCTGAAATCTCGTTTCACTCTGCCAACGCTCGCGCGCAGCTGGCAATATGTTTCCTAATATGAACGTCGCGAATGACACAATTTTCTTTTTTCAAGTCCCGTCAACGTCAGAGATCATTAGAGGTATCTATTTAAACGTCAAGGCTCCGTAATGATTTTTTTCAAATATTTAATTCTTACAATGAGAGATAGACCAAATGAATCCAACAGCCAGTCTCGCCGATGGATTATGTAAGTAAAAACATTTATTTACTTGCGAAATTATGCGAAAAAATATCCATTATTTTGCGGAACAAAATACTTTAAATAAATGTCCGTCGCTCACTTTTTCGCAGAGGCATTGTAAGCGTTAAAAATTAATAATCCGCTACAGGATTCAATAAAAGGTGTTTTGGAATCAAGTGTTCAAAAACAACTATTTCCTGTATAACAGTCTGTTTAAAAAATGGTCTCGTCTTCGTTTTCTTAATTATCGAACAAAAGTGGTTAATTCCCTATACTAGCTCGTCTTACGAAACCGTCCCGTCTCAAAAATGATAATAAAAGAATGTACAATAATAAACAGGATATATTATTATAATTTATGTACAGGTACCTGTAGCTATCCGCAATCATAAGGTATATTTGCAAGTTTTTGTTTAGAACGGTAATGCATATATCTGCACTTACAATTAATACTTTGCAAATAACTACAAAGCAGTTGAAGGACATGTAAAAATAGTGCAAATATTCGTTATCTAGATACGCATGGTTCTCGTTGAGTTTTCTATTCATTACGGTATCGCTACAGATACATGCACAAGTAGCGGTAACGTTTTAATGAAATTATACGTTCATGTATAGATAGATACACAAGATCTGGAAAAGTAAAAAGTTACTAAACATAGTAACGTACGACCAATTCACAAGATTACGTGGAAAATATGCGTACACGTAACACAGAAACAAGGCGTAGAAAGTTCAAGAATCGTGTCCGGCGCGATCAACCGTTAAATCACCGCAATCTTAACAAAGAGTCCTTGAACGGAAACAATCGGCTGCGCGGTATTCGATGAATTAATGGTTACTTAACGTTTTGCATGAAATTGTATAATGCTGGTTACCGGTATTAACGCATCCGCGATATCTGGACGCGCTCGAAAATATTCATATTGTTTCCCGTTAAACGAAATATATGCAAAACGATACGAGCGAAGTACGAATATGTTTTGCGAGCCGCATGTGTTCTGCACTTTAAAAAATAAAAAAGCTGCAATGTCGCGGGCGGTGCAAAGAAATGCAAGCCCTCCCAGTTCGAGCGGTTTCTTCGGCTGGTTTTTTTCGGTTTGGCGCGGGACCATTTGCATTCCTCGGCAGGGAATCGGCCGCGACGAGCAATGAAATTCTATTTGAGGCTTTGTTGCAACCCGACTGAAGATTATCGATGCTCCTCTGACATCCGAGAACACGCGCCGCTCACGTGCCACGTGCGCGTCACGTTCTCAACCCATTAAGGGGGTATTCTAATTTTCCATTTACAAAAAATCAATTTTCTTCTCGCATTCTACGTAAGCGTACGTGTCATACAAAATGTGTGCAAAAGAATTTGTTTGAAAAGTTTCTACGATTTATGACAAAATTGGTTTATCAGCATTGTTACAATTTTTTCCCCTTTTACTGCAGCAATATGAAGAACAGAATTCAATAATGTAAATTGGCCGAATTTATGCAACGTTGGGTCTTAACGAGTTAATTATAGAACTGCCGACCACCCAACTGATTTATCATTTAACATAAAAATTGTGGAATTGCGTTTTTGGAAACTTCGCGCGAAACTTTATTATTGCCGTATGCACGTGAAAAAGTTATTTATTTTATAATTTCTGGTGGAAGCACCAGCAGAATTTTAACAATTCGGACCATGCAGGCAATTGTTTGCGAACGTTACGGCATTCTACTATTAAAGAAACGTATTTATCTAAAATTTTAGTATAAGGGATTTTCACAGCAGCTTCTAATTATTACAACACAAATCTGAGCCTTGGAAAATGAATAAAAATAATACGAATAATCTGAATATAATTTTAGAATGCACAAGACGGTATTTACGAAACGACTAACGAAAATCAGAAAATTCGGAATTTAAATCGTGGCTTACTGTGTGCTGAAGCACGTACCTGGCCGAGGAGGGACGAAGCTACACGAACCCGCCACGAGAGTATGCGAGTAATGTCGGCCCGCATATAACACGAAACGGTTGTAGCAAAGGGACGGTTTTGCGATTAAACGAAATATTACACGCGTGTACGCTGATCTGTTGACTTGTCATGATTTGAAACGACGTCCTGTGACTCAGTGAAACGGCGAACCGCGTACTAAGAGCAAAATAGGCTTGTGTATTGGAACCGGCGAAAACCTAACCTTCAAACTTTCACACTCAAGGTTTACCGGCTCATTTGACAATTGCCGCAATACACACACGAGGTAAGCAGCGAACCGTTGGTGTCGACGAATCGATACGTGCTGGATATCTTTGGTACATCAAATTGATATTTCCCAATTAGTTATCGTTTATTTAGACGTTTAAAAACGCACACGTTCATTATCAAGTACGAAATATCGACGTGAAATGTGTGCAATGCAAATCTGTTCGGAACAAGGCTGTGTAAAAGCGGGATACATACACACATACATCGTTCAGGAAGTCATCTAGCTGCGATGATCGAATAATTGAAAAATGGAAGTGCCCCGACGAATAATGCGCGATTTAGCGATTGTTTTCGGCCTGGAAATGCATCAATTTTAATTCCACTAGAAAACCGCGGTTTATTGTTTCGTGCTCCGTGATTGTGAAATGTGTATTACATGCCTGCGAGGTTTCAAACAATTTTCGGACTAAATGACGATGGTGCTCCCTTTTACAATGCAGAATATCGGTACATCGCATCGTATTGAATTCTTGGGGAATTTTTGAAACATTTTGAAGCATGACTGTATTCAACTTGGGGAGAAATGAGCAAGTATAAACGTTATGTGAACACTATAAATTTAAGAATGCAATATGTTGTGAAGTATTTGTTAATATATTGTGAATGTTTCGTTAAAAAAGAAATATTTACGTTGATAAATTTTCATTCGAAACATGGACACAGTTATAGATTAAAATATTGTGGAGGGTTAACTAATATTCGATTTAAATGAAACGGAAATGAGTGACGTAGTGACAATTATTAGCCTAACATCTTTAAATAGTAAGTTCGCAAGAAGTGAGAACTACATAGTTACAACTTATGGTGATGCTTTTTGGAGTAAGAAAGTGTCGATCTTTTCAAAGAATGTGAAAACTATTGTGTTGTTTATTTCGTAATCTATAATTTACAGCCTTTTATATGCGAAGCCTTGATCGGCCATAACAAGGCATCTAAAGTAAAATGGCGGGAAATGGAAGCAGAAGTATCGATTTTCCAACTTACCATTCTTACTTACATTGTAATGGCCCTCGTGCCAGCTATAAAATACGTACTTCAAAAGCATAGTTCAATATTCCATTCAATTGTTCTATCATTTCATAATGACGTGGCTACAATAATAACTTGGTTACAATAGTAAATTAGAAGTCGATTTAAGAATGTAAACATCGACGTCCTTAAGATGGTGAAGGAAGAAATAAGGCATCAATAAATAAATAAATAAATAAATAACTACAGTTATCTAAACATTTTTTCTAGACATCTTCCAGATGTCATATAGTAAACTAATCTTCGTACGTTCTTGAAGAGATTCAAGTCGTTTGGTTTACTTTTTGAAAAATTGTTCCATTTTGGAGAATGTATATGGAGGCTTCTTTGGTCGACTGTGTATATGAATGCGTGTATCGTTATGTTTTCAGGTACGTACAGTGTCTTTTTCCGAAATTTCCGAGGTTTCCGGTAAGGCCGAGGTTGGCGTAGGCACGTTGATCACCAGCGAAGATTCTAGTGAGTAGAATTTCTATTAATGAATTCTGAAAGCATCGCCCAGCAATGGCGTCAGACGCGTCTTCGTGTTATCCTCGTTTTTTGTTTTCCGTCATCGTTTTTATTTTCTTTTCGCCGGGATCCCACGGCGGTCTGCCGCGGCTGGTGACTGGTCGTGGTCGTTCGTTCGAGGAAACCGGCAAAAAAATTTTAATTTCTTCAGCATGTGCGCCGGAGGTGACGGATCGGGGCGATAAACGTTTCTCTCGTTATTCTCGCCAGCTTTTGGCCTCGCGTATATGTCCAAAGGCAAAAACATTCGATTCTCTGAAACTCGATCTCCCAGTTTGTCCTTGCATGGTTGACATGCTTTTATGTATATGTAGTCTACTGCACTCGTTAAATTTGCTTCATTGAAAGGCCTACGCGACGGCTTTCTCCGGAAGGCGTTAAGGCGAACCTCCGTGGCTCCTTAAATTCTGTCTCCACTTAACCCCTTGCCGTACACGTTTTTTCCCGCTAACCGCCTCGTCAGAAATGCCTCGCGGTTGCCAAAAATGTCTTCTATGCTCCTCAACAGACTAAATTTACGTTAACCTTGTTGCCTCGTCCATGATTTGTGCCTTGAGGTGCGTTCAAGTTGATATTCGATAAAGGTAAAAGGCTAAAACTAATTTATATGTTTCTACAGCACACAATACAATGGAAAGTAAAGCTTCACTGATGTATGTGGAAATGTTTCGAATAGAGTCGACGAGATCAGAAATTAACTATTTCTCAGTGGATTCTTAAACATCGATCTGGAAGACAATCTACATGAAGTGATTTGTCTTAAACAGTTTTAAGAAGCTTATAATATCTTTATCAAAAATACCAAACGAATAATAAGGCAACGGTTTAACCATCCTCGAACCTTCTGCATTGTCTTCTACGGATCTAGAACAACCAATTGTTCATGAATCATCTAAAAACCAAGAAGCAGATTTATGCTCAGAAAGGAAAAATATTGGTAGAAGATTAAGAGTGTCATTTTCTTCCGATCAATCTTTTCAACAGATCCAACGAGTTTGGTACAGTTTTGTTTCAATGATTAATCAATGTCTCGTTTATAGAATTATTAAGCAAGTAGTTCTGACCTTTATCGTTTAAGTTTGACGCAAGCTTCTGTCAATCCAATAAGCGATAATCTCGTATCGGAATAACCTCGAGGAGTAGGAGAGGAACGATGAACGCAAAATGGCGGCATAATTGCGAAAATCGGGATTGCTCGAGATTCCTTGAAGTTGCGCAAAAGCTAGTAGAACGGTGGTGTTCGGGAGCGTGGATTGCACAAGAAATTGGTGCTCACGGACAACGAAACAAAGCGTTTCAACCTTGGCTTGTTTTCACCGCAAGAAAAATCGTCAAAGTATCGCGGCTACTCTCACTCTCGTTGCCGATAACCGAACTTCCTTTTTGCCTCTTTTTCTTGTGCCTCTTCTTCGCGATCGCGACGGCCTTGGCACCGGGAGAATAAGCCCGGGGAGTAGTACCTACATACCCGTTCGCATGGAACGATAGCCCGGTGAATAAAACTGCAATCGTATAGGTCACGACCTTACGCTACCTCCTGTCGACAACACCTATTCCTCTGTTGAGACGAGGCTCCGCGTAATTGGTTTATCACTATTTATCTGCTTTCGTGGATAAATGATAAAGCGAAGGAAATCAATCTCGCACGTTCGGTCCCCTTTTATAAGCCGATTTATGCTATCCGCGTAAACATGGAACCGTTCCGTATAATAATACTTTAATCATACCATTTTTGTTTAGTTTGCGATATGTGCCTATGCTGATACGATACGATACATTTGAAGACCTATATTCAAATGCATTAATGATCATTTGTCTGATCGATGCTGAACGAATACATTCTATGTCTGTGCAGATAGTATAAATCGACCTTAATTATGAATGCCGTTCGCTGACTATTGAAAATCACTGATTACCTCTTACATCATCTGGGTATACAAGGTGTCCTATTAGTCCATCGTCTTCTCGACAATTAACAAATCGAACCATTGCCTCGCAGTTCTACTTTCACGGTCTTAGTATTAACTCTTACTTTTATGCAATCGGAAAAAATTTGAAAAATTCTGAGCCAATTTAATGTGACAGTGATATTCTAGCCGAATGTTCAGATCTTCTGAAATCAAAACAAAAATTACTGCTACAAGAAGGATCTTTAAAAGTATATTTTAAAATGTTAATAATTAACAGTCTTGAGCATTGTCAATTATATGACTATAAAAAATTATATTACAATTGTATCACTGTTAAAAAAAAGTCCATTGTTCGTGGGTTAATCGAGGAAATTCCTTATTAAGGAAATATACTTTGCTGCAGTCTCGACTGTCGGGAACATTTTATGAGAATGAAAATTTGATTAAGCTCACGCTGACAGCGAATAAAGAACGTCAGGACGATTCCACCGCGAGGTGTTCACGCCATTTAGTATGGCAATGATCCGCGATTATTTCAGCACGGTGCGAGATTGCGCTCCATCATATGCTATTGCATTACAACTAATTGCGTTAATCGTCCTTTCCCGCATATTTCTTGTAACACCTACGCGCGATAACAGCGCTCCTCCCGCCGTGTATAGTCGTTTAATATATCATTATCCTCCCGTGGCTCGTTCGGCGTGGTTGGGGACGATTCGTTCGGTGAGACAAGACGGTAATTTCTTTTCCTTCACCGCGTATATCCCGCCCACGCTTCTGCCCCCTTTTCCCTTTCGTCTCCCCTGCTTGGCAAACACCGAGCGTCCCTTCGGTCGTAAACAAAATAGGACAGAGAAAGAGAGAGTGAGAGAGAGAGAGAAAAAAAGATTTTTAGTGTTTTTGTACCCAGTCCCGGATATGCAAAGTTTGCCCGTTTTTCAGATTTCTTTTTACAGCTGCTCCTTTCAAAACACACAGGACCTTTTGAGTTTTTCGAGTTTCGCTTTTCGCCCAGCCGACGCTGCCTGAATACTCATTAACTTGATTTTCTTCGTGGCGCGTTCCTGTCGACTCGCAATTTACATTTACTCGCACAATGGCCTTCACTGTCGGTCATACTGAAATACAAATAACGAGACACCGTTGACAAGAACTGCGAAATAAATGTTAAATACGCCCGACGGACGCGTGTAAATTAATTAATCGCGTCTTTGATCGTGCACGCCATTTTTGCGTCCCGGAGATATCGCTGGGTCTCTTGCAATCGTTTTGCGAAAGGCTACCATAAATATCTATTCGTTTTAATTCGTTACAACTGTACAACGGTTTTTTAAGTAAAACAACTGATCGTGACAATAATTTGTAAATTAGCTACATCAGAAGTTTGAGATTAAGTATATTGTAATGTTTAAACAACTTGCTTTCAGTTACAACGGAGCACAATCGATAAAGATGTTTGTGCAAGTCTTATTTTTCTGCGTAAAGAAAAATCGAAGGAACGATTTAGTTAAAGTTTTTCTTTGCTATTAATGTATGAAATCTGGTTAAGAAATTGTATGTTCCTGGATTATGCAATGAACCTATTTGAATCATACGAATCAGTGGTCCGAGCCAATTTTAGTCACGCTTATTGTTAAACATTTTCGGTTCTTGCTTCGGTTCTTGTTAGAGTGGAATAAAATGTAACGTGAAATTTCTCAACGGCGGCGAATGGCGCGGTTGAGTTAAAATCAGTTAATAGTTCATGGTCGGAGAAGGGCGTTTCTAGCTGCTTGTGCTGGTCCCACAGTGCCGAGAGTTGGTCTTGTTTGTTGCCATTTTACATAAATTTGTAGGCGTTCACTTTTCCCACGTAAATATGGAAATGTTTTTTTTAGAAATTTCTGTTCAGCACCTTAAATAATATTTTAAGGAAAACTCCATTGCATCCGAAAGATTAAAAACTGACGAAGAGTTTGAAAGTAAACTTGTAAATATTATAATGATAAAACAGGGGGGCATTTCAGAAAAATGTGTGCATACAGAATTTGCATTTAGTGCAATAAAATTATGTTATAATTTTACTTGAGATCAAACAATGACTGAAAGTAAAAGGATCTAATAGAGTTGTAGTAGGAGATTGTCCTTCGAGTTCTTCAGTAAAAGTGTCTACTTCGTTACTAAACACAGGGAAATGTAGAATAACCATGCTAAATCGAAGATTATGGTGGTGTGAGCGCAGCGAAGTGAAAACTACTGGAGGCAGCAAAAATTTATGTAGAGGAAACGCTTCTTGGAATGGTTAGGGCTGACTTCCGAGTGGATCTATTGTTCCGTTTTCTAATAGCTGACCGTCGGGAGAGCCTAGCACCTGATAGACATAATGTCAGGAAACTCTCTTCGGAAGTCAGAAGAACGCTCTCACATTACGCTTGAACATTCTGCTGGCTTTGAACAGCCTCGTTCAAAAGACTATGATGACATCCCGTGATGTGCAACGATTCTACTCCGCACATAGTGGCAGAGAGAGGATCACATTCATGCATCGCTGTCTCTTTGAATTGAAATGATTACATACTTGCAATATGACACTGGACAGTTATCCATGCCAACATTGACGCTATCAATTGAAAGCAAAAGTCATCACCACGCAATTTATTTTTCTTTCGTTGTTCGGAAAAATTGGTTCACAGTTATAATAAATCGTTCGTATTAAAATTGGATTATTTAGATAAATATCATTTAGCTTACATTAGAGAAAATATTTATTGAATTTTCAATTTTAACCCTTTGCACTCGGAGCTATTTTAACTCAAAAACGAAAGATTTTTCCATTCTATTCTATATAATTTTTTTTTTCATTTTTTGCATATGAAACTGATATAATATCTCGTGTAAATGTCTAGTAGTTTATTAAATACGAACAAAAATAATAATGTGAACAATATTTTTAATAATCACATAGAAATTTTCAATGGTGCCTCAGAGTCGCCATCCGAGTGCTAAGGGTTAATTCCAGTTTTTAAATGGCGATTAGAGTTCGTTTTGGAAAGGTAGAGAATATGTAGCGTGTTATTGAGATTGAACAAGTTTAATAAATGTGGTGTTTCATGCGAGTTTGAACGGTTCCCTTACTAGGTTAGCGTGTGCGATGAAAAATGTATTTGTACCGATAATGCTAGTTGACTTTCCGGCAGACACAGCGTATCGATCCCGGGGTTATTATCAGTAGATATGTCTAACGGGTCGTACGAAAGGGTGCGTTTAATCGCCGTAAGAATTTAACGAGCCGATTTCTTGCACGGTTAACATAATTGGTAGAATTGGCACGCATCGTTGTACCAATTGTCTGAGAAATTTCTCAGGAAGATTAGAAATCGTGGCTTTGTCTCCCCGAGCTCCCCGTTTCGTGGTCTATTTAAGGATAAAACAATTATGCGTAACGTTACTCAAATATTATCATTCAAAGCGAACCGACTATAATATGTTGAGTTTACAAATTTGAATTTAATCTGAATGTAATCAACTTCCCGCGAACGCATAATATTATTTTTAAACTTCAATTACATAGAACGCGTTTTAGAATATCTAATACGGAATTTTAATTACGTTTTTCTCTATGGAAACCTAAACGCTCGACAGAACAGCTTGCTATAATAACAATAAAACTGACCTCAGGGAATTCCATTATGAAATGGGCAAAATAAAATCGCGAGCTTAAAAATGCCCATCTTTTTCTCTCCACGACGTAATTGAAATTTTACCAAAACGCACAAATGAAATTCTTCCGTATTATAAAGTTAAATAATTAGACGAAATGAAAATATCATATGTGTACTATTTCTGTAGTGTTTCTATAGTATTATAAATATACCTACTTATAAGAACAGTGTAAATAATAGTTTATAATTAACGTATTAATAGCGTAGATATCCTGTAAAACAAAAGCCTCGACTCGCTTTATGGTGTTGTGTTCTGTTACTATACTAAACGGGGAAACGTGCGTGAGATAAGGATAACCTTTTGACATACATTTACATGTTACGATAAAATATCAATTTATTTTTATTAGACAAATAAGTTTGACAAATAAGGGTCAAGTAGTGGTTATAGATTACATCTATTACAATTCTGTGACATTTAAGTTCACGAATACTAATTAATTAAAACAACGCACTAAAACTTTGGACAAAAAATACTACACCAAAACACTCTTGTTTTCATGTGTTTCAATGGTACGCTTCGTTTAATGTTAACAATTTTACTAATACTTAAAAAATATTTTTTTTATGGAATGCTTCATTAAATATTGAAACTTAAGGACCATTGAGATCTTGAGTTTTAATGATAGAGTCCTAGGATAGCTAGACATTAGAAAAAAGGAATGAGTATACACTAGGATGGACCTTAGCTAGACTTGGTGAAATTTTTTTTGCGAGATTTTTTTCACGCCTCCCCCCAAAATTGTGCTATTGGGTAAGAAAATAATTCCTGCAAAAATTGAAGTTGATCGGATAAGGGGAAGGCGTGCCTCATTGACGTTGAAGTTGCGAAAAGCATGAAATATTGTAGGAATGAGAATATTTGAAGGAAAGCCTTTTATTATGACTAAATGTTCTTTTTGTGTCAAACTATTGATTATATTAATACCAAAATGTAATATTTTCAATATAACAATTAACTAATTATCATATTTTTATAAATATTTATGCTAAATTTTATGTATTTTATTGAAAGTACCAATTCTTTTACTTGTATTCTTATACTAATTTAAAAAGGAGATCAATATATCATCATAAATATGTTATATTTCATCAGAGCATAATATTTTTAACAGGCTAATTAATGTGAAATTAGACAGGCTAATTAATGTGAAATAATCTTAATTCGTACAAAGTACACTTGTACTTGAGTGCATGTAAGGAATTATAATATTTTTGGAGGTTTAAAATATTTAACTTGAATTTTCAGTATACTCATCACATTGAGCGCGCAGTCACTTCTATTTCAAAACTTCGCGCTCAATTAGGCACGCCTTCCCGACGTCCGATTGATCTAAAATTTTTTCATGACATGGAACAATATTGGGGGGGGGGGGGCGTGCCCAAAATTTTTTGGTCGAAAAATAAGGTCCACCCTAGTATACACTTTAAATCAAGTCTCTTTTTAACTATTTTTTTTTATGAAACTTATATTCGCTTATTCGTGACACATTTCTGATTGAGATGATACCAGACACGATCCAATTTGAGTCACGTTGACTTGTTTAATTCACGATACAGTGGAACCTCGATTATCCGAACTAATCAGTGGATAATGAAATCGGATAATACAACAATTACTTAGCGACGATGGTAGATTAAATCTCCACCGTTTTGTAAATCGTGTTGTATGTGGATTACTTTAGATTCAATTTTTAAACACGTATTTGCAGCTGTTCGGATAATCAAGGTTCTTCAGAATCATCAATTGAACAAGCAAACATGCTCCGAACTATGGCATGTTTGGACTCATTTTAATCAGAAAAACGTCACAAATATGTTAGAATATATGTCATAAAAAATAATTAAAAACAGAATAATATTAGTACCGTTTCACCGGTATATCCAATCCTATATCATGTTTAACTTTTCAGCTGAACATCTGGACTCTTCAAGGGGTAGACCTTGTGATAGTGGGGATAAATTGTTCACAAATAGTGTGCCCATCTCTTTCGTTCGTATCGAAACATTAGACATAGTAGAACTTGCTCTTGCAAGTCAGTCTTACCAAGATTCGTTTGCCGATACGGTACGCCGCGCCGCCGAAGAATCTTCTAATGAAGTAATCCGCGAGTTGAACGTTATTTCGCATACCATTGCTGCGTGATCCGTACGCTATCGGACACCACCTACAGCCCCACGCACACAGCAGCATTGTCACAATACTTTGTGGTAGTCGCGTGACTCGTCGCCCGGTTCGCGAGACCTAAAGGGGGTTCTTGCTCGCGAAAGCCCTATTTGGACAAGTCCGTAATAAACCAGTGGCGAATTCCCCATCGACGACTCCTCCGCCCACAGAGGCCACCACCACGGAAAGTAAATCGAGGAGCGTCGTGCTGGGAAATAGCGATTAAAAGTGCGAAACTTTAGTAATTACCGACCTAACCGAATAGCACTTTGATCGGTTCTTTCTTATGTTCTATGCACGCAACGTTCTGAACTTCTCGCTTTGGGAGCGCCTAACGTACCGATTGTCTTTAGTTCGCTGAAATCTATGGTAGCATTCCGGTAATGGCGTCTCTGCTCTTGTTACCGCACTTTATGCTTCATTTGTGCCTAATTGTACCCACTAATGGCATTAATTTTATTTAATGTCGCTTCATCCAGGAGAATATCGATTTCGAAGTAAATTACCGTTTCTGTGACCATTTTTCTTTTCAAAGGATTATCATTCGAAGCACAAAGTCTAAGATTTTAATTCCTCTTTCTTTACCCTCTTGTACGACATTTTCTTTATTCTTTTTTAAAATAAAAAGCTATTATTTATTGATTTTTGCGGATTACTTACGGGGTTAATACTGCATACTATATGGCTGTGCAAATAAATTTTCTTTTATAATGGTGGACAAGGATGGAAGAAAGTCATAGTCGATAGGGATCGAAGAGGATCAAACTTCTACCGTGTATTTTCAAACCGATCGAAATTCGTGGAAATTGTACCGCTGCTTTGTTTTGCATACCGAAATGCAGGGAAAACGTCGAAAATTCACGGTCCAATAATTACAAATATGGAAACGCGTGTACAAAACTAAACGTGATAATTCATATTCGTGTGGGACGGGTCACGTGCAAAATTATTTTTGACTGTCCCGGATTCTACGGAACTCGTCGTCCATTATACACGTAGACGATTTTCCCCCGAACGTTGATCGACGAGCCCACGAAAAAATTCCACGGACTACGGAAACGTCGCCGGGCTGTTCTTTGGTAGCTGGTAGCCTCGTGAAAGGTGCGAGTTATTAATCGAGATGGATGGTTAACCGAGGGAACACCCGGTATAAGGAACGCAGACGGCTCTTGGCCCATGGACTGGGAGGCCAGCTGCTCCTCCAACGAAAAAGTACAAGTCAGCTGTTTTCCGGCATGGCACACGCCAACACGATTGCTCGCCTCCAAATGTTCCGATCGACGTGAAAGCCGCTCGATGCATGGGGAGGAGTAGTCCAGGCGAGAACGATCCAGGGCCCAAGGTGAGACAGAGAGAGAGAGATACGAAAGAGAGGAGATCCAACGGAAGATCAATGAGTCAGCCGTTCGACGATTTATTCGACGATTTATTCTGGCCGAGATGCTGGCACCTCGCTTCGAATCATAATGGAAACACCGTGACAACGAACGCCGCGACGATAACATTGAGAATTCTTCGGCCGCTGCGCTGCTCGCTGCGAAACCAGCGAACGCGACGACGACCCAGCTGCCGCTTTCTCAAAGAATCAGCTGTTTCCCGAAGCACATGTCAGAAGCGGGTGCGCGGCAAGCCGCGATAATTACGAGAAACCCGATGGAATTGAAAGCGAGGCGGACGTGGTTTCCGAAAACTGTAATTTACGTGCAACACCGGAACCGTTACAAATTTCGACCGAGTTCGCGTATTTATCCAGGGACCGCGACAGACCGCGCCACCACCGACGCACAAAACAGCAACAAACTCATGGGGAAAAATTTTTTATATATTTTGATGTTCCACTGTGTATCGAATTTTTATGCTGGTCCGGTGAACGTGTTAGAATATTAAGCTTTTTCTCCTGAGCAACAAAATCCCGTTTGACTGGGTAAGCATGCACCTTTTCAAGAACGTCTGGCGTGTATTCTCCCCGGGAGTTGGATGTCGGACGATAATTTTTTATATTCTTTATGAAAAAGATAAGAATAAAGTGTGCATTTGTTCTGCCGCTTTCAGCGGGAAAAAATTCCATTTCTTCGGAAAGAAAACGTAATCCTCGAAAAATCGTGACCTCGAGTTGCAGGGAAAAGTGTGAAAAAGAAACTTGGGGAACCGAGAAGTCGCATAAGAGTTTAGCTTAGATGGGTTCGTTCGAGGAAAAAGGTAAACATGTTGTGTAATTACGAAATGAAATGGTAAAAATAAATGATATAGTGTTAAAAGAGGAGGCAACTTAAAAATAAATGAAATTATTTTAAAGGTGAATGTAAAGGTAAAAGCAAATGGACCTGTTCAAAAAGAGAACGAAATATATTATGTTGAAGTAACGTTCACAAGTGATATTTGCGAGTGTATAATAAATAATAAAGAACGTCGACCTATTTCACACAGAATTTACGTTAATGAATACTCAACTGAGAGAGCCAAACGAATCATCTTTGCAGAGTTTTATACGTTTTAATAAATTGAAAACAGTATTTACGGAAAGTTTCAACTATAACGAAATGGTACGTTGTTATTATAATTACGTTTGTAATATTTATGTTTCAGTGATTTAGTTAATGAAATTACTTGTACGTGGATAAAATGTAATTTACAATGCAATTTCGACATTTAAATTGGGAAAGAACCAGCGGTCGGAAAAATATATAATTTGGATTAAAATGTTTACAAAATATTCCAGTATCACAATCTTTTAAAATATTGATAATGTAATCATCACGTTCCGATATGTTCGCTACGAAAGGGACTATACGTTTTCAAAACGCGGCCCCACTAGATTGTAATTTTCCGATAACTGGAATCTGCGTCACTCACTTTTCTTATCAATGAGTGGTAATACATGCGCTGAAACACATGTTCGTGCTAAAAACGACCGTGTCGTCGTTGTGGGAATTATTGATGTAAGTGCAAACAAGAATATTTCGCCTACGAAGCTTCCTTTCAAAGCAAGAATTCTTATTTCCAATGAAATTTCGATCATCCGATCAGAGTATTTAATATATGGAAAAGAATTTGATACTATAAAATACATTTACAAGAAAAGAAAAAATAAACTGGAAAAAATACGTTCCAATAATGCATACATATGAAATATTCCGAGGCGTGTACTCCATTGAAAATAATATTTGAATATTCTGGAATTTTTTAAAGGTTCAAGGATTATCGAGTAAGAAGGAGAAATATATAGAGCTTTAAATTTGCATACAAATTTTAAGTTGCACACGGATTATTTGTTATATTTACTTACACAAAAGAATATTCCACGAATATTTTCACGTATCATGCAAAATACTTATTGTTCCCAATGGATATTGAAATATGAACAATTCATGTGATGTTCCCATTATGCTTGTGTTTGATCGAAACAATTTCCTTGGTTTCAATCAATTTGATACTTGAAAAATTCTCTTTTTATGAAACATTAATTCATCCGTTAAAGAATGGGGTCTTTTGTTATACATGTAGCACAAGGAAATGTTTACCAAGCTCAAGAACGTTTCCGTTTTATCTCAAACGACATATAGTCCTTGGAGAGATGAGCAACTGAATTCTATACGCTGATGACACAAACAAAAATTTAATCGAGCTCAGGGACGTTTTTATTTTATCGCAAACCTTGTAGAGTCCTTCACGAAGCAAACAGAGTTGCGTACGATACCGATTCTCGAATGTAGGCGATCTTGTATTAGCTCGAGCATCTGCTAAAGACACTTGAAACGATCGCAATTTTCGCAATCAGAAATGGCGAAAAATTATACTTCTGGTCGGTTGGTCGTAGCACAAGGTGAGAACCCCTGGCCTTTGTATCCGCTTGTCCGGAACAAGACGGGACTTAACTGGTCAGAGAAAATACACAGGGTGTGCTCGTTTTACGTATGTATTATAACGTCTTCTGGTCTCGAAGCAGGTGCTCCTTATTGCCCGCTCGTGGATCAGGAGCATTACATTTCCCTCGACATTCTTAATCCGGTCCGCTGACGCCTTTTTCGCACCCACTGTGGCCAAAGTGCGCCATTTCACGCATTCGCACCAACATGATCCATCGGTGGCTCAAACCACAATTTCTTAACACGATTGGTCAGTTTTTCGTCACATAGAAAATAAGCCGCCTTCATGTTTCTTTTCCTCGGTAATCATTCGACCGATCTAATTGAAATTTTGTGTGCTTTTACGGACAAGGGTAACACATATTTTACCCAAAAACTGATTTTGAATATTGTTTTAATTTCTGCAATTTTCATTTTAACAAAATGGCACCTAAAATTGTGGATATCCGTAAACATTCGCAATTGAATTATGATATCCGACACAGACCACTGGATCGATGGCTGTGCAACAAATAGCAAGAGAGACGTACAAGTTGTAGCACATGCGATGGACGCTGAAGGCACATAATATCATAGAGTTTAGAACTACTCAGGAGCGCGCAGCCTGAAAGTGCCACAAAGTTGGATAAACGTCACAACGATTTGCATAAAAAAATGTAACTGATAGATGCGGTAACTGTTCGTCTAGTTCAGCTGTAGTTGAATGAAGGGGTGGAATCGGAAGGTTTATCTGGCTCGTAGGGCTTCGGGAAAACGCGAAAGGTAATTCGTGTGCGTGTATATCACATCGCCGTGTAATATTTTATTCAGACAACGTAGTATTTCTTTTGTAACCGCTACACCGGTATTGTAAAAGTTTCCGCCGATATTCGATATCAACCCCGTAATATAGAAGATAGCATCGCGTCCAATTTGGGACAAAACTGTATATTTTTCTTCTTTTTTTTTCGTAGGTTAATAGTTTACTTGCCGGACACGCGAAGCGATTCCGTCTTGATCGATAGTTACACTTTGTTCCCACAACTCAACATTGTCCATTATAGCCGTGACAAGAGACCGTTTCTAGGAAAATATGGACTTGGAAATACGCTGGTGCTTGGAAACCGTAAATCAAACGCAGTTAATAGTAATAAATAGCGGGAGAAGTTCGAGAGAAATGTATTTGTATCAATTTGAGAATAAGAGGCTGTAATCGCAACTCGTTAGTCATTTTATCAGAAAGATTATTTTTCGAATTATTTTTACTTCCTTTTGCGGGCAATACTTCTCCAGAAATTTGATATATCGTTCAGCGGTTGTATGGTTTATTTTCACATTGTGTGTGAACAATCTATTTAAATAAGATGGAGCATATTTATTAGCTAGTCTACTCCGACGGAAACAGTGTAAACGGCTCATATGTAGATTTCGTAAAAATTATATTTTCTAATAACAAATTTCGATTGAAACCGCCGCGCGGAATAATTGATTTAAAAATTATTCATAGAGTGGGCGTTGATCCGTGAAAACTGTCGGATATAGAGGAAAATTAAAAGTCACTGTGTGAGACTATGGTGTTGCCAGGGGGAGCATGATGAATGGAAAGGGAGCAGTTGCGCATCAAACAGAAATCCCGAATACGATCATCGGCGTCCAGCATTTTCTCACGGACGTCAAACTACAAATTTATTAGAACTTCGTGGTGTCCCGTAGTTGCTCTTTTTGTTGAATCATCGTTTCCATCTCATTTCTACGTAGCTATCCTTTCGTATCGCATATTCATGACTAGGAGCAAGACAAACAGTTATTACGTTCATATCATATACAAAGGGAAGGGGGCGAAAATTGATGGTAACGCGACACTCGATTCATTTCATAAATTGAAATCGATGTTTTAAAATGTTCTTTGAAGTTAAATATATAATTTTTCTCAGCATCTTTTATGCGTAAAAGCGGGTAACATGCACGAATCAAAAATCCACTTCATCAGCTACTAGATAAATAGTCTGCAAACATTACTGCAAAATTTTATCCAGATTGGTTCAATAGTCTTTCAGCTGATCCAGCAGTTCCACGTATTTCCAACTAAAACTTTGTAAAAGTACCCAGAACCGATTTTTGAAAATTCGACTTTTTCATTTTACCAAAGGGGTACGTAGTAACCCGTTGATGCAATTCGAAGCAATCTCGAAAAACAGAAAAATTCAGATTCGAGCATTGTCGAAACAATGGAATGTTTCTAAGGTTGGTTCTATGTATTTAAAAAATTCGCCGAACCCATTCGCATTAGGGGCAATTTCCTGCGTATGCCCACATAAGCGTGCAATCGCAGAGGACTCTCGCAATGGTATCTCGCTGGAATTCATTGGGTTGCATAAAAGCAATCGATCGTACTTATGCCACGCGATGATTAACTTTCAAGTGATTTCATTGCGTTCGCACATCCGTTGTCACGGCCGGCGATGGGTGGTTGTGTTGTTTCGTTGTGCGTGTGCGGAATATATCGTCGGGGTGTGGGGTATATGTCGTACGGCATCCCGAAGCGAAGGGAGACACGAGGGGAACAGTAACCGGTGGTAGTTGCGTTCGTACGCCCCCCACTAAGTTCGTCGCGACGACGAGGAGGGACACAGCCGCCACCACTGCTACCACTACCACTACCGCTACCACCACCATCGCAGCCACCACCACCACCACCACCACCTCCACCACCACCACCACCATCGTCATCACCACCACCGCCGTCGACGCCACCACCGCCGCCGCCACCGACGTCGCGACGCCGTGTGTGAATTCGCCTTGCATCGTCGGCGTCGTCGGCGTCGTCTCAGTTACCAACAGTCCGCGCGATCGTTCACGTCGAAGTATTAGTGAAGTGAGTGAAGCACGAAAGAGAGAAAGAGAGAGCGAGCGAAAGGGAGAGAGAGAGAGAAGGAAAGAGAGAGAGAGAGAGAGAGAGAGAGAGAGAGAGAGAGAGAGAGAGAGAGAGAGAGAGAGAGAGAGATTGAGAGGAGACTAAAAAAGAGAGGATCGTGAATGATAGAGAAAGAGAGAGAGAGACCGGCCGCGCGGTACGCGTACGAGAGGGAAAACCGAGGGATAGAAATAAAAGTGGAAAGGAGGAGGAAAGGAACGTCGCGTCAGAGGGAGCCCGAGAGCGAGAAAGAGAGAAAGAGAGAGGGGAAAGCACGCTACGAGCCATGCCGCACAGTCTCGCCTGAACAAAGGAAGGCTCCCTCAACCGAGGGTCGATTCCGATCGACGAACCGTTGGTCCCCCTTCGTTAGTCTTCGCCGCGCCTCGTGCGGCACGAGTGTGTACGAAGCGGTCAGTCACGTAGCAGCGGCCGAGCCGTGCGGAACAAAGAGCGGAACAGTTGGAAGGAGAACGGCAGGAGAAACGAGAAGCGAGCGTGTGCGTCTGTGAACCGGCTCGCCGGCAAGAGAAACACAGAGGAAAAAGGCGAACCGAAGAATAATACGGCCCCGTGCTTTTTGACGGAACGTTCGTTTCCCATCGGTCGATACACGAGCACACACGTACAAGTACACACACGCGTACAGTCTCTTTTGAACGCGGAGGGAAATTACTCTTGGTCCGTGTTGAAATTTTTCCATCGGAATCGAAACGAAACGAATCGGCTCGGCTTGTGTGCACGGGTACGTTTGACGTCGCCACCGCGAATCGTATCGCTGAAAGTTTGTGTACCCCAGGGTTGTTTTTCGAACAACGGGAAACGCTTTCCACGCGTGTGTGCTTTCATCTCAAGGTGCTCTTTCGTATTTCAAGTTCAAGTCGCTCGGCCGGGTCCACGCGAGCCACAGAGCGACCGAAGGACACAAACGGAGTAGTAGGATTTTTGACTGACAGGCTTGTGCGTGCGTGCATGCGTGCCGAACGTACCGGCAACCTAACCTAACGACCGTACTCGCACTCCAAACCAGCCCACTATACACAGTGACCAACGGTCGTCGTGTGTTCGCGAGTACGCAAATCAACAAGAACCGATCTCGTCGCGTGCGTGTTGCTGTTGCTGCAAAGTGCTACGAAGCCCCGACAGTGCGACGGAAGAAGGATCCGGATATAGGGACAAAAAAAGTGACTAGAGGCGACGTCTTTATCTTCCTCTTTGTGTGACATGTGCCGCAGGAACACGGTGCGAGTTTGAGAAATTAGAGCGTTCCCTCGGCGAAAAGTATAAAAACCGGTGTACCTCCGTTCAACCACCTACGGATTATCCTCGTATTTACGGTGAGACATTGTTATTTCATTTTAATTCAAATTAAACCGACGATGCCACTACCAGCGACTCCATATTGAAGCGGCAAATCCAGCCGATGTATCCTTGCCTAATTGTTCGCGTTAAAATTTTGAATTGAATATTGTTGGGTGATTTTATAGAGGAATTGTAGCTCGCGAAATTGTTTTTTTTTTCGAGGCTTTCGCCGAATCGCTTCGAAACTATTATAAGATGGCGTACGCGTTTCGAAGATTCCAGAATAATCTTACCGTGATGTGATTATTTAGGAAAATCGTGACTTATTTCAAACGATACGCGGCACGCGCGGCTCTGTTTATCGTCCTTCTGACATTTCGCGTGTCATTGACAGTTTTTCGTGGCAATGCTATATCCGGATGGCAATAACTGCGGATCGAAGTTCGATAGGATCGTTTCGAATAATATTCAGCGGGAATTTTCGTTCCCGGCGGTTTAGTTACACCATTTCTGCCGCTTTTTCGATATTTAAAAATCGAGCGTTTCTTATTTTAGCGTCTTCAAGGCCTCGCGGTTCTCGAGAAAATTGATTTCAGCCGATGAAATATGTATTGTTGCAGTTAAATTTTTCCATTATCTTGGGAATTCGAAACAGCCGACTGAAAACTAGTGGAAGGGAAATCAATATAATTTTATAGATTCGGAGATGATCGAATTTGATATTTACGCATTGGAATTTACCTCGTAATAAATTATAAATATTATTTTGAGCTATAATACCTATGATAGGTTCTTAATTCAACATTGTTTACATGTCGAAAAATTTAATTGGTAACTGTATGTTCAGATACAAAATATTATTTATAAAAATTCACAATGTCCATGCGAATCTTAAATGTTTTCTTGTGATTAAAACTTTAACGTTTGTGCGTTTCGGAGAAGATCATCCTACTTCCGGTGACGTTCACAATAGCGTTCGCTGTTAGCATATTCAACAAAATGTATACATCCGTTGTGTATGTACAAATCTAATTTATTGCAAACAGTCGGACGTTCTTGGATCGTTGTGTTATTTATATTATTTTAATGACGTCAATTTTGGAGTACTTTCCATTGCCTCATAAAGTCTCGGAAAAAGTGCTTAATATTAAATAGAAATTGTGTATAGGATAAAATCCTTCATAATTTTAAGATGTTTCTTATTTCAGAGACTTTTATTTCATTCTTTAAAATATTCTTCTAAAACTCACTCCAAATTTTTATATAATATCTTCTATAATATTTTACGAAATGTAGAATCGCTTTTTACATTAGGTTCCATGATTTATGAACATTTTGGTGTTTTTGAGTTTTACAAATGTGAAAGCACCCTTAGAATCTTGACTTGCGCGTTCAAGGGCGCCACCATTTTCATCCCCTGTTGCTCTTATCGCTCCAGTATACAGGAAGTGGATGAATAACATTTTTCTTGTACGAAAGGCAATGATTTATAACAAATTATGGTTACACTTACACAATGGTTATTGTGAATATTATTTAACATTTCCATTGGCAAAAATAGTATATATGGTGTGTCAAAATTATTACATATACATTATATTGTCACATATAGGTTGTAGTTGGTAATCTCAAATTTGAAGAACACCCACTAATTCCATTTTTTAAAATCTTGTTAAAGGCATTATTATTGCTCCAAGATTTTCTGACAAATGACAAACAATTTCTAGAAATACTGAAATTTTCAGATTTTATCCGAATAAATTAATTAATAAATTTTCGCAAAACGTCTGCCGAGTCGGGAATTTTCTAAATTAAAAAATTTACAACGAGTTGTTTTAGCTTGATAGTTCTACCGTCGAGCACTTTAAATTTGTATTGTTGACCCAGAAGTTAGAAAATCTGGATTCGCGATTCCGCGATTTCATACACTCTCTCGGACGATGAGTTTTATTCGTTCGTTTTTCGTGCGAGCAAAATTCATATAACAGAAAGAACGGAGGGCCGGTATAAGCGTGCTTGAAGGAAACAGCTATCAAAATTCATCGAGATCAAGTGGGTTTCGCGAAACAAGCTGGTTTTGTACTCGTGGCATCGAGTATCTTCTCCTCGCGTCGATGATTCATTTTCGAATGGAATAATGCGCGTTCATCGATGCAGGTCGCACATCGATTTCTCTCGCGAACGAGAAGGTTCGACTTCTCGAGAGAGATTAAACGTAGGTCAGAACGAGTTGTGGGTTTTCGAAAAAAAGCGAAAATTCTGGAAAACAATTTCTACGCCATAACAGCACGGTTTACGTTCTCTGACGTAAATCCACCTTCGAAGCTAATTAGCAATTACGATGAGAACGGAATTAAAAACATTCAACTCATTGAGAAGTTGAAGAGTCTCGTTGAAAACAGTAGGAACCAAACAAAAAATTTATTCGCCTAAAATTAGATACATATTAGATTTCATTTTATTGTATGAAGTACAAAAATGCCCGTTCAAAAAACTTTTTTTTGAAAGAATATTTTCTGTCATTTCTAAACGAGCGATATAATTTTGAAAATTTGTGTCGAGGAGGAGGAGGGGGAATACAAATCCAAGGTTTGAATATGTTTAAATCCTGTACACGGGGAAACATAGTATCAATTCCGAGATAAGCGGCGGGGACTCGTGTAAACCGAATCAGTAATCCTGATAAGTAACTGTCGAGCCTATAGAATCGTTTCATTCATAACTCGAGGATATACGCTGCTACGTGACAGCATGAGTCACTTTTACGCGATTCCAAGTAAATACGTCTTGCTTTAGAACGTCCACGTTTTTCGCGTAGAACGTTACGTAAAAATTCCTGAATTTTTCTTCCGGAGTGATAGAAAACCGCATTTCCGAATGCGAATTAACGCGGTGCGTTTCCTGATTATGGACTGAAAGTTCAAACATGGCAGTGGTTTCATGATTTTTATCGATTCGACAGGTTTTATGCAATACCTGCATAAATGATTTATTTTTTAATGCAGCCTTTACGCATATCATAAATTCCAACGAGCTTTTAATTTTATTTTCTGCTTAAACTGTCCATGGAATAAACCCTTGCTTTGAGTTTTCGTAGATTTATTATATAAAGAGAATTTTGAAAAAAATTCCACTGGACTATCTAGGTATCTACAAAAATGTATTTTTGTAGGAACGAAACAGGAATGACCTCATATTTTAATTGGTTATATTCGATATAGTCCTGCTTCAAAGTGCACGCGTGGACGACTTTTGAACTTTAAAAATATATTCATGTGTGGTGGTATCCTCGAAGTTATAATTCATTTGTTGTGTTCACCGCGGTTATTATTCTCATTAATTAAAACTTGAATACGTACTATGTCTGACTGTGTAAAAATGGTTTTTTTTCTTGGTTCTTCGTAATAGCGCTTTTTCAGCGGTCATTAAAAACGTGTACACAAATCCTTCAGTTCCATAAAAAAATGGCTAGCGATTATCGGGGAATACTTTGTATTTGCATCGATGGAAAATTGCTTTAATGCGCGCAAAAATACGAAGGTTTTTGCTAGATGAGTGTGCAGTGTTCTCGTTTGCGTTTATGAACTGGTTGTAGTTTACCAGTTGAGGAACTGTATGCAACAGTATTCAAAAGAACATATTTATCTCGATTGATAGTATAATTTTCTTTGTTCGATTAAATCTATTTCTTGCACATCGAATGCTGTGCGTGTATTAATACACGGTTCTAATCAATATGTTCGACGTGCAGTGTTCAATAAACAATTAATACCAATATTCGGCTTGTTGTCGGTATTAATATGTCGTCGTTAGCACATTGCGTACCAGCGTTTAATCAGTTTCCGTTACATTAGGGATCCACTGAACCGCCAGCCGAGGTTTAATCGATCAACGAGTGACTACCATAACGAGAACGGCGAGATTTCATTTTTACCGAATTTCAACGATAATCACCGCGTGTTCATCTCCGTTATACTTTCGCAGCCGCTTTGAGAGCACCATTAAAGCCAATCGTTTAATCTGCGAAAATTGTTAATACTTAATAGAAAAGATATCGACTGACCGTGTGCCCGGAAAAAGATATAAAAGTTTTTCACTAGAAGAAATTAACAATGCGAACAAATATATCGAATTTTTAGTGAGAATTCTCGAACGAGGAAAAAAGAAACTCGCACCGGAAGTAAACCTCCGAAACTTCCGGAAGATAACTGTGCCGCAGTCATTTTTCCTTTCCAAGTTATTTTTCGATGTTTTTTAATACATTTTCCACAACCATATTATTATTTATCGAGTAGTAGACGCGAAGTTTCATTTCTAAGATGTTTAAATTTTTGGAAGAATATGTATGAAATGATGCAACACCAATGTTATGGAATTTTAAGAACATAATTAATTGCTGAAGTAGATTATGTGAAATGTTGAACCGAATTTTTCATTGAATTTCCGAGAGTGCTTTAGAGATATTTTGCAATGTTCATTGTGTCATTTGAGTTATTCACGTAGCAATATAAGGTCATGGAGTTATCGCGATAATTAATTCATCGAGCGCGAACGCGAGACCCTAATTGCACATCGATCGACTCTATCTCGTATTGCCAGCTGATTAAGCTTGCAACGTGTGTTAGACGGTCTTGTTGACTTTAACATTGACCCATTATCTTCGTCTTTTTTGTTAGTGGGAGTCAGCCTTCGCACGCTGCTTCTAGTGTCATTCACAGAATTCTGATTCTGAGGACAAGCATGACAAAGAAAACAGTAAACACGAGAACAAAGCACACTAGACATACCGACAATAATAGTCCACTAAAAAGTAACAGAAACTCTTGCACGCGACAACCTTTACCCAGTCTCAATGAATTTATTTTGCTCCGAAAATATTTAGTATTATTTGCACTAAAAATCGTCAGGATAAGAGTAAAGAGAAAATTACACAATGAATTTGTTTATGACAAAAATGAGTAAATGTAATTTAAAACAGCAAGAATATTAGAAGAATTTAAGAATGTTGTTACATTATTTTCAACGTATTTAATATACTAAGGAAGAAAATAAAGTGGAAAATATTTATTTTGCATAAAGATCCACTGTGTAGTTGAATAATGAGCAATAATCTACAGTTGCATAAAGATGCGATTGATTTGTTACGAAAGCAATGGACACCTGGCAAAATACGGAAAGTTCTGCCCACTTTACTGCCCCCATAAATTCATCCGTAATAGCATGAACTTGCACGAGCATCGTCTAACTACGACACGATATTAATTTAAACATGCTATAATCTCAGCCGACTGTTCGAAAATCTATTCAGAACTGAAACGTGATCGTAGGTAAAGGATCGTCGTGGGCAGCCCACAGGACCCCTGAAATTGCTTTGTAACGGTGTTTCGTTCAGATTCCTTTAGACTTTAGAATCTTTGAGAAATCTTTTGTAACAGGCGTTCTTCCCGGCCTTTCCTAGACCTTGTTCCTTTGGGAAAGGACTCGCATTCCTGGATGACGCGCAGAATATTCGGCCCCCGTACGCCGAGGCTCCTGTTGCGGGAAAAACCTGTTTTCTTCGAATCTGACGGTCAGTTTTCCAAACGAGCACGAGAAGCTGCATGCGGCTGCATTCTTTTCCTATGTCACGTACCATTTTCCTTCCCTTGGAGATGGCCGTCCATTTATATTCCCTGAATTCTTGAAAAATTTGGGACGGATGGGTAGCATACCGATTTCCTAACAATCGATCCTCCCTTTCCCACTGGGCGCGGTTGAAAAATTAGATTCTACTACAAAATAACAGAAAACCTCTGAATTTGCCAACTCTGATAAACTGCACGCTTTTTTTCTGGTTCTACAGCTTCTAATATTTGTGTGATTTTTATAAATTCGCAGCGAGATTGCACCTGTTTTAATCGCTGCTATTCTCATCGAATTCGAGCGAAAATAAAAGTTCAATTTAGCAATGTATATACAAGCATGTATCGTGAAAAATGAACGTATCATTTGTCTTGTATTCTCCGATGTTTCTCAATCTATTTTTAGCATGCTGCTTTGTGACTCGAGTTTAACCAATTGAATATTCGGTTTACTATCCGATGCCTCTCTAAATCATAATTCTCCATTCGTCCGACACTTTATTTGAAATACGAAATCTCCAGGCAACGAAAATAGTGCAACCATCTGGTCCTCAAGATTAAATTTTCCTTCGTCCGTAAACAATGCTCTGCTCCATTTCGATTTTTTCTTCAATACATTTTTTTTTGTCAACATTCTCCGCAGTTTCTAACGCGCGCCGTTTGCAGATTATTGCGGAATACGTCGTACATTCCTCGCGCTTGCAGATATTCCCGTCTGGTCTGCAATTTGATGCGTTGTCAGGGTACAATTTGACGCAATTCTAGACGTAAATATACACCGCGATAACTCGCAGCACGAGATCGACCTCCGATTTCCTCTCTTTGCCATCATTTTGATAGTTTACGATTTCACACTGCCACTTACTATACATCTATCGATCTCGATATTTTCGAACCCCTCGTATCGTTTCTTCCTTTAATTAATTAATTAATAAACATGGAGTATGTAAGGCACGAGCTGGGCGCGGTCGATAAACAGAGTCGGTCAACATCGTTTCGCAAAATTTGCCGTGTCCAAAGATAACGGCTACGAAATGCGGGTTTTCGTAAAAGGGTAATAAATTATTTCATTTTCGCAGAAACACCTTCCTCGGAGAGGAAGCTTGTAGAAAATCGTAGCAAAAATAGCCGGATAATTACGCTCTACAAAATAGATTCTATGATCAGAGCTGTGCTCCAGAATCAGTTTAAAACGACGATTTTATTAAAAAATTCAAATATGATAAATTCGATAACAAAATGTGAGCTTTTTTCGATTTTAGGGCATTGGATGATCAAAATTGTACACACTCGATTCAGTCGATGCTTAAAATATCAAAAACTTAATATAACATAAGGCAAATCGTTTCTTGTGCCTCGATTATTCTTCTACAGTTTTTATATAATTTTTAAACAAATTTTAAAAAATTCACGATATACTCCCCCGCGTCGCTGGACTGAAAATAATTTTTTGGAGTGGGAGAATCGAGCAGGAACGAGTGACACGGTTCCACGTAGTAGACACGAGCCATTGCGTATCTAATTAACGCGATTACCTTACCGCGGAACCCGTTTCTGTGGCTATCGTATCCTTATTTAGGATCGACGTCTTGTCTGTATGGTTTTGTGCGCGTGTGCGCGCGTGTAGGTGCCTCAAGCAACGAAAGTAAGCGCTGTCAGCGTCTCGAGCCGAGCTGCTTCGATTTATCGGCACCGGGTAGACGAAAGTGTCCCGCGATCGAGCCTCAAAACGCTCGTATACGACGCTTACCGGCTCCGGTCTGCGCTCTTACATAACCGTGCAGACGGTAAGAAAGGCAATTACGTATCGTGAAACGTGTGCAGGATCATTAAGTTACCTCGCGGTATTAGCTCGGGCTAAATTAATCGCGATTCGATCAAGACTGTGGGAAAGTTACCGGGGCTACGTGCTCCGGATACTTTCGACTCTCGAACCTAGGCTCTCGGATCGTGGGCGGATCATTTTCCTTCTGGAGAAGCATCCTCGCACGATTACGTTAAATATTAACCTTTAACCCCTCGGGGACGACCTCTAGCATCATACCGACTCCGAGTTCTGCTGACTCGTAGTTTCAGAATTGATTACTCGCGGTCAGATTATTGGATGCTGCTCATTATTGCTTACTTTGCAGAATTTAAACATTGCTGTGAAAATTATTGTTACGGAACTTGTTCTTGATCATTAATTTTTTGTCAATTCATGAAGTAAATAGTTCTTGTACGCTTGTGACTATAGATAATTATTTGAAATAATTTTTTAAATAGAGATTGACAATTCCAAAATGTATATGTTGTACTTCTTACTAACAAGGGAACATATTCAGTTGATACACGCCGATTTTGATAAAACTAATGTAAGATATAGTTCTTCGAAAAATATTTGACACGTATTTTTTTTTATCGGCAACCATCCACTTTGAGGGGGTCAAACAGCCCTCGAAGTCAGGGGTCAAAACCACATTTTTTGAGAAAAAAAAAGTTTGTTAAAAAATTCTTGCGCGACCACATTTCCCATTAAAAATTCACATAAAAAAAAATCAATTTTTTTCGACTTCTAGTTTGCCAGATGTCTCAAAAAATGTGGTTTTGACCCCTGACTTCGAGGGCTGTTTTCACCACCTCAGAGTGGATGGTTGCCGATAAAAAAAATACGTGTCAAATATTTTGCAAAGAACTATATCTCGCATAAGTTTCATCAATATCGGCGTGTATCAACTGAATATATTCCTTTGTAAGAATAAATTGAAAATCTCCATACAAAACGAAGTTTTCTCGGTACAATTTACAAAAGACTCAAAGTTTGATTTTATTCTTTGCTTGAATTCTTCAATTTATATTTTGTATAAACGTATCCACACATCCGCCGACAAGCTAGTAACTTTCTATCGGTTTCCGATGCCCGATTCGATTTTCGTTTAATATTTACAGAAACTCGATAAGAATTCTTCAACGCTCCAACTTCCTCGTAAAATAAAGGATTTAAACACTATAAACCTTTAATCGGGATTTTTCATTTGATTTATAAATAATGGTGCTTTCTTTCTAATGACTTGTTGGAACGATCGTTCAGTAGATTTTCCGTAAAAATAATATTCGAACAGTTCGAAACACACGGCGAAGAAACGTATAACGCGGAAATCGCCAACCGAAACTTGGTGTGCCGTGGAAATGCTGAAAATTTATGCTCTCTTTGTATACAGCGGCGAATTACGTAAACTACCGGTAGTTTACAAAGTATGCCTGTGTTTGGCAATAAAACGAACAGATGCGAATCGGCCGACTCGAAAGTAGCTGATAATTGCTTCGCGATTAGAATCTTGTTTTTGAAACACCTCGAAAGTAGTTCGCGTTTCACTTTTGCGGAAAGAGGCATATGGGACAATTGTGCGTTTTCACAATTTCCACGTACAACGAAACAAATACTACAGAGAGGTAGTAATTAAATATTGAATAACGAATGGTTCCTTAAAGAACTTAGAATACATTAACGTTAATCACCAGACGTTTCGAGTTTTCAATTTAAAAAGAGAAAATACGAATCTTGAATGACTCTAAAGCGCAATAAGTAAAACTCGAATTAAGTTTAATCATACGCTAATATCGGTTTAATCAGTTCTGACTCTCACCGAATAACAACTTTCTAATGAGGAATCACTTTATTCGATTAACATTAATAGGACACGTCAATTTGCACAGCTTTCAAAATTACGAATCTAAACTGTGCGTTTAGTTTCGAGAGACCGCAGATATTTGTGTATTTTTATCAAATACGAATATAAGAAATACATAATAGATTAACCGAATGTATTAGGTGTACAAATAAATTCGTGGCTCTCACAAGTAATTAGCTTTTCAAATTTCCGAATCTAAACTGTGCGTTTCGTTTCGAGAGATCGCAGATATTTGTGTATTTTTATCAAATATGAATATAAGAAATACATAATAGATTAACAGAATGTATTAGGTGTACAAATTAATTCGTGGCTCTCGCAAGTAATTAGCTGTAATTTCATTTTGAATCCAAATTTTGCATTCTTCGGATTAATTATTTATAAGATGAAGCGAATGTACAAAATGTGATGGAAATCATTTTCTACAGTAGAAAATATTTTAATTGTTCGTAAATAATCAATTCATGCAGAAAAGGCTATGGATTAATTTGTGCACCTAATAATTAAGAATTAAATCGAATAATTGCTTTATATTTCAATGTTAATATGTTCCTATATAATTTTTATAAATCGCGAAAATCACAATCAAGAAAATTTGATTTTGCAAGAAAAATCCAGTGTCCAAATTGGTGAGAGCAAATTGGTAAATACCTCTACGAAAGTCGTAGAGATTGATCGCGCGCGAAATGGATTAATATTTCGACATGGGAAAAGATATTTCCGGTTCTTCGCGACACTCTGCGTTGCGCAACCACTTTTTACACATTCGCCGGTTGTCGGCTTGTGCCATCCCACAATCGGAGTAGTCTCTCCCGCCGGTTTCGCGAGAGTGAAATGCTAAAGTGAAAGGGTATGTCTTTCCGTGCGTGCTGTTACCTCATAAGTTGTGTTCCTCGTAACGCTACTTCGAACCGAACCGAAACTCTACTCTTACAAAGACGTATTCCTACAAGTTCACGACCAAATTTTGCCTTTTATCCATCATTGTTTCCTTTTTTCCTTAACTAACTTTCACACAATTAGCTTCAACCTCTAGCATTGGACTTTACCGAGCAAAATTAGAGAAACGTTACGTAACACTTAAAACTACTTAATCACTTGATTCAAGCGATCACTGGACTGCGGATTTTTTGCATTTATGACAACAATTATTAGCTGTCATTTGAAATACTAAAAAGATAAGAAGAATTAATAACATTTAAGCAATTCAATAAAAATTCTTCCTCCGCCAACTTTCAAAATATTAGAAATATATTTGGGCAGAATTGTACACGCACACAGGAAATATTTCGAATTGAAACATTTTTATAAATTCTTTTCTGTACATTTTACAAAGTTCAACTTACGTGGGCTTTTAGGCAACAGTAAAGCATACGTAAGGCGCGGGTCCCCAGTGACCCAGGGTTCGCCCGGTCAGGGGCGAAAGGAGCCCCGAAGCAACAACAACCATGAAACATTGGTTTCGGATAGAAACCGGGGGTGAAAAGTTGGTCGCGTGAAACTGATTCGGAGCGAAGTTCTTCCAACACAGGTCTACATAAAACAAGAGCGTAGTTCACCGGCGTGTAACGCCACTTCGGTTTTCCTTTTTCCCTTGCGATGCGAAAAAGTATTACGTGCGAAAGCGTTACGATGCGTCACATGCCACAATTCCTGCGGAGCTTCCGCGTGACTGTCGTCGTTTATGCATCGACTCGTCGAACGAGATTTCCGTGTACCCCTATTATTACCCTGGAAACTGTGTGTACTGCGTTCAGGCGTCCATCGATTCAAAACTTACGCGTCGACTTTAGATTCGCGGACAAACGCTCCGCTGTATCGATATCGCGTTTCGCGCCCAGCAAATCAATATCACGCGCGAGTCCCGTTTATAGAACGCCATTTGATCTCTTACGTGAATAGTGCCGCAGTTAAAACTTCTAAATTAAAACGCTCGCCGAAATATTCTTTTCCACTCGCGATCGATGTTGCAGCTAGTTCGCTTAATTGGCGGCTCGGGGGAAGTCTCGAAACTCGAGGACGTGTTCGATATTGTATGTATCCCTCAAAAACAGGGTTGCATATTCTGTTGTCGAGAAAATTTGTAAAAATATAACTTGCTCGTTTTTGTTAGTGCTGAATTAAGAAATCTTCTATATTGCAGCTATGCATGCATAAAAATTGTCAATTACAAGAAACGGAGCCGAATAAAAATTTTTTTAATTTTATTTAATATGGCTTCAACATTAAAGGTCATTAGCAACATGGTACATTTCCTTAAAATACTTTAGACATTTTTGCAATATGCTCCCCAGAACCTAACAGAATGGGTATGGATCTGGGCAACTTAGCATTTTTCCTACCATTTTCGAATTTTTTGCATTCTATTATTAGATGATTAATGTTGACTGGTATTTTACATACATCGCAGATTGTGATTTCTGTTTTATTTAACAAAAATGAATGGGCTATTTCTGAGTGCCCAATTCTGACTTTAGAAATTGAAATGTGCATTTTGCGATCTACTGGACTTGGAAACTTTTGCCACTCAAGATCCGCTCCTTCGTTATGATATTTTTGTGTGCACTTCCTTTAAATTTTGTCAAATACCTATTCTCTAAAGATTTCATTTAGGTGGTTTTTAAGATCGTTATATCTAGTATAGTGGGTGATTTGTTTCATTTCCGAGTTACTGGCTGCCAATTTGGCTGCCCTTTCAGCGTTTTCATTACCCTGTGTTACCCGTATTTTATGATTTTACGATTTCTATTTGGTTCACTTACTAAGAACTATCCTCTCGTTATTATAAACTATTCGTAGCATTTAGAACAGCATCTTTTAAAAAAGTCATAGAACGAGTGTTGGTGAAATTCGTCTTCAGCATCGCATGCTGTACGAATGTTAGAAAAGTAACACACATATTTTGAAGTTAGAAAGTAACAAGATAGAGAACATATTTTGAATATAAGAAAGCAACGAAGCTGATTTAAAAATTTCGGAATAGAGTTTTGTTTTGATAAATCAAGATCGAGTTACCAACGTTTCCTACCAAAAGATTGAATCAGAAGTTTCTTAACCCCTTGCACTATAATACCGAGTCGGACTCGTGACGAAGATTTGGAAGAGAGTCTACTAAATATTCATGCTATTAATTTCCTTCAAAGTTTAAATTGAAACAAAATTATATTTTTTTGTTGTTGAAACCATTGGAGACTGCATAGGTATAAATTACATACAACCCTCCTTTTTTCTAAGAACTTAGAAACGACAAGTAAGTTCTAATCACTGTAACCGTAAAATAAATAGTAGTGCAAGGAGTTAAGGGGGAATATACACCTAGAAAGGAGAAAAAATGCTGATTTTCGGGAATTTTGTGTGGGGAAACTATTGAAATTATCAGATCCGTTTTTTGTGGTTTAAAATATACACTTTCGAGAATGTTTTAGTATTTTGTTTATTTAAAAATGTTGAAAATTCCCGTAGTAGTCACATCGTTAATATAGTACCGCAAGAAAAACACCAAAAACGGTGACCAGTGGCATTTCGTCAAAAATTATCTGTAATAAAAAAACACAGAGGATTGTAAAATAGATAGTACAATCTTGTCTTTGTCATAGCCGATTTCAAAAGTATCTATTTTTGACAAAATAGCGAGCGTGCCTGAACTTGCAATAACGATTTTCAGCCAAAAATTCGTTCGTATTTTGTCCAAAAAAAAAAACTAAGAATCGTAGGGGAAAAATCCTATGACAAAGAGATAGATAATTATGCATACATTAACCACAATAAATTTCAATTTCATCGTTTTACTGGTTTTCGAGATATTTTGGTCACCGATTTCAAAAACGTTGTTTCGAGATAAACGCGTTTGAAAGTTGCTTAAAAGCGGCTTGATTTGCCGACGCGGCGCGGCGCCGCGCCGCCGCGGCGACCGTCCGGCAAACAGGTGTACTCTTTCAGCTATAACTTCGTCAATTTTTGATGTTTTTACTTGAAATTTTCACCAGATATTCTTAACATATCAAACTTTCAGAAAATGTGAAAATTGAAAAATCGATTTTTTTTACCCTGCTTGGTGTATATTCCCCCTTAAGAAATGATTGCAAATGATAAAGTTGATTGAGAGAACGTTGTTAAAACAGTAATCAATAGACATTAATTTTTACGCTGAAGATTAGCGTAAAAAAACTACATGACACATGATAGAATGTATACAAACAAACTCGTTGCGAATAAATAATCAATGAATATGAATGGCGAAAGTACGGAGCGATAACATTTCCATATCTCGTAAAAAGCTGTGTTCAGAAGTTTCAGGAGCAGTCCGAAAGCTTTCAGTATGATACATCGTTGCAGAAGTAGTTCGAGATATACGTAAGAACACGCGGTCGCCGAAGTACTGAAATAGATTGCGCATAAAACGAAGAATGTAAATAGAAAATGCACGGGATGCTTAGTTTTTGTTGTTCTCGCCGTGTCCGATTAGAAAATTCTCGAGCCTCCTGGGATTTCCGATATTTCGAGCGGTGCGTTGATAAGATGAGAAACGTGACTCTAATCATCACGTGCACAACCAACACAACAAGAATTACCATTCACTCGATATCCGCATTAATCACCCCGTGCGATCTTTACGAGCGATTTACTAACGCTTTAAATAACCAATAAATCCTGGCCGAGTTACCCGCGCAAGTTTATCGATCGCTTAATTACTTTTTCCACGTCAGAGGAAAAACCATGCAGCCGCTCATAGTTTATTAGGTTCTTTTGAAACCGGGAAACTTGTTAACATTGTCAGTTTTTGTTCGGAAATGTTTGCACGCGTTCTTACCTTCTGTGTTGTAATTATGTGATCTCATATGCACTGATCTCGGATCGCCATTTCAGAGATCCACTCGGATCTAAATTTTGCATAATGCACGAAAGTGTTGAGGACTGCAATTTAGAAATAACATTTTTATCGCACATAAATAGCTTGATTATCGCTTCCTTATATTAACAATCGATTACCGACCAGCATTTTTAAGAAATGTATAACGGAGGAATAACAGATTTATTAAATTCGTTTAAAAATGTAATATGTAATTTTGCTTAAAATAGAATCATAACTTTG
Organism: Lasioglossum lativentre; assembly: GCA_916610255.1. Classification (NCBI taxonomy): domain Eukaryota; kingdom Metazoa; phylum Arthropoda; class Insecta; order Hymenoptera; family Halictidae; genus Lasioglossum; species Lasioglossum lativentre. Next base: position 18,774,348 of record OU744364.1, on the reverse strand, counting down.
TTGAATTCACCTTTCCCCGAGTTGCCATTTTTGCCATGTTAATCTGAAAATCTTCACATATTTTTAAGAACTTCACAACCTTCGGAGGTGACAAGTATACACGCGAATTTAAATTAATATTTAAAAATGCTTCGAGAGAAAAAATCGAGAATATTTACAAAAGTTTGTTACACGAAGGAGGCGTGTGTACGACACTTTAAGAATCAGAGATGTATTTCTAAAAACTTCACAACCTCTGCAGGTGACACGTATACACGCGAATTTAAATTAATATTTAAAAATTCTTCGAGAGAAAATATCGAGAATATTTACAAAAGTTTGTTATACGAAGGAGGCGTGTGCGACACTTTAAGAATCAGGGTACGCAGCCAAGTGATTGATCGACAAATTAAATTCTATTTTTGCGAAATGCTACTGTTACGATTGTCGAAGACGAATTGATACGAAACGCGGATAAAACCTGACAGACGTTCCAGAACTTGCGAAATCCGGCTGATTACGGTTCCGCGGAAGAAAAGGCAGACCGAGCAATTACGGTGCGCCGGTGTTGGAGGTTTCGCGTGTGTCCGTGGCACCTAATGCCTTTTCTTCTCTTTCTTCCGTTTCGATTCTCTTGTTTCATTTTTTTTTTTATGTTTTTTCCGAGCAAATTTCTACGAGCGTTTACACGGTTCCCGAGACGGTTTGTCTTGACTTTCATTTCTTGCCGTTCACGTAATCGTGGAATTCGACGAGCGAGCCCGAGTGTGCCCGGCTCCGTTGAAAAGTGAAAGTATCCCGGTCGGATTAAGAAGTTTCTTCATGCGGTCGCTCGTCCCCTGCATGTAATTTCACCGCTTCGCGCGGAATCTCGCCGGATGCACGCCATAGGAGCGTAATTTTATGGGTAACGGGAACGGGGTTAAGGACAGGCACGTAAAAACTCGAGGCCCGAGAGAGTGGATCGATTAATTGTGAACCGGTCCTTTTTAATCGGCCGACCTGCGGCGACGACAACCGACCAAACGCAACGCGTGCAAACGCGCTGCGTCGCGCACAAAGAGAGTAAGGGCAACCACGAGCTGCGTGACCGTTCACGTACCGGAATACAGTTACGGAGTCGCGTTAGCTTGCCCTAAATTATCCGTCGGGTTAGGGCTGTCATCCATGAAATCAGTGATCTAGGACAGAGCTTCGAAAACCCGAACATTTTCGCCAGAAATACGGATACTTTCCGGATCCCTCGCTAGCAGAATGCTTCTGACGATCTCGTGGCAGCCATTGCTAGATCCAGGCAAATCCTTGAAAATTAATTTTGTTTTACATACAGCAAGGTACCCTGTAATTAATTCGTTCGAAAACCTTGTTCGTTATACGTACGTATGCATATACATTTTTAATATGAAATATAAAATGAGAACACATTCATTGTACACGTGTGTAAATGTATATCAAAATTATAAAACCGAATTTTATGCATTTATCGAGTTATTGAAATTGTTAAAGCAAGAAATACATTTTTATTTCGTACCAGCACCTTGTGAATAATGTAATTTTTGTTTTGCATAAAGATCCGCTGTCTACTTACAGTCACTCCCACTAATATTCGGACACTCTTAAAAAGACGATAACTTCTTTAATATTGGACCATACAAGTTGGATTTTTTTTTAGAATCATTGAGATTTTTCTTCGGTTTTGTTACGTAACGTGAAAAGAATTTTTGAAAAAATTGCAATTGGTCGGAATTGCAGAGAAAATACTAAAAGTTATGTTTTACAACTTTTTTATGTGGGCTCGTATTGAAAATGTATAAAACATGTTTCGTAGATCTGTATCAATTAAACATATTCTGAAAATTTCATTAAAATCGGTCAACGTTGCAATGAGCTACAAACGTTTAAAGATGGTAGAAATTGCAATTTTTCACGATTTTCGGCCTCTACTCCAATAAATCTAAGGATTCATATATCTTTCAATGGCTGTCGTTGTTTCCCACATCAACCGATTTCGATGAAACTTTTACAATGCATATAATTGACACAGATCTACGAAACATATTTTTTAAATTTTCAATATAGACCCACATAAAAAAGTTGTAAAATGCAACTTTCAGTATTTTCTCTACAATTCTGACCAATTGCAATTTTTGAAAAAATTTCTTTTTACGTTACGTAACAAAACCGATTGTTCTAACTTCTCAAATAAGTTCAAATCGTAGATGTTCATTTACTAACGTAAATTAATTGCTCTAAATTCTCAAAAAAGTTCAAATCGTATGGTACAATATCAAAAAGTTATCGGTTTTTAACATCGTCCGTGTATTAAGGATGTTCTGGAGGTACAATAGGAGACAAAAGTACAAGAAATTCGAAATCCATCAATATATTGGCAATGAAAGCCATTCATGAGTATATTTTGCATTAAGAAAATAGATTAATTTAAAAAGCTTTCGTTTAATTAGCGAATTTTATGTTATATTTATTTTTTAATCAAATTGTATTCATATTATAAAAAATTGTAATTGACTTTTGCGAATAATTGCACCCTCTGATTTGAACTTCAAGATAATAAATTTGTGATATTCAATATATATAATTACGCAATAAAAAGTTAAAAATAAATATTTAAATAAATTAAAAATACTTCAGAAAGCAATATTCATGGTTATTATTGAGAGGACAACACGATAAATTTGACGTTTTGTAACAGTTTATAATTTTTTGCTCTGTAACTGTTTAGTGAATCCTAATAAATTTTGAACATAATTAATTACATAATTTTTACTATATGTATATAAAAAAAAAACTGGAGTTTCTAGTTGCGTTTTTTCAAGGTTTAAATAGGGTTTGAAGTGGAATTTTATGAATTCTCCATAAGAAGACGTGTTAAAATGTGCAAACTTTAAGTTGCTATAATTCTTAAATGGTGCAGTGAAGCGAACCCAAACTTTGGTAATTGCGTTAATTTAGTAAGAATTATATCTTGTCAAATTTTCAAAAATTTTGTTGCGTTTTTATATACCTCCAGAACATTCTTAATGGGAGTCACTGTATCTAAAAATCGTGCTGATTGAAAGTATTGATATATTGGAGTTGTCTACGATAGCAACTTGTTTCCACAGATCGTTGGTAATCAGGAAACAGGGATTTCACTGTAAGTTTACAATGCGACCATTTTGGAGAGTTTCTCTTCCCAGAAAATGTCTGTAGAATAAACGGACGTTGCCGTTCAATCGAAGCTGGACAAACAGTTAAAGTCGAGTTGCGTGACCATTAATTTTCTAGAAAGTCCGAAAGGTGTAAAGAAACATTCGGAAGGGAGCCCGTGAGTTACGCAAAGACCCAAGAGACCGCAGCGCAGGTACTTTTTTCCAGTAGTTCTTCCCTGGTTTTCGAAGACGTTCCTTTCGATAACGGGGAAAAGAAAGGAACATAAATGAAAAGATTCCGGGCGCACGTCTTCTCGGGGTTCGCGTTGCGCGAACGAACAAGAGAAGGAGAGAGAGAGAAAGAGAGAGAGAGAGAGAGAGAGAGAGAGAGAGAGAGAGAGAGAGAGAGAGAGAGAGAGATGCCTCTTTTGTGTCAACGTCTTAATGGCGCGGTTCTGAAAAGAAGGGATAAGGAGGAAGTAGACGAGATTGAAGTACTTCCGGTGCCGCTTGGTTTCAACCGCTTTATAAATATTTTGGCGGGTTTAAAAGAATTCTTTTCTCTTTTCATGGCGACGGTCTGCGGGCATCCGCCGCCATGTTGGAACGCTTGTTCACGGGGTTATTACACTTTCGAGCGTCGAAAACTGGCCTGACCGTGAACACTTTCATAGTTAAACGCAAGATCGAGCAACGCTTCGTCGATTTTTACTAAAAATACTTGTTTACTTTTTAAAATTTTTGTTATGTACATTTGTGTTAAATTATACGTTTCAAACTTGAGGAATTAGATTCTTATATTTCTGATATCTCCAATATGTCGTTATTCGGCCTCGAAGGGTTAATCTTTTAACCGAGTGACTTCTCACTCAACCATTGATCTTCGCGAGGCTTTGTCAACCTACGTGTCCGAATTCGCGACCTTGACACGCTTTCCCTCCCTCCACCTTTCTTTGCTACGTTCTTCTCGTACAACGTGAACTTAGTATAGCCACGTTTTTATTTCCGTTCGAAAGCACCTGTCCGGCGTTTCAAAATGGCAATTAATTCGAACCAATCGATTCTATCGAGTAATAGTTACGGTACATTCTCGATCAAATTTTAACCGATTCGGTGGTTACGTAAGGTCCATCGAGATTCTCGACGAACACGTGTTTCATCGCTTGGGATCTACAGTAATTACATACTTGCTTTAATAATTGACGAAGAACGGTTTTCTGTTCAATTTTTTACACTCCCATAAAATCGAATGCTGTTTCTTTTGCTATTAGCCATGGTCTCGGATTACGTGTCCTATTTGAATTATGCAAACGTCTTACGCATTCATCGTCGATTCTAGTTGAAGTTTCTCGTGAATTACAACACATCAATAAATATGAGCAAAAGTTGACTTCCGCGGCAATACACATTAAATGTTAACAGTCGGTATTGCGTGATCGGTGCGATCATAAATAATGAAAGTACACGGTGCTAACAAACGAAAAGTTCGAGCACAGTAAATTCAATTAGAAACTTTGTAATATTGTTTCAATACTTGTTGAACTTGACTGTACAAGGTGAGGATATACGAATTTTGTACACCATATTTAGTTTTTATTCTGTCGTGTGGCGCAATGTGAAAATCCCATTGTCACGCTAGAATACGAAACCATGAAATTCGAATTTTCTTCATTTCTTAATATTGTCCAACTGTTTCCTTATTGGATCAAGGTTTTTGTTCAGCGTTAGAAAATCTGCTCGAGCACCTACCAGCAAATAAGCTCAATTGCTTAACGATCTCTACAGTCGGTGCGAAACTTTCGTCGCGTGAATTCGGAGTTGCGTCGATTCCCGTTGAATAACACGGCACCGAGAATGGACTTGCAGCAAAACTGTAGCATGAGCTCACCGGATATCTTTAGAAAACGTGCCTGCTGACAAAAACATAAGAACACAATAAGATCCATCTGTAAGCGAGGCGAAAGGAGGATGGATTGAAAACGAACTTCTGATAGTTTCAAAGAAAAAAAAATACACACAGTAAAGTTAATATGCACTTACCATTCGTGTTTCGATTCACTCGATTATCTTGCAAAACAATTAAGAAAAACACAGACGAAGTGTAGATGTTTTTACTGTTACGTTTTTGTTTAAAAAAGAAAAAAACAATTAAGGAAAAGACAGATGAAGTGTAGATGTTTTCACTGTTACATTTCTGTTAAAAAAAAGCAATTAAGAAAAAGATAAATGAAATGTAGATGTTTTCACTGTTACATTTCTGTTAAAAAAAAAGCAATTAAGAAAAAGATAAATGAAATGTAGATGTTTTCACTGTTACTTTTCTGTTTAAAAAAAAAACAATTAAGAAAAAGACAGATGAAGTGTAGATGTTTTCACTGTTATGTTTCTGTTAAAAAAAAAAAAAATGGGGAGACACCGAATCGAACAGAATTTAGAACAGCTTTCATTTTGCTTTCATTTCACCGAATTCCAGGCGGACCCGCCCCAAATTCTGCTCCAGTCCCCGTAGATTAGTTCATGAAAATTTCTATTCGGATAACATCCACCGCCTAGTAATTAGCGTTTCGAGTATCGCAGGGGATTGTTATTGGGAACCGTTGATAGTATTTATCGAACAATAGGAGCGTGATCGCGACTAACACTAGGAAGGCAACAGAACACGAATGAATGATTGATACAGCTCGCCTATACCTGCTAGATACATACGTGCAGGTTCATTCCCATACTTGCGTCACTTGATAGCTTGCGTCACTCGCGTCGGTCTGTATGTTTGCAATTGTATTATTGAACCCGGAGCGGGGCGAAATCGTGATACTTTCGCGGAAAAGTCGAACGTCACGGGTTCGGATCGGTACGATGATAGGCTTCATCACCGATCTCAAACTATCGCAAACTATGCATGTTCAACTATAGTCGCTCGCAAGAGTTTTCGTACAAAGCCTGCTTTTCTGTAAAATAACTTTTTGAAGACTGGACCAAATGGGTTTAGCTTTTTCGAAAACGTCCAAGATGTACTACGCGATTTGCAAAAATTTTTTTTGAAAATTCTATTTAAGAAAAAATGTTTCGTTAATTTTTATCGGTATGTGTACATGCAAACGATTTCAACAGTTGCCAAGAAACGTAAATAGCGATCAATTGATTTCGACAAAATTTTTAATTATTTATTTATTTATCTATTAGTGCCCTAAACCGTGTATGGTTTATATAGCATACATTAGTATAACACTTTACAGTTGACAATTGACAATAGTGTATATTGTTATACTATGTTAAATTAACATAAACGATAAACGCTAAATGCGAATCTTACATTTTTTGAGAAAATTCAAATAAAAATTAACACTGTAATGTCTCGCACGCTTAGGAAGAAATTAATAATATAGGGAGGGTAATATTTTCGATTGACGAGCAGTTCATTTTTAATTATATAAAAAAGTTGTGAAAAGTGACCCTTGCGCGCGAGACCGAATGCAGTTTTCTAAAAAATAATCTTTTGTAAAATTGTATAAAAAAAAGTCACGTCAATTTGGATAAAGTGATTGCATTTTGAAAGGTGTACAGAGACTTTTTCGACCGACTGTATACATATAGGGAAAACGATTTCGCGCAGATATGGATAGCTCCGATTAGCCTTTCGCGTTTGACAATTGATGGTCGTCCGTTTTTACTGTTTTTCACTCCAGTTTCGTTTCGATAGCTTATCTGCGAGCCTGATCCTTGAACACGGAAAATTGACACGCACGGTAACCTTATCTGTTTGCCAACGATAACTGGCGATCTCTCCTAATGTCGTTAAATGGAAAATTACTATCCGAAAATTGTTAACGACGTGGAATGTTCGATAATTCTGCGTGGCTTTTTATTCGTTCAGTGACTTGGAAATTTCGTTGGCGAATGTATACGGATCATTTCAGATAAGAATACTATGTTTTAGAATCCTGGTGGAAAGTTTTAGGAACTTGCCATCTGTGTTTGTCTATAGCGTTTTATTACGTAAGTACGCGATTCATAAGTCAAATTTGAAATTTGTTGAGAAAGCCATTGAATTTATTTCGACGATCAAATATATGCATTTCAAATGAATTGCGAATAAACTGGGGATTTTCTACGTTTGCTGCACACAGGGATAGGTCGACTATGAATCTTATATCGTTAAATCGCAACTTGAGTTTTTGTGCGTTTTGCAATTTTCCCCACGCACGAGTGTTTCCTCCACAAATGAATTTTGATAAATCAGAGTCACGAATTCGAGAACTTACGAGCCAATATTTCGCACCTGACGGAATATTTAGCAAACGTATTTCTCTTCAATTCCTGCTTCTGGAATTTATGAAATTTGATACTTGCATAAACATTTGCTGCCTACGGGAGAAACATAACGTGCGAGTTGAGCGCCGAGGATTGTAGCAACGGCATGCGCACTGGGAAACAGTGTTCACGAAGAATAATAGTTACTTACCGAGCAAAGAATTTTCCCAGCTGCTATAGTATTCATAGCTTCTATCGAGTTTAAGATCGCATTCATGCACGAGAAACTGGATTTTATTCGACATCGATCGCATTTGATTAAGGGTAACGCAGAAATGGCGTAACTCCGAAGGAAAACTCTCCCGTCGACATCTTCGAACAAGCTAAATACAATATTTAAAATTGGAACAAAATTATGTGCAGAATTAAAATTACATTTTGATGCCACTTTTATGCTAACCACTCCGAAGTATCGATCTAGATAAAAGAAGTATGGAGTTCTGTCAACCCTTAAATTGTGATCGTGTCCGGACGATTTCGAACAGTTTGTAAAGTTCATTTGCGTCGTACTGTTTAGAATAGAAAAAAATTTCAATTTTGGATGTATGATGGTACTACATGAATTCTTCAGATTTTTAGAGAACTCGCTAAAAACTGCATCAGACACGAAAGTCTCGATAAAAGGTGTATTTACTGAAATATTTTGGACGCGTTATTACATGTATTAATTGCAGTTCTCTTCAGTCGGACAAGCATATATTAATTATAAATACAACCGCGCGCATTATGGACATTAAGTCAACAGATAGTTTCGTAGTTGCGCAATGTTGGCAATGCAAACACAATCGTGTAATGCGTAAGTAAACAAGGCGCGCACGCACAATATAATAGTTAATAGCTAGCAAGTTGATGCTAAACAGAGAAATAATAAATTGACTGTAATCCACTGTAATTGGTCGATTCGATTGAAAGTTACGGAGAAAATTGATCGACGCGACGACTCACCACCGCGCCCGGTTAGATCACAAAGCGGAAGATGTCATCAGAGAATTTCCCAACCAGTAACTATCGCTCGTACATGGTGTTAGCGTTTAGTTTGTAATCTCGATACTGTTTTCATGGCGTTTAGCATTCCAGCGTGTCGCATCGCGCGCCGTTTCCTCGCCTGTAAATAACCACATGCGTCGCGCAAATCGAAGCGACGATTATTATCCCGACTTGCACCGGATATACCAGTTCAGTTTACTGAACTGTTAATAGAGCACTGTCGACTATAATACACGGCCTGCGATATGTTGATAACTAGGATGTCTTTGGTGAATCGATTACTACGACCGTCAATAGAGAAACAGAGACGGGGAGATCGACCAAGAAAGAGAGAGAGAGAGAGAGGAGAGAGGGCTTAAAAGGTGAACACTATAAACGACTGTCGTAATTCAACAGAAATAAACTCCATTTCACAGCAGCGGATCGATCACGCGGTCTTTGTTTAATCGTCGCCTTACGCCGGCACTTCGTTTTAACCCTTACACGCACTATTTGTTTTTAACTTTGTGGAAATAATGGTGCGAGGATAAAATGTTTAGAAAATTCTTCCGAATAGAAATTTCCAAAAACTGCTGCTAAATGCTGACTGCTGTTACCTTTTTCTCAGTTTTACCGTATTACCTTATCGTTACTAAATTGCTTTATTAAATTATCTTATTAGCTTCGCTTTACTATTATTTTTAGATTACTACTTTTACGTCAGTCTTCGCATAATTTCTTTTTTGGCATTCACTTACTTCATGACTCTGTCATCTAAAGGCTCTTCCTCGGCCTTCATCTTCAATCTACATCTCAGGAAATAATTGAATGCAAAGTACATTTGACATGAAGATTATTATTATTTATTTAAGAAAGTGCAATACATATAATGCTGCAAGTATTTGAGCACATTCTATATACACGATTTGAAAGCGTGTGTACCATATGGATGCGCAAACCATCAGAGAATTAACAGATAAGGCTGCTAAAACACAGGGATGTACACAGTCATCTTCGACGTGGAAATAAATAACTGGGTTATATCGCATCAGCAAATTGAATCGATACAAGACAGCGACGAAGCAAGCATTATCCGCTCGATAGTTATATTTGTCTTGGGCGAGTCAATGATTTACAAAGTACATATTGTCGGGTACTGTGTTTGCCAACAGAAAGAGGATTGTTGTCCTTCTTTGCGGAACATTTTAATTCGACGAACAATCGCTCTGATTAAGAGCACTGCAACATTTTATTCCAATGACATTGCCATTAACTCGATTAAAAGCGCAATGAATTGTAACGCTCGCTACCACTGAACGATCGATTTAAGGGACGATTAAAATAACATTCGCGCAACGAGCTGCAAATTAAACGCATAACACTTATTATTTCATTTCACTTTCAAACTGAATAACAGATCATGCTTTAATGTTTCATCTAGTGTTTCTTCTCGAGATAAGCCAAATTTTTAAATTTTTTACTTCTCGAGAAATTATTGTTATTTTTCGAGAATTTACATTCTAGGTATATTTGAAACAGGTGGTGAAAAAACTAAAAATATGCTATAACTATTTGGTGCATTGTCTACAATTAAACCGAACTACACACAAAATGAGCGCAATTTTCCAATGTCAATGATTTTGTTACAAAGAAAAGATCTCGACTGGCAGACGCAACGCTAGATGCTTTGTGTTTTTTAAAAAACTATTTCAAATCACAGCTAGAAATAAAACATTTAAATTTTTTTTACTTTAAGTGTTCATGGTGTATATAAGAAAATTAAAATTTTTTTTATCTTACAAGTTAAACATGTTCTGTACAAATGTTTTTTTTTTAGAAAATTCTGTCAAAGATATATATTTCAATTATTTAATAATAATCTTTTGAATATCAATATATTTTATTTCTTAACTACTTGTGTGTGTATAAAATTAGGATAGTTAATAAATAATAAAAATTCAATTGAGCTTTATGTGATTTTCTTTAATTATACATGCAATTTTTCGAAAGAGATTTTTCTCGAGATTTTTCGATAATTCTCGAGAAATCAAAATTGTATTTCTCTTTCTCGAGAAACGGAAAAAGTTGAGAAATCAGGAACACTAGTTCCATCTAATTTAAAAGCTTTTAATGTGCAATTTACATTTTAACATGAGAACATAAAGCATAATCGTTTGAAGCAGGATATTGTGCTCGACTCGTATTCGATGATGAAGTCACTGACATTGGATTCTGCGTGATTTGGAATTCGGTTTTGCTTTTCCGTTGGTCACGTTTTACGGTAAATTCGACACGTGTGATCGATGCAAGATATATATTTTATCTTCCGTTGATTTGGACAGAATGTCAATTTTTATGTACTCAGCCGACCCCTGGAGGACCAACGCGCATTGGTGAAAATATCGAGTCTCTGCCTGCAGACATATGGTTATCTGAGCGTGTTATCGATGATAAGAGCAATCGATACACATTGCTCTCGCCGCATTTATTTTTCCCGGGTTCATTTTTCGAGATCGGTGCTCCTTGTTCATTTTCCTAGCATCGTCGCATCGTTAGTTCGAATGCGTTCCGCGGAAAACATTGATTCAAACCCGAAGAAGTGGAAATTCGTTTACAACCGGAACTGAAAATTGCTCTGTTGAACATCATTTGCTAACATAATTACTTTAAATTCTGTACAATTTCCGAGCTCCTGTGCTTGGCCATTGTTGACCATTGTTGACAATAAACGAGTACAATTCTGTAAGATTCCACAGTGAAGTAATTTTTACTCGGATTTTATTTATAACACAAAAATTTAAAATATCTTCCATTGAATTTTTATTGTTACGTTCCACTTGCGAAAGTATAATCTGTATTTTTAATTACAATTTTGTTAATTACGACTCTCGTCGTTGCGAACAAATAAATGTTTTCAGTGAAGTTCACAATTTATTTGTTACATGTATCTATAATTGATAATACAGTTGTATTCACGCCAATTATCGATGCATGTAATTACCTGTTGATTTCGGACTTTTCCATTTGTGCGATTGAACTTCACTCGCTGTTGCTCCAATGTACTAATCGAGATTACAGTATTAATAAGAATAGTGAGAATAATTTGTTATTACGGTACACGTGATCATTAAAACCATAACAGGAAACAGAATAAGAAGAACAATGCTTATGTCTATAATTTGACGTACGCGATAATGAGAATAATGATGGTGCGAATAAGTGAGATCGGGGACGTGTTAATAGTGCTGTGATTAAACCTAATTCAACTGAATATCCATTACAAACAAATTTTAGTGCTGTTATTTCCCTCGTTACACCATGTTGCCAGATATGCATTTATGGCTTGTGCAAATTTGTGAAATACCATGAAACGCATATGTTAACAAAGATCAATTACATTTTACATAAAACAACACTAAAAATTTATTGGAATATCCGCAGTCTTAATTATTGCACTGAATTAACTCCTGAAGAAAACATGATTCTTAAATTGTTCAACCAACTTTCGTCGGTCCTTATCCACTCTAACTCAAAGAATAACGTCATTCGCAATAAAAAATTATTTTTCCCGACCAACGCTCACTATCAGTATTTCCACAGCTTGTCCTTGAGTGGTGAAGATAACCGCACTGATTCTGATCTTGGTGAAAATTAATGCCTCTGCAAGTTTATCCGGCTTTCGCAAAATTAGAGCTGGGTAGTACTCGCTAATCGAAAATGAAATTTTAGTGGAAAATTTAATGCGATCGCTGTCTACAGTAGTCTACACTCGTGGAGGATACGTAAGACAGAATTCGGGTAGCATTATCACCGGAAGTGGCCTCCATCGTGCCGAAGTCCTTGCGTCGTTATTATCAACTAGGTCGCGCACATGCGTATCGTTTGCCACGACGTGTTTTCCTTTCTTCGATAGTACATAGTTTGAAACATAAGACAATATTTATATAATAAACACGATTATTTGATTGCCACAGTCGAGTTCTGTTTAATACGCGCTATGCAAAGTTCCATTAATCGCTTACTAACGAGGCGCAGATATTTTTGCGAGAAGTGCACAAACGAAAGAAAACGCGATATTGTCAGCGAATCAAGTTTTCGCAAAATTTACAGAAACTGAAATTTTATTGCTGATATATTAATTTTCATAAAATGGTTGGAGGTTTTTCTAAATTTAATATGAGGTTTGTAGATCATTGCGGTGGACTCTATACTGCTCATCGTGTTAGCAGTACCGGCACGAAGAAAAAGTTTATTCAACCGATCTCTAACTCGTTTTTCGTCAAGGAAAGCAACTTCGAGATTTCAGACGGATCAGCTATCGTTAAAGCGCAAAATGAGACGAGATATCGTTGCTAGTGCCGTGTATGGACATCGCGAATCAGCAGTACGGTGGAATTCGACGATTCCGTCGCAGTGACGTCATTTACTTCTTTGAAATCATCGTTAGGTCCGTACCAGATGGAAGAGATGTACACCGTGGACTCGTCGTTCCATGTAATTTTGTAAACGTTGGACGACGTTCGTTCCCTTTCCGGTTCTAATTCGTTTTTAACGCAATTCACATAAAAAACAATTATTATTTCACTTTCACACATTTTTATCTGCATCCAGATATTATTGCAATATATTACGATTTTGACTGGTACGTTTTATTTGTTTCAAAGATATACATACATCATGCTCTAATCTCTTAAGCGGAAATGCACGATTGTTCCAAATAATCACGCGTCGCATGTTTATTCAATTATCCGATAATTTCCGATGGTATAATTAATTTCATGCTGGAAGTAACACGCTGCACGCATACATTATTTGTATCAGTGGAAAGTAAAATTAAAAAAAATTAAAAGTCGAAAATAATACAAAAATATTCTTAGATTCTTCTAATGCCTTCTCAGTTCCGTATTCGACCATTTCTAACTGATAAAATCCGCAGTCTAATAAATTACGCTCCGCAATCGCTTCTCCGCGAACACGTGGTTCATTGATCCGTTTCATTCACAATCCGCGGATTGGCCGATTTTATCGGCTTGAAAATAAATTTGTACGTCAGCTCGTCCCCATTGTTGCGTGTGAAATTGCATCTAATATATCACGCGCTATCATCGACGTTCGCGTACTACACGTGGCATCGGCCGTGCAGCAATCAGCCTCGAGATAAAAAAGTACAACGGTTGTCGCAAGTTACGCGGCTAAAGGACATCCACTCTCAATAGAGATAAAGCCAAGGCACTCGCGAATAATGGACGACCGTTTGTTCCATTGCTCCGCGAACAACCGGCGTTTTTGTTCGGGGCGCAATTAAGATCGACAATTAATCTTGCACTTATCTCAACGTGGAACTTGCTTTCTTGCGTATCTGTTAGGAGGGGGCACAATTCATCCGACGTTTCCTCATTCTGCATGAAAGCCGGCGAAACTACGAACTTCGCGGATAATTAATGCTCCACTGATTATTGTATGGAAATGCGAGGAGAGTCATTTGTACGCGCGCAACGTCGTTCGTTCGTTCGTTCGCTAACGAAAAGACACACATTCGTTTAAAACGCTTGATGAGCCTCCGCGCTGGAAACTCATATTCGAAACACGTATTATTCATCCGCGCATCTTCAAATTTCGCCTAATTTTTCTCGCAGATTTTAATACTTGTTTGCACTTAATTTTACAATTACGGCGATCCAAATTAGTTTGATGTTCCTAATTTGCTAGAAGAAAAAGAAAATTTGTGTTTATTGTATGCCCACGTATTTTCCAAATGGCTTTATTCAGTTCAAAGGAAATTAATACAGTAAAGTTTTGATCTAAGAAAACGGGAGAGCACTCGGAGCACCAGTTGCCCAGGCCTGTTTTATTTGACGGTATGTGTGTGGAGTAAGTTTTCGGCCACACGGGGTCGGCTAGGTAAAAAGAAAAGTACAACTACACGATCTAAGAAACAGCACAGACCCTAGGCATTTTATTAGATCAAGACTTTACTGTACTACGCATATTCGGTAGTAGAGTCTGCATCAATAGCACAGTGCAAGATGTTAAGAAGTTATAAAATATTTTCGTGTATTAAATTGTTGGACAACTCAATTGTAGGGATCTATAAAATTGTTAATTTTTGAAATTGTTTGTCACAGTTTCTTGTACACTTGTAAATTCAGCTTCTTTAATCATGTATAATGTAAGATATTAAACGCAAATTTCCGGGGCAAAGTTGTGTTCCATGTGCGTAATTTTCCGGTAAATTGCGTTAGTATACAGAGGCGGCACAAGTCAATATTTTCCCGCGCTACGACAGTATCTAACCATACAGTGTCTATTGTTTGCTGCTGCCGCGTTTCACTTAGGTGTTCGGTTGATCTTAGCGCATTCGTCGGTTGATCTAACCTTTCGGTGAACGTTGGTACAGGGTCAAAAACCGGCGCGGCGCGGCGCGGCGTTTACTTTCCCACGGGGTCTCGATACGCTTCTCTTTGCGGGATAAACAACAGGTTGAACGTCGCCGGGGCCCTGGTTTATAGGTAGTTAACGATCTAGCGAATTGCTCTTAAAATCAGTCAAGTTAGGGTATAAACAAGGCAATCTTCAGAAATTGGTGAACTGGAACGCTGCCAATTTCGCAGTCTAACGTCGAAGCATCTGGTGCGGTCGGGACATTCCGAGCGTTTCCCTCCACATTGAAACTTCACGGAGTTGCTTTGATTTAGAATTACCGATTGCGGGGCTAATTCTTGCTTTTCGCGGTTTCGCCTGGTCACGTCGACTCCCCGGGTCTTCCATTGAACTCCGACCCCGAAACGGAATCCTTAATCTCGCGGATTACATCTGGAACTTTGATGCATTCCGGGTATCGATCACTCGAACATCCTATGCAACGCGCGACGGTCCTGTATATATTTATTATGCCTGAATTCTGCCTTCGTTTGCTCCATTATTCCGACAATTGTTAAACACAGAGGTCTCCAATCGTTTTGGTCGCGACTATTCAATTTCATGATCATGAAACGCGTGTTCCTTTCAAAAGAAAACTAATGCAATAGTAATTTAAAGTGAACTAGTGGATCTGTATGCAAAATAAAAATGGCTGCATCAATTGGAAAAAATATGAGTCCAATAGAAATTCTTTCTTGAATAATTTCGGTAAAATAAAAATTAAAGATTGGAGTTCTTAATTTCTTTTAATTTTTTATAGATAAGACAAAAACGAGAACGGGAGCAGGGTTTATGGCTGAATTTCCAGCATATTCTTGCAATGTATTCTATTGTATTTATTAATTATTACGTACCATTAATTTGACTTTGATTTCAACAAAATAATATCGGAGAAGTATGTACAGTGTTGTAGGTACAGCTATCGAACGAATGAAACATGATAATTAATCTATGCGGATAATGGTATTCCTTAATGGTACCAGAATCTTTCCATTTTGCATACGGTTATTATTGAAGATTTGCAAAATAATGTTTTCCGTCTACGTTAATGGAGAAACCTGATGTTGCACTTTTCGCAGACAGTTTCAGTTCGACTGATTTGAATAAGTGAATTAAATAGATTTTAATCATTCTTCTATGGATTAATTTGAAATGTAAGATATTATAAACATGAAAACTAAAATATGATATTAAATAAAATGTAGTAGGAGGCACAAAACAAGTGTGTCCAATATGCACGATAATTAAGAATAACAGATTCTGCGGGTATAATTGACTTGGAAGTCACTTCTAAAATAATACAACAAAATTATAGTCGTTGGAAAGATTGCATTATTTCTTAACACTCTTCCAAGAAATCCATTTCTTTGCAAACGCGAGGTTAGATGTCCACGCTATGAACATGTTAACAATGTGTCGCAGTACATTAAACGCAAATTCACATATCGTTGCCGCTTCCCGCGAAAACGAGATCTTATCGTTTTGTGACCGCGTTTCTCGCACAGTTGTTCATGGTGTAATCGTAATCTGTCAGGAAAAACTTCGCAGTGTAACCTTAGTTTTTCTTGCAACGAAACGTGTTCGAAATATCGACACAAAAAAATTCAAAACCGATAAAATTGTCAAAAATTAATTTAAACACGGTATACTTTGTACCAATAAGAATACTATTATATGATGACGAGAAAAAATAACGATAGCATAGAAACGAAAATGAAAAGACTTTCACAAAGGCGTCCCTTGGACGCGAGAGCGAATATCAAAACTGAAAATCTATTTTTAACTTTAAAAACTAGTTCTACAAAGTGGGTTTCGCGAGAGGGCTGCAGCGGCTCGACGATTTTAGCCCGCGTTGTGCGTTTCGAAAAGGAAAACTTAATTGCGAAAAAAAGTCGAAACGGGTCGAAGTCTCGTGGCACGCAATTATGCTTGTGGCAGATCATACAATCGAAACAAGGTTAGCGTTTCGACTCGTTAGGAACGCGGGCAAAAAACACCAGGGCTATTACGAAAATTAGCTGGTTGAAGTGTCCGCGTTTCTTTGTTCCCGATCTGTTCGTAATATGGTTGAACTCGTGAGAAACAACGGAAAACCGGAAGGGCCTGGAACAACGGCTTGCTGACGCCTATGCCTGCCGGTTTCCTTTCAATAGGCAGCCAGCCAGCTCGCGACCGGCCGCTCGACTGTGAAACACACGTGCTCTCTCGGTTATTAAGGAAACGCGTGTGTATAAAGTCGAGCACGCATTTCGTCGCCGAGCCGCGCACCGCGTGTTCCGTTCGATCGCGAATCAAAAAGGAAACGAAAAAGGAAATTAGGGCCGCGGAAAAAGGAGAGGTCTGCGGGCCGCACCTGTCTTTCTATTTTTCTTCTGGGAACGTGCCGCGAGGAGTTTATTTTAAATCCTGCTCCTCCTCGGGATGCCGCTAACAAGTTTCTCACGAGCGATTTAATGCGTCGCGAAAGGATGTTTCTCGTAAGGAAATGCTCGAGAGATATCTTTCTCGCGACGTCATCGACGCCCGTTTTCAATCGACTTGGTCCAATTTAATCTTCCGAATCAGTAATTTTCAATGATATAATAGCCATTCGCTTCAGAAAGTGTGCTAATATCGCTACAAAGAATGCGTCTTACTCGTAGGCCAAACATTTAATTATAATCGCGAGCTTATGAATGATTAATAGACAGCTTTATACAAAATGAAAATTTTCTACCTGAATTTCATCAAATTGGAGTGAAATAGAAATTTATTCTGTTTCTTAATATGTTTAATAGGATGAAAATCATGGAGCAGAATTTTTAAATTCTTCTAATATTTTAAGACTTTTCTCCCCACTCAACCCTTCCCCTTCCACGACGCTATTCCCCTACGATTACGTCACGGCCCGATCACGTGACGCGTTTCGTCTCTGTCGTGCGTGTGTTACAATGCCACGCGACTAATCCGGTACTGACAGAGAGAGGGGGGTAACGTTTCCCCTCAATTCGAGTCAATTCCCCTAATCTGGCGACTCTGCACTGGGTTGACTATAAAAGAACACAATAAAATAAGGAAAAATCGTACAATAAGTTTTAAAACGTCGTTGTAAAGGGCATACTTCAATCTTTAAAATCACGGTTATTTTATTACGTAAAAAATATTTTCAATGCCGGTAGAATCATATAAATTTTTAAATCCGTCATCACGAAATCGTCGATTATTTCTTTTACGGATCGAAATATTATACATTGGATTTTTAGAGTGATAGAGTGATCGAGGACGGGAAGCAGGCAAAGAAGAAGGATTACTGACATCGGGATTCAATATTTGCAAATATATTGCGCACGTGACTTCTTTCGCTCCGCCTTGGAAATTTGTACGCTTATGATAAATCTCTGGAGTGTATGAGAACATACATGCATATTATATGTAGTAAACGCGACGGTGGCATCTTTCGTTTGATATTGGAAAATCGCAATTTCATTCAACGAGGTCTCGAAAATCAGTTTTAAATTAAATCGTGAACGAAGTTTCAAAATAGGTCGAAGATTCAATTACCTTCGGATATTTTCTCGATAAAAATGATTGTTTGTAGATTGTTTAATTTCTGCGACACAGTTCTAGTGTGTCTAAGGTTTCTGTTGCACTTTGTTGCTAATTAATTGTTCTTTGATGTCGCACACCGACCGAAGCGTTAAAGGGCAGCTGTGAAAGAAGTTAATTGGCCAACGATATGAAAACAAGCCAAAACTTAGGTTGTGTATCGGGGTAGGAAGCGGAAGGCGGTGACACGGTATACATTTACGTGTACGTGACATTCTGTATGCGTTAGGTTTCCCTCAAGATCGATTCACGGTTTCAATAAAACAACGGAGCGGACACTGTTTTACAACGTAAATAGAATGTCTACGTCAGCGTACGTTTCTACCATTGTTTTCACTACGTTTTTCGATTTTCTATTCTTGTTCGAGCCTTTACTGTAATTTACATTAAAAATATATACATGAACATTACTAGAATTACTTAGTTCAAATATATTGTGGTTACGATGTAAGAAATATTTTATTTTATTTCTATCTTATTTGATTATTTTATATTGGAGGCATATTATTTATTCTAGGAATATTTAATTTGGAACTTCATTGATCATACAAGTTTTGTGACTGACACTCTGTTATTCTCTTCGTCTATTTGCGCTAAATATTGACGGCGGTTCGCCATTGTCCGCGATCCATCAATCTTACAATCCTCCATCGATTTGCGTGACAGGCACGTGGAATACAAATAATACTACGGCACCGATATAATGTTTCCGGACGTTAACACGAGTGGAAATAATCGCTAATAGTCGGAAAACACATGAATACATTTTTTACCATCAATTTAATCATCAATGAAACTCATTTTGACTTTATTATACATATATTTCCATGGATCCATGATCCTATCCTCTGACATTTCGTTGGAATTTAACCGAAACTGATCAATTGTTAACGAACTTGAATACTTTTATAATAAAAATGGAGGGAACTGACACAGAACTGTTCGAGAAAATAAATTTTTCCTATTACGTAGACATTTTTACTTTATGTGACCCCCTTTGATCCAATAATTCTGTAATATCAGTTCCCACGATTGGAATGCGTTGTCACTAAAAATGTACATTCCTCGCGTCCCTTCTTAGCCTTCGTTTGTTTTTTCCCGATCTTTTTTTCGTACTTCAGAAATAATTTATACAGGGGCATCTACGACCACCACTTCTTCAGAGACACATTTATCTTGATTACCGGGTACAATCTGAAAAACACATGCAACCTTCGAAGCATATGGTCCACGCATGCTGACGTGACAATCAATTTCGAGCTTGAGTCATCTTGCTCGATTCAAAATTGTAATTTCACATTTTTTACAACTAAGTCAAATATGCTATAAAGAAATACAGTAATGTACTGTATTTAAAACGGAGAATGAGAAACGTACGAA
This sequence comes from Lasioglossum lativentre, assembly GCA_916610255.1. Classification (NCBI taxonomy): domain Eukaryota; kingdom Metazoa; phylum Arthropoda; class Insecta; order Hymenoptera; family Halictidae; genus Lasioglossum; species Lasioglossum lativentre. The sequence goes on along the minus strand of OU744364.1, from coordinate 18,754,558 downwards.
AATGAAAAAAAGGAAGATCTGAAATAAAGTGAATTGCTTTGGTTAATCAAAATATAAAAGTAAAAATAACTGTACCTATTATATAATTTAAAAATTGTATTCGAGATATGTCAGAAATTAAAGTAACTGTGTGTACTTACAAGAGATTTTCATACATTTAAATAAAACATAAACTCGTAACGAATAACACTTATGAATACAAGTATGTGCTTCAATTTATTTGTTGCAATTAATTGAATCATTATATCGGTACCTGTATGAAGGAATTACATAATGGATATTTATAGAAGTCGTTGTCGTTGCTAATTTTTGCTTCCTCTATCAGGTTAGAGTCAGGTGCAAAGATGATTAGCGACTGTCAATAGAGATCTTAAGTACCCACACATTGTGTGAACAAGCGATAATGTGCAATTGAATCGGAAGAGGTTCGCATAAGTTGATGAAACTTTCAATAATTTTGCAAGAATCGTTCGGAAAGTCTTGTTACGGTACGGTCGTTTCCGATGAAGTTAATTTCATTCTTTTCTGAAATGTATTCATTAGTTCTGGGTATTAGAGCTTTTTTTCTCGAAAGCACAATGGTAGGGGCGGTGGGTAGATTGCATTCTGAGAGTGTGAACCGATCTTTACGGACTTATCGGAACGACTCGGTTCGTTCGGCACGTTCTATCGAACGGTAAAAGAGAGTGTGGGGTGATATGGGTGTTCCGACACCCCATTGCACGGAGAAAACGAGCAAAGGAAAAATTGCTCGAGTTCTCGACGCGGGTCAAAAGGTCACCATTTCCATGCGAAACTCCCTGGCTCGTGTCAATTAGACGAACTTTCCCTAAAATGCTCACGATTTAGCTACCATAACCCTCAGATTTAATCCTGCTGTGGATTTCCTGCTGCAGCTCCATGGATCTCATGGTTAAATAAATTATTCATTTCGGACTTCGCGTTCTACAAACATTTAACGTTAAACGCACCATCGCCGATTTCGCGTTCCTTGTTTAACAACTTTTGAAATTACAAACAAATTCTATTGGACATTGAATTTATATTCGAGCACGTTATGACAAAAATTGCGGGAGGTTTAGGTAAATTCGATCTTGTTATATACTCCAATAATTTTGTTTAAAATTGTATTTCAACAACTTTCACCAAAACGGATTAATACAAAATAAATACACGAAGTTTGTTCCAATATTTTTTAAACGAATAAAGTTTCGAATCATTGGGAACTTTTCAAAATAACTACGTTTCGAAAATTCAATGTTTTTTTTTATTGCGAATCGTAGAAAGTGTGTTTTATTGAATCCGCCAAACCGAATATTCGACTGTATAAAAGTAAACACAATGAATTGGATATTGTGGAAGAAAAACTTTTTTTTATATCGTAGCAACTACAAAATTGTATTTTGCAGAAAAAGCGTGTTTCAAAACAATGCTCGGACTGAGATTGAACGTTTTTTCATTCATTGATTATCAATGGAGATATAAACATCGAATTCGCAGGCGAGTTCCATTCTTACATTTAAAAATGGCGTTATCGATGAATCTATTTTCATAAATTTACAACAGTGAATCATTTTCACGGCATTCTCATTGTATCGGGAAAGTATGACGAAGTATTTAAAGTATAGCTGCATGTTATTAATAGACTGCGGATTTTCTGTATTTATAGCTGACGTAGCCGAATAAAACACGGCAGAAAGAAAATGTAGCTTGACAAAGAATTTGCCGTTTTATTCTCGCAACAAAGCTATCTGTCGAAGCAATCAATTGTTACGGAAATGTTCTCAATTTATCCCAGGAAAATCTTTATCAAACGTTTTACTAAAATTGTGTTGAAATGATCGAAGTTTACATAAATATTCGCAATCTAATCAGTATCAGGCTATACCGACGAGATAGCAATGTTCTGCAACATACTTAGCAGACACCTTTGAACAGTTCGTCCAAATGTGTCTCCGGAAGTATGCAGTTGCAGTTGCAGAGAGTGAAGTTGAAGTGCAATAAGGAACAATGTATGTACCCAAATACTCGGCTCGTACGCTTTTGGTTCGTAGCTTGAGCTGCAGCATCTAGTAATGGTCCTTTTGTTGCTTTCACCTTTCGTTAATCTATTACAAAAACACTCTCGGATAACAACAAATTATGGAATACATTTGCAAAACTGAATCCCGCTCCAGCGAACTGACTTTATTCTGCATTTTTGGAACAGTTCATTTAAATTTTAATACAATTCAAATCGAATTCAAATATATTCGAAAAATTCACTCGGTCGGAAGAATGAATAAAACTATTCTAGCAAAATGTATTTAAAAATTTTTTGGAAACCTGAGATTAGCATTTTGCTTCGATGCATGAATAAACACCTGAATAAATATTCTGTACAAATGTTTTTACGCGACAGCATATTTGCTTCGAAAATGTTCGCAGTCTTTGGAATTGCAACTAACGCGATAAAAAGGTGCTATTGTTTTGTTAAGCGCACTTATCACCAAGGATGTACGTGTTCGGTGAGAAAGAAACGTGATCAGGGGCATCGATATCAAACTTAGATTGTTTTCGATCATTTTCTATAACGCAGTTTTAGAGTACCCTCGCGGGTAAAACACGGTAACTCGTTTACCGAGCAATTTGTAGTATCAGCGCATAGAATATTCATGAAACGGCACGCTCGCATCGATTAAACGGCATTAACGCAAGAACTTAATTGACCCTAGATCACTCGTAAACTTTTCGTTGCAACATAGTCACGGTGGAACCGTGATTGTAAATTATCGTCGACGTTTCTTTTGTCGTTCATTTATGGATACAGATTAATTGCTGACGATCGAATTTATGCGAAGTTCGGACGTCTGATGAACCAGGTTTATATCAGTTTCCGGTCTCGGAACTTCAATTGTGCTTTCTACTGCTTCTCATTAAGTACCATAAATATTAAGCTTCTCTGACAAGTTACACACGAGAATATTAAACATCGAAGTCAGGAATACTTTTCCCATTTTTACAACTCTTTGATGTATTATTTTTGTCAACCTTCATGATAAATTACGAAGGTTCGTCGTATGAAAGATTTTACCTGACATTTACTTTGTATCGTGTACCCCTAATCAATATTGTATTTTTCATATTTTCCACTCGCATGGTAAATTTTTGTAAACAAGTCTTCCTCAAGCCAGAAATGCAACATATTATGTAAATAACGAGTTCAGATTGTCTTGCAATTTTTCATACACATCTATGGTTCTTAGAAGCGAAAGTACAGTGTTCTATGAACTTGCAACATTTGTCTCATGCATAATTCGTGCCACCGTTCGTGTTACATTAGAATTTCAGATTTGACTATCCAACTTCCCATCGCATTGATTCTTGCCGTAGCTGACACTCAGAAACAAATCAATCTTGGAAGCAAGTAGAGATTTAATTGCAGAAACGAATTTCATTATCATTTCACATGTTATAATAACCGAGTATAGTGGTTGTTGTTGTAGCACACAGAAACGAGCGTAACTCTGGAGTTCTGGATCCGCCGCGCCGTGGCGAAGGGCTCAAACAATGCATAGGGAACGAGACATGTATTATTTCAGTAGTTAAACTCTCCGGTTTACGACCACGGGTGTGTAAACCTGTATTTATTGTTAGCTGCTACTTGGAAAGAAATTATAATTTGTAATCTTATTTGGTCCTCGTTACTGTAACGTTAAAGGCGGCGTCACGCTCGGTCCGCGGGGAACGGTCGTTCGCATACTCTACTCCAGAAAATCGTTGCATCGGGACACGCGATCTTGACAGGTAATTGCAACACAGCAGGAAACAATGACAGAAGGCGTAACGCGAATAAAAAGGAAGCAGATGGACGGATGCAAGACAATGAACGCCCGATAGCTCGGACCTTGGGAACCTTTCCGCGCCCGACGTCAACTTTCTATCGTCCGCCGCTCATAATTTCTATTCTCGGCGTTATTTTTTCTGCCCACCTGTATTTTATGCCTTGTTTCCGTTCGCCTTCCGCTTTTCCCCGTATCGTTATCGTCATCGGCAGCTGCCGCCTCGGCCACGCTCTCCATAATGGATTTCTGCTTCTTTTCACCGTTCGCATTCGTTGCATTCCTTTCACAATCGTACTTTAAACGGCCATTTCTCATCACTTTCAGCCACTCGCGAATAACTTTTCCCGTTTTCGAGAAAACACTTGCAAATTTCCAACTATAAACATGTCTTTCACTTTAAAAATAACAGTTATGCAGATTAACCCTTGTGCAGGCGCCAAATGTGTGAATAATTTTAAAGTCTCAATTTGAGGTAATATCTTTATGCAAAATAAAAATGTTCTGCATCGATCGTGGAAAGTAGGGAATAAAATGAAAATTGATTTCATCCCTTAAAAATCATCCCTTGAAATTTGTCTAATCTTTCAATGTTTTATATTTCACTCTAAACGCATAAAAATCAGCAGTCTACTATACATATTCGTAATCCAAGGAAACACCGAACCACTTAAGGGTTGACAAAGATAGAGAAATATAATTGTACGAAAGTTGACGAGCTACCTCGTCGTCCCCCTGCACGTAAAAAGGTAATACCACACCGAGCCCACAAATTCCAGCTTTTTATTACGTTCGAGAGACATATTGGCCCGTTAAAGGCCTCGGAAACGAACGTGCCATTAGATGGGGGTCGTTTTAAAGGTTAATCCCGATTCAGCCAATACGTTTCCGCGTGTTTGGTTTCTTTCGCAGCAGCCGTCTCGGAAAGATTAATTTACAGTGAAGCTCTTCAATCTGTCTCCTCCCGCGTTTTCATTTTACCACTATCTCCGGGGCGAGGAGTCCTCCGGATTGTTGAAATTTAGCGCCGTTGAAATTTATCGAAGCGAATTTCCTTTCGCCGTTCTTTCCTTTCGTTAACGGTGCCGCTCAAACCCCCGCGAGCAACTAACTGCTCGATTCGTTTCTGAAAGGATTAAATTTCATATCTGCCGAGAGCTTTCTCGGAACCACCATTCCGTTTCGCCTTTATTCCACTGAATTAAATGGATTTTTCAACCCGCACGAGAAATGATTCGACGCAACACTACCTTGTCGCCTGTGTTCGTTCATTCTGTCCGTGAATCATGGACATCCTTCTCGAAAAATAAAACCTTTTTAATTGTGCATCGCATTCCTTCGAGGCAATCCTCCGTTCCACGCTGTACGCGAAACAGCTGCAGTTTTATTGACATTTAACGATCGTAAATATCGCTAGAATCGTTCACTGCGCTTCGGTTAACTTACTGTAAAATATTATTGCTCCGAGACTAACGGGTGGCTGTCGAAACGTTAAGAAAGTCTAGCAAAATCTTCACTAAATTTTTCATTGCAGTTCAAACCGCTCGTTCAATTTTTTAAAATTTATTTCTACGGGGTAGAATGAAAATAAAATTTTGAAATTGATAGAATAATCCTTTGCTATACGCGACTTGATTTTACAGAAAAAATTTATTTGCAGTTTTTAATGAATGGTGCTACAAAAACCATCTTGTTATTTTGATTTATTTGAAAATCTTCTTTTACGTCCTTTCATACCACAATTAACAGACCGTGTACATATTAAATTAGTTTACAGCCTACTTATTTTACCCAGGTTAGCGATTAACAAATTTTTGCAATAAGTAATCCTTTTAATTTACGATACCGATATCGCACAAGGTATAAACGAGAAATGCGTTGCATTATGCATTCAATCTCTGCATTTCTTAACAAGATTTAAATTTTCCACATTTTTTCGAGTAAGAAAAAAAATTACGTAAAACGTTTCAGAACAATTTCTAATTTTCTTGAAAACCTTGAAACGTTAATGAAGCTGTTTATTGCTTACCGATACACCTCGTGAGCACTTGATTACGAGAGCCAGATTAATTGGCAATTAAGACGCGCCTTTGACAGCAGCGGGCGTATTGGTTAAGATGACGGAAAAAGTTATATGTAGCAATTCGCGCAAGCATTAGGTCGTGTTTGCAAGTTTTCCCAGAGTTTTCCGCCTCGGTCTTTTAGCATGCTCGTCAGTTCGACGATTTTATGGCTCGTTTATTACGCTAGCCTTCCTTGCCCAATTTTTTTCCACCCTTTTGCGCTACGTCGGCTCGAGCACCTGCATGTTTTACAATCTGCGTCCTTGGCTCAGTTTCCGATCCTGAGCTTTTCCCTTATTTATACGTCCAATTCCGCGAAACAGCACTCTCGTCGAACAGCTGATTGATTTGCGTCCGAAATTCTGCTGGACGATGGAACCTCTGCAACCATTCTTTTAAACAAATCAAACATTTTTGTTCAACAACGAAATTCTACTTCGTCTTCTCTATTCAATTTTATTTTATTTCGTTAGACTGCGGATCTTTGTGCAAAATAATTTTTTTCTGCGTGTCTCTTCCCTAAAAAACTTTAAAAAATAATATCACTATTCTTCTAATGTTATTTATTTATTTATTAATGCCCTAAACCGTGTATGGTTTATATAGCATACATTAGTATAACACTTTACAATTGACAATGAGGTGTACACCGTTATACTAAGCTAAATTAACATAAACGGTAAACGCTAAATGCGAATCTTACATATTTTGACAAAGTTGAAATTAAAAATTAACGCTGTAATGTCTCGCACGCTTAGAAAGAAATTAATAATGTAGGGAGGGTAATATTTTCGATGGAGGAGCAGTTCAATTCTAATGTTTTTACAGTTTTGTATTGCAACTGCTCACTTTTGTCAGAATTCATAAAATTCGCAGTCCAATTGTTACTAACGAGAAAATAAACTAGAAAGACCAGTCGGGTGAGAAAATTGTTATCAAGTGAGAATTAATATGAAAAATATTTCTAAAGTATTCTGAAGCTGTCTTTATTCCATAAAAGAAAGTATCTGTTTCTTCTCGATTTTTAAGATACAAAACATTTTTCTCCTTTTTCAAACAAATGATTCACCTCTCGATCGTCCTCGAATATTGTTCACTGCGAACGCTTTGTTCAAAATTGTTCGTCGAACTTTGTTTTACCAGTTATGAATGAAAATGAAGTTTGTCTGACCTCGCGAACCTCCTAACCGTATCAAATTTTCTCGCCGTATAGAAAACAAGCACTTTTCAGGCGAAGTTCAGTTTGCGCGGGAATCTTTCAGAAAGTTTTCCCTTTAGAAATTAGATGCCCGACATGAAAGTTCGTTTCCGTGCTCGTTTTATTCACTCCTTGGTATTTTTACACGTGAAATACTACAACACTTTGTTCGCCGTGAGTGCGGGCTTCACTCAAACTCGCGAACGCAATTTTGCTTCTCGAACCGCTTTCCATCTTTAATCTTTTCGTCATTATTTTCGTTGTAATACTGGTATTAAAAAACAAATCCTTTAAAACAGAGAAAAAGGTCTGCATCAATTCCAAACAACAGGAGCCAAATAAAAATTTAATTCCTTAATATTTTCATCATTATCTTAAACAGAGAAAGAGCTTTAATCAAAATAAAAATCGTCTGCACCAATTCCAAACAACTGGAGCCAAATAAAAATTTAATTCCTTAATATTTTCATAATTATTTTAAAAAGAGGAAGAGCTTTAATCAAAACAAAAATCGTCTGCACCAATTCCAAACAATAGGAGCCAAATAAAAATGTCTTTAATCATTTTAATATATTAAAAATAATATAAGGATATTTTTAAATTCTCTCGATTCTTTTTAAATTTTACTCATTTTTGTCATAAGTGCATCAAATGCACAGTCTACTGATGATTTATTATATTGATTTTTCAAATCACTGCTAATCAATGAGATGTTCAAAGAACTTCTCTTTCTTCTACAATTTCAAGAAAATGTCCATTTTCTTTGAACTATGGTTCAATGCCATAGATGCTTTCTATTTTCAGGGATAGAAATTGTTTCCGTCTTTGTCACAGGTCGTTGCGTTTACCGGGAAATTATGTTCGTGGAAATCCATGCTGTATATGTTCTAACGTGTTCGAGGATAAATCGTCTAGTCTTAGACGTTACGTAACTTCGGTTTAATTGGTCGTTGATCCACGTTGAAATACTTCGTCGGCCATAGTAGACGGATGAAATTCTATTGTTTCATCTCCTGCGAGACGTAAAGGACGCATCGAATAATCCGTTGATCCGTTCGCATTCGTTATATGGTTGCACTTGTAATTTTTAATTAAAACGTCTCGTTTCCATTTTCCCATAATCATTCGGCTCAACAATCGCGCTCGAGACGTTTGAATTTACGTTTTTTTCCCCTTAAATTACACACCGGCGTTACTTGCATTAACGTTTTTCATTGAAATTACGACCCATTGTCTGCTACTATTAACACTTTCTGCGATGATCATTAAGTTTGTAATTGTACGGCACCGTGTAACTTGAGGATGTAGAATTTTTAAAATGCTTGAAATTTGATTACACTGAATTTATGCTTATTATTCAAACACGCTAAAGTTGATTGTTTATTTTCTGATTTCAGGTGAGTCTTGAGAGGTGCCACTTCGAAACACGATTAGTCTACAACTGTCCATTGCAAGGTTTACAAGGGTTGCGCATTGAGGGTAAAGTATAGGTTTTCTTCGATATGCAGGGTGTCCCACATAACAGTTTTCACGATTTTTTAAGTACTTGCGATAATCTGACGAAAAATATTTTCAACAAAAGTTGATCAGTTTTCGATTGGCTATATAATGCAATAAAAAAAGTTCTAAAAACATTTTTTTTATAGTATTGTCAAGGTCACCTTTATTTTTTAAATGGCACTTTGTATTTTTGACTTAACAGTATTACAGCCCGTGTCGAGACGAATTCAACGATCTAGTATACCATGACCTTCTGATGACCTTGTAGTGCCATTTTAAATAATGAAAGTGGCCTTGACAATAATAAAAAAGATATTTTCGAACATTTTTTTTTATTGGAATGTATAGCCAATCGAAAACTGATCAGCTTTTGTTTTATATATTTTTGTCAGATTATCGCAAGTACATACTTAAAAAAATCATGAAAACTGTTACGTGGGAGACCCAGTATATTCAGAAATTGAATACATGCCGAACTGAATTTATCAACCTACCGCTCGACTTTACCGCCCCAAATTTTATAAAATATCGTGTAACAGTATTGGGGTCTTATTACACGATATAAAATTGTGGTTGCAGAACAGATGAGGAAACGGGAAACGATATAAAAGTGCAGCTACTGTTATTAAAATGTTATTGCATTTTAATTAATTCTCTTCAAGAATTGAAAGAGTAACTAAAAATATGAATTCTCGGTTTACGATATCTATTTCAAAAGAAATTATATTTTTGTAGTTTATAATATTTTGGATTTTTTGTAAATTTATAAAATTATATTATATTTTACGTGTTTCTGAATTTATCTAAAGTTAGCTGTCAGAAATTAATAAAATTTTTTAAGTACTGGATTGAAATAGATCCAGCCGACATCGTTATTAATAGCGTCGAATAATCGTATTTTCTGCGGTTCATTGTAAGAGTCAAGGAAAATGCTAAATATAATATTGACTCTCATATTGTATTCTTATATAGACCACGTATTGGTATATTGAATAAATAACACTAACACGCCAATGCATCCTTTATAGAGCGTAAGTCCTGGACAAATAATAGTTGCAATCACTTCTACAATTCCCTACGCTTTGTACACCCTACAATCTAACTACGTCTTGTAGTAGCAACATTTTTAAATAATTAAACACCATCAAAAGACAGTTACTTCGCAATCATAGGCCCCATTGTCGGGAGACTATTTTTTTTTAACGTCATGAGATTCTGAAAATGCGTTCACGTATATTCATATTACATGATTTGTCTTATTATTACAATTACAGTAATTATTTGTATCCACAAAGGTAATCTCAAAGAAAAAGATCGAAGAGGTTCTCGATGACTTATGTATCGTCACGATTGTGAAAAATGAAATTAATAATTTTTTTTTAGATAAATCTTTTAGAGAAAATAGTAATTTATTTGTAGAAAATAATAATAGTCTGGAAAAAGTAGCGGACGTATAATGTATAAACGAGTTGTCGAAGTAGAGTCAAGGCGAAGGTACCTTCTGCAGTTAGTAATTTGGAAAAAAGAATATTTTCGAAATGCACCTTCGAAAATAGGCCGTGTAAGGGGAATAACCCCTTAAGTGCATCGCGGAAACACCCTCCGGTCCGTTGAACCGTTCGTTCTTATTTGCATCGACGCACAATGACGCATTGTTTTCCGCTTCATCAGGGACGCGAAACAGTCTTTCGCCGCGGCCACATATTTTCCCATGTAAAAAGTAATAACGTACGCAAGGATGCTTTATTACGTCAGGGGTACGTGCGGTGCATATCGCGCGGCCGTTTCCATGGTCCCGACGCACCTCACTCGTCCCGCAAAACGCCGCCATTAATTATTCGATGCACTCGCGGCGCACTCTTCACCTGCATTTTTCGCCGCGAACGATTCTTAACACGTTCACTGCCGAACCTGCGCCGCGAACAAACGCATCAATTCAAAGAAATTTAATTAACCCTCGTACGCTCGTCGGAACTAGTCACATAAAACGTCACTGGATAATGTTTTACCCATTTTTGCTTCACACTTCCAGTCAACACATTACACGAAAAGTTTCACAAAATCGAATTTTAAAAATTTCCAATATAGGGCCTCATAAAAATGTAGACAGCACCTTTTAGTACTTTCTCTGCAATTCCGACCAATTGCAAGCTTCTCAATTTTTTCATGTAGCAAATGGTAAACCAATTGTTCTAAAAAAAAATGTATGGTCGAATATTAATAAATTATCGTCCTTTTAACACTAATTTTTGGGTATATATTCTTTAAAAAATGGCTCCAAATTTACATATTCTTGTTACGTTTTTTCAAGTAATGTAAAGTAGTCACTGTTAGTGGTCCGTAAACCTAGTGTTAAAGGTGTCGGTATATTACTGTGATTCATTGTATATTGCGAGATATTGCTGTATCGAAATCCTACGAAACCGAGTCGAAGAGATGCAACAACTCGTTCGGCTTGCATCTTCGGACTTCATGCTCCATTTTCTCGGCGGGCATATATTATACTGGCTGCATACCGGTCTTGTCAACGGGCGACAAAACTCGGCCGATGCACCGGCTCTTATTCTCCTTAATCATTGTGAGGTAGGTCAGTGCACCTGGCGAAGATTTTACGGCCTTGCGCGACACGCCATTTACTCGCCGCCGCCGTTTTACGCGCGCAGACCGAGACGACTCGACGCTCCGTAAGCGACCGGATCGATTAATCTCGCAATTAACGCCGGCCGGCATCGTCGATGAGGCGGCGTCGCTCCTCCGCGCTATCGCGGAAATTAATCGACCCGTGGAGCTTTCGTATTGTTTCGTATTGTTCGCCGCGAGCCGGTCTCGCCGCGCGATGTCGCTCGCATAATTGTTCGGATGGCAAATAGACTCGTTTCTCCGGCCGTTGGATTATGCAGTACCGTGTTTATTAACGTGGATAATATTTCGTACTCTCGCTCCTCTGTAAATGAGAGTCCTGCATTTTCGAAATTACGACCCCCGATTTTCACGGATGAGCGCCGTTCAATGCGACTCATTTTTCTTTTGTCATGCCCCCTTTGCTAAATCGCTGATCTTCGTTCTTCCATTAGATAAATCATAGCGCGAATTTCACAGGACCCGAAGTATACAAAATACCCAATAAGAAATATTCTATACTTTTATTTTAAATTACTGAAAAGAGTAAACTTACGTAAACAGGCTTTTCTCTTTGTATGTCCTTCTGGAAAAGAGTAATATAACAAATACACGAACAAGGATTTTCTAAAATATTGAATATATTTTTTATGAGAATTATAGTACAAGACAAAATTTTGGAACAAAAAATAGAAATCTGCACCGAACTTGCACTATATGTAATACAAATGCGAAAATTCAAAAGTTTCAAAGCGTGACAGACGGGCAGATATTCTATTGATCATTTCGTAATATAAAAGTCCCGGCTTGGTTTATCATTATTACTGCACCAGGTATGGTAATGTCTCTCTAATTTCAATTGCAAACCTATCTTCTACAGCAGTGATGGGCATTTTTGCCTGAATTGAGGCAAGAGCGTCCCTACCACAGCGCCCACTGCCTCCCACCAGCATCCACCGTTACCATGGAGAAAGAACGCGCTTCGCCCGTTAGCGAGCAGTGCGCGTTCGCGATGAAGGCGCGCGTTGCGTGGAAGAGAGGTTGGTGGGAGAAGCAGGCGTTTGGGGGGCCCCACCCGTGCCCGTCACTGCTCTACAGCGATATTAAACTGAAGAATTTATGTTAGTGGTCAGTAATTTTTCCAGCGGAAATGAAGCCGTTACAAAAAGGGTATCAACGTTATTACCTGAAACTGATCGTAGAAACTATTGACGCTATAAATCATAATCAAACCGTTGGCTTTTATGATACTTCGTACTAGTAACGTCTGAGAATGAGGTCTCGTCAAGTGGTAATCTTTCATTAGGGAGTTTCAAACTATCGGAAACCTATTTTACAAATTTAGCAAAATTTTCTGTATTGGTGCATTTCAGAATTTGTCCTACTTCTGTCGAAAAAATCGTGCAATGTTTACGAGTTCTTCTGAACGAATATAATCGACACATCAAAGCCGCACTTCGTGAATTTAATGATCAGTAACTAAAGAACGGATGCTATTAACTATTAGAGCGATTTTAACAAATTTTTATTTTTTTAACACATTTCCAATGTGCTTATCACTATGTTTTGAAGTAAAAAATTTAAAAAAATTTTTTTAAATTCATTAGTTTCTAAAATTTATCTTTTTGGAATTGTATTTTGTGAGATAATTTGCTAAACTATACTGAAAGCGTTTTTGGAACCGTTAAGCGTGCTTTTCATAGTACTCGCACGCCTCTTCTGTCGAAACAGATTTTTCCTCGAACGCGCCGCTCTATCGACGGAAGCACGAGAGGATATTTTCGGTAATGTTGTGTCCGTTCCGATGAGTATAGCTCGCCACTTAATTGGAGGCTCCTCCGGAACTTATTTACGGTGGTGCACCCGTGGCGCGTGGGACGCGAGCCATCGATGCTGAAACTTCTATGGAAGAATTAGGGTGGAAGAAATTCCCCCGTGAAAGTGACCGAACCTTTTACACGTTCTACCGGACAATATCCGACAAATAGCATTCCACTTCGCACATTTGAATATCGAATTTTGATGTCGCTCCGATTCAATCGACATCATGACTCGTCGATACGCGGATTAAGGCGATAACCCTAATCCAAACACAGTATTTTTATATTTTTTTTATTGAACTATAGCACTATTTGCAGGCAAAATTTCAGAGTACGTTTATTATTTTGTTTTTTGGAAAGGATAGAAATAGATTTGATAATATTCCAGTTTAATTTAGTTTGGATACAGCAGAAACTAGAATCAAAGAATCTAAATAATGTAAGTCTCAAGGAAACATAAATTTTAGTATGCCACATTTTCAGTAAAATGTTTCTGCGAATTCAATCTTACGAAGTGCATTGGCAAAGTTTGGAAAAAAGAATTTATTTATTCCAAATATTACACTGGCGAGTTACCCGAGGGTTTAAGCATAAACCGAGATAGACATAATAAAGAGGCATTTTTGATAATTGATAGGAGATTGGTTTAGATTTAGAAGACAGCTACGCGAATGTAGGCAACTGTAGGCGACTGTATCCGAAGGTTCGCCAGTCGCTCTCGACTCCCGTATATCGCTATAGGACGATCATGGTCTTCTTTTTCTTCGTTAGGCTCTCCCCTCTCCTTCTTTTTCTTCGCTTTCATCTCGGTCTTGTTCTTCTTAGCTTTCTTCCTCCTGTTCTTCTTCTTCTTCTCTGCCTCATGGAGCTTGGCTGTTGCCCTGCGAACCCTCGGTCATCTTCTTTTTCACCCTTTTGCATTCCCCGAGCCTTGAGAACGTCGAGTCGGGCGCACCTACACTTTTAAACCCGATCTGCTAGATCTCTTGTTCGTATGAGGTTAAACCGTCTTCCGTAAGGAAGATCCGAGTTTCTCTAATGGTTTGCTCTTTCTACTTGGCCGTCTAACGAGCTTCGCGTGTCGTCGTTCGGATTTTCCTCCGTTCCGCTTCGCTGTCCGCGAGATTCGAAACTTTTTCGCGGGTCCAGCGATTTCGAATTGATGAAATTTTAGGAGGCAAGAAAATTCGACGTTGATTGCTTTTCTTCCTAACCCTATAATTCTGTAGCCCCCGAGCAACATCGATATCGAGTTCCGCTTCTATACAGGGTGTCCGAAGAATGTTGCATTTCCTTGAAAGGGCCGACTCCTGAGTTCATTCGGAGTAACTTTTTCCTTTACAAATATGCTCTCTATGTTCTTGTTAAGGATTGTCATCCTTGATAATAATTATCAATCTACTAACAAAAGTGATATTTCAAGAATCAGATTAAACAATAATTCGAGGAGTTTATTATTCGCGCAAAAATTCCATCTAATATAAATGCCGAACGGGCTGTGCATAAATTCGAGACTAATAACTTTAAAGATTCATACGAACATTTAATCACATTAGTTGAATATATTGAAATAGTATTGATCTAGATTCTAACTTGATTCCTTTCGTAAATAATCGCCATTATAATAAAATCTTGTCACAAGCGTAACATACATATGTATATCTAATCACGTGACGGCGATCATAGTGTATAATGGCGACCGTTCCCGATGAATCTCGTAGAGACGATAATAATTCTGCTCACGTTCCGGCGACTTCGACGTTCATATTTGCTCAAATTGGTCGGATCAAATTGTAAGTTATCGGGTCCATAAACTCTCTGTGTTTATTCAATGATTATAAACGTGTGTTTGCGTTAATCGACTGCAATGCGTTGCCGCGAGGTACCGAGACGATAGTTTATTGCCCGCCGAGGGAAGTTTTTCGGAGGTATGGATGCATAAATCGTGGGCCCGCGGTGCAGCGGCGGACACAACTCACTCCGGTATAAATTGCACCCTGCCGGTGGTTAGCCATCGGAGCTCTAAGACAGCATCGGCATCCACACTCCGCAACCTGTTCTCATAGAACCTCGCTATATGTACTCTGCTCTTCTACTTACTACAATCTGGTCACTGGTGACGGACACGCGTATGCAGTTTCCTATTCCTTGCAACACTTTTGCATGAACCGGTCTTAACTTTGATTACCAATAATTTATTAACTCCGCGTTATTTATTCGCGACACGATTATTTATCGCGCAAGATAATGAATTTTCGTGATGTACAGAGTGTACTAAATTTTATATTTGGATTACGTGTGCTAGGTTTATCTATAAATGTTTCTGTGTATGTAATCAAAGGCTTCTCTTGTATGGTAGCAATTGAAATCTCGATGGAGGTTTATTTTGCTTAGGTACATATAGGATGTACAATTACTATTTGTAAAATATTGTTCGATATTACCAACAAATTGTGATCAACCAAGGAATATGTATGTTTCGAGTTCATACGAAAATTCATTGTTAAGCTTATTGTTAGATACACGAATGATACGTTGCAAAATACATAAATGGCACCTTTGGTCACATCGAATTTCATTTAATACGCATGTGAAGAAGTTACTGTCAGTACAATACCCATAATGTTTTACAATGTTACAGATGTAAGAGTGCGAAAAATATAATGGTACCTATTCAATATTTGGCTACTTTTCTCTAACACAACCGAGCATTAAAAGTGAGTGATATATACCTATTGCCTTTTAAAAATTGAAGAAGATTGAATTTATGCTTGATTGCGATACATGCTTGAATGAAGAAATTTATTCGATGATTTCCCACGCAGGTATGCTTATAATCGATGGTAAAATAGAAGATCCGAGATCAGCGGTGGTACCGTTTAGCGTTAACACTATTTCTACCAGAAGACACCTTTCAAAATTTTATATAAAAGTTAATTAGACGAATTAATCAATAAATCTATTTCTTTTAATACATAGAATGATCGGTAACTGGTGGTACAACCAAAAAAGGGAGTCATCCTAATTTTTTAAAAATAAGTCTAAGTAGGTTTACATAAAATCGCGGTAGAAATAGTGTTAATAACGCGTCGGATCGAATTTGAATATTTTTCGACCGGCTAGAAGGGCTCTGTCGGACGGTTCGCATATTGTACAGAGGGAATGCATGATTCGCGGCACGAATTGGGTACGTGACCATTGAAGGGACGCGTGTAACCCCCTAATTCCTCATGGTGGTTGCGCGTAGCCCGTGTAACCGGCACGGGCATGACCATCCGGATTGCATCGGACGGTCTTAATCTTTTAACCGGGAAATATTTATGGAGACCCCCGGACGAAAGGATTTACATTTACGTGTCGCGGTATACACGGGCCTCGACTGTTGCCTCCCTCGCGTAAATATTACCATTCCTCTTTGTCTCTCGCGACGTGCCTGGTTATCCGTTTTCACACTGCCCGCTATCCGCTGCCATTTAATATTTACAATTCCTCGAATATGTAAATCACCGTTGGCCGACATCAAAGCGGGGACGGCCGTGTCTGCGTGCGGCTTGTCTACGTATAAATTCTATATTTAGTGAGTCACAGTTACAGATACGTGGGTTCTATCGTTCTGCTTCGGGAACCAGTTTCTACCTCGCGGCGTAACCGCGTCCAGAGAAAGAGAGAACTTCTTATCACCACCAGCCGAGGCGTTTAAAAGGCCTTTTAGATTAGCCGGGACTCGCCGATCTATTTGTTGCATAAACGCTCCTAACTGTACTTCACTTCACTCTGTACGCACCATCGATTCTTGATTTCTTTCTGTACCGACGCGACGTTGCGCAATGCCGCAGACGTTGCCGTAACATGCTGGTTAATTAAACTTTTTATGTGCCGTATTTGTTTCAACGCAGTGGAAGGGATTTCCGTTTTTCTTAGATCGTACAGTTCCCGTTTTCCCAGATACATATTATTTTGTGGTATTTTAGTAACATTTGCTGAAAATTTGAGCTAAATATATTAAACATATTAGTAATGAAAGGAAAGAAGGAAAAGCTTGACAAGAGAAAAATTGCAGCTTTTATAGCTAAATTTCAAAGTAATTGGAGATTCTGAATTGAAAGAAACATTTTCAGCTTCTTTTATTACTAAAAAATATAAAGCTGCTCGAATAAAGAATTCGACTAATGGCAGAATATACAATTTCTGAAGAATCAGTTTTTCAAGATTTATCAAAGGTACGAAACCCCCCCAGTTACCTCTAAAAGTATTGATTAATGGGCACAGATGACGTTTAGTGGGTTTCAACCCCGTGGTGGACTTGAAGTTTAAATTCGTCACAGCACTCTCGCCAGTTTTCGTTTAATAAGGATACCTACCCCTCGTTGAGGGATTAAAATCACCATCCGATCCATTATAACAAGTGCTTTCAACGGATTTACATTTGGTATTAGAACTCGCCAGACCTTAAACCCCTTGAGTTTGGTAAACACGAGTGGTATTAGCTTCGCTCAACCCCTTCAACAGACCAGGGAACGTTTCACCTAACAGTGATTTTTCCCTAACTACAGTCTCAACACTTCATGCGATATTCTCAAACAATGTAATGTCCAGAATTCTAAATGCAAATTAGATTGTTGTATCATTGTTACTTAGTTTCTGAAAAGACATTTCAACAGAGTGCTTTCAGAAATTGCAAGGTAAAATCACCTTTCAATTTTCCTTTTATAAGAATGATTGCGTAAGAACTTCAAAAGAATTAAAATATATTTTTTCATAAAAACCCTAATTCTACCGAGGAGCAATACTTTGGATTAAAACGTGATCATAGTAATCATCGATTAGGAGTAGTTCCGAATTACTTACAACCCCATGGGAATCATCCCTTAAAAAATTATTTAGTCAAATTTCTAGTTAAATAAAAATATGATATAGACGCGTGCAATAAGAACATGCTCGATCCTGGATTTATGTTCGCTGCGAGGAACGATAACTTAAATCATCTTTATATCGTGCCAATAAAAAAGGCAATTACCCGAATCGTTTCCAAGCCGTTCAAATAACGAGAAAGTATATTTATCTTGCCGCAAAATCGAAAGTGAACATTTGAACAGTAATCCGAGTACACCCGGTGACCTTAAAGAGCTGCTACCAGTCTCTTTTCTGTAAATTCGTGTTTCGATCATTCGTGTTTCCGATAGTTCGAACAATTTTCTAGCTTGGGGCCGGCTTCTACATGCCGATTGGCTTGCACAATGCGTGTAAATCGCCGCAAACGAATCGCATGTCGACCCGCAGTTATTCGTATGACGTAAATACAATCGTCGGAAAATTACTCCCGGACGAATCGTATCCCGAATGGTACTCATTGAGCATACACAGAAACTAATTTGGCGCACGAGAATGAACGCGAATCAACGTCACGATAAGTCGCCACCCGAGTCGCACAGTCAGTGAGAAGTGGTCCACGTCGTCTTCTTTCTGCCAACGTATCTCGAACCGCTTGCATTTCCGCAACCATAAGACTGCGTCGCGATGCACCTTGTAGCAGCTCAATTACTCTCGCGAACCGAATCCAACGTGGAACTGCGTTTCGAGCACTGTTTCCGTTTACTCAGATCGGTTATCGCTTATCGCACTTCTCAGCCCCATCAGAAAGTACTCTTCGTACGCCACAAGAAGTCCCTTGAGACGGCACAGGGGCAAATTGGGTCCTCGCTCGCAGCTAATGGTTATGCTTTGACGTCACACACTTTAGCCAATAATTCGGACGGCTTGCTGTCGCATTCCTTTCGGTTCTAGCCGAATTATTGGCTAAAGTGTGTGACGTTTCAAAGCATAACCATTGGCTGCGAGCGAGGACCCCCTTTGCCCATGTGCCGTCTCAAGGGACTTCTTGTGGTGTACGAAGAGTACCAAAATCATATACTCATACGTTGTATACATATGAATCAATCATAGGGGAGATTACGATTTCCGTGGCCCCTTGTTTAGAGGTTAAATTTGTGTTCTTGGGGTTATTTTAAGAAAAAAATGTATATGTTACAAGTATCGAATGAGCCTGGTTTAGCCGGTAAAGTAAATTTCCTGTTTTTTATAAATCTGCAAATATCTGGGTAACTATGCGAAATATGGCAAACTATCAAGAGACCTTTTTTGTAGAAAATTAAAGTTCCAACAATTTATGTTGTATGACATTTTTTTATCAGCTGCGCAGTTTCCGAGTATATTTATATTTCGGTGAAGTTGCAGAACAACTGCCTCCCCCTCGAAATGATGGTCGGGGGAACGTAAAGGCTCCGTTCACAACTGCTTATACGAGACTCAAGAAATGTCTATGTATTAAAACTCAATTAGCAGTTAATATTATTGATGTATTAGGTTAGGTTAGGTCTGGGTTATTTTAATATCATTTTAATGTTTTTTATAGGAAATTCAATTTCCTACAAAAAAGGTCTGTATATATTTTGCCATATCTCGCATAGTTTCCGAGACATTTGCAGGTTTATAAAAAACAGGAAATCTACTTTTGCGGCTAAACTAGGCCAAGAACACAAATTTAACCTTGAAAGTAGGGGCCACGGAAATCGTAATCGTGCCCAATCATACACTAGTGTGTTGCGTTTGACGTGTTTCGCAAAATATTGGACGTTTGAACGTGACCTTCGATGGCAGCCGTTTAGAGTAGCAGGGTTAATGCTGTACAAGGTGATAGAGTGTCGCGCAAATTGCAAAAGTTAGACAGTCGGCGCTGCACAGTCGCAGCAGCGTGAAAAGATTTCATTGAACCGTAACCCGAGACGGTGACACAATAGCAGAGGCATCCAGATTTGCGGTCTGCACTTTGCGAAACGTAAGAAGGTGCTCTCGCGGCTGGGTGGACTGGGGAAAGAGCAGAGGTCATGGGTAAGGTGAATACACCTTCGAATACTAGGAGGACAGAGTGGCACGCGGAGAGTGCTCGCGAATGCATATTTGTTCCAAAATATCAATTTATTTCAATCATAACGTCTACAAAACGGAAATGAAAACTGATGGATATGAGCAAAACGTGACAACCCGATGAAAATGTAGTTCGTTGCAACAGTGGCGCAACTCGCGATTTTGTGGTGAACGATTACGAATGTGTGTCACTATCTATAAAATTATATTGAAATATCAAATTATTCAGTGCCACGTATTTGTTCTAGATTCAACTGATTGTTGCAAAAGTTGTTGCAAAATGTTATAAAAGGACACATGTTGAAATTGAAGTGTCGGATCATCGTTGAGGAGGGCCATTATGTTAATCGCGCAAAAGTTAAATAAATTTTGGTCATGTTGTTGCAATTAACATCAAGTGAAATTTCAGTTACTTTTCATTTAGAATGTCGGATAATTTCTTATAGTATTAATTTCAATGCTGATAGTTAATTAGCTTTACATTTGCAAGTGGAGATGAAGAAGTGAAGGGAACTTAAAAATTTCCTAGCCAGATAAACCTCTTAATCTTCTCATATATTGCAGAACAAGGCTAATCGCTATTCAATGACGGTTTCTTTTTCGTATTTCCCGGCGGATAATCTTTCCTCTTTTCTAACGAGTAACAGTGATTAAATGATATCTCAGTGGACGTTGAATTCACTGAATATGCAAAGATAATTTCATTGAATTTGTTGCTTTAAATAATTGCATTGAACTGTAGAAACAGAACAGAAATTTATACTTTTGAAATATCAATTTACAGTTACCGAAATCACGGAAAAACTACGTTCATTGAAAATCATCGAGTTATTTACCAATGTATGGAAAACAGAGTTTTTACATTTTTAGTGTAGAACGGATTAACACATGTCGCATCGATTCTCTCAAACAATCCGCTTCCCACCTGCCTTCTCAAATTAAATTGTATTTTTGTGAACCTCTTTCAATCTGTTATCGTGTATCCAAATGGTTGGCATTAAAAATAAATACAAAATGTTGATACGAAAGGTAGGATTCAATGCAGCGTGAAATGCGTCGGTAAAATAATACGTCTCGATATTAATATCAAACTCGGAGGCACATAGAAATTCGATGATTAACGAATAAAATGTTTACAAATTCCGAAATATTTATATAAATTGTTATTCAATTCTATTTTTATTCAAGCACGTATTACAATAAAAATCGCACAGAACCGAAATAAATTCAATCTTATTTTCACGAGATAGTGCTTAGATGTTAATTATTTTTAGTGCTCGGTACATGTAGCGCTAAGATATGCAAAACCGTGTAATACCGTGTATGCTTTCACTAATGCAGAATTTCGGCCTATAACTTTGAGAATATATTACCGAAATGTTTTAGAAGTGATTTACGGGAAAAAAAACTTGGATCGATCGGTAGGGTCTTTAACCCTTAATCGCAACGCGAACGCAGACATCTGTTGTCAGCCGAAGATTCGAGATAACGTGGTATTTTAGGCTCGAAGTAAAATTACGCCGTTGGGTGGCGTGCATATCCGCGGCAGTGTTTTACATGGGAATGGTTCGAACGTGTCGGACCAGTCCGGAAACGCGTGACGCGTCGCGCAGCCCGCTGGTTCACAATAGAATGGGACAGCGGGCGCGGGTGGTAAACGCTCGAGGGTGGACAACTTCTACCGCACAAAAGTATACTGCTCGATCGCGAGCAAGGATTCATCGATCATAATGGGCCTCCTATTGTTTGCGGAAAGCTGCGTCGTTTACATTGCCGCAGTATCCTGCGCCAGAATACAAGCGCGAAATTTTCCAAGCGGCCGCGCTCGCCGGTTTGTGTAATCAGCCGACTTGTTTACTCGCAATTAGACGGCGGACCTACATGCCCGCCTCGATTTTTCAAACACTCCTCTCCGGAAACGCGACTATGTACCGTGAAACTTATTTTAGACTAGGAAATTATATTCTCGTCCGTCCCCCGTTTTTCATCTTGCTGTTGTCAAACATTAAATTCCAATGGAGATTTTAATTATAAAAATTGTTTTTATAATTTCAATAATCGTTGAAGACGAAATCAGAAACCCGTTATTTTGACTGGTTTGGTCAATGTTAATGTGAATTAAATTTTTATTTTCCTTCGCAAGATTAAAATCGTTTCGGGACGTTAAAAAATAACAGATTGACACGGTAAACGCGAGCAAATTGAAAAGATTAAAAAATCATTCTTTTAAAGATTAACCTGTTAAACGAACGAGTTTTCAACCACGACTGGCCACATAAACGAGATTAATTTTAAATGAAAATGATGTGACACAAATTTGCATAATAGTATTCTCTCTACATATATAATCGCGTTCCATCGACCACATTATAATCGTGCGGTCATCCTCGGCGTATCGCAAGGCCAGTTGACAATTTTGCTTGTTACGGAATTTTGCGATAGGCGTACATCAGCGACTAAGTTTCTGAACAACGGTATCGAATAATTTTTTATTGTTATTACTTTCTGGCCCTTCGGGGCGAAACAACCCCTTCAAAACGTTAATGGTTATACTCTTACTTTATTGTGTAACTTGAAACTTTGCTAGATATAAAAGACTGTTGGGAGCACGATTTTATGGCTTGTTATACTTAGTAAAAGTATCTAATGAAATTGTTACAAGATCCTCGTTTAAATAACAGAAAGTACCCCATCATCTTTATCTGAAAACATTTCTTTAGGGTTTATGGTACACCAATTCAAAAACTGCCATTTTAATAACTGTTTGCTTGTTTATTACTTGCATATTTACTTCGCAGAAAAATTTTTATTCAATTCTTGTGCTCTTGTAAATTATTCTAGAGATAAAATAGAAGAATAAAAAAGGCAAAAATTCTGTAGTACCATATGCATAGCTGTCGCCAGCCTTCACGAGTATGTACTCGCAACATTAGATGACAAGAGAACAAAACGCTCACTAATTTCGTATACACGTCAGGATATTTTTAGCCACGTTTCTCGTTTACAGATCAGAATACAGTTTTCATATGTTTGCACAACTGTCGGACGGCTGATCTTTAGCAGTTAATTACGATGACAGGCGGGAGGCAGTCGTTAATATTTTTCTTTTAAAAAAATGGCTCTTCGAACTGTTACAAATATATCACTCTCGCGCTCGTGGATCGTGAGACTCAAACGCCATTCCTGTCAGTCGAAAACATATGGTTTCCTCATAACATTTTTAGCCTTCTTTAACACCGGTTCCACGTATACATACATATATCTCTTCATCCCTTCTAGTACTTCATTGGGATTTGTAGAAGCTAAAAAAATTAATCTTATTGATCAAATTTGATTTTTTGGGATTCCCGTATAAGTTAAATGAAATTAAATTTATTTTAGCTTCGTTTCGATAAAATAGTTCGTCAATTTGTAACATCATAAAATATTCACAGTTCGCTTTTTACGCCCAGTTATTCGCTGACGGTACCATCGAGCTGAGCATTCATGCAAATACGAGTTTACTACGAAGGTGTTTTAAACAAAAATACGCTTCTAAATTTAGTTTAACATTAGTCTAAAAAAAAAAAAAAAAAAAAAACGATACATTAAGGGTACATATAGTTTTCAGGGGTTCCCACTGCTGAACTTTACAT
Source organism: Lasioglossum lativentre (assembly GCA_916610255.1). Classification (NCBI taxonomy): domain Eukaryota; kingdom Metazoa; phylum Arthropoda; class Insecta; order Hymenoptera; family Halictidae; genus Lasioglossum; species Lasioglossum lativentre. The sequence goes on along the minus strand of OU744364.1, from coordinate 18,730,978 downwards.
TTCGTTGCGTCATTGGTTTAAAATTGTGCGACAGTTGTGTACAGGACTGCTGCTTGTATTTATTGAAATAAATCATTGTAATTATAAACCAGATGCCCACGATACGACTGTAACTTAGAGTTCGTTACAGTTCGCATGTCTCAAAATCGGCCCCGAAGCCCATTGGCCGAGGGTTGATTACCTTATCGTTCTATCACTTCGCCGTGCACGCTCGTAGGTACACGTTCTGTATTTCTGAAAGGGAGAACACGTTAACCATCGTGTCTGGCATGATTCATAATCAAGGAAGTATACACTCCCGTCCATAAGTACCGTGACACCTAGCAAATTCATACGAATAGTGTGTTTATGCTACAACAGCATAGCTGTCTACCAATGGAAGTAATAATTGTACAATTTTGATCACCAAATAATGTAACAAAAAATATATTAATTATTTTTCCCGTATATCCTTTTCTTTTGGAAGTATTCTATCTATACGTTTGTGTTTATTTATATTTTTATATTTATGAAAATGCAGTGTAAAGTATTTATTATGTGATAATTGGTTGTATCATCTGGGAATAATATCAAGATTGTAGAATAATATAGTAGTAAATTTAAAAGACATTTGCGCAAAATCCGCAAATCCGTGAGTGTGCGGACGAGATACTTCTGGACGAGGGTGTACGCAAGTGGAAAATTGGTTGTGACCGTAATACTCGTTACACCCGTAATATTGAACTTTTTCTAACGTTTACATGTAATTACGTTACATCTGTTCCTTGCTATCTTGCCGTAATTTCACCTACCGTGCGCAATGAGAAAATATCGTTCTATATTTATACATATACTATCTTCGGTAAAAGTCTGAATTATTTATAGAAACTTCGTTCTAGGGATTACTCAGATAGCTTATTTAATTACAACGTATGAAAGATATAGGCAACGACAATTTTTCATATTTTCATGTTTTATATCGCAATTTTTTTGCTATATGAGAAAACTTTAATTTGAAAGTCAGATTGTAAAAAGAGCCTCTGGCTACATTTCGTCCTTATGAAATATATTAATCCTTGCTGATCCTGAGTGGAGAGAAGCTCGACATTTAATTTTGATCCACTTACCATTACGTATTTTGTTGCTATACGTGGTATTTACTTCATGTCAGTAATTTTGATAAAACACAAAGTCACTTTTAGGTGTTCGGTACGTTTAGTGTCAAAATGTTAGCTCGAATTAGACTGTGTAAAATTGGGAACATTTTCGACAGCGAAATGTTGAAGCAACTGTGCGACGGAATGGCAACGTATAAATTCAAGCCTGGGCAATAATCACAATAATAATAATAATAATAATAATAATAATAATAAATTGTGAGTCACAACCAACAGTGAAGTAAGTTTCGCCCGTTGCAGAACTACAGACATATCGAATCGAAACGAGTGACGGAAAGGGAACCCGTTCTGCCATTCACGCGGGCACGGTTCACGCTCTAATATGACGCACGCATGCAAATATGCCAACCACTCGCGTGTCATTCCCTCCGTCAAGAGGTCTCTCATATACTCCGGTTAAAGGAATAAGACCTTTGCGTGAATAAAATATCCGCGTTTCAATAAAATGTACACAAACGCTGAAAATTATTTGACATCCTAGGAATATACATAGTATGCGGTACACGCAGTATGCTTAAATTTGCAAAGTTTGACTCGAGCACAGCTCGACGAAGTTAGAGAATCGATTTAGTGAGCGAAAGCGAGATAGACGCAGTCGCAATCGAGGTTACACTCTCCGAAAGAAGCTGCCGCCATCGTGAACAATAAATACGCAATAACGAAAATTCCAAATTCGGTAATGTTTGTCTTACCTTTTCAAATGTGGTGCCAATGGACTGCTGAGATTCTTCCGATTAAAATGATTCCAAACATAGCGTAAATCGGTCTACTTTTGTAGAGTTCATTTATTTACACTAACTCAGGTCTGGGCAATGTCGTGCGAGCCACATGTCCTTTTCCCACTCCTGAGACCCCCACCATGCTCCTGCGGAGTGTGGGAGAAGGGGCGGGGGACTAGGAACCTATACTGGCGGTCTCCAGGACAGATGAAAGCACGGTAGTGGGGGTCGTGCAGCGACGGCGGGGAAGAAGTTATCCAGGCCTGCATTTCAGTCTATAAAACTAGTCCGATTTAGGTCGTGTTACGACTCATTTTCATGAAAAAAATGTCAACAATTTACTGTCACTACATTAGCATGGGTAAGACAAAATTGAATGATTTTGAAATTTTCTTTATAACGATTAAGATTTAGTAACAGATAGAACATTGCTTTAATTTTGTGGAGTGTTATAGCCATCTAGAGCTTACTTTCTGGATATCTCTCGTCTCGTTCGAGATTCTCTGGAAAAAGCTCGGTTCTATTGCGCAGTAGACGCTCGTATGGTCGCCAGTTGTGCGGCAGAATCACGTGGGCGGGTGTCGTCGCGGTTTCGCTTTTTTCCCCCCTTTGTACGGCATCGTTCGCATGCCTCGCGTGGAACGTCGGCGCGTGCGGCGCCAAGCGTCGAGACGCCCCTTCGCATAGGAAAAAAGAAATAATGGGACGGATACCATTCAATCGCCTCTGACTCACAAGGAGTGCTTCAGATACAGCCCCCTCCGATTCGAATGAAATTTAGCGCAGATGATAGGCCTACACCTATAATAAACGTCAATAACTATAATTACTACCTCGGGTAGCCAGACAATCTTGAGAAAATTGTGTGCAAAATTTGGAAAAATACTGCCGGTCGACGTAACCTTTTATTGGAAGCCTTCGTTCAATACTCGCTATACGGTATCGAGAAATGTTGCAGGCTTTCAATAATTTTTTAATGAAATACTTATTTTTTGATTGTTAGAAATATTCGTTAGAAATGTTTTTTAATTTATTGTTAATATATATAATAGTTAATATAGAAATAAATATATTGTTTAAAATACAGTAGTTGACACGTTGATTGCTCTTGTATTTATATTTGAATGTTTCATAAATACCACATTTATGAACGGTGAATATTTGTTTTAGACCATTACGCTTCAGGCGATTAAAAAATACATCTCGACGCGGTATTTATTGAAATTGATAGAACATTTCGGAAATCGTAGTGCAATCGGTAAAGAGTGATTGTATACGGAAAAATGTTTCCGACAAAATTGGATCGTAAAATTGAACGGAACAGATGCGCTCGGTGCGCTGCCGACCGAATGCAAGTGGGAAAAATAAATATGACATGTACGATAACAGTTTTTCGTTCGAAACCCCTGCGTTCTAGAAAATTGAATTTGAAATTTTGTCGAATTTACCCGTATTTGACTAAATTTCGACAGAACGGATTCGAACTCGAGTTTTTTTGAGAATCGCGCTTCGAGAAAGAAAGTTTCAATCTACGATTTTTGCTTGTTTTCGCATGCAGAATAACCCTTTGTCGATCGCACCGGCTGTATTTAGTCGGGAGCTAGCAAAGTGCGTGCGTACTCAACAAATATTCAAATTTGAAATTTTTGCAACTAGGTCACAGATGAAAAAACGTTACTCCGACTTTTATATTACATCTAGGAATCGAATAAAATAGAAGTCGGTTTCTCTGAATTTTTATTACAAATTTTTTCTTTTCACGTGCGTGAAATAAATGTTCATATAATAGGTAGGATTTCTCCAAGTATCTTTGGAAAATATGAAAAAGTCGCACAAATTTTCCTTGATTTGAAATTCAAATAAAACAAAATTTTAAGTCTGTACAAACTAAAACAAATAAGTAAAAATGAAATGAAAGTAAATAATCGTGAAATAACAGTCATATTTATTTTAAGAATTTATTTATTGTACTTTTATACTTACATCGAAACATTCAGCTTTATTTGTGGCGCAGATAACTTTGAATTAAATTCAAGGAATCTGCACTTCCTTTTCTGCAGAAACAGGAACAACATGTAAATCAATTTAAGGTGATTAGCGCCTAACCGTGAGTAACGCATATGATAATCGTGAAAATTGTCTTATTTCCTAAGTTTCATCGGTGAGTGTGTATCGAAGGTATTACTCCTATATTGTATGCATATGTTTCGTGCATGTATGCAAATTTTATGTGCATAAATAACATATGTTCTTCGCATATATTACGCGCGTAAACATCTGCGATTCAGTGTTCATATGCTATTCAGCAGTGAGCGGCAGGAACCGTGGCTTGACCATACAAAACCTTAGAACGAATTTCATAGCTATCGGGTGATTGCTAATGACCAATGGAAAGGTAAATGCAACTTAAAATCGTTAATTAGAATCAATTCTAAGAAGTGTTTTTGCGAAATGGCGGAAGATTAGAAAGTTAAAATTAAAAGCAAAAACCGATTATATCGTAATGGTAAGGAATACAAAGTATTCGTTAATTAAATTAGTATTCTCTTTTCGACAAGAATGTCAAATATTGGACACGAGTGAGCGATGTAGTATTTGAAATAACAAATTACAAATTCGTCGACCGTGGAAAACTAAAAACATTTTCGTTAATCGTTTGAACCGACGCGCAAACGCTTTGAATGTTTAAACGTGTTCCGCAAGCGTTAATAAACGAATTTGCAAGTATCCATTTGCGGTAAACGGAATTGTTAATTACACGTGCGAACCGATAATCCGAAACGCCAGTACTTTAGCGTTTTAATTCGATTATCGATTCGATTTCCAGAAGTTAACTATTTAGTTAACAGTCGCCTAAACTAGTTGGATGAATTGTCGTACAGTTACGAATGCTCGTTTCTACAAAAATACGTTGTTTTCACCAGCAAAATCAAATTTAGAGACTCAGTGAAACGGAGACAATACAAACAAAAATAACATGCACTTTCGCATGAAATATTTCAATCTAGAAAAGCACGCGATCGCGCGCGCATTGGTAGCATTTTCACATTTAGATGCACTTACTCTTTATTTACCAGTTCGGAGTGGCGAATTTCTTTTCGCTCGAAAATACGCGAGTGAGAAATAATGCGTCCAATTTTATATCTACGAAAATTATAGTGTTTAAACATTTTTACGTTTCTACGTAGCAGTCTCTTCGCGGCACACAGATCTCTCAACAGTAAACCGACGTTTCAACTTGAAAAGAGCTAAAAATAAACCCGCCGAATAAAACGTCGAAACATTATGTTTTTTTCTTCACCGAAAAATTATTTCTCGTCGAAATTACAAAATCGAGTGCATTCCCTTTTAGTCCTCGGTAACTGTTGGAAAGGGAGTGCTCGAAATGTCGCGTATCCTTTTTGCGAAAAATTCTTTTGTTCGAGTTACGTTTCATTAAATTTCGTAGGAGCTCGCGCACGCCCTTCGGGTCCCTGGAATGAACCAGAGAAATGAAAGAAAAAATCGGAGGGCTTTGAGTCGCCCTTTCCCTATGGAACAAATTACTCGCACATCGTGCCGCGAGCTCGGAACGACCATTTAAGGGTATAAATTTTTCCGAAGCGGGTCTCTTCCGCGGAACGGAGCGGGGCGTTGTTCTTCGGTGCATAGAAGCGCGGCTTAAAAATACATTGACGTTGCTCGGAGAAAGAAGAAAAAAAAAATTGCACGACACGGAAAAGGGTGATACGAGGGTCATCCGTAGAAGAGGCCTCCCGGTAAGAGGAGAACGCTCAGGCCTCCTTCACGTCGCAAAGAGGGTGGTCTTTAACATCGAGGAGAGCGCACATACGGCCGAAAAGATCCATGAAAATTTATGAGCAGTCTCGAATATTCCCGCCCGAACGAACAAACGCCCTCTGTTTCGTTAAACATATTCTCACAAGCCTTGCTACTCTTTGCGCCAGCGGTTCCCAGCTTATTCGTACCGTCCGACCCTGCTCCACCTTGACAACCAATTTTTAACCCTCGGAAAATGGACATTTTTAAAATTAAATGTATTTTCGCTGGTCGCAGGACCGGTTTTATACATTCCACTCTGCGATTATTGAAATAATGAAAATCATTCCATGGGAAGCGGGGTGAATACATTTCTTTATTCAAGCATTTATTATGATAAAAGTCTCAATCTTGACATTTTTATTAGGCAACGTATCACTTATAGTGATCGGTAGGTCTGGGTCTGTGGTCGGCACGCAGCTCTTCCACAAATGACATGTTTAAAATAAATTAATTTTAATTTAATAGTATCGCAATACAATTTTCAATCAGTCAGTGCGTTATATCTAAATTTAAATAAAAAGCATTTTAACATTATTTTAAAGTATGATATCTAGTTTTATTCGGTGCACCTAGTTTTAACTGACTACTAAAAACAGGATTCTTGTAAAGAAATGTGGCTATCAAAAGAAATCTAAATTGTTCATACGTTTGGCTCTCTTGACTAATGCGTTTGTCGACCACTGGTCTGGGTTACATATTTCATGAACCATGAAGCGTAGGTCTATTATCCATCAATTTTTTAAAAAATATTTCAAACACTAAATATCTGATTTTTGAAATATTGTCGATAACTCCTTAACTACAATTGTTCGTTCGATAAGTATCGCTAATTTTGCAATAATGCAGGGTGCACTACGAGGACTTACACTTTTCACATTTCTGTTCTACGAACCACTAAAAGAATCGTATATAAAATTTTAGAGGGTCGTTGTGAAAGCGAAGATGGTAAATTTTATCGATGGAATCTCGGGAGTTTGTGGAACACAGGTTGAGAGCCTTAGTTTCGCGCCCGCAGTCGATGACTACGAAAAAGAACTCTGAAATCTCTTCCGTCTTGCCAGATTCTCCTAGAATCCAGAAGCTTTTTCCTTGCACTTTTCTTTGCTTTCATTTCCACCTTTCTGACGCTTTGTACAGCAGGTGAGCCTCAAGGAAAATTGGTTTCTCTGTGTTTTATAATTACTATCATATCTTCTCCGTTGCAGGAACCAGTTTAGGTTAACTGTAATCGAGTAATCAAACCACTATGTTTTACCAACGAGTATTTGTTATATATATTTTACTCTTCGGCCTTTACCTTCTTTACACAACAATTTTAGACATTCTGCTAAATATAGCTATAACTAAAATAGCTAAGACTTGCTTTTAAAAGGAGATGCTTCAAGCAGACACTAAATGTTTCTCAAGAAAGTGCATTCTTGACATTAAGTGACTTTTTAATGAGATCCACAATGTTTCACAAGGTTGCATTTGCTTCTTTAGTATAAAAGTAAATGTACTTGTTCTTCAGATAAAAAATCGGACTGTAGTTCGAAGTACGAGATTGAAGTACGTACTTCAAAAAATGTATGGCCTTTTTAATAAGGTTCGCAATTCTGCATGAATTTTCTTTAGTATAAAAATGGGTGCATCTGCTTGTGAGAATAAAAGAGATTGTAGGTCACGTGCACGAAGAAACCTTTAATTTCGTAACAATTTTCGAATTGTATGTTTCGCAGAAGAAAATTTCGAATCTCTGTAAAATTAGGAAAATTGCAAAGATATCACGTTTCACGTTCCCAGCACGGAATTACAAGTTCTCGGGAAAAAGATGTCAAAGCGATAGCTTGATTCTTTTAATTTCGTTGTGCGGATTTACGTTCGCGGTTGCTGGTTTCTTTTCAGCCTTCGGTCGATTGCAACCGAATCGACGGATACGAATGTCTCGTTTCCGGTTCTTTCGGTTCCCCTCGTCAATCAGTGAGCTAGACTAAATTTAGCTTTTATCGATTTGCCCGCAGAATTCAGCTCGCAGTTTCCCGTTCGAGTACGAACGAAGGGAAAGTGCGCGCGTACTCGAGGACAAATAATCGAATTTTATACGCAATTGATTCCGTCGTTTCTCGATTCGTAGAACGATAGTGAAATGGGTGATCGAGCATGTCGATGGAAACGATCGAAACGATCAAAGATACTCGTCGTTTCAACGATAAATACATCGCACGGGCTTCTTCAATCGGTCACGACTTACAAAAAACGTGGTAATAAAAATGGTTATTACCTTTTGTACAATTGTTTGTTAGCTATCGATAATAATCAACTTTATTATCAATTGGGGCAACATACGTCGTATGTCGTGTATGAATAAAAGAAAATTGAAAAATGGACCAAAACTTGTGGTTTCCAATACTAAGATTATCTAATATTAAAATTGTTAGAAATAGAAACCAATTTTTATATAATTTCGAATACTAAAATTATCTAATATTAAAATTGTTAGAAATAGAAACAAATTTTTATATGGTTTCGAGTACTAAAATTACCTAATATTAAAATTGTTAAAAAGAGAAACAAATTTTCATATGATTTCGAATACAAAAATTATGTAATATTAAAATTGTTAGAAATAGAAACAAATTTTTATATGGTTTGGAATACTAAAATTACCTAATATTAAAATTGTTAAAAAGAGAAACAAATTTTTATATGATTTCGAATACAAAAATTATCTAATATTAAAATTGTTAAAAATAGAAACAAATTTTGATATGGTGTGGAGTACTAAAATTACCTAATATCAAAATTGTTAAAAATAGAAACAAATTTTTCTATGATTTCGAATACAAAAATTATCTAATATTAAAATTGTTAAAAATAGAAACAAATTTTGATATGGTGTCGAGTACTAAAATTACCTAATATCAAAATTGTTAAAAATAGAAACAAATTTTTCTATGATTTCGAATACAAAAATTATCTAATATTAAAATTGTTAAAAATAGAAACAAATTTTGATATGGTGTCGAGTACTAAAATTACCTAATATCAAAATTGTTAAAAATAGAAACAAATTTTTCTATGATTTCGAATACAAAAATTATCTAGTATTAAAATTGTTAAAAATAGTTCCTAATTCTAAACTAAAAATTGCAGTAGCTGAAGCTCTGTATTTTGTGTTTAACTCGTATTGCTAAGAGTATGCCATTTAACTACTCGGAAGAGAAGTCTTTGGAACAATTATATTAAGATTCGCAAGAGATGTCGGAACGAAGGAAGGGCCGTGAACGGTGCCATAAAAGCGAGGGAAATAATACAATGACAAAGGGGAACGTTGAGCAAGCGCCATAAACTGTTGCGAATCGTTTTATATCGTCTATTCGAAATCGGTTGAAAGGAAACCGCTGTGCTTGCCGAGGCGTCGCTCGAATAGAGAAGAGCAGGTGCGCGGAGAGATCTTACAGGTTGCGAATTCATCGGCGGAAAGATCGTTCTCGAGTGACTGAAAGTGTTTAAAAATGTTTACCACCCTTATAAAATATACCGCGCGACGACGTTAAAGCTGAATTGATCGTCCCGTTCAAGTTCCCGAACATCTGGAACGGAAAGTTGCGGGATCGTTTCGATTTCTACGATGCTCCACTCTCAAACACCTCCTTGATTGCATGCAACAGCGAGCTTATTGTTAGACGGGATCCTTTCAGAGCTGCATACGTGATACGGAGTCAATACAGTTGGTGCGCATGTTGCACTCCGGAGCATGGTTCAAGGTAAAATCAGTCGACTGATTTTCGGAGACGGATTTTCGGTGCTGGAGACACGGCTGGGATAAAAGTGGTCTTTTGTGCTCCTCGGAAGGATCAAATTTTGACGGTGAACTGCACAACCGTTTGTGCTTTGAGAAACAATAAAATTCGATGTGGTCGATCGATATTTCTTGATTTATATGCGAACGTTTCTCCCACAAGATTTATTTAGAGTTTTATTGATTTTTGTGTAGCACTCGGAACAGTTAAGAATTGATACGGATGTTTTTTAAAATAACTTTGATTTTCAAGATATATACACAAGAATATGTGGAAATGCGCGTTTTGGAAGATTAAAGTTGATTAGAAAATTTTAGTTTCTTCTCGACAAATTTTGAATGCTGTTTAAATCGAACATTAAATCGAAATAAGATTCCCACTTCTTTTTTTCACTTAAAAATGATTTCTTCATTAATTACAAGCAGCTTACTCGACTTTCTGCGCTCCTAATATCCAGCCAATATAGCAACGACTATAAAAACAATCAAAACCAGGAAAGTATGCACATGAAAAATTCGTCTTTTAGAGGATTATTAGCGACAAAGAAATTCCAATTACCGAATCGGCGGAAGAAATCGCACGGGATTAAAGTTTTTATTGTGCCGCCCGCATGAGACACGCCATAAATGCTTAAAAATCCGCAGACAGGTAATGAGCGTGCGATAAATACGCAACAGCACACATAACGTGAAACGATAATAACGCCGTCGGCGTTTCCCGGACGTGCACGAAACAGTATCGATATTTTCGGACAGATTAAGAATGTATCCCGTGTTTACGTGGCCGCGATAGTCGTTCGAATTTTTAGGATCGTTCCTGACGTGCGCGCTGCACCGTTGCTATTCCGTTGCCGACCACTAGAAAATAAATTTTCGAGTAGCCGTCTCGTTGAAAGATTTACCGCGGTCGTAGTCTATAGATCCAACCTAGAATTCTCACCTACGGTCCATCGGGTGTTGTATTTCCTTCTATACTCTACTCTACTGGTAACATATACATATAGCGCTACTTCACCGAGGTAAATAAAGTTACCTTGTTCCGGAAACCTTGCATTGTTACGCGGTTGATTCTTCCCTCGTACACCTTGCCAAACAAATTCTTGCGTTGCTCACCCACGCAAATCAAACTAACTCGCTGCTGAGAATTAGCTGAGAGTATTCGTGTTAGTAGCACCGAACAGGATGTTTAAATTTGATTTGCAATTACTGCAACAAAATCAGCGAACGATACTATTCCTGATGCTCGTGAACATCCGAATACAATTGTTCCAAGTTTTCGATGCTCGGGAGCGATGAAAGGCAAACCAAGTGGTAAAATAATTGGACGTTGATTCGAATAGACGAGACCGAAGAAACCGGAGAGGAGGTCTTTTCGGAAATTTGGTTGAAACCGAATAAACCGGTCCTTCCATCGGGCTGCTCCAATTTCGGTTAATCAATGCGCGAAATTACTGTGCTACTCGGTTTTACCGTGAAAAGATCCGGGAAAATTTATTTTCTCCCGAAAACGTCGAACCAGTACAGAACAGATCCAAAACAGATTCAAAATAGATCCAGTACAGATCCAGGACAGATCCAGAACTTTTAGAAAGAAACGCGGAAATTGTACGCGGATGGATGAAAAAGTTCATCCGCTTTCCTCACTCCATGGCCATTTTCTTTTCCCTTAAAATTAAAGTAGTTGCGCGCGTTTCCTTCTTTTTCGTTAACCAAGAAAGGAACGGGGATCCTTTAACCGTAAGAAATTTCATTTCACTCGTAAAAAAAACTCTCCGTATCTCTTGCCACCCTTTCGATTGTTCTGCAACCGGCTTTGCCGATCCAGTTTTTAATCAAGTAACGTTGCCTGCAGATTAAAAATTCGTAATTAAACTGCGCGTGTTATTTTTAATCCGCGGGAACTAATAACTTAGAGTTCCGTAGCCGGTTCTTTTATTTTGGATGCTCCTTTCGAAATTGAATGTCTTCGTTAAATTGGAAACCGTTCCTCAATGGGCACGAGCGACAAGAAATTGTTCTTTTCAAAATTACATACTTTCAATATTTTACCACTTTGCTGAATTGCTCTAGGCATAACGCAAACTTTTATATACGGTGACTTCCATTAATATTCGGACGCTCTTTAAAAAAACGATAACTTTTTTGATATTGCACCGTACGATTTGAACTTATTTGAGAAGTTAGAACAATCGGTTTTGTTACGTAACGTGAAAAGAAATTTTTTCAAAAACTGCAATTGGTCGGAATTGTAGAGAAAATACTAAAAGTTGCATTTTATAACTTTTTTATGTGGGTCTATATTGAAAATTTTAAAAATATGTTTTGTAGATCTGTGTCAATTATATGCATTGTAAAAATTTCATCGAAATCGGTTGATGTGGGAAAAAACGACAGGCATTGAAAGATATATGAATCCTTAAGATTTATGGCAGTTAGAGGCCAAAAATCGTGAAAAATTGCAATTTTTACCATCTTTAAACGTTTGTAGCTCATTGTAACGTTGACCGATTTTAATGAAATTTTCAGAATATGTTTAATTGATACAGATCTACGAAATGTGTTTTCTACATTTTCAATATGAGCCCACATAAAAAAGTTGTAAAACATAACTTTTAGTATTTTCTCTGCAATTCCGACCAATTGCAATTTTTTCAAAAATTCTTTTCACCTTACGTAATAAAACCGATTGTTCTAACTTCTAAAAAAAATTGTACGGTGTAATATTAAAATAGTTATCGTCTTTTTAAGAGTGTCCGAATATTAGTAGGAGTCACTGTATGATCAACAGTCTGTATTTTAAGAAATTGTGTTTATAATTGATTCTGGATATTGCGAACTGTTTAATCCCGTAAATAGTAAAAATTTGAGATTACCAATAAACTACAATTACTCGAATTAAAGTATAAATCCTGGCGATGAACGGTAAAATTTTGCGTGGCCCTCGACGCGTTAACTTTTTTAATATGGTATCGGTCGGCGTTCAGTGACCTTCGTTTATTATGGACACGTTTTCGAGAGTTGTTCTCGTATTTTCCGGCCGTTAAAGCGTTAAAAAACTGAATCACCGCCGACAAAGAGTCCGGTACGCCCTTTCGCAGGTTGATGTGTGCATGTGCAAACAGAGGAAAACACGCAATGCGTTCACGCCGCGTTGCGAGTCCCTTTATTACCGTGTTCGCGATGCACCGTGAGAAACGATTCTTATGACGAATCGCATCACAATCAGCAATTAGCATCGGTGGCAGGTGTATGCTAATTAACGATCGTAACGAGTCGAGGAACGCGAGCCCGGCGACGGTACGGACGGACGGACGGACAGGAAAACCACGGCTCATCAAAGGAGATCGTTAACCACTCGACGAATAAGAAAATGACACACCTGCGAGAGGTGTTCGACCGCTCATTAATATTAAACAGTCCGCGAGAAAAGTATCGCCGTTAATGGACAATGATTATATCCCATTAACAACGTGTACTTTTGCAGCGAAAAAACTCTTCCACGCGACGAGAAAGCGATTTTTGGGAATTTTTTTTCTCGAAGACTGACACTATTCGATAAATATTTTCGTACTTAAAAGAGTCTCGTTTAGGCATGTGTAGTACTCTATATTATCTGTTATTCGAACAAACAATTTTGTTAAGAATCGCAACGTCTGACGCGTCTTAAAAAGTCCTCCGAGGCAGAAAAAAAGGCAGTTTCGAATAAATTTGAGGTCTTTAAAGTTTTATTGATAAGTCCCTATGGATTTGGCATAGATGGTTGCTGAAAATTCATTTGTAGCATTCTTGTGCTCATTTATTATTGGCCATCGATACAGCAACCTGTTCAACAATTTTCGAAGGGAAAGTGGGACTGGTAAACCAGCGACAAAAGTTTAAAAGGTTTTCCGGAAGGACAGAGGGGCAAGTGTCGTGGCGGATGACGGATTATTGATTCGGTGACGACAGGAGAACGTCGCGTCGCGCGTCGCGTCGCGTCGCGTCGCGTCGCGTCGGTTCGAGGGTTCATTTCCTAGTACATCCCTCGAAGCTGGCTGCAATAACTTGTATTATTCACCCTCCGTTCCTCGTTTGTCTTCCTTTATTTTCTCCCCTCTATCTTCTTTATCTGCCCGCGTGATTTCCTATCTTTAGATTACCATCGCCCCGTTATTATTCTCAGCACGTAAAGTCGCCGAGAATCGGGTAACACGGCTGGTTGATGTATTCGTTCTCGTATAATAACGAAACACGCCCTTCAAACCCCCTACCAGATCCCGAAAATAATACCATTGCATCAAAACACGTGTATTATTTCCGCTTCAATTAACCTATTTACTTTCCATTCAACGCGTTCGATACCTTCCGTCCTCGACCAGTGTTTTGCTTAATTACGAAACGCCCGTGCAAATCTTCGTATACGCTGGAAACGTTAATAACAAACACCTTTTATTATTGAATGGAAGCTCCGTATGCTTTGAAACATACAGAGAACCGCGCGAGCACCTCCAACAGTAATTGACTTCATACGCAAAATGATTTATTCAAAAACTGATAGCAAAGCTCTGAAGTTCTTAAAATTCGATGAACGTTTGATCGACGCGAAGCATTAATTGAAAACAACAATTTAAGTCTGTGATAAATTTGTTAGAAGCGTACCTTAACGATTAACGTTAAGCGACTAACGTAATTGAAATTTTAAAGAACACGGATGAAATTTCATTTTGCGTTCAATCGTTAAAAAATAATGTCGAGACGCGGCAATGCCGTCAGTAATTTCATCCAACAAAAAAAGTGAAAATTGCATTTTCACCTAGGATAAACAATATCATACGCAAATCTTTCGCAGCGACAGGTGACAAAGAATATTCTGGGATTTCTGACGAAACGCCAGTTGGTTGTCGGCACGCGTGACGCTTAACATTTAATTTGTTTAAAATGTGCATGGTTTAATTTGTCGAAAATGCTTGATTCGCTGTATTGCTCTGTGCTCGTCTCGCGTGTCATTAAGGGATTTGCATTTACATTTTTGAGTGAGTTCTGGGCATTGCGCGTAGATTTCACCGAGACAATGTGCAAATGAAACGAAACTTGTGTTTCCGCTTGAAACTCAAAACATGTAATTCATTTAACTCTCGTAAAATTGTCCATATAAAAAATGTGTATCTATCTCCACTTGTTAAGATTACAACAAACGTGGGAGACGTTGTTAATGCTTCTGCTTCGTTTAGGATATTTGTATTAATTTTTATGTGGTTTATAAATAAACGAGCGAATCTCTCGTGAAATTGTGGTCACTTTGTTATTTTTTGACAAAATGAAAAAATTGTACAGTGAATGACAGAAAATTTAATTGGCCACAATAAATGAAAATCTGTTCGCAATAACTCGCGTATACAGCCGTCATTTTGACTTCGAGGGAAAATTGAAAAAACAAATTTTGTACATTTTATTCATGTACGTTTCTGTCACTTTTAATAGAGTGTCAGTTTAGTGGAGTGTCATTTTAATTTAGTACAACCAACGTCGTACGATATCGCAGACGTTCCCATAATTTATTGAAAATTTTGATGTTCGAATATTTCCCACAGCTCTCTTCTTATTCTGGCTAGACAGTAATTCTTAAAAATACACCTCACCTACTAAATTTGGAAACACGTTTTAATAAGGTGCACAGACGTTTCTGAAGATTTCGGAATGTTTTTGAAAGAAGCAGTGTCGTTGTTCGGAGAAAAATTCTGAAAAGCAAGGTACATTTTCAATCCGTCAAGCCAGTCTAACCCCTTAAAGCTAAATATGAGGGTGGAAAGGACGCAGCTCGGTGAAAAAGGAACTCGACTATTCTTCCTCCTGTTCGAGCCTCCTCGCAACCTCTTCCCCTTGAACAGCTCCTTTTTTCGCGTCCCTTTGTCGCGTTACCTTCACGCTCCGCGTGTGTAAATATCGACGTTAAAGACCGCGTACGCGTGAACAGCCGTCACATACACGCACACTCTTGCACGTTTAGCTACGAGAAGCTCACACGCATGCGGGCGAGCTAACAATGTTCCCCCATATTTTCGTATTACGTTTCTATCGTCATTAAGGAGAGCCCGAGGCCGTAGGAGAGGCGGGATAAAAGCGACACGTATTCAACGGGACATCGAAATTATCTGGAAGACGGAGGACCTTCCCACGACGAAGTATCCTCGTTTCCTTGCAACTATGTCGCTCTAGAGACCACTATGTATGTTACTGATACGGGATTCAATTTTTTCCTGTGAGGTCGCTCAGGATTTATTTTGATCCTTTGACCTTGATGCTAAAAATTCCATTAACACTAATCCTACCGACACTTCGCGTATACCTATTCCTACCGCGACCGGTCAAATGACCGGTCTTTAGCACAACTTATATTTTTTAAGGATGTTCTGGAGGTATATAAAAACGCAACAAAATTGTTGAAAATTTGACAAGATATAATTCTTACTAAATTAATGCAATTACCAATGTTTGGGTTCGATTCACTGCACCGTTTTAAGAATTATAGCAACTTAAAGTTTGCACATTTTAACACGTCTTCTTATGGAGAATTCATAAAATTTCACTTCAAACCCTATTTAAACTGTTCGAATTGGGTGATTACTTTGTTTAACTGAAATAATGTATAAGCGAGAGTGCGCCGTTATAATTGATAGAGTTTTAATGTATACTTGTTAACAGCTCAAGGTACGACGCAAGAAGGAGCCGCGTACAGCGCGACACGCGTATCCCCGAAAGGCACGCATACGCATACACACATATAGTCGAGCGCCATCATACAATAAATACGAATACAAATAGTTGACGACTAATTACAGAGAGATGTCGCGATTAGTTACGCGTAGATACTCATCGTGTTCCAACATAAACCTTGAAAAAACGCAACTAGAAACTCCAGTTTTCTTTTATATATAGTAAAAATTATGTAATTAATTATGTTCAAAATTTATTAGGATTCACTAAACAGTTACAGAGCAAAAAATTATAAACTGTTACAAAACGTCAAATTTATCGTGTTGTCATCTCAATAATAACCATGAATATTGCTTCCTGAAGTATTTTTAATTTATTTAAATATTTATTTTTAACTTTTTATTGCGTAATTATATATATTGAATATCACAAATTTATTATCTTGAAGTTCAAATCAGAGGGTACAATTATTCGCAAAAGTCACTTACAATTTTTTATAATATGAAGACAATTTGATTAAGAAATAAATATAACATGAAGTTCACTAATTCAACGAAAGCTTTTTAAATTAATCTATTTTTTTAACGCAAAATATACTCATGAATGGCTTTCATTGCCAATATATTGATGGATTTCGAATTTCTTGTACTTTTGTCTCCCATTGTACCTCCAGAACATCCTTAATATAGAATGAAGATAATAGCCAATTTTACAGTATGAAGATATAGTTTCTTTTATTCAGAAGTATACATATAATCAGGGCCGCCGCGTGCGGTTGTGCAGGTTGTGCGCCGCACACGGGCGCATCGCCCAGGGGGCGCCGAGGTATCAAAATAAAAATTTTTTGAACTGAAATTAATTAAAAAAAAGGTCATTCATTGTGCTCCTGGGAAAGGGGGGCGCCAGATTTCTCCTTGCACACGGGCGCCTCTTACCCACGCGGCGGCCCTGCATATAATGTACATTTTATTCATTTTCACCGCATTGTTTACATCCGAGGTTCGGACCGCTTCGGATACCAATCTGGCCAATAAACACCGCGAGGCCGATAGGCGAGCGAGAACTGTAAACACTTGGAGGTGCCGTAAAGCAGTTCGTGGAAGGCACTTTTCGGTTAAAATCATGCCCCAATTGCATTACCATTAGTTTGTAACGACTTTATAGTTTCGAAATTTAGTCTTCGAGAGAATAATATTACAAAAAAGATATAAATCGTTCAACCGGTCAAATGACCGATCGTGGTAGGTAAGACAGACTACAAATTTTTCTCAGAAAACAAACAATAAAAGAAGAAGTGAATATTGAAAAATGTATTATACGTATATTTCAGGAAAAGTCGTGAAGTTTAAAGGCGATGCAATTACGTTGTGTATAGGAAATTCTAATCGAAATTTTAAAAACAGTCATTTGACCGACCGTGGTAGGAATACATAGTGTTAAGCAACATATGGTCGAATAAACTATTAATGACAATCGAATCTGCAGTTATTTCGTCGCGTAAGCTAAATAGAAATGTCTCTTTCATCCTACTCCCCTAGAAATAGGTGCGCGCGCGTGCAAGGTCTCTTTTTCTTACCCTTCTTTCGATCCACGGAGCACGAAGATAGGGGCGCGGTAGACAGCCCCGAGCTTTATAGGATGGGTTCTGTGGACGCCAGGACGATCCGTTGGTCGTCTGGTGCTCATCCAGCCTTCCAGGAAGCTCGAAGACCGGTTAATTAATGGATGTTGCCCCGAGCGGACCGACCGATGATCTATGCCACGTTCTCTGATACCTTCCAGCTGGTTGTCTCGCGATTACAGCGTAGGGATCGGGTTCACCGTGCAATCACGAAACACGGATTCATTCGATACCCAACGCGACGTTCACTCGCGCGCGATCCAATGAGTTACGAAAGAACAGGGCACGGTGAATATGGTAAATATGGTAAACAGCACCGCGAGACGTCCAAAATGCGCCGGGAAAGTTCAACGCGATTGCATCGAGTTTCGAAAGCTTCGCCGATTCTACAGCTTCCGCGGAGAAAGTCATTTTCCGTTCTTTTTTCGCGAATTGTGGTCCGTTCGTTCATGGAATGTTGGTTTTACTGCTTCGAATGAAACTTCTTCGCTCTTACCGAGAGAATCCGGTTTAACAACTTCGAAAATCGGTTTTTTTTTTACTTTGGTCCGTAGCAGCTGACGTATCCGTAGCAGCAACATGTAGACGTTGCATTCGTGAAGTTGCAGACAGAAATTCGTAGTTGTTGTGTATCTACAGTGCTATTCTCTCGTATCAACTTTTATTGTATGCTAGAAACAATCTTTTAATTCTATAATAATTTCAATGAGATGAATTGTTTCAAATTCGATTATTAAATTGTTTCTATCATATTAGAAATTCGAAGTTGTTGTGTATCTGCAGTGCATTTCTCTCGTATCAACTTTGATTGTATGCTAGAAACAATCTTTTCATTCTTTAATAATTTCAATAATATGAATTGTTTCAAATTCGATTATTGTTTCTATCATTTGTAAACAAACAAGAACTAATACATCGTAACATAACACAGCGATATTTTTAAATTCTTTGAATCTTTAAACTGTTTTAAACGTTACCTGTCCAATTTTGTCATAAACGAGCATAAATGTGTCTAGTTATCGACAACAGTCAAATTATGCTACACGGCCACTGAGAATTTAGATGAAAATAGACTCAATTATCGACATCCGGGGCTTAATGCAACAATCACATGAATAGTGAACAAATATTAATTGATTTATGCATTCACTATAATGATTCGCGTATACCGCGCGCGAGTTTCGCGCCGAGATGATATTTTTCGCGGATCTCGCGCGATCGATATACAGAATTTGCGGGAACAGCTTGTGGAACATCATCGAACAATCTATAGAAATTCGTGCAGCGACTCTGCATCCGATTATGTAAAGTATTTCACGTGTGCAACGTGTTGCGCGAGTGCACGGATTAAGCGACCGTTCGTAATGTTAATTACAGACATTAGGTTATTAGAATTGATTCGCGCATAGTATCACCTAAATGCGATTCGTATTATATTCGAAACGGCCGTAATTAGAGCGACAGCTGGGTAAAATTTACCGGCCGATAATTAATTACGTCGACGTTCCACGGGGATTTTCTAATTAAGCGTCTTCGGAGGAATTCTTTTACGTTCTCCGATTTTACCGAGAACGAGGGGGGTCGTTCGTAGAATCTGATCCGTGAAATGCGCATTTATTTGCAAAGGTCACGCCCACCTTTCGGTTATTATAGCTTCTAAATTGGCTGCTGATTATGGGGTAGAGTGTCGTGGCTATTTCTACCTCTACAGCGCAACTGCAACTTTTAGTTACTCGATAAAAGAGATTTCGTTTTTTATACACCACATTCTTGCACGCTGTATCGTTTAAAATCTCGCAGGATGTTTTTTGTTCGGCGAATATTCCATTTTAACGAGTATCCTTTACAACGATTTTCATTCGAACAAAATATTCATCGTGTTTTATTTTAAATTTTAATTCGACCAATTTTATCCACAATTTTAAACACATGAAACGATGATAGAGATATACAATGTTTTACAGTATCTAAAAGAGAAATTGGATGATTTATCATATTTTATGTGAACCGCCATGATACTTCGTCATATACTATAGAAAGTATATGAAGGTGAAAAGCCGCACCATTTTTTAAAAAAGACGCTACAAAGGCCAGGTTCTTTCCTCAGGACAGAAGTCGTTTTTCATATTTAAGGGAAAGTCGATACACGTAGAGATACGGAATTGAATTCCGAATCGTGCTCGCAAGGCAGCAAATAGTCCTTAAGGGATTTTTCGTATGCTACGCGCGTGTGTTATGGATAAAAAGGCGAATGGACCACAATAAAACATTGTGCGTCATTTATTAAGCTTGACACGTCTCATCCGCACTTCCCCAATAAGATTCAGCCGTCTAGTTACTACGGGGACCGTGCAGGATGTCCTCTGGGAGAGGATACTGATATATGTGCGATAAAGTCAAAGGATACACATCAACTCCAACGTGTTGTAGGAGACATAAACAAGTAGCACAAGAAAATAGCCATGGTTCACGTAAAAATCCCTTTTCGATGGAAAGACTATTATGTTTGTTTTCGACTAATGCGCACCAATGGTGCGCATAAAATGGGATACCAACTGCCCCCGAGTGTCGAAATGTTTATAGCGGAACCTAATGTCAAGGCATGTACCTGTATCCATTCTTTTTTCAAAGACTGTAAGTTATCCATTCAATTTATATCTCACCTGTACTTTATATTTGTAAAAAGGATAAAAATCTTTTTTTTTTTAACATTGTAACACCAAATTGTAAAGCGAAATGGACCCATTTAAGGGTCTGAAGAGCTTGAGTAAAAAAAAAATGCGCACGGTGTGAATGGAGAATAATCTTTTTAAGCGGCCTTTTATTGGTACATCGATGGATGGCCGCCATCGGTGATGAAATTGTTGAGCGCGGTCGTTCGATTTTGAGTGACATAAGGATAAGTTTCTGGGAGGATGGATATGAAGCCGGCGTGGTATCTTGTCGAGAGCTTTCTTGCAAAAACCTTCTTTGTAGGTGTATAATCGTTAGGCGCTCCACAGGTGTGTGCTTTTCGCCGATGCCTCTTGTAAAGCTTTCCGGCTCTCCGTCTGCTCCGCTTCAGCTCCTCCTACTACCCCTTTGTGACTGCAGAGCCAGAGACACGGTGGACGGCACGGCACGTCTTCTGACAATCCTTTTCACGCTGCTCGAACCTGAAAGCCTAATGCCGTAACATCTGTTTTTTTCTGTTTCTTTTCGTGCCCGTCGAAGAATACAAACGAATAAACACACAGGACCGTCCCCCTAACGACGTTTCACCACCGGAACGATATTTCTTTTCATTTCTTTCCCGAAACGATTTTTCTTCCACCCCGCGGAATCCGAACAACAAGAAAAGTTCACTTCAAGCTCCCTTATTTAACAAGAAGAAAGCTCGGGAGGCACGCAGATTAAATGACGAAAAACGAGACGATTTCCGGTGGCTTTTCTCTCTCTCTCTCTCTCTCTCTCTCTCTCTCTCTCTCTCGCTGTTTCAGTCAAGCGAAAGTAAAATGTCTAATTGCGAAACGAAACGCGAATTAATCCGAAACAAATGAAATTTCTCATTTAATCGTGGCCGCAAGTGGAATTTCAATTACAAGAACTGGTAGGGGCAACGTGAAATCGAATTAATTGTTCGGCAATGCTCCGATATGAGAGTAATTAGTTGGTGTACGACGGTATAAAAAGTTTAATTATTCCCGTTGATGTCCATTAGCTTCATTATCGTACGCGAATCATGATAAATCAATCTCTGATCCGCTGCTACTTCGAGGAATTAATAAACATACGATTCTGCGTGAACGTTTATAGTTTGAATTTGACTTAATTATATCAATTCTTGCTTCGGGAGTTTCCGCGATCGAATCGTCCAAGGTGGTTAGCTCGTGAGCCGATAATAATTGAATTAACGAAACAAAGATTATCGGAAGGTAATATTATTTATGGAGAGGCACGTGGGGTATAAAAATATGTATACTGGGAGTTTTAAGTATTACGCTTTTCGTCGAATGAACTCGAAGAGTGCACACGGGTTAATCCGTTTCACAGAAACTCGTACGTTCGTCGGCGGTCTTAATTGAAATTCTACCGGGGTAGGCAATTGAAGGCTCGTTTCTAAGATTAGTCATTTCCGTTCTTTTCCCCGTCGCATCTTGTATAGACGCCCCATTGACACGCGTCTTTGCAGACCGCAATCGATACGACAGAGAAGTTGCACAATGCCAGAATTCGTGTGCGTGCAAATACCGTACGCACTACGTTGCACGCAACTCGAGTGCAGATATTAAACCGACAGCGATGATTTGCTTCGCTTTGTAGCACGACGCGATATACATATGTCTGTCACGCTACACTGCTTAAAAAATATTTTACGCATCTCTTCGCAATTGTATTGTTTTTTCAGCATAAAATTACCAAAAACTTTATCTAACAAAAACCGTTATTTTTATATTAAAGTAATCGACTACTTTAACAATATCTTGAGGATAAATAAAGTACTGACAAAAAGGATGTGTTTTCTAACAAACCATAAATAAGAAAATTGAGAAAACTTTTATTGCCATATTTATTCGTCATTCTCATTTTCTCCTAAACGCATAAAACCTGCTAATGAGTGGCGACATATCAGCCGACGAGAACCGATCTTATAATTTTCTTATATCAATATACAGGGCGTACCGTTTAAAACTGGACACCTCCTCGATCTCTGAAAAAACAAAAAATGTTTCTGACGTAATCTAAATGGTTTCAAAAGACGAATCAGATGGAAGAATCATTTTTTATAAATTGTAATTTTTTAATCGTTTTTCAAGGTCACTCGTGTTTTTTACGTATACACACACATTTTTTGTTGTTGTATATGTTATAGCAAACATTATTGCGCATTCATTCATATTTAATAGCACGACCTTTGGGTGTCCTGTTTTAAATGAAACACCCTGTATACGACATATATATTACAAGTTATTTACCTTAACGTTAATTCGGATCGATTCGTTCTTGCGTAGAAATAAAAGCCTCGAGCAGTTAAAACGAGAGTTGCGGGACTACTGTGCGACGTCCACGATATCCGAACGGACACGTCCGTCGTGGTCCGAGTTACCCTTGAAGTGGTTAACGTTCAAAGCAATAAAAGGAGGCGAGGGGGGACGAACAGTTAATTTTTTTTTATTAGCAACCACATAAAACAGAGGCAGCACGGTGAGTGTATGTCTCTGCAGTGCTTGTAACGTCGGACTTCACGTCGTCCGTGGGATCGGCAGTTCCGAAGTGGGAGAGAAAGGGAGAGGGGGTGAAAGAGGTGTAGAGGGGCAAGGATCGAGGAAAGGATGAAAGCGAAGTGTAGTAGAAGAGAGGAGAGGAAAAGAAAAGGAGGGGAAAGGTTCAAGCACCATTTAACCGATCTCTGAATCATCGTTAAGCGACCGTTACACGACGGCTCGTTAAATCGTATCGTAATGTGGGTGGGTCAGATGATTCGCACGGTCGAAACAGTAACGTTCATAGAACTGTTTCGCCGATGGTCAATCTCCTTATCAGAAATATGCATGCTGGGAATCATTCTCAGCGATGCACCGTCCCTCAACCTTTCGTATAACCAAATAATAATTCATTGGCATTTATCAATTCAATTGTTACATTTTTAACCCCGCTTCATAAGCCTGTTCACTCGCATACGTTCCTCGTTTAAATATTGTAAAACATTAATTTCTTTCCACTCGAGTATGTATTAAAATAGAGAGCAGCGAAGGTATCAAAATATAATTTAATAATATTGTTACATTACTTTCAATTTTTGAAAACCACTGGAAGAATTCTTACAATCGATACGGTCAATTATTATTTTCCATAAAGATCCGCAGTCAAGCACTTGCATGTTTCATGGCGAAAAGTCTCCCAACAGTATAACTTTTATAATAATGAAGAAAAACTGTGAAAGTCGGAAATTGTGTCGCAATTTTAAGCAAGAACGTGCGCAAAGAGTTGACGTTCTTTGCGCGAAACAGAAAACAATGCGAAAGCTAAGGGTCGCCGTAAATATGTGACTAGCACGGGAAAAATCTTGCAGAGGAAATAATAATTTGTTTTTCTTCTCGTAGCTGTAGGCGAGTTTTTAACGAATGTAATTTCGCATGAACGTCCGCAGTCCGCAGACAATTAATGTACGTCGATCTCGCATATTTCCTTTACGCTCTTGCAGAGTAAATAATTCTTGACTCTTGACACAGTTGAAAGCAAGAGGCAATTGTGTCTGAACATTTTTTGCTCCCGCTGCGCCGCGCCGCGCCGCGCCGTCCCTGGGATGCACTTTCGTTGCAACGTTTCCCGGACACTGCGCCGCGCCGGGTCCGCGTGCACGTTGAACAACTACTATTCGGAAATTGAAGCGGGTACGTGATGATATTGATTTTCAATTGGGTTCCAATTAAATTGCTAATTTCCGGAATTTGATAAAGGCGAGTATCCGCACTGACTTCGGGCATATTATTCGAAAATCATACATTGCCGTGACTTCGGAATCGTGTACATACGTCTGTCGTATTCGGTTTAAATATATTCCACGCTGGAAGCCAATTTAATTTGTATTTTCGTTCTGAAAAACAACGGGAATTATATTTGAATACGAATATGCTTCTATAATTGATAAAAATATCGAAAGTTTCGAAACGACACAAGTATTTATTTTTAATTCTCTTTGTGTTTTGTATTTACATTATAAAATTATGTATAATGAAAAGAGGCAGAGAAATCGGCTTCTTGCCGAACAGTCGCAGGAAATGTTTATTTTCACCAAAATCGACAGTCACATCGATTCAACGCAGAATCTCGACAGCTACAGATCGAAATGACGCGTGACACATTTGCCATTTGTTAAAGTCTGCGTCGCGTAGTTGTGGAAATATTGCTAATAAAAATAGACGAGACAGAGTCGAGTTAAGCGTGACGTTCGTCTGAAAAATTAGTACTCGGACGATCAGATGGGAAGGGGAGGCAGCTGGACGCGAAAACGGAGTTGGAAAGCGCGCGCGCGAGAGAGAGAGAGAGAGAGAGAGAGAGAGAGAGAGAGAGAGAGGAGTCGACTCGTGCTCAGAAAAGGTTGCGCGTGAGTTATCGAAAGAGGATCAGGATTGGAGCTGGAATCGATTTTCCGTATCGCGTGGCGTTACAGCGACCTTCCGGCATCGCAAAGTTCGCCGGGTACAGTGACCCCTAGCACATACAGCGCACAGCCGGTGCTCGGCGTCGTAAACCATTCCACGGCGAAACGAGCGCCACTTCCGGAAAGCTGGGCTCTCGCTCTCGTGCGCTGTGTGCTCTGTTCTGCTCTGTTATACTCTGTTCTGCTGTGCTCTGCTCGGCTCGGCTTGGCTTGGCTCGGCTTGGCTTGGCTCGGCTCTGACGTGCTGTGTTCTGGTGTGTGCTGTACTCTACCGCGCTGCGCACTGCTGAGAGCGTGGCGAGCTGAGACGAGCCGAGGCGAGGCGTCTTGCTCGCGCCGAGCTCGACGACGCGGAAACCGTGCACCGAACTCTCCGATCTTATCTCCGACGGTTCTCACGGTCGAGAAATGTTTTCAGGTTACCGGCGATTAATTTTCAAATGCCTAGAAGACTGGCGGTGCACCCCCTGCGCGCCTCCGCGTCGCGTCGTTGCGATTGTATTAGGTGTACCAGGTTCGCGCGGTTTTCTTCCTAGCATTGAATTCAAGTGGAGTTTACATCGATAAATCGCATCGATAAATAATGTTAGCATCGACAGAATGTTCGTGTAGGTGATATCAGCGATATTGAAAATACCAAAATTAATTTCTCTCGTCGAGAAAAGAAAATGTGTTGCTACGCGAAATAAAAGAAACGAGGGATCTGTGTTCATATCCGACTCGGTCCCGTACATAGAAAACAAATGATGAAAATTCCGCGGCGGGTCAGCGAATTCACGTACGAGGGGGAATCTACATTTTAATTTCTACATTTCAAAGTGTAAAAAACTTGACCTGAAAATGAAAAGAACCGGAACGATCTCTAGAAATAGCTTCATAGAATTCATTCGACAGCGGCTGTTTAAAATGTGCTCGAAAAACATATTTCAGAGGTAAATTAAAATATTCTAATGATTTGATATATTCTTTCGCGGAAGTAATAAATGGTTCAAACGGTGTAGAAAGGAAAACGAGGACCCTCTTGGCAGTTTTATGCTAAAAGTTTCTAGACGAGCATTTCCATATTTCTGTTCAGACGATCAAAATTCACCTTCTACGTCATAATTTCATTATTTCAAGCTCATTCTCTGCATTCGTGACATATTCATCGATACTATTTTTGTTCGATTTAAGCGCTCGATACTTAAGATAATTTAATTTTCAATCCCTGGCGTTTGTAGATCTCTTTCGACAGAAATACTAGATTGCACAAGAGCCGGTAATTCAATCACAATAATGACATAATAATTCTCTTCTTCCAATAATATCTGTGGAATAATATCTACGTTTAAGTTTTTTAAAGATCAAATGGTAGCCTAAATAATAATTCGAATATCTAGTTTTGTAATAATCGTGGAGCAACGTTTAAAAAAGCGTCCCGCAGGATTTGAGAGGCATCGATCCAAATCCCGGTTATACTAACGAAAGAAACGTCGATTACGGACGACCATGAGCACGGGAGCAAGTAATTTGCTTACGAGGATTTTAAGCGAAAAATGGTTCGATCTCGTTATGCGGGCGGGAAATTAAGCGATTTCCGCGATTGTTTCCGCTTCCGTTCAGGCACGAGCAGCAGACGCGATCGATTTGGCTACCGAGCGCGTGCACGTAGTCGCGCGTAGCGTAAATGTTTCGCCTAACTACGATGCAGCTGCGAGACCACGAAACTTTATACTGCATTTGCAACAATGACGTCAGGATCGCTCGGTCTGCTTTCTCCTCGCATTATTTCATACGTTCCCCATTCCCCGTTCGCCCCGAAATATTGCACAGCTGCAAAAACTCGTTGCAACCGATCCTTACACCAGGTTGCCAACCAAGTTATTTGCCATGAGGTAGACCGGTCAATTTTCCTTCATTGTCAACGAGAGTGGAACGTTACTCAATTTTGACCCAAGTCCTCGTCTTCGTCACGATCAACTTAAAAAAAAACGTGTACACTTTGTTGCGATTTCGTGACATTTTTCAAAGCGTTTATTTAAACTCTTGCGCAATAATACCAACGCTAGATCAAGTGAAAATACCTTTTGGCTAACTAAATATTATAACAAGGAAGTCCAAGATGTATAGTAACAATATATATTTCGCTTTTAACGAATGTCATCGGGTTAATTGTTTGAAAGGTGGCACGCTTTCTTGTCTCAGAGGACTGCCATAATAAAATTGGTGCGTCCCTATCGACAATATCGAGATGAAAAGTTTCAGACGTAACAGGTCGAATCATTTTCTGCAATTAATTAGACTGATATTCCGAATTAAATATTCTAACGACGTCGAACCGTTTCATCGTCACTTTAATCGACGTCTTAAAAATCGAGGCGAGACTCTCCGCTGGAATCAACTCCGAGCTCGTCTTGTTTTACCTTGCGAAGCTAACTCAGCAACGAGGATGCTAAACAACCAAAGCTGATTGGCATATATCGACTTACGAACGCTCGCTGATCAAGCGGAACGTTCATTAATGAAATGGACGGGCGTGGATGAGCGAAAGAATTACGCGGGGATATACCTACAGCCCTATCCGCGTTGATCTTAGAAGGCAGCGATAGATTCCAGTAATGTCATTGAAATTGCTAATGAACGTTAGGGAATTGCAATTCCCTAAAATGGGCGGTTCCTGAGGTGATTTCAAGCGACATTTTCCTTTTCCAAAATGTCCGGCGCGGCTTTGTTTAGGAGTTACCAACGAAAAACACGGACCAATCAGAGCGCGACCTAGACGCGTGTTGGCAAAGATGGTCCGGCGCGCTAGCAGAGCCGAGCGCCAGCGAAATACGACGAAAGCCGTCCCGACCCATCATGTTATATGTATATGTGTATTGAAAGAAGACTGTACCCCCTCTGTTTACCTGTGTCAGGACGACTGAAATGTCACGACGCGTCGACCATAACAACGCGGACTGTATATCGACCCATATACTTACATCCTACGCGGACCCATCGCGGTATATATATATATATATATATATAGAAAATAACTGTACGATTTAGACCACTGTTTTTATGACTACTACGTCACGATGTATGGATCAACGTGGACGATTTGCGCGTATCTGCGACGACGAAAGTCCTCGTATCAAGGATTTGCAGAACCAGGTGAGTTCTGGCGCGCCGGACCATCTTTGCCAGCACGCGTCTACGTCGCGCTCTGATTGGTCCGCGTTTTTCGTTAATAACTCCTAAACAAAGCCGCAGCGGACATTTTGGAAAAGGAAAATTTCACTTCAAATCACCTCAGGAACCGCCCATATCAGGAAGTTCAAGGAATTTTGGAACACCCTGTATAACGAGGCAATTGATAATTGTCCCCGATAATTTGGGATCCGTGCCAGGTAAAAGGAGCACATTAAGCCTTAAAATTAGAGGGCTTATCGATCTGAATCCTCCATAACGTAGCACGAATATGACGCCGCGTAATTATGCGTTGCTGTGCTTCCTTTGGACACTCGTTGCGCGATTAAAAGCGACCAGTTTAATAATAGAACATTTGCCGTTCAATTTCTTGCATCCAGAATCGAATGTTTATAAGTCTGATTCACTGTCCATCTTTAATTTTCTTCTATCACAAGTAGACCGTAAGTCTTTATTAAAAAATATTTTATGTTCAGCATTTCGCGAAATACCCAATATAGAAGAGTACTCGTAAAAAGATCCGCAGTTTAATCACACGTGATTCATTTTTAAGTCCAATAATGTTCTTCATATCGCGAACGAATGTCCGTTTAATTCGGAACTCGGCGAATATCGGCCCGTACGAATGAAAATTTGCATAAATATCCGCAGCCTAGATATTACGCATAGCAACTGAAATTAATTATGTCCATTGTAATTAAACCCGCACCACACGAACCGCGGTCGTTCGCTCGAGTGTTAAGAACACACCACGAATCCTCGACATCGATAAAAAGTTCTGACCGTGCCGAATGGGTCGGTTCTAATTACTTAAATTACTTATCCGAAAGTTTGCCGGCAGAAGCCTCCGATTCGAAGATGCAAAATCATGTAAATGGAATCTGTCTAAGAAATCTCTTCCGCTCAGATCGCCACCGAAATGAGTTACTTTCGTTCACGATTCGAACGAGATTACCTTGAGAAACTAGTTGGAAAAAGTTCGACGGGCAGCGTCTTTCCCCATGAAATTAACTGAAGCACGTATTCCCAGTGTGCTTAAGCATCGATATTGCCTTGGCTGCGAGTAGAGTAACGGTATCGAATAAGAAAAGTGTGCTTCGGTTGGATCTATTTTGAAGTTGGGTCTATTCTGACCCAGAATTATCAGGCTTTCGTTTAAATTTGAATCTTTTAGTAGCAAGTTTAAATTATTGGATATTTGTATCGATTAGACTGCGGATTTTTCTGCAAAATAATAACTGTATCGATTGCAGGAGCCACATAGACATTTATTTCTTTCATTGAAAATGGCGCAACAGTATTTTTATATTCTTCAAACAATTTTATTGTTTTACACATCTTTCCCCTCCGCGACTTTCGGCCCACCCTGTATAAACGAACGACGAATACGGGGTATGTACCTGGAACAGAAGTTCACTGTTTCCAGTTCCATCAGCCGATATCTAATCAGTTCTAAATGGGCCGATGGGTTCGGATAGCGTTGCTCTATCGGTAGGCGCGCCGTAAAGCCCACGGAAATTGGCGTGCACTTTTATTTATTCGGCAATACTTTTTGATCACCCTATAAACGAGAGAAATACGCATTGCCGCGTTGCGTCGAAGGGCGATGCACCGGCAGTTACCGTTCTCTTGGGGCGGTTACCCCTTCCTCGTCAGTCCCACCACCATCGGTGACGGACTCGACCCTCGTCGACTCGGAACCCCGGTCGAAGGGTTGGGATGGTCGATGCAGTGTTTCCATAGAAACCAGACGCGCCGTCCGCCACCCCTTCCTACAATGCATTCAACCGAGGGTTGCAGTCTTCGCTTGAAAACGTACCGCTATTTCCCGGCAACAGTAGTCATCTTCCCGATGATCCGCCGCGCTACCCGCTACCCTTCGCCATCGAGCCGCAAACGGCCCAACGTCCGATGCATTTTTCTGTCACCATGTGTTCCACCGACCGCGTTCGATACACGTTACCATTTCACTGTCACGTCTAACCGTCGCCAGACCGATTACCAATGTCGGCCGCCGTCCACGCAAACGAGTCCCTTCGCTCGTCTTGGCACGCTACTGCCAACCTTCCGCGAGTTTATGCTCGAAAAGCTCCGGGACTTTCTTCACTATTTTGCTCTTAGTGTCACACTTATTCATATTGGATTCCCTTCCAGTCTTCCTTAGATACTGCTTAGGGGAAAATTGCCTAATATGGGGAGGTATTTTTAATTCGTCATAGATTCTACATGAATGGAAGAAAATTTATATTTAGTATTTCGAAAGTGTGTAGCCTTAGAATTTATATCGATAGCGGCTTGCACTGAGCAGCGACACCTATCGGTTCGTTGTGTGTCCACGCGTTGGCGACGATAGACAATGTTCCATTAATATCAAATATATAAATATGTCTATTGAGTTGAAAAATGCGTGAATAATTCATTTACACCTTAACCAAATAACAAACTGACACCTTATAAAAATAACTAACTTAATTATATTTTTAAAAAATTACATATAAATGGACTGAAATGTAAATACTCATATAGTCGCCGCTAACGTTGATGCGACGTTAAAGAACGAAAGAAGAAGATATGTTATAGAGGTTTAAATAAAGACTATTTTCATCAATGCCTTTTTATAATGTCAGTAATGGACGAAAATGCGGGTGATTCGACCGTGGCGAGATCAGCGTCAAAGAAGCCTACCAAATTGAAAATTCAAAATGTCCGAAGCGATACCGGCGCGTTTCCTTTGGCTGTTCCGATGCTAATGAACGTGTCCTCGAGCCGCGCTCGCCTATTCCGTCGAAAAATAATTGCACACGGCGGAACGGCGATCTATTCACGACGCTCGATCGAACTCACGGCGTGCCGCGGCGTGGCGCGGCGCTGCATGGGATCGGAAGGGGATGCACTAAGCGTGCAAAGGATCTTGTCGTTTCTCGCGATTTCCTCGATGCACTTAGGCGCGATTGCTAAGTACCGGCTTACAAAGGTGACCCGGCGAGGGGCGACAAGATTTATGGTCCGCCCTTGAGTGTTCTTCCGAGGAGATCCGATCGCCTAGACAGCCGGCAGAATTAATGCCATTGCCGTGTACATAGACGCTGGACCGCGCTGTTATAAAAACCCGCGGGCCCGGGATACACGGCTATCTTCGTCCTCGGGAGCAAAAGAGGAACAAGAAGAAACCTAACTCGAGGATATGCCCGGCCGCCTCTCTCAGGACCTTACCCTCGGCTGCCGCGTCTGCATTACCAACAACTGGTTATTCTATTAACGAGAGAGGATAAGTAATTTCAGTCGTTTCACCTTCGTGAATCGCCTCGCTAAATCACCGATCTATTGGTTTTAACTTTGCCGGGGAACTTCTTCCACGGATTCGATTGCATTCCCATCCGTTTCCTTCCTCGAAGCAAACGGACGACCGGCAAACCTGTCCGTTCGCGAACAAACGCGAAAGCGAAACTCACTGTCTGTCTCTACCTACCTACCTACCTACCGCCTGTCTACCGGAGCCGAGAGAGATACCCCAAGTATCGTATTGCTGATATTTTTCGCTCGAACGAGATCAAACGACTCGCCTGCTGCGATAACGGCGCGCGGAACTTTATGCAAATCGACGTTGCGCACGAAGTCAAAGGAGCTTGAAATTACAGAAAATTTTACTTACTTCGCGAGTCGTTCCGGCGAGTTACAAATAAATCAGATATTTAAATTCTCTTACAGGTTCGTGTCGCGGTGTTTTCAGAAAATTTTTTTAAGTTACGAAGTCTCTTCATTTTCTTCTTCATTGCTAGTCAATTAATTGCCAGGGCTTTTCAATTGTAGGAATTTCTCACGATGCAAATATTCGTTCAAATATATACTAATATATATAAATTATAATAATATTCACATCTTTCGCAATGTCCAAAAGTATTTCTGTTAGAAATTACGAGTCTGACCCGATGTTATAGAGTAGAGGTCTCTAATTTTCTTCTTCCTTGCCAGTCAGTTAATTGGCAGTGCTTTTCAATTATAGGAAATTCTCAGATTCAAATATTCGTACAAATATATACTAATTTAATATAATACTAATATACAATATAACTAATATAATATATAAATTATAATAATATTCACATCTTTCACAATAACCAAAAGTATTTCTGTTCGAAATTACGAGTCTGAGTCGATGTTATAGAGAAGAAGTCTCTTCATTTTCTTCTTCCTTGCCAGTCAGTTAATTGGTAGTGTTTTTCACTTATAGGATATTCTCACGATGCAAATATTCGTACAAATATATACTAATTTAATATATAACTAATACAATATATAAATATTCACATCTTACACAATGTCCAAAAGTATTTCTGTTCGAAATGACAAGTCTGACTCGATGTTATAGTCCTGTAAGGGGTTCTTCGCGATTATAGCCAAGCCGTTAAAAAGGCTCATCGACAGGCTGAAACAGTGAAAGCGTTAACGATAAATTTCTCTGGCTAGTATTCGCCATCGAAGGGTCGATTGATCTTTACGACGGGCCGTGAAGAGGTTCGATCAGATAGGTCTGTTCCACAGCTGGAAGAAGCAATCGTTCTATCGACCATTGGGCAGATATTACCATCGGCGGGAGTACACGGGAGCTTCGCCCTTAGTTAGGAGGTTGATTTGAGACCTTTCTTGTCCAAGGTCGTAGATCGTGGCCGGCGAACGAGCTATAGGCATCGTTTCCGCGTGTGCGCGTGCGCCTCCATCTGGAGTAGACAGCCTGTGGATGAGAAACGTGACGGGGAAGTAGAGAGTTGATACACTTCAGGGTCCTGGATGTCGACGAGGGGTAGTAAGGGGAGAAAGCGGCGTGACCCCTGAACGACGTTCATCGATCGGGGTGTACGCACCCTGCCTGCTCCCAGCACCGCTCTCTTCTATCTTTGCTTCTCCTTCCTCGCACCCCTCCTCACCTGACGGTCCTGCTCCCTCCTTCCGACGTTTCCACCATCTCTCCCCTCTATGCACGACGTTTTCTCATCGTCCACTGTCTCGATGCTTTCACAATTTAAATATTCGCTTGGAACGAAAGTTCGTAGCGTTTTTAAATGAAAATTTAAAAATAAAATTAAGATTCATAGGTTTATTCAATACCATGATAAGTTACCTCGGAAACGGCGAAGAGTAATAGAACAGAATGGAAACTATTTTTATTGAATAAAGCCATGAATAAATGTCTTAGTTTTATCTTCATCTAGAATTTTCATCTAGAAACGCTACGAACTTCATGAGGACCGATATCTTTATTTTTATGAAGCATCGATTATAAATATTCGTAACATACGCAAACATCGTGGAACAAAATAAAAAAAAAAAACAAACAAATAAAATAACTAGAATGAGTATCTTCGTTGCACCTACTTCGCAGCCCTCCTTACCTGCTGGTCATGCTCTCTCTTCTCACCATCTTCTCTCTGCTGTACACAGCATTTTCTCATCTTCGCCTGTCTTTCGATGCTTTCACATTTTAAATATTTTACTGTATCTTCCCGAGTCACGAAGCCGCTGCAGCCACCAATAAAAATACCAGAGCCCCGACCATTAACCCTCGAACGACCGGCGGCCAACGCTGAGAACCAATATCGAGAGCAACCCTCCACGAAACTTCGGTTCTTCCGCTTGTAACACTGGTTCTCGAACCGTTGCACGATCTGGTATAATATTCACCGAATGCTGCACACCTAATTCTCTTTTTATAAGAGAACATGCAGAGTCAATCGCCTATTTTGATAAAATTTACGTACTTCTCGCAAAAATATTTAACACGCATTTTTTTCTGTAATTGACAAGCGTCCAAATTAAAGGGATGAAAATTTGGTTACGAATTGTATCGAGGAGTACCTATTATCGTGAAAATTGTCGAATAATTTACATTAATTTCTTCCTTAGAAATAAAATACTCTTTCCTTTCCTCTGAAATTGTATTTCTTATTTTTTCCAAGAGTATACTTTCCGCCGAACTCAACGAAAAGATTGAACGAAATGTAATCCGAATTTATAGCATCTACAAAAATCGAGACGTTTTAGTGAATGGAAAACAGAAATGGTGGTTGCGCATTATTCCTTTCGTTGGCCTTTCTACTTTTCTACGTACCGGCTCCGCTACGTTTTTGTTAAAGACAAGTAAGTCTTTGAAAACCGGCACAAAAGAATTGACTTCTCTATGCCTTTAGCTACATCCGTAGTACAATCTACTCCGAGTCTTCATTGCTTTCGAACCGGTAGCCTCGAAAGTGTTCCTTTAATTTTGGGAGAGGTTGAAATTGAATGGGACCAGGGTCTGTGTTCCGAATTGGCGGCGAGGAACTGGTCGAAGGCGTGAAATTGTCAATAGTTTCGCGAAGCTTGAACACTCGGAGGCAGCTACGAAAGGAAATAAAAATGGCAAACGAAGGAAAATTCGTGCTCTGTTTCTGTTTTGTGTTCATTAAAATACTTTGATAGATGCATATTTAATCCTTAGCACTCGGATGGTGACTCCGAGGTACCACTGAAAATTGCTATATGCCATTCTTAAAAATATTGTTCGCATTATTATTTTTGTTCGTATTTAATATACTAGACATTTACATATTACATGAGATATTATATCAGTTCCATATGCGAAAAATGAAAAAAAATTGTACAGAATGGAAATATTCTAGAACGGAAAAATCTTTCGTTTTTTAGTTAAAATAGCTCCGAGTGCAAAAGGGTTAATGTAACTAATAACCGAGAAAATTTTACGAGATAATTCGCTGTATCGAACGCCACGGTCCAGTTGGCCTGAAATATCACGTTGTTCGCGAATAATGCCAGTGTCGCGGGTCTGCAGCTCCTCGTCGTCGCGGCCGAAGTACGCGTTCTTCAGCATTCGCTATGCTAAATGTAGCTTTCCGGCGACCTCGAGTCCGCGAGTACTTCCCTCAGGAGCATTCACCTTTTATCTTGGGACTCGATCGAAATTCCTGCACGAAGGCATCGCGTACCAGAGAGAAGAGTAGCTAACCCGACATCAGAAGTATTTCCTGGAGCGGCGAGACGCTCTTTGTTCTACCCGTTCGATTATTCTCTTTTTCTCTTCTTCCTTCCTCCTTCTTCTGCCCGGACTCCTCCTACACCCCCGCCTCCGCCTCCGCCGGCTCCTCGCGTTGTCTACCTCGCTCTGCTACACCTGGTCTCTCCTTCTCCCCCCTTCCTCCTTTCTCATATATTCTCTCTCTCTCTCTCTCTCTCTCTCTCTCTCTCTCTCTCTCTCTCTCTCCTTCTTTCTCCCTCGGCGATCACAGTGTCTTCGTTTGTTCCCTGGAAAAGCGAATGCGTCGTCGCGTGGAACACCATGAATTCACTCGTGCCAAGTGGAAGAGGTACGATAACCTTCGCATTCATGACCTTGGACTTAGAGGGGTACCAGGGTCCCCACTCTTTTCTTGCTCGCGCTCTCTTCCTCTCTATCTCT
This sequence comes from Lasioglossum lativentre, assembly GCA_916610255.1. Classification (NCBI taxonomy): domain Eukaryota; kingdom Metazoa; phylum Arthropoda; class Insecta; order Hymenoptera; family Halictidae; genus Lasioglossum; species Lasioglossum lativentre. The sequence goes on along the minus strand of OU744364.1, from coordinate 18,695,420 downwards.
CTGTTTCTCATCGTTCGCTGTTTTTCTCCCGTTTTGCTCCTCTCTTCTATCTGTGTCTATCTACCCACGAGCGCTCAGGTGAAACACGACCGTTCGGTCGGCCCGATCTAATTAGAGGGACGACATCCTTTCATCGTCCGTCGTTCGCGGGTCACAACCAACGAGTCAGACCGTTCAGGAGAGAAAGAGACAAGAGGGAAAGAGAGAAAGCCAACGTTGCGTGGGAGCAACCTCGTGAAGACGATCTAACGTCGAGACGAGAACAACTTCCGGCTTGTACTGACGTGGGTGAAGTGTCGCCGAATGGTAGCCAGCCTGAGCGATCGTCAGCATGGTCGTCCGCCGATGGTCGACCCCGATCGACGTGTTGCTTTAACAACTATCCCCATGGTTGGAACAATTCAAAAAATTCCACAGAAATCGTTGCTTCGACTGCGGTTGCATTATGCGTTCACAGAATTTTCTGTTTTGTTTTTACCGTATCTTTCAGACAGCTAAATTAGATTTTCTGATTTTGACAACTTCGGGGATCTGCGGATGCTTATGCAAATTAACCCTTTGCACTCGGAGCTACTTTAACTCAAAAACGAAAGATTTTTCCATTCTAGAATATTTCCATTCTGTACAATTTTTTAAAATTTTTTGCATATAAAACTCATACAATATCTCGTGTAATATGTAAATGTCTACTAGTTTATTAAATACGAACAAAAATAATAATGTGTACAATATTTTTAAGAATGGCATATCAGTTTTTAGTGGTGCCTCAGAGTCGCCATCCAAGTGCCAAGGGCTAAAAATAGTTCGCATCAATTACAATGAACAGCAGCCACAGAGAAATTTCTCATTCTTAACATAAATGCATAAAATAGTCTAATCATCAGATTTCCGATTTTTTTTCATTTATAGCGTTCGTATGTACGAGATGCAATGAAATACGCAGTTTATGATTCGAAGCAATTTTCACGTTATTGAATTTGTTTGTACGCAATACATTGTTGGGAAAACTCCGAATCGGAGCTCCTGGGTTCCACAATGAGAAATAGCTCCGAGCGCAGAGAAATCCATTAGAGAGGAATTAAAATCCATTAAAAGTTCAATTTATATAAGAATACGCGTTCTATTTGTAGTTTCTAATTAGAATATCTGTTTGCAATTACTCTCGGAGACGTCAACTCTATCATTTCTCATACCCACAATCACTTAGCGATTGAAGTGATGAATAAATTAGGTCGCGGCTTTTAGATCGGTGCAGTTTACTCTGCTTCGTCCGGATTATTAAGAAAATGTTTCTCGTGGAATTATTAACAGAAAGCATCTAACGAAACATTCGAATTCTTGTCATCTAGAAATTAATGCAATTCTTTGCGTTATAGTTACTTCCGTTTGTTAATTCAACGGGTATTTCAACATTTAGAAAATTAAAAGTTGAAATTAGCGGTAATATTATTACTATTCAGAGGCATAGTGCAAATTACGTAGCCGCGCAACGGGGGTAAAAACGGTTAACATTGCCAAAACCTAGAATCAGCGAAAAACTTTGGTAGTTCCCTGATACTTTATGGCGCCCTTTCCTCGTAGCATTACTTTTATCTTACCATTTAATTCAGCCCATAAGATTCCAAGGGGAAGAGTAAACCGTGGAATCTGGGATTTAGGGTACAATAAAAGTAGTCTTAATTATTCGAATAACGTAGAAAATACGAGCGTCAGCGTATACACGGTGTCCCATTTGAGGTTTCTTTATTATTATTTGCCAAACTATAACTCGTTGTAAAAAATATTTCAAATAAAACTTACTTCGTTTTGGTGGCTACACTTTATGGTGGTCACAAACCGTTTCTAGGTGGACGTGCTTCCGTCTGACTAAGCTAAATTTTGAACCGCACAAAATGACCTTGAATGACCTTCCAAGACGAAAGTGTTATAGGTCAGTGAATTCGCCACGAGATAGGCTGCAGGCTTATCTAAAGAAAAACATACAGTTCCGTATAAAAAGAAAAATAATGGTCACCTTGAAATCTCGGAAGCACGTCCACCTAGATAAGATTTGTGACCACCATAAAAAGTGTCACTCCCGAAACAGAGTAAGCTTTATTTGAAATATTTTTTCCAACGAGCTATAATTTGGGAGACAATTACGCGCGGAACGTGAAATGGGACACCCTGTATACGAAGTGACGTGAACAATGGTAAAAAGAAAAAGAGGAACGGAAAAGAAAAGAAGAGAAACGAAATAGCCTATTCTGCAGCCACGAGTGTTTGAATATGTAATTCAGCCGACGAAAGACGTCGGCGTGGGTAATGGAGAACGGCCCTTAAAACGAGCCATTTGCTTTTTGTTCGCAGGGATGCCGGTTGACTGAAGATGGCCTCGCCGACACTCTCGCTGGAATCGCGTGCGAATTCCATCGGGTCCTTGGCCTCGCTGTCCCCGATTACAGTGAGCGGCAGTTCCCCGCCTGCGAGCGACTCGGCGATCTGCGACGTCGACAGCTGCGATCTCTGCCTCGACTCGCAGAAACCTGGGGAGGCGCCCTGCCCGCGGTGCCGATTAGGAGGCGCCGGCGGCGTTCGCTGCACCGGCTGCAAATCGACTGAATCCGACGCGGTAGCCCGTTGCTTTGATTGTGCGAATTTCCTCTGTCCGAACTGCGTGATGGCGCACCAGTTCATGCACTGCTTCGAGGGACACCGGGTCCTGAACCTGGGCGACTCTAAGGTGGAGACGGTGAGCAACCCGGCGAGCACCGAGCTCCCGAAAAACAACCTGGTGATCAACGGCGGGAACGGGAACGGCGAGAAGGTGCCCTACTGTCCGCGACACAAGCAGGAACTGCTCAAGTATTTCTGCCGCAGCTGCACCGTGCTGGTCTGCAAGGAGTGCACCATCACCGACCATCCGGCCCCGTTGCACGACTGCGCGCACATCTCCGAAGTCGGCACCCAACAGCTCGAAGCGATGGCAAGGATGGTCCAAGAGTGCAGGGCCAAAGCTGCGGACGTGAGAGGTGCGGTGAAGGCAGCCGACCACGGAGCGGCACGGTTGCAAGTGCAGTACCATAAGGCACAGAACGAGATCAACGACACCTTCCAATTCTACAGATCGATGCTCGAGGAGCGCAAAGGCGAGCTACTAAAGGAGCTCGAGTCGGTCTTCTCCACGAAACAGATCTCCCTTGGCGTCCTCACGCAGAAAGCCAACGATATGGCCGAAAAGATACTCCAGACCTGCGATTTCGTCGAACGAGTGACCAAGTGCACCACCGTAACCGAAGTGCTGATGGTCAAGAAGTACCTGGACTCGAAGTTTCAGCAGTTCCTCAACTACACGCCGGACATCGGCAGCCAAACCGTCGACCTCGAGTTCGTCAGCAACTATCAAGCGATTCAGGTGGGCGTGCGGAACACGTTCGGCTACGTGCGAAGCAACAACGAGAGCAACGCCGGACCGATCGGCAAACAACCGCCTATCGCTCGACCAACGGCGCTGTCCAACAACGGCAACAACGGGAGCAACTCCAGCAACGGACCCAGCAGCGCTGGGTCTTTGGGCGGTCTTTTATTGGACCGGCCTTACAGCAACGGCCTGATACCCGCTACCTCAACCTGCGCCTCCTCCACCTCGCCGTCGTCGTTCGACACCAACAGCAGCGTGATCACGAAACGCTTCAGCTCGGCCAACAGCCTGGGACCGTTCTCCACGGCGATCAGCGACTTGAACTTGAACGGCATCAACGCGAACCCCTACGAGAAGTGGAGCAACGGGGGCAGCGACGCCTACCCGGTGGTTACCACGAACGATCACTTTTCCATGCCGACGTCGGCAGCAGCCGCGGCGAACGCGGCATCCGGTGATTCGGTGCTGGATCTGACCTCGAAGCTGATGTCTGCGGCCGCGATATTCCCCCCGAAGTCGCAGATCAAACGTCAGAAGATGATCTACCATTGCAAGTTCGGCGAGTTTGGCGTGATGGAGGGCCAGTTCACCGAGCCGTCCGGTGTCGCTGTGAACGCGCAGAACGACATCATCGTCGCGGACACGAACAACCACCGTATCCAGATCTTCGACAAGGAGGGCAGGTTCAAGTTCCAGTTCGGAGAGTGCGGCAAACGGGACGGTCAGCTGCTCTATCCGAACCGTGTCGCCGTGGTGAAGACCTCCGGCGACATAATCGTGACCGAACGATCGCCGACACACCAAATACAGATCTACAATCAGTACGGTCAGTTCGTGCGCAAGTTCGGCGCGAACATACTGCAGCATCCGCGCGGCGTCACTGTCGACTCGAAGGGACGGATCGTGGTCGTCGAGTGCAAAGTGATGCGCGTGATCATTTTCGACCAGGCCGGCAACGTGCTGCAGAAGTTCGGCTGCTCGAAGCATCTCGAGTTCCCGAACGGCGTGGTCGTGAACGACAAGCAGGAAATCTTCATCAGCGACAACCGCGCCCACTGCGTGAAGGTGTTCAACTACGACGGCGCGTACCTGAGGCAGATCGGCGGCGAGGGGATCACGAACTATCCGATCGGGGTAGGGATTAACGCCATCGGCGAGATACTGATTGCAGACAATCACAACAACTTCAACCTGACGATTTTCACCCAAGACGGCCAGCTGGTCTCCGCGTTGGAGAGCAAGGTGAAACACGCTCAATGCTTCGATGTCGCATTAATGGACGACGGATCGGTCGTGTTGGCCAGCAAGGATTACCGGCTCTACATTTATCGTTACGTACAAGTACCACCGATCGGCATGTAGACCAGCGACACACAGCGACGCCGGCAATGATCGTCGACCGTCGTTCTCATCGTTGTCGTTGTTTCTTTTGCCGGGATTGTTTTCAACGTTGGCCGAACGGCCAGGATCTCATCGATCTTTTTTTACTTACACTTGCCTATCTTCTTCTTCGTCCACCTACTACCACTGCTCGTGCTCACTTCGCCTATCCACCTTCGCCCGCTCGACCCACCTCACTCCCGTTTACGAGACGCCGATTACGAGAAGCCAAAGGCAAGCGCACGCGAGCGAACCATATGCTAATCGAGTTGTCGAAATTCAAGGTGACAGGCCTTGCCTTACACGAGTATACGCAAGCGGGCTTGCAGCAAGCGTTGAATGCACGCGACGTAGACCTGAGAGTATCAGAATGAGTGTGACAGCGAGAAAAAGAGAAAGATTGTCTGTGCGTATATGTGTGTGTGTGTGTGTGAGAGAGAGAGGGAGAATGAGAGAATGAGAGACATAAAGAGAGGAAGAGAATGGAAGAAACCCGTCGATTCTGTGGAGACAGAGGAACACGCTTCTTCGAGCGTCTTCTTCTCTGTCGAGAGAGTCTACTCGCGCGCGTTCGCGCGTGCTACGCGTCCGCCATCGAGAACGGACCTTGAAAAATCTCCTCTAAGACCAGCAGTTCCTGTTCCGATCACCGTTTCGAATCGACGGAATGGCAAACAGGAATGCGACGGATCCGGATGTACCCGATGCTGAGAGGCGCTCGCGTGGCTTGCACGCATACGATGCTCTTCGAGGCGCATACGCGCACGCGTGCGAAACGCTCGTACAAAAAACACGAGATACAAGGAACTCGGAATAATAAAGATAAAAAAGAAACAAACGAAATGAAACGGAATAAGAAAAAAAAAACAAAACCGCCTGGCGACTTCGGAGCGCCCACTTTGTTGCGTGCGCGTCACGTTTCACGCGCGCACGCGCCAACACGAAAAGACACACGAGACGTGTAAGCGCATATACGCGGAAAACTTACTTGTTAATGTTGTTATAACTGAAAATACTGTTGTTGTTGTTTAGTTGTAGAGCTCGCCGCCGCTAGTCACTGTAACCCTGTCTCCCCCGGCCTACCTTATCTTACCCCCAGCAAAACAACCCTTTTCGCCTATTCATTTTCCTTTCATTAATCTCGAACCCCCCCACCAATCCTTTCCCAGGCCTGTTTCTCCTTTTTCGCCCAATCCTCTCGATCGAAAACCGCGAGGAACGTTTTGTTCTCCGAGACACGCTGTCGAACGTATCACGTTTTCGCACGCATCTCTTCTGGGTTGTGCAAAAGACGATCACACACGTTAACCCGTCCGTATCCAACGCGATTCTTCCGATTTGGTTATCATGGGGCTTCAAACTCGAAATCGACGATCATGCTCGACGAGAGACGAGCTCGACGAGGTTGTCCAAACAAAAAAGTAACACTAGGCGGAAGAATCTCCGCAGCCGCGAGGGCTCGTCTTCGTCGCGTTCTATCTATTCTATCGCTCGCTCTTTCTCTTCCTCTACGTCTGTTTTTCCCGTGCGCGCGCGAAAACAGCGCGAAAGCAAGACGAAAGCAGCGCGCAGTTTTCTCGATCGACATCTACACCGTCGGTATCAGCCGCGAATCGAACGGTTGCCATCGCGGACCTCTAAGTCCCGGAGGTCGGACACGATCTTGCGATCGAAAGGGACGAGGGCTGCGATCGACGTCCGGTACCCTTCTTTTTACCTTAGCACGTCGTTTCCTCCTCCCTTCGTTAGGTGGTTAAGCAAACAATCTTTTAGTAATCCCATTTTTTAGTTGATCCTATTTAGAGTTTTGCTATTTTCGTTTCCTCGTTTTCCGCGAGAACCAACGACAACTCCGACCCGCGCCAACACGCGTTTAACATTATACGATAACGACGACGGTCCACCACCGTCTTCGTCTACTTCGATCCTACCGATACCTTTCCTTCTTCGTTCGTTTCTCCTTGTTTTACTCACACGTGCTCTGTTCTCCGTTTTTTCTTTTTTTTGTTTGACTTCACTGCGCACAATTGGTTTCGTTCCATTGACGATCGGCAGCGCGGGAATGATCTGTCGTGAAGGAGATACCAGAGCTTGGAGAGAGAATCTGCGCGAGAAGAATTAGTCGAGGAATATGAGAAGCCGACCGATCCTCGCAGGACGACCGGTGCAAGTGCTCGATCGACTGCCGATTTTTTAAAAGATCAAGGCCAATAACCACGCGAGAATCCTCGTCACGGTAAACTCAGTCGAAAGGACGCGGGTCCCCGAATAGTCCGCCATTTTGTTCCTTAGTCCTTTTCCCCCCGATTCTTCTCTCGATCCGAACTATACTTTTAATCGTAGTGGTGTTAACGTAGTGAGTAGTCGTAGTGAGTTTTTTTTCTCTTTTTCTTCTTCCTCCCGTTTTGTTCTTCTTTTTAGTAACGACGTAGGGAATTGTTTATTTACTCTGTCAGTTTGCTTCTTGCTCGATCTTTCCTTTTCCACGCCGTTTTCGTTGCGCTCTACCGCTCGGGTCTTTCTCGATCCCGTTCAACAACAGACGCTCCCATATATGTGTGTGTAAACGATCAAACATCTCGATCGTCATCCAATCACCACAACACGAATCACCGCCATTACCATCAGCCGCTCTCCCGCTCCAAAACGAAACGAAAAAAATACACGCAAAACAATGACCTTCTCCCTTTTCGTATGACCAGTAAAGAAACTGATTTTTGCGCTAGTGTTCTTTTGACTTTGAATTATACATATAGTATTAATATATTTTGTTGGATGAGTCGACGATGACATGAGCCTGATCGGGGCTCTATGACGCGACCTCATGCATGTTTACTATTACAATATTATTTTTTATTATTATTATTATCATTATTATTATTATTATTATTATTATTAATATTATTGTATGTATGTATGTATGTATTATTATTGTATTATTATGGTTTTTTTATTTTTATCTATTCATTATTTAAATGCCTCGCTCTGCCAGGAGGCGCCGGAACAGTGTTGACGAATTTTTCAAAGCATATCTCCGATGGAACGATGTCGAAACGATTTTTTTTCACGCGACGCGTCGTTTGGTACGCGACAAGGCTAGCTGGCGCGTCAAGTTGCTCGAGGTCGGACAGGCGACAGCCACGAATACCGAGGATCCCCTGCCGTTCGATATATACCACGAAAAAGGAACGGAATAAAAAAGAACTAGGAATCACGAGAGAAATCTCTTTTGCTACCGGAGTCATGTTCGCGAAATTCCAATCGCGCCGCCCGGAAGTTCTGGAAAGCCTTGTCAGGCGGTCCAGAATTTTCGGGTCGCGTTCGAAAAATAGAAACGATCATGCGAATCGGTGATCGTCGAATCGACAGTTTCCCCGGCAATTTTACGGATCTCCGTTGACATACGCTACCGGCTCTCGATTTTGTTTCTCCTAGAACGGACCACGCGCGACACACACGCACGCTTTTGTTGATTTTAATGATTCTGAAACTGAGCCAGCTACTTTCCTTCTCGACGGGACCGCCGTCGATCGGACGGTTTACACGAGATTATAGTAATACGGAGGGTCGGGGGGGAAAGTGTGGCGAAATTGCATTTATCGCTGACGATTACGAGAGGACGATCGACTTTGAAGTTCATTGTTACAAAAAGACTTGCAAACGCGTAGAATTGTAATTATTATGATAAATATTGTGGAGTAATTGTTAGTCGTATATATTGTTTGCGCTGTGAAATAATGTTTAGTGTTGTAGAGGCTTTGAACTTCGGGAATCGTAAAAAGTAAGTGAGCGTGGCCCATCGATCGTCGCGCGAGAGAAAGAGAGAGAGAAAGTTAGACAGAGAAAGAGAAAGACGGAAATCGAGGATCCTCGGAAATTCGTCGCCGCCATTCTGTCGCTGTCGTTCGGGACTCGAGGTTTCTTGCTTATACTACTTACCTTCTCCGTTTTACCAGCACTTTGACGCTCCGCATGCGCGCGATCGTTAGTCAATCAACTTCCCCCAGCTGATCCGTGCGTCGTGTCGATCTCCCGCTCGTTATTCGCCCGGAACCACGAGACTGTCGAACAAACGCGTCTCCTTCGTTCCTCCCCGGAAACTTTCAGACATCGCGGATAGTGGAACTGACCAGTTCCACTCGCCCCTTTGAACGCTTTCGGAAAGAAACCCGAAGGACACGCATCGGTTCGATCATTTCCGCCGTACGTTCGGCAACGCTCGACGCGATCTCGTGGCGCGAGAGGAGATCGCAGCATGTTTGCAGTATTCTAGCCAGTTTCCAAGCGGCGATTCTGCTCGCCGGGCGAATAACAGCGACAAAATGTCGGTGTATTTCTTGTCGGAGGAATATACAAGTGGAACAAAAAAAAAAAAAGGAAAAAATGGAAGAGGAAAGGGACCGCGGGTTAATCGAACGCGTTCGAAAGTTCGCGACGTTTCCCGATACTTTTTAGTTCCTCTAGAAAAAGTTTTTTCTCCCCCCACTCTCGTCGGATATCCAATTAAGTTGTAGATCACCGACGCTGTTCTCCACCGTGTGCACCGTCGAGCAAGCTACCGTCTCTCCTTTTTTCTCTGCTCTTCCGCGACAAATTCGAAGCGTTTGTATTCCATTTTCGAGATCGCATCACGTCGTGTCTGTCCATTAGTATTTAAATCGCGTATGCCTGTGTTGATTCTGTAGTTATTATTAATGATTACTCGTATATATATATACATTATTATCATTACTATTAATTATTAGTTATTGTATTAATATTATTACGTTTATTACTCGGAAAACCGAAGACAAAACAAAAATCGAAAATCGGGCGAAGCCAGAATCCCGCGATCGGCCCACCTTGCCAGCTAGCCGCCACTACCATGTATCTAATACTTCATTTTTTTCATTTCTCCTTTCGCGTTTTTTTTTTACATTTTCCAACGCCGCCGCCTCAAGCTCGCGCGCGCGAGCGAGCGAGCGAACGCGGCCCACGAACAAACTCAAAAAGGAAAAGAACGAAATAGTTAGAAGACAGCGCCTACTTTTTTTGATATGCATTAGTCCCAAAGTAAGAAACGATATGTGTACATGTGTGTGTGCGTGTGTGTGTCGCTGTGCGTTCACTGTATGCGCGCAAAGCAAGCAAGCAAGCACAAGAATGAAACGAACATTGCGACTCTCTCTCCTTTTTTTTGTACTGGTTTGTTATGTTATTATTTTTAGACGATACAACCCGATTGTTCTTAATTTAAATGTAAATCGTATTTTTGTTTGTTTTTTAGTTATTTTTTGTTGTAAAATGCTTTTTAATAATATTTTCAGTTCACATTACACGACATCGGTTGGTTTTGGTCTCACTTTATTTTTTTTTTCTTCACGTACACTCTCGTACACTACGCCCACGCCATGTTCTCCTTCCACCGCGTGTCCTCAAACGAACCGCCATCTTTTTTTTTCCCTCCTGTTGGTTCTGGAGTTCGTTTCACACCGTGGAAAATTCGAGGAGCTCTCGGAACACCGTTTTCCCACGCGCGAATTTTCGTCGAGCTGCAAGTACAAACGAATATATTTTCGTCGTTCAAGAATCGCCATCTTTTAACGTTTCCTGCGAGCTATTTTCACACGGGTACCTACGCGCTGATCATTGAAAATGCAAATTGTTTTTCATTTGTCCAGTTTTGTGCAGCAATTCTTCCGGGTAATTGCGACGTCAACTAGCTGCGATAGAACGCACGAAGAGTACTCGACTCGGCGCGTTTAATTCTAGTCAAATACTTGTTCAAACACCGTTGTTAACGCATCGTGAAGTATACGAACTGACGTGAGATTTATTTTTTTAACTCTCTTAGATCGATCGTTTCCCGATAAGTTTGTTATCTATGAAATTTTATTAAATTCCGTTCGAAAAATCGTGTCGTTCAAGTTACTCGATATTCATTTATATTAATTCGAAATATTGCGATATTTAGTTTACTTTTTCTGTTTGCAATTTGGTTGCATTTATCCACTTCCTCGTCCAGACTGGATCGAATACGATCGCCAAACATTCCTCGATCCCAAACCAAACATTCCAATTTAGCGTTAGATATTGCTGTGTTCTTTTTTTATTATTTTTGTGGTGTGCAAAATGATCGACTCGTTCTCTTTACAGAAACTTTGCGTAAATGATCGATACACTTTCAATATGCTACCATTACAGATTTTATGCACTTCTGAGAAGAATCAATGCAAAGCAGTAGAAATTGAAAAAGAATTTAAGAAAAAAAAACGACTTTCTTGCTGAAGATTTCTAAAAGTGTGTCGATCATTTTTGCGTGTATTCGTATTCAGAAATTATGGAATGCAAAGGTATTTGCTCGATATTTTTGCACGCCACTTGAGCTTGGTAATCAATAATAGCTAGACTGCGGATATTTATGCAAGTTTACTCTTTCTCGTTATAATCTAGAACAACAAAAACGTGACAGACGTATAGTCTCTCTGGCAGCGATATTGCTGTGACAACATTGCACCAAATCGCGAGCACAAGAAAAGATCATATTAATCGCTAAGTACATTCCATCAGAACTTTTATTCTGCCATCGTTGTTCCACAATTTTACCTCTATGTTACGCACAAAACGAGCACCGAAAGAATTAAGGTACACTAAGGAACAAGATAAAACATCGTCATTTACCATTAACATTTTTGTTTTACCACATTGTGCACGCTACAGTCTGTCGCACAAGCCTAAGAATCCGTAGTCTAGCAATAGCTATAAGCCTGCTGTTTGAAGTGTCTTTCGAAGTACAGTAAAACCTCGGTTGTCGAACATCGTTCCTGAAGCTATCCTCTTATAGGAATCAGTGTAAAATGGATCAATCCGTTTCTGAACCCCAGATGGTTACTTATTTAAGTCAGAATTCTTTATCGATCTCGTCGATTTAATTAAAGTGGGCGGTGAAATAATTAAATCCACAGTGCGGGAAACACATTTATCTTCAACGACGTCTACGATAATTGCCAAATGTATATTTTCAATTGTAAATGGGAATACTTCTCAAAAGCTAGAGTTCTATTGAAAAATTTTATTGGCATTCTCAGTAACTTGGTCTGCATTTACTTTGGCCATTTTCTAGCAGTCTCATACTCTAATCGGATTTGAATAATTCTAACAAATAAAACTTTTCGGACTGGTCATAGGGCTAGGAAAGGTTAACTTGAAAACGCGTCAATTTGTGCAAGTGGCCCACGTTGATCGCCCATTGTAGGTTCCCGAAGGCATTTCGGATTTTCGACAACCGAGATTTTACAAGTATCTAGTCCAGTTGTTAGTGTCCTACTTTCCCTGACTGTTCCCTGCGTGTTGGGGCGAAACGCACCCAAGCCCCATCGAATCAGCATCGCCGTGGAAGCAGCGATTGTCGGGAGTGGTGAATCGCGAGGAGGCGTTTGCGGACGAGATCGAAAGCGTCGAAGAGCACCGTGACCGTGAGAATAAACGAGGGGATCGATGCTCGCCGCAATAGTTGAAACCTTCCGGGACTTGAAACGGATGGAGCTCTCTCACAGTCCGCCTCGCTTCACGCTTGGTTACCGTTGCTCGGACCCTCTCGAGGGAGGAAGGACCTGGCTCTCATCGCGATCGAGCCACTGAACTGGCAACACGATTCCGTGATGCAACTGGGACCCCTCGAACCCGCAACCAAAATATCGCGGAACCGAGTTCTCCTCTTAACTGCACGCGACCAGCCCCAGAGCATCACTTTTGAGTAGTGATGGGCATGATACAAGTCTTTCTCACGATCTTCAAACAATTCGATACTTAAGTACTTGTTTCGGTGTTTCGATATGTATCAAAAGATAAGGAACTTGAAGTCGATCTGTGATACCAGTACGTGCCGAAATGATACCAAGTAGTATTGGTATTGCGTCTTGGATGAAATTTGTATCGTTACATTCGGAATTCACGTCTTCACCGTTTTGAACGTACCAACATAATATTTTCATTCTATCTTCCTTTCTCAGGCTTGATATTAGTAAACATAACATTTCATTGTACAGGGTGTCCCGAATTTAAATGGCAAAACTTGAGGAGCGTGTAGGGGACCGAAAAACTAAGACAGAAAGTCTTTTAGAAAATCGCAAAAAAAGAAACAAAACAAGTTTTCATTTTTGTACTTATTTATTTACATTTTATTTACGTTATCATCTATTTAATGTAGATATTGTTCAAAATGTTGCCCTCTTGCAGCAATGCAAGCATTACATCTAGCACTGACTTGATATATTGTAGCTAAACATTGTTCTGGTGATATTTGGTGCACTGCCTCTATGATTCGGTCTATTAATTGCTCTCCTGAAGCTATTCACTCCAAAATATCTGAGTAACTGACTAAAGACTGATTAAGGAATCATAGAAGAAAGCATGAATGTAAACAAACGAAAGAATGTAAAGGGTAACATCAAGTGTTTACATATCTCACTGTCATAACTCACACAACAATGTCAAAACAATCACAAATACAAGTGTATACAACAACTCAAGAGAGCAACTGACAACGAGATATTGAATTTTTGCGATTTTCTCCAAAACGAAGCAGAAACGAGCAAATCTCTAAAAGACTTTTTGTCTTAGTGTTCCCCTACACGCTCCTGAAGTTTTGCCATTTAAATTCGGGACACCCTGTATACTTGTCATTCTGTCGACTCGACCCCACAGGATTGTGATGGTATCGATAACAAAATCATCCAAGATGTACTTATAAAGAATCGAGGCTTCTGAGAAATTATCATTAGGGATCGATACTTTTTGATACCCAGAGAATCATACATGCTTACGATACCATCATTCTTTGTCACAAGGAATCGATACCGCTTGAACATGCTCAAGGCCCATCACTACTTTGGAGAACATCCGACAAATTCACCGATATTCACTGCGATCGAACTTGATCGATTCTAATCGACTGGCCGCTTTTGTTAACCCTTTCGCTGCGATCCACGTATAAACGACGGTTTCAAATTCCATCGATTATTCCATAATTTTTCTAACCGGTCCACGGTCGCTTCAACGTTAAGACGACGATCCAAGCGGAACCATCAAAAAGCTGCAAATCCTGGAAATGATAACCCTTAGCGACCCAGGTCTGCTCGAGTGACACCAATTAGGCGACCAGTCTCGAAAAGAGTTACAACCTCGGTCGTCGCCTTATCGCGAAGAGGACGATCCAAATCTTATTTTCGGAAAAAGATAAGAATTTGTCGATTTTGTACAAGCATCTGCGATTTTCAACCGTTGTTGGAATCAGTAAGTAATTGTCTGTATTCAAGTTTAACATTTCACTGAATTGTTGTAGAATATTTTCTTCCTAATGGATCTAGTGATCTTGTTTAGGGAGCGGTTTTCAGCGAAATGGTTAAGGGTCGATCGAGGCGGATGTCACTCCGGGATAAAGGTCGAGGGTCGTTATTTTCCAAGCGAGAAGTTCAAACGAACAAAATGGCGAAGGGAAAACGAAGGGTCGAAGACGAGGAGCGATTCGCGCGATTCTTCGAGATGCTCGGCGGTGTCGATTGCCGGTAAATTAATCATCACGAGAGAGAGAGAGAGAGAGAGAGAGAGAGAGAGAGAGAGAGAGAGAGAGAGAGAGAGAGAGACACCCCCAGAGGGCGAGAGAGCAGAAAAAAGGAAACGTGTTTTTAGAAACCTATAGCGGATTATAGATGTCGCATAATATATTTTTGTACGTTCGCAGTGTGCGTATTTGTGGCGAATGCGTCGAGCACCGTCGAAGATCGGCGACGGAAGAACAGAAAAGGAGAAAGAGAGAGAGAGAGAGAAAGAGCGAGATAGAAAGAAGGTAATATGGGTGGGTGGTTAAGTGGCAGATGGGAAGAAACGACGGTTTCCTCTTCCGGTTTGTTAGAGGTGCGAACGTGATACGGTTCGGGGCGATTCCTCGCGATCAGGTCCGACTAACTAAGGCTAACACAAAGGAACCGACATAACGGCGTACGACAATTCACTCGAGACGATATTAGCGGCGCGCGACGACTCTGTGTGTAATCAAGAGAGAAAACAATGAAAACAAAAAGTTAAACTCTCCCCGGGCCCAACTAATGTTACTTTATGAGATGAAGAAGAAAAAAAAAGAAGATGAATCGAAAAACAGAGAGAGACGACTAAAGTGAGATGACGCGAAAGAGACGCGTGCGAGCGAGCGAGAGAATCCTGGAGAAAAAGTGAACGAAAGTGTGAGAAATTGATCGCGCGTGTGTATGTGCTTGATTGTACTATGCGTGTCTGTATGTGCACGAAAACATCGTGCATGCGTTCAACGGGCGTGGGTCAGTGAGAATGTCAAAGAAAGCCAGGTAGTACGATTGAGAGCACTATTTTTAACTCGGAACAAAAGTAATTACTCCAGATATTGTTGCATGCCTAGTTATCGTATTATAGTCGTTGAAGAAAGCAAAACGACGTTTTAAACACTGGTGAAATAATACACGATTGTAACGAACTAACGATTTAAAGGAAACGCAGAAACCGACGATCGACCGACGACGTTTCGGTCGGTCGTCTCTTAGACCGTAAGGGGTATACACGTATTGATTATTATTGTACACGTATATCATTACGACTATTAATTATTATTATTATTATTCCCATGATTGAAATTACTACGCCGCTGTGTGAAGCACGCGAGTATCGATCGGCGGAAAATGAAAATGACGAGGAAAGTATATGCCGCGAGATATACGAGGAGAGCAAGGTTGAACGGAGAGTTCGAGTATCGGAAATACCAGTCCAATTGTTTTGTTTTTCTACGGGACGCTTTGAAAAATGTATCTACGGTTATGACAGTCGTCGAGATCGGGCCTCGTCGTCGGAAACGACGGCCAGCACCGGAAGTATCGAGGTGCGAAAAACTATATCAAATTTGCCAATTTCTTCGCGAAGATTCTCGCCGACGCGACGCGACGCGGGGACAATATGGCCGACCATGAACCGCGAGCTTCGTCGGCTACCGTTTCTGTCTATCGTCTTTCGATTTCATCTTCCTTCGCCCGAAAGGAAAGCGTCGAAGATCGCGCGCGCGCGGCAACCTTGGGGACGGGCATCGAGCTTAAAACGGTTTGGCGAAACCGACCACTGACAAATCGCGAATCCTTCGGGATCCTCCTCGACGGGATCCTGACGGGACTACTCGCGAACGTTCGCGGGATCCCTCGCGATTCGATTTTTAGAAACCGTCGTTGGTGCGAGGCAATAAAACCACGAGCACGAACCTGGACCAAAAGACAAACCTTGTTACACACTTTTCAATAATCGCTTTCGATCGAGACGTAGCTACGGTAAGGACTCTTATACTGCTACGATTAACCGACGGCGAAACGGCAAATGCTCGCGCAATCTTCGGGAATGGAATAGTCCTCTTCCTGATTCGCCAACGCCGGTCATTGGTCGAACAGAAAGACACTAAAAAAGAACATACAGACAGACAGACAGACACACACACACATACATACACACACACTCGTCGAGGGACGCGCGTCCTCTGTTCGCTTTCTAGAATAGAAACACGCTTTCCGGGACCGTTTAACGAGAACGTCTCGTTACCCTCTTATTTTCGACGACTGCTAACTGTCATTTTACTACATCAGGAACATGGTCCTCGATTCTGTGAGAATCGGCGCCCACGATTTTGAAACTTTGAAGGAAATATTTTTTAATATCTAGATTATCAAACGAACAAACAAACAAACAAACAAAAAAAAATGAACTAAAGTATCGAGCTAGAAAATTATTCTTGTATTTTCGTGACTACGTAGAGTGTACTGAAAAACTCCTCTCTGCATTCTTCGTGTCGTTTCGTGTGTACAATTTATCCCTTGCAGAACACGATCGCCGTGAAAACGATACCGGGAGAGAGAGAGAGAGAGAAAGAGAGAGAGGCACGTCAGTAGCCGTGTGTGGCAGCAGCTATCGAACAGCTGTTCCACCGGGTGAAAGGACTCTAAGGACGTGGGATCCGCGGGAAACGGAGAGGAGCACACGGTGAGGATCTATAGAAAGGTTTGGCCGAGGAGATCGAGAACGTCCGACCAAACGAGGTCCTCCAGTGGAAACTGACAAATCAAAGTAAACCGTCGACGGGGGCAGTCCTCGTCGGCGACGTTGTTTCTTTTGCAATCAAACGTTTTGTATCGGGAACGCTCGAGACTGGCAGATGGACGAATAAACGGCTCGATCGCTGTCCCCCGTCTTCGCGGGTAAACTCTCTCTCGATGCCGGGTTTTCGGTGAAATCGAGGAGATCGGCTCTCGGTTCCCCGCAATGTCCCCCAATGTCCCCCAGTTGACATTGTCGGGAACATCTGGGCGTCGTTGTCTCACGAAGGTCGAACAAGGTCCGCTTTGTTTCCAGTTCGCGGGAAGAGCGGCAAGCGCAGACTCGCTCGCGAAAGAGAGCAAAACGAGGAAAGAGGAAACGGCGGGACGCATCGATCGCCGTGTCCACGATTCATTTCTTCGCTCACAGTCCTTTCTCGTTACGATGAACACCGGAAGACTGGAATGGGGATGTATGCGGCTGTGCACATCGTACGTGTACGTACCGTGGCTCGCGAAATTTATCGAACGTCGTTGAAGCTCTCGGCAATTAAATTATACGTGTCAAATTTGAGATTCGAATGTAACGTTGTACCTGCACTGATACCTTAAACATTCGAATCGGTGCACCGGCATTGTTCCCGGAGGGTCACCGCATTTACTTGGGCCTCTTTTGGCTTTAATTATGATGTTAACTCGTATGTCAATAACCCAGGTACCCTCTTTCAATCTCATTTCAAAATTTCTTTGATGTTTTTGGGGTGACCAACAGCAATGTTATCGTAGATTTTCATGTTCTCGAGTGGTCAGAGATTAAGGTACATTTAGGGCAGAAAAATATGTGTTGAAACTATGAAGTGATTTAATTTTAGACTTTATAAATATCAGAAATAGAAATAAATTAATAATTTACATTTCATTAATTTCTTTGAACATTGTATAAATTTTGGTTATCGATATAAGGGTTAGACTGGTTGCTACACAATTGTAATTTGAAGGTCAACCACCGCAAGAGGTTCAGTAGGTACACCTTTCCAACAAAGATTTACTTTAAATTTGGTATATGCTGATCTAAATTTGCTATCTTTCAGCAATTGTACCATTGTTTCCAGAACTCGGGTCTAACAAACGTATTTTAATTGTTGAAAATTCCAGCGACTGTTAGAATATTTTTGCGAGCCATAACACGTATTTATAAGTATTGTGTGTACATAGACGCGTACGTGTAAATATATTTGTGTGTGTCGAGGAGGAAGGGTGAACGAAGGGCGAACTAGGTTATCCGTAGAATCCGTTGATTATACAGCCATATAGTTACGGTGTGTGTCGTTAAAGTTAAGGTACATTTCATAGGATTAGATGTCGTTCGTTTTTAAGGTTTAGCTTTACGGGGTTGGGCGCGAGCGTCGCGGGTTGCGTTACGATAAAAGGTTTGGTGAAGGGCCCGTGGTTGAGGACGAGGTTTTCAGAATCGCGAACGGGACAGGCGTTATTTATGCTGTACGGTGTAGGGATAAAGAAGGAAGAACGAACCGCAAGTTTCCAGTATTCTACGATGTTTGTAAACGTAAACGTGATTGTATCCGTTTTTTCCCCCCTCCTCCCTGAATGACTCTTATTTTTTGATCGGGACGCCCAGAGAGAAAGAGAGAGAGAGAGAGAGAGAGAGAGAGAGAGAGAGAGAGAGAGAGAGAGAGAGAGAGAGAGAGAGAGAGAGAAAGAGAGAGAAAGAGTTGTGAGTTTTTTCTTGGTGATCGAGTCGTTGGTGTAGATTTATCTATTGATTAAGGACGTTCGAGGAATGAACGATTGAAAGTATGGTTGCCCGCGTTTTATGGTGCAGAGGCGTGCGGCGAAAGTCAACCGAAATTGTACTTAAAAACACGCGTATATTCTATCCGCAGTCAGTTTTATAGTTTTTGTTTTCACGGGATTCTTCATTATATTTATTTTTTTTATCTTTTTAAGTTTCGTCATTTGCTTTGTTGGCGAGTTTGCCCGGTGCCGCCCGCCATATTGTTGTTTAGGGTACTGAGAAAGGGGACGGTATTTGCACGCGTGTTGCACACGATTGAATGTCTAGTCATGGCCTCTTTGTAATTCATTGGTTCGCGTTGGCGTGCATGCGTTGCCGGTCGGTATGGGGAGTCGTTGAGGACGCGGTCCCATCGAATCATCTAAGTCAAGTCATCGGGCGAAGACGTCCGCGCGAGTACACGCACGCGACCGTACAGGAGATACAATAATGACTCGGAATGAAGCGTCGCACGATGATCGAGCAGCTCTCGAGGATCGTGTGTACGCGCGTATTTACGTACGACGTTTCGTGTACCGTCGTGACGTCATCGACCCAATTAATCATCGTGTAATCGCTATTTATTATCTACTATTAAATTATTTTATCACGCTCATCATCGCCATCGTCATTATCATCATTATCATCCCCCATCGTCGTGATCGTCGCTAATATTATTAGTCGCATTATTAAATGACGGTTTTTCAGGATCGGTCAGCAATGATACTTGCCAAATATCATTTTATTATTCAAGAATTTTTGCTATTATTATTATTATTACTATTATCATCATTATTATTATTATTATTATTACTATTACTATTATTCGTGATTATATCGTCTTTATTGAGACTATTGCCAATGACGAGCATTTAGTATTAGTATTCTATTGACGAGTATTTATGAATTTTGTCCATTTATTACACGGATTTGCCGGTATCCTCGATACCTCTTGTACTTAGAGTTGTAATTTCTATTGAGATATTGATGCATTCGCGATTATTATTGTCGCTATTATTAACTATTGTCATTATTACGATATTTTCCATTATTATTATTATTATTATTGCTAATATTTGTCGCCGATCACTATTGTGATCGGTGAACATGTCGCCGTCATCTCGCGATCGTCAGTCATTCTTATTAACGTCTCTATTTATATTCCACGTAAAATTCAACTCATATCTATTTGCTAATCGATGTAATTGCGAATTGAAGGTAACAAAAAGACCCATGTAATCCACGCGCGAGCGCGTATGTGTATACGTATACATGAGAAAACGCATGTATGTGTATATGCATATATATGCGTATATGAAGAGAAAACGCATACTAAAGTAATATATATATATATATATATATACACATATTAATATAAATACTGTATTATTACATATTATTACTATTATTACGATCATCGAACCTGATCATCATTACATATTGCTATTATTGTATTATTATTATCATCAACATTATCATTACCATTTATTATTATTATTACTGCATAGATTATTGAACTAGGGTTTTATCGAGGAAGTTAAATATGTGTGTGTATACGGTGGGGTGCACGGATGAGACACGTTGTTTGACAAGTTATACGAAAAAACGCATAGAAAGGGAAAAAAATAAAATACCAAAAAAGATTGACGGAGAGAATGCGAGAACGAGAGAGGGGGAGAGAGAGAGAGAGAGAGAGAGAGAGAGAGAGAGAGAGAGAGAGAGAGAGAGAGAGAGAGAGAGAGAGAGAGAGCGAGAAAGGGGGTGAAAATAAAAAAATAGTTAGTTCGCGCGGCTGTCGCGGTCCGGTTGAGAATATATATGTATTTTTTTAAATTTTAAACGGTAACAAAGAATAAAAAAAAGAGAGAGAAAGGAACGGAGAGGAGTGAAAAAAAATACGAGACCTGTGCGCGCGTATCGAGTGTGAGATTGAAAGCACGGGGAGAAGGGGGGTGGGGGCGCGACGATTTGTAATAAAACCTGGGAACAGAAATCTATTTGTAGGTTGTACTTACTATTTATTATCGCGATCGATATATTATTTTTTCTATTATTGCTATTACCATTATTGCTATTATCATTATTATTATTAATATTATTATTATTACCTATTATTACGATTATAATATACGAGGTGTGATCGAAAAGAAACCGGACCCAGGTACCTTGCGACGCTATCAGATCATTGATGACTCTGGTCATTTTTTCTGTGCCCTATCAGTCCGCCAATGTTCATCGAGCTGCGAATATTTAGTAGAGGCGTGGTCACGTGACTCTGCGATTCGACAATGTACCCGAAAATGGAAAGGAGCCAGACTAAATTCGAAATGGTTCTATTAATCAGCCAACAAATTTCACTTCGATTTCCTTCATAGCAATTCCCTTCTGAATTAACAATTCCGCAGTCCCTTAACTAGTTGTTGGAAATCATTTTCTTGGCGTCCTCGCGCGAAGGGTCTGTTGCGATTCAACGCGAGCTCCTACAGTGACAAAGCGTCGTCCTTTGAATTCCAATTTCACTTTTGGGAACAAGAAGAAGTTACAAGGGATAGTCACGCTGAAGCAGTTCAAATGTCTCTGTGGCAGTTCTTTGCAATTTAACAAAGAATTTCTCGACCACGTTTTTTCAAGTCGAATCTCGGAGTCACTCGAACACGGCTCTACTAAATTATTTCTAACGCGTATCGAGACACTCGCAACTCGATGTAATTTGACATACTGATACACAAGGGTGCGGAGAAGCGACCAGCAGAGCCATCAAACTTACACCATCGCAAGGAGACCGAGTCTGGTTTCTTTTGTGTCATCAGGACCATCATCGGAAATTGCGCCGTGGAAGAATCGAACTTCCGGCTCCTCTGGAACGTCCACCGATGATCATGCGCCCATGAAATTCCTCGCGTTCGTCGACAAACCGAAATCGATATGCTTCTGTCACGAAAAACGTAATAAACGTTTGATCGTTGTTGACGCGACGTGACCACGAAGTTTTGTATTTAGTATCTATTTTCTGTTATGTGCCAAAAAAAAAAGGAACCCGGAGCGTTTCACGCACACACACACACACTGACCACGAAAAAAAAAACACAATGGTTTCCGCAGCAGCATCAGTTCGTTTTTCCCCCGGATGGACATTGTCGACGCCATAATCGAACGCCGGCGAACAACCACCGCAGATTTGCTTCGACTACTCTTAGTTCGTACCGTTGGTGACTAGATAAGACAAATTTTGTATCGGTATTTTTGACCGCTTTTATGTAAAGTTACCAAATATATTTTTCTTAAATTAATCGCCGCTTATCGTTCTTTTTTTTCCGGGCGTCTTCATATTCGACGATACTCTCCCGGTTGTTGGTTGGATCGTTTCACTTACCGAGAACAATCCGACCGAACGGTTGTGCGTGTTCGAGACGTGGAATCGATTGTTTTCTTTATTAGTCGTATCGTCGTTGTTGTTTGTAACCGATCGTTGTTGGATCACGGACATTCATGCGGAAATGGATTTCAAACGAAACAATCTGATTTCAGCAGAAAACTGTCTGTTCAATTGCGAAACGATCATTATGTCGGGAACATTGAAAATGCATAAATGTTTGTTGTCCGGCGATAGCGTTTCGACAAGTTGTTGCTCGAGTCGTAACTTCACCTTTCATCGATCTTCCGAACAGACGTCGGTTCTCGAAAATAAGTGAAACGAAACACGGAAAGTAGACACTGATTTGTCTTCTCTAAGGTACTCGAGATGGGCGACTACGATGCATCGTTCGCGTTTGGTCACCGTTTGAAATTACGAGGACGATTCGTACACTCGTGTTAACTGAATTAGAAACTAACACGCGCACAAAGTCTATCCTCGAATTCTCCGTCGTTGATTCGTTAAAGAACGCGATTGCCCGACAAATCAGATCCATTCACCACCGATCCGGTGGTGACCAGTTTTCGTTTTCAATGAGCAATAACGTTAAACGGTTCGAGGATCAGACCGGAAGCGTTTCGAACAGCGGCGAGCAAACCTGCGCAAAACTCAACCAGCACGATCATATACCACGATACTATAAAAAGAAAATTTTTTGTACGAGGCAATGCACGGTTGACCGAAAAGTTTGTTCCGTTTTTGCGTTAATTCAACCCTACCTTGTTCGCGTTATAAAATCTGACATATAGGACAAACATGGGTGACGATCCCGAGATCTTTTATGCAATTATATTTGAGATTATTTATCTTTCTTATACCTTCAAACTGAACCGCGAAACGGAACGAATTTTCGATCTATATAAATCAGATTCCTTGACACTGGAGCTACCAAAAACAAGGTTCCTAAAATAATTTATAAAAATTTCAAGATCTTGGAAATTTGGGACGTTTTTATTATGACGCCAATCAATCTATGCAACAATTTTCTACAAAGGCATCTTTACAACTTTAATGATCGTAAGATAAAGAACTTGGGTCATATCCACTCCTAGGGGTAGTTCTAGTGTCACTGCCCAGGCTATTCATTCGGATCATTGGATTTTCAATTAGAACCGTAAGTTTTGGAAAAATGCTTGACAGGCCACCGTAGGAAAAGTTGTTCATTGCTGTATGGAAACGTTGGAAAAGGAAGGGACGTGATTGTATCTGGTGGTTGTACTGTGCAGCCGTTCGGCAAGTGGTTAGCAGGCTACAACTTGCTGTTGCGTGTTTCGACCTAAGTTTTAAGGCATTGCGTACGAAGGGTGCAAGGACGACGGCCCTATCATCGTCGTCCTTGGTCGACTTCGGCGTTCAACTATTTTGCTACGGCCTTTGCGATTCGCAAAGCGATTTGTTTCGATACTCCCCGAAATCCAAAGAACAATAGACCGTATCTTTACGTTTGTTCCTCGGCTGCAACGATTACACGTTTTACCAAAGTTTTAGAGTTTCGTGCGTCGACCTTCTATATATTTGCATTTCCGTGTTTCCACGTTCGTATTTTTCCAAAGGAAATATATTTCTGGGCTAGATTTTTTTCTCTTTAGAAAACACAATTTCCACCTGTTGGATCTCAACCACAGTGTAGAACGAAATTTTTGTTGGAAACTGCCCTGTTTCGCTTTGCGACCACAGAAAACAGTCGATACGAGTAGCCCAGTGCTTCGAGGATGAATTTGTTCGGCAGCTGAAACGAAATGGAGTAAAAAAAAATGGTGGTATCTTCGTGCACGTTGATTGGTCTGTGGATTCGATGTATTTGAAAATTAACAGGTAGCATTTAAAACAGCAGGAAGATTAGAAAAATTAGAAGACATTGAGGCATTATTTTTAATTTATTTAGATTCAATAAAGAAGGAAATTTTTTTTATCTCGTACAATTGACACAAGCAATATTTTGAGATTGGATTTTGAGATCATATCTAACATTAAATCCACAATGTTATTATCCTTGAAGTATGTTAATTTTTCATTAACTCTTTGTTTCAGTTCTGCTATTACCCTGTATGAAAATTAATTAAACATTTATAATTTTCGAGATACAGATCCTAGTGTATCGAATCATAATCTTAATTAGGAACGTCATACTAGAATTAACTAGAACATCGTATAGGGAACAATTGAATTGAGACAACTGTTCATTAATTGCCATAAATTCTCAAGTCTTGTATGGACGTTAATTAGAAAAATCATGAATCAAGTGAAAATGTATCGAATCACAATATTAAATGGGAACATCATACTAAAAGATATTGCAGGGTAAAGTTGGATGGAGACAATTGTTCATTGATTGCCACGAATTCTCAAGGACATAACAATAAAACGAAGAATCGTGTCATTGTTGCAGCGAGAGAACAAACTATTCTCGAATGCCGAGCCAAATTTGGGCAACTAATAATGGTCGTCTATAGTGCACCGAGGTCGCTTTGTGGCTGGCGAATATAGTGGGCCGTAGTATTGGGACGGTTAATGTAATAACTCCCTTGTTGCGCGTGACACACGGATGCTGTTAACGTGATTCGACAAAATTTATTTATAGCGGGAAAACGCAGAGAGCGAGCGAGAAAGAGAGAGAGAGGGAGAGAGTGAGAGACATAGACACAGTTTATGCGCGGTCCGAGACGGTGCGTTACAGCAAGTTACATTCATTTTTACGACTGTTGAACGAGAACTGTACGTTAAGATAAGATTGAACATTATATTTCCAAGCGTAGGCGTACGGTGATTAATTAATTAATATTATATATATATATAATACTATATGTGTACGATGTATATTTGTTGCTCGCGAGGTTTCGGTAGAAGATGTTCGTTTCCAAAATTTGAAACGCGTTAAACGAGTGGTAAAAAAAAAAAAATGAAAAGAAAACACTGCACACCACCAGGCAGCTATTTATAATTTCTTACGAGCCTGTAAAAGTACTTTTTACAGTTAGTGCTATTTTTTTATATAAAATATTGGTATTTTTATATAAACCGCTATTTATTATAGCCGAACGAATGCGCAAATTGAATAAACATTGGTGAATCAGGATTTCGTTTGTTTTCATTGTTTTTTCTGTTTTTGCGTTTGCTTCGCTGTGCGTTAACGCCGCGCACAACTCTCCTTCATTCTTAACTACTATATCATACACAATATTTTCTATCGTATACAGGTGGGGTTAGTCCAACAAACGTTTACAGAAAACTACTCGACAATCTCTATTAGTCTGATACACGTCGTTGATAAGTATATTACATAGAAGTATACGTAGTCTCGTCTACGTCACGAATTCGAACGAACCTAATGGGACGCCCGTTATCCTCTCGAATTTCCATGAGAAAACGGCGTCGCAAAAACGACTCCACAGGCGAACGTGGTTGATCGTCCCCGATCGATTCTCGGACAGGTGAGGTTCTCGAGAATCGGTATCGAGGTTGAAATTCGCGAGAACAAAAGCGAGTCGAGCGGAACGAATAAATTTTCGTTTCAATTTTCCCGTGGTTCGGGAAAATCTCATCGGTGGACGTTCCGAGAAAGAAGAAAAAGAAGAAAAAGAAAAAGAAAAAACACACGTAATCAGGAAAAACGAGAGAATCGAATAGAAACGCAACGTTTCGCGACCTTATCGAGCGGGCAGCTTATCGAACGCGACCGATCCGACTGCGGACATTTATGCGGATTCGAATGTTTCGGAATCGAACGAGGAGGATTAATCGAATCGAGGACATTACGTCCGTAGAAGTTGTACGGCATAAAATCCGCAGTCGATCCGCCATTTTGTATAAGACCGGGAAATGGACCATCGTTCTTAGGACCAGAGTCGTCGGACGAGGGGAGGGAGCACGAATTAAGGGGGAAACGTTACCCTCTCTCTGCCGGTACCGGACACGCGCACGACAGAGACGAAACGCGTCGCCTGACCGGGTCGCGGTGGGGGAACATCGTCGTAGAAGGGGAAGGTAGAGTGGGGACACGAAATTTAATCTGGCGACTCTGCTTAGGACCCGCTCTGTTCCGTTACTTTCACCATTTATTTTTCTAAGAGTTCGATAAGGGTAGACTTTCGGGGCTCGCTGGTGGGAGGAGAGGTAATATCTAAAGCATAAGTATCTTCATGTCAATTACTCTACGGGAACATCAAAGACAAGGGTAACACTAAAAACTACCTTTGCACCACTAACCTTTTATTCCGGGAGTGTTTTTTCTACCACTTAAAACGTACTTTCTAATGTGCATTCACTTACGAAATCATTCGTCCACCGCTTCTGCTTCTTCTTGGCAGAGCATGAGCGAGAAACAGAGGGAAGAAGGAGAGAATGAGAGGAAACAAATTGTGCGTGTGAAAATGCGTGTACGATAGCCGAGTGAAAGAGAGTGTTCGCGAGGCGAGAAACTTTTTTCATTGTTCGAGAACTATTTAAATATCGATAATATTCAAGTAGCATTTAAAAATGAAATTCGTGATGTCGGATAGCGGTTTAAAACTTTCGGTTTGGTCTTGGCGAATATTTTTCCAACTCAACGAGATCGTAGACGTGTTGCTTCCTTCGCGAATCTGGCCATGTGTGTACGTAATCTTGAGAAACGTTTCAAGGGTGTTCGTTCCGCTTTTCTAGTTAATGTTATTAGCGCGTGGACGTTGTACGAGGAATTTCATTTTTAAGAGATCGTAGCGTGTAGGAGTATCGTTAAGTGGGTGTCGAAATCGCATAGTAACGCAGCTGCCGAATCTTGCCTAAACGATAAGGGGATTGGGTCGATGGCAGACAGAGAGGGTGGTACATACACAGTTCTTAACGTCTGTGTGTGAGAGTGGGTGTATGCGCGTGTGCGTGAGTATATGTGGAGCAAGCAATCTCTGCCTTTCGGGGAAAAAGCATGGCAAGGAAGAGACAATGCCAGGGTATCCAAGTGGATTGTTATTCAGCACTCTTTCCGTTCGACGTAACGAAGTAACGCGAGTTCGTTCAACTATCTCACATCGTTCTAAAATGCTTGAAAGTCCAAACCAATTTTCTCTCTCTACTTAACATTTTATCGATCAACTGTGATTGCGTATCGGTCGATTATCGAGGTGACATGTTTGCAAAAAAAAAGAAGAAAAAAAAACTGGAAAAACTGAAAAGTAAGTTGGCGTGTTTCACGGTTTCTATCGATCGTTGAATAGAACGTCGATTCGCTCGTAAAACGTTTTGCTTCGCTTTTACAATCGAAGACTCTTTCGCACCCTGGTTTTTTGTCCCACGGTTTTTTTTTTTTTTTTGCAAATGTGTGTCTTGAACGTGCTGTCGTGCGGAATAATTGAGATACGCGGATTATATTCTTGATACATTGTTAAAATTTGTACGAGTGTTAGTTGTTCGAGATGCCGAGACGATCGAGACGTCATATTTTCGCCGCTGTGTGTCCTCCTATTGTTCGTTTCGAGTAATTGTTTTTGATAACAGACGACAGCCGCGTCTTACGGTTAATCTCTCGTTTCCGAGCTCTGGCGTTGCTCCGGCATTGTTGTCTACTAATTTTATTTTTGCATACCGTTAGAAATAAGGCGACTCGTATTTCAGCTAATAATATTATCGTTCACGAATTTTCGACGTTTGTAGCACTGTTCGTGCTGGCGACAATGGCGGAACAATGCCGTCGCGGTATTATTGCTTGTATAAGGCTTCGGACGCTTGTATAAAGAACAAAATTATTGTACCATTGTATTAGCGTGTACGTGTCGTAATAATCTTTCTTCGGAGAAAAGAACAAAACAAGGAATAACACGTGTAGATGCCACGCGGTTCATCATTTTCGTTTGCGATTCAACCTCGATTTTAGGGTAGAAGTACGGTGACGAAGAGATTATTTTTCTCGACACCACTCCGTGTTCGAGGTTTCCAAGTCAATTCACAAAGTTCGTAACTATTTTCTTAATTAGAGTATACAATCGTTCGACTTAACCCTCTCGATGCGCGGGTTCTCTGCCCTGACCCAGCTATCGCAAGAACCATAAGTTTTACGCTAAATTGAACGTCCCATAGAAACTCAGCCCGAACTGTTTGTAGAAGGAAATCTCCAAAGATTAATTATCATGTGTTATACTTACGGAAAAAATGTGTAGTTTATTGAGGGAAAGTTAACGCGAAAACTCAACGACGTAAGTACGATATACAACGTCACGATATTTACTTTCTGGTCACTTTTCATTTCGAGCCAGGAAAAGATCTAACCCCACTGAAAATCATTCCCGTTGTTGTTGCGATATCCTCGTTGTTTCAAACACACCGAATACGTTCCGCGCGTCTCTTTTCAATTCTTCTATTCGCGAGAACATCGTTCGCGAAGCGCAGGGAACTAATTCAATTAATTTCTTAAAGAACTCGAACTGCTCCGAGAGGTAAAGAACGAATTACCTGTTCCAATGAAGTTGCTTCAATATTACGGACAAAGGGATCCTTTTATTTTCTTCTTACTTAAAAAAAAAAAAATTAATTAAGACCGTTCCCGTGATGCTATTGGACCATTGTGCCAGCTCGTTGTTTCAAACTTCTTCCGAGTCTCTTTCAAACCTCGAGGATGCCTAAAACTATCTTTTACAGAATCAAATTGTCTTGGTGAAATTCAGAATTGCTCTTGATAATCTCTTTTAACGTCGACGATATTTAGTTACTGTTTCTATGTTCCATATTTTTTTCTTATCTTTGTAAATCCGTTGTTCACAAACAATCAAAATAAAGAGAACAAACTCGGCTACCTTATCGAAAGGTTTTTTAACATTTAACTTCCGAGACGTATCGAGGCAATTAGAAATTGTTTTGAAGCAACGATTTTGAGAAATCTTCGCGCGAACAATTTCTGCGGCGGACGTACAAAATGGCCGGCAGTTAAATGAGAAATGGCGGGGCCGTTCGTTAGTTGACGATGGCGCTGCGAAAACACAATGGGGCTAGACGAGAACAGAAATTGCATTAGAAGCGGGCGCAGTTTCGGATCCATGGAAACGCGTAAGGAATGTCCTAACTGCAGCGCATCGGCGTGACAAACGGCTAACAAAATACACCCGTATCCGTCGACAATTAAATCACGAGTACGCGCGAGAATACGCGATAGAAATATTTTTCTCGCAGAGAAAAAATGCTCGCACGCGATACCGTCGACGCGACCGCGGCTGGAAAATTGAAGCAATTCAGATATTTCACCGCACGTATTTGTTGGTTCGATAGAGAAACAAGAAATTCGGTGGTGCCATTTCGGCGATACTTTTCGTTTTCGACAGTTGCTTGACGTCCAGTCGGTTTTTAAACGATTTCGAACTAAAAATACGAGCCTCCGTGCTCGTTCGCGTGTGGTCGTTGCTCTTTCCTCCGTCTCGAGTAAAAATATTATCGATAATTTATGCAATCGATGCACGGTTTTAGAAAGAATCTATTTCGGACGCGTCACGATCTTGCGACATATTCGTGTTCCGATCGACGGAGCTGCCGGGAATACTGTTTACAATCGCTCCGATCAAAAATGTTTTCGGCGCACGATTATATTATTAAAATCTCAATTTTTGTTAAACAGTATTTACAGGAACTCGATTATCGAAATATTCGTTGTTGTTATACGTTGTCTCATTGCGACGAACACTCGGCTTTGATCTGTTAAATTTATTGTTAAACTGATTTAAAAAAGACCAATATCCATCAGCCACAGATTTTTGACAATAGTTAACACCAAGCATTTGGCTGACTTTGAGAATAGTTTACTAAAATTAAATGCTAGTGGCATGCACTTCCGACATAAAATTTAATAAAACAGATTCGTAGTTGTTCACATAATTCGTAAAACTGATGCCGAATCAAGATTTGAGTCAAGTCTCCTTACTTGGTTGAACGAATGTTTGATTTTGAAATTTACACGATCGTAAAATTTTTTTGCTCAATTCCAGTTATTTTTATTTTCTCGTTAGACAGGTTCATTTCACCCGACCTGATGATTTAAAGCTAACGCAGTAAGATGGATTTCCGATATTTCTTTCGGCTCTAATTAATCATCTCGGTCGGCGTCGGCACACTTCGGCCAAATGTTTTCCCGGTGTTCGTTCTTTTATTTCTCGTTCGGAAAAGTTCGATTCAATCCGGAGCGTAGGTCTGAAAGCTGACATCTCAGAAGGGGATTGGACGATAACAGCGAAAAGTTCATCGACACTGAACTCCTCTCCGCGAGCAAAACGAGCGATAATTCAATGGGCAGGAAATGGCCCGTATTACGTCTTTAACCCAACGGATTGATGTTCGAAATCGTTATAAGCCGCCGATTAATCGCGTTTGTTTCGATCGCTCGTATCCGCCGGTGAATCGTAAATCCCACGATTAAAACCGCCGTTTAATTATCCAATGTGACAAACATAAAAATTGACGGAACACTCTAATCCCTAGACGCCGGATACGGAAATTTCCATGTTTATAGACTGGGTTCGCCAAAGCAAATAATTCGATCACATTTTCTATCGAAAAAAACAACGATAAACATCTGACGCTACGGTCCAAGGAGCACGAAAATAAACAACTGTTCGATCGATTCTACGTTTACAATTAAAACGTTAAAGCGAAGCTAAAGTTGCTTTTCTTTTCTTGCTAAAGGATCCTGATATTTTCCACTGACCAGTTATACATATATCTGAATAGTTACCGCGACTGTTACGAAGGGAACTTTGCGCTCAAAGTATGTAAAACTGTAAATTGATCCAGCGCGTTTTAGCCGCCTCGAAGCATGTACTATTACACGAAAGAGCTTCGAAGTTCTCGTAATAAGTAATCCTTTCCACCGGATTTATTTTCTCGAGGTAAAGCGGATTTCCGTTACATATATATTTTGTTGATACTGAAAGTCTTAGGGGTTAAAGAAGAGTGTCGGAGGTGTAATCGATTGTTATCGTTCTCGTTGTATACGACAGTTAAATTTAGCCAACAAAGTTCCCTTAATCGTTTCCTCAATTGTCTCTCGACTGTTTGGAACTCGAGAGGCATTTTCTGATCTCCATTTTGCACACTTTTGCTACATTTCTTATCGATCTTCATTATTCAACCCTTTCTCGGAGGGGTTAACTCTCCGCTGGAGTTAGAATTAGTGTTCTCCGGTTAACGAAAGCGCAATTGATTTTCCAATTCAGGATTCTTTCGATTTCTCACGTGTCATATTAGATTATCGTCACGTGACCCCGAGGTCACGCGACGCCGTAGAGGGTTAACGTGCGATTGTCCCGGCTAATTACAGTTCAGAACTAGAAGTTAGTCATCGTTCATCGATATTGTATCTGTACTTTCTACTCGGAGGTGAACGTTCTACGAATTGAGAGGTCTCTCTAGTTTGACAGTCTGTGAAAATTATTTTCTTTTTACAAGTTACAAATGATCCTCCGAAATAGGATTCAACGAAAGAACAATTTGAATGTTTGCTAATTCAGGCAGCTATGGAAGGCAAATTAGAGTCCTCGGCACTTGTGGTGAAAGCTGACCATTGTATCAAAATGGTACACGGTGCCATTCCGTTATAAACACCTCTCCAGGTGCACTAAATAGTATGCATTACCCTTCACGGCTCTGCAATGGTCGATTAACAGTAATTACTTGTTACGCACTCTAAAACAGTATCTGAAGCTTGTACTATCTCGAAAACCAATCAACCAATTACCTGGAAACTTGTCAGAGACATTCGGCATGCATCCTGTTATCGTCCGACGAATACCGAAGTCAATATTTTCAAGATTCGAATTTTTTTTAATAACTCGAATACATTTTTTTAAAAATTGTTTTGCAATGTCAAACTAGGGGGGGGGGGAGAATGCAATGAACCAGGACCACACCATGCTTAACGAGAACAACAATTGGATAGCCTAGGTGGCCGTGTTAGCGTGTACAGGATGATCAGCGATCAACCGATTACGATGAAAATGTTTATGCTATTGGTTATATGTATATTCGCAAAACAAGTTACCAATGGATGTTTGCTATTATAGTGTAACCATGTGTGTCTATAGATGGTATAACTCGGGTTATTATTCGATTTTAATAATAGCTCGCGAAAGTGCAGTATTCTGTGGTCGTATCGGACATTTATCCGGGAACCGTGAAGTTGTTCAGGATAAATTCATTGCGCCGGTCCTGGCGCGACTTATATAATATCAAAGTACTTGTATACAATTATTACCTAATGTTACACACACATACATGGTATTTATATACATACACGTGCGGACAGATTAATATTATAAACGATAGGGAAGAAACGTGACCCACGCACGCGTAATTAAATTCAACAAGTTAATCGATAAGTAATATCGTGAATTGTGGAACCTTCTAACAATAGAACTGTAAATATCGGTGTAGGAATGGCGGCGGCCATTAGCAGACGATACGATGCTCCGTCGCGTCGCGTCGTCGGTGTACTATAGACGATCATTTTTACGACGTTCCCCGATTTTTTAACGACGCCGACGATCGAGAAAATCATCGAATTCTTCGAGAAATTCCAAGCATCGACATTCCTTCGATCCTCGGCCCGTTAAGAACGTTCTCTTCTCGTCGCGAAACATCCCCCCTCCCCATAAGAATTGTTAAATGTCGCGTTTAATCGATCTATCGATACAATAATAACGTTTAGAATCGTGCTTTAGCGGTAGCGGTAAGTGGCCAATTAGTCAACTCATTTAATCGACTTAGGTAGAAGGAAGTTAAGGCAGCCGAAGTGGAAACGGAGATAACATAAACTGTAATCGAACACCAATACTTTAATACTACGACGTCTTGTTGACTGTCCTCGTAATAGCTTAAATGTCCTCGTCGGAGGAGATCGTTTTAACCCCCCACCCCGCGAACGTTGCTCACACGAACAGTCTCATTTGAAAAGTTACCCGGTTTACGGATTCATAGACTCTAATACAGTTGTTTCTGATAATTCCATGTTCGTAATGAGTTTTCATTGCGGAGTCGATGTCACGCACTTCCCGCCTTT
Source organism: Lasioglossum lativentre (assembly GCA_916610255.1). Lineage (NCBI taxonomy): Eukaryota > Metazoa > Arthropoda > Insecta > Hymenoptera > Halictidae > Lasioglossum > Lasioglossum lativentre. The sequence continues at coordinate 18,662,345 of OU744364.1, read as the reverse complement.
CTTTCGTTCGAGGAATCGAATGGAAAGCTATTTTTTTTTAGCGGCACAGACAGCAATTAATCGAGACAGAAGTTGAAATTGCACTCGTCGCACCGACTGTATCTCGAAATCTCTTAGATACCGATACCGCTGATGTCGTTTGCTGAAAAGAACGGGACAAAACGGTATTGATCAAGAATTTCACGAAGAACGTCACCATATATCACGTATATCGATGCACTAAACTGCACCTGTGCACCCGCTGAAAGAGGTTCGTTTCACTGCTGAAATTATTTGCGAATGTTTTCTGTGCCAGGTACCAGCTGACTTTTCGTAATATTAAGGTATTGTGATCATATCGGTAAATAAATTTTGAAACGAGGTCGTCGCAAACGATTTCGCGCAATCGCGTAACAAGCTCGAGAAGTTGTACGAATTACCTACAGCTAGCTTTATCCTTTCATTATTACTTCTGGCACTAAGGCGGATTAATTGAAATAGGACTTTCTTGTTAAGCTTCGTGCACACCAACGGGTATCACGAAAGCGACTGCATAATCTAGTAAAATGCTTTCAAGCTAAATCTTAAAAGAACCAACACGATTCCACGGAACACCGAGTCCTTTCTTCGAATAATGAATTCGACATCCAGAGCATCCAAAATTTACAAATTGCAACTCGAAACTGAACGATTCCGATAAACAAAATTCTCAAACGATATGCTCCTTTCGCGTAAAACATCGAAATCCCATATAATCGTTAACCAGATTAAATTTTTATAACTAAATGTTCATAGAAATTTCAATTTTCACGTAAGAGAGGACGGGATCAAAAGAAAATTATTTTATCACTCGATTCGAAGAAAGTAAAAATCCGAAGATAGAACTTGTCGGCTAATTAGCACTGAGACGAACTTCTTTCAAAGAAATGTTTATCAACGCACCAGAATTTTATAAGCAAGACAAAGATTGTAACCGATTAGAGACATAAGGATTAATTGTTCGATTTTTTTCTTGTCGATAAATATTAGACGTGCTCGTCTTTAGGACGATCACGATCACGTGTGTAGATTAGCAATAGTGATTCATAGTGGTAGGGATCTTCTAACTTGAGAAACCTCCTCATCGAGTATAACAAGTAATGGATTCTTCGATTCTGCTCTTGTATATTTCGGATACATTCGAGAACGCTTTACATTGGGAATCTAATTCAGAGTCGCCAGATCAGGGGAATCGACAGGAATCGAGGGGAAAAAGTTACCCTCTCTCTGCCAGTACCGGATTAGTCACGTGACACTGTGGCACATGCAGGATAGGGACGAAACGCGTCACGTGACCGGGCCGTAGCGGAAGCGTGGGGGAATAGCGCCGTAGAAGGGGAACGGTAGAGTGGGGAGACTCAATCTGGCGACTCTGATTCTAATCGTGAAACGAACGGGATGAAGTATCGTAATCACTGGTGATGTTATTGTCGATGATCGTGGAAATATTTAGCGAATGTACGCACACCGTTTGCGTTTGTTGACCGTTGTGAAGTCGCGTTACACGTTAGTCAGTGACAACTTGTTGCTATCGTTGGCAAAATCGGATAAAATTTGGAAAGAGCTTTTAGAAAATCTATCGTCTCTTCTCTACACTGTCATCAGAAAACAGTGATTTTTTTGGTTTCGTTTATTGGACTCGTTTGAACATTTGGGCACGTGTCCCAGTCGGAAATGATAAACGATGAAAAACAATTTTTTTATCCACGGGAAAATGAAAATTCCTATTCGCAACTGACACTGTATGGAAAAATATCCTAGCCAAAGCATTTGACCTCGGTGTGTCCTGCTATGATTTCCCCTCGGCGCAATAAAATTTTTTCTGCCGACCGACCCCTTTTTTCGTGCCACTGAATTTTACACGTCGTCGCGATCAAATGCAATTCAATACTGCGCCCCGAACCGGCTACAAAAATATTACAGCCCCTAGCTACTCCACAAATCATCCCCCGGGAGCCTGCGAGCAATTACTTCTCTTGTGAACTGGCGGTTTAACAATTTATAGTATCGCGTGCCGTTCTAATGCAATATCTTTTTTTTGCCTGTGCTTTGTCGAGCCCGGCGAAAATAGTTTTCCCATTCGACACACGGTGACGGTACTCTCGTGTGGGTTTGACTGCGGATGTTCGTTCGAATTCAGGATTCTAGTAGCATCGTCCGCAAATATTCGTAAAGAATAAACAAATTAATTGAGTGGCTCTTTTGGGAAACAAATGCAAACATAATGCAGTGAACAGTGAGTGCAAATAACAGGATACACTTTTCTAGTTAAAAACAGTGCAGTGCACAAATTAATAACAATATAAGAAGTCAGTGAATAGTGAAAATAAACGCAAATAACGAATCGACGCGTCTCGTCTAATTAAAGGGTTGCAAATTTCATATGTTACCGAATGATGAATTGCAGGAATTAATAAAAATATAGAAAGTCAGCGAAAAGTGCAAACAAATGCAAATAACGAATCACCTTGTCTCTTCTAGCGAGAGGGTTGCAAATTTTGTTCACGGTGAATTGCAAATAGTATAAATCCGCAAACATCTGCAGTCTATCCATGGAAAACAATTTTATTTGCGGGCTTGTTGCGATAAAATTTCGGAACGCATGTCATTGTGTACGTATGCAACTTTATTTGAAATTCTGCTTTGGAAATTCTCGGCAAATACATTAATTTTATCTTTCTCGTTATAAAGCGGTTGCTAACTTTGAGAAATGTCTTACATTTTTTCCCCCTGATAAAACTGAAACAAAAATGAGAAAAGGTGTAAACTGTGAAGTTTATTTGCATATGTCCAGCCGAGAATTATATTAATCGTAACAATTTGTTTTTTTAGTCGAGCAGCGCGTACGTGCTCAGGAAATGCAAATTCTGAGAAGAATACTGGCCTCGTTACTCGCGCGATTTATGGAATAATGAAATCTAAGAGGTCTGAAGCGAAAAGTGGTCACTGAAACGTGATAACACGAGTGTTGCAGGAATTACTTGATATTAAACATGGAGAATGCTGTCGCGTGTATATCAAGGGAATAGAATAGTATAGTTGACTATACAGGGTGTCCCGAAAATGTTGCAGTTCCTTGAAAGGGACGATTTGTTAGGTGATTTGAAGTAACTTTTTCCTTCGCGAAAATGTTCTCCGCGGCTTCGTTAACGAGTTATTAACGAAAAACACGGGCCAATCAGAGCGCGACTACTAGCGGCTCGCGCTGAGTCCGGCGTTGGCATTGGCCGAGCCGGAATCTGTCCTCTGTAGCCGCGCTCTGATTGGTCTGTCTTAATAACTGCTTAACGAAGCCGCGGAGAACATTTTCGCAAAGGGAAAAGTTACTTCAAATCACCTCTAGAATCAACCCGTCCAAGGAAATACAACATTTTTGGAACACCCTGCATATTTAAAGAAAATTTTAACGAAATGATGAATATTCTCGTTTACCTTCTACAGATGAAATAATCTAACGTTTACTAAGAATTGTGACAATTATTGAAAACTCCGCGAGCAGTATTACAAATTGTTGATTAGAGGACTTTTTAATTTTCTGAACAGGAGAGATGATCGCCGGAGCTAACTGCAGGCTGCGGATTTTATGCATTCGTTGCATACACGAGTCTACGATTTTATCTGTTCATTTTGAAGAATTTTTTCTGAAGGGTACATTCTAAATAATATTTTACGACTGTTAGTTTATCATTATTAATCAGTTGCGCGTGTTAAACTGACTGGGGATTCGAGCATTCGTTAGTGTCCTTTTCACCAGAAAATCGAAAATTACTACTGTTCATCCGACAAGTGATCAAATATGTATTTTCGAACGGTTATACGAGAAAGAGAGCATAAAAATTAACTTTTCTACTTTCTGCCGGGACTATCTCACGAACAGTATACGAATACGTTGTTATCAGGGAACAGTTTCGTTGAAATTTACTAACTGGTTGAAATGTGATCACTAGACTGCGGATTTGCGTTTTCTCGCATTATTGCAGAAAAAATAAAAGGACGATGGGCAACGGGAAAATTTATCTGTTCCATGAAAGCTCTCGGAGGGCCGAAGATAAAACAGAAATTCCATTAAACGTTTAATGTCTTTTTTGCGTTTCACACACTTGGACGAACTTCGATATAAATGCGTGAAATCCGCAGTCTAGTAATAACGCTTGCAAGAGTATATTTTCCTATCCCGATTCGCGATCGAAGCACAGGGGAAGATCTGACCCTTTTGTCTAACAACTGCTCCCTTGATTTTTCTCGGTTTATTGTTAATAATTTTCATAATTTTGCACATTCGTTAAAAATCTACGTGCACTTCAAAGATTAAATTTTAATACCAGAAACATGATATCTCGTTCCGAATCGAAAGAACTAAATAATCGTCGAATTTATTAAAGTTATTAAACTGTTCACCTACTGAAATCAGTTTAAAAATTTTCTTCAAGAGTATACGTCAATATTAAAAGTCAAGGGTTTGACAAATTCCGTGTCATACATTTTATCCTAACCGTGTTATAATCAGACTGCAGATGTTTAAACAAAAACAGACCTTTTTAACTAAATCGTAAAGATTGAAAGCAGGTGGAAGTTTATTGATATAATATAAAAAGAAAAATTTAATAGTTTTTGTTTGAACGTCACATTTTATCGCGTACAGTATCAATGCATAAGATTCTCTGAATTTTCGTGGATTCGTAACGAATCTTATTGAAGCAAAAATTTCTTAAAAATGGTACATATGGCGGAGGAAAAATCGTGAGTCTTCGCGGTTCACTTCCAGTTTATCGAAATCGTCAACGACACAAGTAAGTCACACCGAACGACATGTTTAATTTTAATTCGTGGAGGAAGGTTTACAAATCCAATTAACAATCCTTTTATTCGCGTGTTTTAACGTGTTTAGCAGTTTAGACGTACACATTTTAAGCTTTGTTACGACTTTGCACAAAAAGAGAAAGTATAGAACGAGGGGAAAGAATCAAAAAGAAAGTATCGGGAGAATATATGTATTAGCTGGTTGAAAGAAGAAATTCGCGAAATTAGATTGCACCGAATGAATTCTAGTCTATATACGAATATTTATAAACGGGCGACGGATCAGTTCCACTTGAAAGAAATTTTTTATCCGTGTATGTATATATACGATTACATATATTGTATAGTACAAATGTGTTTTTAATGGAACAGTATACTCGACGGGACACGTTAACGCAGTACAAAAATCGCAGTCGATCATCATTAACAGGAAACTAATTTATCCGACGCCATTCTCGGAGGTATCTCGCAGTTGACACACGATTGTTTATTATAGTTTCTGTTGCACGAATACCACGCGTACAACGTTCGATAATTTTCTTATATTCCAGTAGTTCTTCCCATTTTCCGAAAGAAGCAGGCTGGAAGCTGAAGAAAGCATAGAACGATCACATCGAAGCACTAAATATTCGCCATTTTGGTACGCGCGACAGTGGGCTGTGTGGGTCTTTATGCACTAGTATATGATCAAGTGAAAACCATAACGAAGATTAAATAAAAACGAAGAGATCGAAAATTTATTCCGAAGGAAACAGTAACATTAACACTAGGTTTACGGTACCCGTCGAAATGACGGGTTCAAATATTTTTAATTTACGATTATTGAGATTATAAGGATGCATCCATCGGAAATTATTCAAGAAATTTATGGCCAAAAGTTTGGATAGACACATTCTTATTATTTTTATAAAGTAATGTAAAATAGCCATTTTCAGTGCTCTGTAAACCTAGTGCTAAAAACCGAAAGAGATCGAGAATCGAAGAACATCGTATTCTGTGTCGAGAATCGAAATTCGCTAAAGATTCGCAAGCGACCACGTTGATTTCTGCTGTCGTTCTAGTATTTAACGAATTCGCCACTTTCCCAGTGCAACGGTCGTATTATTAATCTGTTGAAGAGTGGAATAAGTTGTGGACGAACTTTCTGTCGAACCGCTGAGAGTATAGAGAAAATGGCCGGGCGCACCTCTAATAACCATAAGTTTTCTAGACCCCGCTCGAGACTGATGAATTAAGGAGACCAATCTCGTACCCGGTTCTTTTCATGTATGTACCGCGCAGCTCGTTGCTCAACGACGGAAACTCGCGAAACGTTCTTACGACGCAGATAAAGTGACGAGAGAAATCAATATCTCTCTCTCTTCATCACTCGCATCGTCGCGTCGCTTCGCGTCAATCATTTTTGATAAAGCGGGGAGACAAATGTCCGCGAAGATCGATGAAGGGCTGTCCCGTTTCCATCGATACTGACCGAGCAACGTTTACAAAACGCATACTACACCTTTTGTTTTGACTGTCGGGATGGGATCGTACCCTCCGGGGCTGAACTTCAATTTTTGCTGCATGTATCGGCTGCAGAAATTAATTCCGTGCCTTCCTCGCTGTATCAGTTGCGAAACAAAATATTCTACCATGATTTTCAGATTTAAAATACTAACTTTAACATTTATAAAGCTCTATAACTTTAACATTTATAAAGCTCTATAACTTTAACAATTATAAAGCTCTATGTATCTTGACATAATGTGATTAATTTACGACGAACATTTTGAGGATTGAAAGATTTACCGGGTTCTCGGTAAATAAACATTACATTTAGAAAGGCTATGGAATTAATTTCTACACCCGATGTTTAGGTCACTTAACGCCGGACAGTTGCCGTTCGTTAAAAAATTATTTCAAATTATTTATAATGTTAGAAAGTTGCCATATCTTTTTCGTGATTTAGTTTTTCAACCAATTTTCATACTTGTATTGAATTCCCCGTGAAAGTATGCAAATGGTCAGCCTAATCTAAACCATCAGCAACATTTTCCGACTATTGCCTTATTTCATTTGTTAAAATATGCTCGTTTGCTTGGACTTTTCAATTTTGAAAATTTAATTCCGAATACAGTGTAATTTTATTATTAAGATTAAATTTCATAACGTTTACGAATCGTACCGATGACCAGTGATACACATTCCACAGCTCTTATCGAGCAATGCTAAATTATATAATGAAAGAGAGAATAATTAACGCAGATACTCTTTACTTCTAAATACATTCTAAATACATTCTAAATACATTTACTTCTAGAATACATTGCCAACATATACATACAAATTGTCTGATAATTGACAGTGCGATCGAAAAGTAGATAATCTCCGCACGCAAAAACACCTATGCAAAAGAAATGAACAAGAAACTGTCTATTTAACGAAGTTGAGAAAATTTTAATCCAAATTGCACGATCGGACAAAGACAGAAAACTGAAGTTGTAAGGATAAGAAAGGATCGTGAAACACTGTGTTTTGAATGTGCGCGAACGAGAGAAAGAGTGTGAAAGGAAGGGAGAGATTGGACGAACGAATGACACACGTAGGCGTTAATGCGTACACTTAATTACCGGATAGTTATGAGATTTTTTAAAGGCAAAACTTAGACATTCCAAGCGAAGAAACGGTGGGGAGGGGGGACGGAAGGGAGTATTGACGCTAAATCGATAAAAATGACAAAAACAAAAAAAAAATGAAAGAAAGAAAAAGAACCATTAATTCTAACTCTATTCTATCTCTATATTCTTCTACCGACTATATTTTTCTAATTGTATTTGTACGTTGAATTGTAAGCTCTAACTGACCAAGCGCTGTTCCGTGCTTGCGAGAGACAAGATACAAAAACAAAAGAAAAGAAAAAGAGAAACCGACAGCGAGATAAAGAGGAAAAAATCAAATGACAAAATGTCGACGAGCGAACGAATTCGTAGCCCATGAACGATTCGATGAGGGACACCTGAAGAGAGGAGGAAATAATGCGGAAAACCTGACAGAAGAGAGGACAAAACGGCTCATGTTATTTTTTTGAAGTTGAGATTACGTTGCTCGTTTTTTCTATAAGATATCTAGTCTATTTTTTTTATCGATCCTGATTTACGGAACGTTCTGTAACCGCGCACATATATTTACGTGTATGTACGTACAGGCTATGTACGCTCGCGCGTGAGAATCCCGAGACGAGAAATGTGAGAAGAAAATCGGGAAAAAATAATCGAGCGTAGACATTCTCAAGAGTAACCGAAAAGAAAAGAAAAAGAAAAAGAGAACGATCGCGTTTCGATGAGATTAACGAATCGCGACGTTGCACTGTATAATATCGATCGCTTAATCAATCTAATCGTACACGTAACGTTATCGATGTAGTTTTAAATATCTCGTAACCGCGTATGCACAAACTCGAAAGGAAATCGATTAATTAGGACGTTTCGAGAGTCGAAGAGTGCTTCGCATTCGACGTTTCACACGATTCGAGTTATCCGATCCGTTTCTACGTTTCAGTGCTCGGTACACGGTTTCCCTCTCTATGAGAGCGTCGCTGGGTCTCGCAGCGAGCTCGTGGAGAACAGTGATACACGATTGTCTCTATTCTGCCCGGTCGACGACGGAGGTAAACAGAGTCGCCAGTTGAGGGGAAACAGTTACCCTCTCTCTGCCGGTAACGGAACGCGTCACGTGACCGGGCTGGGGCGGAAGGGTGGGGGAATAGCGTCGTCGAAGGGGAACGGTAGGGTGGGGACACGAGTCTTAATCTGGCGACTCTGCGGAGGTAAACAGAGTCGGTGATGTTTCGCATTTCTTTAGCACACGCCGCGGCGGTGGTGTCACGCGAGATGATAAAAATGTAAATAAGGCTTTGATTTTCATTGGACCGGATCCATGATAATCCTTGATAATCATCGGACGTTGCGTCATCCGCAGTCTTCCGTTGAGCAAACTGCGGGGTTTATCCAATTATGGCACACGTAAATATTGCAACGGCACCGTGAAGTAAAATTCGCAACAAAGATTAACATGTTCGTTTAGTATTTAACTTAATCTCTTAACAGACTGAATACCATTTTGTCTCCGAGTTTCTCTTTTCTAGAATGACAGAGGCGAGCGAGATTTTAAACGGCGATTACAAAATGGCATATCAAAAGCGATTTACATTTCTGAGAATCATGAGCTCTGGCTGGACTTCTATTCCGTCATGGACATTAGGTGTACAAATTAATTCGTGCCCCCCATAGTCACTCAATTGTTCAATGTAAGCACGCGCGAAATGCTATATTGTATTCCTTTTTGCATTTAAATTAATACTAATGTCCCCGAGGTTCAGAAAATGCATCGCCTCTGGTTCGAAGAAAGGTATTAAATTTACAATATAAACTTTGTTGAACAATGCGTTATTTCGTCGATACGTGCACTACACAAAAAGGAATTTATTTATAAATGGAGCAAACGCGTAGAGTACAATGGAGATCGATGATCATTTTCGAAATGAAGGTAGAGCCACGAATTAACCCCTTGCATGATTTATTTCTCGGTTCCAGCAGAGTATATTCTCTATATTCTCCAAAATATATGGACAACAACAACGTGAAATTTTATTCCAGTTTAATGGAAATTAATAACGTGCACACTTATTCGATTCTGTTCGAAATCCTCATCACGTGTCTGACTCGATATTATAGCGCAAGGGGTTAATTTGTACACCTAACACCTTGCGCAACGGTAGGGAATTTGCATGAACATCCGCAGTCTGCCGACAAGCTGGTGAAAGTAAACAACGATAGGGAGAGGCGTGATTATAAATGAAAATATGAGAAGATTATCAGAGCGCGATCGTACGGAGGGAAGTTCGTAATCTATTTTCAGTAGTGGTTCTCAGCGAATGCGTCAACGTCCCTCGCTTGATCTTATTTACGCGACTCATACCTTTCGCTACCGAAATCTCGGGTGATCGTCTTTCCGAACATCTCGCGAGAACCTGAAGACAAATCTTCGCGGGCCATTGACCAGCGAATAAACGAAGTTTGCCTAATGTAGGAGTAGTCTGTTCAGATTGAAAAAAGAGGGGGAAGGGCAGGAAATTTTCGTATTGTTAAACCGAGCAGAATTTGTTGAGCAACACTTAAGAGATCTCGCGCGATCTCTCATTCTGGCAGACCAATTTCTAAAATACAAGATTGAAAACAGTGACTTCACCGCTCCGTTGAGGGTTTTTATCAAGTTCGATGGTATATAGCGAACATTTTAAGAGACTTCTTCGAAGTTGTTACCATATCGTATTTTGAGTGTTTGTATATCTACTATAAATACATGGAATCCATAGTCTGTTGATAACAATCTACTTCGATAATCCTGCGACTGTGTTAGTAGGAACACCGACATTACTTTTTCCAGATGTTTAAGAATTTCGTCGGGCGTGCCGATCAGTGAATTCGCCGACAGTTTTTAATCAGCGCCAATCATCCTTCCCTTCTCTTCTGCGATGATGGCGAAAACACGTTTGATTTCTCGACAGAGAAAAGATTGTCTCGGCGAATCACTTATTGGCACGCCTGACAGCAACGATGGCGGCTTGTACAACACGACCTTCATTGACCTTCGTCAAGCTGGAATCTAGTCGATGAGAAGCTTTTTTACTGGAAGCTTTATCGATCATTCTCTAAAAGCACGTTCTTGGTCTTTTAGACTTCGACTAATCAACAGATCTTCTAAAATAAAGATAAAATGAAAAATGATTCTCGCACACCAAACAGCTCATATAATGAGTACTTTAAGATGCATAAGACGTTGTTGTATATAATATTATTACGATGAAATTTCTCCCGTTTGATTCGATGCATCTTGAAGCCGTCATTCTTTGCCGGCTTGGATGTACAAAGCGTGTTTTCCTCGATTGACGATCCCGAAAGTTCGCATCTTTAGAATTTCATCGAATGATATATAGCAATAATGAAAAAATGAACAATAAGATTAGAACTCGACGAAGGGAGAAGGAGAAGAAGAAGATGAGGATGAGAAGGGGAAGAGGGAGATCAGAAAACGAGAGAGAGAGAGAGAGAGAGGAGGAAGAGGAGGAGAAGGAGGAGCAGAGAGAAAAAAAAATAGAAAAGCGGAGAAAATGGGAAAAAAGGAGAAAGAGAATCTCATAATGTATTTATCTTGGTCCGATTTGTTTGTAAAAAGATTTTCTATTTTTCTACGCGAAATTCAATGTTCGCACAAAATGTTACGCGTCATAGCCAGAAAGTTTCAACTGTTACTTGTTGCCGAATCAACTACTTTTCTAAATTCCTCGCCTATTCCTCGTTCGAGGAAAGATATTTTTCAGTTTCGTGAGAGTGTTGAAGAATAACTTAAGAAGGTAGAACCTCGAGAAAGAACCGTCATCCAGATGATTGACACCTGTTCGAACGGTGCGACGAATAATCAAAAACAAAACGAAGATAAGAAAAAACCAAAAAAAAAAGGAAAGAAGGGGGGTGGGGGAAGGAAAAGAAGCAGAAGAAACGGAAAAAAGCATTCCATTGCCACTTTAAAAAAAAAAGTAAATAAATAAAAAAGGATTTTAATCTAAAAACAAACGCGAGTTCACCGTTCCGGTAGCTGTAGGCAGTCTGGAGATCCGCGATGCACTCGTTACGATTAACATTGCACGAAGGAGAATCATTGCACGCGATACTTCGTCAATTAAGGGGGATGTGGAAAGCAAAGATGGTGCTCGCGTACAGCCGCACCAAGAAACACCAATCGGTTATAACCTACCAAACGCAAAAAATAAGAAAAAACTAACGATAATCATTCGGAAGTTTAGCCCCCACTCATCGGTTTCAATGACATTGAAATATTCCGCCAAGGTCATCGATTTAGACGACCTTCCCCTGCACGTATGATATTATGGTTAATGTTTAAAGACTTTTTCTAAACGTTCCTCAAATCTCCTAATTAGTGTATGGGTCAGAAATATAAAATGTTGTGGACAGCTTTCCTGTTAAAAAATTGTGGATATAAATATCTGGCTTGGTTATTTTAGTAGCACTTTTCCCGATAAATCATATTTAAATAAATTGACGTATACATTTTTTGCCTAATTAATCCAGCTTTTGTTCGACTTATTTCGAAAAGACGAAATTGTGGATAATCTAGCTTACAGATAATAATTTGTACAGTTAAAAATTGAAACATTGTGTATCACTGTTTTAAATCACGATCAATGATATATTCATTGCAAAAGAGGTACATGACGATCATAAATTTTAACACTGGAAAAACGAATAGATAAAACCTAAAACGCTAAGGATATTTGGAGGCATTGAAAATACATATTAAGAGAAGAAATTTTCATTTAGTTTCTTCTACAACTTCTACTTTTCATAAAGATCCGTACTGCGGTAATATAGGAAAAAGATGTTTAAAACTACGGCCTTGACCGGAAAATTTCGAGGTCGTTGCAATCGATGGGGAGGGTGAACTGCTAAATGATTAGTTGAATAACATTTACCCTACTTAAACGTGAGCGCAGAGATAATATTCCCGGGGTTGTTAGTCCCGTGTGGTGTTTAGTCGAGACAGTACAGCAATTCTTTTATACCGTGTTTATCTGATGTTGTTAAGCCTTAACATTAAATATCGGCCAAAGGAAATGCACACACAGACACAAACAAACAAACATACATACATATGCATAATACAAACAGGAACCACACGGTCGCTGCACACTGGCGAGCGAACCTATTTTATATACACGTGGACGCATAGTAATTAACAGATACCCGGATATGTGAAACAATCATACACACAACACACACACACACACATGGAGAAAGAGAGATTCAGAGGCACACGGATACGCAGAATACAGGGCACACAACACACGCACAAACGTTTCCGTGACTCTATCGGTCTTTCCAAACAAACAAAAAAAAAAAAACGAAACAAAAAAGAAAACAGTAACAGAAAAAAACCTGTTGTTTCTTCGTCGAGAACACATTCCACGCCCGCCGGACCGAACCAAGCTAATTAATCAAGGAAATCATTCGAGTCAGCGCGGAGACGCAGAGAAACAAACTAAAAAAATGAAAAAGAGAAACAATGAAAGGTTACACACGTACATGATGAACATACATCGATATCTACACGAAAAAAAAAAATGTAAATTATTTACATATTATTTACGTACCTATATACATATTCTAAGTGTAAGAAACACGTACACATGTATGCATAACATTCGTACAGATACATACATACGTACGTAAAACGCGTGCGTATAAATATATATACGTACATATTACATAAACGTATAATATATGCATACATAGCCATATATGTATATCATTATATATAATTAAGCAATTATATATAATACTATATACATATATATATGTATATATTATTATTATCAAAAAAAAAGGAAAAAAACAAATGCAGAAGTAGAGTGTAAGTTGATTATAAACTATTTCAAGGAATCAAATTTGCATGTTACGATGATAAACGGGAATGGGATATTAAGACGGGCATGGGGTGAGAGATTGAGGGATGAGAATGATAGTGACTGAGAGAGATAGAGAGGGAGGGAAATAGAAAGAGGGAGAAAGAAAGAGATGGAACGGTTAGAAAAGCGAGAGAGAGAGAGAGAGAGAGAGAGAGAGAGAGAGTGAGAGAGAGCAACAAGGATGTTAGGAGTAATAATAGCGAGTTAACAACACTGTAAACGATTAAGGGGTGCGTCAAGGGGGCGCGAGTCGACACGCTTGCGGAACAATTTTTGCAAAACGCGAAACTTACTCCGATTCTCACGGTCCGTGGAGAGAAGTATCGGACCCAGATCAGACATTTCGAATGCGAGAAGGCAATCGAGAAGTGTCGATACACGTGTACGTCGTTCGCATGATCGGTGTACCGTCGCGGTCGCGAAACGCAGCCCTCTTGCTCGCGGATTCACGTTTGTTTGGTTTTTATTGTCAGAAGTTTCTATTTTTCCATAATACGATAAGGAACGATAATATTTACTATTAAATATGTGCGTATGTATATGTGTGCAAGTTCACGTACGTAAACATGGGGTGACAGATGGAGAGTGAGAGAGAATGAGAGAGAGAGAGCGAGAGAGAGAGAGAGAGAGAGAGAGAGAGAGAGAGAGAGAGAGAGAGAGAGAAAGTGTGAGAGATTGGAGAAGGAACAAGGGTTGTAGAACAGCGAAGATTGGGAAACGGTAATGTGAACGGTGAAAGAATGATTGAACCGTGAACGAACCGTTTATTGGCGACGTTAAGTATGTTAGACGGTGCATGTGATATCAATACTTATTAATATTATTAATTAGTAACATTCGATAAGAGGGAAAATCAATAAGCGAATTGATATTAAAATTGCAAGTCCATGGAATAAATTGTGTGTGAAATTCGTAACGAAGCATTGTAAAAAAAAATATTCGATTGAAAATGCACTGACAATGACATAAGGGAAAATGGCCGCGCTGTCCACGGGTTATATCTTCCTTCGCAAGTTCTGCAACACTCTTCGTGCAAACTCCTGTTTGTATGAATCACGCACATGTAGTACAGTGTTCCCTCGATGCTGAGCGCTTCGGCCAAGTTGCGAGCTCATCTGGAGTAGTGGACACGATTTTACGATTGCTCCATTGGCTGACAAACGGCAAGATGGCGACTAGAATGCGGATTTTTACACGGTTCATATTCTTGCAGGCTAATTTATGTAAACGAGGACTTCTTCAGCGAAAATTCTATTGAACTAGAAACGGGACAGAAAAAAGACACTAAAGTTTAATAACGTATCGTAAAAGAAATACCCGCAAGGGAAGAGAAATTATATTTCATAAATACGCGGTACTATTTCTCTACAGATTTTATCGAATTGGAAACATGCCAGAAATTTCATTTTAATTACAAAATGAGAAAGAGCTTTATTTAAGCTTCAGCCGCGTAGTAACAATATTCCATTAAAGCAACTATATTTCTCGTGAAATAGCCTGTAAAAATGTAAAATCAGTATCCACCGTAACGATAAAATTTCATAAAATGCTAATCGACTTTGGAAAACAACAAAACCACAACATAAATGAAACGATATAGAAGCAACTCCACTAAACCGTTTAAAATAAGAGCTACTTGTTACTTGTGCGCGAAAATTGTTTCTTCAACACCTTGATGACGGATCGTTGTGCTGAAAACTTATATTCAGTCTCCAGTACGTAAGAATTTTTTATTAGAATCGTTCAAAATAATTTTTTCAGAATTTGTGAAACATGTTTTATAATTCGTATCGATGTTCATTGGACGCCATATTAAGTCGTCAGTCGTCAAGGTGTTTATGAAAAAGGGATGTGTAACGTTGGAATACTAAATTGTTAAACGCCGTGTAAAACCGGCAAAAACATGAAAAAAGAACACGGTAAAAAGGGAACACTGCGACTACAGAGAGAATGTAGAAGTCAGAATGGTGGAATCCACGATGACAGCATGGTAGAAAATCCCTAGGATAGCGCCGTTGAAAGGAATGGCGAGAACGAGCGGAAAGAGAGCGAGAGAATGAGAGAGAAAGGGAAACAATTTTTTTCTTGTTATGAACTAAGTGTGCCTAGTCAATAGAATATATCTTGTCAATTTTAATATTATATATATATTATATATTATATATTATTATACGATTATATTATTTAAACTTGATACCGTAATATAATGTGAAACCTATCGGACATGAAAAAAAAAATAATGATACGACAATGATTGTGCTGTGTTGTACTACGAAATGTTGGCCTGTGACTATATTTGTAGCTATTATACATACGTACACGCATACAACCAAAACAAAGAAATGAAAAAAAATGGAAAAACACCGCATACGTACATATATATACGTGTCTATATATGTAGGTTGTGCAAACTTTTCGGGAACAAGCCGAGGAATCGAATCGCGAAGTCGCAAAGATATATACGCATAATTATTTACAGTCTCGTGCACGCCAGAAATCGACTATCGAAACGAAACGAAGCCGAATCAACTGTTCTTTCCGTTCCCTCTTTTCATAATCGAGTTGATTTCAGTTTACATTGACTATTACTTGGGAGTAGCCGTTTCGATTGCTCCGATAGTTGATAAACAATGATAATTATGCGTAGCAGCGTCGAAACAAAATGGATGCGTGGTCACGATCGCGCGGACTCGCGTGTCGAAAACCGACCAATCTCCTTCTATCGCGTTGGACGACGATCGAACCTCACCCGCCTGAATGTTTCTATTACTTCGACAGCGATTTCGCGACTCGAACCCGTCAGTTTCGCGACTGCGTCTCACTGCGAATTTGTTTGCGAGCGAACGACTTGCGGGGGTGGCAGATCCACACCGGAGACTGGGGGATCGCTTTTCGTGCCAGTGTTCCCTGGTTTTTTTCGAAAAAAAAAAAAATAAAAAATGTGAACGGGAGCAAGGTGCACAAAGTTTCGGAACGCCTCGACGTCGAGCCGAAACAGCGAGCGAAATTAGAATGCTTGGAATTTCCGGCGACGAAATTCTTTTATTTTCGCTCGTTCGTTCACGCCTCGAAGATCTACTCGATCTTCCGGCGATCCGAGACCAATTTGTAATTTTTTCGAGCGTGTTTGCGGAACGAAAAGCGATCCCGTGGACGTAAGATTCGCCATAAAAATTGGAGAATGACGGTGTGACGAGAGGAACGTTGGAAACGCGAAGGGACAGGTGAGTAAGGGAAAGAATGTGTGACAGCTAGGAAGAATGTGAGAGAAAGTGGAAGATAAAATGAGAGAGAGTGAGAGAGAGTGAGAGAGTGAGAGAGAGAGAGAGACTGTGTGTATGAAACTTCAGAAAAAAAGAGAGAAAGATGCGCCGAGCGAAATTTATTTTTTCTAACGAAAACTCTTCTCACTTAAGCAGTACTAACCTCCTTCCCCTACCTTGTTACACGCGAAATTGATACTGTTAACAATTGGCTTATGAACAATGTTGAAAAGAACGCGGGAGAAAGTGTTTGTGGATCTGATGTTAAACAAAAAGGATGCGTTTTAGTGTGAGTATCAGCATGTTTGTGTGTGTGTGCATTTGTGTGCGTGGGAAAGAGAGAGAGAGAGAGAGAGAGAATGAGGATGAAAAGGCACAAAAAGAGAATGAAAGGTAAGAAAGAATCACGGGTCATATCAAGGTTGGTTATAGAGTAAGAGGGCTATTTATTTAGGAAGTAACTAAATGGTCTGTTTTAATGTGTCACGGGCTACACGTACTGTACTATAATATCTGATAATAAAGTATTTTGTTTGCTTCAAAATAAATACGGTTATTTGTCTACCACAGAATCCACCCATCTTCATCTTACCTTCTTTTCGTTGACAAAAGCCAATTTTACGAAAGGTAAGTGGTAAATATCCCTAACACGTATATGTATTGATCTTCTTGCGAGTGTGACACCTTGTAAAAAAGATTTCAAACGTTTGAATCGATGTGCAAATATATTTATTAATCAACTCTAGGTCGTTTTAGATGTTCGTTTAGAGATGTACACGATGACAAATAATTTTTTGAAATTTTCATGGACGAAGAGTTTACAAGAAATGTAAATAGATCGTTAAACATTATCAATTTAATAAACTTTATTAATTTTCAACAATATTAGATATTTGTCTATGACAAACGCACTATCAATTCTACGAAGTAGTAAAATCAACGTATATCGCTCCTAGATGGTACGTGTATTCTATTTCATTACAAATCAGTGCCACAATATCGATTGTTAAATAATATTATCGCAATCGTTTACGTTGTTTAAATTTTATTATCAGATTATTTTCTCGCTGTCAACAAACAAGATAAAAAAGTATACTGTTAAAATAATTATTACACGACTATTCTACAAGTAATGTCGATTCCCTTTTAACTTTCGCGCTATTACATCTTTATCCTAATCGTAAAAAAGGCTCGTAAAGTTGACTTTACATCGAAAGTATTCCTTTTAGAACCTATGAATCACTATCGGTGAGTACTATAAGCTCTTAAAAGTCTTACATCCTTTTTTTATCGTCGGATAAAATAGATTTTCAGATTTTCATCGACTCGTTTAGGTGATCGGATCGCAATGGTTCTTATTCTGTCGTATTAGATAAAACTTGTGAAAAAACTTAAATGGAAATATCTCATATGAGAGCATTGTTTTCTTAAATTGTTCTTTAATATTTTTATTCTCCTTTCTTTTGACTCTATTTATATTCATTTAAACAGTATTATATGCAACTAATCTCTAAATATTCATTCTCAAAACAATTAAAAGAAGAATATCTTCCACATTGCTAAGAACGTATGTTCCATTATCTAGACCTCGATCAAATTGTAGTAGAAATTATGCATAAGCTTATGAATTATGTATAAGCCTCTATCAAGGCTTGAAACATTTAAAATAAAAATAAATTATGAAGTTATATATAAACTGAAGGAACTCATTGTGAACTACTTGAATCCGCAGTCAATAATTATTTGTATAAACCCAGAATATGAAAATACTCGTAGGAAATGAAGCCATGATGGATGCTCTGTGGATAACATGGAAGACGTTATTAAATCGTGTGGGCGTAAACAAACAGAATTATGATTTGCATAAATAGAACAAATCACATAAAAATGTATATAAATAATTTAGTGCAGCTTCAGAGAGCATTATACTTATAATTACGTAAAATTGTTCTGCATCGATTGCAAGTAACTATAATACTATAGCAATAATTTAATCACCCACTCTGACACGTTCATAATGTATAAAAAGCAATTGAGGTTATTTTCAAGACTCGAATGCGTTTCGATAATTGTAAATGAACAACTGTAACAGAAGAGAGAGCCATCAATTAACACGTACACCTAGTGAGTGATATTGCTTCACCCAACAGAGACAGATTCGAGGATAAAGATCATATTTCTAGCACGTTGAAGCGAAAATCGATGATGGTTGAAGCTTTGTAATCGTGTGCTTCTCTCTTAGCCACCCTCAATCCTACACTGAATGTCTGCGCAAATGATTCAATATGTTTTTGCAATTATAAATGGACATGTACATATAATAAAGGAAAACTACAAATTAATTTATATACCTGGTAAGTGATATTGCTTCGTGTAGCAGTGACAGATGCGAGGATAAAGATTATATGTCTCGCACATTGGTGCTAGAATCGATGAAGGTCGAAGTTTCGCAGCCACCCTCTATGTTCTACTGACTGCGCCTACATACCATATGTTTCACTAATGATAAATAAACGATTACGTTAAAGAGAGGGTGTCGAATTAATTTGTACACTCGGTAACTGATATTGTTTCGTCCAGCAACGACGGGTTCGAGGATAAAGATCATACATATGTCGATACATGTGCTCTTTTACTGGTAGTATGTATATGAAATAACGGAGTAAGTCCAACAGATTGCACTTATGCCATTATTCAAGATGTTGTTACAGTCACTTTATTTAGGATGTAAAATTGAATCTTATTTTTTATTAGCATAAAACAAAGTATACACAAGATAATGTGTTAAATAAAACAAGTATTCTTAATAATTACTATTTCTGTAAAAACCCCATTTTTCGTAATTTTGGACTTATGCCACTTGTCAACTAAGGGGCTCAACTGAGAACGGCTGAACGTAAAAAACTGGGGTTTGAACCATTAGACGCGGCGTTTCTTCGGGAAGGTTTTAGAGCAGACCGAAAAAGTCCATTCGTTCAAAAGTTGTGACGTCATTAGTGATTAAAGATGACTTTTTCACCCTGTTTTGGGCACGTTTCTGCTTATGACTTTTGACTGGTAGCACCTATATTCAATTTGAGAGAGCGAGGGAGTGAGAGGGAGAGAGATACACACACACACACACACACACACACACACACACACAGAGAGAGAGAGAGAGAGAGAGAGAGAGAGAGAGAGAGAGAGAGAGAGAGAGAGAGAGAGAGAGAGAGAGAGAGAGAGAGAGAGAGAGAGAGAGAGAGAGAGAGAGAGAGAGAGAGAGAGAGAGGGGGGGGGAGAGGGGGAGAAAGAGGGGGAGAGAGAGATCTGTGACAGGTAAAAACATGCTTTTGAAAAATACTGAGAAACAGCAACGCGTGGCTGGGGAAAGCTAGTATACAAAAGCGGTGCTTTAAAATGTAGATTAAAACGCATATTAAATGTATATTTCGCACATTGATGCGTTAAGTACCTTTGACATCGGCAGTTTCGCGAGGGAGACGATAGCTCGGTCGAAGCTTCGTAATCGTGCTTCCCTCTCCTAAGCCACCCCCTGTCTTCCACTGACTGTCTGTGCCTATGATTCCACCCCCTTGCAAGAGACTCGATCGATGGAGCGTCGTCCGCGGTGACTAACCCGTCGACGAGCTCCCTCGCTCGTCAGGTAATCCACTGACGTGCTCTCGTGCACGCAAACCAGAGAAACAAACGCGAGCAAACGTGTCTTTGAGCAACGGGGATTACACGAAAGGAGAAAACAAAGGGATAGATGTGCACGAGAATACAATTAATTGCGGAACCCAGGATATAAGCGGCGACGGGCAACTTTTTGCCGTTTGTTGACGCCCACTGCGTGCTCCTAAACGTTTCCAACAAACAGCAACTTACTGAAACGTTTTGTTATACACGATCCAAAGACCTCTGTACACCTCGGAACGTGTCGCAAAGCATGCAATTCGCGATTTTCCGATTCAGAGTTTCGTTAAAAGAGCTGAAAGCAAATGGACCTTATTTTAGACACAGAATCTTTATTGGTAGCTGGAAATTTTTCTTTCAACTTTTCATTAATTCACTTGGCAACTCGGCAGCTAAAGTAGATTTTGTGAAACACATAATGTAAGCGGTTCAGAAAGGAAACGTAAAATTGATTGGTTTCGACTTGATTTCGTCAACTACGGTACTTAGTGTATTAAATGTCGTATCGTGTGATAATAAAATTCGAATGCTGTTGAAAATGATACGGAATTAATTTATGCAGTTAATGATATGAATAAAATCTTTTTCGGTGAAAATTCACGCGATGACAAAACAAGATGAATCAGCGGACGCAATATCCGTATCTGGCCCCGATGGATTTAACAGACGACCATATACAATTTTTCGCCGACTGTACTTCCATATTTTCGCGAACCACTGCTACAGATTTGCGCAACGAATTCTCAATACGACCCCAAATATTTTCACTTCTCGGAGCACTGGAAGAGCAGAGATTACCGTAGGTTAACACAGATACAGGGGCAGATCATGGAAAAGGAAAGGAAAAGAATTCTTTTACCGTCTTGAAAATTCTATAACACATTCCCTGGGGAAATCAGGTATACGACTGCCAGCGCAGAAGGTTGTCGGATCGTTTTCTGACTACGCAAAGTTGTTCCCCGAATGTGGAATTACAAAAATGTTTATTGAACTATGCGGATCATCTTGTGCAATGAATGCTGTTCTTCGGGGAAACGATCCTCGTGCACCGCGTGCGGATTATTGTAGACTGACAGTAAAGCTTTACTTTTCATACGTTGACTACCGAGAAACTTTTTAAATGATTTTCCAAAATTACAGTGATTCATCTAGCAGAAATCAACTCGAAAGGTTCACATTTCTCATAATAATTTAATTAATTGGGGTAAAGTTTAGCTTACACACTGTAACTAAAATTAATTTTGATAGCCAGACACAACGCAACAGTATTAATTATGATTTTTGTGTAAAATTAATGTTATAATTTTACAAATATACATACACAGATCTAGGAAGACTCTTTCTTTCTATTGAATATCAACTTTGACTGTTCTAACATGCATCTATTTTAATATACACCTGTACATATATTTACGCACTTAAATAATATCTAATTTTCTAATAATCGATGAAAAATAATTTTACAATACCTTGCAATGCCATCTACAAGATAAAATTGAAAGTTCTGATGCAGACTTAAGCAACAAACAAGCCATACAAGTAATAAACAAATATTTAAAACAATCATGAATATATAAATTATTACAAAAGTTAGATTGATATTATATAATCCCAAACAAACAGTTTATGTATTGTTCTTCTACATTGTCCATGTTTTTCGGTAATGCTTTATAAAAATAGTTCGAAATTTGATAACATTTACAATATCACAGTATGACAATAATATCAATAAAAAAATAATTCGAAACAAATTCATCATCAACGAAAACTGTTCCTCCGAGTTGTCAGTCGGAATTTATCGATGTTTCGGAGTGTTCCTCCAATCTTTCTATAATCTAAAATGTATCTGTCATAAAGTGTGATTTTTGTTAACTTTCATTAGAAGTCTCAAAAGTTAATGACTTTCATCGGGAAAGCATTCAAAAATTATTTTTCATTCAAGTATGAATGATTCTTGCCGTTTTTGTTGTACGAACCAATGCAAATTCTGGCAGGAATCATTTGCTGTGTTCGAGGGTCCGTACAGCGCCAGTGGACGTAGCGGTAAAATGCGCAAACTGTTAGCCAAACTTCGTTACCAACTAATTCTAAATCTACCGCTAGATGGAGATGGCATTGAACTCTTGTGGGGAACGTTCTAAAATAAAATAACATGTATCTTCTTCGAAGGTTTATTTGGATCTGTTTGTACAAAAGTAATTCGTTAATAGGAAACGATGAACAAAAGAATGAATATTAACAAAATATACAATTAGTCAATATTAAATTAGAGATTCACATTATCGACATCTTGACAATACAGTAATCTACGTTATCGACATCCGCCACACTCTTTGAGTTTACTATTACCGACATCATAATTATCGATGTCGTAAGTCTGTGTTATCGACCTTTAATGTCAGACACACCGCACCGACGAGACAAAAAATTGGTATTGTGATTTTGAGAATATCATAGTAAAAGAGGTGGCAGGAAAATTTGGTACCACCTTTTTCTCTATGATACTAATAAAATTTTCTACAATCTCGAAAATTTAATTTTGTATCAGGCGAACATGATAGCAAAAGTGGTGGCACAAAAATTAAATGCCACCTCCTTTGCTATCATGCTCTCCTATCAGAAACCCAAAATTTTCCGAAAATTTTCAAAAATCTCGAAATTGAGTTTTGTATTAGGCGAACATGATAGCAAAAGTGGTGGCACAAAAATTAAATGCCACCTCCTTTGCTATCATGCTCTCCTATCAGAAACCCAAAATTTTCCGAAAATTTTCAAAAATCTCGAAATTGAGTTTTGTATTAGGCGAACATGATAGCAAAAGTGGTGGCACAAAAATTAAATGCCACCTCCTTTGCTATCATGCTCTCCTATTAGAAACCCAAAATTTTCCGAAAATTTTCAAAAATCTCGAAATTGAGTTTTCTATTAGGCGAACATGATAGCAAAAGGTTTGGATGATAATTAAATGCCACCTCCTTTGCTATCATGCTCTCCTATTAGAAACCCAAAATTTTCCGAAAATTTTCAAAAATCTCGAAATTGAGTTTTCTATTAGGCGAACATGATAGCAAAAGGGGTGGCATGATAATTAAATGCCACCTCCTTTGCTATCATGCTCTCCTATTAGAAACCCAAAAATTTCTGAAAATTTTTAAAAATCTCGAAATTGAGTTTTTTATTAGGCGAACATGATAGCAAAAGGGGTGGCATGATAATTAAATGCCACCTCCTTTGCTATCATGCTCTCCTATTAGAAACCCATAATTTTCCAAAAATTTTCAAAAATCTCGAAATTGAGTTTTGTATTAGGCGAACATGATAGCAGAAGTGGTGGCACAAAAATTAAATGCCACCTCCTTTGCTATCATGCTCTCCTATTAGAAACCCAAAATTTTCCAAAAATTTTCAAAAATCTCGAAATTGAGTTTTGTATTAGACGAACATGATAGCAAAAGTGGTGGCACAAAAATTAAATGCCACCTCCTTTGCCATTATGCTCTCCTATTAGAAACCCAAAACTTTCCGAAAATTTTCAAAAATCTCGAAATTGAGTTTTGTATTAGGCGAATATGATTGCGAAAGAGGTGGCACGATAATACTGTAGTACAACTCAACGTCGAGCCAGACGGCCGAAATTTTTAGAAAATTCAGTAGTGTAACTCAACGTCATGTCAGACAGCCAAATTTTTTTCGAAAATCCAGTAGTGCAACTCAACGGCAAGCCAGACGGCCGAAATTTTTCGTAAATCTCAAAAATTGTGTTTTGTATTAGGAGAATATGATATCGAAAGAGGTGGCACGAAAATTCAGTAGTACAACTCAACGACAAGTCGGAAGTTCGTGAAAGATTGGTGGTTTAATAAATATATACGCAGATATGCATTTTCATTACATTGTGTTTATTTATTCATTGTAGATTATAAAATACTAAACATTTATAACAAGAATGTTGACTGGCTCACAGAGACTGACAACGACAACGCTGTAAAATCTAACTCCCTCAGACACACACCTTTTGTGTTGCAATCTCATGTAGTTCACTAGCTGATCGTTTCATTTCGATAGAGTCCGTTGTCGTACTAGGGCATTTTCTACAGAGTCGGTATTTCAAAACCGTAGACAGAGAAATGCATTGCATGCTAGCATTGCCAGCCCCTGTGCTATTCAGCGGCGCCAAAAATGGGCCTAAGTGGGTCCAGATGGGCCCGGGGATAACGTGGAACTAAGAGTAATCTGAAATACCACGTCGTTAAAAGTTCCACTACCGACGAGAGGTTCCGCGCTCTCTAGCTTATTAGAACATTTGCTCGTGAACTACGTAAGGCTGCGTCAATGGCGTAGGTAAGTGGATTTAGTACCGTCGGTAATAAATAAATGTGAAATGCTGACATTACCTATTCTGTAATTCTTTGGAAAATAATTACTGTTTATTGTATAATTTCACTATACTCTTATTTCCTTCTTGTTTTCCTTATTGTTCACTATTGTAATCATGGTTTTATAATCGATAGCTTATAAATCTAGGAAAAATTGAAGTAATTATTACGTAATATTCTAAAAAAGTATCGGGATTCAAAATTAATTTGAAAATTATTGCGTTACTTATAAAATAATGATTGGGTAAAGGTTGAAAAAACGGGACCAAGCATCACTCACCTTGCCCTTGAAATATGTATTCAAGTTCAACATCTGAACAACTTTTCCCTATACATCTACCCATCGCTCGATCTTAGTTTCCGAGAATGCATTGTTTACCATTATAAACCAAAAAAAAGCTATACACATATTTTATTTTCTATTTGTTTCTTTCATTGCGTATATGTAACTTAACTCTATAGATTTTATTTGTAACGGTCAATACAGTAAAAATATAGTGCAACAGTCTTAAGACATTCATATACTAATTTATGCTACATATTTTTGGTAAATGCGTACATAAATGTAAAATAAAAACTATACCCAATATCTGGTTTGTATGCCGAGACTTACAGTACCCTCAGTGCTGGATTAAGACCTTTAGAAGCCCTCAGCACTTAAACGATTTTCAGGCTCCCGTATAGGGATCACTTGAGCGTTAGGAATTTTCCATAATTTTATTAAAAGGTGTTTTTAACCAAAGTTAGAATTTTGGCCGCTCGCTACTGATTTTCATTTTTCCACTATTCTTTCGTACTTTCCACTCGCACGCACATGCACGTACACACTTAAAAATATTATTACTATGTAAAATTCAGAAATTTTCTATTCTTCTCTTGATGTTCTAAGCGCGTGTTTACTTTGCTTATTGGTTGATCCAACACTGAGTATGCTTTATCGTTAAATCTTTGCATTGTTAGAAAATAACTTAGCATTTTCTTAAGTGCTACAGTCAATATAAATTTACTAAATGTGACTTTTGTACTTAAGTTAAATTATTCCCCTAACTAATTCGAGAAATATTAATAATTTCTTGGAAAAAAGAGAAGACATGGTTTTGAGTATCTTTAAATACGATCATAATATAAGACAGGCATCAAATTTATATACAATTTTAAAGCTTATCAACCTTATCCTAAGTTTATCCTAATATAGGACACGAATTACTTCCAATAATCTTCTTTTACTTATTTCCTAGGATGAATTATATCGTAACTTATTCTGTCGAGACGCTTAAAAGTTCACGCCAAAAATATACAATAGAATCATTATCATAAATTCTGCTCGGTTGAGGCTCGATCCGCTTCTGTCAGCGCTTAGGGTCGAGTGCTGGGACATCGGTGCTAGTTTTACCTCTGTAGATCAAATAATTCGAATGTTAACGTTAACACATTACCCACCGCAAACCTATTAATAGCCTTCTTAGTAATAAACTTAGCAATAGACAGAAAGTAGCTACGAAATCTTTTTTTTAAATAGTAATTCCAAGAGAAATCAGTAGATTATATTCCTTGGCGCGATTTATCGGTACACCATACTGACTCTGACGAATACTTAAAACCTGACGACATGTGGTCAAATGAACGGACAAGATACATTTTCACACTTTATCGTTTACTTTCTAGAATTTGCACACAGCTATGAGAAATATCAAAAAATATAATCACCGACAGATTACGGTGACGTCCCTAACATCATATACAGGGTGTCAATGTTGTACTTCCTTGAAAAGCGTGGTTCCTGAGGTCATTTGGAGTAACTTTTTCCTTTGCAAAAATGTTCTTCGCGGTTTTGTTAAGGAGATATTGACGAAGAGCGTGAACCAATCAGAGCGCGGCTACAGCAGACGGATTCCAGCTCGGCCAACGCCGCTTCGCTCCGCTGTAATCGCGCAACTATTGGTCCACGTTTTTCGATAATAACTCCTTAACAAAGCCCCGAAGAACATTTTGGTAAAGGAAAACATTACTTCAAATGATCTCCGGAAACAGCCCTTTCAAGGGAGCCCTTTCTCTGTATACCTAACGCCTATCATACAAAAAGAAACCGACAATCTCGAAGCCGTCGTTCTCGAAGTATTAAATAAATCATTTCGAAAACCTCGACTATGATCCGTCTGTTTCACATTCAATTGATTTTTCAAAGAATCGCTCACCAGGTATGATCTTGTCCTCCTGTATCGCGTTGGTCACGTAGTTGTCCTCGTCGGCTGAAACGAGTTATGTGGCTCGTGAAAACATGGAACCAGGCGAATGATCATTCCGAAGACAAAGTGGTGTCCATTTGTCATTATTACTTACGAGCGCCGTCGGTCGCGAATCGTATTATTTCCGAGGGTTTGCTCCAGCCGTAACGATTCTTCGACAAAACGACCGCCTCATAGTGACTCGCTTCTTCTAACCCTGTCAGCGTGAACGAGTATGTGTGGACGTAGCTGTTGCCGTCGCTGCCATTCGGTATGTGCAACGTGTGCCATTGGCCGGGCACGCCGTTCTAATTAAACGTAAATCAGCATTAATCAAATATGTAACGAAATGGTACACTGTTTCGTCGGAATACGATATGTCACGGTCCCCTCCAAAGATACTGCAAAAATTTTCTAAAACACACTTAGATATATAGCTAAGCTCACAATATTCAAATGCTCAAAGAAATTCAAAGAAGCTTCATGTTTAGAATTATTCAGTGATACTTTCATGGAAATTAGTATCTAAGAAATATTGCTGGGGTTGTGAGAAACTCCAGAGTACCATTGCAGGTAGTGATGGGCGTGATACAAGTCTTTTTCATGTTCTTCAAACAATTCTGTAGTCGATCTGTACCGAGTAGTATTGGTATCACGTCTTGGATGAAATTGGTATCGTTACATTCGCAATTCACGTCTTCACCGTTTTGTACGAACCAA
The DNA here is from genome assembly GCA_916610255.1 of Lasioglossum lativentre. Classification (NCBI taxonomy): domain Eukaryota; kingdom Metazoa; phylum Arthropoda; class Insecta; order Hymenoptera; family Halictidae; genus Lasioglossum; species Lasioglossum lativentre. The sequence goes on along the minus strand of OU744364.1, from coordinate 18,634,747 downwards.
CATAATATTTTCATTCTATCTTCCTTTCTCACTTTTGATATTAGTAAACATAACATTTCATTATATACTTGTCATTCAGTCGACTCGACCCCACAGGATTGTGATAGTATCGATAACAAACCCATCCAAGATGTACTTATAAAGGATCGAGGATTCTGAGCAACTATCATTAGGGATCGATACTTTTTGATACACAGAGAATCATACATGCTTGTGATATCATCATTCTTTGTCACAAGGAATCGATACCGCTTGAACATGCTCAAGGCCCATCACTAATTGCAGGGTCGACACCAATCTGTATTGTCTCAATCTTCCAAACTGTTCATTGAACGTATTATTATTTAACAGATGACTTCAGTTAAGTATTAGCTATTTATAGAATTTTTCTGTATTTATGAAAGCCGTATGTTTGTAAAATGCAAGAAAACGTTCGAATTAATCCCTCGCACTACTGTCCAATAAATTTACTTATTCTTCCGACTTTCATAAAATAATTCACAACGAAATAGGAAGTTGCATAATAATAACAGAGCATAACATTGCAGAATAATAAGTTAATATTTGAATGGTTGTTATGGAAGTACCAAAAATATTTGCTTTACTAGGGTTAATCTACGAGCGAACGGGGACTTTGCGAACGAAAAGATTATTTCCTGCACCGATGACGGGCTTTATCCCGGGTCGAAGTTGACCCGAATTTCATCTCCGGTATTCCAGCATCGGAATCTTACCTTGTATTTACGAAACCTGAACTCGTACTGATCGATGGGACTGTAACTGTAGACTTCCCAGATGAAATTGTACGAGGTTTTAGCCAGGCTGTGCGAGGTCCTTTTGAAGACTGCCGGGTTCGCGATACCCGATAATTCGACCGCCGCCTCAGTGATTCCCAGGGAATTAGAAGCCCTGCACAAGTAGAAACCGTAATCCGTCGTCCTGACGTTTCTGATCACCAAACTGTGATCGCCGGCCAAGTTGTGCTTCACTATCCTCGACGAGTATTTCACGCTCCTGTTGTTGAAATACCACTCCACCTGTGCCAACCAAATTTTCGCATTTACGAAATCCCAATTTTCTTAATGGAAACAGAATGAAAAGAAGGATCCGCCTCACGACTTGAAATGCAAATGATTTGAAATCTTAATCTAACCATTTTCAATTTTTTAATTATTTAACCCTCGAATGGTAGATTAAACTAGCCTATTATGGGGAGATAATCATTGATGATTTATTAGAATAAGTTTTCTCAAATAAATTTTTTGTTTTATAAAGATGGAATTAAAAAATGGAATCCTGCCAAATTAATAACAATGGTAATTGGTTTCTGTTTCTTACAATTGATGCAAACAATTATTATTTTGCATAAAGATCCGCACACCAGTGATCACCTTTAAATATTTGTAGCTCATAAGAACGTTATCTAATTTCGATGAAATTTTCACCGTGTATACAATAATTTACATAGATCTACAAAACGCATTGGTTAAAGCTTCATTGCAGGCTCAGATAAAAAAATTGAAAACCGAATTTTCTTCGCAATTCCGATCAATAGACATTTTTTTCAAAAGTTTTGTTTACCCTTTATTTACTAAACTAATTCTTCTAACGTGTGAAAAATTCCCTACTCATTCGATTCAATTTTAAGAAAATTATGCAACTTTTGTGATCGAACAGTTTTTGCCGCGGGTTGTAAAAAGCTCGTTGCAAGTTCTAAACCATTTAAATCAATTACGAACGAGCTCTTCCCGCCGAGAATGCCGATTCTACCGTGCGTCTGTGAGGAGTTATCGAGCACAGGGTGACGCAACCGAGAAAAGTAGCATGCACCCTAAGCTTTTCTTCGCCTGGTCCAAGAGAAACCGGAAGAAAAGCTGCGTCAGCTTTAGCTTAAGCCTACCGGGTACTTTTCGCGGGTCACGTTCCCCCGCGGAATCGATTTGTCACTCGGTGCCGGCTCGAAAGGGTTAACGCTGAGAAATTGCTCCCCGAGATTTCGTGTGTTCGAGCCGTAGGAGCCGCGGATCGCTTCGCCGAGCTTAATTCCCCTCGAACAAGCCCGCAAGTTACGCTCCATCGAATTTAGATCTGATCGATTACCCCTTTCGCGTCTGCGAGACCTCGAACACAACGTTATTGTTAGGTTGCCACGACGCGACGGGTACAATTGCTCGCTCTTTCTTTCGACTAGTTAGGGGACGACGCCACAGTGCTCGATTTTTCGAAAAAAGTTGGGCAAAAATCCGTATGACTTGAAAATTCAATCTATTAGCTGTTACTTAATTTATGATTTTCCATTAGTGCTTTCAAAGCGGCGAAATCGTGAAAAATTTTCGGATCTTTGGTCGAGCTAGTGAAACAGTTTTCGAAGAATTTTGAAGTACTTGTATAGTAACGTTGAATATCGTCGGATTGGAGCAGCTCTGAAATATTTACTCGCGAACGCGTCCGAAACTTTCAGACTTCAGCTTGAAAGTCGTCCGACGGGGTAAAAGGCACCGTGAAATATTTAAACACCCTCTAAATACCACTGCCTTTCCTCGACATTTACAACAGATGCTAGCTAATTAAATCCTGATCTTGTTCGTGAGAAATATTAGTGAGCCTTCGGTTCAGCGAAACGAGCATCGACTGGCTTGGACGGACAGTTTTCTTTCGTGTCTTTGCAATTGTGTCGTAAACTATACGATTAATGTATAAAACACAGTTTTAAGATTAAACTTTGGGAAACATTAGCTCAAAATCGTCATTTAAATTCTCAATTTTCAAAATTAATCACATACTAGGATTTTATGTATTTATGACAGCAATCGGTAGATGAACTATGAAGGATTGGAAATATATACATTTTTATTCGACTACTGTCTCTTGCAATGAATGCAGACAATTTTTATTTTGCATAAAGATCCGCGGTCTAGCTATTACATTAGGAACAACAGAAAAGCTAATAGGTTTACAAAAAAAGCCTTCAAAGATACATTTAATAAATTGCTATACTTTGTGAATGGTCTTAAGCATACTGTACAACTGTGCAAAAGGGGCAAGTTAAATACAGGTTCGGTGAACTCAAAAATTGTGAAGAATTGCATGGGCTCTCGCGAATCCCATCAGTGGCTGATGAGTAGATTCAGTCATCTTTATTATTTCGCAGAATCGCAGAAATAAGCGGCGTTGAATAGCAGCCTTAATGCAAATGCAACAGCCACGGGCCAAGAATATGGGTCTTTATCGATGTTTCGAAACTTTCGATTCGAGAGCGGAACTGCAGACGCGAGTGTAATTAAAAGTCCGACAATGGCGGGATGCTCGTGGGCTAGCCCAAGAAGGACCGGCCCGCAGCGAATGATCGCTCATTGTTGTTCGAACTGTTAATTGCTAGCGTAGTAATTACGTCGTTCGCTGCCTTGTAAAATTACTCACCGTTGCCTCCGGCCAAGCAGCCACCCCGCAATGCAACTGCACGCGGATCCCGGGAGGTGCGTGCATCCAAGTCTTCGCCATCTCGATCCTTGGCTTATCTGCAGATCGAAAAGACAGAAAGATATACAAGGTGTCCCAAAAATATTGTACTTCCTCGAAAATGGTGATTCCTAAGGTCAATTTTAGTAACTTTTTCATTTTATTTTTCATTTTATTTTGCATTTTAATTTGCAGAAATTTTTTATTTTCTATAAATACCGCAGTTTATGGACCACCTTTAAATGTTTGTAGCTCATAAGAACGTTATCTAATTTCGATGAAATTTTCACCGTGTATACAATAATTCACATAAATCTACAAAACGCAATGGTTAAAGTTGAAAAAACTGACACACCTTTTCTTCGCAATTCCGATCGATAAACATTTTTTTCAAAATTTTTGTTTACCCTTTATTTACTAAACCAATTCTTCTAACGTGTGAAAAAATCTCTACTCGTTCAATTCAATTTTACGAAAATTACGTAATACATACAACAAATATAGTAATTCTTAAATTTTTCGTATTTCCTTACTATTTGGAATTTCACAGACTCGTTTTTGACTTATGCGCACGGAATCTGCAGCGGCTGTGATCAAGAGGAAGCAAATGTCATTCTCCCGAACGCGTGTCAAGTTCTTCGAACGAAGTTCTCGGAAGATTGCACTATTGCTCCAGTGCGCTTGCATCAGCGTCGCGTTCAATCGTCAGTCAGCTCCGATTAACATTGCGACACCCTTAATTACCGAATTATTCGATGCGACGAGTCACTCGATCGTAGAGAGAAAAGCCTATTCGTGGAAGACGAACTTCGTTCCCGAGACACTTTCGTTTCACCCGACGAGAATTATAATGATCGTCGTGGGACGATTATCGACGGCGGAGGATTCGACGCAGCCGAACGTCGCGTGGCTGCAATTAGATCGTGCAGATGTCTGTTCGGAATACTAAAGGGCGGAATGCCAGGCAATTTCCTAATTTAATCGTGATCGTTTAAGAGCAAGCGCAGGATGCCGCACGCGATTACTTCCGCGCTGCACATATGCGATGCCGATGATTAAGTTGGACGTAGGTAGGTGCATCGCGAAGAACTCGTGCCACATCCACGCAGACGTAACAAAATTACCGATAAGATCAATCCAACGTCGACATTTTCTGAACGATTCGGCCGACACTCGACGGTCTGGCCCAAACATTATAACATTATTAAATTTTCATTTGATTCATTAGTAAACAGTCAAGTATTGTATGCGATATTAAATATCATACATATGGCTGAAAAATCATATACAGTGACTCCCACTAATATTCGTACACACTTAAAAAGACGATAACTTTTTTAATATTCGACTATACAACTTGGATTTTTTTGAGAAGTTAGAACAATCGGTTTTGTTACGTAACGTGAAAAGAATTTTTGAAAAAATTGCAATTGGTCGGAATTGCAGAGAAAATACTAAAAGTTATATTTTACAACTTTTTTATGTGGGCTCATATTGAGAATGTAGAAAACACGTTTCGTAGATCTGTATCAATTAAACATATTCTGAAAATTTCATTAAAATCGGTCAACGTTTCAATGAGCTACAAACGTTTAACCCGGCGTTAGTTAGGTGGGGACTTACAGACCCCAGAGATTTTAGATTTTCGTTGAAAAATAAAGATGTTTCATTGTGCTATGTATTTTTGAATAATAAAAATTTAATTTTGTGGATCTGCGTTTTTACTCTGTAAAATTACAAGCCTCTTAAGCAATACATAATGTCATATTCATGAAAAAGGTATTTATTTCTATAATACAATATATTATTTCGGTGGGTCTGCGAGACTCCACCTTACCATTTTCGATACATTTTCCCACCTTACCAACGCCGGGTTAAAGATGGTAAAAAGTGCCATTTTTCACGATTTTCGGCCTCTAACTGCAATAAATCTAAGAATTCAAATGCCTGTCGTTTTTTCCCACATCAACCGATTTCGATGAAACTTTTACAATGCATATAATTGACACAGATCTACAAAACATATTTTATAAATTTTCAATATAGACCCACATAAAAAAGTTGTAAAATACAACTATTAGTATTTTCTTTACAATTCCGTCCAATTGTAATTTTTGAAAACATTACTTTTACATCATGTAGTAAATTAATTGCTCTAACTTCTCACAAAAGTTAAAATCGTGTGGTCCAATATCAAAAAAGTTATCCTTTTTTTAAGAGGGTCCGAATATCAATGGGAAGCACTGTAAATATATTCTACGTCGGCAGAAATGTTGGGTTTTTCAGTTAAAATAGCTCCGAGTGGAAAATGTTAACATACCACCTTCTGAACACTGTTTCAACCAGGTAGCTCAACCGAGGGTTAAAATATATTTGTCAGAGATTCTATTAACGATCGAAACGACACTGGAAGATGATCTAGTACAGCAGAAAAATGGTGAGACGAGGCGTAAAAATTTCAATCCCCAGTGTCTCCAGGTCCAGGGACCTCGCCATAACCATAAATCAAACTAAATTCTGAACTTACATCGAATGTACAGGTCTATGGTGGCCGTGGCTGGTTCACCGACGTCGTTGTTCGCGACGCAAGTGTAGCGTCCGGCGCTGTTAGGGTTTTCAGCGTGGAACCGCAGATGCGATCTGTCATAGAGGAACGGTATCTCCCCATCCTGCCAATAAATAAACACAATTACTGTTCTGGACGTTCGACGTCCGCTCCGGAAACGCTCGTTCAATGTCAACACACTCGTCAGCTTGTCCGATACACGTATTTCTACTTTGTATATATGTATAGGTACGAGCCGAAAACTCGATCGATGGTTGTTTGCCCTAATACATAGATCATCGATTACCTTGTTCTTCCAGGATATGATCGGCAATGGCACACCTTTCGCCACGCACGCCATATCCACTTCCTCCCCCAAATGTACTTCCAGACTGCCGACCTCTGGCACTGAATGGACGGTCGGTGGATCTGCAAGCAACGTTTTTCAGTTTGTAACAGCGGTTCTCTGATTGGTAGTCGACTGTTCTCTCTCGGATACGGGAGATTTGACGTTTTGAAAGTATAATGTGCCATTGCAGGCATAAGGGAGATTTAGATTTCATAAGGAAAACTCTTCTTTGTAATGTTAGTAGAACATGGCTGAAGGTGTAATTTAGAAGTAATGTTTTAAAATGATTTATATGAGAGGAATATTTTAAATTTGTTTCAGTGGTTAATTTCTTCGAGAGTTCTCGAGGTCATTTAGTTTCAGACAGGGTGGAAATTATAAAATGTTTCAGATGAAAGTTGTTCAGTATCGAGGAGGACATCGTGTGGTGGGTCTTTTATTTTTCCCGGTGGAAACTCCAAGGTGAGGCGAAGGTCAACTTTCTTTTTTTAAATGGAATGATATGTTTTTTTATCCACCATCGAATAGTGCGTTTTAAGACGAGTTCAATGACCTATGAATCAGTCATTCAAGGTCAAACTTGCAGGGAAATGCAGAAAAGGTGTGATCGTTTTATTTGTACTTTAGTTTCGTATGTGTTCAAAATGATTACCTCTTATTTCAATGCACTTAACAATTTTTCTATTTTCATCACTTATTTAGAAGTCCTATCGTTTACTATAGCACGAATAGTAATGAAAGTAAACTGACTATCTTGCAGAAGAGCACAGTAATTACATAAATACAAATTTACGATCGACAAAAAATTTCTCAGTTTATCATTAATGGCGAAAAATTACAGAGTTCGAGAAGACTTAGTTTCGACCCCGTCCACAAGATGGTACACATCGTCGAATTATCTTCTCGCAAGTTACTAAACTGTCATCAATTAGTATATTAATAACGTTCCTTAAAATGTCTTCCGACACTTGTGTCTAAGGCAGGGTCCGCTAGATAGCCTTACTGATGAGTCCTCTAGCGGGTCCAGGACGAAACACCACCTTTCTTTTCCTCTAATAGAATATTTCTATAGCAAACGTGGTCTTAGGACGTACAGATTCACATCCGAATCTAAACGTTTGAGTTTACTACATATTAGCTATATTTAGGTTAGAATTTGATCGAACCTAGCGCCGAGATTATTCCAGAAAGTTGTTTAAAACCAAATTTACGATCGACAAAAAATTTCTCAGATTACATAAATACGTTTGTTTTCATTTCATTTATAATGACTTTGATGTTGTCCTGAGTAATGCCGATATTGAACACATGTTATTGTTTAGGTGTGAAAGTTCGAAAGCACGAACTAAAGTACAAATGAAACAATCACTCCTTTTCTGCATTTCCTTGCAAGTTTGACCTTGAATGACCTTGAGTTATAGGTAATTGAACACATCTTAAAACGCACCTTGGAGCGTCCACCGGGAAAAATAAAAGTCCCACCGCATGATGCCCCCCTCAATACTGAACAACCTTCTGAAACATTTTTTGCGTATAATCAATATTTTTGGAGATATTCGTCTGCAACACTTTATAATTTCCACCCTGTATATTGCACTTTGCAGTGAAGGTTAAAGTGCATTCGTTGAAATCGAGCATTCCTGATTTTCTTGCACAGATTATTACAGCTCCTTTCCCATTCCCATTCGTTAGCTATTATCGCGGCCAATAACAGTCTCGTATCTGATTATGCAGTGTCCGTTTAACAGCATTCGAAATTAATAGAATCGATGGAAATGCATTCGCCTCGATCGGAAGTCTATTTGTCCGATGCGATGCGCCACTTAATTGAATCTTCGGTCTCTAAAGATCGAATCTCAGAAGCTCAAACCAAGAAAGGAATAAGAGCGACGAGTTATCATCCCCCATCAACAGACTAAAGTCTTCGATCGACAAAAATCAATTCTCCACTTTCACCGTTTAATTCGAAGCAATTTAATCTTGGCACCGCGGAACTATTCTGGATCCCGTAGATTGGAGTCTTCGCAAGTTCCGGGCGAACGAGATTCTCCATTTAAAGTCCAGTAATATTAATTAAACCTAACTGAGACGGTCACGAAGACGATCTAGTCCGCGGGATCGTTATTCGCGAGAAGGGCGCTCGCTTCCGGTCCCGCGAGACTCAGGACGACGGTAAAATTCGATTTCGTGCGGGATCGTGGACGGTTTTCCTTATTTTTATTCGCGACAGCTATAATTTTAGAGAGGGAGCGAAATCCTCGCGGCTCGGGAAACTCCTTGGAGGATTTCCATGGAGGAAACTTCTTCCCGGAATTTGTTTGCGGAGCGACGACGCGATGCGGGACACAAAAGCGGAGCCCGTTGCTCGCACACAATTTAAGGGGGCGTTCTCACGTGGAGTTGTTAGGAAAATCGATTTTTTTAAGCATAAGTATTGCAGAACATGTGTGCAAAATTTATGTACTTCGAATACCCATAAATAAGTGTGCAAAATCCTAATGCAAAAAGTTCCAATAGTTCTTCCGAAAAAAATTCGTAAAAATTGGTGCAAAATGACCTTGGAAACCCAAATGTCCTCTTCAACTATGACAAACGATACGCGAGATAAGATCGATACCCGGATTCCAACGGACCCGGAGACGGCTCTTTTCGCTCTCTCGTTCTTTCCTAGGTCGCCCCGGCGCGGCGCGGCGGCGGTTTTAAATTATCGATTCCAATTAATCGCCGCGTCCCGCGTTGCCGTTGCTCCGCTGCCAGTTTTACCAATTAAAACGCGGCGAAATTATCAAACAATCGAGATCGCTCCTGTTAATTTGGAAGTCCCGCTGGGAAAATCCCGGTGCCTTGAACGTGTTTCTGGAAATTGGGGATTTAGCCGCGATTAGTAATTTATACGCCTTCAGAGCCGGAAGAGTCTTCTTTCCCCGCTGCTGCTTCGAAACTTGAAACTTTAATTCTATGCGAAGAATGCGGCTTTCGAAGAACTTTTAACTTAGCTTTTGTTGAACAACCTGTTGAAGTAATATTTAAACATTTTACTATGATTTGTGACTGGTATAATAGGCGATGCGTAGCCTGCGGATTTGCATGCAGATTAAAAATTGTCTGCATTTATTTTCTTTATACATTTGCTGCCACATACATACACTGGATCTATTTGAACACTAAATATCCGATACTCGAGAAATTGTCAATATCTGAACTACAGGCTATTTCACCTAACTTGACCACCTTAATTATATCGCTTATTTTGTATGATAGAAAAAATGTCAGAGGGAGAAAATATTCTGTTCGAAGGCGCCAATACGGTGATAGACCGAATTTTTTCTCAAGGTCATTTTTTTCGAGATATCAAGGTCATCGTATTTTTCATCAGTATCAGCACAAGCTACGGTATCGGTATCAGTGCAATAAGTTTATCCATCATGTACACATACACTACGCTTTGATAATAATGCTTGTAAACATATTTCAACCGATGAAAGGAGAATACGAATGTCTGTTTACAAGAACCAGGGACAATTACATGGTACACTGTTTCAATGAAATTGAAATTCCTTCATTTACCGTCCCCGAACGCGTACTGAAGTTACTAACAAACATTTCATAATTTTCTGGCTAAAGGTCACGCGAAGGTCAACATATTGCACCTCGTTGGATTCGTTTTCTTATAAGCTATACGACCGTTGTAGTGAAAATATGCAGTCCCATTTTAAAAAAATACGATGACCTTGAAATCTCGAAAAAAATGACCTTGAGAAAAAAATTCGGTCTATCACCGTATTGGCGCCTTCGAACAGAATATTTTCTCCCTCTGGCATTTTTTTTATCATAAAAAATAAGCGATATATTTAAGGTGGTCAAGTTAGGTGAAATACCCTGTATGGTAATTTCGTTAAAAAAAATAGTACAATAATAAATTTGGACGTCCGCCACGCCGGGCCCAATTCTTGGGAAGTTCAAGGCTTATCCCCGGAATTAGAGAGCCGGATAGTTGGTTGGTGGATATTTGCGGAATAAGCAGGCTAAACGGAGGTTAGTTCGGTAGTGGGTGGTACTCACACATGACTTCGATCTCGTGTACTTGCGTGGCGTGTCCCCAGGGAGCTGGTCGGGTCGCCTGGCACACATATTCACCGGTATCGTTTCGCTTCACGTGAGAAACCTCCAAGCTCCTGTTTGAGTACATTCTAACTCTTTCGGGCGGTACGTGTCGTGGTTCACCGCTGTCAGCCAAAAGGATGCCGTCCCTCCACCATCTCACCCTGGCTTCCACGTTATCTGGACGCACGAATGGAAGACTGTTTTCAATTTCCTCGAGACTCCGCTTCCACAGAGAAAGTTTAATCTGATCGCTTTAATCGACTTTCTGACGGCCCGGAACCTGTCCGAGATCTTATTTAAATTAAACACCCCTACGCGCTTCTGTTTGTTCATTTACCAGTTCGGTTCAACTAAATCTACATCGACGTTCAAAATAAATTAAATGCCATTTTTCTACTATCCGATGAACGGTTACATCGGACTGCGGTAAATGAGAGTTTTCTGTGAGCATCGCGATCACAAATAAAAATATTCGGTTGCTCCGTATATGAAATGTCCGATTTTAGAATTTTATGGAGTAATTCAGTCAAAAAATACTATTATATTCTACAGGTTGATTTATACATATACAGGGTGAGTCACCTAACGTTTTCACCTCAAATATCTTTGTTGTTTTCAAAGATACATTAAACGTCTTGAGGACAATGTTGAATGGTAAAATGGGGCTCATATGATATCAAAAAATGTGTTTTTTTGTCATTTTTTGTTTAGAGATATCAAGGTCACCTCCATTTTTTTTAATGAAACTGCCTACAATGATAGTCCCTTTCATTACGAATTCAGTGACTATAATTACTCAAGGTCATTCAAGGTCACGGACAGAGAGATGGTAAAATATTAATTTCATTGTCTTCAGTAGTTATGGGATTCTTTCGTTTACGCTTTCTTACATCTACACTTCCAGAACTTCTAAATAACTTGTAGATATTAGTAAAAGTCAGATTAGAAGGAGTGTTTCACTCAGGGTACCTTTCTTCATAAAGCAATCGGGCCAGGAGTGCACTTTGAAGAATCGCGTTTGGAAACATACTGTTAGTAAATAAATCGCAGCGTAATCGGCTAGAGGATATTTGAAAACATTCAATAGCATTGAAGGACCTTAGCATGTTTACTATAATTCTCACTGGTGATAAACGTATTCTGCTTACATATTTTAGTTTCATACGTTCTCTCTGTCCGTGACCTTGAATGACCTCGAGTAATTATAGTCACTGAATTCGTAGTGAAAGCGACAATCGTTATAGGCGTTTAAAAAATGAAGGTGACCTCGATATCTCTAAAAAAAATGACATAATAACAAAAATTTTTTTGGTTTCAATACAACAAAGATATTTCAGGTGAAAATGTTAGGTGACTCACCCTGTCTATTAACAGGATTTTCGATAATCTTTCGATAAGGTACTCTGGTAAAAGTAAGCTTAAAAATAATTTTTTAAATTATTATATTATTTTACTGGATGTGAATTGTTGTCTTACAATTGCTGTTGAAGTCAATCGATTAAAAGATCCTGAGCCCTGGACCACGGACTTAATAGAATTATGGAATAATCGCCGGTAGATACTGTGTTAAATACATAGTTGTGTACATACGTCGAAGGACGTATCAGCGTGTACCATCGACGAACCTTCGGTCTACCGAACGCATCGAGCTGCAATTTATCGGAGCCAAGAGACTGATACGTAACCGCGGAGTCAGTTAAGTGTTCTTCCTTCGACCTAATTCGACCTTAATCCCGCCCGAACGGAGTGTCGAAGCTATAGTTATAGTTCACCGGAGGCAAAGTTCGTGTTCACGGCGCGGAGAGTCGAAGGGTCGGGTACTTAATCCGAATCAAGTCCCTAATCTCCAGCGATCTTGAAAACCGTTGATCGTCTTAGCGCACCGTGACCTCCTGTCGAAGTTGCGACATGCCAAAGCGGGAAGACTGACAGGCAATCCCGTTAGCGTAACCGCCGATGACAGCTCGATCGATTGTACGGTAAATTGTTTGCTCTCCATACCTACCCCCGTGTACAAGTGTCGCCTCGGACGCCGACGCTGCTTAGGCAAATTAGTATCGATCACTGACCCGAAATTGCAACTCTCCGTTGGGACCCAAAGGGATCGCCACAAAGGGACTATCATGCGAAATCTCGGCCCGATTTACACAGCAGGAGTCTCTGTCAGGGGACGCTGGTAATTGCAGCACTGAATTTCCCAAATTGCAACACGAGCTAATTCTAACAACCTTTTTAGCCCTTTGCAGTGCGTTTTTATTCAAACGGTGTATTTGTAGATGATCAGGGTAAAATTAATCCCACATGGATCCAGGGTGTGCCATTTATTCACCTGGTCCTTTAAATCATTAGAGATTGATGATCACTCGACTGCGGATTTTATGCATTTACGACTAAATTGGGGGTACGTACAATTTAAAACAGAGGAACAATTAAAAAAATTCAGTTAAGTCGGTACATTTTCAACTCCTTAGAATAATTAAAAAAAGAAAGACCCTTCCATTTGGCTCCTGACTCTTGTAATTTATACAGAAAATTTCTATTCTTGCATAAAGATCCGCACTCTATTGATCACGACACAAGAAGGTTCGTAAATAAAGAAAATTAGTACACAAGGATAAAACTAGTCACGGCTGCCAAGAGATCGTCCAACGATAAACGTTCAACTATTTTCAATTTTATCCGATCCCATCTGTCAAAACGACAATCACAGCTAGCAGGACAGGATCGGGGGTGGCTTCCCAAGAAGCCTCCAATAGATTAGGCTACACCCCAGCAAAGAAACAAAGTGGGGTGAAGCCACTTCCAGGGGCGAACAGGATAAATCGCATCGCCTTTTGGTGAGCACGGGTATTATGAAGATTCGCATGACTCCTCTGACCGCAACAAATATTTCTCCCGGCCCCTCTAAATGGATTATGAGAACCCATCAGCGGGACATGGTCGTATCTTACAAGAGACAGATGTTTCGAACGATCCAATATATTATCGTCCCCCGGCGTAATCTTTCTCCTCGAATGAAAGGATCTCGCGAACAAGCAAGATGGATCGCAACGAACCGATAGTTACAACGTTGTTGCAGTTTACGAGACGCAACAGGTGATATTTGTTTGCAACAGCTACCGAAGGTTTCCCGCTGGCGCCATGTTTTTTCCGGTCCGGGGTTTCTCGGTGCTGATGAACCATCAATGCCTCGGATTGAACGGTTCGATGTTCTGGTGTCCGAACAACCCGAGGGCCAACTTACCAGCCCCCGGGATCGAACCGCAATCAATTACGCCGAGGCGACGTGTTTGCGCGTCGGCAATTTGCCGAGGTTCGAAGCTGCCGATGCCGGAGAAGGAGAGAAGGCTGGAAAAGTTTGTTCGAAGACTCACCAAGATCCTCGACGTAACACGGAAGCAGGACCGTATCGTTCTCGAACGTCTTCACCGTCGTTGGGTAACTTTTGAAGCCGTTGTTTACCGCTGCACGGCTACCTGCAGCAAGACGGATTCGTTCAATTAGTCGGGAACACTCTGCTGCAAGACGCTGATGGAAGTCGTTCAACAACGGAACAACTTCTAAATACTTTGCAATAATTCGACTACGGATTTTGTTATGCATTTCTGGTAAAAATTAGCAGGTTAAACGTAAAACGTTTGAAGAATGTGGTCATGTTGTATCCACATAATTAATACTATTAACCAGAGTTGGAGAAAAATTTTCATCTAAAGAAAAATTTTTATTCATTATTCGATGGTTCGCGTTTATTAGCGTTGGCAATAGTTATGGAAAGATTTATCGGAGCCTTCAAAGATTAAAAAATTATTCGAACTTCGAATAAATCCGCTTCGTATAAAAACAATTTAATCGTCGGGTAAATTCTCGTCGAATATAATTATTTATTCGATGCTCGTCGAATAAAGATACTTTTTATATTCGAACTATCGAATAGTGAATAAAAATTTTTTTATCTTTTATTCGTTATTCAAAATTTTTATTTAGATGAAAATTTTGCCCAACTCTGCTATTAGCAGAAGGAAGAACTCGTTTTTCTTGTAAACGAACATTATGTTTTGCATAAAGATTACACTATCGTCCTTTAACGAGTGTCCGAATATTATTGCGTGTGACTGTACGTGCTCGTTAAAAATAAAAAGAGAACATATTTTTTGAATAATTTCCGAACGACATGGTTGATCGAGGTGCGTTCGTTCCACACTTCCAGGAGAAAAAGAAATTCGATCGAACGGTGCCACTGGAAACCAACAACGAGACATTTTTCTGTCTGCTCATTTCCGCTCCGACTCGCTCCCTTTCCCCGCTTTCTGTCGGCCGGTCGGAATTCTACTCTCCGCGCCGCTACAACTCCATTGTTACGAGATAATGTTCGCTTTCTAGTCCCCGATGCAGTTGTACGCGGCCGCCGCCGCCGCCGCCGCCTCCCGGAAACTCGAATGCAGATTTCCTATGCATTATGTATGCGGAGCAGCGACAACGGGAGTAGGAATTTTCGGTGTTGGTAGGGGTGGATCACGAAAATCGGGGTACCTCGTAATTTCAGGTGTTTGCGAACAGGACCAGCGAGAACAATTTCGGGAAACTCGCGCGAACGCGTCGCATGACGGACAAACATCTGCACGACTTGAACATTTAATTTCATTATTAAGATCAAAACTTGACTGTTTTTTTTTTTATGGACAAGAAAATAGGCGTTTCGGGTTACTGCGGCGCGGCATTGCTTTTATGCGCGTGCAATATTTTCCTAACGGATGAATCAGCGGGTCCGGGCCGGGTCCGCAATCGGGTTCGAAGCGAATTCAACGCCGAGTCGCTGGGAAATTGGGAAATTTTTGCGAAAATTGAATAAATGGACGACGGTTTAAAATACCATCGGTTTATAACCGGGGAATGTTAACGCGATTCTCGCGTGTCCACCGTTCGTTGGGTTTGTTCGTGCTCTATTCGCAAACGGGAATCCTAAAACTCATTACCTCGGAGTGATGTTTCGGTCGAGGAACAAAAAATTTCGAAAACTGTGCTACATTCGACAAGCTGCATGGAAGAAATTGAATGCTGGAGTTGAAGGTCTACGTACAAAGGTGGACTGACTGTCGTCGATATTTCTTTGTATCAAACAGTCGGTTCTTTCTTGTTGAAAGCGACTTTCTATCAGAAAGGTTTACAAAAGTTGCTTCTTGATCTTGAGAGTCACAGTTATACGAATTTATAACAAGTCGTAAATTGACTGCGGAATTATATGCATTTATGACAAAAACAATTATTGAAGTCCGTATGCTGGTATCAGCTTATTAAAATCATTGAAGGAAAAAAGAAATTTCTGTTTGCCTCTGGTGCAGGGGATGGCAAACTTTTTTTGGAAAGGGCCAGACCGTAAAATTTTTAGGTTCAGCGGGCCGGGTAACAAGCTCGTAGATATTTACATGCGTAATTCTACTCATAGAGAAACCAAAAAAAAAAACATTATTCCCAACTCGACTATCGGTCGTTGCGTTACAGCGAGTAATTTGTTTTATTTTTAATTTTTTCATGTATAAAACAATATTAACCTCACGGGCCGGATTAGAAACAGGTGGCGCGGCGGGCCGGATTTGGATTGATCTCTAATTTAAACTTCGAGCATAAGTTTTAAATTAAAAGTTAATATTTGTCGCAACGTATTTGTGTAAGTCGTACTTCATTAGAATTTCTTTAGTTCCGGCATCGTTAATTAATTCTTGTGCAGCCAGCCAAAATTTATATAAACAATTTTACATCCTCAAGAGTTCTGAAAGCATAATTTAAATTTTGCAAGACTTGTAAATTGAATAGAATCGTAGGACTCTGAAGAACCAGAATACCAGCCATTCTTATCACCACCTTTGCTATCTGAACTTTTTTGTTGGCAGCCATTCTTTGCAAGCGAAGCGTGAGTAACATTTCCCGAAATTTAACTGGCTCATTCTCGTGGGGACACAAATGCTAAAAATGTTATCAGAATCCTCTAATGTCTCACCGAATCGCTTGTATAAACCACAGAATAAAATTCTCTCATAACTAAAAAATTTGTTACTGCTAAAATGTTTATATTATTTACACAGTTCTGTACTTTATCTACTCAACTTTGCAATATGTAAATATGAAAAGTCTAATTTTATAGATTTAATGTAACGGTATTGCGGGATCAGGGCCCCCCACCCTAGAACAATTACGTATGGCGATTAGGAATAGCCGGAGGGTTACGTGCGTGTGCTCAGGAGCTGATCACCTTCGAGTACCGCTGTGGCCGATTCCCTTTTTTTCCTAAAATCCTACGGTATCCTTAAATTCTTTTAGTGTTAAACAGTTTCGTATCTCGCTCAGTAATTTCTGCCATAAAATCCGCATTTGTTAAATTTCGGTTTGATAACTTTGTAAAAACATCTCGTTGGAATGCCAGAATGATCGATGCATTGTACATTTTATCTCGTGAATTTTCGAACGGAATCTGATCGATTTATATTTCCATTGGCACGAAACCCTGGTCGTTGGAATTTTTCCATTTTTTTTCGGATTAATCCGCACCGTCGGCGAAATTCCATGGATGCAGGGAAAGAAGTTACACCGCGTACACGCGTCAAAGATTTTATCTGGCGGGGGTGGACTGTCACTGGCATTGTACCAAGCGACGCGACGCTCGTGACAGCGGAAAAAGGGTCTCCCCGTACGATTCGAGTTTTCTCGATGGTGTTTTGATTCCTCGGACATGTTATTTCCAATCCGCCTTCAAAGTTTCAAAGAAATCACGGTCTGGTCTTGTTTTCTCGAGCAAGAAGATCTACGAAGAGGGATTTCAGATAGTCGTTAAATCGTTATTAGAGCTGCCACTGAGACGTTCAACGTAATTGGAGAACCGCGACCTCAATAATCCTGCTCGAACCGATTAGTTTGACCCTTCTGACAACCAAATCCGGGGATTTGTCTATGTGAATTTCATTTAAACACAATTTCTGTACGCGGTTATTTACAATATATCCAATACATATTTACAATAATAAATGAATAACTTCCCTGTTCTTCGCTTCGGATAATAAATCTTGTTGCTTAATGCTTAAATGCTTAAATGCTTAAATAATCTTGTGAATAAATAAATTTAACATTTAATATCATGAATAAATAAATTTATCATTTAATATCATGAATAAATAAATTTATCGTTTAATATCATGAATAAATAAATTTATCGTTTAATATCATGAATAAATAAATATAACATCTACATAATTGTAATAATTGTGAACTGAATAATCTAGAACGTGTCATTTGTCCCGCCTGAGTAGATTTAGTGTTAAAATATTGGACACCGTCGCGCGTTGGGCTTGTTGGAAAAATGTAATGAAGACAAACCGTTTGCATGTAATAAAGTTTCAAAGTAATACCGCGCATGCAAGCGAATGTACATCGTGCGTCGTGTATATTTCATGTCGCAACGGAAATGTTCAAATATATCTTCATTTAAAGAGTTTGTTTTCAAGAGTATTCGATCCGCTTTCCAACGAAGTGGACTATCAAATATGTTTGTACACGATGCGGTAATTAATGTTCGTAACTAATACCGTATCGAATATCGGAATGATTCGTGGAAAGGAAGTTTTAGCAATGTATATATAGTAATTATTTGAGCTTAATCCTGTTGCATATTGTCAAGAATGCAATGATTTATTTAACCGTTTGAGTCCCAAGCAGCGCGATCGCGCTGTTAAGATTTTATGCCGAGAAAACCCAGCTTATTTCGAATATTGTCGACAACTGACGGTGCGTTACCGATTGTAAGACAAGCGCTATCGCGCCGCTTGGGTCTCTTCATACTCATTTAAAAAAAGCGCGGTTGCGCTGTTTGGGATTTTTCGACAGTGTTTTTTCAATACCTCCTGGGACTCAAACGGTTAACTTAATTTCCACTATTGGGTTCGGAAAATTGCGTGAAATGGAACCACTGAATTTTATAACGTCATAAATTGTGGAAAAATGCTATCGTATGTCGTTAAATTCTCCCATAAATGTCATTTCAAAATGATCTTTATAGATCGTATTTTGATGATGTCGGAATAAGTATATGGCAAGTTTTAGTAATATTGCTTCGATGCTAAATTTTTTGGGTAAACCTATCAAGGTTTCATAAAAATCGACATTTTTTAATAAATTACTTGCGAATAAATAGTTCTGAGAAGACTATAATTCATATATTTGATTGATTTCTTTATATGTATAAACATTTTAACTAGTTTTTCCATTTACACAAAATTGAGCAATTATTTTAAATTAACACTGTTTAGAAGATAAGCTCTGAAAATATTTTTTATTCCAAATTTTTCCGAAGACTGTAATAATATCGTAATGAATATTATACGTGGGGGTTGAATAAAATTATGAGGGGACAGATTTACTAAAACAAGTGTAAGTCAGTATTCAGAGATGAATTATTTGTTAAACTTACCAATGATGAGAATGCAAAGGACATAACCGAAGAGCACCATGTTAGAAAAACCATATGCACACGCTGCACCACCCTCGAACCACGAAACGAGGTATGAGAAGGACACGGTCTCGGAATCGTGGCGTAGCACGCGTGAACCCTTCGACTTTTCACGAGACACTGATCTTAGCTTAAGATGGTGATCGTGTTCGCCACGATCTTAACGCACACTGACTGGCCGACACACACGCTGACTCACGCACACTTGTCGCCCGTAATTATGACCAGTTGCCCATTGTGCGATTCAGGGATGCTCATGCCGTGACCCACGCGACGCATCGTTCACTCGCGCACTGGGTCCTCTATCTTTCCAACATCGTAATTGAATTTTTTTTTCTGGATTCAGATTGCAAGCATCCCAATTTTCATACAATTTTTAAGTTGCTTGATCCGGAACAGCAAATGTTGTGACATATGACATTTTTCTATCAAGGTCATCTCTTTCGAGTTTTCAAGGTCGTCACTAATTTTTTCCGATCATTAATATTCGTTTATTATCATGCTACATTGTTCAACGTCTCAAGAAGAGTTCAATGACCGGCAACACTATGATCTTCAAATGACCTTGAACGCAAAATTGTTTTGACTCCTTTAATAGTGTCCGCGTTAAAATATTGTATTTTCTCTTTACTTAATGTTGATGACACTTTCACCCTTGTATCAGAATCATGAATGTGCAATTTTTTAATAATCGAGCAAAGAGAAAGAGAGAGCCTTTTTCTTTCTTCGTCTTGTCTAACATTCAACCAGTTATGTTGGGAGATCATTAAAATAATCCTCTTTCGACCATTATGAATTCTTTGTTAGTACAATTGTTATTGTTACGATCTGCGGAAACGTGGGATCTGTCCGTGATAAGTAATAAACCGATGAAGTAGTCCGGTTTATTATTTTCTGGTTTTCCAAGATTGTTTTCCCGTGGGGGATGGTTTTCTTCTTAACAGGCTCAACGGGTCTGAGTCAATATTGACAGGTGCTGTCTTGTATGAGTTAGGATAACTTTCGGTTTCTCGACGAGGATTTATCGTATTGATCAAAGAGAATGTTTCCGTTCGAAGAGTAATCTTCTATCAAACTATAATAACTTAAACGCCTACGTGAACATATTATATGTATAGAGAAGACAAATTGTGGATAATTTACAGATTTATTTAGAAAATCTAACGATCCATGGTACTATTGAAATAGAAAATTGGATTTTCGTCATAGAGGTTACGACGATATGAAGGCAGTCTAGGTTATTCAGTTCTCAAACCATGAAAAATCGCACCGCGGGTCACAGGTGACCCGGCCGCAGTTCACGTCTCATTATTCGATCCGGAGATGTCTGACAATTAAGAAAGAGGACTGAGAACCGTTGCGCCCTATTGCAACGCTGCCACAATGTGTACGTGCATAGGGTGTCCATCTACAAACACCAGAGGCATTCTTCTATAATTTGTTCAATTTACGCACCGACACGTACCATACATAGAGTCATTCATCGAGTTATCCATTAAATCGTTAATCTAATATGTGAATCGACGGCCCGTTTTAAAAGGAGGCGACAAACCGTGTGCCCCCATGGACCGTTGTAAACAAATAGAACTGTCACTGTCATCGGCAGTAGCGCGCACTTCGAACCACTAGCCGACCTTCTGTCACGAATCGTTGAACATCACTAATTCCGGTGATTCCGCTTCCATCTTCACATTTCTCCCGAAATTTCGAGAAAACAGTTTTATCTTCTCATTCCTTCCAACATTAAAATCATAGTCATTATCCCCTTGCCCTACAATATCGTATCAGACTCGTGATGAAGATTCTGAACAGAGTCTAATAAATATGTATATTATTAATTTCCTTTAAATCGAGATGAACTTCTATTTTGGTTTCGATAATGTACAGTTATTGGAGAGCACGTATACGGATACAATAGATATAAATGTTCTCTTTTTTTAGGAAATTACGAACTACAAAAAGTAGGGCAACGGGTTAAAGAGACAGTCCTCACATTGTGTGTTATCAGGTAAGCTCTTTCCTTGCTCGTCCCATTGTTTCCCCATTTTTCTCGTTCAGTCTATTGTGATTACTTAATTTGCTTATCTACAACGTATTCTTCATCCTACCATTCGATGATTTTCTTGTAAGTTTCGATTTTCTTGTAAACTTTCTTTTCGGTAGCTATATTTGGTTTCTATTGTTATATAATATTATTCCTGTTATGCAACGGGGATTATGTTGTTGTTATTATTATTAGATTGCGTTGCGACGCGAAAAAAAAGGTACGATGGCCAGGAGAGAATGAAACTTCCAGCTCTTTAGAAACTAGAGGATTCTACAAGAACAATGAATCCGGGCTCCTTCAGTTTTAACGTTGCCCGACAATCATGTCGCGGATTTTATGAATTTATAACACGACCTGCAATGATAACGTATACAAACTTTATATTTTAATAGCTTTCGCTGTGTCCGCGAGAATGTAGGACAATACCAACTGTCGCGTCGCGTGCATTGTTTTTCATATTCTCTCGTAATTGTAAAATTGTAAAACTAGATTAGCGGAGACAATTGCGAGCGTTAACGAGCTGTCCACGCGTGTACATTCGTGTTGCGAACGACAACAAAATTGGAAAATTTATATAAGAAGGGAGCCACCTTTTGTTCATTTTTTAATAACCAGAAAGTAACCTCAGTTTCTTACTCAGTTCCACAACAAAAAAATTCTATCAAAGAAACCGAGTTTAGAGGTGTTAACATAGAGACCTCGCCCTTCAGAATGAGTACAGGTAATATCTTTAAAGATTTTTTTATAAAATTGTATAATTGTATATAATACTGTTATAATTTAATGGTGCTCCGATTTAGAGTAAAAACCTGGCAACACTAAAAGACAAGATTTACAGTCTAATACTAAATCAAACAGCAACTTCCAATATTACTTCAAACGTTGTATACAGGGTGTCCCAAAATTCCTTCAACTCCCTGAAATGAGCGGTTCCTGAGATAATTTAAAGCGACATTTTCCTTTTCGAAAATGTCCGCCGCGGCTTTGTTTAGACATTATTAACGGAAAACGCGGACCAATCAGAGCACGACCTAGACACGTGTTGGCAAAGATGATCCGGTGCGCCAGCAGTCGTCTGAGCTGTGAATCCTTGATACGAGGACTTTCGTCGTCGCAAATACGCGCAAACCGTCCATGTTGATCCATACATCGCATCGTGACGTAGTGTAGCTATAAAAACAGTAGTCTGAAGCGTACAGTAATTTTCGATATACCGTGATGGGTCGGGACGGTTTTCATTGTATTATTTGGGATGCGCGGTCAGATACGCGAGGTCCGTCCGTGTTGATATGGAAGTCGTGTCGTCATTCGCCAGATGTTTAACACGGTGGGTCGGAACGGCTTTCGTCATACTTCGCCTTCCGTCGTATTTCGGCACGGTGGCGCGCCGGACCATCTTCGCCAACACGTGTCTAGGTCGCGCTCTGATTGGTCCGCGTTTTCCGTTAATAACTCCTAAACGAAGCCGCGGTGGACATTTTCGAAAAGGAAAATGTCACTTCAAATTACCTCAGGAACCGCCCATTTCAGGGAGTTGAAGGAATTTTGGGACACCCTGTATAGTACTACTGAGAACTTTGAGATCGCGTGTACCTCGAGAATAATCGTAGTATAAAAACTAGTGAAAAATCATGATTTAATCTGTCTAAATTAAATGCAATAAATATACATTTTCAAAATAAAGAGCTTGCCAGTGTGGCATCGGTGGCAGAGCTCGAAAACGAAACAGCAGATTGGTACCAATGCACGTTTCAATTCAGCGAGTGCAGGACACGCGTTACGGACAGCAAAATTGCTCGGAGCGGCGCAGCGTTCGTTTTCAGAGGGAGCGATGAGTGGCAGCTTGACCCCTATCCGTAAGCAATCCCCAGGATTTTATATTTCTATTCGGATGATAGGTCACGTCACAATTTCGCCAGTAATCATAATAAGCTCCTCATCGCTGCAGCTACCCCCGAAAATGCTTGCGGTTCTTATATTTACGCTTCGTTCCCGGAAATCTCTAAACGTTCTCTACATATAAATTCTGTACAAATCTATATGAAATCTCTAAAATGATCTAGATCCGCACGTTGGTCGATCGTATCCCTTCCACGGTTGAATTAACATAAATAATCGTATCCCTCGCCCTTGAATCACAGGGGATTCGAGGCAGAAAAATATCATCGCGAATGCACGCATGGGAGATTATTATTGTGGGCCAGTTAAGGAGTATTGTGGTCACGGAACTCGCTATTGGGCCGCATTGTTCGTCGATTATGCACCGGGAAGACGGCGCGCAATCGTTCATCTTCTGTACATTGAAACGCACCCGGAGTGACGTCACGAATCGCTCGCGTTGCTCCGCACCGTAAACAACAGGAAATCATCGGCAAGGTTTTGATAAATGTCACTCAATGCTACGTTCGCGGTGGATTCTAATGGACACGACGCTCTTGGATTGGCGGATTTAAATTGACCGCGCGATTTAATCGTTTCGTACAGAAAATTCGGTGTACCATTATATGTGTGACGCCCTCAGCGATTTTAATGATTTTTGGATATGTCATAGAACTCAACATTTTGAACAATTTGTTCCAGTGCATATTCGTGTCGGTCGGATTTGGTTTCAGAGATATTAGCGAAAAACTGGAACAAAACTGCCGATACCATTACATTGAATATTGTCTATGCGTGCATGTTCGGGAGTACGTGTGCATCAATACAGTGGAACCGATAGATCTAACCCAGACCTAACCCAGACTTGTTTTAAAAAAAAAATTTTGTTTGAGAGAGAAGGAGAATGCCTTTACGCATACGTACGTACATACGTGAATGAACTCATTTTTAAAATGAGCTAAATTAAAATATGCTAACAAGCCGATTTTCAGCAACCGGCGTTGATGGTCGCGATATTGACTATGTTACCATGATGCGAATTCAAAGCATTACCCGTTAAACAATAATTGTCGATCGTTGTAAATTCTTCAAAGAAACAGTAGACAAGCGGTCGCATTGTATTAGTGTATACATGTACATCCTGAGCATGTACTTACGCAAAAACAATATTCAATGGAATGGTGTACCGGCAGATTTTCTCTAATAACTCGGAAATCAAACTCGGCGAGGGCGACACACAGATCGAAAGGTGACCCAAAATTCATTCAGAATGTGCCGGATATTACGCGTTTTGTAGTCGCATAATGGACCTGTTGTCTGGTTTGTTTCGCCGCGAGATATGTGACCAATGCATACAAAAATATTGGCAGGAATTAAAACGGATAACGTTCGAGGAAGACAATGACGAGTATTTTGTGAGGAATTAATTCGTCAATGACTCTGTCGATGGCTTTTGTGTTCTCTTTATTTACCTTCGAAAATACCAAGACACGCGTATTAGATATTAACAAATCAAATTATATAACAATTTTTTGTCATTTTTATCCCAGTTTTCGTACTAATAGAGCTCTGTGCGCCGCGCCGCTGGTTTTAGGGTGGTGTTAACGCCAGGCGCGCGATAAATTACTTTCCACAATAAAGAAGATTTTATTGGCGCTCTAAGCGGCTCGGACGTCGATTTTAATCTACAATTCAAAGCCCGCCGCGATATTTTATGCGCGGACATGAAAGTAGCCGGCTCCGCGCGGAACCTTTTACGGGTCACCTTTCCCACCGTCTTCCTCGGTTCCCTTTCTTTTCCCATGGAAATGCGGGCAAACAGCCGGCATCCACGTCGACGACGAGGTATCGTCGAGGTCCACCGGAAATCGGCCGCGGTATTCCGCTCCACGTTCTTCCCTTTCAGCGAAAAACAGAACTCGATAAATTCTCGCGCCTCTGCTCCGTCCCAATAACGTCGGAATTAATTCCCGAGTTTTTGCCGTCGCGACGGATTCCAAGTTCCTCGGACCGTCATTCGTCGTTCGTCGTTCATCGTTCCAATGCGGCCTGGGCCACGACCGTAAATATTCATGACCAGAATGAGATTCGTACTTGCAAAGAGTGCCCCGGCAATACTATCGTAGCGTCGCGTCGCGTCGCGTCGACGCGCCTTTTACGGCGTTTCACGCGATGCGGAACCCGCGATGACAAATTGCGCAAACCGCCCCCGGCGACACCGCGTTCAACCGTGTTTCTTCTCACTTCTCACCGAAAACCACCCCGTTTGTTCGCGAATCCACCGTTCCCGGCACGGATACTCGAATTTTCCGACGAGGACTCGAGAGAGCTCACCGCCGCGAAAACGGCCCCGGAAAGTGGAAACGCTGTTAATTTTCCCTCGAGAGGAACGGGAACGAAATGCGGCGAACATTTCCGTAAACTGTGTTCGAAGCGGACACAGAAATCATTTTACACGGTCGAACTGTGTCTTTAACTTGTTTCATTTGTTCCGACGGGAATGCTGATTTAACTTCGCGCTGGGGACCGTTTTTACCATTTCTGGTCACTAGACTGCGCAGGTCTCTTTAACCCTCCGTCTGCAACCTTATTTTTATCGACACCTGCATATTGGGTTGTTTGCAAATTTAGAAAAAGAAATTCCGGCATACTATATAATTGTTGGAAATGTTTAAAGCATTAATAGGAAAAAATAAATATAGAAGAGAAAGAGATTCAAGAGAATCGACGAAGATAAACGACCCTGGTTGCCCACGTGCATATTGGGTTGTTTATGTTGATAACTAGTTGTTTTGAATGTTTAAAAAAAAAGAAATTTCGGCATACCATATAATCGTTGGAAATATTTAAAGCATTAATAGGAAAAATAAAAATCGAAGAGAAAGAGATTCAGGAGAATCGACAAAGATAAACGACCCTTGTTGGTTGCCCACTTTAAACACCCAGATTTGATTACATGGCAATTTTAAGTGATTTTAGAAAAATTGAGGTTTCGAGAATGTTTATTAAGATCTTGTTTCATTCAAAGAAGTAAAAATCTTCAGTTAACCAATCCTGAATTTGATAAATTCTGTCAATTATCTTATCTGTCAAAATGCTTCCCGGAATGTACATAATGAAACACATCACGGCTGTCCACTACAAAGTGAGTTTAATATAATAATAATAGTATCTTCCCCGCAAGATATACCGCAAAAATATGGGGTCCTCGAATATTCGTGGCGTTGGTGGCCCTCATAATTCGAAATTACTCGGCGTAAAGCCGCAAGAATATTTCGTCGATCCTTGGACCAAACCCCTTTCCTCTGGTTCGACCCGAAACGTGTTCCCGCGGCTTAATTACACGCTGTTTGGAGAATTACGGGCGGCATGCGTTTTAACAGCTTCATTATACCGCGCTTATACCACGGATGATCGAAATAACTCTACGTTCAGGGGCTCGCCCCACGCGCGCTTATTCGCATTTACGTGTGCAGTATTGAAACTTCGAGAAATCGATTTTCGTTTGATTTCGAAGTCTCGTCTCTTGTGAACATTTCGGAAAAATTTCTTTTTCACGTCATATAGTAAACTAATTGTGTGTTGTGTGTTCTAACTTTTCAAAAAAATTCAAGTCGTCCAACATTAAAAATTTTATCGTCTTTCGAAGTTATCAGAAGTTTGTAAACAACAGTTGTAAACAATTTTCGCCGAAATCAGAACGAAATTCGACAGTTTCTCATTGAAGAGAACGAGCGAGCGTTTATAGAATCCACGACGCGACGCGACGGGCCTCTCGTAAACAGATTTCGTAATCGACTTAACAGGCCTTCTGTGCCTTCGCGTCTCGCAGTATGTATCGGATAATTGAGAACCGCTCCAAAGTGTCTTCTTCGCGCTGGATTAAGCGTATTCACATGGACACGCACGGACACGTGTGCACGGGGAGGATTACGCTCCGCGTTTCTGCCACCTCCTTTCGCTCGTTTCCTCTTCTTCTGGCAGGGAAGCGAGGCAACTGCGAGGCAACTGCGAAGCCCAAGGATATCTCCTTACGTTCCTTCCGCCGGAAATATCGGGTATAAGTCGCGAGGATTAGTCCTGGAACTATCGCATAAGTAATCGACGGGCTGGAAAGGCGTCGCGAAAGTTCATGGTGTGCGGATCAAGCTTAAACGCTGCCAAACGCTTCGAAATCTCATTAAAATCACGGTGGGATCGAGCGGGTTTCTATCCAATTACCGACGATCATTTCTCCGGCTATGCTTCAATCGACAACGTTTGACCGACATTGATTTCAGCGACAATGTTTACATCGACATTGATTTCGCCGGCAATATTAATTCACCGAACATGGACTTTGTACCTAACAATACCGAATTTCAAGAATTTATTGCCATTGCGTTTCATCCGCATCGGAATCCTTTCCCTCGGCTTTGTTTTAAATACTGAATAACATACTTTTCGTTGTACAAAAAAACTTCTTAGGACAAAGTTACACTGTTTGAAGGGCTACATGTAACGGTGTAAGGGAAACAATTTTCGAGGTGATTTTTTTAATGAGATTTCAAGGTCATCGATGTTTTTTTAAATAGAATGATATATCTTCGTTAACGTAATGTTGTAGCTGACAAAATAACGAATTCATCCATGTAACACAATATGACATACAAATGACCTTCAACCCAGAAAAATGGAATAAATAAAATTCAACGTGTAAGATTTATTTACTTTATTTCTGTTACGCAAAATGTTCAAAAATATTCCTTGTACAACCGCACTGCTTATCTTCCTTCGAGTAACGCATTGTGAAACGTTCATCGATAAACTGATACACTCCCAGACAAAAAGGTAGCACACTTGTGCTATCTTTAATTTCTCGTGTTAAGATTATGCTAGCGTGGAAACTCTGAGATATATGGAAAACTTACCTTCTGCGAATATGTAAACAAAACATAGATTGACTTTAATTCGATGAGCTCTCTTAGTTGGAAGAGAAACACATAATCTGAGGCAGACAAAATGATAGCACACTGAAACTATGTTTACATATTCTTCAGTGTTGTGTGAGCTTGCACGGAGTTACAGTGTTCAATTTGTGTCTAGAGCTTTGTTATATTGCTATTCTCATAATGGGCCGTGGCAAAAAATTTAGTGAAAGCGAAATTAGTACAATTTTAGCTCTGAAAAAACAAAAGTTGTCTATTACTGAAATTGCAAAAGAAGTTAGTCACAGTCGAAAAGTTATATATAATTTACTGAAAGATACAAGTGTATACGAAAAGAAGAAAAGTACAGGAAGGCCAGCAGCATTATCAGAACGCGATACACGAGCAATAATACATGCTGCTTCCAATTCATGTGCTACTGCGAGGGAGATCGCTAAGAAAGCAGGAGTCGAAACAAATATACAAAATGTTCGTCGTGTACTTCAAACTAACAACATTATAAATCGGACACGAATAAAAGAAAAACCATCATTAAACGCGAGACATAAAGAGGCACGTTTGTTATTTGCAAGAGAACATGTACATTGGAAAAAGTCTTGGAGAAAAGTAATTTTTACTGATGAGAAGAGGTTCAACCTTGATGGACCAGACGGATGTTCATTTTATTATCATGATGTTCGTAAGCAACCAATAACAAAAATTCACCATCAAATGCATGGAGGTGGTGTAATGGTAATGTAATGGGCCGGTATCGGGCCGAGAAAATTACTTTTCTCCAAGACTTTTACGACAGATAATCGTCGACATGCTATTCTCACCGACATACACTTTCATAGACATATTTTTCTTATCGATTATTACCGACACATTATTATACGGGGTGTCCCAGAAAGAGTGGCGGAAAAGGAATGACTCCCTAAATCGAGAACACTTACCCCCCATTATTAGGGACACCCTGTTCTCGAAATGGGAATTTAACAATATCGAAAAGACTAACGTAAGTATGGAAATATATCACAATGCCATATCTAATATATAATTTAATATATAATCTAGAATCTATGATCAATTTAACACTAAACCTACCTCGGTCAAATGACCGGCGTTTATTATTGCAATTATTGATAGTATAAAAATTTATTTCTGGAAACTAATGGAATAAATTTCCTTCTCCAAGCATTCATTTTATGTAGAAAATTATCGGCAATCTGAATAAATTTAGTGTTGCCATTTTTATAAGGCAACATTTACCGATACTTTTAATGTTTGGTAGGTTTAGTGTTAAAAAAAACCTATTAAGCAACTTTCCTCTAAATTTCGTTCGAGTAAAAATGTATTTTTTCTCTTAATAATTCTAATAAGATGGAAAATAGCGTACTTCCGTAACTCCGAATAGAATTTTTGTGAAAACCTAATTGTTTATTTCAATCTCCGGCGTAAACGGCTACGCGATATTTCGCATGTAATTAGGACAGCTGTTTAATCGGGCCAAGGAACACTAGTTCCGACGTGTCGCAAATAACCGGAATCCACTGCAGTCGATGATGGCTACAAGTGGTTTCACGAATATTTAGTCTACGTGTCCTTCACCCCGCATAGTGTTCTCCGGCCCGTTCTCGGTGGAACACTTGCGCAGAAAATTGTACACCGTCATCGGGTCGTTCGTGGCCCGCCAGACAGAGGCTAAAAACTCATGGTTTAATTAACGCTAATTTACTGAAACGCTAACCCCAAGCGAGACATCGTCGTGACGGAGCGCTTGTCCACGGTGGGCTCAAAGGAATATCTGCCGGTTAGGGTCGGAAATGAGATTAATTGCGCAGGTCATGCTGGAACACCGGAAACTTTTTGCCCCGCCGATTCGTAAGCGAACGCGGCTAACCGTTGCGACATCAATTTCAATGTGACATGAACCATCAGATGTGATGGAATTTATTAACGGGTCGGGTCTGGTTAACTGTCCCGAAAAAACATGATCTTTACGAATTTTTCCTAAACGTACTAATGATTTTTTTTTCTTAGCGAGTACATTATTTACGAGTACATATACATGGTTGAACGTGCAGTAATTTTTCTGTTGCAGATGAGATCGTGTTTTCGAGTCACCTCGTGAAGACTACTGCAGTCTCCAAAGATAAACAACGCTTTCATATGTGCAGATATTACCTCAGACTATCTGTTCCTCTAAATATCGCCGTATACATATACAGGGTAAGGCACTAAAAATTGCCACCTGTAATAACTCATTATTTACTGACTTTATCAAAAAATGTTTGAAATTAAATTTTTTGATTTCATAAGGTCTTACATTTTCTGAGATGTCAAGGTGACCTTGAGTTTTTCAAATGACACTGTATATTTTTTTTTGTTGCTACATTGTAGTCTTTAGAAAGACGAATTCAACGACCTATAACAAAATACCTTCAATTGACCCTGAACATCAACACGAAACATTGAAAATAAGTAATGCAGTTTCATACTCTCTACACCTTTTCGCTTCGTTTTGGGGATCAAGGTCACTTGAAGGTACTTTGTTACAGGTTGTTGAACTTGTCTTTTTAAGAACTATAACGTAGAAACAAAAAAAAATATACGGTGTCATTTGAAAAACTCAAGGTGACCTTGATATCTCGGAAAATATAAGGCCTTAAAAAATCATACTGTGTTTTTCTAATGAGCTCCCTCGAATGCATTAATTTCATTTGGGTGGTTCCTGAGGTAATTTGAAGCGACATTTTCCTTTTCGAAAATGTCCACCGCGGCTTCGTTTAGGAGTTATTAACGAAAAACACGGACCAATACGCGTGACCTAGACGCGTGTTGGCAAAAATGGTCCGGCGCGCCAGCAGAGTCAAAATACGACGAAAACCGTCCCGACCCATCCTTGTAAACATCTGGCGAATGACGACACGACCTCTATATCAACACGGACCAACCTCGCGTATTTGACCGCGCATCCCAAATACAACGAAAATCGTCCTGACCCATCGCGGTATATCGAAAATTACTGTACGATTTATACCACTGTTTTTATAGCTACTACGTCACGATGTATGGATCAAAATGGACGGTCTACGCGTATCTGCGACGACGAAAGTCCTCGTATCAAGAACTTATTGACCCAGACGACTGCTGGCTGCGCCGGACCATCTTTGCCAACACGCGTCTAGGTCGCGCGTATTGGTTCGTGTTTTTCGTTAATAACTCCTAAACGAAGCCGCGACGGACATTTTGGAAAAGGAAAATGTCGCTTCAAATGACCTTCAGAAACCGCTCATTTCAGGGAGTTGATGGAATTTTGGGACACCTTGTATAATTATGAAACTTTCTCCTCTCTACCACCTACCATGGATACCACACTGAACGAACTATAACCTCGTTATTTTCAGTATTTCATTAAAAATCAACTTTTGACGCATGCTAGAAAAAGAAACCGTTTTTCGACCTGTTACGCTAGAATAGCTCATGAGAATATTAACGAAGATTAATAACAGAATCATTAGCAAAGGAAATCGTTTGACGACCCGCTAGAACGCGTATTTACCCAAAGATCAGCAGTCCATTCATCAATTAACTGTTTCCGCTGACGAACTCTTTTGCTCATAAAGCTTGCCTGATAATTAAACATCCGTGTTCCAGTCTGTAATTGGAATAAAATCGAAGATTGGACGGTGTTTCGGCGCTCGGTGATTGAAAGAATTGGTCTAATTAATAAGTAAAATCAAAAGTTCGTTAATGCACGTTTTCCTCGAATTCACGGTTGATTCGTTTGACCGCGCAGTTATATTCGAGCACCACGGGTTTCGCGGCGAACCGAACAAACGCATCGCGTAGGTGGGTGCAATAATGGCATTCGCAAATGCAACGCGAGTGAAAATATTGGCCTTGTTGGCGACTTGCTTGGAACGGGCCAGAACACCGATAAAATCTAGCTCCGACGGATTGCGTTAATTCACAACTGGCAGAATTAATCGGGCCCGCTTCCCCTGAAATATTTCACGCGGCCAGAGATACTCCGCCCACGCGTTTTCATGTAATCCTTTTTCCCCTGTCTCCGGAACCCGGTTGATATTATTTCGTGCAGTCGCGGGGTGCAATCGCCTGTTGCGAAAATGATAATGAATATCGCCGTGTGGACCGTTCTTGCTTTTGGTAAAATATTATCTACTGGACGGAGAGGCAATCGCGTCGAAAGCTCCTTTTGCTCGAGTTCGATCAACCAGTGCCAGTTTATTACTTTCGGCCTGTTTATCAAAACTTCTATTATGAAAATATAATTACTGGGTGGATGATACTTGCTTACAGATGTACAAGTAAATTATAGAAGTGTAAAAAGACCACAAGTTTTTTAAACTGCCAGCGGGTGAGACTCAAATCGAATGACAATAATTTTTCTATCAATATTTACATTAATTTACTCGCTAAATATGCACTGAATTATTCTCTTATTATAATATTCATTTATTTATTAATGCTCTTGTTAAATGTCCTTATTGTTTATATACGACACGTTTTTCAGTCCGTGAAAGTATTTGAAAAATTTTGAAAAATTTCATGCAGAATCCCCAGGTCTTCTAAATTAAGATTATAATACTTTATTTTATTATTCCAAATTTACAAAGCGAAACTCAGAGTGTGCTATTAAGATAAAAATATTGTAACTTTTGATCAAACTGTGGTTGGTCAAAAAGTGAACTCACAAATAACAGCACAAGCATCAATTTTTTAATGCCTGGCCAGCTTTTCGGCGTTCTGGAACAATGTGCGACGTCTCGTTGTCTGCAACAAAGTCAGCAAAGTCGCCCTAGCGTTTTCCCCGGAAGGAAGCCTCATTTCTCTCCTTGTCCCTGTAAAAGTTTCCAGGAAGGAAGATCAAATTTTTCAGAGAGAGAGAGAGAGAGAGAGAGAGACGCGTGGCTCTTTTTTTACGAGGCGAGCATACCTAACGATTTACCTACCTGGCCGGAGGAAAATAAACACGAGTGGTGGAAACGGCGGCGGGGAAAACTCGGCCCAGTTTTCGAGAAACGGAAGTCTGAGAAGAGGGCGGAAAAGAGATCGAAAGGGGTGGAAAGGTCAGTTCAAAGGAGAGTGTCCCGCGTTATGAAACCGGGCGGCCTCTGTGCGATTCAAAGGAACGATAAGAACGCGCAGAAACGGAAAAATAATTGCTCGACCGGGCCGCATCGACCGAATATAAGCGAGCCGGCTTAACGAACCCCTATAAAAGCGCAACTATTAGCCGGATACTAATTGATATTTGCGTGGGACCGGATCCGTGCCTGCGACTGAAAAGACGATTGTTTGTAGAAAACCTCAACGAAAACATCGATTGCAATTTTGTCTGTAACGGTTCCTTGAAGTATTAAACGTTTCGTTTCCCCCTGGTGTGCTTACGTGTCGGACTTTTAATGAACCCGTTAATGTATTTACGGTTTGTGCAGCTTGGTATTATACAATGAAATATACACGTCTTAACAAAGGTTAATAGCTCTATATTTCATCTCTGGCTTAACGAAGCCGTTTTTGCTCGGTATATACTGTTCTGTTGTTACCGTATTTTGCCAAATGCTTTTGTTAATAACTACCTTGGTGAAAATTGGCAGTATGTAATTATATTTTGTAGCAAATTTTATGGTTCTGAATGAATTTGCGTGTAAACAGGTACCGATAAAATAACAATGCATGTTCAATTTCGATTTGTAACAAGTTTCATTCATTTTCGCTTCCAAAAAAAGATCAACAACCCACGTGTTCGATTGAAAAGTAATGTACTTTACCACTGTGGTAATTAGTTACTTCTCATATTTAACCTTTAGGTACCAGTGGTTTAGTTTACTTTGAGTCAGGTCTCCAAAAGAATCGTTTACACAGTTCCAGGGGATTAATTTAAATTGAATTCTCTTTAATTCAGTAAGATCAACAAGTTGAGACAACTTTGAAAAATTCGCTGAAAAAATTTTCTCGGTGAATCCGAGTATTCCCATCCTCAGAATCATTAAATGTTTTCCTTGATTCCACTCCTTGATGGTTGATATCGTTTGTGTAATGGAATGCAGTATATCGATCGAAATTTGACACGGTGCTTGTGTCTGTTTAATCTCACGATGCTCCCGTGCACCGTGTAATATTATTTAATATTTTGCCCCGTGATTTATTTCATAATTGCCCTTTAACTGTTACACGGCTATCCCGATAGCGCTAGCCCATAAACTCATCAGAATTCCGTTTTGGCGTTCAACCGCCGCCAATTCCGGCAGACAAATTCGCACCAGGGTGGTATTGTTCCCATTAAACAGCTCCGCGCGCCATTGTAAAATATGTACGAGTATCGCTGTGGCCTTCCAGGCCGGTCCAAGTAGTTTTAGTTTGCCGCAAACAAGTTTACGGTCGCGTTAAAATACAGCTCGTGAAATGTTGTTTCGCAACTGTCCCGTTTCTGCCGGCGAATAATTCGAAAACTCGTTCATAAGTCGTACACAGGCTGTCGCGAGAATGGCTCGTGTAACCGCGGAAGAGCTTTTGGAATTTTTTCTTTCTTTTTCGGCAACAGCAATTTTTTCCGGCGTTCCTTTTGTAAAGTCGCGCCCGTTGTTTGGGCCATTCATTTAAATTTTCGCGTTACATATTCATAGGTACGTATACGCGCCGTATGAAATGATACTTACTGTTTTCGTTGCGTCACCGAGTTCGAATCTTCGTAATTTCGCCTTCATGCGACGCTGGATGTTTTATGCATGGGAATCTTTGCTGTTGTCCACAGGCAAAGCGTGGGTACATAACATAAATTTGAATTATTAATGTATCGCCGCAGCCTGTTTAGGGGTTGAATCGAATTATATAGACCACTGGGACATTACCGCTAATCTTACCAAACCGGTAATATGATATCAAAATACCGCCATTTTGTAAATAATCAAGACTTTTAATTTAGTTTGGTTGGGATCATAACTATATTAATACTGATTAATAAGCAACTTCGTTATTTTGTTCCCGATCAGTAGGAAGACCGCAATCATGGGATCAGTCGACCCATGTTTTTCAAAACATGCTATACAAAAAAAAAACATACGCGCGGCAGAAGTGAAACTTCTTGCAGTCTAGTAATGTTTAGAAGTAAATTAAGATTGGAAATGGTAAATAATCCTAATGAAGCGACAACAAGATCAGGAACAACTAATCCAAGAAAAAAATCATAGAAAAAGAAGAAGAGCGTATGGAAAATGCTATGAACTATGTCTCTTTCTTTCCTATACGCTCTCCTTCTTTTTCTATGATTTTTTTTCGTATTAATTGTTTCTGATCTTGTTTTTTTTGGATTAGTTGTTCCTGATCTTATTGTCGCTTCATTAGGATTATTTACCATTTCCAATCTTAAATTTACTTCTAAACATTACCAAATTGCAAGAAGTTTCACTTCTGCCGCGCGTGGTTTTCCACGCGTATGTTTTTTTTTTTCTTAATATGAACATTAACGCAATGATCATCGTTAATGTCTCTGGGCAATTGTTGAACCATCGTATTTACACAAATTGGAACATTTATAATCTGTCCTAGAATGCCGTATTGGCCATGTGCATGCCTCAATCTTCTTATCTGCATAAAAGGAATGTGTGGAGAAATTAGTCTTTCTGACACTAAATCCAATGGTGGTAGATTTGGTGGCATTTCCGGATATTTGAATCCATTGAATTTCGCGAGATTAGGGATGTGATTACGACCGAGAGATTGGTTACAACACTTGCATATCACAATCCTAGTAAGATCCACGTCCGGATCGAAGCTTCGCAGTAATTCTTCGTAATTTTGATTTGCACATTTCAAGTCACTTTGAAACCACAAACTTTTTTTTCAGAATTTTTTTTTAAAATTGTTTATGAATGTTTCGATGTGCAATGAAATCCGTGTATGGCGTATCGATCGAATGAAAAGTAATCGATGGTTGAGCGTAAATTCGCAAATCCGCGTTCCTTTCTCTGTAGTCCTGAGATCGCTGTTGACTAGATACGGCTTGTGGAATGTCACTGATATTATTATCTAAAATGTCGCGAATATTAGCCCGTAATGTTATTTGTCGTGCTCTGTATTCGCGACAACGTTGGCGGTTAGACTTTGCTGGCTGTTTAGGTGGCTTGTCAGCACGTTTTCGATCACAAAACTTTTTTGCTCGTTCCGCCGGTGTTTTCGCCATAGCACGCGCTGGCCTTGCTCCTGTTCCCCAACCTCAGCAGTGAGTAGTGGGGCGGGGCTATATAGGACAGCTGCCAGCGACACGAAAGCGAGTAACGACAACACCACCTAGATGGTGTTGGTAACGCGCTGGCCTTACTCACCATCCCCACCACTTCCGTTACACATTTTCGTGTCGCGAATTCCGTGACGCGAATAGGCTTACACACCGGCAAAAGAAGTTTCACTTAAAAAAAAAAATATAGAACTCGTGTAATTTTGATTGTTTTGAATTTGAAAAAATCACACTCGTACTTCGAATGCCAATGAATATGTGTGCAAAATCTCAACGCAAACGGCTCATTGGTTTTTTTGAAAAATATTCCTGAAAATTCGTGCAAGAAAAGCCTCGAAAGCCAGAATACCCCATTAAAACAAATGCGGATAATTTCTGACTCAGGCTCGCATATTGTCCACTCGATCATCGAACAATGGGTTCGAGGTCCCCGAGTCTGTGCGTCGATGCATTTCGAGGCCGTCGAGTGGAAATCGACGCAAGATGGTACGCGACCGGCTCAAAGCCCGCGCATATGCCATCTCGAGCGACTTAAGTGCATCGCAGTGCATCAAGCGCATAATTCCTTGGCCGCTATGCCGCGTGGAGTGCGCGCGATCGACGTCAATGAATCGTTGACGGCGCGACGGCATTGTTCCCGGGATTCGATAGCAACCCCCGCGAGCCGATATGCATCAGAGGGTGGGAACGGACTTCGGGGTTAGTTAGCAGTGTCGATTGACCGACTATAGTCGTTCCGATTAATTTGTCTCTGCGACGGGTGACTAGCATCGGTATACAGCGAGATGCAAAATTGAATCAATTAAATCATTTTCCCAGAAAATCATTGTTTTGAGTCCATTAAAACGCTATCAGAAACAACTTAAGGGGTATATGATTTTACATTAATTTGAACTTAATAATGATTTTTTGAAATAATGGTTTCATTGGTTCAGCTTTGCTCCCCACTGTGGTACATCTGGGCAGATCGTCGTGGCCGCGTATCGATGCACCCATTAGTGCATACGATCGCGTTCCGGTTCACGAAACTCAGGTGAACGGGGTCGCGGAATGTTGTTAGGGGTATGGCAAGTGACCTAATCGAATTTTCGCGGGGTCGTCGCGTCTACAGGGTGGTCCACGGAATTTCGAAAAACTAGTATGACCGCGTTGGAACGGGGGGAAAGAGTTCAACTTCCACGGCGAAATATTTCTCGCGAGTGCAACGGTGCATGTGCATAAATGCCGTTCAAGACTCCTTCGCGTGGAAATGTATGGCGACGCGAGAGGAGCAATACTTGTTCTTAAACTCAAATGGGTGGTTCTATTCCACTTGCTTTAAGAATTATGTTTCTTTTTTTAATGGTGCTTCGATGGAAGTTATTAGTTTTTGTATAAACATATGCAATTTAGAAACTTGATTTTTGTGGCAATGTACTGTTGGAAGTTTGATGAATTTGTGAACTAGAATTTTGAAAAGGAACGAGGTTTAAGAGAATATCATTGGAATTTGGATTTCAATAATAGTAGTTTCGATTTTTATAGAAATATTTGCAATGTAAACGCTAATTTCGATGTTAATATTATATCATTAGAAGTTATTAGTATAGGAGTTATTTATTACGGACCGCGTGGCCGAAGGCGCACTATGTACAGTCAGTTAAACTCGGCGTGGGCAACTAGTGCTCCGAGAGTCGATGACGTAGAATCGGCTGAAACAGGTCCGGACAGGCCGACTCGCGCTGGCCGGCCGGGTGGGGGTAGCCGATTCTACGTCGTCGACTCTCAAATACATTCAAATCATGTAGTGTTTAGTGTCATTTTAATAAGAAAAATGCCACAACTCCTAATCACCCAACCTCCTTCTACACCCCACAGGAGTTTAGTGGAGAGGATCCGGGAGTAGGGAGAGGAGTCGTCTGAGGCACAATCCTACAGTTTCAGCACATTTACAGATGAATTTTCATGTAAATTAGAAAGTCTAAAATATCGAATGCATGTTTTAATAGCAATTACGAACAAACTGCGAAATAGAAAAATACCGTGCAACCTTGAGCCATAATGATATTAGTATGCGACATCATTACTGTGTAACGATATTAATATTTAATCGGTGCAGATTTTCGTTTGGTTACCGCAAATTGATAATTCAATAAGTGACACAGTACGCGCGACGTCCGTATCACGGTTACTAAAATATGTCGATGCAAATATTTTGATGAATTTCGCGCGGTACATTGAAATTCGTATTGTTTATTCTACGCTGCAGAGTATTTACATACATAAAACTATATAATAAATTCCGTTACAGGGACAATAAAAGAACAATAAAACCGTTTCATAAACAGTGAATTATTTAAATTGGCCCGGCGAAGTAATTTAATTTTCAATTATCTCACCCTCGTGTTTCGACACGCGAAACGACAATGAAAATTAATCCTCACGAAAATGTAAAAGAGTACGGGGGGTTTTCATTTGGAGAAATTGTGCAACTGAATAATGCACGTGACCCGGCGCACTTGCGGAAGTGTGTCACAACGGGGTGATTTCCGGTGATAGCTACGCGAAACAAAAGCCGGTTTAGTATAGCAACTTTTTCCATTATTTTAATACACGTGGAATCGATTCTTTAAAAACGTGCCCTACCTTCGGGAACGCTCTGCGTGGCGTTAAAAAAATGCGGACATAAATCATGACAGTATAACAAGACGAACGTTCCTCGGGAATAATAAGAAACATGCACTGCAATCATATTTCAGTGTTCTCTTGCAATCGCCTATAATCTACCCTCTGAACCACTGCCAGCCCTTTCAGAAATACGAAAGAATGTTTTAGTGTTGCATCTTTCATTTTCCTGAAAACAAAACATATAACCTAAAAAATGTTAAATGTGATTAGAATGGAAGGGAATTGTTCCAATAATTTGAATAAGTCGCGAACAATGCCACGATATTCTTAAATTCTTCTAAAGTCTTCATAGTATTTTTTTTCAATCACCCGAGTTAGCTGTAAATGCATCAAATCTAATTATAACGAATTAATTCGTTAATTAATTCGAAAAATATCAGGCTCGTTAGAGGCTCAACTTTAATTTCGCGTCGACTCCCACGCTCGATCTTAATTATTGAAAAGGCGGTCGTCGGCTCGATTGGGGGTGGAAGTAAGGAGGTCTGTGCGTGACCTAACCAGGGCAGCCATGGGGGTTTACATTGAGCGGGATCGTTTCGAGTTTCCTTGTAAATGCCATTAGCGCGACTGGTGAGCTCGCTTCATAAGCCAATCGACTAATGAGAAGCGATACGAAATCGGATTACGATGGAAAACGGAGACGTAGGACGTGGGATTTCGGGAATTTGGATCCTCCGTGGCCGAAAGCTGCCGACGATACATCTAGTGATCCCGACCGAAGAATTTAGTGGCTCAAAGTCAAATTTTTTAACCCTTTGCAGTCCTACGTCAGATTTCAATCTGTTTACTGATTTTCAGCAAATACTACTTACATATCATTTAATAAAACGTGCATATTCATTTTCTTTTGTATATCTGTATAAAAGAATTATTGAATTTCTCTTATTTCTCGTATTCTCTTCAAAACATATTTATGATAATGGCATTATTTGTTATTCTACCTGCTGATGCAAATGGGTTAATGTATTAATATTCCAGATTTCGAACGGACTTCGCTGAAGTATTTAAACGCGATCGCGCTATTTCCGGCTGTCGCGAATCCTGTAATTTCTAATTATTATTATTGTCTGCGTCGAGTTTCCATTCGAGCTGGGCTCGCAGCTCGCAGCGACAGTAAAAACAACCGGGCATATTTACGTCGTCGGCTGTCGATTACAGTACACTGGCCTGTATTTACCGCGGTAATCTCGCTTTTATTATGTCATAAGCCTCTTGGCCCTGGCGAATGGCCACCGCAAAGCATTGGATTAATCATCCGGTCACCATGGCTTCAATGGTTCGCTGAGGTATTCACTGGCGACAGACAAGTAGCCTCGGGTGCTTTCCGAACAATCTACCAGCACGGAGAGACACTCTCTCTTTCTTCCTTTCTCCCTCTCTACTACTGAGACGCACAGTTATGGTGACGTACAGATACGGAGACGCACAGATATTGAGTAGCACAGATGTCCGTGGTTTCGTCTTTTCAGCCGGTTAATTTCCGTGGATTATTAACACTAAACCTACCAAGCACAAAACATATAAAAGGGAAACATCTTAGAGAAGTGAGAAGATTGAATTTACTTAAACTTTGTACGGTTTTCATTATTATATGTGCTTAAGGGGTAGCCCTATGTAAAATGAAATTTTTTTGCATTTTTTTTTGTTTTGCTTAAATCGATAGAAAATTTTGCTTATGAATACGATTTAAAAAGTTAGAAAGCTATCAGAGATGTTCTTGTACGTTATTTTCAAAATAAAGTGAAAAGTTGTATTGAGCAGGAGCGACGCAGTCTTGATTGCACAAAAGAGGCTCGTGCTTCTCGAAAAGAAGAAAAACGGTTTAAATGCAATATTTTGTTAAAGAGGAAGATCTGTTCTATGGCCCCGGAATAGCAGATTAGCAAAAAACTGCGGTTTAAGTTAAAATGAATTACGATTTTTTCACAATTTTTCTGTTACACAAACTTTCAACGCGTTTTTCATGAAACGCAAAATTGCGCACGCCGTGCAACGTAGCTCATAAACTAATTGCCCGATCTTTATGAAACTTGATATATATATTCTATAAACAATTGGCCTCAGCATGACGAGCTCCGATTTTTTTTTTTTTAAATAAAGTTATTATCAATTATTTATATCAGAAAACATGTTTTTTTTCATAACGTCGCCATTTTTGCAATTTGGCAAATTTAAAAAAAAGAAAAAACTCATGCTGAGCGTTTTTGCATAAACTATAACGATTCCATTTGGATTTTTTTTTAAGATCATTTTTGTGAACTGTACGTTGCACGGCGCAAATACAGGATGCCATCTTCAAGCCGTTATTCCACGATTATTATTAACAATTAAACTTTTAAAAAAATATTTTTTGTTATACTATAACATGAATAAATGATACCTAAAATTTCAAATCAATCCACGTATTTCATTTTAAAAAAAAATTCTTGATAAACAGGCCATTTACACAGGACTCCCCCCTTAAATGAAGAAGTCAATTCAGTCATTTCTTATGAAAGCGTTTTTATAATTTCAATAACTATGAAATAGAAAACCGGTCATTTGACCGTGGTAGGTTTAGTGTTAAACTGTACCACCAGCGAATGTTTGCAACGTCCAAGTGAAGTGTAACCTTTCTGTTATCAATTTGTAACCTTAACAGTGAACGCAGACATGCGATGACAATAAATTTCCTTCTTCTCCAAGGAAATGATTAACGATGAAATGACTCTAATCAGCGCGGCGCGGCGGTGGCGGCGAAAGAAACAATAAACGGTAAACCTACCTATCGTGCGCGCCGCTTTACGTGCCGGCTCTACTCTTCCATTTCGCCTAAGTGAATTCAATGTAAAATAGACCGGGCATTTGGAGACGCGAATTCGCCTAAGCGTTATATATTTCGAGAGTCGCCTTTATCCACTCGAGTGTTCCTCAAATATTTTAGGAACGGGACAGAGGGCTGCTTAACGAATCCAAGATTCCCCGGAGCATCAAACGGAATATGCAGTGGGAGCGCTAAAACATGAATCAAAAGGTTGAATAATTCTTCCACCGCACTGACGGAAATTATGTACTACGTTCTGTGTTTCAAGAAACAAGTTTATTCAAAAATTTATGATAAAAGCATTTTTATAATTGCAGTATCTATTTGTCAAAAACTTACTCATTTTACATAGTTCCGAATTGAAAACAAATTTATTTTCCATCGATGGTAATTAGAGCCTGAGTCGCTAGATTAACACTTGTCTCCCACTCTACCCTTCCCCTTCTACAACGCTATTCCCCCACTCTTCCGCCACGGCCCGGTCACGTGAGGCGTATCGTCTCTATCGAACAATGTCACGTGACTAATCCAGTACCGGCAGAGATGGGAATATTTTTTCCCCTCAATTCCCCTGATCTAGCGACACTAATTAGAGCGTCAGACCAAATGGAATAACATGGTCTGGAACAACGGAATTAAATTATCAGACGAGAGATTAAAAATGTTACACATGTAATTGTATCCAATATGACGTATCAACAGCATTCAACGAAGCCATTAAAGAATGTGTTTACTGGTATACAGTGAATTACGATCAAGCAAGGAATTAATAAATAGTACTTAAATATTCCATTTTTAGCATATTCGCAGCATATAA
Source organism: Lasioglossum lativentre (assembly GCA_916610255.1). Taxonomy (NCBI): domain Eukaryota; kingdom Metazoa; phylum Arthropoda; class Insecta; order Hymenoptera; family Halictidae; genus Lasioglossum; species Lasioglossum lativentre. The sequence goes on along the minus strand of OU744364.1, from coordinate 18,592,411 downwards.
TTATTCAAATAATGTTATTAATTTAAAAAAGTTGCATTTCGAATTGCATGGCTGATTATCTGTTGGAAGGATGGGAATGAGTTAGATGTAATTATGCCCAAGAATAAACTTGTAAGCTAAACAGTATCGTTATAAATATTGTATATTTTTTTAATAAATATTCTGTAGATATTATGTATTTTTTTATTCTGAACTCTTCGGAGACTTGGCAAATTCTTCGGGCCGTTGTGGGCCGAAAGAATTCCTAATTCCGTCGGGGAAAGTGAGCGGAACGGAACGAATTCCGTCGCGTTCACCGTCGACCCAGTACCGGAAGTGACCGTTACGTCATCGCCTTTTACCTCGATGACTCGTTCACGGATATCACGACAAATTGAATCGCGCGATGATCGTTCTAGGCTAAGTGCTACTGTCAGGAAGTGGCTCGAAAAGGAGCTATTGATCGGGCCAGAGAAAGCGAGAGAGTAAGAGAGAGAAAGAGAGGACAAGGCCGAACTGTCGTGGGAATTCTCGAGAGGTACGGTGTCCTTTTACCGTCCGCGTTATCCTTTTGCCCGATCCCGAAGACGTCCCCGTCCCGTGGCTCGCAGATTGTTCGGGGAATTGCATGTTTGCTCGTTCGTTTAAATATTTACGGTGTCCAAAGAATAGATCACCGGATTTCCCAGCCGCGTAACGAATCCGTAATCGAATACCAACGCCGGAAAACTGGGTGATCTCTGATTACGCGAAGAATCATGTGTAATCCTTCGCGCGAAACCGTGCCAAACTTTTTTTCCCCGTTGGCTCGAGGCTAGAGCTGTTACTTATGAGATACCCGGGTACCCGGGTTACCCGTGCGATACCCGGGTAAACAAAAATTACTCGGGTACCCAGGTACTCGGGTAAAAAACATTACCCGGGTACCCGGGTATTCGGGTAAACAAAAATTACCCGTGTACCCGGGTATCTCATGACTAGACTGACAAGGAAGGTTACCCAATCGTAACCCGCCGATTTTAATGAAATTTTGGCATGATATAGAACTCAAAAAAATATTTGACACGTATTTTTTTGTAGCTGCTGACATTCGTGTTAAGGGGGTGAAAATAGCTCTCAAAGTTGGGGTGGAAAATCCTTTTTTATCGAATATCTCCGAAAGTATTAGGTCTAGAATAAAATTTCAAAATCCTATTTGTGCGTCTTTGAAAGGCGAATCTTCTCGCATAAACTGATTAAACAAATAATAATTTGTTTAAAAAATATGTTAAAAATTAACTTTTTTTGCAACATTTTTGGACAAAATATTACACTTCTTTCATGAAAATTTGTATACATAGTCTACATATACCTTGATAAATAATGTGAGAAAAAAGTTTTTTTGTTCCGCGGTCATAATAGTCATATTATGTTCCAATGCTTATGCGAAGCACGGTGGCAACCGTAATGGAATATTTGTTCGGGTAAGGATAACCGTTTATTTGGAGTTGTTCCACGTTAAAAGTGATGTGGTAGCACTGAAAAGGCATAATTTTTCTGTTTTTCTGCGGGTTTTCCATCGACAAAAAAATGGGGAAAAAGATACATAAAATTAAATTACACCAAACGTTATATGTATCTATAAGCTACTGTACAAAATTATCACAATAATGAAAGTTGTCAAGCAGAAAAACAGAAAAATCAGCGTTTTTCAAGGCTACCGCATCACTTTTAACGTGGAACAACTCCAAATAAACAGTTATCCTTACCCGAACAAATTTTTGATTACGGTTGCCACCGTGCCTTGCATAAGCATTGGAACATAATATGACTATTATGACCACGGAACAAAAAAACTTTTTTTCTCACATTATTTATCAAGGTATATGTATGTAGACCGTGTATACAAATTATCATGAAAAAAGTGTAATATTTTGTCCAAAAATATTGCAAAAAAAGTTTATTATAATACATAATTATTGAAATAATAATTCAAATGCATATAGAAACAAATTATAAAAATTTATTTGTTTGAACAATTATTATAACAATACATAATTATTGAAATAATAATTCAAATGAATATAGAAACAAATTATAAAAATTTATTTGTTTAAACAATTATTATAACAATACATAATTATTGAAATAATAATTCAAATCAATATAGAAACAGATTATAAAAATTTATTTGTTTAAACATTAATTAGAACAATACATAATTATTGAAATAATAATTCAAATGAATGTACAAACAAATTATAAAAATTTAATTATTTAAAAATTGTTTAAACTGTAAATATTAAATAACTATTTAAATAATAAATATATAAGGCCGAACACAATATAGAGTAATCATAACAGTTTTCATTCCCTGAAACCGAGTACACGGGTAGCCGACTATCTCATGAGATACCCGGGTATTTTTGCTCTACCCGGGTGTCTCACGGGTACCCGAGTACCCGGGTATCTCATATACTCGGGTAAAGGTTCTAGCTCTACACTCGAGGCCCCTCGGTCCCGGGAAAATTCATTTCGAAAACGTATCAAATATTCAGCGACGCGCGGGACTCGTTCCGTCACCGGTCCGAGGACGGAAAAGAAAAAACAACAATTTATTAAATAGTTTCGATTAGCGAGTTTGCGTTCGCGTTGTCCTCTGTTTCATTCTTTATAGCTCGATCGAACGGTTTATCCGCTTAAGGTAAAGTCCTAGTTAAAGATTGATGCGTTTCCTAATCGCGGTTTGATTCGACTCTTCGATAAAGGGAACACAGGCTTCTGTAAATTGAGGATTAAGTCGCTAACGACGGAGTGGCACGCGATTGTCCTCACGGCAATTTGTTACAAGTTGATAGAGGGAAGAAGAATACTGTCGTTGATCGATGGCAGTGTTGGACGATTATGAATTCATGTATACAATTTTATATATTTCATTTGCTTCCTGCATTATTAAATTTGCGAAGAAGGAAAATACGTTTCCATTTCTAGATTGTTGCAATTCAGGCAGAAAATTTTTATTTTGCTTAAGGGGGTCGTCCCATGTGAGTGCTATAAAAAGTATATGAATAAATTTAGTATATAAACTAAATGTACGTTGCTCAGAAAATAATGTTTATGTAATAATTAACACTAAACCTACCAAGCACAAAACATATAAAAGTGAAACACCTTATAGCAGTGAGAAGATTGAACTTACTTAAACTTTGTACGGTTTTCATTATAATATGTGCTTAAATGAAGAAGTCAATTCAGTCATTTCCTATGAAAGCGTTTTTATAATTGCAATAACTATGAAATAGAAAACCGGTCATTTGACCGTGGTAGGTTTAGTGTTAAGGGGGGTCATCCTATGTGAGAGCTACTTTTTCTTATTTTTTTAGGAATTTTTTTTGAAGGACCCTTAAAATATACAATCTTGAAATTTTTACCACACATTTACTGACATTTTAACAGTCTCTCAGAATTTTTTCAAACCAAAATAACGAGTTGGATCGACTTTAAACCGTTCGTAAGACACTCGTGTGTAAAAAAAGTAGATTGATGGCGACCATGACTCCAGTGGTTTCGATCATCTGAAATCAAAAAATCAAAGGGTATTTTCATTTGTAGACCTGCGGCTATCACCGGTACCAAAATAATATAAAAATATCGAAAATTGAATGTTTGGCACGGTTTTAAAGGTTAAGTTCCGACATTTTTTTCGTCTTTTTCAGCTTAAAAAAAAACTATATCAGAAATATTTTGGTACGGGCGAGAACTATAGATGTGCTGACTATACCATAAAGATTTGAGCGAAATCCGTTCAGTAGTTTTTGAGATATCATGGTCGCCAATATGACAAATACAGATTTGAGAAAAACGCGTTTAAAGATTCAAGTACGATTTACACAACGAAAATGTAAACTCACCATTAGTCTGCTACGTGTTGAGAAATTGTCTTGGCTCGATGCTGCGAAGTGCACGTTGATTCAAATGCACTTTTTTCCAGCACAAATTAATGTCCAGCTGATTGATATTTCACTGGTTATTTATTAATACTTTAATCGTAATGAGGCTAACAGATGCTCCGTTCTACGTTTGTAACAGTCGAACGACTTTGAATATCGAAATATCCTTTTACCTGCAGATTCTAGGAATGTTATAGAAGCAATTTGTGCAAAAAAAATTTTTCGATTTTTTGGATCTGTCACATGACCCCCTTAAAGATCCGCTGTTTTCTAATAATTATATAATATAGTGAATAATTGTCAAATCAGACGGGGAAGTTTAAATGTCACGAAGAAGGAAACCTGACGTACTTCGCTTGAATAATTACCGGTACATGTAGCAACAGAAGTTGACAAAAGGTTCCTCGTTGCTTCAATGTAGAAATGTAGACAAAGCTTGACACGTTCGACATCCGGCGCAGTAAATGAACGATTCTCCGAGGAGAGGAACGAATCGCTAAACAAAGTTCTCGCGCAGTCATAAGCGTGAATATCCTTCATACAAGGGCCCAGGGGGTGTAATGAAGCAGAAAAGAGAGAGAGAGAGAGAGAGAGAGAGAGAGAGAGAGAGAGAGAGAGAGAGAGAGAGAGAGAGACGTAGTAAACGAGAGTTCTCTCTTTCCCAACGAATCCGTCTCGGCTCGTCGCGAAGATCCGCGGATGAGCGAAGTTGGATGACGCGGCGGAAGCTTAACTATTCGCCATCTCGCTCGCCAATTTCTAGCAGAAGGAAGAACTCGCTCTAGAAACGTAGTTCCCGGAGAGCGCTAATTAATCGGCCCTTTTTCCCAGCCCCGCCGATTTCGAGACGCGTCGCGTCGGTTGAACGTCGATTTAACCGGAGCCACCGGGAGACACTAATTATACATTCGAGGCGTTTCCCGACCGACGCGAAATTACGCCGGGCTAATGACGCCCGCCAAGATCCTTCGAAATAATTTAATGCCGGCGCCGGGACACCTCTTCCCCGGGATTATGAAAAACTTATTCCCGGCTGGCTGCTGCTCCGAGAAATATCGCGACCGTTCTCGATGTCCGATTTTATCTACCTGAGACGAAACGTTCTGAAAATCGAATCGAAAAATCGATGTAACATTGCGAATTTGAAAAAAATTGATTTTACTTATTTATGCCCTTACTTATTTTATGATGTCGCTAATAATAACAGTTGATGTAGTTTAAATAAAATTTATCGTGCCCGAATTGAAAATCTTCAATCGGACCCTACAAGGTCTCACCTGACCCATATTTCAGTACAATATTTGATATTCTTGGATTCTTCGATTGCCTCAATTTCACTAGCATCTAATTCCGTGAGAATGTAACGAGCACACCGGCAGCCATTTTCTATCCACATCGAAGTCTCGAATCGCATCTCTAATCGTACCGATCTGGCACGTAGATCTGTGTTTAGCAACCCTGCGGGTCCTTTACCGAATTTCCAGGTAAACTAGGAGATGCATCTGTATGCGAGCAGCGTTCTACAAACGTTCTACGGGCACGTGGAAAATGGCGCGCACTTGTACGTGCAAATTTTGTCAACGAGGTATGAAGTACAGGTGGATTGAATCTGAATATCAGGAGGAGGAGTCCGAGAAGAATGAGACAGACGAGAGCGTAAAGTTTTCCGTGGAAGAAAGGATGATAAAAATTCGAGGTCGCTTCGAGACGTGGACAGCGTCGGAGAACAAACGAGCATGAGGAAAAATGGCGGCTTAGAGAAATCCTTTAGATGCGATTGGTCACATATCTGCACCTGCAATTGATTTTTTTGCTATTCATTTTTGCTATAGATGCACAAAACCCGAAGTTTACGCATTAGTAGACGGCGGATCTTTATCTTTATCTATATCTATCTATCTATCTATCTATCTATTCTTCTATATAAAGACAAATTAAATGCTGTTCGTTGATAAGCGCATCACTTGAGAACGGGTGGACCGATTTGGCTAATTAAAAAAAAATGTTCCTAATACAGTATTTTATCGATAAATGTCCCAAATGTCTTACACATAATTGTCCCTGAACTATCCCCACTCCTGCGGGGGACACCGTGAGGGGCCCTTAAACTCGAGAGGCCTCGGCCGCCGAGAAGTGTAACATGATACAGGTCGGGTATATCGGTGTGAGACCAGGAGACCACTACTAATCCAATAACAAAACTTATTTATTTTTTATTATTTCTTTATGGAACTTTCACCAACATATTCTTGATATTTTTCTAATGAAATTGATACCAAAAATGATATAATACCGATGATATTTACGTGTGGGATTTTTGTATGAACTCAAGACCATAACTCACGATTTTAACTAAGGATATGTGTAATTCTTATTTTGTTTTGTTCGTTATGGTCAAAATTCGGACAAACTGCAAAAATCATAATTTTAGTAAAATAAAAATTGTTTTGATGCATTGTAAGCAAGAGATTTCTTTCAATGATTTCAATAAGCTGAAATGCATCGCTGTTTTCAAATATTTTATATCTGTCTTTTAAATTGCAGCTGCTCGTTTCTACCATAAGTGCATAAAGTTCGCAGTCTACTTATGAGCACCAGAGAATGATTTGTAAGCTTCTTCGCAGCCTGAATGTCCATTTGTTCCGGTGTGCAGCGGTATTCAAAGGCAGCCAACAGGTCGTTTTACCAGTTTTCGACCCGTTGCTACCATTCCCATTTCATTCGATCTGAGAATCTGTCCGCGACAGTCGCTAGTCGGTCGCGTTCCCAATACCCGTTTCACCTGCCTCGCCCTTTATCACCGACTCTTTCCTGTTATTTTTACCGTGTCGAACTCTCTTTGAGTGTTTCCCTATGCTCCATCTCGTTTTCGCCGCCGCAGACTCTCCCACGGGGACGATTTTCCTTCGGTGGCCCCGATTGACCCACTGACACACAAATCCGGAACTTTTCAGCCACCGGTTTCTCCTTTGATGCATCCGGCCAGCTCCGCTTCTCCTAACCCGCCTCACGGAAGCTGAATTTTATCACCGATTCGTTTCCTTTTTCCTCGTACCACCGTCCGGCAGTTCCTGCCAGCCGTGGTCACCGGGAACCGATTGATTTCCATCGACCTAATTACTTCTACCATTCTTTTGCCTGAGCGTCGCGCCGCGTCGCGGCGCGCCACGCCGATTCAAAGGCCACGCCACTGGATAATTGTCCGATTCTTCGCGGACGCAAGCTACTTTTGAATCATTTAGTTCTCTAGATTTTACACATGAGTTATTGCATTGGAATGGTCACAATTAACCTTTTGCACTCGGAGCTATTTTAACTAAAAAACGAAAGATTTTTCCATTCCTAGAATATTTCCATTCTATACAATTTTTTTTCATTTTTTGCATATGAAACTGATATAATATCTCATGTAATATGTAAATGTCTAATAGTTTATTAAATATGAACAAAAATAATGTGAACAACATTTTTAAGAATGGCATAGCAATTTTCAGTGGTGCCTCAGAGTCACCATCCGAGTGCTAAGGATTAAAATCGTTATTGTGAGAATACTGCATTTCTTAGTTATGTCACTATACTTCCCGGGGTGCTATATGTATGTATGGTGAACGATGGGAAAACAATGAATTGCAAGGAAAATGGAAACCTATTCTAATCAAATAAACATGATCTTTTTCGGGAAATGAAGGAGGGTGTAGAAGCACTAAAGGTTAGAATTATTGCTTCGAATATTCTGTTTTGGAAAAAACCTTAACTAACTCTAGCTTCTGGCAATTTTTAATATCTGTCATTGTGATCAACTTTTAACGGCCACGGTCATAAAAAATCTGTTCTGAAGGACTATCAAATTTCATTTTAGCCTTAAGTAATGTGCACAATGTGATTCTGGGATAGCCTTGGAGTAAGCGAGTTTTACAAAATCAAAATAAATCTGTTTTTAACCCTCGGATGGCGGGTCTATTCTGACCCAGAGTTATAGACCTCCTAGATTCTAACTTTTCGACACCCACTGTGAATGATTAATATTAACTCCAATAGAAATTTAATTTTGAAGAAGTGGTTCCACAAATAGGGTACACGAATATTGATGCGTAAGGATTATAGCTGCCATAAGTAGTCAAAAGCAATTTTCAGTGGTGCCTCAGAGTCGCCATCCGAGTGCTAAGGGTTAATAACTTACCTTTGGATCAGCAGCTAACCCAATGAAGTTATTATATAATTACATTAAAAAACATTCCTATTACAAAACAAAGATTTTAGATCTAGCAAGCATCACAATTACCAACACAATCTTCGCGCGACCTCACGGAAGGGCCACTTAATTTACTCGCTGGATTCATGTCCCCTTAAAAGGGACATTCGACTTTAGTGCACAGGTTTAATATATTCTTCTCCACCGGGAGATAAGAGCCTGGATTTCCGCGGGTTTTCTGCCGCGAAAAAGCTTAGCGTATCTCCGTTGTAAATCGTAGGGAGGATGCACTAATGCCACGGATACATAGCCTTGAGGATCCCGGTCCCCTTTGAAAACCGTCAGCTCGTTGATCGCTCGCGGCCACCTAAACCGTGCCATTTTCCAAGTTTGACGCAGCCCCGATTCTCCAAGCCACTTGCCCCACAGTTCTCCCCGGTTTCTTCCCCCGAGGTATATAACTTAACCGTTAACCTCCACACGCTATCGTTTTTAGACACGGAACGTTTCACCGTCCGCCAGCCTCGGCTCGTTCACACCTCCCTCTGGACCGCGTTCTCCTTTCTTTCCCTGTCTCGGGCGTTTTTCTCCGTGAATCCCGATCATCGTTCTTTTCAATCATTTTTCATCGGCGTCCGTAAAAGGCGAGTCTTCCCCGGCGAGTTCCTCCGCCTGTTCTAGGCGAGTTCGAGCGAAGGGAGCGATTTTCCGGAGGCAACTTTCGGCGAAGTGTTATCTAAGCGTCCCGTCACGGTTCCATGGCTCCTCGAGCATAATCTTTGCCACCCCCGCTTCACGTGTCTGCGAACGTACCGGCGGAACGCGAATTCGTTCGTGCTCCGAAGGGATCGATGATAAAATATGCAAATAGAGCGGGCCGGGAAATGGCGGACGGTCGTTTAAAAAATTCTAGAAATACCGCACCGCGACCGAGAATCGTGCCAAGTCGTCCAACGAATTCGCGTGCAATTGGCTCGCTGCGAAACCTTACGTTTAAGCTAAAGACTGTCGCCCTAACACATTAGCTACCGGCCATTATTTCGTAAGACTTTTGAAGGTGGTAGGACCCCCACTAGGGGGTCCATAGATTACCCTAAAATAACCTAGAAATGTGGCCGAAACATGGGTTTACGCGGTACGGGTTTTCGTCCTTATATGAGCATATTTTTCGCTGGACAAGGGCTTATTCGAAAGAGGAAGGTTCAATGAAGGGGGCTCAGCCCGTTTGTTATATGAAATTATGCATATATTTTGTAATGTAAGTGTTAGAAGTAAGCCAAAATTGATGATGTGCAGCCATGTAATGCAAGTCATTTTTATGCAATTGGATGAGTTTTCCCTTCATTTAACGTTCCTCTTTCGAATGAGCCCTTGTCCAGCGAAAAATATGCTCATATAAGGACGAAAACCTGCAAACCTATGATTCGCTCAGATTTCTAGGGTATTCTAGGGTATTATAGGGACACCCTAGAGAGGGTTCTACCCCCTTAATGCTCTTCAATAGAAACCACAATCTCAATTGTCAACTAACAAGCATACCTTTCCTTGGGTGTGACCTTGAATGACCTTGAGTAATTACAGTCAGTGAATTCCTAATGAAGAGGATTATCTTCGTAGGTGTTTACAAAGGGGGCTACCTTTTTAAAAAATACCATAAAAACAAATATTTTTGCCCCGAAGACATTAGACGTATCTTTAAAAACAACAAAGATATTTGAGGTGCAAACGTTAGGTGACCCACCCTGTATACCTTGTTACAAGTGGCCGCGACCCGTGTATTCGTTGGAGTGCACTCATCAGTGGCCGTTCGTTTTCTGGTGCAATTAACTAATGATATTTGCACGTAGCCGTCTTTTCGTCGGACCGCGTGCGTTCGCGTACATATATGTATTTATAACGCGAGCGGACGCCGCGCCGCGCCGCGAGAAGCGATAAAATGTTGTAATAAAATTCCAGTGTTGCAGTAAAAAAAACCTCCGCAAAAATATCAAGTCATAAAAGTAAAACTGATACTCGCGCACGTGAGGCAGCCGGTCGATATTAAATGTTTACAAAACGACAGACTTCGCAGGACGTGTTTTGTTCCTGAATTTACACCGAAACGGAAAATTATTTTATTCGGTGCAGTATCTACTGCAAGCTGAAATGAAAGTATCGTCGTTACCGGTGACGTCGATAGCGCTATTCTAATAATTCTTCGATGCCGTGTGGTGTGCTTTCGCTGTGAAGATATAATTCTTCAGCAATTTTATCAATTATTTTGACGAACAAAATTTCGGATATAACATGCGTTTTTTATGACGTTGTACACGTTGAAGTAAGATATTGTTGAGTATGAACCCTTTGAGAATAGAGCCTTCAAAGACTTTAAAAACATTGATAAATTATTTCCATCTGTTTAACACTATTTCTACCAAAGCTGTCAGAAGACAGTTTTAGAATTTTAAATAAAAAATTGAATGAGACTGCAAAGATGTATTAAAGGGAAATTATTCAAAAAAATCTGTTTTTTTGAATACACATACAGGATGCACAGTGAAGAGGGGGTGATTTTACATTTAAAAATAACTTCAAATAGGTACAGGGTGCCAGAGTCCCTCCACAGTTTTACCATTTTGGAACACCCTGTAGACGTATGGAACAACTTAGTTTACTTAACTTCAAAGTCGTTTTTTAAGAGAATGGTTCACTTGAGACCCATTGTTCCTGTGAGACTTTTGTTGCTTGCGATGAATACTATACGATGCGATAAAAAATTTTTTGACCTTGAAAGAAAGGGTCAAGGTCAATTTTGCGGTCAATTTTTTTAACAAATCTCCACCGATCCGGCGGTATACAATCCCTCCGTAGTATTCGTGACATATAATTTTTATACTCTCTGTGCACATAAAACCATGGTACAAATAATGTGAAAATTATTTCAAAAAGACCTGTATCTTGGTAATAATGCAGAGAATTTTTATTCTGCACAAAAAATTCGCAGTTGAATGAGTTTCTAACGAATCGCAAATTACCCAGCGTCATTAGAAAATTTTCTAGCGTTTCTAACAAAGCTAGTATATTTGCAGGAACCTGTGGGTTGGCAAGATACTGTCATTCTCAGCTTTATTAGAAGTGATTGGCTCGCACTAAGGCGTCTATAAAATAAAAATTCAGACCACTGTGCGCCGTGGGACCACAAACAAGCGAGCCGATGGAAATACACGGGCGTATCGATGCAAGCAATGGCGGCGCGTATTCAAATTGTGATTCCCGGTGTGCGTGTTCCCGCGACACGAGCCGGCAAAATGAGATTTTTAATTAATCCAGCTCGGGCGACGAGATCGCGGGCAGCACGCGTGACTTTTATCAAGGCGGATTTACATTGTCGCGGACCCCCAGCGACATTTAAACACGCGTGCCGGCTGCTGATACATCGTCCGTGGAAACGTTTGCTCGACGAGCCTCGCGAACAAATGTTAACGAGCTCGTTGCTTGATCCTCTTTAATTAACGACGGGAAATGGCTGCTCATCAATTCGTCTTTTCTATCAAATTATCCGCGCGAGATCGCAAATCAGTCAACCCTTTGCACTTAAGGGACGGTTCTAGTTTTCGGAATATTTTCAAAAGAAATGTTCAACATTTCGCATTACAATTTTGTTAGACGTATTTATTGATATCAAAAATTGCTTTCGGGCCAAATATTTATTTTGGTGAACTGTGTCGAAATTGCGAATATTTTCGCGAACAACAAACCGTTCGCATGTGGATCCGCATTTCCCGTTATCAAAAGAATCGACAGCTACTTTTTATCACATCGCATTTAACTGGCGCGCAACGAGAGGAGCGTTGCGTTTCCCGCGATGTGTCCTCTTTTTCCGCGTGTCCAACGCGCGTCATTATCCTCGACGAAGGATTTTCCCTCTATATAAATATACGTATAGAGGGCAACGTTGCTATGCCGGTGAAATTAGATCAGGGCGAATACGATCGTGCACTCGAAACACCGAGCCCCGAGACGTTTCTGGATTTACATTTCCATCCAGTGGCCCGCGAGTCTCGATTATCGTTGACCGGCCACCGCGCCGTCCTGATTTTTAATGGATGCAAAACGGATGCATACACGCGCGACAGCATGCAAATCTGACGAACACGGCACCGGTCGTCGTCTCGTTTCCCTAAACGAGGGCGAAATTCTGGATATTCTGCACAAGATCGGCCCAACAACGCGGAAAATAAGGAAATCAAATTCAATCGCTTCCGACGGCAAGCCAGATTCGTTTCTGACGGATTTTTCAACGTCAAAGCCTTGCGTGGACACTCGTTTATTCGTGAATATTGCTGGAGTGTCTTGTGTATTTAATATTTTATTTTGCAGGCAGTATTAACACTTTATCTACCGGAAGCTTATTAACCCTTTGCTGCAGTCGGAGCTATTTTAACTCAACAACGAAAGATTTTTCCATTTTAGAGTATTTTCATTCTATACAATTTTTTTTTCATTTTTTGCATATGAAACTGATATAATATCTCATGTAACATGTAAATGTCTAGTAGTTTATTAAATATGAACAAAAATAATGTGAACAATATTTTTAAGAATGGCATAGCAATTTTCAGTGGTGCTTCAGAGTCGCCATCCGAGTGCTAAGGGTTAACAGGCTTTCCAATAATTGTCTTTTTATCGATTAACTTTTAGGTAACATCGGACAAGTTGATTTTTATAAAAAGTACGACTTGAAAATTTCATTTATTCGCGAATAATAAATGTTATGGACAGTATTACGAATTGCAACAAACCGTTCCACTAATATTCATTTTATTCCAACACAAGTATGTTATTACCGACTTTAATTGTATGGGATTCGTTAATGAGAAAATTGAGCTTTTTCGGTGGCTGAACGAATCGCATATAAACCGTGACGTTATTCGTTAGGTTAACGAGAAATAAATTGCTAAATACATCTCTACATGCCGTTATAATTTCACTTAATTTGTGTGCATAATTGCACTCGATCCAATTTTTACCACAAAATTGCAAACCCTTACTCTGACCCTCATTAGAGATTGATTTATATCTGCATAACGAAATGAAAGGAATTTTCATGCTGCCACTTGAAAGATTAATCCAGTTAAAAATATGAACGTAAATTCGTAAAGATATGATCACGTTGTGCTTCAATCATTGCGATGAAAAACAAATTTCCCGTAATTTTTCTGCAATTCAATTGCACGCACACATCGTCTGCGAGGATCATATAATTATCCTCGCTAATTCCCACGTGGTTGATCATTAATATCTTCATTGGCACGGTGTAATTATTCAGATAGGATTTTCTGTAACGAAGATTGAAGTGTGACTCTAAATTATGTTATCGAGCGAACGACGCACAGTGTTCCAAAACGCCGAAAAGCTGGCCAAGCATTAAAAACACTAGAAGGACACTAAAAACCTTTCTAAAAATACTGCGTACTAAAGTTTTTGGGGTCGCTGATCACAAATTTAATGTTAGATTTACATTTCAATTAACCATTCGTTAAGAAAAAATTAAATTATTATTAAAAAATTAATTTTTTATATTTATATATGAATATGCATACCTTTTTTTGGGCATATTTGCCCAAGATTTTCTTTTGCAACATTGTTGTGAACATATTCACAAATACTGCCCATACCAAACGAGGATGTTGTTCGGTGTTGTTTGTTTTTTATTTAAGTTGAAAGTCGGACAACATGATTTTTCTTTATGAAACCGTATATTTTAAACTCTATACCTGCACATCCATTATCACAAAAGTATTCCTACTATTACAATTTCATTAGTCATCAAGGAACAATTTTCAATGACAAAATTATTCTCTAAAGTGTACACATTTAACACAATAAGAAGAAATAAGCATAACAGTTCACAGTATTTTAATGAAGGAAAACCGAACTAAAGATATAATTTAGAAATGTTAAAATTAATTTTTGTAGCTGATTTGATAGTTCCTTGTAGTTTGAATTATTACCTAACGATATCACCACTCACATGATCAAAATTCTTTACTTCGAAAAATAGTCCTATAACCAGCTTATCGACGTTTTGGAACACTGTGCGACGATGCGTGACGCAAACGTATAATAATATGGATCACGACCACGAATAGTTGCCGATGGAATCGGGGAAATTCAAACGGTTTTTTATTTTATGGCAGTCGCGTCGCTTCGTTCATTTTAATATATATATATATAGAGGTAAATTTTTGACTTCGTCGGTCATTTCGGACGGGTTCGAAATTGGACGCGTTTTAATAAACGCTGCTCTCGAAATTGAAAGGGTGTTATTGTCTGGTCGTCATCGAGGAGAAATGATAAAATCCCGTGTGGGAATTGGCAATGGGAAACTGGATACGCTCTCAGATCTCATTTGCGAACATTATTTTATGAGACCGTGAGCGTTTCGTGTAAAATAAACGATTCTGGAAATATTTACTCACGAATTTGTCTGGCTCTTCCCGTTTTTATAATACAGAATATAAACAGCTGCGAAATTAATTTAACTGCAAATCCACATTTTTGCGGATTATTTTGCGAAAATCGGAATAAAGGGAGAGTTTATTCTGTCGACCAAAAAAACTATCAACTTATTCTGAAATTATAGACACGCTATTGATTTTAGTTCATACAAATATATTCTTATATTTAACGAATAAAATAAATAATATTTTACGAATATAAAAATACTACAAATGCACAAATATCTATAATCTATTACATATTGATGAAAATTTTAGTGGTAATAATCGTTCATTCAATAAATAGAATAATAATTCTCTTTCATTGGCAGACAAATCTGTTGAAAAACTTCAAATTTACTTCGCAGTTTCGATAAATTTTTATTTAAAATTTTAGGCGTCTTTCCGACACGTTCGGTAGAAACAATGTTAAATAAAAATTGCAATGCGATGATGTTAATGACGTTTGAGTAATTAAACAGCAGAGAAGTCCCATCGTTTTGTCCTGCACAGTACGCAAACAGAGAGCCGGCAATAATTCTCTTCGGTTCTCCTATTAATATCAACCTCAATTTTCACTGTTAGCGTTCTGTTGACACACGATACATCCGCGCCAGATGCGCATTTACATTTACATCGACTTGCAGCTGCAATTGCCAACCGACAGCGGCCGCCGGAAGTGGCAGCACTCTTCCAAAATAAATCGAAAATCCATGAAAAAAAAAGAAGAGGAAACTCTCTACCGCGAATGTAATTGTTCCCCTCAAAACGGAATCGGCTTTCGAGCGTGCGGAATTTGCTATAAGTTCCAGCCGGTGCTTCGGCTTTCACGAGGTAACTTCTGCGGAGTTTTAGAAGAATGGACGATGGAACGGAGTCGCCAAGGTCTTACGGTTCCTTAGAATAACGCCTGCGACAATTTCAATGAAAAATACCGGACCAGCTGTTCTGAAGCGGTATCTGGAGCTCTGAAAGTCTGCCTTGATAATTGGCGATGGAAAGGGCAACTTATTTCCCTTATTAGGCGTCTAATTAGGTTCGAAATTAAATAAACTCCCCGTCATGCCACGGGGAAAGGCTCACCGTATCGCGTTTCACATTTGTTCCTCGTAAAACTGTAAAGTTACGTGGAGCAGGCAGTTGTTGTGTTACTTGGAATGTAAACTTTACTATTGCGTTACCGATGCTAGATATATATCTATCTTACAAATGTTCTCTTATATTTAGTTTACAAATACTCTTCTTACAAATATATTATTTTGTAACAATAAATCGTTTACACCTTATTTAATAATTACGAGTAGAATGTATTCTCGAAAGATTAAATATCTTCGGTGCTCCATTCGCAAAATCTAGAATCGCAGCACAGTGGGGTATTTCGCTAAAAAACGGGAATAGAATATTGTAGCGTTATTTATGGGCTCAGGGTCATAAATAAGTAGGTCGTTGGATACGTCTTGACGCCAGCTATAAGATTGTGAAACATTCAATTTCAAACATTTTGTCGTCAGATTATCCGAACTCTTGAAAAGTAGTGATAATGGAATGCTTTGATTACGATGTATTGAGTTGAGATAGGTGTACAAACTCTTCACAGATTTCATTCCGTTCATTAGTATTTATTATTATTTACGGACCGAAGTCCTTTCATACAAATGTTTACAACAGAAGATATTCATAAAAAAAAGAAAGAAAGTCTTAGCATAAAGTTACATAGTAATGGACATGCTGACAGTTACAGGAATACATTATATCACATATAATCATATAATCGCACGCAACTTTTTCTTAAATGATAGTAACGAACCATTAAAAAAGTCAATATCACGATATAAAATGTTGGATTTAGCTGTGATGCGATTTAAAGGATTTATTAATCCATATGTGGATTTGGATTTAAATGTTTGAAATCCTGTCCTAGTTCTCAATACGCGTTCGGGTACGTAGAATTGATTTGCCTCAGGAGAGAGGAACAATCAATATTGTTATTAATCAAATTAAAGATAAAGCTCTGGTCGGATACTGTTCTTCGAGCTTTCAATGTTTCTAAGTGGACTGTGCTTAATATTGTAGAGTAATCATGATCAAATAATGACATTGGGTTATTTATCCTATATGAACAGAATCTGAGAAATTTATGTTGCACTCTCTCGAGCATGATTTCATACTTGAAGCTTCGCGGAGACCATATAATTGAAGCATATTCTAACAGGGGACGGACAAGGGTAATATAAAGCAATCTAAGTGTGTGGAGAGAATGGAAATCAGTGGAAAAACGAAGTATGAAACCGAGCATTCTTGAAGCAGAGTTTACAATGCAATAAACGTGGTTGTAAAAGTTCAATGTAGAGGAGAATTGAATTCCTAGGTCCTTAGCTTCATTTATTATTCATTTGTTATTAATATTCCAACATTACCAATCATTCTGTAAGTTTTTTTTCGATTTCAAAATTTTATTGACGATTTTGATAAACCATTCCGCTGTATTCCGCACTCTTTCTGGTACCATTACATTGGATAAAGGTTTACGATAATAGTCCAAAGAGAATTGGTTCTGACTCGTTCTGAATTGGAGAGTTATAACTAATTTTCTGAATAGTTCGCTCAGCACTCTTTGATGGAACTGTTTCAACTAAATACTGCAAGGAAACGATTTAGTCGAAGGCTTATCTACAGTATCCTATAAACACTCTCAATATTGGTAATCTAAACAATTTCGTCATGAGATCTCGTGGAAGAGCGGGCGAACGCGTTCGAACGTACTACGTGATACGCTGCGACTTTTGACGCGACGCGCGACGCTCGTTTCTACTTAAATTAGTTATAACTCTCCAATTCAGAACGCGTCAGAACCAATTCTTTTTGGACTATGATCGTAAACCTTTATCGAATGTAATGGTACAAGAAAGAGCGCGGAATACAGCGGAATGGTTTACCAAAATCGTCAATAAAGTTTTGAAATCGAAAAAAAACTTACAGAGTGATTGGTAATGTTGGCATATTAATAACAATACTAATTTAAATGATAACGGAATGAAATATGTGAAGAGTTTGTATATGAAGAGTTGTACACAAAATGTTTGAAATAAAAGTTGAACAATATTTATACATATACAAAATTCTATATTTAAAATTTTGAAAAAAATTTTTTTTCGACAAAAAATAAGAATTATTTTGATTTTTTAAATGTTGAAGTACATTTTTTCTTTCACAATCTAATAGCTGGCGTCAAGACGTATCCAACAACCTACTTATTTATAACCCTGAGCCCATAAATAACGCTACAATATTTTATTCCCGTTTTTCAGCGACATACCCCACTGTGCGCAGTACAGATTTGAAATGATTTCTGCATTTTCGGATTAAATTGAATTATAGTAAAATTTCGAATTTAATTCAATCACGCGGTTATCATTGAAGACAAATTTTTCTTTCTCGAGGTACGGAGGGATTAGAAATAATATAAAAATCCACGTTTCCCATACACGAGAGAATAAATGAAGCGACTAAAATTTTGCTCTTTCCAAACCTAAGCGAAAAGGCCAAAAAATAAAACCAGTGAAACTTTATTAAAAAAATTCGCGAAAAGATTAAAAAATAAAGCGAAATTTTACTAGACGAAAGGGTTGCAGCGAAGCAAGTAAAATGTTGCTTTTGCCAAATCCGCGTGAGGGGAGATTGAACGGTATTTGCATGGGAAGCGAGGGAAACAATTTGTACCTTGTGTGTCTTTCACTTCTCGCAGACCGTTTGAAACAGTTTCGAATTTGTCCCCGGCCCTGCAGGTAATTTCATCGCGGCTCGGCGTGTCCTCTGATTGAGAGGCGGTTTGAAAGAAAAGAAGGATTCAGGGGAACGGGGAACGTCGCGTCGACGGGATAAATATATGTAAGAGGCAGCTCTGTACTCCTCGACCGCAGAGATTGAGAGACTCTGCCGTGCGTCGGACGTTTATGACGTGAAATTTGCTGCAGATATCCGTTTTCCTGAGAGCGCCCGGCTCGGCAGTATTTGTCTCCGAAGTTCCATCACTGTTTGATGGTCCAGCTGCCGCTATGCACGTTATCGCGCATTGCTGGAGCAATAAAACCGTGCCGTTCGTAAAATCCAACCCAAATTCTATATGTATCGTAATTTAATGAATTTCCAAACATCCGACCACGCATTTTGCCGCATGCACCAGATTTTATCGTTTCTCCTGTGACTCTCTGTAAAATATTATTACAGTGGCAGTGCATTAAATCGTACAAATTTGTTGTATAAGGAAGAAATAAAAAAAGATTTTGTACAAGCTACATTTTTAATGAAAAAACATATTGAATATAACTATATAACATAGATAACATAAATCACTGTTTATTTCACGAAATTCTAACACATTTTAGATGATATTAAAAAGGAATCGTTTTTAGCAGCAGTTGAACAAAATGTTCGTTTCCAAACAACGGCACCTAGAGTGGCGCTTCTTATTACAATATTACGATTGCTTGTCGTTCTCGTTTAATGTTACGAGTCACATAAAGCGATATTGCCCTGTTCCTTCCTGTCTAAACTTCAATTACTTTCGAAGTCAAGTAGCATAGTCCGGCAAAGGTCAGACGACTCGTTTGGCGGGTTCCATCTGAGAAATGGATTTCGCCTAGCAGCCGGCTAGGGCGGCCGCCGCGGAATTTTTATTTTCATACTCCCGCAGATTAAGAACCTGCCGGCAAGTAGATGGTAACATTTTCGTAGCGAGCGAGGAAGAAGAAGAATGCGCGGCACGCTTTTACGAACCGCACGAATGTGAAACCTCGCCGTCGGTGATCCTGATTTCATGTTTAAATGTAAGCGTCCCGGCGAGAAAGAAAACGGCTTGGGACTCGAGAGAAATGCACTTGGCTCTTTCATACATAGCCCTTAAGGGAGCGTTCTGCCTCGGAGTGCAATTTTTCGCCTGCTTTATAAATCGACAAATTGTCTTCAATAACGGTATCTAATCATATTTAATTAGAGATTACTGTTTAATATCTAAAATTATTAAGCATCCTGCAAAGTAGAAAATATGTATTTAAAGTTGTATTAACAATTTTTAGACCGCCTTATAAACCGACAAATTGTCTTCAATAACGTTATCTAATCATATTTACTTTGAGATTAGTTTTTAATGTCTAAAATTATTAAGCATCCTACAAGTAGAAAATATTTATTTAAAGTTGTATTAATAATTTTTAGACCGCCTTATAAGCCGACAAATTGTCTTCAATAACGTTATCTAATCAGATTTAATTTGAGATTATTTTTTAATCTAAAATTATTAAGTATCCTGCAAGTATAAAATATTTATTTAAAGTTCTATTAATAGACATCTAGTACCCAGCTAAATTGTCAACTACGTTGCTATTTAGACCAGAAATTAATTATAATTGTACCTGTGCACGACTGTCGCCTTTGGTAAAAAATTTTTCACGGAAACTTCTTGCACAATTTAAAGCTTTCCTGCACACGCTCTAACCTGTCAAAATTCGGTTTGTTAATTAAAAGAGGCACGCGAAAGTTTGGAAATGACAAGCTCGGCATTGCGTTGCTTTGAAATTAGGAACATTGTTCGCGGAAAGTTCGCGCACAGGCTAGAAAAGGCGAGAGTGCCTTTCGGGGTCAACCTGGAATTCGGTAAAGCCCATGATCGAATCGACATCCAGAAAGGATCGTGATACATTTTTAACACACTCGAACATCGGATAAAAATAACGCTGATAAAAACACCGACCAGAAAATGAACTTCCGTAATGATAAAATTACTTCTACGTTAATGGCCCGTCGCTTCGGTTTTTAAGCTTGATAATCGGCAAAATGACAGCGGAATTTTTCCTAGGAACGCTTCCGTTTCCCTCCGATTTCTTCGCTTTTTCTAGGATCCTCGAGACTCGCCGGTAATCCTGTAAAGACTCAGATAAATTGCAACGTCGCTGGGAGGTGTTGGTGACACAGTGTCGTTAGAAAAGAAGAGGGGGGAGAAAAGGAATATAAGCGCAACGGCAGGTCTAAGAGGGTCACGGCTTTATTTTAGACGAGCGAGGTTGCTGTCGGCCTCGCCCAGCAGCCAGAAGAATCTCGATATTTCTGATAAGAAGGTAGGACATCGCTCTAACTCGCTAAACCTCGTAAAACCGATGACTTCTCCTCACTCGATAAAGCCGAGGCAAGAGGGATGGCGTCCGGGATGAGAGGCGCGAAGGAAATTCCTGCTTTATGGACTTCCGGCCGCAAAACAGGGTCGATGATCGATGCCAGGGACGCTCAGAAAAATTCCAGGTTTCGATTTTTGCTGTCAATTGATCTCCCTTGATGCACTGTACGTCAGATTAAATAGTCGAAAATCAAATTTCAAACTCCCCATTACTTTTTTGGACCTTTCACTTGACGCACGAGGTTTCACACATAGAATTTTATTTTCGCAATTATTGAATGGATACAGGACATAAAGATCATCCTTGAATGACTTTTAACGTTAATTTATTGATTGGAGCGAATTTATCTAGGATTTGCAAAATGCAAGAACTTTTCAACTTTTATTTCCTTAAAGGGGTCATCCCATGTGACAGATCCAAAAAATCGAAAAATTTTTTTTGCCCAAATTGCTTCTCTAACATTCCTAGAATATGGAGGTAAAAGGATATTTCGATATTCGAAGTCATTTGACTGTTATAAACATAGAATGGAGCATCTGTTTGCCTCATTACGATTAAAGTTTTAATAAATAACCAGTGAAATATCAATCAGCTGGACATTAATTTGTGCTAGAAAAAAGTGCATTCGAATCAACGTGCACTTCGGAGCATCGTGCCAATACAATTTCTCAACACACAGCAGACTAATGTTGAATTTACATTTTCTTTGTGTAAATCGTACTTGAATCTTTAAACGCGTTTTTCTCAAAACTGTATTTTTCATATTGACGTCCATGATATCTCAAAAACTACTGAACGGATTTCGCTCAAATTTTTATGGTATAGTCAGCACATCTATAGTTCTCGCCCGTACCAAAATATTTCTGATACAGTTTTTTTTTTAAGCTGAAAAAGACGGAAAAAATGACGAAACTTGGAACTTAATAAAACCGCGCCAAAAATTCAATTTTCAATATTTTTATATTATTTTGGTACCGGCGATAGCCCTAGGTCTACAAATTAAAATGCCGTTTGATTTTTTGATATCAGATGATCGAAACCTCCGGATTCTTGGTCGCCATCAACCTACTTTTTTTTAGACATGAGTGTCTTCCGAACGGTGTAAAGTCGATCCAACTCGTTATTTTGGTTTGAGAAAATTCTCAGAGAGTGTTAAAATGTCAGTAAATGTGTGGTGAAAACTTAAAGATTGTATGTTTTAAGGGTCCTTCAAAAAAAATTCCTAAACTCTCACATGGGATGACCCCCTTAAATAAATTACTTTTAGTATGCAGAGCTTTTAACGCATTTGACAGAAGCCTATTAGCGAGATTCAAAGATCTGATTGTTGGTTCACGATCAAAATTGTCATTGCTAGTAATAAATTTTTTCGAAAATTCTGATCTATTAATCGTGAATGTTTAAAATCTATCAAATAGTCGCCGCGCCGATGAGTAATGTAGATTTCTCGTCGGTGTAACAGGTATAACTGCGTACGGAAATCGAGCGGCAGGGGGTGGCTAGCAAGGGGATGATAGTGAGCGGGGTGGGAGGTGGAACTGTGTCGTAGCAACAGGCGCGATCAACTGACAGACCAATTTCACGTTGGCACAGCATCAGCGGGTGCATGCGCGATCGAGAGCACATGTCAAACGCCCCGCTAGGTTTTGCGATTCCTCCCCCGTTGTTTTCTCATTCCCTTACCCGCGAGACACAGCCCTCGATTCGCGATATCGACTGTAACGCGATCGATCGGACGCGTCGTTGATTCGCAATTATCGGCGGTTATAGGTTCATGGGTGAAAACGAATTTTTCACTTGGCATGTGTTAGGTGTGCAAATAAGTATACGAGATTGTCTTTCTCATTTCGAGAATATGCAAACTAAATTAAATGATTGAAGAAGAATAGAAGTTTGCGGTGACGCGCAGTCGCGTCGAACACTCTTTGGTTTTCATCAAGGGGATCGAGTCGGAACCCCGGGAGACCTAGATTCCGCTCGGTTTTCGAATTTTTCGAATTTTCCCGGCAAGTTCGATGCTACGGAATTCCACCGCGGCCTCCAGCACTTTCAGCTGCTGAAGAATGTCTTTACGGGCGGGAGACGAGTCAATTAGACGGGCAGTTTTAGCGAATTGAAGGGTGGATCGTTTAGGGCATGCTCGAATCGCCTGCGGAGTTACTCGGTCTGTGAGCGGAATTCTTTAGCGGGATGTGTGGAGCTCGTTTGCCGAGAATTTTTTGCCATTTGTATCGCGTACAGGATTATATTATACGAATAATAATAATATTAACGAAAAAATTATCATTTGTTAATATTAATTTTAGTAGGGAGCCAGCTATTGGACGGTTTCACCAGAGTCGCCAGATCAGGGGAATTGACTCGAATTCAGGGGGAAAAGTTACCCTCTCTCCGCCAGTACCGGATCAGTCACGTGACATTGTGACATATCTACGACAGAGACGCGTCACGTAACCGGATCGTGGGGGGAATAGCGTGGTAGAAGGGGAACGGTAAAGTGGGGATGCAAATCTTAATATGGAGACTCTGGGTTTTAGGTGTCTGAAAATCAAACACAAATTGTACAGATTTGATGAAAACGTTGCGCAAAATTGCATTACGAATACGTTCAACCGTGACGCACATGTCGACGTCGGGAAACCTAGCGATGAAGGATTGGCCCATCGGTGGAGCGCTAAATGTAGTCGTCAGTTAAATGCACCACGATAAACCAATCAGGCCGGATGCTGTGTGAATTCACCACGGAGATTGGTTTCGCCACTGTGTTCCTGAGCAACGGACAAATTTAATGCGAACCTGTCGGCATCGACGTGCGATGGATCGTCTGATCGTCGATGATAAAAAGGCGACACAGAAACTGACTTGATCATCGACTAGCGATTTAAATTAACGTAAGAACATTGTCGAACAGAGAGCAAAATCTTTTCTCTGAAAATGGCACGCACTTTATGGAATATACTTACGCGCGTTCATCTAAAAATGTACATCAATAATCTGAGAAAGTTGAAAAACTACGGCAAGTGAATCAAGACAACATTTTTGCAGAGATTCGCAAGAAGTTTAAAGAAGAATCAGTCAAGAAATATTAAGAAAGTTCACCAGCAGACTGACACAATTGACTTAAGCTCGAATGTTTTGAAAACACAATCAAGACATTAATGGCAGGATTGTAAAGATTGTTTACAATATAAAATAAAGTAGAGACTAAACAATGTTCTCAATTCATTAAAATCAATGGCAAGTAATTAATAGGACAAGTGTGTAGTTATATCTTTCTACATTAATCATAATATTAATGTGTAATAAAGTACTTTATATTATAGTTATCGCTTGGATCAATTGCAAACAAAATAAAATAATTGTACATGTTTATTTACAATTTCATTCAACCCGCATAACGTGATGGTTCCCTTTGCAACACAGCGATAACAAAAATCTAAACAGCTGTTCCAAACGCTATAAACCGGTTGAGCCTCCAGCTATTGTTCCGCGATTATTATAATCGTTTTTCCCCTCCCCTAGACCGATCAGAAACGTACGAATGATCGAGAGAAATATAATTACACAGCATCAAGCGGTACAGAATATCGAGCGTCCGACAATGAAACTATTACGACAATGAACGTGAAACCCGCTTTATTCGGGGATTATTTTGGAAACGTTTAATTAATTTATCGGGCTGGAACAATTAACTCTGTGCGGGCGCGATATCCTGTCAAATTTTTAATTGCCGTGCTAATTTATATTTTCGACGTTGAATGCGCACTTAATCCTTGGTTCTATAATGATAATCACAACCGCGACCATAAGTTAGCTGACATTAATTCCAGTGAGTTAAACCGGATCGTAATAAAAAAATATGTAATCTTAACTATTATTTTTCGAATCGTTTATTTGGATAATGCTTAAGTCTGTTTTAGACCGCTCCATTTTAGGCTACATTTCTCAATCGATTACTATAACAACCCCTACCTGCTAGCATTATCTTTGATCAATGTCGAGGAGCTCGCCAACGAATCGATTCGTTTCGCGATCGAATAGAAAAATCGCACGAAGAAAAAGGGAAAAGAAATACACAGTGCCCATGATCGAGTCCTCGGAGGGCGCGCACCCCGAACCCTTAAAGATTCATATTTACCAATTTTTTCCCCGGCATTCATCCCGCTTGGTATCGCGCTGAACACCGTCGGGAGGACGTGTCAGGGATGCGAACGAGAAAAAAGACCGGCCAAGGTAGAACCCAAGGAATTTCCTATCGAGCGTTCATCCATTCTCCAGAATACATCGATCAGAGCCCGGTCCAAGGGATTCGTGTAATCGTCCCGCGAATCGATCTTCCACGACCTTTCCGTGCTCGATCGCTATGTATAGGGTGGGCCCGCGCTATAGTTATCGGTCGCACGATCCACGAGGATGAAGAGATCACCTGGAATTTTGAAATAAACGATCCCACCGTGGGAGTTTGCTGCGCGAGACCGCTGAACGGTTTAGTATTTACGCTGTTTAACGATCTGCATTTTTCACACGGCGCAAATTCGAGCCTGCCGTTTGTTTAGAGAACTGCGGATTCGTCGTGAATTTTTGTGTACTTCAGGCATGCGCAAATCTGTAACAGGCTGTTTTCCATCTGGAGGTACAATTAGACAGGGAATTACTCTACAGAAGGAAGTAGAAATTCGGTTTTCAAGAAAATTTAAAAATTCATCAGATGTTTTATTATTATAGTATTTATTTATTATATCGGAAAGTCTCTGGGCTTTGGCAAGCAATCCCCTTTTCTCCTGTTTGTATAAAAATTGTATAATTCGGTTTGTGAAATGAAAATTCTAGAATGAATTATATTGTATTATTTGGTAGTTCTAGAACCTTGGACAGAGCTTTAATTTAAAGTGAATAGGTTCATTAAAATCCGCAGCATATTGAAGTGAACTAGGTCCCTCGGTAATTTTATAAAAAGAATCGGAAAAAAAAGTTTACTTGTTCTATTCCGACACGTACTTTGTGAAATAAAGTATGTAATTGTATAACGATTAATCTGGAACGAATCATTTTGTTCCAATTGATAGTTCCAGGGTTAGGTTTCTCCGCAGTTTTACCTTAAAGCGAACAGTTTTAATTGAAAGCAGCAGCGCTTTAAATTGAATTAGTTTTCCCGGTGATTTTGTAAGAGGAAGAGCAAGTTGAACGTGGTACTTTCCGAGGGATTGTTTGTTGGACAATTACCGGCTCGTCGATTGCAATAGGGATGACGGGACACCCGGTATTGCAGCCATTGATTCGTGCTATTCACGATATTTGTATTGTATCCTCCCACCTCTTCCGTACAATCTGTGCATCTCCGGCCGAATGCAAAAGGCCGCCAGTAGTATAGCGGCGAACTGGTCAGCCGGACAGCGGCGATCGACGACAAAGGAGCCCGAGGACATCTCTCCTCCCCCCTCTGGAATCACGGTGCACCACGCGACGATTTGGTATTACCAGACTCTATTTTCGTGTCGCAAAAGGAAAAATGAACGTGTCGAATGAAAGGGGAGAGTGTTACCGAAATGTCCACCAGAACATAAGCGAGCCTGACGTAGCTGGTTGAAATAATCAATTTTCTTTTGCATAAATCAGGTGTAGCCTTTCGAAGTTATTTTTCCAAACGCACTCAATGAAACTACAACAAATTAGGCGTATTTTGCCATTTTTGTTATTAAGCTGGCTCGTGAAAAAAGCGTGACATTTCGTATTTACTGGCAATATTTTACAGGTACGTAGGTGGGATTGAATATTGAAAACCATGTTGCGCTGCGGATTTCGAAATTTCAATAGATGAATATACTGAATATCGAGTAAGCGAACATTATAATGGCCAGTGGAGGAAAGCCTAATGGTTCGAACAGTGGGCGAATTTTATATGCACGAATTTTATGAAAACTAGAAATATTGATTTTAGTTTTATCCCAGTTGTCATGTATTCAATGGAAACCTGTTGTATTGGGTCGTGTTGTGAATGACTTACAGAAAAATTGTTAAATCAGTATGAACTGACAATGATACTACCAATTATTAGAATAGCAATTATTAATTGTAATAGTAACAGTAAATGTAAATTTGAAGGATGTAATCAATAAATAGTCCGCAGGAAAAGAAACAGAAATTATTAGACGCAATGATCTAGTAGTATCTAGTAGTATAACATAAAATTGGTCAGACCTTGATACGAGAAATTTTTTAATTCTTTGCTGATGCAAATAAAATGAATGTCCACTACAGAAAATTGTTTGTCATTCGTTAAAATCAATAGGCGAAGCGTATGCAAGAGAAATATCGAGCATTTCACCTTTTGTAAGCTTACATCAAGTTCTGGACCAAAGATTCCGAAGTCACAAAGTTTCGAAACAAAGTTTGATCACAGCGTGCGCTAAGTTAAACAGTTCGCCGACGGAAATTGTTGCACGGGCATTGTTTGCCAGTATACAAACGACGAGACTTATTTCCTTGTGTCAATATCTGCAAAGACTTCCGGCGAGGATGAAAATCAGCCTGAAAATTCGGCAATCTGAGCAACAATGTTTCGATCGGACAAGTATTCTAATAAGTCATTTATGTATTCCAATTTATATTTCTTATTTATTGAATATTTGCTGTTGAAGTTAATGGTTCTGCCGAGATAAAAATATTTAGAATCACGCATCATATTTCAGTAACTAACCAATACACTGCAGACTTTTATGCATTTGTAAAAATGTTTAAAAAATATTAGAAGACGATCTTCACTAGAATTTAATAAAATTTTCGTATATTGGCGATCTATAATAGCTACCATCGCTCAAAATAAGGTACCAGCGTGATAATTAATTTTGCTTTGTCATCCCGTGTATTTATTGCTGACAAAATCTAACAATCTCTGAAAAAGCGAACAACGAAACTTAATCTACAGATAATTAAATTTCTCGTTGCCAGTTTATGAGAAGAAATTAGTGTATTACTAAATAGCACTGAATAAGAACAAAATGTTAACTGTACACGCGCGGTCCTAATTTCGCAGAAGCGGTTGCAGTGAATTCTCTTTGGAGAGTGCGCGTACTTGGTTTCAAGTTGCACGTGCATGGGTCGTTCTGCCGGTAGGACGCATAATTACAATATCATCCGAAAGACTGAAGCGTTATTACTGCCTTTGAGTTCCGTTTTAAAGCGATATTAGCCTCTTTTTGACCGTGGACTTCGCTCCACGGCTGACAAAAGCGGCGGCGCGACGGCCAGCACCGAAAATCCTTTCGTCTTTCCTTCGAGGTAATTTTTTCTCCCCATCGCATTATCGTCCCTTCTTCGCGTCGCATTCACCTTTTCCCCGGTGCACACACTGCATGCATTCAAGGGAAGATGACAGCAGGTCCGGCCGTGGACACGAGAGAAACTCGTCGACTCTGAACTTCCCTTAAGAGGGTATTTTTAGAATTTTTTTCCAAAGAAAACGACACACGATTTTTTAATTTATTTTTTGCATAATTATTTACTTGTCACTTTGAGTATATTATGTATATTTTTTCGATCCAGACTACTTGAAATTGTATGAACTGCACTTCCTTGAACGAGGACCTTTTAAGAAACTTTTAAGGCTTTAAAAGGAAAGTAGCATGCTAGTAATTTGCATGAAATAAATATCATAACTTTATCATCAGTAGGAATGTAGTTACGGTATGAACAAAAATAAAGTATCTTATTATTTAAAAAAAAATGGCACTACCGTGTTTTCATCTTTTAGAATGATGACCCAAAAAAATGTTTATAGATTTTTCCCATCAGTTGAATGGAAATTATGTATACTTCAAGCATCTTAAAGTAACTTATTTTTAAGAATTTAAATACGTTCTTTTGTAGACATTTTTTAAAAATGGATTTTTTCAAAATGCTAGACCTGAATAGCTTGCGACGAACAAATACGAGGCCTGTGCTCGTTAAACGTGTAACGATGGTAACGCTATGCGTAAATGAAGTTACGCAGGCTATGCACGCATGTTCCACGTTAAGTGGTTTGAAATTTTACAGGACGCATGTATAAAATCCACAAGCGTCGCCCATCGCACGAGCGCGTACCTTATGGAAAAACGAAACAATTAAATCAGCGAACGTAATTAATATATCAGCCGGTTCTGGAAGCTCGGAACAATGGCTTCTATTTTGAACTCCCCCAGTAAGGTACGTGGGAGTCGGGGTAAATCTTTCCTTGACGCAAGCTTCTGAGAAATGCTCTTCAGAAATGGGAATTTGATCTGATTCCCTTGAAACTGATGCTGTTGTTTTAAATATAGCGATTTTACTCGCGAAGACGAAAATTGTAAACTACATTTAGGTCGGTTGTTTGGTACTTGAGCTGTTTAGCATTGTTTTAAGTGGAAGTGCCAGTATTTTTACGGTTCTTACTCGGAAACGAAGGTTTTAAGGTGCGTTATATATTTTATAAAATATATTTTATCTGTTATGATTACACTGTGGATTTTATGCATTTATTGACAAGAATGAATACATCAATTACAAAACAGTAAAAACGTTTAAAGAGTTTAAAAATACACTGTTTTCAACTCTATAAAATTATTAATAAAACAAATGAATGTATGTGGAGTTACCGTATCTTGCAATTAATACAGACAATTTTTATTTTGCGAGAAATTGAAATGAAAACTCTGTATTATTTTCTTTTCAGTACGATTTGTATTATGTTATGCTCCAGCAAACAGGATTCATGAATATTGAATAAATTCAGTTTAGGATTTAGAGTGGTAAAAGATTTAACGCACGTTCGTGAATTAGTTGGCATGCGATTATTATACTAATCCATCAGGTTTTATCAGATATACGCATCGAGTTGTTCCTTCTGAATTCATATCTAAACCATTCGAGAGTAATTTTAGATATTCTTTTTTAGAAACTCGATCAAACTAGCATACTTGATACCGTACACCTAATTCAAATGTATCAGTAGTGCCGAAAAAGACTGTATCTTGATCTTGCACGCTAAGACTGAAAGCATAGAACCTACCTAGGTATAAAAAATACAAGCTATTATAAAAAAGAATTTTTGTTTATTCTCTTTAACTTAATGAAAAAAAAATATAAAATTGAATGTTCATATTATCAATTATAGCAACCATATTTATTCATCAACCACCGAATGAGAAATTTCTACGTTCCTATAAAAATTTCTTCTGTTTTCATAAAAATATAATCAAGGTAGACCGAGAAATCCCCATTCTCGGCTGTTACGTCGGTTAGTATTTTTAAAATAACAACTTACACAAAATAGTTAAAACAATGAAACTGACCAGGCACGCTATGATAACCACGATCACGCAGCCCCTTTTAATACTATTAGGGTCGAGTGTAGATACCATTCAGATTTTGAAGTCTGTTCCTGGATATAAATAAATACAATTGCTTTCGTGCCAGTTCAACTTTGATTAGTGGTTCGAAAAAAATGTCTCCAATTTGAAATATTTTGGGTTCTAATGTCGTGTGGTCTTCCGGGACTCTTTTGTAGCGGACAACGCATTAAATCCACGAAATTCATGCGCCTCGTCTTCCGGCGTAATTGTGACGCTACCAACCAAAATTGCCGCAATTCCGAGGCCCTCGAGAACCAGAACTGGCCGGCAAGTTTCGAAGCACCTTGTACATAGTCGGCCGCCATTTATCATTCGAACAAAGTGTTCCCATCTCCGGTAAACACTTAGGAGAGGTCCGGGAGCGTGCGTGCACACGATCCGCGAGCGGGTAGGAAGCGGCATAGCCGCGAGACAGTAGTAGACTAACAGGCCGAGTCAGACATGCGCCCTCAAACAGGACCGAGAGAGAGGGGAGGGGCGGAGAGAGTAAGCACGCGCCGTCGTTCGAAAACGAGAGAGCAAGAGAGAGAGAGAGAGAAAGAGAGAGTGGCGGCAGTGAAAGAGCCCCGAAACGCACGTTTCAGTTTGTCGCGTGTACTGGCACGGCGCGCATACCGTACCCCGCCGGAAGTGCGCTCTCTCGAAAACGATGCGGTGAGAGTCCTTCGGCGAGAATCATCCCGCCGGTTGTCTGGCGGATCGAGGTCACCCCGAAGATAGGGGAAACCGTCGATCCAAAGGGACTTCTCGCCCTCAGACTCGAAACATGAAGCCAGCGACGAAGAGGACGACAACCACCTACCCGAACAGCTGCGGCACCGCGTTCACCTTCACCAGGTTCCTGCTGAGACTGCTACGCTCGATCCAACAGCGAATCTTGCCCCGGCAACGCCGCCAGAAGCACTGATCATCGCGATTTTGATCCGTGTTCGCGCGAATTTCATCTTGATCCCATTTCCCGCCAGTGAACCAGTGATCACGGTACTTTGCTACCCCCTCGTGACTGTTTTGCCAGACCACACGGGCTGCTTCGTGTTCACAGGTTTTAAAACTGTGTTTATTGCATCCTCTACCTTCCCCATCTATCCTAAGTACATGTGACAACCTCCATAAAAAATCATCCTGTTCGATCCCTTTTTTGCTCCAATGACCAGTAGATCAGTAATCCCGATATTTTGCTATACCCTCTCATAACTGTTCTGCAAGACTCCCCTATCAACTACTTCAAATTCCATTTAAAGTTGTATTTATTGCATCCTCTATCTTCCTTGTCTACTCTAAGTTCACGTAATATGCTCCATAAAGAATGAGCTTCGTTCTGTTTCATACCTTTTGTGTTCCAATGACCAGTAGATCAGTGATCTCGATAATTTGCTATACCCTCTCACAACTGTTCTGCAAGACTCCCCTATCGACTGCTTCATATTCCCTTTAAAGTTGTATTTATTGCATCCTCTATCTTCCTTGTCTACTCTAAGTTCATATAATATGCTCAATAAAGAATGAGCTTCATTCTGTTTCATACCTTTTGTGTTCCCACCAACAGTGAATCAGTGATCTCGATACTCCATCTCTTTGCTACCTCGGTCTGATCGGTATTAACTGAAAATTTCATCAGCTACCTCGTGTTCTCAGGTTTAGAAGTTTCAGTCACCCTATCCTTCATTTTCCACGTCGTCACTATAGTTAACGTTGATGTGACAGGGACAAGCCTCGTTACATTTCTCAACAAGAGCCCCATCCTGATCGGTCCTCTTCCTGTTCCTGTCTCCAATGATGCAGTCATCTCGGTACCTTCTCCTCCCTACGTCGTCCTACTTGCCCCTTGGATCTTGTATCTTGGGTCTTGACATTGTGTTTACATTGGTGACGTTCGTGTGACACGATCCAACTTCGTTACACTGCTAGATAAGCTTTCATCCTGATCGATCCTCTTTCCCGCCATGGATGATACAGCGATCTCGATACTTTATCTTTCTTAAAAGATCGGTAATTATTTACAAAAGGATACTCGTGACCTTCAGGTCATCAAATTCGGAAAGGACCCTTTTGTAAATAATTACCCGGAGATCCTATAAGTTACCTCGTGTCCCGGGTTTTGAAACTGTGTTTAGTGGACTACTGATTTTTTGCATTTATGATACGAGTAGATCAAATTTAAAAGAATATATCAATATGGTAGTATGATTTTCATATTGTTGAAATTTTTGAAAAACGAATGACAATCTTGTTTGGTTCCTGTGTCTTACAATTGATGGAGACAATTTTTATTTGACATAAAGATCCACGGTCTAGTGGATATTTAGCATATCCTGTATCTTTCCTAGCCTACTTTCAAGCATCCTTCTGGCTCAATGTGCACGTGACAGGGACAAGCTTAAATTCCTAAAGAAGAGTTTTATTCTGATCGATTCTCTTTCTGTTCCCGCCAGCTAAGCAGCGATCTGGATACTTTGATACTTCCCGATTCTCCTTCGGCGAAGATTTCATCGGTTACTCCGTGTCCCAAGGTTTTTCGATTCGTGTTCGGTCTGTTCCCTGTCTTTCGGGATCCTTCTTAGTTCTTCGATCTCAACACTTTGCCTACCGGAATCCTATTATTGGATTTTCAGTAGTTGCACGCAATAGAAATTTTCTTTTACATTATAATCTAAATACCTAGATGACTTTACTGGAGGTGATTTTTCAAAAAATTCACTAAAAAGTCTTTAACCATGGACTTTTAAAAATTATGAAATAATCGCCAGTAGGTAATGTATTAGGTACTTACGATGTGAAACGCAAATAAAATGGTATTTATATTAACGTGGTTGTATCAAAATGAAAAACAACCTCTTCGAATTAGTAAGAAAACGAACATAAAAGACGAGTTAATCCGTGTCTCCTGGTTAAAAGATTAAGGCTCACGCGGCAGGGACAGGCTGTGTTAAATTCCCGAAGGAGAGTTTCATCTTGATCGATCCTCTTTCTGTTACCGCCACCAGTGATCTTGATACTTTCCTACTTTCTCCTGTTTGTCCTTCACCGGAGATTTCATCAGCTACTACGTATCCACAAGTTTTGAAATTGCGTTGCCTCTATCTTCTGTCTTCCCTGTTCTTTTTCCGAGAGTCCTTCTTAACTTTCGCGTGACTGGGATAAGCTTAAATTCCCGAAGAAGAGTTTTATCCTGATCGATCCTCCTCGTGTTCCCGTCATCATCGAACCCGGTGATTTTGATACTTTGCTATCTTCACCTAACTGTTTTTCACCGAAAATCTCACAGACCATCACGTGCCTCCAGATGTCAAACTCGAGTGTCCAGATTTCAGAGTCGCGTTTACTTCGTCCTCTATCTCCCCAGCTCTCAGTGTCTTTTTTAAACACTTTACCTACCGGAAGCCAACTATTAGAATTTCCAATAATTCTGATGTGCCAAAAGGAAGCTTAGAAATCTCTTTTTACATTGTAATCCCAAACGAAATTATTAGACGACGTTGTCGACTTGGTTCACAATTAAAATTGCTGTTGAAAGATCCATTAAAAAGTCTTCAATCATGGGACTACCAAAAATTATGAAATAACCGCCGGTAGGTAATGTGCTAACATTCACGTGACAGGGACAAGCTAGGATCCCTGAGGAAGAGTCTCAAACCCGAAAATTCGTGCTCCTCGCGTGGCGATGTTGCTGGTAAAGCATTATCAGACGATCGTCGCTGCTTGCCGCGTCCCCAAACATCGTCGAAGACAGCCGTTCCATAAAACTAATCGCAACGGAACTGTGTCTCTCATTGACTCTCGCGTACCCCAGAGGAAGTTGCTTGCCAAGGTACAAGAGATATTAAAACTGCGGATTTCGAATTCGTGGGACCGTGTTCGTCCCGTTCAAGGACAGTTGTTTCGCGGTTTATCGGAACGGTGAACCGAGCAGCTAACCGCGTAGATCCAAAGACCCGCTGCGATATTGTGGTTCGCCGTACCGTCCCGCGACATTGTTAATTGCCCTTGGGGCAATTAGCAATCGAACGGCGCAGCCTGCAGCGAAATAATGACGGAGTCGCCGATACCGTCGGCCAGCAACAGCCAAACGCAAACGCAGACGTCGGCGGAGACTCAGCATCATGCCCAGGCTCAAGATGACAAGACCGAAAAGCCGGAGAAAGCTGTGCTTATGGTAATGTTCGCACTTTTTTTTCGCGTTTCTGAATCGTAACGCAGGCTGATGCAGAATTGGACTTCGTCCTGACCAGACTGTCGAGCAGATGGAAATAAATGGAAATGATCGAGTTACAGATTCAGTAAACAAACGTTTTATCAAACCTGAAGACGCTCTACCATTTCGCGGTAGAAGGTTTATGCGAAATTGCGGTTTTAGATATTAGCTAGTTGGAATGGAAAGTAAATGTTACACGATTCTTGCCTTGGGGCTTCGTTGTTTGCAATTTAAAGTGAAGCTTAGTTTATACAAAGCAAAGGGAAATAGATCTACAGAGAATACAGAATTGTATCTGATCAGTTCGGCTGCTGTGAAATTACCAGCGTCAAAGATATTCCCGTCTACCAACGGGTGGGGGTTAATAACCACGTCTAAACATCGTCGAATTTAATTGGAATGTTCGTGCGACCATAGTTTGCAGATTAGGGCATGGAATAATGCATGAACACTCGCAATGTACTAGCGAGCAAATATTTGTGATAGTTGTTATTCTTTCAACCACCTGAAGGCTGGCGGCCCTTAACTAAGTTTGTTCTATTGATTGTCGTACCGGCCGGTGAAATTATTTAACATCGAAGCCAAAAATTGCGTCAGCGCGTAGGGCGACAGTCGAGGTGTTAACAGTGATGGATCGCGTTAGGCGAAATTGGGATTAATGAGAAACTCGAGCCTCGAGCAAGTGGCTACAATCTGGACAGGATGAATGTACATCGGAAAATGAAAATAACTAGCTCAACAACACGAAAACTGTAACATTAAATCTTTATCTTTTGGGCTTTTGGCAAGGTCATAACTGTATTCGGTACCGCCAATACATTGGCAGTCAAGGGGTTCGGATACTGTACACCAGTGGTTCTTAACCTTTTTGAAGTCAGGGAACACTTTTTTTTACATTGTTTATTTATAAGGGTCGCATTAACATCTAGGTCATTAGCGACCATTTTTGGTATACAATTGTAGATACAGTGTTTTGTTGACGCAATAATAATCAAAGGTTAGTGTTAGTATGAGTGTAGAGTTATTTAGATTTTGCAATATAGGTCTACATTGTTGAAGAAGAGGGAACACTTTTGATTATATGAAAATTTTCGAAACACCAAAATTAATGATCCAAAAAACAAACAAAAACATTCATAATTTCGCGGAACACTTGCAAAAAGCTCGCGAAACACTGGTTAAGAACCAGTGAAGTACACTTTGAAAAGACAGGAAAAAATTTTTTGATGGCTTAAACGGTAACTCGAGCTTTTGAAAATGAAATACAATGAAACGATGAATAGAATCAAATCCTGAAAGGTCAACAATTTCATTATTCTTTCAAAGAAAACTTATATAGTTCCTATCTATACTGTATTATAGTATGCATTGTACTTTGATAAAGTAGTAGAGCTCGATCGTAAGTATACCATTTTTGAATTCTCATAGAAAAACGGCCCGTTTTTGCGTGTTCAAGTAACCCCGCCGCTTAAAATGGGACGAAATAACATAGGTACTGGCAAATATCGTTAAACCTGTTGCATATTTATAACCTCGTGGGCGTGAGGCTATCGGGGTAATCCGCTATAAGCCGAAAAAATGGCCTTTTGTCTTTCAGAAGGTTCGCGCGGCAAACGCGATCACTATTCACCGGCTCGTTCTCGATCGAATATTATTCCATTTGCGTTTCATCGATACCGATTACCCGTACGCTTAACGAATCGTGCGATTTATGGCTCGGTATACCTAAATCCCTCCGTCGGTGAATATTAGAGTGACGAGTCGCGTTTAGGGATCGAGGCTGTCCGATCTAGTCTAACTCCGAAAGGGGGAATGGCGTCATCGCTAAAGCTCCTGATTTTCGTTCGCAGGAAATAGAGGAGATCAACAGCCAGGTAGCGCAATTCCGCGACTTGCTGATAAACATCGGACAGCCGCGCGACTGTCCGGAGCTGCGGGAGAAAATCCGCAGGCTACGTCGAAATTGCGTAGAAGCGTGTAAGGCGACGTCCCAGCACATACTGCCACAAGTACGGAGGTATGTAACGTATTCATGAACCCCATTCGACGGAATTCGCAACATAACCTTGCCAATGTTAAACGTTTGCCGACTCCAAACGTTATGGCTAATTCATCTTTATTGCGTCGCGTGGATAAACCTGTGGGCATTCGTTGTTGCGCAAATAGGCACAGTTTCAAATACTCTTAAGAAATTCTTAGCTCTCGCGGATAATTCTGGGTTTTTAATGCTAAACCTACCACCGTTGGTCAATTGAGCGGTTTACTGAATTTTTAGTACGTTAATATTGAAATTATAAATATTCCTCCGTGGGTAGTTTTATTTAATTCTTCATCTCTCTTAATTTTATATAATTCTACGATCATTTTTTTCGTGGGAAATTATTTTAATCGAAAAATATTCAATCGGTGAAACTGAATTTTTACGTCTGGACGAATAATTCCATCGTTCACGTGTGGGCGGCATGGCTATGTATTAAACAAGCAATATTCATTTTATATTTCTTTTATGCCCTCAATTTATATAGTGTTAGCTGTTTTTGAGTCAATTATTTCGACACAAATGATCAGTCAGTTATTTCATGTCAATAAATTGGATACTAAGAATTACTCAGCCATTTTGTGTCAATCATTCAGTCACATAATGAGTCAATTATTTCCTGTCTATTATTTAGACACACATAATTAATCAGTTATTTTGTGTTAATTATTCAGACACGTATAATCAGTCAATTATTTAGACACGCATGATTAGTTAGTTATTTTTAGAACTAAAGAATCGACACACTAAATTGTCTCAAAAATTAACCAACAATGAACAGAGGACTCGCAGTCTATAATTCAAGTAAATCGGAAAGGACAGACGCTAAAGTAAAATTAACATTTGTATTACCTCGGGCATTACGTAAATATTTTGGTTGTTATCGCATCTTGTCGAATCGATGAGTGGAATTTAATTCCGGAGTACGAGTTTCATGGGATAACGGGGGAATTGCATAAATTTTCAAATAATTACATCAATATACATTAAACCATGCTCGGCTGGAAGTCGCGTGGGGCCACGGCGGCAACTCCCATAATATGAAAGATATATGGAAGGCGTATACGCGTTTGTCCATTAAATTATACTTCATGCGAAACATTTTAATATTTTACCGAACTGTTGCAGTGTTGCGCACACGTGTCATGTCGTTACACGTCGCCTAGCGACCGATCAAATAACAGTTCCCAACGTTTTCCTTTTGTTTGCGACAATGCAATTCAGTTACGACAATCAGAGCAACGTCGCAGCCCAGCCGGGCTCGTCGACTGTCATGCGAATATTGCACAATGCCGATGATTTTTTTTTGTGTTAGCGCACGGCGTCGTTGAAAGCTTAAAACAGACATTTGTTTGCAGAAATGTGTAGCTTGGAGCCGTTCATCGTAAAAAAAATTGTTTTGTCCGTCGCATTGTTGCTAAGTACGTAATTTTACGTAAACGTAATGCAGCGAGTATTTCCAGTATTGTGCATTGAGAAAATGATACACAGTGATGTAACACTTGTAGAATCGATGTAGCGAGTAATTGGTCGAGCTCGGCGTGGGCGCTGTTTAATCCTAACTAATTATTATTACTATTATTTATCCTTGTTACGCGACCCATGAGGAACACTATTATAAAGACAAATAAAATACAATGATACACAAAGAATAAATCTGCAGCGCTACAATTAATTGTACATAGCTTGAACAATTGTTTTAGCTTTCTTCGACTATTTATTTGGCAGTTCATTTAATACAGAAATAATTATAAAGTTTTCCATTATGATCTAATGTATGTACAACTTCCTATGAACGTCTTTTCGTTCGGATACATACTAGCATTAATCACTATAAATATGTGAAATATGTGAATCACCTATCGATATACAGTGACTCCAACTAATATTCGGACACTCTTAAAAAGACGATAACTTTTTTAATATTCGACCATACAACTTGGATTTTTTTGAGAAGTTAGAACAATCGGCTTTAAAAGTCATGTTTTGCAACTTTTTTTATGTGGGCTCATATTGAAAATGTAGAAAACACGTTTCGTATATCTGTGTCGATTAAACATATTCTGAAAATTTCATTAAAATCGGTCAACGTTGCATTGAGCTACAAACGTTTACAGATGGTAGATATTCACATCAACCGATTTCGATGAAACTTTTACAATGCATACAATTGGCACAGATTTACAAACATATTTTTTAAATTTTCAATATAGACCCACATAAAAAAGTTGTAAAATGCAACTTTTAGTATTTTCTCTACAATTCCGACCAATTGCAATTTTTGAAAAAATTTCCTTTCACACATCATGTAGTAAATTAATTGCTCTACCTTGTCGAAAAAGTTCAAATCGTTTGGTGCAATATCAAAAAAGTTCAAATCGTATGGTGCAATATCAAAAAAGTTATCGTTTTTTTAAAAGCGTCCGAATATTAATGGGAATCACTGTACCATCTTTCCCAAAAATCGAGTTACTCCGATAAATAAACGCTCGGACAAGAAATATAATGTTCTGTCAGCAAGAAAAGTTCCGTAGACAACAAACGCGGTTTAGGTCGCAGTAGGGAGCGGCCAATCGACGAGCAGCAGCGTTAAGAATTCCCCGAAGAAAGGGTGATGAGAAATCGTTGGCGATTGATTAACCAGTTTACGTCAGTTAGGCCGGTCGAACGTTAAACGGCGGAGGACATCGCGGGGGGTGGAGCCAACCCGAGTCGCTTCCGGTTAATGAGATTTTAATTAACACGGTAAATAGATCACGACTACAAAGAGGCCGGCCGGCCGCGTTCCTAGAAACATGTTTCGTGACCGGTTTCCGTTTCTGCAGAGAGGATGCTACTCGGAAACGCGTTTCCCGCGAGCCAGAAATCCTTAAATAAAAGGCATTGTCCGTGCCCATTGTGCCCGGAGGATTTATCGTAGCTATTATGGCCGCGTTTGTTCCCTCGAATTACGGTTAATTCCCGTGCGGCAGGAGGAAAAAGTTGATCCTTCGGACGTAACGACGAGTGATTGATCCCGGAATCGTTTCACGATCGAGCGGCCCGCAACAAAAACGGCCACGTTCCGAAAAAAATTCTAATTTCCGAGGAACGAATTTCGAACTTCTTCTGCCTTCGACGGCGAACCGGATGGGGAAGATTCTTCGATGATTCGCTGCAAAAATTGGAGAATTTTTCAGCTTCTATTCGGTTAAATGAAAAATTTATTTCTGCGATTTATTTCTGCGAGTGTGTTGCAAAGACGTATTTCTTTCAAACCTAATATAAGTGGAACATAATTGGTTGATTTAAAGTGTAAAGCAGAAATGGGTGAAGTGTTATCCTAAGATCTTTCACGCAACTATTTCTGAGAAACGTGCGAAGGTTAATTGATTTTGTTCAAACTTCTTTATAATGGCTTGTGTTCTACTGCACACTTCAGAGAAAAATTCTCGTTCATTGTGCAACAATTCTAGATTTTTATTTGAACGGAACGAGATATTATACTCGACCCAACATTTTAATTAATCTGCAGAAGGTAAAGAGTATTTTTTTTTTTAAATTGTTTGTCAGACATATAAATATAAACTAAATTGTGTAGGAAGCAAATTATAATGCGTAATTGCGGGTAAGACCAATTTTTACGAGATTCGAGGAGATGGAGGAACAGGAAGATGGAAAATGGAGGAGAATGGGAAACTCGTACAGGGGGTTGTTTTGATGACACTGCAGGGAAAACAGGCTGTCATCTAAATAATACTATCTAAGGACAGTTCAGTTGTTTCGAGATCGTTAACCGGAACGTGTCGGATGTTGTCGAGTCGCGATAGTGTGGGTGAAATGGTTCTGCGAGAGTCCTCGTTTTTCTCGAACAGTAATGTGCTGCGTTTGAGGTTTTCGTGAAGTGGCAATGTTCGTTAGAAGCGTTCGACTATTTATCGAATGTCGTCTTTTTAAAGTCGAAGTTTTTACACGAGTTTGGTATAACAGAATTTATTCACATTAATTGATGGTTCCTGTAAACAACAATGAATGCTAACTGGACGTTAAACAAACAAATTCGGTGAGCTCGTGTACACTAATACTTTGAGCAGTGCAACTGTTCTTGAAGCTATCGATTAGTCCACGCGTGGTCTACACATAGTCTACAAATAGGTATTAGTAGTTCAAATCATTGATTTACTAAGTCGTGAGACAGACAAAAAATAAGTTCGGGTAAAAGAATGCATTTCCGTCTTTTCTGTAAGAATCTCTTCAATAATCAATTAAAAGTTAACATTTTAGAAACTTCTGTGTGTTTTATATCCTTTCTTGTCGGTGAAAATTTTCTGAAAATAGTAACGTGCTAAGTGATATTTATTTTAATGAATTAACTCTTAGGTACACTATTAGAGTAATCCAAATTCTGTTGAAGTTTATGGTAATAATTAGACTGCGGATTTTATACATTTGTAGTAAATTTATAGTAAGTAATCAAACACAAGACAGTGAAAATATTTGTATTTAATTGTAGTTATAGATGATTATATTCAAGTTATGAATCAGATTTTTGGTAAAAATCTAAAACTGGTAAAGGGCCAATTTTGATGTAAAATTGCGAATCGTTGCTAGTACCACTTTAATCAACAATCCAAGATTCTAGTAGCAGAGTGAAAAACAGCACGAGGAACGGCTTCGGCTTTGAAGTCGACGGCGAAGAATGTTATCGATTCCGCAGGATTGGTGTTCTTTCGCCGGAGAATAGTAACCACGGTCCAATCTCCAAAGATTCCCGCGCCTTTGAAAAATGTTCCTCCGGGTGTGCGCCGCCGGTTCTAATGAAAATCTAAATGTTTCATGAGCTCCGCTTTCCCTTCGGGTCCTTCTTAATTCTTTCCCGGCGCTGATCCGCGGCTGGAAAAACGAACTAGCGGCTCCGTGGCCTTTAGAATGCAAATGCGTTTTTCATATTTCGACGGGATTCGGTCAAAGAGAGCGAGAGCGAAACTCTCGTTGGCCCCCCGGGTCCGCAATCAAGGGGTCGACGAGTCATTAATGAATCTTTTGTGCTCGCGCCGCATGATACGAGCGTTGTAATTGTTCCGAGAGCAATTACGCAACATTCGGTAAATGTTTATGTCAAAATAATTTTCTGAGAACTACGAACAAAGAACTTCGAACCAATTGCAAATGTACGTTGTTCAGAAAATAATTTTTATGTAATAATTAACACTAAACCTTTACTTAAACTTTGTACGGTTTTTATTATAATATGTGCTTAAATGGAGAAGTCTATGAAACAGAAAACCGGTCATTTGACCGTGGTAGGTTTAGTGTTAAGGGGGTCTCCCATGTGGCAGATCCAAAAAATCGAAAAAATTTTTTTTGCACAAATTGCTTTTATAACATTCCTAAAATATCCAGGTAAAAGGATATTTCGATATTCGAGCATCTGTTTGCCTCATTAAGATTAAAGTTTTAATAAATAACCAGTGAAATATCAATCAGCTGGACATTAATTTGTGCTAGAAAAAAGTGCATTCAAATCAACGTGCACTTCGGAGCATTGAGCCAATACAATTTCTCAACACACAGCAGACTAATGTTGAGTTTACAATTTTCTTTGTGTAAATCGTACTTGAATCTTTAAACGCGTTTTTCTCAAAACTGTATTTTTCATATTGGGGTCCATGATATCTCAAAAACTTATTTATGGTATAGTCAGCACATCTATAGTTCTCGCCTGTACCAAAATATTTCTCATATCTGCACTAGTTTTTTTTTAAGCTGAAAAAGACGAAAAAATATGACGAAACTTGGATCTTAACGTTTAAAACCGTGCCAAAAATTCAATTTTCGATATTTTTATATTATTTTGGTACCGGCGATAGCCGCAGGTCTACAAATTAAAATGCCGTTTGATTTTTTGATATCAGATGATCGAAAATTCCGGAATATATGGTCGCCAACAACCTACTTTTTTTTACACATGAGTGTTTTCTGAACG
The DNA here is from genome assembly GCA_916610255.1 of Lasioglossum lativentre. NCBI lineage: Eukaryota > Metazoa > Arthropoda > Insecta > Hymenoptera > Halictidae > Lasioglossum > Lasioglossum lativentre. Next base: position 18,550,099 of record OU744364.1, on the reverse strand, counting down.
GTATAAAGTCGATCCAACTCGTTATTTTGGTTTGAAAAAATTCTAAGAGACTGTTTAAATGTCAGTAAATGTGTGGTAAAAATTTCAAGATTGTAGGTATGTATTAAGGGTGCGCAGGAGCCAATCTGGTGATTCTATCGGCGTAGAGGTTGTCATTCTATGTATTTCATAACTTTGTGCGACATCCTTGTCTCTCCAACAGAGCTGAGACAGAGAGGGAGATATGTCACTCACAGGAGAGACAAAGACAGAGTAACCGCGAGGCTTGATTTTTCGATGAACTTCCTGAACTTTTCAACAATTTTCTGAAGCGAAGAAGCAATATTTTCTCACGATTTTTCTGTAGAAATATTCTTTGTTCTATTCTAAATCTCAACACAGAGCCCTTTTTTGCAATTGGGCTCTTGAAATTTTATAAAAAAAAAAAGTGTACGTTTTTATAGAAGAAATTTTTTTCTGTACACTTTTTCCAAAAAAGGGCTCTGTGTTGAGATTTAGAATATAACAACGAATATTTCTACATAAAAATCGTGAGAAAATATTGCTTCTTCGCTTCAGAAAATTGTTGTAAAGTTCAGGAAATTCATCGAAAAATCAAGCCTCGCGGTTACTCTGTCTTTGTCTCTCCTGTGAGTGACATATCTCCCTCTCTGTCTCAGCTCTGTTGGAGAGACAAGGATGTCGCACAAAGTTATGAAATACATAGAATGACAACCTCTACGCCGATAGAGTCACCAGATTGGCTCCTGCGCACCCTTAAGGGTCCTTAAAAAAAAATTCCTAAAAAAGCAAGAAAAAATAGCTGTCACGTGGGATGACCCCCTTAAAGAATAAATAGATCTGTCGGTACTGTAGCAAAGTTTAATTCAAAATTGACTCCCGATGCTTCGGCCGAACTTATTTCACGGCAATCATCATCGCGACAAAATGGCGGCCATTAGTATTCCCTTTGACTCCGCCAAAACCCGACGTCGATGCGATAAATATGAATAATTGGAGCGTCTTAACATTACTGACGATGCACTGATGCAGGCTTTATTTCCCAGCGATCTAATACAAACCGCAGAGGAGCCTGGCGAACGCGAAATCTGCATATTCCACTCGTTCGGTCCTCGCTTAAGCAACGAGACGTGTAGTGGCTGAACAAGAAACACGCGGCGCCGCGCCGGAAGTTTCCGGTGGCAATCAATTATTTGAGGCCGGCTCCGGCGCAATCTCCGTGCAAATTCAATCGGGACGTTACATGTTCGTTTATTATATGTCATCCCGTTACATAATTACTTAATAACAACACGCGCACAGAGAAGGGGAGGCCGCCGCGCCGGGTGCTCTGGGATGCGTGCAGACAAGCGCGATCGAGCTCGCCCACGCTACGAAACGACCCTCTCGTAACGTCGCGTTGCTGCATCATTTCTGCTGCGTTTCGAACGTCAAACGCACGCTAATTGCGATTTAAGCGATGCTTAAACGCCCACTCCCCGCAAGACCGCTGGGGCTCTGCGTCCCCTTGCGGATCATCAAAAGAAATAGACTGCCAAATCGGATCAACAGACGTTGTTGCAAAATCTGAGCATAAGTCAATTCGGTGACCATCGCAAAGTCTAATTTTCGCTGCAATTTACCGAGGTAATTTGAAGTAACTTTTTCCTTTGCGAAAATGTTTCCCGCGGCTTCGTTAAGGAGTTATTAACGAACAACATGGACCAATCGGAGCGCGTCCGTCCGTTGTAGCTGCGCTGTGATTGGTCCGCGTTTTTCGTTAATAACTCTTTAACGAAGCCACGGGAAACATTTTCGCAAAGGAAAAAGTTACTTCAAATTACCTCAGGAATTACCCCTTTCAAGGAAATGCAAGGGTCACACCTTGTATATAGTTTTCGTTGAACAACTTGAAGACAAACCCACGGGAAGCAATATAAATGTAACATATTCGAAAACGTCAATCTTTCGACAAAACGATTTTTCGTCGCGAACTTCTTCGATCCACGAGCGAGTGCTCGATCTATCTGGCCAACGAGCTCTCTCTATCCGACCTCTCGTTAATGTCATACAATAATAAACGTATCTCGTGCTATCTGGAATCACGCTACCCCCGGGTATCGATTGCGCGTCACCGCGACACGAACTTCCCGTTTCTTTTCGTGTTTCTGCAAAATTCGTGCGCTGTCGATAAACTGCCAGCCCTCCCTGTAGCCTAACCGTTCTGCACTCCACGTGCCCCGTAATTAACGCGTCGATCACCTATCGCGGCTGATTTTCCATCGAAACGTTTATGCAAAGCGCGGTCGGCGCGACGATTCCGAACGGGGACAATTTTTCACGTAAATACCATGCACGGACATTCGCTGGCCCGATCGAGTTTCCGGTTTCGCAGGCGGAAGTCTATAAGCAATTTTACACGGAACATTTCCGCACGACATTTACCGCCCCGATATATTCACGTATTTTCCGTCTTGGCCGGAACGGAAATAACCGGGAGATATGTTGAAGCACTTTCTTTTTTATTGTCGATCATCGTTTCTTCCTAAAACTAGCCTAGAAACTCAGGAGTACCCAGTAAAAAATATGAATTTGATATAAGATTACAATTGATCGATTATGATGTCCATGAATTAATTTGTACACCTACAACTCGTGGCAAATAGTATTCGATTACATTTAAAAATCGCACAATTTTCTCAAAATTGAAAGGAATGTGAACAAAATTTTGAAATATTTTTTCTGTTTTATCCGAGCTTGCGATGAAACTTTAATGAATTTTCTACCGCGTCAAAACATTTCAACCGATTCGGTTCAAGTTTCAGAAAATTATGCGATTTTTAAATGTGATCGAATACTTATTACCGGGGGTTGTAATATAAGAACAGTCTACTGTCCAAGGATTAAATTAGTTCTTCTGTTATGGAGAGTGTACGAATACCAACGGTGTGGTCGCTGTCGCTGTACATGATCGAGAGAGCTCGTCGGACTCATTAAACAGTGTCGAGTAAGCCAATCAGCAAGGACGGCGAGTGTCTGTGACACGAGACCCTGGCGCGTTGTCAGACGAGACTTTATTCCGATTAATCGACGAGTATAATAGGGCGAGAGGTATCCGAAGGATCGAACACGCCCGGCAACTACGTAAACTGCGATAACCCGCGGATACAAGGGAAGTTTCTCGGCTTCGAAACTGCCAGCGAACGATAAGTGCGATTCTCTCGGCCCCTCGGTACGGGGATGGCAGAACGAGGGCGGCGACATTAAGGGGCTTGTCTCGTGTAAACGCTGAAAAATTGATTAATTCTCATGAATCTCTTTCGAAGTGATGGTACTTTTCATATACCATCTTTCATATACCTTTCATATACCTTTTCATGTAAAAAGTACAATCTTTCTTTTAAATTTTTTATTATAAGGGTGTCCCAAAATTCCTTAAACTCCTTGAAACAGGTGGTTCCTGAGGTAATTTGAAGCCACATTTTCCTTTTCGAAAATGTCCGCCGCGGCTTCGTTTAAGAGTTATTAACGAAAATACCGGACCAATCAGAGCGCGACCTAGACGCCTGTTGGCAAATATGGTCCGGCGCGCCAGCAGAGCCGAAATATGACGAAAGCCGTCCCGACCCATCGTACAGTGGTCTGAAATCGCGAAAACGTGGCCCAAAATAGGAAGGAGTACTCCAAATTAGTTCAAAATTGATACTTTGAAGTTTTTTCGGGCCGCTGATTATGAATCCGATGTCAAAATTACAAAACAAAATTTTATATTTTTAAAAACATTAAAAAAGAAAATTGTATATGGTGTTCAAAACATGCATCAAAAAATTCTATAAGTGGAACCATACAATGTTTATTTCACAAATTTTGTTATATCTTCTAAATTTCTCGAGAAAACGTGCTTGTAATTAGTACCGTGACTACCCTGCGTCACAAAAATGGATCGCTTGACCTTAGAGGCACTCGAGGCAAGCTAGTTTTGTAAAATAATTATAGCTAATACTGTATACTACAAACACACACAAAAATCTCTGTGGAATATACAACTTTTAGTCTACATTTCTAAAATCAGTGCATCAAAATTTATCTTTGTCTTTATGCATTGTAAACACTGACTAATATAAATCCAATATTATTATTATGTATAGTACTTACTTCCAGCAATAGCATCCATTGTACACACAAAAAAAATTCACTTTTCTTAAAATTATAAGCTTCACACTTGCTTTTTGGTACCGTAGTTCACTGTACAAGAACTGCGTGACGACTGAACGCGATATTTGTACTCCCACCATTTGGCAGGTATACATGTAAGACCTTTTTACTTTGGGTTTCCCATAGAGTCATTACCTGAGTACCCAGTAAGGCAAGGGCCATACGCCTAACCGAAAATTCATTTTCGGCATTTCCGACCACTGTGCATCGTGTTAAACATCTGGCGAATGACGGCACGACCTCCATATCAACACGGACGGACCTCGCGCATTTGACCGCGCATCCCAAATATAACGAAAATCGTCCCGACCCATCACGGTATATCGAAAATTACTGTACGATTTAGACTAGAGATACCCATTTCACGTGTATTGAAAATACACGGATACACGTGTACGGAAATACACGTGTTCACGTGTATCAAAATATACGGATATTACATGTATAACCGTGAACTTGAATATACGGGTACACGTGTATTATCCGTATATTTTGATACACGTGTGAAAGAAAATGTATATTTTTTAAACAAAATTACAGTGAATTAAAGTTTTTATATTAAAGGTAAACAAATTTACATATTACACAACCGAATGTATTATTATTATTAATAAAATTAATATTGGTACCCGTGTATTATCCGTGTAGCTTGATACACGTGGACCCTGTATTATCTGTGAGTTTCAGTACCCGTGTATCCGTGTACAAAGATGTACACGGATTAAAATACGGATATATATTAGTACACGTGAACACGTGAATACGTGATCCTCAATACACGTCCAATACCGTGATCTCTAATTTAGACTACTGTTTTTGTGGATACTACGTCACGATGTATGGATCACCATGGACGGTTTGTGCGTATCTACGATGAGTAAAATCCTCGTATCGAGGATTTGCAGTCCCAGACGACTGCTGGCGCGCCGGACTATCTCTACCAACACGCGTCTAGGTCGCGTGTATTGGTCCGTGTTTTTACCACGTTTTTATTAGCTCGCTTTCTTGTCTGTCTGTCTGTTCGGTACAAATTTCGCAATTGATTTTAAACTAACTTCCCGATGAGCTAGAGACTTGAAATGTTAAACATAGCTGAGAACTGGATGACAATGCAATATTTAAAAAAAATTTTTTTAAAAAGCCTATGCGTTTAGGATATATAAATTATTATTAATAAATCTAACCGTTATACCCCATCGCACTACCTGTACGTCCCCACTCTACTCCGTGTTCCCAGTGATGCCAGAATCGTGGGCCGTGGATTTTTTCCCCTCCGCTCGGGGAAAAATTTTCCGCTCTGACGCACCGTCGTCGCGTGTAGCGCGCGTGCAATCGAACAGGCACTCACACGGACAGACTAGAGATACGTTCGTGTGTAGCGCGTGCGCAGTAGAAGCAACGTGGCGACGACGGTGCGTCAGAGTGGGGGGTCGAGTCGGCTCAGCGAGCGGAGGGGAAAAAGCCCACGACCCACGATTCTGGCATCACTGCGTGTTCCCACTCTGACTCATCCCCACTCCACTGACCCGTTTCGCACCGAAGGAGCTCAGTGTGCGTCAGTGTGCGTTCGAGCTCCGTGCGGTGTTTACAAAGTTACTACTGTCCGTACGCCACAAGAAGTCCCTCGAGACGGCTGAGGGGCGAAGGGGTCCTCGCTCGCAGCCAATGGTTATGCTTTGACGTCACACACTTTAGCCAATAATTCGGCTAGAACCGAAAGTTCGTGTGGAATGACCCAATCGGACGGTTTGTTGTCGAATTCCTGCCAGGAGACTTCTTGTGGCGTACGGACAGTACGTATTATTTGTTTACCAAGCGAAAGAACAGTTACACCTAGATTCTCCGTCGAACCTTTATTGAATAATATTGGTATACACCAATATGGCGGCGCCCATATCTGTCACTTTGTGAAGTGAAACAATGAAAATTACTATAAAATTACTCAACTTTACATGCTCATAACTTTTTAACGAGTGGTTTCCGTGGTCTGGGACTTCGATATAGGAGTTTTCTCGCCGAAATGAACAAGATAAGACATATAATAATCTTAAAAATTTCACACACACAAGACTAAAAAGCTGAAAATAATTTTTCCTAGCCACGTACAAGTTCCTAACCCCATACAGATTCCTAACCCCATGCCCCATACAGATAGTCCTGAAAATTTGTGATTGTGAATTTTAAATAGCTATGAAAATACTTGTAAGATTTAAAACGAAAAACGTGGGGCGCATGCAATACATAGATAATTGATACATGAATTTGTTCACCTAAGTCACTAACAATTTTATTGCATTACAAATGACATGAACTGTTGTGTGTGTTTTCTCAACGGCAGCTACTCTCTACACTCCTTACTATTATCTTGCGTCCCACGTTTTTCGTTTTAAATCTTACAAGTATTTTCATAGCTATTAAAAATTGACAATCACAAATTTTCAGGACTATCTGTATGGGGCATGGGGTTAGGAACTTGTACGTGGCTAGGAAAAATTATTTTATACTTTTTAGTCCGTTTTTAAACATATTTTTATTTAAATTATTTTATACTTTTTAGTCCGTTTTAAAAACGTGGTATTTTTTAAAAAATTTATTTTTATTTAAATTCATTAATAACTCCTAAACGGAGCCGCAGCGGACATTTTGGAAAAGGAAAATGTCGCTTCGAATGGCCTCAGGGAGTTGAACAAATTTTGGGACACCCTGTATAGTTGTGAAACTTTCTCCTCTCTACCACTTGCCATGGATACCACACTGAACGAACTATAACCTCGTTATTTTCAGTATTTCATTAAAGATCAACTTTTGACGCATGCTAGAAAAAAAAAACCGTTTTTTTCGACCTGTTACGCTAGAATAGCTCACGAGAATATTAACGAAGATTAATAAGAGTATAGTCTTATTCTATGATGGCCCACACTTTAAATTAGAATAACTTGTTTGTAAATAGACCACGCTAGATGGATTAGTTAACTAGATAACATGTGATGAAAATTGTTTATTTAGAATTACGATAAAAATAGTCAAAGTTGCTTGTTACAACTTTCTCATTTGGGCTTGAAACGAAAATTTTAAAAACGCATTTTATAGATTCATATAAGTTATATACATGTTGAGAATTTCATCGAAATTGGATAATTGGTTTATGAGTTATAAACGATTAAAAATTGTGAAAATGACCGAATAAAAAGAAAATAGATGAGGCAAACATAGGCTGGAAATCCTATATAAATCAATTACAAATAACGTCGGCAACTTTACCGAAAATTGTAACGTAAGACGTGGCACACACAAAGTACATGAAAATTGTTAAAGTTTGCAGCGTTCACGTGATACTGCCCCCTTAAAGGGTAGTTCAAATTGACGCCCGGCACGGTTCAGACGTTTCATTAGATTTTTACGATATCTAAATAATGGTGGTCGTCCGGACGAGAACACGTACAAGTCATCTTCTCCCGTGTCCCGTACTGCGAAATGGTGAAATGGGTGCAGAAAGTCACGCGAAGCGAAGCCACCCCCACAGCGTCGAGTTTAGGCCTCGGCTCGATTTACGTGGTCGTAAAACGGTCAGGGAACATTTTTCTTGCGCCTCGTCGACGTCGCGTCGCGTCGGTCCCTCGTTTTTACGAGCGGTCCACGGTTATGTTTCGCGAGCCGCGACGACTAACTTCGTTAATTTTGCCGTTTCTCTCAGCCCTGGTTCTACGCGAACAGGAAGCAAGTGGCCGCGGCGAGACGAGAAGCCAAGCGGAACCGTCCTCGTTACGAATGAAACACTCTCGGCTCTCGTTTCTTCTTCCAGGGCCGACGGCGTTCAAATATTTCGCCACCGAAGCACAGCGGGCTATCTGCCCGAGCTAGCTGGTCAAAAGTCGATTTGAAAAATTTATTCTTATTCTTATAAAAGCCTGGGCTTCGTAAAAGTTTCGTAAAAGTTCTTCGAAACATTTTGTTCGTTTGTGAATTTTTTTTGTTTTAAGGAAGGTATATCATGGTTTCAAAAAGCTTTTAGTGGTTTATTATAGTTATCTTTTTATTGATTATTGATATTTGAACATGATCAACTTATCAGGAAAGATTTTCATAATTGTGAAAGTTCGTTAACGAGTTTGTTCTACTTCAAGGTTCGTCCCTGTTTTTATGTGTTTACAACATAACAAGAATTGGTTCCAATCAGTATATTATAACTACATTAGAATTATTAAAGACCGAACGAAATTTTTATTTCATTCCAGTACCTTGTTGTTGATGCAGAATATTTTGATTTTGCATAAAGATCCGCAGTCTACTTATGATCATTGAATTTGTTATTGATACTATTTTTGTTAATAATGGACGTCTTTCTCGTTGAGAATGTGGGAGCTTACGAGGACCCTTCGTTCTTGCACAAAAGATTCTCGGACGATATTTATTGCCGTACACACGGAGCTCGAAGTGTTTCAAAAACTTCCGCTCAAGAGAAATCGATGGAAGTACAAAGTTTCCTGACTCGTGAATTCGACGAGCCCCCCCACCCCTTGCTATCTCATGGGAATTCTAGGATTAGTTCGTTAAGTTCCCAATAGTTTAGGAACATCTTGAACAGATATTTACTTTCGCCCCTAAATATTAACGAACTATTTCAAAGTTACTAAATTAAGATTCAAGTATCACAATTCAGGGATATTTAAACCTAATTATCACTGTTGACGGTATTTCTATTCAGTATACGCAGAGGAAAGAAAATGGAGGCTGGTGTCCGGACGTTGCATTTTTCATTCGGTGGATGCAATAAATGAATTAATTGAAAGTTCCCCAAAAATATTCCAATAAAAATGATCGGAAGAATATTTCAACCTAGCAACAGCCACTGCCAATATTCCCGTTTCCTTCAACTAAAATTGCTATCCAATATTCCCACACACTGCAAAAATAAAATAACTGCGAACACCAAGGATAGTCTTTAATTGGTCCCGCGGCGTTTTCCTTCGATACCTCGGCGTCGTGGAGCGTTGAATTTTTCAAATAATTAACTCGATGAGCCCGGTAACCGTGTTCCCAGCGACCGCCGAATGAATTACGGTCACCGGGCAAAGGGAAAAAGTAATAATTACCGGTATAGTGGGATTTCTTTTCATTGACCGATGGAAATCTTTAACGAGCAAAAGTTACCCAGAATAAATAAGAGAAGGGATGATAACGTGGCCTCCAGTTTTATATTTCTTGAAATCTGATTCATAACTTAAATTGATTTGAATTGTTCCGTAAAATGTAGGTAAATTAATGAGGTTACATTTGATAAAAGGCGGAAGTAAAAGAAAAATAATTTCATTAAATTTGATATGTATTATGAAAATAAGTAATTTTGGACCTTTTAAGGGTAATGGCTTCCCTTACAGAAATCGTACAAAATCATTGTGTTTGGTAACATTGCGTCATCGACAGGAAACAGTTATGTTACTTGTGCTTCTTATTAGCAAAAACAATACAGGGTGTCCCAAAAATCTTGTACTTCCTTGAAAGGGGTGATTTCCGAGGACTTCCGAAGTAAATCTTTAGTAGCCACGCTTTGATTGGTAATAACTCCTTAACAAAGCTGCGGAGAACATTTTCGCAAAGGAAAAGCTTACGTCAAATGATCTCAGGAATGGTCCCTTTCAAGGAAGTACAACATTTTTGGGACACCCTGTATATTATATCTAGAGCAAAATTTGTTTCCTTACATATAAATCCAGTAGACGGCAACAAATTATACCGTTCTCAGCTGAATGTCTTGCAATATCAAAATTAACAAGCCACATTACCACCTCCTCCTCTAATAAGAGGCCATAATCCAACACAGCCGCATGTCTCGTTTTGCAGAACCACGGACATCGGGATCCCTGTGGACTGTCCGAATCTGATGCTGCTGTTCAATGTCGTTCAATTATTCCTGCGCGAGCTCTGCAAGAGCGAGAACCTGATCCGTATCGTGCCCATGGACATGACCGGGTATTACGGTGAGTTGTACAATCCCTTTTGTTCAATTCCCGGGAACAAACCGACCGGGTCAGGGTCACGCCGAGCTGTTTAAATAAATTGACAACGAGGCCCGTTGCGCGCTCTCTTCATGAATGTAACATCGCATCGGGACGACCCAGTGACAAGTTGTTGAGGTCGGACAGCGGACTAGATCCTGCGGTAACTTCCATTCGTGCTGCCATAATCGGCCCGGAACTTCCCCCGGTGTCTCCGTCGAGATCTGTTGTTATGTTGTCCGTTGATAAAGCAAATTATGCATAGGCTGACCTGTCCAGTGAACGAACACCCTAAGCGACGCGACGTGGCTATTCTAACTTAACCGTTTTCTCGATAGTTGGAACGGGGAACAAGCAGTACCGATTTCCATTGCATAAGCAAAATTAATGTTCATGTAGGATTTGTGGATAAAATGAATATTAAACATTATCTATTATAATGCAGTTATCGCACTTTCGAAGTACATTTTCGTCCACTGAAGAGTTGACAGTAAGTTTCAATGGCATAAAAATCTGTATGTTGGATAAAACATTCGATACAGGTCATGTTATGTTGCGTTTCGTGTTTTAACTCTATGTTAACACGCTTTTAGCAAAACGGCATCGAGATAGTCTGAAACAAGGTATCCAGATTAAACTTTTTATTAAGTTCTTATCTCGGAGGATCTTTCCCTCGCCCGCATAATCCGCAACGCATTTATCACGATATAAAAATAATTACATAGGCTTTAAACCCGGCGAGAAAAATGATAACCTAAATATGCGCCAAACGATCGTTTTTCACTGGCTAAATAAACTGAGAATTCCTTTAAAAATTATTAGTGAAAAAGAACCAAATGATACTAGAGCATTCAAGTACACAAATCAATTAACCCTCCTGGGCTTACGTGTTTCAGAAAAATAATTACAACTATCGTCATTTTCATTTCAAAGTGCCAAGATGAGCAAAATGTTGGCTTCGATTTTATATGACATTTCTGAATGGAAATAATTGTGATTACCTTCTTTATATTACTTTAACTTTGATCGGTGCATCGTCGAGCAGCTTATATTGCATCGCGTACCATAAAAACGATCATGTAAGGATTATTCGTTTGTCTTTTTAGCTTCCAACTTAATTACAAGGACTTTCCTTTCGATCCAATACTTTTTAATTATTTTTCTAGTGGAGCTAAAGGGATTGCGTACCTTTTGTAGATTAAAAAAGCATTTTTTTAAAAACTGCCCAAGGACTAGCTTTTTTTTCAATAAAAAAGAATTCGATTTTTTGACTCGAAGAAATGCCTATTCCCTTTAATTCGAGGATCGTTTAGGGCACGAAGTAGAGTCGTGGCTCACGCGCAAGGGGTTGAACGCGGATATACAGGTGCGAGCAGTTAACCTTTGTTAGACCTCGATTCTTTAAGCGTCATTTGTTCCAGTTCCGGGAATTCGCGGTGTCAAGTTTGTTTCGGTTGTTCCGCTTCAGATTCCCGGACCGGGCCGTCGAACATCGGCAACGTGATCTCTCAGATCCTTCTGTGCAAGCAGATCACACCCAACTTCCACGAGGAGGAGCTGTGCAGCATCAAAAAGGACTCGGAGGAGATTCGAGAGCTGATCAATGAGCTGCAAGAGTTTATGCCCCAGTCGGACGGCGATATAGGTAACCTCGTATTTTCTTCCCTCCGCTATTTTTCCCGTCTTTTTTCGCCTTTTCCGCCTTTTCCGCCTTTTCCACCTTTTCCGCCTTTTCCGCCTTTTCCGTCTTTTCCGCGTTTCCCGCTGAATCTTATTTTTCCTCTTGTTTCCACGACGGTCACGTATGGCCCGTCCCGCACCTCGAATTTACCCGGGAGCCCAAGCGTTCCGGACGGCGTTGCTTATCAAAGCGAAAATATATATCGGCCGCGGCTGCCTTTTCAACAGATAAAAGTGCTCAACGATTCCCAAGCGAGACACCAGTGCTTTCCGATCGTGATTAACGATTCTACAAATCGACAGGATTCGCCCGCTTAGCCAATGATTTCCCTAAATACGCGAAAGAACCGTGTGTCGTCGTGTTAAGCGGATATTCTAGTCCAAAATAGAGAAAATTTGGGAATGTTTTTTTTTAAATTGATCATAGATTGCATATAAATAGGAGAAAATTTTTAAATTTTGCATTTGTTGCTTCCGGATTATGTAGTAGATGGTATTGTTAAATTCTGTATTCTTAAATAACCAAAACCCTCTGATCTCCCCATATTTGGGGACAGCGTGTCTCCAATTTGGGGAAGTACCCTCCTTACCCGAACAAATATTCCATTACGATTGCCACCGTGCTTCGCATAAGAATTGGAACATAATATGACTATTATGACCGCGGAACAAAAAAACTTTTTTCTCACATTATTTATCAAGGTATATATAGACTATGTATACAAATTTTCATGAAAGAAGTGTAATATTTTGTCCAAAAATGTTGCAAAAAAAGTTAATTTTTCATATATTTTTTAAACAAATTATTATTTGTTTAATCAGTTTATGCGAGAAGATTCGCCATTCAAAGACGCACAAATAGGATTTTGAAATTTTATTCTAGACCTAATACTTTCGGAGATATTCAATAAAAAAGGATTTTCCACCCCAACTTTGAGAGCTATTTTCACCCCCTTAACATATTTTTTTGAGTTCTATATCATGCCAAAATTTCATTAAAATCGGCGGGTTACGATTGGGTAACCTTCCTTGTGAGTCTATTCATGAGATACCCGGGTACACGGGTAATTTTTGTTTACCCGAATACCCGGGTACCCGGGTAATGTTTTTTACTCGAGTACCCGGGTACCCGAGTAATTTTTGTTTACCCGGGTATCTCACGGGTAACCCGAGTACCCGGGTATCTCATAAGTAACAGCTCTAAATACTACTAATTTTAGAAGACTTAATTTAAATACACTATTTTACACTTTAGAGTATAATTTAATTTAACTCTTCGTTCTTTTTCAATTAGTCAGTTTCTGAAGGACTGAGAAATTTGTTCGATTCGCTTCAATGAAATATTATTAGTTGGGTAATATCAAGAAATAATTACGTTCGCAGAAGAGTACAAATCGCGCATTTATTTTTCAAGTCAAGCTAATGTATTATATTTTTATTTCCTTGATAATTTTACCATTGCGGAATATTTCTCGCGAGCTACTTCTGTCAAGGAGAGTTGCATATTTGAGAAGAGCGTAAAATATTGCTGCAAATGTATGGGAAACCTCGACAGAGTTAAACGAGTAAGAACGGGATGAATAGATTCGCACGAGATAGCGAGACGGGTTTTTGCAGAACGTCGCGTTTCTCATTTGTTTTTTCCATTACGCTGTTTCTAACCTGGAAATAATACGTAATTCCAAGGGAAGGTAAATATACCCGCGGAAAACGCGCGACACCAGCGTTTTATTATAACGAAAATAATTACGGTTAACACAATGTCGCACGGCTTTACAAATCACAAGTGAACCCAGTTTGTTAATGAGTTTTAGCTTCTCAGTCATCATTAGGTTTAACTAACGTTTTACACAGAAAGTTCTGTCTGTGTATACGTGTAGGTGTCAACAGTCAGCATATCGTGAAACCAACGTATATTGTTATATATCAATTGGAATTTAAATGAAAATTCGAAAGAAAATTTAGGTCACTCGTGAAAGGTAGATAATAAAATTAATTTTCTGTCCCTGGAGAGTGACCTAAAATTTGGAAAATAATACACAAGATAGAACTAATGTGTCAATACCTTACATTTTAAACGATAGAAACCTTTATGGAGTTAAGGGTTGCAGAGGTCTGAGACTTCTCGGAATGATACATAAATTAGACCAGGAAGCATCGCACCTTAAACATATAAATATTAGAAAAGGTGCTGGAGCCGATTGTTCATGCTTATTCAGTTAAACTGGGCGTGAGCAACAAGCTCTTTACCTTGGGAGCAATTTGAATTGCCCTCGGGGACAACGGTTTCAGGTAAATCGCGTCAAAGAAAATGGTAAAAAACTAACTCGTTCCCTTTGTATAAAACTCTCCGAGCAGACAATTTTTTACTGTCGTTTTTTTATATGCCCCATAGATCATCTTCTGCCCATGTTTAAATTACAGCCGCAGACGAGAAACAATATAAATCGCAAACTTATAAAATCAAGTCGTAAAAACAACCTTCGTTCCTGGAAACAAATTGCAATGACGCGTTTATCACCGTAACATCATTTGCAACAAGTCACTTCAAATAATAATGAATATTAATTCAGACCAAGATACATCTTCTTAAGAATTGAACTGAAATAAAATTGATATATGGTAACAGAATATACGCGAGGTATACCAAGCTTTTCTCGACAAATTACGGAGGTTTGTTCTTTACGTCAAGAAATAACATCTGCGTTGGAAAATCCGTTGCCACATGTTTCATGCGTACAATATACATTTTTTGTACACATATTCGTAGCAGAACGTTTACTGCAGAATTCTTATAACATTTTTATCTCTACGGTTCTACTTTCCATGTAAAGAATAAACCACCTTATTGCTCAGCGTACGAAGTGGGGTCATACAGGACCCCAATGCGCACCTTCTTTATACCACTCGGTAACCATTCAAGATACTCTGGTAGATATTTTTCTGTGTCTTAGAGAATGTGTTCCGTGCTATATCGGAACCGTATTCCTGTAGTATCGTGACGTGTCAATACAATGTTAAACGAAATGTAAAAGTAATGCGAATACAGTGACTCCCATTAATATTCGGACGCATTTAAACGATTTGAACTTTTTTGAGAAGTTGGAGGAATTAAAGTTGGAGGAGTTGCAATTCAAAAATTGCAATTGGTCGGAATTGTAGAGAAAATATTAAAAGTTGCATTTTACAACTTTTTTATATAGGTTTACATTGAAAATTTAAAAAATGTATTTTGTAGATTTATATCGATTATATGCATTGTAAAAGTTTCATCGAAATCGGTTGATGTGGGAAAAAACGACAGGCATTGGAAGATATACATGAATCCTTAGATTTATTGCAATTAGATTGTAGCTCATTGCAACGTTGACCGATTTTAATGAAATTTTCAGAATATGTTTAATTGATACAGATCTACGAAACGTGTTTTCTACATTTTCAATATGAGCCCACATAAAAAAGTTGTAAAACATAACTTTTAGTATTTTCTCTGAAATTCCGACCAATTGCAATTTTTTCAAAAATTCTTTTCACGTTACGTAACAAAACCGATTGTTCTAAGTTCTCGAAATAAAATCCAAGTTGTATGGTCGAATATTAAAAAAGTTATCGTCTTTTTAAGAATTTACGAATATTAGTGGGAGTCACTGTAAGAGGGATGCATTTCATAATATATCGAAACCGTGTTCTCTGAAGGCCTTGCTACGATTCCATTAATACGTCTGGATTCTTGAACTGGAAACTGTCTACACTTTGATCTCCTTCACCTGATTTATTTATTTTTTTCGAAGTACGTTTTATTGACTTTTATATTCTATACTATCTATGCAATAATTGTAGCAAGAATCTGAAATAAAAGATAAGGAACACGTTGGGCCGCAAAGGGTTCAACCGAAAATACCAAGCGTACCAGTATTTTTTTTATCGAAAATTTGCATTCTAACGTCGGACATTTCATATCCAGCAATTTGATAGGACGCTTGCAATTTATCCACGGTGTTCCATCGACAGGTTTCAGAACATCGTGTTGTAAGATGGTTAACTGTACCAGAGTATAATCAGACGTTCAGTAGAAAATCGGTGTCCCTACCCACGAGACGCTAGCTCCCGGACCCACGGGAATCGTCGGGCTGAATTCTGTCGTTTTATCGATGGATAATTAAGGTCACCGTGCACCATACGGCCGAGAATCGAACCGGATAACTTCTATAGCGAGCTTTATCCTGTCGGGAGGTAATACGTTTGTTCCGTGGAATCAATGGGGACCCGGGGAAACCGTGTGAGAAGGACCATGAGCCAGATGGACGTAGACGGAGAGAACTTGTTCCCCTTTGAAATCCAGACCTTGGCCTACGGAGTAACCCGATTAGAGATGGTTGAATAGAGAGGGCGGGAAGGGGTGCTGCCGGTAAAGAGAACGCGCAAGACGGACTGGAGATGCGACGCCGCGCCGTCACAGGACAAAGGGGTGCGTCCGTGGATACGCGCAATCGAGTTAACATTAACACAACCGAGGCGTAAAAGTAACTGATATATGTTGCCTTCGAAAAATAACATGACCGTATTCATCCAGACATTTCGTGAAATAGCGTATCTGGCAAGTGTCCACGAAAACATCTTTACAGTCTCAACAATTGCAAAACAATGAATCGGAAATGCGCCATTTTGACGGGTTTGATAGTTATGGTGAAAATGTAATGAAATAAGTAAGCGTGTCTAGTAAGTGTCCACAAAAACAATTGTAAAATAAAGAATCCAAAATACGTAACTTTGACGGGTCCGGAGGTTCTAGTGGAAATGTGATGAAATAAGTAACGGTATCTAGTAAGTGTCCACAAAAACAATTGTAAAATATAGAATCCAAAATACGTAACTTTGACGAGTACGGTGATTCTAGTGGAAATGTGATGAAATAAATAAGGGTATCTAGTAATTGTCTACAAAAACAATTTTAAAATAAAGAATCCAAAATACGTAACTTTGACGGGTCCTGTGGTTCTAGTGGAAATGTGATGAAATAAGTAAGGGTATCTAGTAAGTGTCCACAAAAACAATTGTAAAATAAAGAATCCAAAATACGTAACTTTGACGAGTACGGTGATTCTAGTGGAAATGTGATAAAATAAATAAGGGTATCTAGTAAGTGTCTACAAAAACAATTTTAAAATAAAGAATCCAAAATACGTAACTTTGACGGGTCCGGAGGTTCTAGTGGAAATGTGATGAAATAAGTAACGGTATCTACTAAATGTCCACAAAAACAACTGTAAAATAATGAATCTTAAATGCGCCAGTTTGACGGGTCCGGTAGTTCTAGTGTCAAGTAGCCTCGATCTCTATAATGGTGTCTCGGCGCTTATCGGGGGAACAACGAGACTCTGGTAGTAAGGAGAAAAGGAGTGAGGGGGAGGGAGAGGTGGAGAGAGATGGAGTAAAGGAGAAACAGAGGAACAAGGTTTGACATTGGAACAGGAACCGGGTCAAGGTCGGCCGGAAGCACCGACTTCCTCGAGCGCTCCGCGGACGGAAATTCACGCTCGAGAGGGAACGCGCGGCGCGCACTCGCACTCGCGCCTCTCCACACACACACACACACACACAGAAAATAAGAAAACAAACGGAATCGCCTGGTTTCTCTATAAAACGAGAGCTCCGGGAGCTTTGTGTACGCTGTACAGAGAAAGAGGAAGAGAGATAGAGAATATGAGAAAATGGAGAGAGAATACGAGAAAAAGGGGGCCGGGCAAAGGTGTAGCGGAAACACGAGTGAAAAGGGTGAACGCACGACTGAATTCCGTAGTCGTCGGCAAGAAGTTTCGCCGAAAGACCTTCCGCCTCGTTGGCTTTTTCTGTACACGATGCTACACACTCGATCCCTTTCGCTTGTGGATCGTGTCGCTGCATGTGCGCCAGGAAAATGTGATATTTCATAAAGGTTGCATGCTTTGCAGAGCATTTGTTGCATCGCGTCGCGTCGGCCAGGTAGAAACAATGTCTTAGAGACTGTGCTCTGGGTCTTATAGACAATGCTCGTTTAGGTATCTACAGACTTCAGATCCTCGGCGTTTCTCTTCGAGGTTGTTTTGTGGTCGATGGATTTGGGAACGTTTCTCCAGGTTGACGACCCTGCTATTATTAGATAATTCTTGAAATGACATTTCAAGATATTGTATTCATTTAGGGTTTTATCTCTGCCAACAGTCGTTCTAGTTCGCCCAATCCATAAATTTCCACTTTCGCAAGAAGCAAAGCATTTCCGAACTGGCTTTGCTGCAAGAAAACGTCCATATCTTTTGCCGGACCGTAGCGAATGGCCTCTCTCAGACTTTACGACCCTTTATCTCCATTCGAATTTCTGCTGGAATTGCTTGTCCACCTAAAACATTCTCATGCGAAAGCAAAAAGGATAAATTCAGATCAGTTACTGAATTACGGTCCTGGGACGCCTACAAGCACTTTGATTTAGTACTCCACTATTTTTACGAGGGTCGCGATATTTTTACCACCTGCGGTATTAACTTTCTTGGGCCATTCTCAGCTGACCCTGTACCATCGAAACGGTTTGATATTACTTTTCTCTGCAGGAAAATCTGCAGGACCGTCCTTCTTGAGGGTCTTCGAACTTTATTTCTTGCACCTAGATTGCAAATTCTTGCTTCTCCGATATTTAACCCTCTGCACTCGACTGTAGGGTAAAGCCATTACAAGAATTTAGACACGTTATTGTACTTTTCTCGATATACAGGGTGAGGCAGTAAATATTGCCACCTACACTAACTCCGAAAGTATGATAGTAGTAGAAAAGTTTTCGAAACAAAAGATGCATGGGACAACAGGGACTGTAATATGGCGTTAATCTTTTTTTTCTTAGGTAGAGTCGCTACAAAGGAAGGTCACCTTTGTTTTTTTAAATAGAATGCTACGTTTCGGTACCTGTTTTCGGATAGCGGCTATTGTGACGAATCCAACGAGGTACAGCATTAAGGTGTTTGAAGGTCAGCAAAGGTCATTTATGACAAAAAAGGCGAAATAAGCTTGCAATTACAGAAGGTGTTCAAAGTGATTGTCATTGATATGAATGCAATGCTGCAATCTTCGTATCAAGGATTGAGTAGTATTTCTTATCACTTCGGCACTTATCGAATCACATGCTGTAACAATTTATTGTATAAATGTATTCAATTGTACAGCATGTAGGGTGAGAACGTTGAGGGCATCTTTCAGCTTATTTACTAAACCTGGCAATGACAAATAAACACTTCTGGACGATACCGCAGGACATCAATAAGAATGGTAAGACTAGTATCATTAAATTAAGCGATTGTAAACGATGTATTCTTTCGAAGAACAAACCGATATGCTTCTCATTTACAGAGAATGCCAGCAAAAGTGCCGAAGTGATAAGAACCACTACTTAATCCGTGATAAGAAGATTGCAGCATTGCATTGATACCAATAGCAATCACTTTGAACACCTTCTGTAAATGCAAGTTTATTTCGCCTTTTCGTCATAAATGATCTTTGCTGACCTTAAAAGACCTTAATGTTGCACCTTGTTGGATGCATCTCAATAGCCGCTATCAGAAAACTGGTACCAAAGCATAGCATTCCACCAAGTAGCGACTCCACCTAGGAAAAAAACATTAACGCTATATTACAGTCCCTGTTGTCCCATGCATCTTTTGTTTCGAAAACTTTTCTACTACTATCATACTTTCGGAGTTATTGTAGGTGGCAATAGTTATTGCCTCAACCTGTATTAAAATTATTAAAGCAAGAAAAACATTTTCAATTATCCTCTGTTTCCCACAATTCGCGAAACTTTTATTTTGTATATAGATTCATATACAGTCACCAAGGTTCTTCACCTGAAATACTTCCGTTGTTTTCGGCAGTACGAGAAAACTTTATGGAACGGGTGATTACACTTTTTCGTAAACTTTGAAGGTACGTTTCAAATATTAATTTAAATAGCGAAACAGCAAACGGCACGAACTTATGGGGCGACCTGTCAGCTTCGACAGCAAAGGGGTTGAGAAAACCGCATCGTATCGTATCGTATCGTATCGTATCGAATCGCGAGAGTCTTCGACATTTGGCAACGCTTTTATTTGGCGATCGGTGCTTTTACGAGGGCCGCCGTATTCGCGACAGCGCTCGACAGAACAGATACAAACGTCAGCGCGCTACGTCGACGAAGGAATAAATAACGGGCGCGACGAACGGGAAACGCGATAGAACATTATTTAACGTTAAACAGAGATCGGGTCAAGGATAGATGGGCACATGGAAACGAACCCGTGGGCAACGCGTTCTCGCCGTTCGCCACGGTAACGAGAATTTCGACGGCCGCGCGGAAAAAGGCTGGGAAAATTGAGGCTCCGAGAGGGAAATGTGCTCGACCGCGGGCCGATAAAGCAATTCGGGCCACGATTCGCGGAATAATCGCGGCCGCGAGTGGTCGCGCAAATGTTTCCATCCGACAACGGACTGGCCGACTTCAAGCCGACCGATTCCGATCCGATCATCTAAAGCTATGTTCACGTTGAAGCAACAACGAGCAACTTTCACCTGAAGATCCGTGTACGAGGTTTGTACGGAAAGCATCCTTTTTTCGATATATGTATCTGTGTATTCGTATGCACTATTGTAAAAAATGGGTATTCATAATTTATGAGTGACCCTAATAAGCAGTACGGCCCTTCTGATCTTCAGCCAATAATGATACGCAATTGTTTGAACAATTTTGTTTGACCAGTTGATTTTATTTCGATCTACGAAAAGCATATTTTAAATTTTCATTGTAGACACAGATGAAAAAATGGCGACGAAAAGTCGCTCGATGTTGCTTCAGTGTGGACATAGTTTAATGTTTGTCTTCCACCGGCGGCGTTTGAACAACTAAACCCGGAAACGCGTGGCGGTATTCGCGTCACGAGTCATAGCTCCGTGACAACTTGGGCAAATTGTTCTTGAACTTTATACGCATGTTTCGGTATTCCCTAGTAAGTTGATTAACGCGTTGGCCGCCCACTCAGAACCAGGAATACATATAGAAAACTTAACTTTATCTCAACGTCGCTACTCTTCCAATACTTAAATTTTTTAAATAAAATATAATAATGTAAAAAATATGTCGAATACAGCAATTTTTGGTGGCCCCTCAGAATCGCCACTCGAGTAAATGATCGTCGGTAAATAATTTGTCGATTCAGTTTCAACATTTTAGGTCTTTGCGTACAATCTGCAAAAAATGGGACAGCCTTACTGTTCCAAAAATTTCTGGAAACGGTCCGACCGAAACAGCGCGACCCCCTGTGAACCGGTTGGATCCCATCGTGATTAAATCGGTCGAATCCGGAAAATTTGTTCGAATTAAATCGGCGTCCGGGTGCAGTTAATATGCAATCAGTGACGGGGACGTATTATCTGCCCGGAGCTCGGGGTCAAGGACAATGGCAATTTCATTTTTACGCCCGCGAGGGCTCGCAGTTTCCCGGAAAAAATGCCAGAGTTCGGTGAAGGGTTCCACCGGGTTCAATGCGGAAACGAACGGGTGAAACCGAGGGTGGCGGGGGGGGGGGGGGGAGGCAGATCGAGCGAGCAGAACACGGCAACCGATAAAGTGAGTAGTGGCCACGCGGTATTGCGAACAAAAGAGCCTGATTTTTTATTTAATGCTTTGCGCGACGCGGGCCGCTGCCAAACGGATGTAAATTAAAAAATCACGGCTCCTTTGGCGCGCCATTTTTCCCGGAAAATACCGCACCAACTCGAATCCTATTCTCGACGCGAATATATAGTTCGCAGCGATAGGAACAGTTAATAATTTCGCTGCCGTCGAAAAAATCGTGGGTCTAAAGCCACTTCCGGACGAACGGATATTCTGGGTTAAGGTCGATTTCCACTGACAAATAGCAAAATTGAGACGGCGACAACGTGTAGAATTGTAGGATTTATAGAATCTTTTCTTTCGTTTTGTTTGGAAGATATAATAGAAAAATATGATGAATACACTGAGTGTTTGGAATTTTGAAAATAAAATATTGGATTTTTAAAATAAGAATACGTTGAAATAATTAAGTGACTCTTGCTTGTTTATTTCTGTTGGCTCTTGGTTTAAAATTCATTTGTGACTATTCTTATATTTAAATTTTACCGTGGAGCTTGAAACTTTGCGATCCTAACAAATAAATGTAACAACTTGCTATAAAAATAACATGCAAGCTACTGCATGTATTTTTTGTTTATTTTCTGCAACTTGTAAAATAATATATTGAAGACCAGTGGCAGTGATCGTGTTTTTGTAGTTCTAAAATGCAGAATCTAACCCAAACCACATCTAAAGCTCTTAGGAAGAAACATAGTGTATCCCCGACGCGAGCAGCATTTTTAAAAAAATGTTAAATCTTTCAATCCCGCGCGAACGCCAGTGGAAACCAACCCTTAGGCATCGCAATTTATCGCGGTCGCCGCGTCGGAAGTGTTAAGCCCCCCTTTCATCGTGCTTCGAGTCGCATGATTTTTCCGCTTTCCATCCGGCTGCAACGGTATTACGATCCTGAGCTTGTCTGGCTAATGGGGAGGATATTTCACTCGCGCGAAAGCTCGAAACTCGTCCCGCTACAATTTGCGCGATAATTTTTCGCGCATTTGCCAGCCAGCTCTCCGCGAGGCAAAGCGAAGCTCCACGATTTTCCAGCGTTTCGTTTCGTTTCGTTTTTCATCCCTTGCACACGTTAAAACGCGCGTTTTGACGGGTTGACGCGATGCATGATTTGCTTGCTGCGTGCCTCGGGTATCGATGTATTCCCAAAGACAGTTAAAGCGCGTCTGTCGACGTTGATCTTCAGACAGCGGATTTTATGCATTCATGGCAAAACTGGGCAATTCGAAAGAGTACAAAGATCGAAGGTATCGTTCTCAGCTTTTCGAAGTTATTACCGCTATAGGTTTACGGATTACTAAAAGTGGCTGTTACCATAATATATGTTCCAAGGAATAAATATATATTAAATTTTCTAATAACAATAATTGTAAATTAAAAAATTTAGAACCCGCCATTTTGTCGGGACCCGTAAATCTATTGTTAAAGGAGGAAAGAAATTTCTGCTAGTTCCGTGGAATTGATGTAGGCAATTTTTATTTTGCATAAGGTCCGCAGTCTAATGATCTCGATGCGATCGGTACACGCACCGCGGAATATCGACTTCGGAATAGCCTCTGGTGGAATCCTTGCTGCAAGATATCGAATAACACAAATGTAATTGGAGACTGTTATCCAAGCAAGTTGCGGAAATAGGTAACTTGCTCCCATTGTACACGCGAATAAGACAATCTGTGTTCTGTGTGTACTTGTCGCATCGTTCACTGCATATTGATGGCTAGTATAACAATAGAAGACGATCATGTTTCTAGCTCTGACTTCGGGCGGTGGAAATTTACGAGCAGAAATTGTCGATAATAATTTTTCAAACCCATCCCACTATAACACCGAATCGTCATAAAGCTTTCGAACAGAATCTATTAAATATGTGTATTATTAATTCCCTTCAAATCTACGAAAAATTATTCGACTTTTTTGTTGTTATATGTGTCAGAATAAATAATAAAAAAAGGAATAAGAAATAAATTTGACATCTCGACAATCTCAATAATAGTAAATTAAAAATACTAGAAACCTAGTGTTTATGATCATAATAAATTGAAAATAATATATCGACGTTATAACTTGTTCACTGTCTTAATTTTGCATCGTCTCGTTTTTGACATAAATGTATAAAATCCGCAGAATTTTTATCAATGGGTAACTGTAATAACTTTAAAAGCTTGATCGTAAGCATCGCACACAATGTCCCAATGTCAATGTAATTATGCATTACGATATTACATTCATTTGAAATAAGTGTTTAAAAAGGCGTCTTCGGGAAACCATACAAAAAGGGAAGAAAAAGAAGAAACCCGAATTGTGTTCAATCTGAGAATAACCGGCTTTTCAACCGTCGAAGAAAATTCTCCTCGGTTAGCAACGTATTCGTCCGAGGCTTGGACTGGCGAAATTACCCTCCATTAACTAATTACTCGCTGAAGAGACCAACCATTTGGCTGAACAATTTAACGGGGCTAATATCAAACAATTGCGAAATAATACGTCCCGTTCGAAACGCTTGCTGGCTGGTTCTCGACAAACAACGTTGGCAATGTTAGTATGTCGATATTATACGATAAATAACTTCTTTCTCGAAATCAATTCCTGAAATCAATTTAAAACCTTCGAGCGACATTCCGCGACGCCGAAGGGACGAACATTGATAGAATCAACTCTGGACAGGAGTGATTAATTTCTCGCGAGGTTCATCGGTTGATAAGAATTTCCTAACACCACGTGATAATTAACGACTTTACGATTTTTTGTTATATAGCTTATAATTATACTGCAGATCTCTCTCTCTCTCTCTCTCTCTCTCTCTCTCTCTCTCTCTCTTTTTTTTATGTAAAATGAAAACTTTCTTTACCAATTGCTAGCAGCAACATACCTGTATCTGCATACTTAGTCGTTTATATTGACGACTAATTTTTTTACTGTTCTAGGTTTTCAAAAATTCTAAAATAATTATGGAATACGTGTTTACGTCTCTATTTTAACATGTAATCGTTAAAACGTCAAATTTTTAAACCACTAATGGGAAGAAAAAGAAATATCGAAAACTTATCAGCTGTTTGCATAATTAGAAAAAAAAATCGAAAAATAGTCGAATTATCAGCGATGAATTTCACCCCTGAAAATGAATTTGGACAGCAAAAAAATCACTCGATACATACTTACATATGCATTAGATACTCCTAAATTTTAAAAATTTCCGAATTCGAAATCGTTTCCGAGTTTGAGACTGCAGTGGACGTTTCAAAATTGGTCTGACAGCGACGATTGCGTCTACAATAACAATTTCGAATTCCTCCTGGTATCGCAGTGACGCAACACGAGAACGCTAATGGGCTTCTAGTGCCCGACGAAGAAAAGTACAGTGTCTGAGAGGTCTGGTTCTTGCGCGGTGTCCGCGCTTGGGCCTCTAAAACGGTAATCTGTCCTTTCGAGGGTCTCCGCGGTGAAACGTGCTTAACGGAATCTCGGCATTCTGTCTGGTTGCAGAGAAGTACACGGCCCTGCAAAATCTGGGAACGAAAGGGAGCCGAGGCAACGGGCGGAGGACGAATCGCTGGAATCAAAGCACCTACAGGCCCCCCAGCAGATCCGCTAGACAATCGTCCTACTTCCGTGGCGCGCTGAATCTCTTCTGCTGCACCGCGAGAGCCAACTACGTTTGAACTTGAACCGGTCGCGGTTTGCCCGCCAAAAGACAACGCGAAACTCGTTTCCTTCGATGCGTCGTTGTTCCTTCGACTCGACTGCGCTCGAACGAGTCCTCTAACGTATAGAAACACCGAGGCACAGTATTCCCTCGTCAGATTCAGATAGCACTGCGCGATCAAGTAGCAGACGCTTCTTATTGTGTCAAAGGGGAGTCCCAATAGTTCCACCATGGAATGACGGTGGTGGTAATGAGGAGCAACTCGAGACGAGGGAATATTATGTGCATCTACACAGAGTTTGAAAAAAAACTCGACGGAATGCGGGTTCGAATGGACACTGGGAACATTATTTTCGCTATTAATAGTTGTCATCGAGAAGGATCCTGCAGTCCCGCGAAACTTCTTTCCAGTACAGTACATCCTTCGAAAACTAGATACTCGGTTGTCAGCTGAAAAACGAAAACTGTAAAAGAATCTGAGCGAGCGTGGATCGTATTTTCTGACGCGGCAGGGGTGTAATGGCTAAGCAGGGTGGGTGGTTTTATGGAGAAGTCAGTGGCGAGTGGAGGTGACGCTAGAACAGTCAATAAAGGTGAGCAAGAAGAGGGGGTGCATGTGTGGAAGAAGAGGTTGACAGAGAACAGTATCCACTCTGTCCTACTAGCACCTCCCTGGAACCTTTTACTCTGCTTTGTTAAGCTACTGATGGCTTTAAAGAGGGAGAGAAGGGAGAGAAAGCTGATCAATAAGAAGAGACTGAATGGAGAATAGTCGTTCTGTCCCACTGAGTCCTCCCTGAAGCCATCCACCGAGGGGCTGCTCGGTGGTCGCAAAATTGGGACCTTCTTACGAACACTATCGAGCGATTAGAGCTTCTGGATCTTCGAACTGATTCCTTGTGGCAGCTCGATCGCCTATGATTATGTTATTTGACATTTTTAACCCTCATCCGTCCATCATTTTCCCAAATTTGCCCTCTGGTCGAATTAACGCGATGGCAAAAATCAGTATAATAAAAAGATGCACAGTTGAATTTTTAAATGGCTTGTTCGAAAATTAAACGTTGCGAGAAGATAGGAGATTAACCTTTGAGAAGACTTCTAAAATCGATTTGAAAATATTACAACCAAATTCGTACATTTAACATTACCGAATTAGAAAATGGAAATCAATTGTACTTTGCAGTGTCACAAATTAAATAGATAAATTAAAAATTAAATAATTTATCTAACGAATTAAAATTCACTAATAAATGAGCATACAGGGCGTACTGTGAGGATGGGGGTTAATCTATAATGTCCTCTAGACGATTCTTTTACAGTTCCTCGTCTCCAAAACTGAAACTAAAATCACCGTATCAGCCTAGGTTTTCGAATACTGAAAAATGAGGTTCGCCGAAAAACGTTTACTTCAGAGCTCTGGGATTATGGTGAGCAAATTGAACTTCGATTTTCGTACCGTGTAGTATGGACACCATAAGAAAGAGAATGAAAAGAAAAAATACCAAAGATAATTGTTCGTCACCCGCCTCGTTTTCTAATCAAACGTAACGATCAACTAGACGGTTAGTTGATGAAAACCTGACGCAAGCTTTATTTAGTTCATAAGTACAGATCTATAAATATATAAATATACGCATAAAGAAAAATATATATACATATATACATACGTTTCAGTAAAACGAACATATTTTTTTAATATAAAGAGTTTCATTTACTACGGAATCGTTCAGGGTTGAATTTGACGCCACGCTGCGGATGTTCATGCAAATTACCATTTTTCACCAGCTGTTTTATAAAAATTTAGGTCTAGGTTGAATTCATTCGATAATTACGATTTATTCGGTAAGAATTATTTGTGTAAGGCAACATCTACGACATACATTTTTCAATGGATTGTTCCTTGTATCGAACTTATAAATTGTAAACGCATCGACGTCCGCAATCGGATTATCATATATTTTCCATCCTCCGAACTGCATTATTAAACGATATCAAAACGTATTTATAGGAGAGGTGAGGATCGATGTTAGGAATTATTGTTATCGATGTAATGTCATTTGATCGTGTAACTGTACTGTGAGATCGTGAGTACTTCGATGCCGTTTCACGTTAGCATATTTTGCCATTATTTCAATACTGTTTTAGTATTACTATTCTTCGTTACTCAATAATTCAATAATATTATATTTGTTAATTATTATTTTCTTTTTACTCAGTTTACCAAAACGCATTTCTCATATACAGTCGAACCTCGATAACTCGAATCTCAAGGGAAAAACCTAAATCTTCGAGTTATAAAGGTTTTCACTTATCGAAGTCTTCGAGTAAGAGAGGTTTACCATACGAAAATTTGACTTACAGGAGATTTGTACAAGAGTTAATAATTTTCTGATTGTAATAGTTTTAAAGAAAGAAAAGTTCAATTTTTGGAGATGAGTTATTTATTGTATACATATAGTAAATATCATCTAGTTTTTTGTTTTTCAGCATTCGAGAAAATTCTAATAGTTGAAAAAAAGAAAGCAGTATCGATCGATTTATTACTGATACGCGACACATATAGCTATAACTTCGAGTTATAGAGTTAGCGATGATAAAAGTTTGACTTATAGAGCTAAACTTGTGGAAAATAATTCGAGTTAAAGGAAGTTTTATTTTGATTTATAGAGGTTGTTAAAGTGCAGTGGAAGGGAATTAACAAACATTTTCGTGTTATA
Source organism: Lasioglossum lativentre (assembly GCA_916610255.1). Taxonomy (NCBI): domain Eukaryota; kingdom Metazoa; phylum Arthropoda; class Insecta; order Hymenoptera; family Halictidae; genus Lasioglossum; species Lasioglossum lativentre. Next base: position 18,522,199 of record OU744364.1, on the reverse strand, counting down.
GAGGTTTTCGGGTTAAAAAGGTTCGAGTTATCGAAGTTTGACTGTATTTCGCAAACCGTGACATAATCCCTAATGTGAAATAAATGGAAAGATTCCGTGTCACATCCGCGACAACTTTCCATTCTAGCCACTGACAATTTTCAAATACACCATCAGATTAATTAATTTTGATTACTCAATAAAATATTCATATTCTACAGCTATACCAGCGGACTGAAAAGGCAAAAGAACTTGTGAATATCATATCTGTTCGCATAAAATTAACATGAATTACATTGTCGATTATTTGTACTACATATATGTGTTTTAACCATCATCACTCCATTCAATTTTCCAACTTGAGGGAATATTTTGGCCCAGAGCATCATGTCTACGTCATTTATGGCATTTCTTTCCTGTATGGATCTTTTGATCTTTTGATATTTATTATTACCTGGACTATACATTTTTTTTAAAATTGTGAATTATGCGAGTCGCACTTCTCTGAACAAAAAACTATATTTTTTAAAAAGTGTGTCTCACTGACTGATATGGTTCCAAACGTTCTGATAGTTTGAAACAAACAAATGAAGTAGCTTTTTCATCAGTATAAATATGATTATGTTGCGAACAAAAGTAAGTAAGTAAGATATCATTGCTTCAAAACATGAAAGCATTTTCAAGTTCGAGTACCAATTTTTTCAGTAAAAGTGTAATAGTAAAAAGTGAGGAAAGATTTATTGTAGATTATGGTTCATGCAACGAGTCTACTAAAAATTCTCGTGAAATTTGAGGTCCGTCGGACAAGTAGATCTTGAGATATCGTGTCAGCCATATCGGAAAATAAGATTTCAAGAGAAACACATTTCAAGTTTCTCCTATCAGTTATATGTATATAAAGATATGTATACTTGCTTGAAACATATGTAACTTCGTTATTTGTACGAATTGAAATGTGTCCGAGGACATACGCTTCAAGAAAATGCAAAGAAAAATCGATTTGTTTGAAGTTCTAAATCAGAATGCCTCCTGAATTTGTCCCTTAGCGTCACATTTACATAATGATAAAAGATGAATAAGTAAGTAACCAACTTTGTAAATTCCTTCTCTAAAAATGAAAAACTAAGATAACCTGCGATAAGTATAAAATAAAATAATTCTCGGCGTTTGCGACTAGTGAAACGGTGTACAGAACGCGCTATTTGTTGAAACATGGTGAAAAATGTGTTTGATTGATTAATACACGTCGTACACTTTTGTTAATAAAATTGATGTTTCTTTTGTTGCAATCGTGACAAACTGCTAGCAATTTTTTTCGCGAAAAGGCTACGTGACCTGAACGAAAAGCCACGTAGAAAGGGTCAGGCAGGGAGAGTGTTAATGCACAAGTAATTAACGTCGTACGTAAACGATCTCGAACTTTGAGCGCACACGGTTTAAAGTATTACAGGAAAGTAGATCACTAAATGCCAATCAAATTAAATGTTAACGAGTCGAGTATTGTCGTAAGTGGACCAACACGATGACGCATGGCGCTCGTTTGCGACGATAGTGAGGCGTCTTAAAGTAGAAACTCATGCAACGCGCTCAAAATAAGGTAAATTTTAAAAAAATTGTACGCCCCATTTTTAACCTTTATGGTAATTTACCACATATCTTTAACCCTTTGCACTACGGTTGTTCTTTACATCCGCAACGAAATTTGTATTTGTAATTTATTTTAATCTAAAAGAAATTATAATGACATTCATATTTCACAGATTAATCTAAAATTTCCGTCATGAGTGTCTCGATATCGTAGGGCAAGGGTTAAAAATCAGAAAATATCGTTTTGTAGATCGGTAAAATGGAATCATTATCAGTACCATTGATTTATAAAGAATAATTCAATGTTTTTGACTGGTTGTGTGAGTTAATCTCCTTAAACTTTTACGTCGAGGACCAACGAAGCGAAATTATTCATTTCGTTTCAACTTCGCAGAACCATCGACGAGGAAAATTCGTTTCGAAGTCTTCGAGGATCAACCTGTAACGATTTAAATCTGTATCAATATTTGCAGTCTCGTTCTAATATTTATACTCGATCGAAACTTTGATGGAAGCACGTGCTCCGCACAAATCGCAAACGAACGACATCGTTCTGGTTTATTTTAGAATTAAGTATTATCAGATATATTGTACTGTATGAATGTTGAGCAAATTCAGAGATATTGTATGTATGTGTATATACGGAGGCAAGTTAACGCATATGCGGAGTGTCTTTGTTACACGAATTCTTAATTATTTTTCTAACAGATTAATATGTATAATATATTACTATCACTTTTACTTTGAACTGCTATTAAACGGATCGTACGCAACTTCTGAGCAGTAGTATGACTCTGTGACATACGCGACACTCTGCATATGTGCGATCATATCATTCCCTAACTATCGATAGAAACTTACTTACCGCCATTCCCCTGACGCAACGCTAAATATACCATTGCATAAACGTGAACAGCATGTTAACCATTCGGATATGTTCAGCGAACATCAGCATCGCATTTATGTTAATTTCAGCGTGCCAACGAGGTCGGTAAAAGTAGCATAATTTTGCCATCATAGTTCAAGAATGAATGGCTAATGTTCCTTCCCGATTAACACTAGAACTACCAGAGCAGTCAAAATGAGCCATTTTCAATCTTTTACGATTATTGAAACTGTAACGATACCTTTACGGAGTATTATTAACAACCAGAAGCGGTTTTGATGGTTATACAGATGGTAATGTTCAGTTTCATTTAGACAGTCGTATATCAATTGTTTCAACAGTTTTTAAAGGTATTTTATCTGCATCTGTTGAACTGATTGATCTTATTGCACTCATTGCAAAATCGATCCATTCAAATGTTAATTGTATCGATTCATTCGTATTTACGTAATAATAAAAATCAACTAAATGCGCGATACGTAGGATCTTGTCGTTTTTATACTACATTTTAAAAACATTACGTTCCGTGCTTGGTAGTTCTAGAGATAAAAGTATCAGAAATTGTTAACCCTCGGAAGACGGATGTTCTTGACGACTTCATAGGCCACCACGCCTATGTTTCTTACTTGATCATTCTTTTTAGAAATATTTTCCAACTACTCCGATCCCTATATTAGATCTAAGTAACGAATAAATGAAATTAGCCTTCAGAGGATAAGAAATTAGACGATGCCTTCGAAACGCTGGGTCCAACAGAACCCCGACGCCGCCGTCCGAGGATTAATAACGATATCACGTCGTTTAAGTTGTATACATTTGAATCTGAAATTATATGGCCCTTCAATTGAAGCCCGATTTGCTTTCGACGCGAATGATCAGATACAATGTTCGAACGCAATCAAACGTATGTTGTTACGGGGACGCATTATTTTCCCGCGTGCGAAATTCGAATCGACGACGAGTGGTCGAAATTGGACGTCCAAAATCACGATAACAACAGAGGCTCGAACAAAGTACGGTATAAAAGTTCCCAGCAACGATTTCGCTGTGGAACGCGTCTCGATTTGATCGCGACAACGCGATTAGGTTTGGACACGAGAACGCGCGTGTTACGCTCCGAGAAAAATTGTATTTGCGCGCCGCTGATTTTTACTTATAATTGTTAGCGACTCTTTCCAGCGTTGCGCCGTTCGTTTCACAAAAGGAACACATCGCAAATCACATCATGTCTAAAAAATAATAAATGGCCGACGTATCTACGTGAACGTGTGTAACATTAATAACTTGATCTTGATCTTCGAGAAATAAACTTCGGTTGTAACGAGTCTCCTCGATTTATTCGTCAACTAATAGATCTTCTTAAGTTACTTTATGAATAAAAGACAATTTTTTTTAACTACTGCATGGCAACGTCCGACAGTTCGTCGGACATTATTTTTAGATTTTTAATATGTCATATTTCAATTATTTTGAGATCACAAAAAACATAAAGCAGCTAGCATAAAGTAGATCCTCCTGGCATTCGTTTCAGAGAGTAAAATTTAAAAAATTTCAATGGGAAGGTATTCAATTTTATTTTTTATTCGGGAGCAAAATTATTCCTACCGCTTTTACCATAAGGCACTACGTAAACTCAGCGGCGCCAAAAGTGGGCACAGGTGGGCGCGGAGATAACGTGGAACTAACAGTGATCTGAAATACCACATCGCTAAAAAACACAGAGTAGATGAGAGTGCTCACGCTCGGGTTTTGGCACTGCCCATTATAGTGCTGCCCCCTAGTCTAGTTCCTAGCCTAGACCAGAACCGGTTTCAACTTTAGCCTGGAACAGAAACGATTTCAACTTTAGCCTGGAACAGAACCGGTTTCGACTTTAGCCTGAAACAGAACCGGTTGCGACTTTAGCCTGAAAGGGGGTGTCCCACTTGGACTCCGACCGATTGGACACGTCCCGATTGGACGCGTTCCTTTTCGACTCCGTGCCGATTGGACGCCGTGCCGATTGGACGCCGTCAGGTGGTCAGCCAGGTGGTCAGTCACTGGTCAGTCACTGGTCAGCCATGTGGTCAGTCACTGAACAGTCATTGGTCAGTCATTGGTCAGCCAGGTGGTCTACTCTGTTTTTCAACATATTTCTGTTCCCCACAGATCGATTCTTGGAATAATTATGTATACATAAAAACAAATGTATGGAAATAATACTCGTTTATGAAATATTCCTAAATTACAAATTGAGGTATCTCGTATGAAATTTGAAGTATATAGGATTTTACAGAGTCTGTGCTAAAATTATGCGTTGTAATCCAAGTTCAAAATTAAACTAGGGGGCAGCATTGTATCGGGAACAGCGATACCCCGAGCAATAGCACTCTCATCTCTCATTTCCTCTCTGGTTTACTGTTGTATTATCTTCATGGTCGGGTTAATTTTTTAAAACTACTTTAAAACTATTACCCACCTTTTTAGTTGAGGAAGAAATAAAACATTTATAATATGCCACCAAAGAAAAAAGTACTAATGATTTGTTTAGGTAAGCCATATAATATTTATGGAGATGATTATCACACTATTTAGAGTGAGGTGCTGCACTGGCTGTGTCAGCAGCGGTACTTTTGACACCTGTTTTGAAAAATGAATTTTAATTTGCACAGGTAACATTTGTCGTTCACCTATAGCAGAGGCTGTATTTATCGATCAAGCGAAGAAATTAGGTATGGATCATTTATGGGATGTAGAAAGTGCAGCTCTCATTGGTTACCACACAGGTAAAGGTCCAGATCACAGAGCTATGTCAACGCTTAGAAATAATGGTATCGCAGATTACTCTCATAAAGCACGACCTGTGAGTACAGTTCTTATTATATAAATAATATGTATACATACAATCATATTTTAAATAATAATACTTTTGTATGATTTGTTATAGATTACTGTGGAGGACTTTAATACATTTGATTGGATATTTGGAATGGACAATAGTAATATGCGAGAATTAGATGATATGAAACCTGCGAATGCCACTGCTAAAATTGAGCTTCTTGGAAGTTATGATCCTCAAAAGGAGACTATAATAAGAGATCCTTATTATGTAAATATTATTCTTAATTTTCTTTATATTTTAAAATTATTTTTATATTTATATATGATCACATATACCAATCTACATGTTATAATTATTTAACTAATGATCTCTATTGTAAGACAAAGACTAAATTGATAGAACTTTTATTTACAGGATAGCGGCAGTGTTGGATTTCAAACAGCATATGATCAATGTGTTCGGAGTATAAAAGCTTTTCTACAAAAACATTTGGAAAATTAAAATAATTATTCCAAATGTTACTGAGAAATTGTACATATGAAAATTTATAAAAAAGTAATAAATATTTATTTAAATATTAAAATTTTGATTTGTTACTAAATATATTCAAAATTTACTGAGTCAGAAGTCCCGTTTTCAAAGATGTTTATAAGACATCAATATTATAATCAATATCATAGTTACTTATCAGTGTATACGCATATACTAAATAGTGTAATTTTATTTCATTTTTCAAGGACTTTTACATAACCTTAAAAAAAGTTTAGTAGATACTATTGGCTTAAGAAAACATACATATTTTCGAAGATATTACACAAAGACATGGCACAGAAAAAGAAGGTGTTAATGGTATGTTTAGGTATGTGCCAAAATATACATCAACTACATGGAAAACCAAAAGAACAGTATACCTTTCTGATTTCGTGGTTTTATATTTCAGGAAACAGTTGTCGTTCTCCAATTGCAGAAGCTGTTTTCTCTGAACAATTAAAACGAATGAATCTCGATGATTTTTGGGAAGTAGACAGTGCTGCAATTTTGCAGTATCATGTGAATAAAAGTCCAGAGCCTAGAGCTATAATTACACTTAACAAAAATGGTATTACACAGTATACTCATAAGGCACGGATGGTAAGTGAAATTGAAGTTTCTAATTTGAAAATATGAAAATAACATATGACATAGGTAATGTCTCTAGATTAAGAAAGACGATTTCTATAAATTTGATTGGATATTTGGGATGGATAGTGGAATAGTCTACGAATTATGTGACATACAACCAGAAGATAGTCAAGCAAAAATTGAACTCCTTGGAAAGTATGATCCAACTGGACAACTCAATATACGAGATCCTCTATTTGTAAATATTGTTTACATTTATCCATGTGTATTAAAACATGTTCTTATAAATTAACAAATTATTTATTTATATTGCTTATTTATAGGATGATGACAGTGCTGGATTTGAAAAGGCATTTGAACAGGCTAATAGAAGTATAAAAGAGTTTTTAAACAAATATTCAGGTAATTTTTATGAATTAACATGTTTTTTCACTTGCACATGGTATATACTATATTTTATACATATCGTGTGTTTTATATAGCTGTTGCATTTCTAGATTCAAATTAACTGTGCTTATGTTATTATATATCGCCAAAGTAATCAAATTTTGCAAAATCCAAGTAAATGGAAACATAAACTTGTAAGTGTAAAAATATGTACCTATACATGTATATATTTTTATTTAATTTTACATCCGTTTACGTACACTCCAGCTATATTACGATCATCCCCAGAATATATTAACTTTGCAAGCTTTTCTTCTAAGGTATATTCTTTTAAATTATTGAAGTATTCATTTTTTATATTTATATCTATAACGAGAGCATCAAATTCTTTACCTATTGTAAAATTACCTATCTTATCAGCCATTGCAAGTGCTAGAAAAAATGTTATTATAGAAAGATCAGAATTTGATATATATATTTAGTTTAAAAATAATAGAAAATTTTATTTATTTTATCGGTTACCTGTTGCACCACCTAAAGTAGCAAAATGAAATACATCTTTGAAATTGAGTGCTTCATAACCAGTTTTAAAAAAGGATAGATGGGTTGATACTTGCAAAGCTGATCTCATTGCATCTAACATACTACAACTTTGTCCACCTGAAACATCTATATAAATATAACGATAGTTAGTGGTAAAGTCTCTAAGAAATTATTATAAAAAGATTAAATGAATTTTTCTTGTACCAGTGCCAAGACCAATTTTTATTCCTTTTTCTTTCAGTCTTTGTACATCACACAGGCCACTTTTTAAACATGTATTTGAGGAAGGACAGTGGATAACAGCAGTACCACGTTGTTTCAATATTGTAATTTCATTGTCTGTGAGGTATACTCCATGAGCCATCACAGTCTGCGTATAGATGAATGATATGAGTATTTACTACTTTATCTATACATAAATTAACTAAACATACTTTATCTGTGAGAAGACCAGCAGTATCATACACATCTGCATATGAAGAACACTGGCGAAAGATCTGTTTTACAGCTTCAATTTCCTGTAGGTTCTCAGATATGTGACTCTAAAATATTTAACACAAATTGAAATTAATGATGCAAAATGCATGTAAAATGGAAAAGGAAGATAAATATTAATTTCTTTGTAGAAATATTTCGACTGATAAAGTATATGACCTGAATATGAAGATTTTTTTCTTTAGCCAATTTTCCCAATTCCTTCAAGAGTGCCATATCACAGCTTAAAGCAAATCTTGGCGTTACAATTGGTTTTACGAGAGGACTCTGTCAAAAATATTTATATTTAGTAAAATGTTGTGTAAAGAAAGCAATATGATATAAATTGATTAAATAGCACTTGCAACTAACATTTAATTTAGTAATATCGTCTATGAATTTATTTAAATTAGCTATAGATTCTTGCGTAGTTTCATAATACCCATCATCACGTTTGGAATTCATACTAATTTTACCAATCAGAGCTCGTTGGCCTGCCCTAACTGCTTTTTTACCAAGGATCAGTGATGCATTTGCATAAAGAGATGCAAAATAACATGCTGTTGTTGTGCCAAGTGTAACAGTGTGCTTCTGTAATTTCAATTTGATTTGGTCAGATTTGACTTAAAATGAACAGAACATGTTATAATATACGTGATTTCATGTTAATGTTTTTATAACTACACTTACTACAACTGCATCAAATACGCGATTAGCAAACTCTTCATTCTCATATGTCTTTTCTAATGGGAAGGTGTAAATATTCAACCATTCCAAAAGTTGTTGATCATATCCAATTCCTAGATTAGGAAGTTGCACTGCATGAGTATGACAATCAATAAATCCTGGTACTAAAAATTGAGTTCCAGAGAGAACAATTACATTCTCATTGTTTGTATCAATCGATTTTGGGTCAATTACTATATTGCTAATCTAACGGTTAAAAAAAATATATTATACATAAAATGCTAATACGAAAAATTAAAAAAATAATTGCCATTGCATTAAAATGTATATAATTGATCGATAAATACTTTCCCATTTGTCACGTATATAGCACCATGGTCGACGGTAATCAATTCACCACGTTCGGTCGTATGAGCAAACGAACCGACGAATATATTTTCTTTGGGTATCGACTGCATTGTAAAAAATTTTCTTGATGCTTGAAATTTCAAATTGAGAAAAACTATTAATATCAAGGTTTACGATTTTTCACTTTATATGTTAGCATTTATTACGCGTTCGCTATCGAACTTTATTATTTTGGCTGACGTTAGAAGTCAATTCACGCAACTATTTAGGTTGTTTATCGAAATATTCATACCGAGAAATAATAAAGTATACTAACGTATCAGATTATATTGATCTAACACTCAAATTAAAGCAGAAGTTGCCAGCTGTTGTGCAGAAACACGTTTACAGTAACTGACTTTCATAAGTGTTTCTTCGTTACTAGTGCTGTATAAGCCATGAGTTCTAAGAAAGAGCAAAAATCTGATGGTACAAAAAAGTCAGATAAGATGATACACACGCACAGAGAATTTCTAGATATGGATACCGATGAGGAAGACTTTGGACGGCAAGGTAAAATAGTTTTACAGTAGAACTTCGTTTGTTTCTATTGTATTTATCTAAATCTAAACTTATCGAAACTGACCAGTGCATGTAGAGAGACAAATTAATTAGTTCCTCTTACATTAATTACCCGATTATCCTTCAGCATGTTCGGATAAACGAAGTTCTACGTAGTGTACACATGAATTTCACTATTTAAATATCCGCGGTAAACGTAGGTTTTAAAATTTTTAAAATTTTTTTGAATTTTACGATTTAATTCATTCACATTTTAACGTAAAATATATTTCAGAGTCGAATGAAATAAGAATGTACCGTGAATATTTTGCTATATTACAGAATCACCCGAACTTGAAGAAGAACTTCCTCCAGAACCAGAAAAGCCAGTATATGCCGAGGAAGACCTGCTGAGACTGGTCAGTATGACTGCTAGGATCTTTATTAAATTTGTAATTTGCACATTTATACTTTGACATCCATTGATCACGTCATTTTCTGAGATAACACGTATAACACGCGAAGAAGTAAAACAAAATTCTGAAAAATATGTTCATACACGATAAAGAAATTAAGTACGATTTTTGTAATCAACAAGTTAGAGTTTTTATGTGTTTTACAAGTTTGTGTGATAAAGGATCATCGTTAGTCTTTATATACATGTCTTTACAAGATGGACACTAAATTTGAATGCAAACACATCTGTTAAGTATTTGTTGCAAACACATTCGTTAAATAAGATTCGGACACGCCATGCTGCGGCGCCATTTTTAAACTATACTTAAATGAACAACAGTAGATGCACTATTCCATCGAAACAAATTGGAGTATCTTTTTCGATCATGTACAGGTGAAACACGTGAAACATTTAACAATATTCTGCGATCCTGGTGATAATGCTTGGGACGAAAATTCCGACCGAACGATCCGAGAATACTTTGAAAATCCATCGAATATACTACTATCTACATATCGCGAAGGACAAAAATTGACCACTATTTTGAATTTTCCAAAAAATACGCCGAAAGGGTTCATGTTTTTTTTAAGGTCGCCGTGGCAATTATGCACGGTAGAACATTTTTTCGACACTGTGACAGTTGGAAGTATTTCTGGGAACATTCTAAGCTCCATTTACAGATTTATGGAGAACATTTATGCACCCATTCTGCTTGGCACTAACGACTATACGTCGTGTATCCATTTAAGAATGTATATTTCTATTATTCTTTTTTATTTCATTCTCGTTTCAAATCATAGCCTACCGCAACTACAATTTTCCATTAATAAATAAACAGTCGTAAAAGATGATGTATTTTCACATTTCCACGAATTTATTATTCGTCTGACCGAAGAGATTTACAAACCAATGGGCTTGACCACTTTGTACGTGCCAAAGGAGACTCTTAAACCATTTTTGGAACCATCAAGCAGAATCGATTGCTTTTTATTAGGAGAAAATCAAACGACGATCCTCCCAGAAGAAGACGAAACAAAACGGAAGTTAGTCGGCAGATTGGAAAAGATAGTTTGGTCCTGGATTGTCCAAATACATAAAACTACAGTAACATCGTCGAGTAGAAAGAAAATTGATTGTGTACAAGATGAAGTAAATTACTGGAAATCGAAGCGTTAGTACCAACAATTAATGCATAAAAAAGGATGATTAAATTGACATAATCCGAAACTTTTCAGATTCAAACTTGAATTATTTGCGTGCTCAACTGCTCAATCCGGAAGTTCAATTGATCAGCAATATACTTCGAAATTGTCGTTCCCTTAATGTTGATAAATTCGAGAAATTAGCCAAATGTATTGAAAGAGGAATAAAGGAAGCAGATTCAAATTTAATGTATCTAAATATCATGCTCGATTTCTGTAAAAATTTAAACGTTCCTGAGGATGCTGAGAACTCTATAACGGAAGCGTTGCTTTTGATATTATTCATTTGGATGGAGGCACCGTTTTATAACACTACGTTAGTGTCACTGCTCAATATCAAATGAAAATGTAAGAGAAAGAAAATTCTGAATGTACACGGTATTTCAGGGATAATATTGAAACGCTATGTCAAGCGTTCAGTTCGCAGATTATATTTCAATGCAAAAATTACGTTAAGTTAGATGTTATTTTCGGAAGCAAACCAGGAGAAGGGAAGAAGATGCTGGAAAAATGTATATTCTGTTGTAATATTTATAAAACGATTTACGATAATGTACGTTGTCAAATTTAGAATAATTCGTTGCATTACGACGAGTAGACTTGAATGGAAAATATTTTTTAGCTAATGACGAATGTAGCTTCGCACATTAATCCTGTTAAAAAATGGGACATTAGCGAAGAGAATGTTTTTAACAAAATGAATAGTTTTAAACAAAGATGTTACTGCATGATTGAAATCTGCGATGCGTTAGCGATATTTGGAAGGTATTATCAATTAATTAATGAAGTAAAGAGAAAGTATGGATGCAGTATATTCGATGGATAATTAACGACAAAACACTTTGCATTTTCTCGAATAGACATAATAAAATAGGATTACTCGGAAGCCCAAGAGGGACCGAGTATGAAGCATACTGGCGCGAGATTGAAAATTTATTTTATGAAAGCTTGGACGAAATTAGAGCGGATCTTGATGTTATATTCGATATTACCAAGTCTAATTGGTTGAAAAAGATCGAACAATTTAGGTGTATAACTCGTCAACTAGAGAACATGGTGATAAATTTAATTAATGAAATATTTAAAAATGTTAAGAACATAGAAGAAGGTATCGAGGCAATTTATGCGTTACAAAAATTTAAAGAAAGGGAAACTTTTAGAGAATTACTGCAAAACAAATGGTTACAGGTATTACGAACTATACATATACGTGTAAGTATATTTAATCTAAAAAGGTTTGTTAGTACATACTATTAAACAAATTTGTAGGTGTGGAAAATTTTTAGTAATGAAATAGAATATTGTTACACCTATGTAATTAACGTAACAAAAAAAGGGTACGAACAATCGACAGACAATACTGATATGAACGCGAATATGTTGTGCGTTTCATCGTATTTGGAAAGTCAATATACTATAATGAAGAATGCAACGGATTGGATAGGGGATTGTGCAATCGAAAAGTGAGCGACATATGATGTAAATTATTTAATCACATTTATTGAAATGTTAAATCTTCTTTCTTTAAATATTTGATGTGTTTATGCTAAACATCTTTTTAATATAATTTGTCTACATTCGTATCGCTAGACAGGACGTACCATGCATTTTCTTTCAGGTGCACATTGCAGCAATATAAACATGTATTAAATGTAATTGACGAGAGAAGAAAGATGTTTAACACTTACAGCACACATGGAACAGAGTAACGAGTACTGGTAAGTTCGAGTGGTCATTAAGAAGACAAGTAACTTTATAGGATAGAGGGAATGATCTGAAATAATTACATGCACGTTTTGTAATGAATTCCTGTCACTGCATCAATAAAAAAATTATATTGCTATAGATTTGGACGGGGTACTATGTTCATAACACGTTCTTTCATTTGTTATGTCGTATTTTACGTTCGATAAAAAGGAATCTGTAGTAGATCATTGAGAGATGTACTAGTTTATTTAAAGTAACACATAATTTTATCCATTGATTCTTTAATATTTTCTTTAGTACGAAAATTTATATGATTTTTACATATTTTGAATTTGTGACTGTCTTATAATACAATTATGTGTCATTATTACACTCTCCAGTATTTAATATTCGTATCGCTCTAGACATTTCTTTTTTCTTTAAAATCTTAATTGATGTAGCATACATAAATCTTTTAAACATTTGTATTATATGAATTTCTTCTTTTCGATCATCCTGCCTTTCCTTCAATAGTGTAAAAATAAAATTTGTAATATGATCGGCATAGGATGAGAGAGAAATCTTAGATGGCACTTTAAACATTGTGAGGTATTTGAATAGTAACTAAAATAGATACTATACTTTAGTAACTTGTTATATAAAATTGATTTCATATAAATTATTGTAATAGTTTGAATTATCAACAATAATATTTATAAATTATAATCTATTTGATTACGATTGTGAACTGAAAGATCTTATCACTAAAATATTGCGATATATATCACATATACTTCTACGAAAATGGAATTCTCAAGTTAATTCATTAGTGAACGTCTGTGCATCTTCTGTATTAAAACTGATTAACTTTGGGAATGTTTAACAATAAATTAATATATCTATAAAGCTTACAACACCTCTAAATTACTTATTAACTATACGCATATTCAGCTATAGATGTAAAATCTATAGTTCTAGATAAAAACAATAAAGAAATCAGTACAATCGGTATTTACTAAAAGTATGTGTATCTTCCGTAATACTTTCACTATTGAAATTTATATGTCGAAAATCATTGAACTTTAAAACGTCAAGTCAGATTTCTGACATTTCAATACTACGCATGAATAATTTATCTGTTTTTAGGCACAGCATTCATACTTTCATTTCCTAACATGCTAGTAGTACCTTTTACTTACTGTGGTCCCTCTCGCAACACTGAACACGACTCGTAAAGTACACATAACAATATTGCACGCAATACTTGACTCTCTATCACAGGCCGGGGAACGGTTGCGGCCAGACGCCAGACTGGCCCGTTGGGGCGTTGGGGGCCCCAACTGGCCCAACTTGGGGCAGGGCAGTGTTGCCCAGTGTTGCCCAGAGTCGCCAGGACTTGTCTCCCACTCTACCCTTCCCCTTCTACGACGCTATTCCCCCACGCTTCCGCCACGGCCGATCACGTGACGCGTATCGTCTCTGTCGTGCTTGTGCACTAATATCACATGACACAGAGAAAGAGTAACTGTATTCCCCTCAACTTCCCCGGTCTGGCGACAATGGTGTCCAGGCCTGCTCTATCATATTGAAATAAATATTACCATGTGCGTATTTCCCAAAGTTATAGTAATTACACAGAACATCCACGTGAGATGTGTTATATGACTTCGTAAAAAAGGAATGACATGTAAAATACAAATAATGATAACTTTTGGATGAGTTCATGGTTGTATAGGGTAATCTATGAACTTTAGTATATACTACTAGATACACGGAATATTTAAAGAAGTATGCAGTCACCTAAGACTTTAAGCTGAAATTTCCTGTAATAATCTGCGAAACAAAAAAAAACACAATGTCATATGCGAAAAAAATTGTGACGAGAATTCTGTTGATAAGCACACAGATTATTAAATTATCTTTTTTTCCTCGAATTATTTTACAAAAGGTCATCTGAAATCAATATGAGATAGCATAGTTGCATTTTTTTCCTCTAAAAGTTTAAAAATATTTTAGCTTGCAGTCTTAGATCCCTCATTCTGTATGATGCATTGTTTACAAGTGCATAATAAAGTACTGAGTATGTTCATGTACAAATGGATACTGTCCATTAGAACACTTCTTGAATTAAGATAAGTAGTATAGTTTGATGTAAATTAAGTACCACAAAAATATATGGAAAGCCATACGAATGCTTCTATCTTCGTATTGTGTAAATATTTTAACACACGTTTATTGTATGAATATTCTGTTAAAAAGCGCCTGTAAACGTCAATGTTAATAATAAACGTAATTAATTGTTATTATTAAGTGAGAAGACTCTTTAGGAAAAATAAGTGTCGTTCACTTCCTAATAACACGTTTAATGTAATAAAATATAGTTTTCAGTCATAAAAAATATATAAAAATAGATCTGTCAGTATTGCTGAGTATATAGTCTAAACATAACGCAGTAAAAATAGTAGCACCATTGTAAGTTGATGTAATGTTTACAACTATATGTATATATTATATATATATATACCTTTACATGTTTGTGAAGCTGTATCAAGTTCAAAATCTCGGCATAGATTACCCTATAACCACATATTTGCGATGACTTAGGAACTACTATAAAAATTATACATAAATGCATATCTTATGTACATACAGAGAGTCTCATTTTGATCTTCCCACGCAATTATCTTTCGAACTATTCGTTCCTCGAAAAACATATTTCACATACAATTTATTCTGTTTCGAGGGAAGAGGGCACCTTATAGTGGATACGAGTTTTATATAGTTCCATTTAAAAAATCAGAGGTCACCTTGAAATTTCAGAGGCTCTCCTCCATCTAGTTAAGTCTTATGTACAGTATTAAAGGCACCTCTCGCAACAGGGTAAGTTATGTTTGAAACATTTTTTCAGTAGTTCAAAAGATAATTGCGAAGTAAGATTGAAATGGCACACCGCGTATAAATGGAATGTGCACGTGTACACACATCTTCTAATTTTGATTATCATAAATACTGTAACCTACCTCCTTGCTTAGAGAATTAGAACACTCTTTTGGCACAAGTAACTTAAACAATGGTACGTATTTGGTTTCTTTGTTCTACTTATCTTTAACACAATCCTCAATTTGACGCGATTACCAAATTTTCCTGGCCACTGGTTACCGTAAAAATTGGACTGTCGTGTGCAAATTTGTAATCAAGTAATTCGCTATCATCGCTGAATGAGCTTGTACCTGAAGAACTTGCTGGTTCCATCGGCGACGGCGGCAAAAGGAATATTAGTGAAATCGCTATTATCATATGCCACGCGCTATGGACATACTGAAATAATTGTTATATATATATATAAATAATCTTCCACTTTTCACAGTAACTGTTTACACATAATATTTTACATACTTGATAATTAGCTTCTGTTTCAACTAAAGAGAAGAGCAACAAACCTATTGTTGCCAATAGCAATCCTGCTAATAATTTTGAGATTCGATCAGGTTTTTTCCATTTTTTCAATTGGTAACAGCGATAAGCATATGCTCCCATCTAGAAATACGTATGCAAATTCAAAATAAACATATTCGTAGTGGATAAATTGAATTACTTACCGGAATCATAATACCCATTCCCAAAGGTACCAATATACTAGTTAGGCTTGTTTTATTGGATTCCACTCCAAAAGCAATTATAAGAACACCAAACATATGGCACAATGATACAAAATGAGTTGGTATTTCAGCCATTGCAACGAGCGTCACCCAAAACGCTAATATACTCGAAAAGAAGTCACTGTATTGCAGAACCTGTAAGTAAAATGATTTCATAGAAACAATTTGTATAACTTGGAGAGTAGTTAACATGGTGATTGTTATAAAATGAAGCTATTTACGTACTTCATATTTAGCAACACAATATGTCATTACATGTTGATCACAAGCATGGTACATAGACGAAAAAAGCATAGTCGCCATATATACTAATCCTTCTGTATATAATCCGCGCTTAACAGCTAAATATATAGCAGGTATGAAAAAACCATTACTTAAAGTGAGCATCAGTGTTGTCATGAGAAGAGAAGACTCTGGATTTGCACTAGTAGCATCTGTACAGCCCCATCCTTTGTATCCTGTGCAACAAATTTGCAATTAAAATTTACAATTAACAGATTTGAAAAGTACAAGGAAATTTCTATCGTATGTATGATAATCGAACCTTCGAAGCATTTGCATGTCGTGTAATAAAGAATGTCTCTATGAATTTCTTGGCAAATTCCATGATGACCACATGGATAGTTTCCAGGAAACACACATTGTCTAGTTCGTATATCCAATGATACTAAAATTTCTTCCATTTCACAATTCACGGGATGTCTGATACGCAGATAATTATGATTTAATTTGTACAAGTAAGCGAATTAATATTACAATTCTCTTTCGTTTCTCAGAGCACAATCTTACCCGTTGAAATAACATGTTGCTTGCAAAGCAACATACCAAATATCCGGCTGTGGATACGGTATTAATAGACTTGAATCATGTTTATCAAATGATGATGATAAATTCATCGACATCCTCCAATCTTCGCATATAATGTTACCCCTAGATCTATCTGGAACTCGACCGCGCCGTATACAAAGTATAACTTTAACCAATTGCCTTGTCATTACCTAAAATGTACGTAAGAAACATCGTAATTTGATTAAGTGATCAATTGTATCCTAAATTTATTATTCGTGCTTACTTTGTCCATCTCTAAATGTGCACTAACATCAAGTGTACCACCGATATCTATCAATGGCAATATGTTGAATTGCGTTATTACTGGATGTTTATCTGTTAACATTACCCAGGAAGTTAACCATTCTTTACCCTGAAAAAGATTTGTTACAGATATTTCACAATTCATTGAATGAAAAATGTTGAGTATTTAATACCTGTAATAAGTAGACACCAGAAAACGTTTGCGAATGCTTAATTCTCGCAAGTTGATATCTTGGAACACATGGATCATCAAAACTTTCATCCGATACATGAAATTGATTTCTAAAATCAATTCCATTGTACAAAGATGCATTATTACTTTTATCTTCATCATGATGGATATGATGTTTCGTTAAATCTTTCATATGTAATTGAGCTAAAGCCTGAGAAAACGAAGGTGCATCTAAATACTGTCTCACAAAAGACTTTTCTGTTACTCTGACTGGACATTCTAAAAGAAGATTAAACAAAATTATTTATTAGAACTATTGCGTGAGAAACATATTGTGATACACGAGCTTTACCTGAAGTAACTACTTTAACATTTACTTCAATGATACTATTTGAAATAATCATCAGATAATAATAGCTATCCTCGTATGGAGAAGATTCCATGAATGTGTGAGAATCTGACATAGTAAAATTTCCAATTTCACTAGGTTCAGAGTGGTTGAAAACAGGTAATGAACGTCCTTGTAAGGCCATACTTTGAATGCAAGGTTCGTGCGGGTTATGAGATGGGTACATGTAGTTGTACACAGTAAAATTACAACCCCAAACGTGAACTCGAAAATTCCAGGTTCCTGATGGTATGTATATTCTGTAGATGCATTCGGCACATTAAATTTTAGTACAACCATAGTAAAGGAAATACAATGCAAAATATAATCTTTACTTGTAATAGGAAGTAGTTCCTCTTGTTCTTAATGTGTGCTGACAGCCAATAGGAATATTTTCCATATTATTGGTTTGCGTCCATATAGCTACAGAACCTATGCTATAATGGCATTTATGTCCAAGCCCCTAAGGTGAAAAAGAAATGATAAAAAATGAATTTAAATTAAATCATTCTGTAGAACATAGTTCTACCTGTTGTTGAACCTTTTCGTCCCAATGAGACAAATAAGCTCCCACAAACCAGTCTCCAGACTCTGGTCCATAGACTGGAACAATTGCAGTAGTTTTTGGTTCGAATGTTGTGATTGCAGAAACTACAATTGTTTGGTTACGCTTGGGATACATGTCGCTAGGGAATGTATCATTATTTACAGATATCACAGGATAACTACCCCACTGTAGATATCTATAAATTATGGTATCACATTAGAATATATTATACATCCGGAAAAGAAGACATAAAGTTTTAAGCTATTTACATGTGCACTTTTCTTTCTGGGCAATCTTGTCTGTCCATGAATGCAGCAAACTGCCATGTGGCTCTGTGCACTTCTTTTGGGACCGTGTAATGAAACATTGCTATATCCGAGTAACTTTTGAACGAATGTAGCAAACCTTCTTGACTTGCTTCTGGCATAGTACATTCCTTGGCTACGAATACAGAAAAATCAATGCATATAATTTCTATGTGTGGTCAGTAATACCGACTCATTCTTCATTAAATATGAGTACAATAAACTAATATTAACTGAAGCTACTGTAGTAGTAATAATTTCGTACAGATGGTACATTCCGAAATAGCGTGTTTTCAAAAGATTTACCTGGGAAAAGTAATAGCAGCAACAGAACGTGGAGTTGGAGGATCATAAGATATCGCCTTGGAAAATAACATATCGGAAGCATGACAATTTTTTTCGTCATCACAGAAAAATTAAAACTACTATCGACAAGTCTTGCTCCATTCACTTCCCATTAATTATCGATTCCCCTTGTGTTACTATGCTGATCGTACATCCTGTATACACGACAAAATAACTACACTAGCTCGGAATGTTTGCGTGTTTAGTCTACCCGTTTATGTGGGTTCCTTTCGATCAGCTGTAGAGGACAATATAGGAATTGCAAGGGTGGGTGGGTATGTGGGAGGATGATTTTACCGACAGTATCATGATGACGAAGAGGTTGGAGCTATTCAAACTCTTTATTTGAATTTATTAATAAATTAACAATAATGTACCCGGAATGGACACTTTATACACATTTCGAATATTTGAATCCCGGAAAGAGCAGAAAAATAATAATCTTTAATGACATATATATATATACACAACTTTTTTAACGCAAATGAAAAATATACCATTTTATTATGTTGCTTACAGAAATAAAAATTAAATTGTATGTAATATTACCTTTATAATTTTATATTAGATAAATAAGATACGAACATTATTCTTACAGTATTATTTGAAAAATTAAGACTTGAAACAAAATCGCATTTTGACCATCGAAAAGAGCAAAAAATGTAACTCGGAAAACATGTAGTGTAATTTTTTTAAGTGGCCTTAATATGCTTTGGCTCTGAGGTCGAGGTCTAGATGTAGGCAAAAAAGAATTTTAAATCGCATCTGATATAACTTCAATATTTTATATTCTTATTTATCAAACATCTAATCACTTACAAAACATGAACAAGTATGTATACTTATGTATATATATGTACTAGGATAAAATTTTGCACCATGTAATTATAAAATAAGCTTTCCATAAATATAGTATAATAATACATATATATATACGGATCTGCGGTAATTGATCGAGATAGGACTGACCAGAAGTGGCAGGTACACGCAGTACAGATAAACACAATTCGTTTGAAATGACATTGCGTCACTCAGCAGTTAGCACGATAAACTGGAAAACACATACAACATGAATAGAAATAAAAGTTTCGTAGAACCCTTTCTTTCCGAAATAATCACTTTCAATCCAAAAGTTCGTAGGAAATGATCTCATTTCACTTATCGGACTGCGCTAGGTAATACAAAATATCCTGCGAACCTGTTGTAGAAAATATTTCTCTGTATACAATCATTATCGTGTCTTCGCTATAAAAAATTACACTTCGATATCTTCCTCAGCAGCCGGCAGAACCACTGTTGTCACATTAATCGGCTTCGTCCTGGATTTCTTGCACAGCAAGATATGCACTCTTCCCGATATTCTGCTGGTCAGGATCGCGTTCAGAGCCATGGGGATGGGTACTCCACTTGGCAGTAAAGGAACATCCATGACACGTGGTCTGACATCCGTGTCCTCGCTTCTGCAAACGATGTATAATCCCGTGTCGGACATTTCGTCGGACACATTCGTCAGCAAGATACGGATCTGATAATTCGGCCCCAGTCCCAAAACGGTAGCCTCCATCGTGATCAAACGCGGCCCAGCATCTTGACTCTCGTTTAAAGATTCCTTTGCCTTTTTCGCGACTATCAATCGCAGCCGAAGGAGACCCTGCTGGAACGTGCTGTGGATCTTCTTCGCCTCCGATCGTTCTCGTATCGTTTGCTCGACGAATAATCGCGTTTTCTTCGGAATCGAGAACTTTGAACTATCGTTGATCAACGAGTTCGTTGTCGTATTGTGGATGCTGAAGTCTGCGGTCCTCTTTAAGATCTTGACGCAAAGTCCGCCGCCCACGGTGACCATCGCCATCGTTCGTTCCTCTTGACCCATTCGACCATACTGAAATAAGAAAGAACGATAAAAAACCGATAATCGCCCGTTAAAAACGAAAGAAACATTACCTTCAACGCTGACACCGGTTCCATGATCTTCAACGTGTCCACATGGTGCTTTCCATTGTACACGCGAATACCGTAGCCAGCAGTACTCACGGCAAGCAAAGACAGCCCAACTTGTGGCACCGGTAAGCTCGTTGAGTCCAGAATCGCTCCCGGAATATCAACGTGCCATAGTTTGATGCCCTGTGGGATTAATATTTATCTTAAAACTGCGTTCAACACGTTGTGCGCGTTAAGTACTCTTTCAAGTACAAGATGCATACCTTTTTGGAAAGGCCAACCAAGGTACCATCCATAAGTGTCACCGCAACATTGTCGTTGTTAAGAACTGAAATCGCCACAGCCGGCGCCGACAGGTTCTCCCAAAGTTTCACGGGTGATCCTCTTCTTATCACGCCTATTTTACCGTCCCTCCCGATAATTAGTATTTTACCATCGCCTGTCCACAATCCCGTGCACGCGAACGCTACCGGGGCCCATTCGAGCACATGCTTATCCATGGCAGTGAACGTTCTATGGGAAAATTCAGTTCAATGCTTATCTACAGATATATCAAATGTCTCGCGAACGTAAGTAAGATTTATATCTGAATTTCGGATGTGAATATTAGATCAACGAATATTATCCATTACCGAGGGTCCAGAACAAGAACCTCCCCAAATTCCGTGCCAAGCACGATACAACCGCTAGCAGGGTTGGACCAGGAGTCTTTCCGAATTACAGAAATCGCGGACAATGCGTTGCTTTTAATGAGTGGGATCATTTTGTACTGTTCCGCGAAGCTCGCCCTCAAGTTCGGATCCATGGATAGGAACTTCAACGTCCGCGGTGAGATGAATCCTGCCCCGAGTTCTTTCAACAATAATTCGAGTTCATCGGCTAGCGTGAGCACGTTCAGTTCATCTTCTAATCCTGCTTTGTGCCAGATCTGCGGTGTACATCGATCAAAGTTATTGTAAAAATCATTCGGATGTTAATCGATGGTTAAAAGCAGATTATTCAAACCTCCCGCTCTTTCGGGTGGACGTCGATGTGCGGCAAGCAGTATTTATAATAGGGTCTCATATTTTTGAAAATATAAACACTCGAACCGCCACCGACAGCCAACACCGATGATCGTGGTTCGCCGTTTTCAGTGTACAAGCCAACCACCCCGCAGGATCGATCCACCATATTGTGCTCGGTGATTTGATCGCCCCCTTTGTAAACTCGTATCTGATTTTCGACAATATAGAAGGTACGTATATATGAATAAATAAGGTTTCTTAACTTATTCGAGGTGTTTTAGGCGGCGCACCTTCGTCGAATTAACACCCAATACACCCAAGTCGACGCATATGAGCCTGGCATCTCCATCTCCGGTGACATCGAGCATATCAAGAGCATTTGGTAAGGTATACAATTTAGCTCCTGGCTCCCAAAGCGCTTCCAACCAGCGATTAGTGCTGAGACCCATTATATTATGCTCGGCTCTAAATAAATTTCCCACTGAATTATTCAGTGATCAAGTTTTTCTTGATAATGATACAGTCGCTTTTCTACATATACACACAGCGATCCAAAGGAATTCGAGCGAAATATACGCGCGTATTGTACGACTCCAAAACGAAAAATTGCTGTGTACGTTTTCGAACGAAATCGAGGAACTTTTAATAATTTATCATGCATTGCGGAATTGTCTCGAATCGAACAACATACGCGCTCCATTGATATTTTGTTCGTTCAAAAATGAAATTAACTATTGTGAGAACACTTTCGTTTTTATTATATCTTACCGTAGTCCGTGCATAATTGAAGCTTCCTGCTGGTATTCGATTCAAACGATTACTCGTAATCGTAACACATTATTTCATCCTCCACAGCAAGGCTTTCTCTGTATGTACTTTCTATGCACTGTAGTGCAACGCGACGGATCGTCATATCGCTGTCAACGTATGCAGCCCCTTAAAAGAATTCCTTCCCAGAACGAGACCGATCGCACACTGAACGATTTCCAATCTCCGATCGCGACAAACATCGATCATATCGGAAGATCTGTTCGGAAAACTTGTCAAACGGTGCAACAGTGTCAGCCCTTGGCTTTGTTGTGGACTTATGTATCCATAGAAATGTTCGCGTACGTGCATGCGTCGATGGCTATCTATGATCACGGTCAACCGGTCAACCCTTTGCGCATTACATCAATGAAAACCCAATTCATTTAAGGTCACTCAAACCACAATCGAAAATGTTTTTCAGCTTGTTAACAAGCGCAGAAAAGTTCAAATATTCACACATTGAATGCCATTGTATCGAATTTATTAAGAACATTTATAATAATTTTATATATATTTAATGTCTGCGATTTGACACATCGATTTTCACTTTTAGAATGGTCATAATATTTGAGTCATTTATTTTTACAGTCCACGCACAACCGTAATTGTTATGTCGAGCCGTCGTCGTTATTGTCCTGCGTGTTGATGGTCATCCGAGACTTGTATGGAAACAGGTGTTGGGAGGATCAGTATCGGTGTCTTCGATATAACCGATCTTCGTGATAGTGTCTAGACATAGAGTAGTTGTTTTGAACATCGAGTGACATAATTGTTTATCGAAAACAATTATGTCACTCGCACCATTAAAAACATGCCAAAATTCCGAACATTACATGATACCGTCCGGGTCCTCAAAAAATAATTTGAGGCCTTCAGCACGAGATTTACTCGAGATTGGTAAGTCGTTTTTCTGTACGTTCAAGTCCTTTAATTTTTCGAATATTGATAACAATATCGATTATTAAATATTTGACTCGTTTAGGTAAAGAGAGAATATGGACCAGTACTCCGAAAGTAAATGTAGAATGTGGATCTTCTGCTCTTCAGTTTAACAATAACACAGCGATTGAGTAAGCATTCGACATGTGATTTTATTTCGAACGTCCCTTTCCCAATGTTTTATAATTTCTTCGCATGCTTTATTTAGATTTCTAAAAATTTCACAATTCGTGATCAACGACACCTGTATCATAGAGCCGGAAAAATGCAAAGTAGTGAAGAAACCATTAAACATTTCTACAAGTTCCCACAGTCGAGATAAATGCAAAAAAGACAATAAACCAAAATGCGTTAAGAAGGTAGTTGACCACAATTTGTGTAAATATTGGGTCAATTTATTAATTTGTTTCTTATCTACAGAATTTAGAGAAAGAGAAAAACCATCGGGTGTCATTTCGAGCAAATCCGCTTCCTAAGTATCTAAAAGCTCGAAAAATGGAAATTTATAATAAAAATAAGAATAAAAATTCTGAGAAAATGGACTGCGATGATGACATTGATAAAACACAGAAGTTACAAAGTTCTAACAAAAATAAGAAGAATACGGAAGTAAGTATAATATGCGGTTCAAAGTGATTGTTTTTCGTGTTTCTTGACAGACGCAAACTTCACATTGCTAATCGTTAAAACATAACATTCTTTCTAGCAAGAAGAGGAAGAAATTTTGGTCGTAAGAAAGCGAACCGTCCATAAAGTAAAACCGATTAATAAACGACCAATAACTGTTCCTAAAACCCCTATGGTATTAAAACGACGCGCATAAATTCTTCAATACAATTCTGATCTTAGATTCTGGAATCTAAGAATCTTCCTTAATTTTAAAAACAGCAAGGTTTCTATTTTTATATCATGACCCGAATAACAGATTTCCATTACGTTTTAAATGATATATAACAATGAAATGAAAAAATTTGTACAAAATATTTTGGTGTGAATAGATTATTTTTGATGAGTGAATTAAAATTTTCTCATATAATTCCGCACATAGAAACGTACATAATGTATTCGTAATTCTATAATATTTTAAGTTAATGAAGGCAATTTCCTAAATGTAATAATTTGATTTTTCATTGAGGTAATTTTTCATGAGGTATAGCGATCGTTTCGAGTATCCGAAATATTGATTGAAAATTTTCATATGTATAGGTACAATTTTATTATAAAAAAATTAAGATATATTTTCTTCATAGTGAACAGTCACATGCTTATCACAGCTTATGCTGGATGAAGCATTAACAAATAATACGTAGTAATATTGTTTGTTTTAATGTAGATAACAAGCTCACTATAATATATTGTAACATTCATAGATGCACATGTAGGTATATTAAAGATTGCCAAGGCATCCTAGACAATTCAGATTAAATATTCCCGACATACATTACGTATAAATCTTTGAGTAATTTGTGAACAGACACATGTAATAGCTAACTTGATACACTTCCTGTAACAGCACCAATTTGTAGTCATTTCGAAGTATGAAGTTGTATTGTATGAATTATTAATTTCTATACACACTTTGTTCTTTAAACGATTGAATGCCTTTAACGAGCGACCTTTATGTAACATTAACGAAATTGTACAATAGAATATAATCGAAAAGCTTATAAGTGTAAAGTACATTAAAGATACATTGTTACATTGTAAGGATATAGTTTAAACGATTACTCATTTATATAATTATATCAAATTATAAAAAATTGAAAGAAATATACGCTTCGTTAAATTTCTCGCATATCTCGCAGCGTCTATCGATGTAAACGATAAAAATCTGTCAGTCTTGTTTTAGTACCTTGAAAAGAAACCATGTATGATATCATATTCAGTTAGTTTCTCCTAAATGTAATTACAGATATATATGTATATACATGCATCTCATAGTTTATGAACTCGAAAGTATTACCTGATGGAGTGGTTGATTCAAACCCATTTTCGTTTCTATATATATAATTCACAATAAGTTCATTCATTCAGTACATTTAATACGTTGGTAATATTTAATTTGCAAGCTAAATAGTCTGTATTAGACAGATCTTCGTTAAAGTATTTGTGTACTGTATTAACACTTCTTTTCTCATATAAGAGTAAAATAATTCTAATTGCAATATAAAAATGATAGTAAAACTTCTATAAAATATCCTATACTGTATATAATACTGAAGACAATTCGTTTGACTTAAGCCATGCGGCATGGTAATACTTGTTAAGAAAATATTATCGTATAAAAAAAATGCTTAGACAAAAAAAATCTGTACAAGAAGTCAAAATGCATTCAATAGATATGTAAATGCAAGTTTAACGTTGTTGTGCCTTAAAAATATTATTTGCCACGTTGAAGCTACATCTACGAACACAGGATACAGCTCACACTATCCAACAAATTAGCAACTAAACATTTGGCACTGTAAGCTCTTCACTCGTATCGCAATAAATGTAAAGTGTACAGTCGAGTCGGAAAGTAAGTTAACGATTGGTGATATGTAAGCAAATAAATATGATGAATGAAATCAAGTTACTGTATTGTTTTTATTTAGAAGGCGTAAGTAAATAAACAAATATGTTTATGTTAGTAAAACATATATTATCATTATTAAAGACTAAGATGTGTCATATTCATTTGCCTGCATACACCAATCGTTAACTTACTTCCCGACTCGACTGTATATATATGTACATATACACGTAACTTATGTAGGAAGCCCAATGAAGTCCACAGAAGCCCGTCTTTTCCTTCTAGTTCTACTATTATCTGTACTTTTTTCAGGCACATTTCTAGGCTCGTTTGTACGAAGGTACTTCCATAATACATTCAAACTGCAGTCACGGTAAAACGATTGTGAAATTATTTGTAAAATCAAAATTTATATTGTATACATATATCGAAATAATAATCACCTTGGGTACTGGAACTGAGCGAATTGAAACGATGGCCCAATGATCGCCAGCAGTGGGCACAAGAAAAATGTAGCATAGATCCAACTTATGCTCATCACAAGTAATAAAAATATACCAATCTGAATATATGCTAACACACGCGATGGTAACATAAGAGCACCAGCAGCACCGCTTGTAAGAGCAGCCATTAAAGTTGGGCCACCCATTTGTGAAAGTGCTATCTTTACTCTATCCTCTTTCTTTTTGGCCGTGCATGCTCTGTAACTTACCACGTAATGCAAACTGAAGTCTACAGTTAAACCTAAGGTTGAATATACATATGTTAATACATATTTCGTAAAGCAACGAAGCACACAGACCAACAAATACGAACCAATGGCTGTAGACACAGTCACACTTTCCAAAACATTCAACTTCCAACCAAGAAGTATTAGACCAGCAACTGTGACTATGATTGCTGCTCCAATTGTTGTAATTGCATATAAACTTATAAGAGGATTGAACGTCACAATGATAAGTACCGTGAAGGCTAAGATCAATGAAACTCCTATTGCCCAAAGGGTACCGTCGTACAATGTCCGCTGCAACTCGTAAAATTCTAGTCTGCTTACAAACCAACCACCACGCATACCTAGTGGCGCTTTCTTTAACTGATCTTGCATCCAAGTTTCAACCTATGTAACACAGTAAACAATTTTATGTGAAAACCTATTGTATCATTCTAACCGTTTGATAATTAGGTGTTCTCGTAAAACATGTAAGAAGAGAAAGTATTTCACGCATATGTACCTGATGAAAAAATTGATTCATATTTGAATATGATAGACTGTAATTATATATACTGTCATATTCAACAATTAAGACTTTAATCTTAGTGGTCGGCATGGTCACTAGAGTAGTTTCGTTCGAGGTTTGAAACTGTGTGAGAGCTGGATCATTTAAATATTTTATACCAGCGGAAAGACCGGGACGAACCCACCACTGCAACGGTGTACGATGTAATGTTGCACTGTGTTCAGCTGCACACTCTTCCAATACGCTAGAATTGTATGGAAATTTGCTGCTCTCACAGCATGGCATATAATTAATAAGCGAATCAATGGGGTCTTCACAGCGCCTTTTCATCCAATTGTTGAATGTCTCAATAAAACAATTAGGAAGCATAGGTCCCATAGTTTCACGGTAGAAAGGTTGACTTCGCAGGTCACGGCAAAATTGTTGCAGCCATAACTGTGACTCTGGATGAGAAATATCGAATGATTCATCCCACTCTGGCGTACCAATGAAATTAGGATCCAAGTAATTGCCATTGTCAATTGGTTTGATGCCCCATATGAATCTTAGCGGTAAAAAATATCCATTGTAAGTCTGAAACGATAAACCATTTTGTTAACTATTCCAAAATTTTCCTACAATCATTACATCGATTGAAAGTCCTTGGGCGTACCGTCTCGTGTTTCTCAAACCAAAACTTGTGAGAATATATCAAATCATACTTTTCAAATGTATGCGAACTATCGAATAATTGAAATTCGGCAGTATCTGGTAATTGTAAGCCAGGGTATTTGAAAACAATGATGCAGCATATTATTGCGATGGTACTCAAACTTAATAACCAACACCAGCGAAATCCAAACACTGTTTGCGTCAAGAAAATATTAAAACTTGTTGCTACTTTGTCACCAAATAGCCGTAAAGGACGAATAATCTTTCGCATTATATAATTTGCAGGAGACAATACGTTCCAGCTAAATCGTTCCGATACCACAACACATGCTGGTAACCAAGTAATCATCAGAAAGAAATTGGCAATAACAGTCATTCCTGAGAATAAACTGGAAAGTAAAGTGATTTGTAAAATATAACGTGTATAATATTTTATGGTAACTTCTATGAATCAGTTATCAAAGCAAATCTATACCTGAAACAGTTGATAGCTGTAACATTACTAACAACCGATGCAAAGAAAGCTACCGCAGTAGTTAGGGATGTAACGAACATAGATGGGACAGCATGTTTCATTGTTTCTTGTACCAATTTTACTAAACCGTTATTTGATATTTTTTGCTGTTTTCCTTTCTCCCAAATTTTACAATATATAAACGCATCGTCTGCACCAATACCTTATAAATGAATAACGTTATTTGAAGTCAATTATTGTGTCAAATTATAATTGTTATGACCTATGGAATCTTACCTACAGCGACGACAATTGCTAATAGATTCATGAATGGAAAGAACTTAATGTGTAAAACCAAAGTGTAGAATGCATATGATATGCCAAGGCTAAAAATTACAGCGATAATGGTCGTGGCAGTTAAAAACAGAGAGCCAGTATATGCCCATATACAAATTGTTACAAACGCAAAACCAGTAAGTAACAGGATTGAATCTGATACTAATAACCGGTCAAACAATGTACTTTTCAAACCCAATTCCATTCCTTTCACACAAAATTTTCCATATGATAAGCCACCATTGTTTAATTCTTTATAAAAATCTAAAGTAGCAGAACTTGCAGCAATTGGTAAAAATATCATTGCATATTTTAATGTTGAATTCGACATAGAATTATGCTTCTGTAAACAAAATATTAGAAGTTGTATTTAAGAATATACAAATGGCAATTTATATTGTAAAAGAGTCAATTTCTTACATGATCCGGTATGAAATCGGTATCTAACAAATAGTGCAGTAAATGATAGGCTGCATTGTGTATATAACATTCACTTGGAACGTGTTTTCGACAAATTAGATCTTCCGCACAGTTTAATGTCAACTTAAGATTCCGATAAAAATATACACATCTTCTCAACAGAGTTTCCACTCGAGTGAGATCATTTTCTGTCACACCTAAGCAAGAACTTCTATTTGACAAAAGTGCAACATAATTTGCTGGTGACCAACTTCTGCAACATTTATGTTCTTCGCCATTGTTTTCTATTTGCATTTGACACAATGAAGAAAAGTGAACGTTCGATCTAAGCTCTTCATCAATGTGACATTGAGCTAATAGACCTTCCATTGACCACAAATTTGAATCCTCTGAATTTTTCCCAACGACCACTCGGGCATAAACAGAAGAAGGTAAATTACAAAAAAAGCTTTCGCTATCAATGTGGTCTGGACCTTTATTTCCTTTTCGCAATTGTATTAGTTCGTCCCATTTATCTTTAGCATTGGTATCATTTCCATATTTTTTTACTTGCTTTTTTTTATCCTTAGGCCTTTTCTTAACAATACCTTGACTAACCAAGCTATGACTTTGTACATTAGCAGAGTTCTGTAAGTTTTAAAACATGTTGCAAAGTTATTCTATTGTCCATGATTCCTTGTAAAAATTTTAATGCAATATTTACCTGTTGATATTGGTGTTGTACGAAATTATAATATTCTAAAGGATTATCAGTAAGCTGACCACCTGGTTTACTTGTCTCCATTAAATTTTGCCAAGCAATAAGCCGTTGAGCTAATGTAGTACCTCTTGCTTCGAAGCCCTAAGTAAAATGAAAGCAATAGATTATACGATGGTTGACAAAGGCATTTAATATCCTTATTAGTTCCTGTATACTTACTAATTGAGGGTCAGAGAAGTCTGGAAACTTTTTAACAGTCAAGGGAACAATTAAACATGTTGAAGAAAATATCAGTATTCCCAATAAAATGGTATAAGGATGATGAGCTATAATTCGAGACAACCAGCACACTTCCATTTTTCTTACGTTTTAAGTCATGCCTTTCACATAATACTAATAGAAAATATATAATACTCCAACAATGCTACTGTAATATCAATCCAAATCACAAGTTGTCATATGATTGCCACTCAAGCTGTCCTTATGTTTGACAGGATTGTTTCAAAAATAAAATAGTGTGTAATATCATTTAATGGTAATTTCTTGCGTATATAATTCGAATAAAAATCAACAACTAGAACGTGCAACATAAACATACTCGGATTAATGCGTATGACTTCGTTCTTCTCTCGACATTAATTCACACCATTATATTTATAATTTTGTCGTGTAAACATTTCGTTGGTTATTTTAGAATTTATGATTGAACTGGCATAGTTTTACATATTACGTGTGCAACAACGATCACATAATGTCATACGGATAGATTGAATTTTATACAAAAAAAGGTGAAACATGTATCTTAATTTAAAAAGCAACATGGACTTCCCAGTTAAAGGGGTGGCACGTGTTTACATCGCCAATAACAAATGGGACGATCCGTGGGACCATGGATTTCGGACTGTATAATGACATATAGAGGGCTCTAAAGTAGGAGTGCTGTGATATATGCTTAAACTATATAGACAAAATGCTTATTATAAATCAAATATTTCCGCGCTATCTACTGTTCCAAACGTTTTCGATTCTTTGGAAACTATCTCCTTTTCCCTTTTTTTATTACTGTCCGATAAAAGCTACGAAGATACAAAACTGTACATATACATATATAGAACCGGCAACACCGGCCCTAAATAGTACTCCAAAGTGGTGACAAATTTTGCCTTTGTAGGAGTACTCTGTGGTACAAGTTGTGGGCAATGGATGTTTTAAGTATACTAATCACAATAGGTCTCATTCACTGTTCGTTATTCTTTTTTGACACAATTTTTAAGGTATACATCGCTAAATATAAATTAATTATCATAAAAATGATTTTTGTATAGACTTTTATGAATTGTTTCATTTATAAACAACGCTTGAAACGATGTTATTTTCTATCTTGCAGACATGCTCACATTACCCATACATCTACTTTTTGAAAAACAGCGGATTAGAAGTACAAGTTTTGAGAATAAAATGGATGACAACATCGTTGAATCGTAGAATAAGAAAATGGGGAATGACACGCTCCAAATTTTGGAGCGCTTGGTTCAATGCAGGGGTTATTGTTACTATTATTCTGCTACCCCTATCCACAATAGCAATCTTAAAGATGACTTTCAATATATGGATGAGTGGTCCATCACTTGATAATAATAATAGTAATTCTGATCTTACCTTAGAACCAATGGTAAATTTATTTTTAATCAATCAGAAATTATGCAGTGACTTAAGCTCGCTTAAACAATTTATTATATATATTTGTTTCAGTTTCCTGGTGTAAATATGCCCCTTAGCGAGTTTGGATATTTTATTGTTACATTAGTACTATGTTGCATTGTACACGAATTAGGACATGCATTGGCTGCAGCAAGGGAAGGCGTTCAACTATTTGGTGTGGGAATACTGCTTATTTTCATAATACCTGTGGCTTGTGTATACTTGAGTATGGTGCAGCTTCGTGCATTACCATTGAAGAATCAATTACGAGTTACTTGTGCAGGTGTATGGCATAATGTTGTACTTGCAACAGTGACTGCAGTTATTCTGATGTCCTCTACATGGCTATGGGCACCTTTCTATTTATATGGAAATGGAGTGTATGTAAAAACTATTCTACCTGTAAGTGGAATATCTTTCTTCCTTTCTTTCTATATTTATTCTTTTAATATGTCGGGTGTAATAACTTCTTATTGTAAACATTTGTTCTTAGAATTCTTCTTTATTGGGTTCAACAGGACTTTTAGAGCAGGATATAGTATATAAAATTAATGACTGCTATGTAAAACATAGCGAGGACTGGACTGATTGCATTTTAAACACAACAAATCAACCTGCTCTTGGATATTGTGTTAAACAATCACTTATTCAGGTAAGAATATTGTTTGATATTACATATTTCAAGAACTAGAAGTACAAATTTTTAATTTTTATTCAGGAGTACGATGAGTCAATTCCATCTAGGCCAAAAAGTAATGGTGTTGTAAATTGTTGTACACCAGACAGCGAAGCTAGTGGAAGTTTGTGTTTTGAATATATTGAGGGCCCACAAGCAGCCCCTCTTCACTTACCTCCACATTCTTGTCTTCCAGTTAGAATCATAACTAATCAATCACAAAATTATTGTCATGCAAGTAATCAGTGTGTGTTTCACGATACTCATTGTCTAAAGCCTTCTCTTGATAATGTTAGTAAGGTATGTATGTAAAGTATGTAAGTTCATTTATTTAATCATTGAAATAGCAGATAATGATACTATGATCCTACATACATTGTAGATTGTTCAAATACGAAGAAGAGAAGGAAAGGATGTTCTATTTTTCGGTCATCCAGCAGATATATATCACACAGTTGATATATCTGATTGGGTACCTAAATATTCATTTATGAACCCTAAATTGCCAGAAACTGTGGTCATTCTTTGTAAATATATTACTATGTTCTCTGCAGGAATGACAGTTGTTAATGTTTTGCCTTGTTTCTTCTTGGATGGGCAGTACATTATGGATGCATTTGTATCTTACTTATTAAAATATACACGACGAAATAAACGTCTTAAACAACCAATTGTAATAACGTTAAAAAGTATAGGTACATTGCTCCTTACTATTAATATCTTGTATTCACTTATGACTAAATTATTATAAATAGTGAAACGAATTTTTTTACTATTCAAGGTTTATATTCATAGTACAAAGTTACATTGTAATGAATTATGTTCATATATAATCTTAATGCCACTTTGTATCACTTATTCAAATATCTTAATAAACTTTGCAGTCCCATTCGTAGAATTATTTACATCTTTGGAACAATAAATTGGACCATATAAGAGAATTATATTATATAGTATACGTTCGGGTTCTTTGAAGATAATTTATCTTAAACATAATATAATCTGTAATAGTCTATTAGTTCCCAAATACACTATAAAAATAAAACTAATGCTACATTCTGGTAAAAGCAATTAAAATTTATGTTTTTACTTTTAACATATTATAATGATTATAATTGTTGTATGATAAGACTTATGACTGTGGGAAGTGAATGATAATTACATACCTATATTAAATATATTGTATTTTGTCTTAATGTCTATTGTAAGGTTTCTCTATGGCTAGTACCTTCTTATTAGTGGTATAATAAATGTAAATATATTTAGTTGTAAAATAAAATTATATTATCGCTTTGTTGCAGCATCTGCATCCAATGCTGCAAAAGGACAAAAAACATTGTATTACTTGTTTCATTTCTAAACTGATCGCATAATAATGTACTCACCTTTTCCGTCACAGGCAACAATTTTAACTTTATCAACTAGGGCAAGTTCTTGAACTTCTCGAAATTCAACATCGTTTAGCATAAAAGTCCATACATTGTCACAAAATCTGTATGTATTTAATCTACCTGCCTAAAATTTTTTTCAGAATAATGTGTTATTAATAGTGAAAACATATTTTATATAATGAGTATCAAATTTATGTAATGAAAGGCGTGCACCTTGAATGTAAGTCTTGATTTAACTCTAGTTGCAAGCGCTTGATTGATTGCCTTATCAAATTGCAATAATACCTTAATTGCTAATTGTGGTGTGATTTGTCCATACTATAAAATCGTATTACATAATTTAAAATAAAAATTTGTCCAGTTATCATTAGGATTAAAAATTTTAATATATACAATCTTATGATTAACTGACAAAAAGGTAAACTAAGTACGTTAAAAATATTTTTGCATATTTGCACGATAATCATGCACTATTATTATGTATCGTCATCTGTTTTATATAAAAATTAACATATTATTATTTATATCCAGTGTTCACCGAGTACACTAACCTGACGCTGGACAATTTTATCTAAACGTACCTGAATTAGTTCATCGAGACTTTCTTGTAATGTATTACCTAATGTTGTATTTCGATATAATTGATAAGACATTGTCCTTAATGTACAGTAGACACACTAATAAAATAAATCGATGTTAGTTAATGCAAAAGTAAACTTCATGCGTAACAAAAATGATCCTTCGTCGACGTTTGTAATGAATTATGTGCATATATTACAGAGCGAAGGTGCTGCGCTACTTGTCGTATAAATGAACCAATCAGAGTGCAAACCAGTGCAAACTGAGTGAAAACACCGGCAAATTTAAATTGCATAACTACTGTTTCTATTCCTTGCTGTAAATATAAAATGTCACGATAGATTTTTTACATGCATTCTGCAGGCACTTTGAAGCACGTGGACGATATACATATCAGAGGTTATTATTTTAAAAAAGGCCAATTCGTTTGAAACCATGGATATAGATTCCCGATTCTTCGGGAAAGAATCGGTTCTCCCAAAAGATCGAGATGTACAAAATTGATTCAAAAGGACGATCTTTTCGCCCAAATAATCGATTTTCTGAAGAATCGAATCGGAACCGAACATCCCTAGTAGCCATTGTTTGGCCAAGTTTGACGTTCCAAAGAGGAAATTTCCTCTCTCTATGTATACTTAGGCGTGCGCACGATACCAGAGAGACGATACCTGACAGAGACTGTACCTGACGATACCACATATTCTATGCGCACATGTGGATGTGCCTACTGAAAATGAGTTCTCTAAAAACATTGAAGTTTCGTCTCTATATAGTCAAGTAGGTTTTCTATGTCACAGACTGTATCCAACTGTATCCGAATCCGAGTATTTATATACGGTCTCTGATACGGTTTATTGTATTTTGATTATCAGCTCAATGAATTTCGGAAGAATTATATTCAATAAAAGATACTGAGTGCCTCTACTTATGAGACAACATGTTATCCGTTTGTGCCTGTATGTTTTTTATCATTTATGTTTAAATATTGTCATAATATATTAAATCAATTTATTTCTCACATTCTATTTCTAATTATCACGTGCGTTAATTTACTATTGTAAACATTCTCACCTACTGTTCTTATACCTATGAAACTTTTTCCATCAGATTCATTAGTTAGAGGAATATGCGTCGCAAGCGGACGACGAACACTGGCAACAGTTTCTGCTACAGAATTACAAAATATAGACACTGAGACTTTTCGTACTTTTGAATCGTACCCTCCTAATCATGTTGAAAGCCATTTAAGAAGAGTGTATACAATACCAAAAGGTATAGAAAAGCTATTTCAAAATGGAATGCCAAATGAGTGGAAGCAACAAGTAAAAGTTTTTGGAGAATTTGGTATTTTAATCAGAAGACCAGCGATTGAAATTATATCATATTTAGAACAAACAGATTACTCGAAGCCTATAAATAAATATGTTTTATGTATCCTTTTTAACTCTTCAATTACAATTAAGAGTATATAATATATCAATTAATCTTTTGCGGATGTATACCAAATAAGTAGTATTATAGATTTTATTTTATTAAATTCTCAAAGACAAAGAGATAGTAAAATATAAAATTTACTGAAATGTAGCTATATTTTGATTACAATTGTATACATTAGATGGTAAAACTGGTGTAGGAAAAACATCAACAATATTGCATTTAGTTCACTATGGCCTCGCAAAGAAGTATATTGTGCTATATGTACCATCAGGTAAGATAATTGTAATAGTGTATATCTGTATTATTTTGTATATAATATGAATACTTTAAAAATTTTTAGTTAATAATTGGTTTAAATATCCAAGAACTGAGGTTACTGAATCCCCATTTGTACCTGGCAAACTAGATCTTCCTCTACACGCAGGAACATGGTTAAATTATTTCAAAACTTTAAATGCACCAATATTATCAGTACTTGATGTAAGTACTACCTCATTTTGGATTATTGCGGTAGTTTGTGTTCAATTTTCAGAGGTCCCAAGACTTTTTTAAAAAGAAAAACCATGCAGTTTTTATGAAAAAGAAATCCACCAGATCATAAAACATTGGGAGGCAATTGTAGAAAATGGTGGTGACTATATAATTGATTAATAGATCTGTTATTTTAGAATATAACCACTTGTTTTTTATTTTCAATTAGACACAAACTTTTGCAATCATCTAATACAATTCTTCTTATTATTTCATATTATATATGAATAAGATAATTGTTCTGCAGCTCAAAGTTTCTAAGGATTATATATGGTCTCCACGAGAAAGTACAACATGTGGAGAACCGCTTTTAAATATGATTGAATTTGGGGTACAAAGAGTTAAGTTTGCTTGTGGTATTATTGACGCTGTTGTGAACGAACTTAAAATAGCCAGTGTAGCAGGCAAATGTAGAGTGTTGACTGTCATAGATGGTTTTAATACACTTACGTCTGATATCACAGCACTTCGAGATGAAAAAAAACTGCGTGTACCACCAGAAAGAATATCACTGACCAGTTCATTTTTAAATAGCGTCGATTACAATTGGTGTAATGGTGCTGCAATATTATCAGTGGATACAAAAGCAAATGTGGTATGCAACAAGTAATATTGTATAACTAATATATACATATACATTGGAAATGTATTTACTGTGTAATTACTTTTGTTTTTAGAATAGGAGAGAATCTGAATATCCGAGGTATTTACTTGGTAAAGAAGGATTTGAACTATTAGATCCTTTTCTTCCAATTGATGTTGAAAACTACACTTGTGACGAATTTAATGCAATTATGGAATATTATAAAGATAGAAAATGGGTTAGAGAGATCAGCTTTGATGGACAAAACGAATTAGAGGCTTTGTCAAATAGAAATCCACTGGAACTTTGGTATCGTTGTAAACCTTTATAGAATAAATAAAAGTGATTGCTAAAAAATTTATTAGTCTTATTTTCTTACTTGCAAATAATCATCTGATTACTTCATTTTTAAATAAAATTCTCGTTTTCTGATAATTCAAATAAACAATTAAAAGTATATTGTTATATGTATATTTTATTGATTTGAATAATACAGTACATAATTAGGAATGTATTTAACAACAAAATAGATTGATTACCACTTTAAACAGATATATCCGTTAAATTTCAAAGATAGAATATGTTTCTAAAATAACTAAAATATTTATACTTGTATTGATAGTAAAGTATGCATTACTACTATGTACTTGCATGTACTATAAATTTTAAACTCAGAATTTATCTCTTTCCATACTCTAGTATGTCTATAACTCTATTAATATCTCCATTTTCAGTTTCTAACAAATGAGTCAGCACTCCACCATTATTTGAGAATCCCATTGATATCATAGTTATGAGAGCATTATGGATTCTCAGATTTGGATGGTGTATTCTTGATTCTTTTGGTAATTGAGGATACAACTGTTGCAGCAAATTTATCTTTGGTGCAGTAGCTGATGTAGTTGCTGATGCAGTTGCTGATGCAGTTGCTGATGCAGTTGCTGATGTAGTTGCTGATGTAGTTGCTGATGTAGTTCCTGATGTAGTTGCTGATGTAGATGGTGATTTAGTCGCTGATATACTTGTTGATGTAGTTACTGGTGTAATTACTGATGTTAACGCTGTTGTAGTTGTTGTAGTTCTTGTTGTGGTCACTGGCGCAGTTGCTGTTGTTATTCTTGTTGTAGTCACTGGCGCAGTTGCTGTTGTAGTTCTTGTTGTAGTCACTGGCACAGTTTCTAACTGACATGAGAAAGATAGTATAAAAAACACATTTCATCTATTTTAACTGATGAGTAGACTTACATTATTTTCAGATGTTTCATTTAAATTGGATGAAACTGAAGATGCAGGACTGATGTCAGTTTTATCTAACATTGTCCATTCCTCCATTAGTGGATTTACTGGTGAAGGAATATTGTTATGTGATACGAATGTATTATCAGAAACGGTTGGTGGCTCAATGACAGTTAGGTCAATTAGTTTTGAATATCTTTTTGGAGATTCCTCAATAATATTCTCATTTGTTGCTACATTTTCTTCAGATTGTTGTTGACGTGGTGGCTCTCTATTATAATATTTCATACCACTTTTTCTGAGAAATGTTTTGATGTGACCTAGGACACTTCTGCCACTACAAGTTGACCAATCCAATGGTTGTAACATACGTAACATAGAATGCTCTGGATGCAAATTTAATGTTTCACATTGAGAGCATAAATCATAATCGTCACATGTCATACATTTGTATCGAAAACCACTTATAGTGTTATTACAACCATCGCATATAACATTGTTATGAATTACTGTTTCATTCTGGAGAAATCGTACATTCTTATCCTTTTGATTTAGTTTAACACAAAGTCTAATAATTGGCCGATTTATTAGGCGGGTCGTGTTGGCGATAGTAAGTAACTTAGTTATCTCCATAGCAGTACTTAGTTCGTCAGTGCTCGTTATCCTAATTTCATCGCGATCTTCATCTATAAAAAATAAAACTTGTTATGAAAATAACACAATTTAATCAATAACCTTGTATTATATTAAAAAACTGAAGGATTACTATGATACTTTCCTTATTAAACATAAATTCATAAGTTAACATCATATTATAAATATATAATCATTACCTATCCATGATACCGTGTAGTTCTTATCCCGTAATTCAGGAAATCTACCCTTTAATTTCTCACAAAGAGATTCAAAACTGAGAGATTTTTGGGCGTCTCTAATCTCAAATCTTCGAATTTCTATATTAGAGCCATCATCATTTTTTAAAAAAACTTTAAAATGTAAATCGTCGTTAATAGAGAACATGTTGAAGCTATATGCTTTAACAGTGTCAAACAAGAAAAATTCGTATTCTACAAATTATACTAGCACCGATCACACTTGCACAGTTTAAACGAATGCTTCACTTGC
The DNA here is from genome assembly GCA_916610255.1 of Lasioglossum lativentre. Taxonomy (NCBI): domain Eukaryota; kingdom Metazoa; phylum Arthropoda; class Insecta; order Hymenoptera; family Halictidae; genus Lasioglossum; species Lasioglossum lativentre. The sequence goes on along the minus strand of OU744364.1, from coordinate 18,482,705 downwards.
TTTCTTATCAAATTACTCTTCCTAGTGTCTGGTTAACTCTGACAAGATGCTTTTATATGTATACAGACAGTTTACGTATCCCGTTAAAACTCTGCTGCGTAGTGTAATACAAAATGGCGGTCACAACAATATTGATTTCTATTAAATTGCTCTCTGTGCAATTTACCAATAAAAATGGTTTCTTTAATATTTTGATAGTCTATTATTACAAAATAATTACTATTATCGCTTATAAATAGCTTTTTGGTCGAACAATTAGTAGATTTCTACATATTTGTAATCAGCGCCATTTTTGAATGAAATGCAAGATTGGACAAATGATCACGTGGGATTCTACGAAAGAACGATGATTCAGGATACATAAATATGTATATATACACGTATGCTGCAACTTTTTAATCATCATATAAAGATTGTTACATCATATTTTCAAATATCATTCAATAAAATTATAATTCTATTTTCATGTAAATGATTTATGTGGTATAGTAATAGCGTGATTTTTAATTTGAAGGTTCGTGAAGTAATAAGTATTTCGATACTTTTCGATACGCAAACCAAATATTGGATAATTAATAGTTAAAAATAACAATGTTATGTTAACAAACAATCTCGGTTATAATATTTAATATTATATTACGTATATAAATTGAATACGTTATATTTAGAAATACAATTCTTAATTATTTTTTTTTTAATTAACTTAAGTTAACCCTTAGCACTCGGATGGCGGCTCTGAGGCACCACTAAAAACTGCTATGCCATTCTTAAAAATATTGTACAAATTATTATTTTTGTTCGTATTTAATAAACTACTAGACATTTACATATATTACACGATGTAGCATGTATAGAAATTTCGAGAAGAAACCAGTCACGTTCGCGGATAGTAACGAATTCATATAAATAGAGGCTTCACAGAGGGCCTCGGTCTATTTGCTATTCCGAGAGAGAGGACGAGCAATTCCCTGAGAAACCCTTATTTGAAATGGCTACAACGAGATATTGTATCAGTTTCATATGCAAAAAATAAAAAAATATTGTATAGAATGGAAATATTCTAGAATGGAAAAATCTTTCGTTTTTGAGTTAAAATAGCTCCGAGTGCAAAGGGTTAAGTGGTTCAAAATCTGTTCAAGTTGAATTTGAAAAAAATTTGAGTTTATGCATTAATTGAGCTTGAGAGTATAGAATTTACGTATTTACCAGAAAAAAGTCATGAAAACAAATTCGAATGGCTCAAAAGAATAATGCAATTTAACCGATGTTTTATACAAAGAATTAGTGATCAAAACTTTAAACGGCAATATTTCGAAAGTGAAAGTATGTGACATGTGTCGTTCTGCCTTACAACCACAGATATTTCGTACGCACTTTCCAAATATTATTTCATTAGAGTAGATTATTTAACTCGCTTAACGTTTTCATATATAGAGTTCAATTTTTGTAAATCGGCGGAAATATGAGCACAGTAACAATTTGAAACCCGTTCTTTGGTTGGTATCATTATATTTCCTCTCTGTCATTATGTAAAATACTGTGATCGTTATAACACGGAACGCATGAAAATAACGATGTTCTTCCCTCGCATGCAGTCGGTCGACGCCAAAGGAAAAGTAAAAGTCTAGCTAATCATTACTGGACGCAATTCTCTAATGGAATTTAGACCGATGCGATTGTTCGCATTGGATTATTGCAAATTGAAATTCATTTTCGTACACGATAGAAATGTTGGACTTTGGTGCGCAGATACAATTGGCCGCGAACTTTCAAATGAATTCACTGATAACGTCGCTGTTCATTTTTCTGAAGTGGCCAATTGGACATACGACATTATAATCATCTATTATCTTTCCGCGTTGCTTTTCATATTTCACATCTTGCATGCACTTTATCTGTTATCGTCTTCTAAGTCTACGGTAGTCGCATTAAAATCGATAACATAATTAAATGCTGTTTAATATTCGATGACCATCGTGTTGGCTGGCGTCGTGTTAAGAAACTTGTTATCAACGTTATTAAGAGCACTATACACTATACGATCGTCTCTTCAATATTTCATCACATTCATCGCTGTACACGCTGGAATTATCCACCATAAAACTGACTATCTCGACTTACGGAAGTTCAGTCATTTGCGTTCCACGCAGTAGTGCAACGTTCCGTAACAACCCTTAAAACGAGAAAACGGATGTACACGCGTATAATATGAGAGCTGCAATTTTATATTTGAATCTCGTTTATTTCGGTGTTCGTTTATCGATCGCTGATCATAGTAAACCGGAATTATACATACCACTGATAAAACACATGCGCAGCTACTGTTTCACTTCCGCTGTAATTTTAGTACATCCTTGTAGCGACGATAAATTCCTAGATGGTATGATTTATTTCTTTGTCCTTCACTCCTCTCATTAATTCAGCTGCTTAATGCAAAAGTGGTATACATATAGTAAAACTAGGTAATACGCCCCACATTTAGAGAAACGTCAATAACACTCGTATATGTATTTTTGTGATTCGTAAATTTTTTTGTATTTTTAAAATTTGAGAAAAAGTATGTTTAAATGATCATTTCTCGAAACCTTGCGTGGGGCGTTTTACGATATTTCTTCGGATAAAACGCCGTTGAAATAAGTAATTACTTTATGTCACTCTTAGCAAGATGTTATAGAATACATATCTTAAAATATATTAGTAGCAAAACGCAAGTAATGTTTAATAAAATTATTTTATTCTTTGTTTATTACACTAACTCTTTTGACTTTGCGGCCCACATGTTGCACAAAGGATCTTACATAGTACAAGATTCATGTAACCACGCTTTGCATAATGATCATTTTTTTTTTCTGGTTACCGCGTTTCCGCGGTATACAGTTTTCGAGGCAAAGTACCTGACACACGTGTGGACGAGCAAGCTCGGACGAGACAACATCGCTTCCTTGACCGTCTCTCACAGTCAAATGCACTTATTGTCGAGATACTACAAGAATACTGTTCGACCGATGATCATTGTTGTGATACCTGGGCCGCATACGTTCAGACAGTTTTCCAACATCACGAAGACCTTCAAGATGTCCTTTCCCGCTTGGTTCGTAATGTTCATGCCGCATCCGCGGAACAACCTGACTACCGTTGACTACTGTCATGAACCTGCGGGAAATCCATTTCACCTGTCGTTCAACACTGAAATGTTCGTCATGTGCCCTGGAGATGACACTGTGTATGAATGGTACTCCGTGAATGGTCAGAGTACAGAAATTTTCAAGGTGGCTAAGTGGAATTTAAGGACACCTGGGGATTTCAAACTGTTCACAACAGCGAGTCTATACGAGAGAAGGAACGATCTAAAGGGCACGGTTTTGCGAGGAGTTCTTGTTCCGGTAAGGGCTGTTCACTAACGCAATTGGAGTGGAGAATTGTGTAACCTAAACCAAAGAGAGATCGATTCTTAATATGTACAATGTGAAAAATCGTCTAGCAGAATAAGCATGGATAATCCGCCCCATGTCATTTTTCTGGTTGCTAAACAATGTTCTTTGCCTAAAAGATTATTCTGTAAAATTTCAAGGTAATTATTACGTTTAGGGGAGGCAGCTCCGATGACCTTGAGTATTTTCTTTTGTCTATTTTAACTTCATCTACGTCAACAATTTTTCCTAGCCCACCAATTGGCTCTTGTTTAGTTCAAATCCATTGTTGAAGACGAATTCAGCGAGTTATCGTTGAAGGTCATACAAGGCCAAATATGGTAGTAAAGTAAACTGTATTACCTTACAGGAGATGCTCGAATTGGTGACCGTTTGCGTCAATGCAAAGTTGCAATCTTCGTATCCCTGCAGAAACGATAAGACATGCACGTGATGCAGGGATACGAAGATTGCAACTTTGCATTGACGCAAACGGTCACCAATTCGAGCATCTCCTGTAAGGTAATAAAGTTTACTTTACTACCATATTTGACCTTGTATAACCTTCAACGATAACTCGCTGAATTCGCCTCAACACTGGCTATCACATCGTGATAAAAAAAACATAGCATTCCATTTAAAAAAATAGAGATGACCTTGAAATCTCCTCTACGCCTCCAACAACGCAGAAAATGTTTGTGTCACAATATGTCCTCATCTATACAGTGTAAGTTTTCTATATAACATTTTTTCATATTATTACAAATAACGGCAATATTCAAATTGGACACAGTTAGTGCCCCACCCTGTATATATGCACATGGGTCACATTCGGATACATCCAGGTTCTTGCTATGTTTATTTATCTAAGGCAGTGATGGGCACGGTAGGGGCCCCTGAGTTGCCTGCTTCTCCCACCAACCCCGTCAACTGCGGTGGGACGTATGAGGGGGAAAACGAAGGCACTGCTGCGCAGCGAAGGTGAGCGCTGCGCGAAAGAGTGGTTGATGGTGGAGGAAGCTCCGCGGATCCTTCTTGACTGCGGCAGTCAAAAATGCCCATCACTGATCTATGGTGTAGCTGGTAGCTCATCGAATCTATGGCAGCCTTACGTTGCCACGGAGCGTGGAAGAATACGGAAAATTCAATACAGTACATATTAGCAAATTAGCAATATGTATTTTCTTGCAAATATCTCGAAAATTAAGACCGAGCACCGGGTAGATGTAATGACAAAAGTTGTTCAGAATGTTGTCCTTGATAATATATGTCAAGGTCAAGGTCATCGGAGCTGCCTCCCCTAAACGTAATATTTACCAATTTCAAATCTCTACCCCTTCGGTTAAAGGGTAATATGGGGTGAAAAGCTTAAACTTTATCTGTTATTTTAGCAGTCATTACTTAGGGTATTTAGGTGAAATAAAAGCGAAAATGAAGTTACAATTTAGCTTTATTTGGGATGTTTTGTTCAGAATTTTAAATCAGTTAGGGGTAGAAAAAAATAATTTTTTTCTCAGGGGTAGTTTTCGGAAACAATACTTTGAGTGACCACCTTTGGTCAGGAGATAAGTTCAAATAAAGCTACTAGTAACTAGATTTTCCAAAATTTTCTACGTCAACTAAATCGATTCTTCCTTTGGCCCGGCTCTAAACAGAAATTTCAATGTATGCATTTTAATCAACAGTCCTCGCTACTGCTCACAATCCACAATAATAAAATAGGTGGATTTCTCGGCAACATTGTTGGAGAGCTTGAGAGAACCTTAAACTTCACTGTCAAACCCGTAGCCCAGCATCTGGAGTACGGATCCTATAATACGACGACGAAACGTTGGAGCGGAGTGATGGGAATAATTGTTTCAGGGGAGGGAGACATCGGCATAGGCGATTTTTCGATGTACAATACCAGGCTCAATTACGTGGATTTCTCTAATCCCATAATGACCGTTAGGCAAAGTATGTATTTCAAGCAACCGGAGATTTACGCCGCGAAGTGGTTCGCCTATTACAAGGTACAGCGCAGAATTTTGTAATTAGTCGTTTAATTAGTGGAAACCATGATTTTTGTGATTTATGTGCCATAGGCCTTCAGCCTCGCAGTATGGGCCGCCATATATTTGACAGGATTTGTTACCTTGATCGTTACGACATTCATAATATGTAAATTGTTCTCGTATCCTACACTAGAAGTGATCCACCACGAGTGCCTTAAAATTTGGGGCATTCTTTGCGTTCAAGGCATGACAGGTAAATTAATAATTTCGAATAATCGTATTTTTCATTTTACGTATCGAATAATTTTCATTAAACTGAATGAACACGTTCGCACTGACTTGACACATAACGAGTCGAATTTAAACTTCGTAAATAGTATGCGTAGTTGGAGGTATTCAATATTTTTATATCTAAACAACGCTTTCCATATTTGCAATATTTTACAAGATTTTCGTGTTTTTCATATTTGCGATATTTTACATATGTAGGTACTGTAACAGTTTCATCTGCAGTAACTTCTTTTCAGATTTCCCACGAAACTCATCACTCAGATTGGCGTATATAAGCTTATTTTTGGCATCGATTGTGGCAAACGCCGGCTATTCTGCGTCTTTGATATGCTTTTTGACAGCACATGTCCGGGACGTACCGTTTAGATCAATCGACGAGTTTATCCAGGATGGCACGCATAGAATAATCACACCAAGAGGATCTGCAAACTTTGACGTCATCTCTGTAAGTTTGTGTCAACAACATAAAAAGTAAAGAGCAACCTGAAAGCCTCAAGAGTGTAAACAATTTATATAACATCCCAAATAGCACACGACGTTTTAAAGACGTCTTTTTTACGGCTATTGTAGGTCTGAACGTCTTACGTCCTAAATAGACGTCCTTTTCAGACGTTTCAAAGACGTCTTTTTCAGACGTTTCAAAGACGTCTAATTTAAGATGTCTTAAAGACGTCTTTTTCGAGGCTAATAAATGACTTGAATTTTTTTGGAGATGAGAAAGAGATTACGTTACTGTACAATGACTAAAATACTTTTTCTAAGTTTTGATATTACTTGGAATGATAAAAAAAATTAAAATACCCACTTTTTTTACCTTTCTCATCTGAGCTTATTTATAATCGAATTCAGCATCGACGTTGTTATAAGTTACAAACAATTAAAGATCGCGAAAATCGCTGCTTTTTCACGATTTCTAACATTTTCGATCGATAACGAGTTGGTTTCCAAAAATTGCAATTGTTTGGAGTGACAAAAAAAAGATTCGTCTCAGATTAAAAAGTTAACGAACTTGAGCGTTTTTTTTCTTATCACTCCAACTAATTGCAATTTTTTTAAACATTTTTTTGGCCATTGTTTATAGAATTTTTTCAGATTTTTAAGTCCGCGGCGCCTTAGTAAAAAAAAAATAAAAACCGATTTTTTCGACGTTTTCTATACGAAAAACTAAGCTACCCTTACAATTTTTACGTTGTATTTATTCTATAAGTTTATTACGCTCGAAAAACCTTGAACATTTCACAGGAAAAATTTAAAAAATGAAATCAACTTAATCAGTGTTTCTACTGCGTCAACGCATTACATCGGAAAGTAGTAACCATATATCAAATAGTCCGGTTGGGTCAGCGCGTTTAGGCCCTCGACTGTCAACCTGTCTATACTCGGTTCGCGCCCGGCACAAGTCTTTTTTTTTAATCTTTTAAAAGACGTCTTGGAGACGTCTTAGAGACGTCAAAAAGACGTACCGTTTAGTCACAAAAGACGTTCAGGAGACGTTCGGAAGTCTTCAAGACGTCTCACCGTCCAACAAGACACGTCTTTAAGACGTCTCTGTTCTATCTGGGATATATATAAAATAATACATTTTTTACACTGGTTATTTCATATTTAGTAGTTTCACATCTAGTGTTTAACGACATACAATGATGAAATCAAATTTAGTGACGTTGATGAAAGTATTTTAAATGCAATTGAATATGCAAAGAGTTGTTAAAAATGGAACAGTTACTACAGCATCAGAAAAAAATATCTAAATAAATTTTCAGCTTTCGGGCGATTCTCTGTCAAAAGCTATAATGAAATTAATGAAACCGAAAGAAGATTTGCCGTTATATGTGCAAGACGGATTTAACGAGGTGGGTTTTATTTTGAGAGCGAATGAACTCTAACGTCATTCCAACAACATAGCATTGTATTATTTGATTTAAACGTTTCTAGATATGTAATAATGACAAGTTGGCATTATATATCGGTTACAGTACCGATATGCAAAGGAAATCTCAGAGCATTGATATGCCGTGCAACGTCATCAGCATTTACGACGGTCGAGTGGATAGTTTAGCTATGATTTTATCAAAGGATAACCAGTTTACTACAGTTTTGAATTACCAGTTAGTAACTTAAAACAGTATTACCAATATTTCACTGGACATCATTTATATGTATGTACAGTGAAGCCTTGATCTGAGAGAACAGAAACCGTATGATCTACGAAAAACGAATATCCCCTCCACTGCGGGGCATACCCCGCAAGGAGCCAAGAAGCTCAAGTTGCCTCGGTTGCCGCGCCGATCGCCGAACAGTAAACATGCCGCGTAATCCGATACGGGGTTGGATATATCGGTGCGAACCACTACTAACCTAATTACAAAACTTCTTTATTTTTCATTATTTTTTATGGGACTTTCGCCAGCTTATTCGTGGCATTTTTCTGATTAAAATGACACTAAACACGATGTAATTTGAACTGTATTTAGTGGTTTAATTGACGGTACGTAGTGCGGCTTCGTCTGCGCGGTCGGCGAGGTCACAAAGAAATAGTAGCACTACTCGATCTAAGAGACAGCACGGACCCGAGCGTTTTTCTTGGATCAAGGATTTACTATATCTAGTAAATACTAACTTACCCTCAAAAACTGAGGGTAATGGATAAAAAACAATTTGCTGATTCGTAATTATTGTTGTGGACTAGTGTTCTTATTTATAGGCAGTAAAAATAGCGAGGAGCTTTAAAGCATGGCATGCAGTTATGGAGATTCTACCGTATTCCCGGTATGAATTATTTGCCACTTTGTTACAGCCTGCAGAAACTGGTATCCTCCGGGGTGTTAAATCACGACAAGTACGAGACAAACATTAAGGAGGAAACTGGATATCAACCGGTCAAATTCGGCAGCATTATATCTGTGTTGATGATATTCATCCTTGGCATTGCAACTTCGCTACTAGTGCTGGCTGCAGAACTATGCTACAATAGATATAGGTATCGAAAGGTCTGACCATCGGTCCAACTAACAATAAGGGACACTTATTTCTGTATTTGACGAGCATCGTTCACAGTTTCTACACAAAACGGCACACGGCAGAAATTTTCAATACGTCCACCGGAAATTTAGTGTTCGAACACTTCTTGGATCCACTGTAGATATTTTCTAATTCTATACGGTGCACAAGTTGACAAAGTGATTTATTCTCAGATATAAATAGTAGCATAGATAATCCTATCGGTGTTAATCTTTGTACAATTTGTACACAACTCGTTGCACGATTGTGTGGTAGTGGCTAACGTGGAACGTTGTGTTTCGCTCGTAATGAGGTACTGCCATGCCGGCGTCCTTAGATTCACAGATTCGATAAATTCGAACGGCCGCGTCACGGTTTGCCTAGTTCTCAGTTTAGCTAGTTATCGTCCGAGGTACACGGAGATCGCGAGAGAGAAAAAAAAATTTCGACCTGTTCGCTGCTCTAGAATTTTTCGTGATTCCATTCAATTAATTCTACAAATTCAGATAATGCAACCGTTTATAAAAATGTCGGTAAGAATAAATCCGGCGATAACGTTTCCATAGGAATTAGTTAGTTGATAAGAATTTAACGATAAATGTCAAGTTCATCGGACGAGATGGCCCGGTTTAATTGCTACGATATCGGTGTGCTACTGATTCTGACTGTGGCTGGTCTTTCCGTGAATATAAATGATAGTTATAATTATATATTACTCATCACGGATATACGCAACTATTATGGATCGACCTGCATCATAATCGTGCACTCCAATCATTTCACCGGTAAGTTAATTCCTGTTACAATCCGCCCGATGAACTCGGTTGTGGAAGCATTATACATTGCTCGGCGAACAATATCATATTATTGTTGTATTGATGATACGCAAAGCTGTTGTTTTTATTACAAATACAATGATTTGTGTGAATAAACAACTCTCGCAGTCTGTTTCACTGTTTAATATGCCACTGTCATGGTTATGATTGGACCGTGAATTTTTATGCAAAAATAACAATTGTCCGCATCGATTATAGAAAACAGGAGTTAAATAAAAATCTATTTCTTCGTTTAGTTGTTGTATTTCTTTCGTTACTTACTGGTAAGTTAAATGTTAAGCATCGTTGCCAATGAACAAGCAGAATCATCGTTTTAGATTTCAACGAGACGACCGTGACGCAAATATGGTCTCGATCGTTCTCCCATAGCGGCATCCTGACCATGATCGTCAGCTTTTCTGATTTTCCACGCGAGACCAAGAAGTACGAAGGTTACGAAGCGCGTCCGCTGTACGTCGTCCTTCTCAGCACAAAGGAGACCTTGAACGAGTTCGTAATGGCCACCAGACAGATCGATATCTCTTTTCCCGTCTGGTTTGTGATGTTCCTACCGCATCAGGGAAATCCCCTGAAGTCTTTCTGTCAAAGCCCTACCGGGAACCCGTTCAATCTGCTGTTCAACACCGAAATGATAGTGTTCTGCTACGGCCAGCCGCTCCTGAGGGAATGGTACGCATTTCGGGACAATCGTACGATGGTTTCCGATTTAGCTGTGTGGACGGCCGAACGGGGGTTCCGTCCCATAACGAACAGTAGCCTGTACGCGAGAAGAAATAATCTGCACAGAGAAGTTTTGCGAATCGCCTACGTCGAGGTAGGTACACTTTAGGAATCACTGATCGGTGTTTGAACACACGCCCGCTCGATAATTGCATTACATGTTCCGCGAATGGAAACGAATCGGCAACAGGCATGATTTACGAGGGCAATAAAACGCGGCGACGCGGACGCGAGCGCAATATCGCTTCTTTTGAGGTCTATGCAACCCCCCGCCTCCTCCCTTCACCCCTCACATGATTTATCGGGACTGGTCGCAAAAAGGAATCTCATTTCGCGATCCGATTGAATTCAAGGAGTCCACGTTCGTCGCGGTCGAGGACGGGGTCCTCACTAAGTTTCTTGGCGCTGTGGTCCAGGAACTGAGCACGTCGCTGAACTTCACGATGAAGGTGATGGACCCTCTGGACTCGTATGGCAATTTTAACGAGGAAACACAAACGTGGACAGGCGTGATAGGCGAGCTGGTCTCGAATATGGTCGACATAGGTGTCGCAGATTTCAGCATGACCACTCATCGGGAGGATGTGGTCGACTTTACGCTACCTCTAATCCTGTCCCGTATCAAGGTGTACTTCAAGAAGCCCGATAGTTCCGCAGTACGCTGGACCGCCTATATCAAGGTTTTGTCATTGTTATTTAAAAATCTGGTAATTATTGCGAAAAGGTTCTCATACTTCGATTTTGATGAACTTTAAATATGTTATAGATTTCAACATTTTGAACAATTTTCTCCTTTTCCAATATAGGGGGGTCGCTTTTAGTTTTCGAGATATTCGCAAAAAACTATTGCTAATACTGTATTGAATTTTCCGTATTCTTGCGCGGTCTGTGGGAATGTAAGGCTGTTTCGGAACGGCGTTTGTTTACTTCTTGTTTGTAAACACGCTGTGGATGTGAGACAGAAAACAGGGTCTCACTCTATATAGGGTGATACATTGTATATACAATAGGGTATTTCGTATGCGTGGTCAGGCCGGCCCTCTCCGCCCCCTCCACGACCTAACCCAGACCTCACTCTGTTCGCATGATCTTTGCATTATAGTTGTCATCCAAAATTTGAAATTGTACTGGAAAAATAATGCGAACAGAGTGAGGTCCGGGTTAGGTTCCGGAGGGGGCGGAGAGGGCCGACACGCATACGAAAATCCAGAGCAGTGATGGGCACGGTAGGGGCCCCTGAGTTGCCTGCTTCTCCCACCAACCTAGTCGGCTATGGAGGGACGTATGAGGGGGAAAACGAAGGCACGAGGCACCGCTGCGCAGCGAAGGTGCGCGCTGCACGAAAGAGTGGTTGGTGGGGGATGCTCCGCGCATCCTTCTTGACTATGGCAGTCAAAAATGCCCATCACTGATCCAGAGCGTCAAAATGTAAACAAACGCCGCGCCGGGACAGACTTACTTACGTTGCCACGGAGCGTGCAGGAATACGAAAAATTCAATACAGTATTAGCGATAGTTTTTTGCAAATATCTCGGAAACTAAAAGCGACCCCCTTATATTGGGAAAGGAAAAATATGTTTAAAATGTGTTGCTACATAACATATTTAAATTTCATCAAATTCGGAGTATGAGGACCCTTTCGCAATAATTACCAAAAATCTTTATCCGTGGATAATTAGCTGAAACACCCTGTATATCGGCAACTTTGGAATACGCGATAATAATACCAATATTTCTGTGTTCAGGAGTTTGACACACACGTTTGGATGGGGATAGTACTCATGGTCCTGTCTATGCCGGTAATTCTGACTCTCATGAAGACGAGGGGTCGCCTCGTTATGAAAGACCTCGGAGAATATTATATAAACGTTTGGGGAATTTATTGCCAGCAGGGCTTGTCAGGTACCGATAATATTAAAGTTATATTTTCGTTAGTCTGTAAAATTCATCGGAACACGTGTGCACATAATGTGGAACATGACTGGTCATTTAGCATTAAAACTTGTTAGTTATTGTATTGAGATGGATAAAAAAATTCACTTAGATGATTGTATTCGCTTGGATGATCGTTTCATACCAAGGATATTGTCATTTGCTTTAGTAGTTGGAAATATTTCTGCAGTATTGCAGCACCTCTTTATGAAAACATGATGAGGGTTTATATTACGTACATGCATGTCTCGTATTTGATACCATTACTCTAGGGGGAAAAACTATCATTTTTACAATATTAATTATGTGCATAATAATAAATATAGAAATAACGTAATTACCACATTTGTTTCTCGCTGTATGTTCCATTATTGAAGCTAAGTTAAAACTGGTTGGAAAGGCTAAATCGATCTTTTCCAGAATTTCCATACGAATCCTCGCTGAGGCTCGCCTTCATGTCGATTTTCGTGTCATCGTTAGTTATCATGTCCGCCTACTCTGCTTCGTTGATCAGCAATTTGACCCTCTCAACAGTCAGCCTGCCTTTCTCCAATCTGAAGGAGTTCGCGTACGATGGATCTTATAAGTTAATTGTTTTCAGAGATAGCGCGGACTACGATATAATAGTTGTAAGCTTGATGCTGCGATTACGATGATCCGACACGGCGACCAGTCACTAAAGAAGTTTCATTTCAGTCGGACAACGACAGCGTGTCATTGAGGCTGCAGAGGCTTCTGAAGAAGAAGGAAGACTTACCTCTGACGGTGGCGGATGGCTTTCAACAGGTGAGGTCTTTATGAATATTTCATCGGAAAGTTCGATCTATGAGTTTGTTTGCGCTCCGCCCGCAGGTTTGCACGCAAAAAGTAGGCTTCTACATAACCGAGGCGATCGTGAACTCTGTGGGTTATATACCTTGCGCGGTTGTACACATTGGAGCCAACAGGATTGAAAACTTGGCCATAGCTCTGAACGAACGCAGCCCATACAGACAAGTCCTAAATTACCAGTAAATAACGTAGGGAAGAGGTAGGGTATAGGGAACGGTTTAATTTAGAGTTGCAAAGTTAAGTAACTGAAGAATCAATACACGCGGTCGAGTATACAGTGACTCCCACTAATATTCGGACACTCTTAAAAAAACGATAACTTTTTTAGTATTCGACCATACAACTTGGATTTTTTTTGAAAAGTTAGAACAATCGGTTTTGTTACGTAACGTGAAAAGAATTTTTGAAAAAATTGCAGTTGGTCGGAATTGCAGGGAAAATACTAAAAGTAATATTATACAACTTTTTTATGTGGGCTCATATTGAAAATGTAGAAAACACGTTTCATAGATCTGTATCAATTAAACATATTCGGAAAATTTCATTAAAATCGGTCAACGTTGCAATGAGCTACATACGTTTAAAGATAGTAGAAATTGCAATTTTTCACGATTTTCGGCCTCTAACTGCAATAAATCCAAGAATTCATATATCTTTCAATGCCTGTCGTTTTTCCCCACATCAACCGATTTCGCTGAAACTTTTACAATGCATGTGATTGACACATATCTACAAAAGATATTTTTAAAATTTTCAATATAGACCCACATAAAAAAGTTGTAAAATGCAACTGTTAGTATTTTCTCTACAATTCTGACCAATTGCAATTTTTGAAAAAATTTCTTTTCACATCATGTAGTACATTAATTGCTCTAACTTCTCAAAAAAGTTCAAATCGTATGGTGCAATATCAAAAAAGTTATCGTTTTTTTAAGGGCGTCCGAATATTAATGGGAGTCACTGTACACTGTACATTGCTGTTGCTTTAGAACAAAAATACTTTTGTCATGGGAATGTTCTTCACCATCGAGATAATTTTAATGTCCCGTTCAATACGCGCTCCTTTCATCCTACCTCTCCGTTACACCGTTTTCGTTGATATAGTATTGTCTCGAACAAAACGAGTTACTCGCTATGCTGAACAATTGATTTTTAGGTTGCAACTATTGAAAGACAACGGAGTGCTGAATAAGCTGAGAAACATGTACCTCGTGTCAACTAGTCCTTCTGAAAATAAGTATCCCGTGGTCAATTTGGGCAGCGTCGCGCCAATCCTATCTATCCTGGCGTGTGGTGTAGTTGTAGGATGCCTGATATTAATGTTCGAGAAAATGTATTACAATTACTGTGACAAAAGGGCAGAAAGTTGCTTTCCATGGAAAATAAAGAAGGTTCGAACGAAGGTGCGGCAGAAGCTGAGTAGGAGAGGAGGATACGCGTGTAATACTGTGAGAAATGTAGATCGAGTTAACGGTGATCGATCGTTATAATAATGGTTTACACAGTGTTGAACAAAAGTATAATACACTTCAATATTTGTGTATTTCGTATACTTGGAAGAAACTTTGACAATAACACGCATTGTTGTCGATTAACAAGCCCCGTGCTTGTTAATTCGTTTTGTTGATGTGCGCATGAAACCGCTTTCACTTCGTGCCGCTGTAACATCGTCAGAACGCGAGTAATTAGTTGCAAATTTCCGCGTATCGTTTCGCCCGCTAGCGTTTCGGCGAGTTTCGATAGATCTTTCTAGTCACGAGTTTCCGTTTTTACGCTAGTCTCTGCTCCAATTAGTCGCGAGTTACTTCACTTACCAAATGCCCGTCGAATTTGTGAGAACGGTCTGCGTTTACGATTAATCGCAATGTTAGTAAGTTATTAGTTACGTGAAGCATGGGTGGAGACGGCTTGGCTTTGTTCCCTCTCTGCTGACTGAGTGTAATTATAGCGAACCAGTCGATTCGAGAACAAAGCGATTGTATGTTTAAAATAGATTGAATGTATAAAATGAAATACCGTCGTTCGACTTTCGTTATTCGACGTAATTCTTTTAAAAAATATATCCATTACTTGTGATTGACTAACAGACAGTGTTTTAATTGTACAAGCAGTGGATAGATTTATAAATATAATATTTGATATAACAACGAATACAGATGATGTTCACTCTTTGACATGTAAATAACGACTGGCAAATCTATTAAACAAAAAACATTCTTCTTTTATCCACTGCACACTCATTTCGTAATTCACTTTATACATATTGTCTCTCACTCATTATGTTCCTTTCTCATCCTCACTCATTCACCCCCCTTGTTTTTATTGAATACATACTTACATCTCATTTACAAATACAAACAATTCTCATTTTCTCACCACACATATTCATAATTATTCACCGCCCTTGTTTTTATTGCCTATCTCTAACATTTTCTTTATATTTTTTACTAAACTAATACCACTTAAAGGTTTTATTACCTGCCACTTTAATATTATATTTATAAATCTATCCACTGCTTGTACATTAATTTCTACATTTTTAGAAGTGAAGCTTTTTTACGAATCAATCATCTCTGCTCTGATCTTTGCTCATTTGTTGATGCAGGTTAATAAGTTTCTGTTTCGTTTGTGATCGATTCTGTAACAAGCTGCGCAATCCAATATCGTTAAAATATTTGCTGATCACTTGAAAAGCGAAGACACATTGATTCGTGTGAACACGTGATCTACGACCTTTGGAGAGAAATTCGCCCACGTGACTACCTTCCCACGGGAATCAAGCGGCATCCACCGACTGGTTGGCGAAAAAGCGGAGCCCTCGTTAATTTCTCTGCATCTTCTAATCCTGTCAAATAGATACATCCGTATATTATACTACATTATTCGACTGCTCGAAATGTACGATCTCACTATATTTCACTCACCCATGCATTTCATTTAAATTGCCCGCCCCATTCGTCACTTCAAACGCAGCTGAGTGAAACTTGTTACGTACGTTGCAATAAACTTGCTTACATGTTGCCACTTCTATCTTAAATTATCCCAATGTATCGTTCAGAGGACTCACACATTTTCGTAATTTATTAATTCCGTGTATCGAAACATTTTGATTTTACAACTTCGATTTCAAAGAGGTATTCAAAGAGGTATTCTGCATTCGAATAACATTTTTTTACCAATTTTTGGGAACTTCTTTCGTTAGAACTATACAATTTTGTGTATTACAATTTTTTGTACACGTTCATGGGGATTCAAGTACATATATTATTTCTTTCAAGTAAAAACAATCGAAAGTTTCGATCCAAACAAACGCAGGTAAAAAAGCTTCCAACTTTCGCCTTTCTGCGTCGATATTGTTGTCCACGGATTCCTTTCGTCTGTCGGATCGAAGAAAGACATACATACTGATGCTCTGACTCATCCACGCATGCTAATGCGTTGCTAAAATAACGCCTCCGAGTTTCCTTTTTCGCCGAATATAATCGGTCCCGAGGAACAAACGACATGCGATGCAGAGTTGCCCCGGCCAGAAGTTCTTTCTTTTCTCCAACCCGGGCAAAATAGAATCGTCCTACGGTCCGGGTATTTCCAGGGACGCGTAGGCTCGCGTGTAAACAAAGGTGCATCCTGCAGCGAAGGTAGCCTGCCGGGAGCGCGAGCATAAGTAACCGTGCATAGGCCGGATACGGACGAGCACGCGCTGCGTTTCCGGTTTCTGTATGACCGGAAGTGACCTTTGCCTCATTAGAAAAAAGTTACACGCGCGTGCGCTCGCGTTAGGTTCCCTCTCGCCGACAGGCTCTCCCCTCAGGTATACGCGTGTAGAAATCCTTGAAGCGTGCTCCCGGGCTGAATCCGATTGAGGCTGACAACTGAGGCAAACGCGAGCAACGCGTCTCATATTTATCGTTCCGATGATAATTGTGCGGACTATCGTTCCACGAAAATCGCAACGGACATCGGGGAAAAAGATTGGCACACTTCTTCCCTATAACTTTAACTAGATGCGTGCGAGAACTTCAAAAGAAGAAGAGGGGATAGCGATTTTCTTATTGCGAGACAAACATCGTCGTCTAATAGCGGAATAAAACTGTACTATTGTAGTTCAGATATGGGAAACTGTACTTTATTTCAAGAAGCCGAAAACTTCGAACGACACACAGTTAAGTATTGGGCCGCAAAAGCTGGCCAAAAGTCGATTAAAAAATGTTGTCTAAAATATAAAATTTTTGCTTTGTGAGATAGTTGAATATACAGAAAATGATATTCCAATATACCTTTTATTTTATTCACTCGTGAAGTGTTATGCTTTATTGAAGTTGAAGAGTTTTCGTAATATGTACTGTTTTTCTCAACTAGTCTCTGAATTACTGTTCACTCATTAATGATTTTTCTATATTCTTTTCTAGGTAAGTATGTAGTTTACTTTCTGTTAAATATTATACTCTTTATTACTTGTATTTTTGTGATTAGTGACGTTAAAAATTACCAATAATCCAGTGAAGTACATTACAATTCAAACAATTCATATAGAATTTTATTATGCTTCCGAGTGAGTCCCGATACTTGTTTTGGTATCATTCAACGCGGCTAGGTTTCTAGTTTATAATATAAAAAAAAGCTGCCGATTCGCGCCTATAAGAACTTCCAAACGGTTTTTCTGATGCAACGCTCGATACATTGTAGGCTGCAGGGCGATCGTCATTCCTACGTGAAATTCTGTATTCTGTTAGTTGTCCAGTTATATAGAATTATAAAATTTGCAAATTTTTAATTGGAGAAAATAATGGCATTATATCATTCATAAGTACTTTTAGCCTAATAAAAGCAAATAAAATAATATTATACAAAAAAATGTTTCGAACAAAAGTTAAACAGTGTTCAGACATCTACAAACTTCGATATATAGAATTTTGAAAATTTTTTTTGCAACAAATAATCAAGGTCACTGTGATTTTTTAATTGTTAAAATGTGTTTTTTATTTCACAATGTTGAAGCTGATCTTAAGACGAATTCAATGATATATAATATTATGACCTTGAGACTATAAATAACGATACTATAGTTTTGTCCAGCTTTTCTTGCCAAATACATACTCCACTCTGCGACAGATAAATCACGCGTTACCGTATACCGATTTAAGTGAGATCTTCAAATCACATGCTTTCAATAACATCAATGAATATGTATAGTCAATGAAGGCCGATTCAACGGAAGAAATTATTTTGAACATTTCCACGACGAATAAAGAAAACCTTGGTACACGGGGAGAAATTTATCTCGAGAAATCATTGTGACCATTGACAGAGTTAGATCTGACCAGATATAGCCTTAACTTCTCTTTAGCTAAAATCAATGTGGTAAATAACCCTAGATGTTCATGTGGACATGAGACACAGGATATAGATCATGACTTATGGCAATGTCCTATACATGACACTTAAAGATTGAAATTCATATAGTTAGGATTACGGGTTTTTTTCTTCCCATGTCATGCAACGTTCTACGCCACAGTCCTACAAACACTGTATGTAAAATCTTATGTTCCTTCCTGAAAGATTATGGATTGTGTATACAGGGTGTTTCCTACTTTTCCGGCAAGATTGTAGGAGCATGATCTAAAAATGAAAATACGAAAAAATGTTATATGAAGTTTATTTATAAAAGCTTTATTACAATATTATAGGCAAATATTGAATGTAGCCTGAATAGGTGCGGAACAACAGATTTAAAGCTAAATAATACGGAAGGTCGATTGTGTTTACTTTGCCTGCAACGCAATCGACCTTCCGTATTATTCAGTTTATAATATTGTAATAAAGCTTTTATAAATAAACTTCATATATAGATATGTACTTACTACATTAACTATACATTATCATAAGGTTATCATTGTAATATTATGTACTTATGTAATACAGACTGCAGAATAACCTCTTATTGGAGGTTACAACTGTACAATAGAAAAAAAAATGACGCGTTCGATCCAATCTTCGAATAGTAACCAAGAGGGAATTGAACCTAAACTTTCGTTGGAGCGTCGTATACCCCATAGTGTGCAGTAAAGGATAAACGTGGCTTGATTAGCCGCGAGACGTTAATCTCGAGCGAGCCTGCGATCTTGTCCGAGGACTGGGTAATCTTCGATCCTCGTTTTTTTCCCCGCTCATTTGATCGCCGGCAAAAAGAACCGGATAACCTTGGCGGAGTGCACTTTCTGTCGGGAATGGATCGTCATCGATACGACGACGCTTGCCGGCAGATATGAATTGGGAGCGACCGAGGACTCGAAGCAACAGCATTCGATGTCAACGATCGATGCTCACCGCGCCATAGAACTCCGCCGCGACGAACGATCCGTCGCGTCGCCCATCTTGATCCCTAATGAGAACGGAAGACCTCGAGTTTAACAATTTAAATTGTGCAAACTGCGAACGATCGATCGCTCGGCCGATGCCGAACAATATAACACTTGAAAAGAGTCTGTTTGCCGTTTAACCGCGCTGCACGTGGCAGTCATTGTTGGCAGGTTGTGTCATCTCTGGGCTTGTCCAGAATGCTATTATTATCGCGCTTCGCGCCGGCTAGACTGTCTCTGCGACTTATACTCACCGGTAACAATGATTGTTCGAACGATTGCGAACCCGGAAAACAATAATGCTCCGCGATAATGACTATTGTCGCCGAGGGAACAATGATGCCCGGTGACGGGCACGGTTCGCAACGAGCTCGACCGGGAAATGAAGCTGTACACATCGTTGTCCGAACCGTTTCACGGTGTATGTATGTACTCCCAAATCAGCAAACTTTGGCCAGAACCTCACAACGGACTCTCCGTTCGAGCCATTTTATTGTTCATGCTATGAAAATGCCTATGAAATGGTTATACAGGGCGAGGCAGTAACTATTGCCACCTACAATAACTCCGAAAGTACGATAGTATACATATAGTAGAACAGTTTTCGAAACAAAAGATGCATGGGACAACAGAGGCTGGAATATGGCGTTAATCTTTTTTTCCTAGGTGGAGTCGCTCCAGAGATGTGAAGGTCACCTTTGTCTATTTAAAAATACAATGCTATGTTTTGGTACCAGTTTTCTGATAGCGGTTATTGAGATGCATCCAACGAGGTGCAACATTAAGGTCTTTGAAGGTCAGCAAAGGTCATTTACGACAAAAAAGGCGAAAATCTAAATCTAAGGTTTTCACAGGCATTTGAATGTATGTATACTACTTTTGAGAAATAAAAAGCGTGTCTTCAGTTTCTCGCTTGCGAAATCATGAAGAAAAATCTTAGAATAAAATGATGTGATGGATTATGAATCTAGAGGCTTATAGCTTTAAAATGAGTCCTTTATTGTCGTACGATCAGTTTATATGAAATTATCACTGTTTAAATATAGGAAATTTTTCGAGAATTAGATATTCAAATAGTTCTTGGATCTGTATATCGTCTCAGGTAGAAGAAGTTAAGATTTACACTTCGGGAGCACATCAAGCGTTTTCAACGTGTCAGCGGCGTGTGGTTTTATGCCGAGTATAAATCTGCTGTCTTTGAAGAGAAACGTAAGAGCAAATGCAATGCACCATTACGCGGTCCAGACGACGGCTTCGAGAATGATTTCATTGAGAAATTGTCAGCGGAGAAATGTTGCGTTGATCCGCTTGTCTCGTAAATCCATCGTTGCGTCCACCAAGAAGCTCATTACTATGTTCAGGACCGTGGGTGGGTATTAGCGTTTACATTAGCGAGCTGGCGTTTGTGAAACGCGGTTCACCGATAACGTTCAATGGAAGACGTCACCACGGTTACGGGTAAGTAGATGGAAATTGCGGGTCTTACGATCACCAGCGACGAACATGGATCGACGACCGCGTGAGACTTGTCTGAAATGTATCTTCTGTTTGTAATTATACCCCGTGGTACTCGGCTACTTGAATATGTATTCCACATTTTCCATGCAAACTATCTCACCCGACTGATTTGCTTAATAGCGTCGAGAAAAATGTTCGAACATGTAATCATAATTTCTAGCGCAATCAAATGGTAATTAATTAATTAAAAACGGTCTTATAGTATCGATACATACATCCAACTCGACGACATTAACCTCTTCCTCCGAAATGACGAGTGTGCGTTAATAATCGATTGTTTGAACAACGAAACAGTATGATTCCACCTTCGCCTATTGTAGCTAACTATGTTAATAATTAATTAAGTGTAATTAATTTGTATGCCCAGGCATCGTTGTCTGCAAATAAATTACAGTATAAGGTGCTAAACTACTTGGAAATTAGCAACTCTGCGAGGCAATGTTCCGAAGAAATGTTGCATGACAAACGAACAATCATTACTAAAAATTACTTAATCACTTTTTAAAAATGGGTATTTCGCGAAAGTAGAGAAAGTAAAGTCATGTATAATATGCGCTCAAATAATGCATTCAACACTCTTATTCCTGATTTTTACCACGTTTTTTGTCGAATATTTTGTTCCCAGGGGCAGTAGTCGTCGCTAATGACCCGGTTGTCGATGTTTAAAAGTTCAATCTTTAAGTTTTGTCATCGCGACGTTAAAGAACGAGCGAAGAAGAAAAACCCTGCTATTGTTAACTAGACACAGTACTTTAATGTTATACCCAACGAGCGACATTCTAATGCGTAAAAGTGAAAATTTGGTGGTGTCTAAATATTAACACATGAAATATTTTAACATAAAAATATAGTTTCTTTTATTCAAAACTATATAATGTACATTTTATTCGTTTTCACCGCATTGTTTACATCCGAGGTTTCGGACCGCTTCGGATACCAATCTGGTAAATAAACACCGCGAGGCCCATAGGCGAGCAAGAACTATAAACACTTGGAGGTGCCGTAAAGCAGTCCCTGGAAGGCACTTTTTGGCTAAAATCATGCGACAATTGCATTACCTTTCGTTCGTAACGATTTTATACTTTCGGAATTGAATCTTCGAGAGAATGTTATTAGAAAAAAAGATATAAATCGTTCAAACGGTCAAATGACCAGTCGTGTTAGGTAAGACAGACTACAAATTTTTCTCAGAAACCAAACAATAAAAAAGGAAGTGAATATTGAAAAATGTATTATACGTATATTTTAGGAAAAGTCGTGAAGTTTAAAGGCGATGCAATTACGTTGTATATAGGAAATTCCAATTGAAATTTTAAAAACGGTCATTTGACCGGCCGTGGTAGGAATAGTGTTAAAGTGACTCGTGGATTTCGCGGGTCCTAGACAGCAGCGGCAAGGACATTTGACAGTTATCGAGCATTTGTTGCCTCTTGATTCCTCTTCAATGCCAGGCGAGCCTGCCCACGTATACCGGGTGTAGCGTGGGTGTACGCTCGTGCTCGATGCGTGTACGTAGTGGGGATCCTCCGGTACTCGACTGGCTCGTATGGAAAGGAAAGGAAAAGAGTGGTGTACCTACAGCTGGCTCGTAAACGCGATTATGTTTCGTCGCTGGCAAACCCATTCAGTGCTCCTTACGGCACGAAGGAACTTGGTGCGGTTGCTGCTGGCGTCCCGAGGACGGTCGACGCGTATCCTCCGGTGATTTACCAGTCGGAACGACGAGGGATATCCTCTCTCGCGTGTTACGCTGAAACTGTGACTCCCTCAGACCACGATCACGTGCGCGTCGTTTCAGGTGTTTGCATAGCTACCATTGAAAACAGAGAAACAGATAGAGGGGGAGATGGACAGAGAGCGATGCGTTCCGGGGACTCGATTTCAGTGAACATCGGAAAGAGGGGTTCCGTGCTAGTTACCGGCGACGTGATAATGTGAAAATCGGTTCTGATAAGAGCAATCGTAGCCGAATCAACCGCGTGGCATCGGACGTTCGTGGTTTTGTCAGGGGCTGAACCGAGGGTGGCTACACGGCGCAGCTGTTCCCGTGGGATCGGACCATTTGGGTGAGTTTACCAAATCGATACGTTTACCTTACGTCGTCGCCGGCACATCCGGATGGTGAATGAAGAAACCGTACGAGTTTCGTAATTTTTTCGAAGGGCATCTGCTTGCAACGTGTAGGCGTTACAACCAGCGGTTCCAGTGTCCATCGGAAATCGTTCGTTCCTTTGTTGCACAAAGATAGCGGGGCATTTATTACGGGGAAGCCTTGGTGCGTTATCAACAAACGCGCGTAAAAATAGAATGTTTCTTGGCCTGCCGCGGCGGTTCCCATCCTCTTCCATGGGATCGGTCTAGTTTAGTCGCGGTTAGCTGTCACTAAGTCGAAGGAAGCGGATCCGCTAAGTTCTCAACATAAATATGTATACCGAGCGATCTTCGCGTCACGATAAACCGTGCACAGCACGAAGGGGTTATTGTTGACGAGCACGCGATTATCCTTGCCATTGGAGGCATCCTTGATGCGCGACACACGGTCCGATACCGTGTCAATTAATCCCGTTCACGAAACAGTTAAAAGCGAAAGAAAACAACAAAAAAAACAACTGCGAATCCCATGAAGGAAAAACGTTACGTAACGCGAACGAGCCCGCCTTTCGGGAATCGCAGTAACGATTCGTTCGACGTCGACTCGGCAAACCGTGATGATGCTCGGGATCCCGTGAACGAACCGCGAAAACAGCGACGACAAAGGGGAAAACGAAAAGGAAACGGGAAAGGGAACGGGTGCGTGAATGGTTCTCGGTGAAACAAGCCTTGCGCCGCATTCTTTTCATGGAAAATGCATGAACCTCATTCGTTTTTTGTTGTTGTCGTTGCAGAGCTAACAAGAGAGTAGCTGCGGGCATAGAGCAATTTCCGTTGCTAGGATTCCACGGCGAAACGGGACGAGTGAAAGAGATTCCACGCAACCAGTCCGCGGATATCGAAGATACAATCGAGTCACGGGCTACCGTAACACCGTTGCTGCCAGAATCGCGTGCGCGCGGGACATCCTTCGATCATAACCGCCTGGACACTCCGGATACGGTACGTATGTTATGTATTACGATTTCCTCTAGTTCGCTTGGAAACGACTCACGTGGCAGAGAAAATGTCAACGAAACACACCGTGCGGTCTGGTAATCGACGAACGCTTTTCCGGACGCACGGATCGAATCGGAGAGCATATAGGAATACATATTAGTATGGGATTTTTCAGCCGTGGTTCCTGTACCGTGACTAATGGCGAAACGTGCCGGCAGAAGCGGTCGTAATAAGTTAACGTGAACGGAATTGCGGATCGAGCTAGTGCAGTGCACGCGTATCGAAGCGAGGTGCAAAGTAGGGGGACGTTGTTGCACGACACGTTTCGTGAAATTTTCGTCGAACCCGGAAGAAAAAGGCTTTCGGCACGGAAGCGAATCGACGTTGTAGATTTCTCTTAACGAGGCCAGAACCGCAGAACCGTAGGAACGCCGCGATGTCCGTCGTTATCTGTCGTAGCCGCGATGGATGATGGTACTGGGTATCGAAATACTCGAGGTGCAATGTCTCGCTTTGCCAAACCGCAGAAACGTATACGGTCCGGCGCGGATATTTTAAGTGCACGCGAGATATCATTTACGATTCAGGGAAATGTGCATGTCGTTTGTACTGAGCTTCTCTTTCTAAGTCCGTCCGACCGCAAGAACGTGCAACCTGCACGCTGTATCCGCTGTGTTAACGTCGAGGTAGCTTGGCAACGAGAGGCAATAATATCATCGGTATCGGGTAGGATGATTGCTGGTTTGCGGCGAGGTAGACAAAACGATACGATACGATGCGATGCGATGGCGCGTTATATAACGGATCGTGGAGTTATCCGGAGATATCCACGGCATAACAATTGCTACGGTGATCGATACTCGATACACAAAGCGGCTCGACTCGATCGATTCTAATGGAATGAGCGAGCGCAACAACCGTTCCGTGTGATCGGTCTCGGCGTCCATTTACGGGCTGTCCGTTCGTTCGTTCGTCAACTGTCACCCCCGATGTATCCCATCCCGCGTAATTAGAATGCGCGAGTTAAGACCGATTAAATACACCGGCAGATATGCATTGGAACCGGACTGTCGCGTATTAACTGCGGGGACACCTACATGCCAATGCTAAACGTGTCGCAAGATGGCCGGGTCACTGCCTACATGGTGACACCCACTGACTCCTGAGACGCAGCCTTCGCCACGAATAATATACTGGTTAGCTGTTCCTTCTCTTTTTTTCTCCTCGCTCTCACTTTCTCTCTCTCTCTCTCTCTCTCTCTCTCTCTCTCTCTCTCTCTCTCACTCTCTCCCTCTCTCGATTGTAATTTACGTCGATTAACAGTTACGCGAGTCAATCCTCGGAGGAAACCCCGCGCCGATACAAGCCGATTTCCATTCGAGTTAACTGGTTGATCGATTCGATCGAGATCTCGACGATCGGAGAAATATGCGGGGCAAAGCTCCTTTTATCCGGGTTTATCGGCGACTCGATCAGAGAACTCCAAATGCAACCGTCGCGTCGCGTCGTTTACGAGCGGAAACATAAATGTATTCAATTTGTAACGCTAGGCTTACTAAATGAGACCAAAAAGAGGAAAAGAGTTGTTTTCTACATCACCTTAACTGACCGGCTACGTTTGAAAGTAGTCTTCGTTATAATGTATGAATTGTAATTCTCGCCGTAAAAACCGAGAAGGTAAAAGTACTGTATAAATAAATACGTGAAACGCGTCATAATGGCGTCAGTGATCGTTATAATGCTAATAATCGCTACAGTGCTAACGATCGTAAATATAGTGCTAATGATCTTTGTAGTACAAAACAACTATTGGTCCGTAGACATACTCGTGGCTCCCTGTCACTCTTATATTCAATTAGTTCTTTATTCGTAATTCCCCAAAAATGTAGGAATCAAGACGTCAATAGAATAATACGGCCGTAAACACGAAATAGTTTAACATTTAATTTGAAAACACAACGAATACAATTATCCCGTCTGAATCTCTGTCCGAGATCACACACGTCTTTTCCTTCTCGCGCGTCGTACAGGAATAAATTAACATCGAATATTATAAAATCTGAAGAACGAAATCAACAACATTAATAACAGATAACGAATAGTCGCGTCGATACCGTTACTAACGACGTGACATTCGGCGGAATTCCCGCCGTTCGAAAATGGCATCTCCCTACATTAATGTAAATTATTAATAATAGACTCTAAACTTACCCGCGTGCTCGAGGATTGCTTTATTTTCATTAATTTTTATTCTTTACCCTTTTTGATTTCTCAAGTAAATGTTCAATGCAAAAGACTAGAACGCTGATCCCAAGCGTTCAGTATCGTCAAAATTATTTGTCAGTAGAAACTATTGCAACAAGTCGTATCAAGGTTTGAGGTATACAATAGACGAGCCAAGCATCTAAGAGTCTAACTTTTTCAAACGGATGCGAGGTTTTAGTTACGATCGACGCACGGAAACGAATCTGTTTCGTCCGCGCCACCAGCTACCCATCCCCTCTTTAGATACGGGAAGCGGAAGACGATGATCTACATCTCCACGCCTCGCGTTTTAAATACGCCTTTAAGTAGGATACGCGTACACGCAGACACCAGTCGGCTTCCATTAATAGACTGAATCTCTGTTTTTCAGACTGGAGACATACCACCGAGGATGACTTCTCGATGATTCCTGGGCTGCAGTAGCGAACAGAAACTCCGAAGATGGTTTACAGAGGCACTTTGCAAACTGACGATCCTCGGGATGCGCCGAAATTGGTTAGGATTTCGCCACTGCGCGCCAGCAGGCCAAACAATTCGATGTCCAACACGCGTGCCGTTGGCCCTATGAACAGCCCGGTGTATCACGGGCCGTTTGTGTCGGCAATCGACGTTCAACGAGCCAAATTGATCGAAGAAAGACGTTTGGGCCGTGAAAGGGACATCGAGACCGTGGAGAAGGTAATTATGAGGACGACCGGGCTGAAGGTCGGCGCGCCGAGGCTGCGAAACATCAGTCAGATACGAGACACCGTGTTCGTCGATCCCGCTCTGATACCGATGGAGAAGATCGGCCGTAAGGAGCGAGACCGGCCGAGAACCATAGCCGTCGACAGTTCCCCTAGAAACGCCAGGACGCCCAGCTCGATGCTAGCCGACCTGAAAGATCTAGAGAGACTCAGAAACACTCCGCCGGCGCAGAGGTGTCCGAGGATCTCTACGAAGCCCGAGTCGAAGTACTCGTCCACGAACAAGAAGAGCGAACTGACGAACTCGGCGAAGATCCGATCGGACATACTGAAAATACAGCAAATGTTCCAGTCGTCGGACGGTCCTCCGCGTACGATGGTAAGGTCCAGTGAGAAAAGAGTGGAGAAGAAAAACGAGTCCGAGAAACAGGAGAAGCGAGCGGGGACGGAAATTAATAAAACGAGATTACTGGCTCAGAAGCTGTTGGAGGCGTCGCGAACTAATCGAGAGTCGTTGAAGGATCGCTACAACAACCCCAAGAACGCCTCCTCGAATAAAGTGCCGAAGGAAGTGAACGGCAGGGTGCCAAGTAAAACGACAACCCAGAAGAACAGCGTCGTCGGCGCGGACTCCAAACATCCGAAGGAAAAAATCACGACGGAAGAAACGCAGCCGCGTCCTCCTGTACGCAGAAGGAAAGAGTCGAGGAACAGACTGAACCGCGACGTGAACGGGATCAGAGACGACATCGGTAGAAACGACAGCGAGGAAAGCTCTCGGAGCGTCGGGAAAGACGTAGTAGACTCGTCGAACGTCAGGGTGGATCGCCCGAACGTCGTCCATGCTAGCGAAGATGCGAAAAAAAAGACCAGGGAGCTCGACAGGCCGGATATCTTGGACGGCTTGCTGAAGGAGTCCGACAAACAACTGGCCGACCTGAAATCCGATTTGAACGAGCGGGGGAGATCGCGGAGCCACTGGAGAGGATTCGTGCAATCCATGAGGCTGCACGACGTGGAGCTTCATTCGGATAGCGAGGATCAG
Organism: Lasioglossum lativentre; assembly: GCA_916610255.1. Taxonomy (NCBI): domain Eukaryota; kingdom Metazoa; phylum Arthropoda; class Insecta; order Hymenoptera; family Halictidae; genus Lasioglossum; species Lasioglossum lativentre. The sequence goes on along the minus strand of OU744364.1, from coordinate 18,454,728 downwards.
AAGAAAGGTGAGCCAGCCAAACTTTCGTTGCGCGGATGGTAGATAGCGTCGAGTGGGGGGAAATGGATTAGGGGAGGCTGCTGCCGGTTCCACAGCTCAATTACCTGGCGAACAATTAAATCCTGCAAATCGAAACTAAAATCTCCGAGTTCGACTTGGAGATCAAGGGATCCGAGGTGTTTAATTACCGTTCGACTCACGACCACGTAGGCATTCCATTCGGCCCACGGAAATGATGTCTCAATGCTCCGGGGAGAGCGAGCGTTCACGCGCGTGTAAAAGGCTGATTAACGCACATGGGCGCACCGTGGTCTGGCGTTAAGTGAGATTTATTGGAATTTCTGCTGGCCATTTCGATGACCCCCGGCGGCGCGGCGCGGCGCGTAGCTCTCGGTCGGTTTAAAGGGTGCGTTTCATAAGCCGGTAGATTGGATTAGCCACGTTTGCCGAGGTGTTTAAAATTACAACCGACGCGACGTGGCCATTAATCCCTTGCCCTAAAGCACCCCTATTTGTGGGACTTTCCAATGCTCCCTCTCTCGAGCGTGTTGCTGGCGCAGGTCAGGGTACCGCTTCCCTAACATATGTCCCGACATATGGATTTGCCTGGAGGAACAGGCACACGCTCTGCTCTGCTCTGCCCTCTTCACATCGTAACAGCGGGATCAAGCGTAAACTGCAACTGTTCACTGTTCAAGCCTTTCTACAATCGTCTCGTCGCGTCGCTTCGGTGTTTTTTATGACCCGTCGAGAAATGGCCCGCAACGCTGTCAACGGAAATCCAGAGTTCGAATTGCCAGCTTGAAATCTCGGCTGCGAATGATTCTGGCATGACGCACGGTCGTTTCCTCCGCATAGCCGGAGCCGATTTTCTCGATTCTCACGCCACCGGTCTCGAACCATCTAATTTCACTCCTCGTCGATCGCGATCATTCACCTTGATTCCGCGATGAAAGTCCCGGGATGGCGAACGTCTCGGTCTACGTAATCCGCGATCGTTCGTTCTTCTCTGTCTTTCGGCCCTCGGTTTAATACTTATCTACGGTTTATCTTCGTACACGTGGATTTACTCTATCTCGCCCCTTATGTGCGTGCCGTGTATCAGATAGGTGCATGAAAACGTTTACCAGCGCCGCGGCATTCCTCCTCGAAAAAGTTTTATCGCGTTACAGTTTCAGGCACACTTGTAACGCTGAAAGGGAAAGGGAAAGATAGCGGGCTCGGATCCGCCTTCGGAGAAGAGGCGCTGAAGGGTCTACGTATTCTCTCAGACGTTATCAACTATGATAATATCGTACTTATGTACGCAAAGTTATGGGATTTTCTGTAGACATTAGGCTGTACTACTTTTCTAAAAATAATTTATTATCCGTTTCTCAGTTTCGCAAAATAATGTGTCTCTCGCGTATCAAATTGCTACAATGGTAGAACATTTATTTGTGACCTTGCCGATGTAAACACGGACCGCGCGGCTGAAAACTTACCACATACCGTCAATTAAACCAGGCCCGGGCAACTAGTGCTCCGAGAGCGATGAGGTAGAATCGGCTACCCCCGCTATCGCGCTGGCCAGCCGGCTGGGGGTAGCCAATTCTACGTCATCGACTCTCGGAGCACTGATTGCCCAGGCCAGAATGAAACCAAAAAAAATGCAGTTTAAATTATATCGTGCTTAGTGTCATTCTAGTATGACAAATACCATAAACAAGTTGGCGAAGAATAAATTACAAGTGAGATAATGTATTTGTCATTTGAATGCGTTTTGAAATGCTGTTTGTCCATTATGTACCGCTCCGAAGCGTTGTTGCGCATCGCGGCGCGCGGTTGTTTTTACCTGCATTCGATTTGCGCGACTCAGATTTAGAAAAATGGTTACGCAAAAAGCTGTGTTAATCGTTCAACGGGTCTTGCGTACATTTCATCTTGCGTCACGGTTACGGGGAGCGCGAGGAGCGTTAAATATTTATGAAATGTCGACGCTCTTGGAACCGTATGAAAAGAAAAGAAATTGCCTACTTTCCACGGTTTTCCCTGCGCGGGTTTTCTCCGTTTCGAATCGCCCGCAGGTCCCGTCCTTCGCTCGTATGGAATGCACATGTGCCGCAGAGTTATTCTGATTATATCTTGCATTCTTCCGTTCAACTATTTCATTTTCCAGTTGCTACGTAATTACATTATATAGAATATTAAAGCTTCGAGTGCCACATCTACCAAACGGAATTATTCGTCGAAATTAGTAAAAGAATTTTTGTATTAATATATATTGACTATAGCTAATTTAGTTAGGATTTGAAAAATACTAGAAGGGTGAAAAAGCACCTATTCTCAGAATCATTCTTTAATCTTTTGATTTGTATTTCATTCAACCAATCGCTATGATTTTTTATAATTCTTGAGGCTGCTGGGTACTCAAAGTGGTAATTTTGTTCTACCATGAATTTCTAAATAGCGAACCTTCAGCTGTATCATGCTGTGCGGGTATATTTATCCGTGGCCCTTTAATATCTATTTCTACTCATCACCGACTGCTTGCTTTTATCATTTGCCCTTGGAATGCACGACGGAAAGCTAACACACACCTACATTTTTATCCAACAACGTAACCGCCTATTGACAATCGAAACACACTGCGCGAAAACCACAGAGGTTACCATCAGCGTGGCCGTGCAAAGATTACAAATTGTCCTCCGGCAACCGGAAGGCCTTAGATAACTTCGAAACACAATAGCCCACGGTCTCGATAAGGATTCCACGGACGATCGATCGTGCGACCAATCGTGCGATCAATCGTGCGATCGGTGCATCGATGCACCGTGACTCTGCGCCCAAAAATATCCTCGATTTTCCTTACCACAGGAGAGCCACGCATGGTGCTACGTATACGTATCTATGTATAGGCGGTGACGGCCCTTGCCCTTGAGTCTACGCCCTAATATTGATCTGGCGTCCTTTCTGCCCCTCCATGGTGACCCATGGTGTGCGTACAATGAAACGCAGGATCCTCTTCGCCCCTCCAACAGCTCGCAGACCCATCGTGTCCCCGTTGAGACAGGCGTATGGGCCGATGTTGCTCTCCAGTGCAAACCTAGCTGTCAAACCGCCAACAGTAATCAACGCGATCGCGCCCGTGAAATTCGCGCGTCGATTTAATTCACTCCCACCCCCCCGTTGCTTTTCTTAAACATCCTCCGCCACGATCCTTTTTCCTCGCAGAGGTCCCTGTGCTCTTGCATACTGTGCTATAGCTGCTCGTTTAAACCGAAGCTCGTTTCCTCGCTTCCATCCCCAGCTTTTCCATCCCCCTGCTTCCCAATCCTCCTCTTCAGAGTCACGCGGTCCACGAACCAGCCCGGTTACGCGTTATCGAACTCGGTCGATACGCACGCGGCGTTCCTCCACGTTGTCTTCCTCTTCGTCCCGGCGTTGTCGTTCGACGACCGGCGTCCCTCCAATAAAGTGTCTCAGTGCAGGCGTGACCACGCGGTCGGATGCACACGCGAGCCCGTTCATCAACCCAGAGATGGTTCTTTGCGACGTCTGCGACAACAAAGGTGAGAGATTCGCATATAATTCCTCGGACAATAGCTCCGGCATTCTAACCGGTCGATCAACCTTTCCGCGAACAGGCGAAATTTGACAAGCCTACATAAAAAAAGTCGTACGTGTCCCGAACGGCGTGCCTTGCCCAAGTAATCGCGAATCGGATTTTTTCCACGAACGAATCGCCGTCGCGTTGATTTAAATTGAGTCATCGGGCCGAGCCGATTACACGGCCAGGGTTCTTTTTAAGCCTTTTAAGACCGCGCTCTCTGATGCTTAATCAGCTTCGTAGCCGGGCTAGAGGAAATGGGGGGGGGGGGGGTTTGTCGGCATTCGGAGCATCGTTGTTAAGCCGCGAGCGTACCAAGCGCAGCGTCGTCGATACCGATCGATAAGGGGTTCCCGTGTTTTCGACCGCATGGTCTTGTCACGAAAGAGTATTTATTACGCGAACCGGCCTCTCCGAAAGAGGCGCAGTGCATACGCGGTCGCAAAGGTGAGAGAAACCGCGGCGATCGCGTGGTAAATGCCTGACATTTTCACCCTCACGCGTGTAAACGTGTCTAACCGCCTCGCGAAACACGACGCTCGAAACCTTAGCCGGAGAAAACATCAAGAACCACGATCCTTGCTGTGGCTAAAGCTGCATTTATTTTAAAACATGTTTTATAATATAACACCAATGGGAGGATTCTACGCCATCGTCTGGCCAACACAATTACAATTAGGTTTTTAACATGTTGGCTGTCGTGTCAACCCATATATGGGTGATGGCATTATTTGTCCATATTTTAAAATGAAATTCTATGCCAATATATTCATTGCACCAAACTTGATTAAGAACTGGAAAATACATTAACACTAAACCTACCACGATCAAATGACCGGTTTTCTATTTCATGGTTATTGCAATTATAAAAACGCTTTCATAGGAAATTACTGAATTGGCTTTTTCATTTAAGCACATACAATAAAAACCGTACAAAGTTCAAGTAAATTCAATATTCTTATTTCTCTAAGGTGTTTCACTTTTATATATTTTGTGCTTGGTAGGTTTTAGCGTTAAATAAACGGGACAAAGGAATTTAGCGAAGATTTGTTTCGTCTTCAAGGTATCAACGATTGGGAAATCAAGCGTAAATAATTTAATTAATAAGATACCGTCGAGTGCGTATAAATCTTGGAGGCGAGAGTAATATGTCGGAATATTTCACTTTTTAACAAGTTTCTCCGGTCCGAAAGAGTTTGTTATTACGGGCAGTCGTGAGCGAACGTCGAAGATTTCATCGAAAGCATCGCGGGGCATGACGGGCTGCAACTCCGTGCTATTGTACACCATGGGCGTGCCATAAATTCCGTTCCGAGAAGAGTCCGATTAAAACGGCAGACTAAGCGGCTCTGGAGATTATGAGGACCGGACTCCGTGTAAACAAGCCTTGTTATGCACTTAATTACGAGCACTCGAAGAGTGCGCGCGGCTGCGTACTGTCGTGTCACGTCGGACCGGGCCGGGCCGGGCCAGACCAGGCCTGGACGACGTTATTTTTCGGGGAAAACTTTCTCACGCCTTCGAGGCCGTTTGCCTGATTTATAGCCGCTCCCGGAAACCTGGAAAATTCGTTTCGGAACGTGTTTGAAACAGCAGTGGTACAGGAATGGTTTAGGTTTCCGTGAACGAGATCCGTTCTCGAATTTTTGCCGCGCTGCGCTGCGCTGTCGCGTCGTGTAAGACGATCTCCGCGACAGTTGGCCTTTCGTGAACGAGACTTCAGCGAAATCGTGGACTTTTGTTCGAGGCTTCGCGAGATAATGACCCTCCCTCGGTTAGCGCTATTTATACATGCCCGATACACGATAATGTCAATTTAATCGATTGAACGCCCGCATTGTTAACACTTTCTGCTGTCCGATTCGCTCGCTTGAAACGGAAACGGCGATTCAAGCGGCAGTGGTTTTCATAGACAATTAATACGATGAATAATGATCACCGTTTTACTTTATTTAGAAAGTTTGGACCGCGTGCGCGCTTTGTGTTTAGACAGAGAGAAAGAGTTGGGAAAAATGTATATTGCGTGCAAAATTAGATGGTAGTTAAAAGACAGTCGGCGCGTTAAATGAAACGCAGCAGCGGGAAGCTTGTCTGTCGCTGTGCACGCCGTGCGCCATCGGGCGCCTGCTTATCGCGCTCCATTCCGTTGAAAAGAATTGTTATCAGGGAAAAAATTTATCAGCCGTATTATTCTATGATGACCGCATCGCGGCGCGCCCCAATGGCGCGAAAAATCGTAACTGTGCCTCGGTTTCAAATCGCGCTAGCCTCTATTCGCTTCATTCGTTCTAAAAATCATAACAGTGTTCAGTATACGAAAACGAAATTACGTATCAAACGACCGTTGTAATGCGCTAACTTTCACTGAATCTTCTGAAAAGCGGCTGGCCAATTAGCCGGATTAGGTGGATTAATCGGGTTAATGAAAATCAACAGCACCCGTTGTGTTGTGATAGCAGTAATAATAGCGACGCTTCTATTACATTATTCTAGAAAACTGAAATGAGAATAATGCATATATGTATAGCAGAGATAAGATTTTATGTTACCTGCAGCGAAGTTGTTGAGCTTCTCTGATTGCTCTCCAGCGGTGAGGAGCAATTTGAAATTAGGCATTAACCCTGTATTGAGCGACATGTGTCACCTAACTTCTTATTTGTTATCATATCTGCGAAACTAATAATAGCAGAGTGAAACGTTTCAGGTAGCTGGTACGGCTTCATTTTTATTTTAATTTTAATTTTATAGTTCGTACAAATTCTATATGTTTCTTATGTAGATCCGCCGAACGCAAGAATAAATCAAGTTTTGTTTTCTTTGGGGTATAGCATGATACGATTGAACAAAGAGATGTAATGTTATAGTTAAAAATGTATTCGTACTTCTTTATCGTGTAGATGGAGGCGTGTCAATGTCTCTAAATTGAACAACAAACTACCCGCAACATTTACAAGCGAACTAGTGACATCTATCTCCTTCCGACACTTCTTTTGATCTCGTCATAAACCTTCGTTATCATTACCAACACGGTTCCATCGATGAGGTTCCAAGGAGGCGATGAACTCTTTGTCCGCTCGACGGATTCATATCCCGCATGTCGGCAGGCATCAGCGTGATGTCACGCATCGAATTACACCATAAGCTGACGAATTGCCACGGTAATCGTGTAATTCAATTCCCGACGACCGACAACCCCCGAAATTAGTCCGGTATCTGCCGTATTCTTGTGGCAACGGAACCGTAATGGTGAAATTCTCAGAACGCGGGCATTCAAATTCCCATGGAGGACGGGGGAGTCACTTTCGTGACAGTCCGCTAGATTCGGACTGAGAAGTCTGAGGACAATTCGGCTGAAAAAGGCAATGATACAAAAAGCTCAATAATATAGATGACAAATAAATGAGGAAGGTGAATGACCAAAAACTTCAATTTTTACCGTAATATAATCGAAAAACTCGTAATGTTTTAACAGGATATAACTGATGCTTACTTTAATCAATAAGTTTTATTTAGAGAAAATTATATTTGTTTAAAGATACCGTCATGAATCGGACATTTCATATGCCACTAATAGTTATTGACAGAGTTGGGCAAAATTTTCATCTAAATAAAAATTTCGAATAACGAATAAAAAATAAAAAAATTTGTATTCATTATTCGATGGTTCGCGTTTATTAGAGTTGGCAGTAGTTGTGGAAAGATTTATTCGAAGCCTCCGAATAAAAGATACAGATAAAAGATGAAAAAATTATTCGAAGTTCGAATAAAGCCACTTCGTATAAAAAAAATCATCTTTATTCGTCGGATAAATTCTCGTCGAATATAATTATTTATTCGATGCTCGTCGAATAAAGATACTTTTCATAATCGAATCATCGAATAATGATTAAAAATTTTTTTATTTTTTATTGGTTATCCGAAATTTTTATTTAGATGAAAATTTTGCCCAACTCTGGTTATTGATAACCAAAATTTGTTAATTAAATGTATTAACTTTTAAATTTTGTCTCATAACCATTATGATGTCTGTTATTAATTGTACTAACAGTTTTGCTTCTGTAGATAGAAATGCGTAGAAATATCGTAACATTTTGTGAGGAAGACTGTGACGCGTAACTCGTTTAGATCCCAGGGAAATTTCCCGCGTTCCTACCGACACCGTTATCCATTTTCTCGCTGGTAGTGTAATCGCTAATTAGTAAGCGGCGACGCGTTTCCATCAGAATCGTCCGATCGATCGTTGACCGGATACGGGTCGCGAACAGCCGGTCGAGAGTTCCGTCTGATTGAAATTCGGTGTATAAAGATAGTACTTCCTGTCGAATGATCCTGTTCTTTAGTTAGCGAACGTTGACACCAGCGGGCATGCTCGTTGACCACCGTGTTTCGTGGGCGCAGTCACGCGAGAGTTATGTTCGAAGAGTGTCGAAATTTTAACACTTTGAGTGCCACGTCGTATATGACCGAAACAACATTTTTACCAAACATGAAAGTCAATTTTTACTACAATCTTTTAAAAAATTGAACTTGTACAATTAAATCGACTACAATCTATTAAGTAAACCGAATTCAATTAGGATCTACGAGACGTGAGAATGTTACAAAAATCATTGTTATAATAAACAGTCTCTTTTATTTTTTTTTTATTGTTAAATGAATTGTTATTAACTTGTGTGACTTGTGGGCATTGGTGTGGTACTCAACGCGTTCATGGAAGTGGTGTATACGATTAAATAGATATAAAAATTTACTGCAAACTGGTACTTTGGAAAAAGTAAATGTAATTGTAGAATACAACTTTTTATAGAACTGTAGGTAGTTGTAGAGTATAACTTTTTTTGTGGCAAATTAATTGTTCTAACTTTTCGAAAAAATCCAAGTCGTGTGGTCCAATATTAGAAAAGTTATCATGCTTTTAAAAGTGTCCGAATATTACTGTAATTCACCGAGACATTCGGTTACTGGTTTGCATCGCTGGAATCATTCCCTTCCGCGCCGTTTCCTGTTCCTCTATCGTCCATTTCGCGCGCGACGGTGTCTTAATGATAAGGGGGTGGTTCATAAATATTTACGTAACATATCATCGCGTCGATTCTAACGGTGCAGCCGAGAAAGCACGTCTATAAAGGCAGCGATAATTCGTCCGGAAACGGGGAACAAGGCATTCGCGTCACGCACCGTGCACCCGTACATAATTTGTGCATTCTTTAAATCGTCGTCCGGCCTATTGGAGCCTTAGCCGGAGAGCTAGGATGCAAAGGTCAACGTGTCGCAGGCGCAATAATGGTTTATCGTTATCGGTCGGTGCGGTGCGACAAAAACCGGCCGCAGCCGCAGATTTTTCTTTCACCCTCGAACGAGAACATTGCCGAGTCATTTGCGAGCGTTTCAATGCAAATTTCGAATCGCCGCCGAACGTTACGCAAGGTTGGATAATTTTCGCTTCGTCGCGTAGACGCCGCGCCGCGGAATCTCTATTCGCGTTCCACACGGGTTGGTTCTGGGTAACCTATGAAAACCACGAGTTCAGAAGCTCCACGCTCCGGTTTCACGAATCTCAACTTCACAGGATGATTCGTCTAAAAATGTGCCACCTAAATTAAAAGTGAACTATGTATTTGGTATTTGCAAAAATTATTGAAACGAACGTTGTACGGTTTGAAGAGTAGACAATGTAATAATTAGCTGTTCACCTTGAGTTTTGTTTATTGTAAATTGTAAAGAAATTAGATGAGTCCTAAATAACTCTATTAACACTTAAACGTACCAAGCATTAAAAGTATCTAGTAAATATTGCCATATAATAATGGTAACACTAAATTTATTGAGATTGTCTGTAATTTTCAATATAATAGATTAATAGATACTTGGACAAATTCTATTATTTTCCATAAATGGATTTTTATAATTCCAATAATTGGAAAATATAAACATTTGACCGTGGTAGATTGTGTTAATTGTAATGGAGAACATTTCTAGCATCGCTTGTATTACAAATTACAATTTATACATAGAGAACATCTCGGATACTATTTTAGTTTTTCACCCCGTACACCCTCACAGCTTTTTATTCGGAGTTCGATTCTCTCTTTAACCACAAGATCGAAATTCACCTTTTACAGTAAAGAAACTCAAGGTGACTTTTATATATCTCGATTAAAAAAAAGCAAGTCGGAGCGAGTCATGGCGATTCCCGTTGACCAGGAGCTTCGGGCGGAAATGTAATTTTCCATAAAAGTCCGTCGTGGCCGACGCGGTGCGTTGCGAGTTGCGACACGCACACCCAAGCCCCACGTATATAATGGTTATTTTATTATCTGTGCGTTTAATGCTTACGGTTGTCGTTACTTTCTCATTAGCCACGATCTGCCGACGCCGTGTCGGCACGGGAACAATGAAAAAGTTTTACGGTGTTCTCTTTCGACGTATAAGTACGATCGCCCGATGACTATGGAACAGAAATCCTCCTCTTTTTTTGCGTTGAACGTAACGCTTTCAAGCGTCTCGGTTAATTGTTCGCAGTCCTACTTTGATGCGAGGGCGGATAAATTTTCAAAATATTGTTCGCGCACATCGGACACATAACATTGGCCAAGTGCAAGAACTTCTCTAATAAAACATTTGATCAGTGAAGGTAGGCAGCGAAACTGATAGTAGCGAACGTGTTGAAGAGTTTCGTACATATTACACAACACTTATGTTTAACATTATTTTGCTTTAGTTTATAAAAATAACGGAAATGCATTTATTCAGATTAGTAGCGATTTGTATCGAACAATTCGTCACAGATATATGCATCTTTGCAATCTAAATAATGGTAAATTAGAAAATTTAGAACCTGTCATTTTGACGGGTCCCGTAAATATAGTGTAAAAAAGATGAAAAAAAAAATCGATTTTTTGAAAACAAAAAGCCAGCTTGATGTATCGAATATTAGAGGACCCGAGACAAGGTCCGATAGGCCGATTACGTGGTCGTGTAACCGGCCAGCAGCGGCAGCGGTGCCAAGTTGAGAACTCCTTGCATAATTGGAGTCAACGATGCGTACCGAGTGGCCTCCGCCATTGTCTGCATACAGTTAGCCGATTATTCCGCGAACACGTTCCGTACTATTCACACCAGTGACAAAACTGGCGGCTGCACGGGTGACATCGATGTGGAGACTGCATGTCGCTCGCATAATCCGCCAGTAAATTGACTTCTTTCTGCTCCTGTGTTTTTGTTGTCGATACCAACGCTGCGTTTCGCGTCGACCATTCAGCTTGCGTTTGAAGGCTTTAATGATAATTCACGTTCTAGTTCACTCGATTACGCGCAGTTGATTTCATATACAGATCTTTCAAATACTACATTTATAAAAATTCGTGGAACTTTTCTTGCAGCTGGTGGATCGAAACGCGTATCTCCATACATCACTTCATTAAAAAAAAATGAAGATGACCATCATATCACCGTTACTAATTTTTCTATTTTGGGAACACCGTAAAATCAAGTTTCAAGTTTTAAGAAAATATTTGAGCAAACAACGTAAGGTGAACCTTTCCCTCACCGATATTAATGATTTTTGGATATGTCATAGAACTCAACATTTTGAACAACTTTTTCCATTGCATATTCGTGTCGGTCGGCTTTAGTTTCAGAGATATTAGCGAAAAACTGCCGGTACAATTACATTGAATATTGTCTATGCGTGCATGCTCAGGAGTATGTATGCGTCAATACAGTGCGACCGCTAGATCTAACCCAGACTTGTTTTTCCCCCTTTTTTTGCTTATTTCTTTTTTTGTCTGAGAGGAGGAGAATGCCTTTATGCAATCCGGCCAAGTTGAATAAATTCTGTGAATGAATTCATTTTTACAAAATACCATCGAGGAAAATATACGCGTCTAACAAACCGATTTTTAGCAACTGGCGTTGGTGGTCGCGATATTGACTCGAATTTAAAACATCACCCGTTCAAAAAATAATTTCTAATCGCTGAGAAATTCTTCAAAGAAACAGTGGACAAACGGTCGCATACGTTTTCTCCTAAGCATGCACGCACAGACAATATTAAATGTAACGGTACCGGCAGTTTTTCGTTAATATCTCGGAAACTAAAGCCGACCGACACGAATATGCAATGGAAAAAGTTGTTGAAAATGTTGATTTCTATGACATATCCAAAAATTATCAAAATCGGTGGTGGCGTCACACATCGAAAGGTGTACCCAACGTAAAACGATTTCTGATTTTTTCCCACCTAGAGTGGGCCCTTTGTTCCACTGTGCTGCGGCGACGTGGAGGCATCGCGTGAACGCGTCACACGATAGTACAGTATGAATTATCAACGATGAAGCCAATACTCCGGATACTAATTTTGAGCGTCATTGGCCTTGCAGAAAACGCGAAGAAAGGCCAGCAACGATCCGCGAATTAGTCGTGTTCCAAAGGCATCGGCGGCGCGGCGTTCCAAATGGAACCGGAAGCCGTCGGAACGCCCCCTGGTAATTTCAGACGCAGCGTCCCGCGATAAACGCAAGGGCTACGCAAATTGCGAAACGAGCCGGTAGCCGGTGAAAAGAAGTCTGAGAGAGGCCGCTGCGACCGGCGCGGCAGCTCCTGCATAGTCGGGGAATAATTAAAAACGGGGCGTACGCTGGGGCCGGAACCGAAGCGCGGAGTATGCCGAATGAGAGGAACAAGAAGAAGATTACAACGAAGAAAATTGTGTAGACAGGGCGCGGTATTCGTGGTTTTTGTCGAAATCGTTTAACCGGTCGGCGTCAAGGAACTCTCAGAGTTTTTCATCGGCGTCTCTCGAGTGCATTCAGGCACCAAGCGCATTTTCTCTCCCGCCACTTACAAAACGGTTCTACCGTTTACGCATTCCTCGCAGGCAACAGTCTATGCGTTTCCAACTGTGACTGTATACATATCTACAAACTCCCCTTTTCCCTCTTTCCCGCCATGCACCAGACCCTCTCCTCTCCACCATCCCCTGCATTTTCCTATTCTCTGTCTTTTACCGCCCTCCTCGCTTCGCTCGGCACGTCCACGTCTTTGAATAAACGTCCTACGGCTCCGCTCCGCGTTGACGTGTGTAAGAAGAATGCACCCGCAGCGCCGCGCCGCGCCGCGGCGCCGTTTCGAGCCGCCATTCCGTTCGTTATTTTGCGGAATCTAATCGCCGGTCTGTACTACATCGTACCGGGGAAATAGTTAAATAGATTTACGGGCGCGCTTGATTCACGCAAACAAGATTAATCTCGGGCGTGCTCCATATCGGAGCACATCCGAGTCAATGGTTCCTTTCTATGTTGATGACTCACGCTGATCTATTTCATATGTGCCGATAATTTTGTTGTAATGCTCGTAAAATGACGGCGGCCGATGCCATCTTGCAACCTTGCGGTAAAAAACGCAACCATTATGGACTGCTTTACAAGAGAATATGCCTGAGGGAAATCGGTAGGGACGTATTTCCAGGCATTTAGAACGCACGTTGTCATGCATTTATACGTTATATCGTCACTAACGACGTCAATAATTAATACCTGATGAAAATATCGGTACATTTCAGTGAACATCAACTTTCTATGTTGATGACTCGCGCTGATCTATTTCATATGTGCCGATTATTTTGTTGTAATGCTCGTAAAATGACGGCGGCCGATGCCATCTTGCAACCTTGCGGTAAAAAACGCAACCATTATGGACTGCTTTACAAAAGAATATGCCTAAGGGAAATCGGTAGGGACGTATTTCCAGGCTTTTAGATCGCACGTTGTCATACGTTATATCGTCACTAACGACGGCAATAATTAATACCTGATGAAAATATTGGTACATTTCAGTAAACAACGCTTATTATAAAACAATCACATCCTTATATAGCCAGTAAAGTTTATATTTATTTTGAATATACATACTATTATAAGATGCGTAGAGATTGTGTCCTTTTCCCCTTTTTAACCCTAAGAAAATGGCCTTGGGTCGCGTTACGCAAAAGGGGGGTACGCGGAACCGACCAAAGTTTATTATAGTTTCGGTTGGAACATGTTTTTACGAAATGAATATTTGCTTTTTAAAAGGTTTCTTTTTCATAAGCGTTTCAAAGGAATTGATACTCCTGTATGTGAGAAAAAGAGATGATTTAAATATAAACTTCGTGTATATTAATTTTTCAATATGGTTTCCGGTATTCGTTAAATCGATCGATTATACTATAACGTGTGTTTACAAGCTTCCACGTTTGTCTTAGCGACTGACTAAGAATATCTCCAATATACAATAATGTGTCTGTTTTCTTATCTTTTATGCCTGAAGCATGATACAATCTGGAGAGAAAGTCTCGGCTTCATTTGCACACGCAACATCGCATATTCTTAATAACATCTTGGCTAAACCAAAATACAATAAGTCTTGATCTAACAATAAGCCGGATCCTCGGATCTGTGGTCCGACATAGATCGTGTAGGGCTATACTATTTAAGCGCCGTTCTAGAAATATAGTATACAAAAGATAGAATTTATAAAATGTGCAATGTTTCTTTCTAAAATATGCGAAATGTAGAAATACATACATGAAAAGTCTTTCAGTTTTGTCCAGCACTGTAGAATGAGCTACATATACCCGGCTAAATTGGACAACCTCGCTAAGAGTTGATAGCAGCGGAACAACAACGATAGTGCCAGAAAGCATACCGAGACACAATGAGCTATAGAAGAAACATTCTCTCGGCTTGACCTCACGCACAGCGTGTCAGTTAGTCACCGAAACGCTCGCGCGTATTCCCTCCTACGTATTCATGCGCGTTCACGCACGTGCTCCGCGCCTCACGCTACCACACACAAGCATCACACTCCCCTCGGATCGCACGTGTGCGTATGCCGCGGTACGTGTCTTTAAACCGTTCCTATCGTCGACGATCGTCGTCTAGAAACACCGCTGTTTTTTCCATGGGTTCGCGGCACTTGCCGTGGGAGTATTTATGGGGGAAAGTCCATTATTATCGGGCATCGCGAAGCAAAAATAGTTGAAAAGCACATGTGGTTGCTAAACGCCATGTCGCGTGTCGCATAAACTCTTTGCACGGTAGGTGTTCACACAACAGATCAACGAGCGAGTGAGTCGCTTGAGTTAGTTAAGCCTTCCGGTTGATCATAGGATTTGTATTGTTTCTGTAGTATTAATATCAAGCTTAAGATAATAAAGAATAGTTTAAATTACATGTAATTTAGAATTGTATGTATGTATTTGGTAATTTATGCCTATTGAACTGAAGTACGTACAAAGAATGAAGTACAGTAATGTCTCGATGTACGCGAAGGAAATGTACACTGCACTGTGTACATGTAAAATAGCACTGTAGATAAGCACTGTTAATCAGAAAAATGACACGGGTATGCTGGTGAAAGTTTCATAAAGAAATAATTAAAAACAAAACTCTGTTGTCGACGATTTATTCACTTGCTATCTTTTCCTGCGTTCGACGTCAATGGTAAGAGGTCAAAGCGCAGCCTCTCTGCACGATATAAGCGACATTTCAGTCCCGAAATTTTCACATACATCGAGACACTACTGTATATCGTTCCATTGTTATTTCTTGACGAGAAAGAACCGGAAGTCACAGTTGGTATGTATTGTTCAATATGAGAAAAATGTACCTTCACTCTTAATTGTTAATTCTGCACGCGAAGCAACACGATTCTTTAAGCTACCGTTTTCGAATTTCTCCAGTTCTTAGGTTACTCTAAACAATAGTTTAGAGTACTCTGGCAGGTCTAACCAGACTGTCCCTAATACTTGACGTGTTAAAAGGTGTACAATTGCCGTGCCACGCGTCCTTGTTCCCTCGCTGTTCAGTCCGATCTGCTCCGTTTTTCATTTTGCAAACAATCGTCGCATGACAATCGCGCCACTCGCGCACATTCACACGCACGAAAAGGTCTCATTAATTCCACGCTTCTAAATTTTTTATTCGAAGCTGAATTACAGGGGAATGTATTCTACAGCTCGTTTACGTCATTGCAGAGGTTCGACGTGTAATGGCATTATACGTTTCACTGATTCTAATGGAGCTGCGACAGGATATTATATGTACCGTTAATGTAATCCACTGATAAAATTTAAATTACGATAAATAATACAATTTCTGCAGAAATGGCTAGAAAATATAAAAATCTAGCAGATGAATTTTATTAAAATGTCAACGTGGGAAGTACATTATCTAGGCGCGTGTTTATAAAAGAAGAGGGTTTTTGTCTTAATCAATTACTTTGTTGACAGTACGCAATGAACACAAAAGAAAATGTCAATGATATTCAAGTTAGGAAGGTAATCATGTAAAAGTCGATCTAAGCGCATAGGATGAGCTAATGCGGTGCCAGCTGCCATAATTCTTTTCTCCCCGAGGAAAGAATATCAAAACCGTCTACACTTATTATGTAAACCGTCTTGTTTATCGCATACACGCCGCGCCTCGCTGATTCTGCATGCCAGACTGCGTTGCCGCCTATGCGTCATTTTGATCGCGGGTACAGATCATCGATAACACTGTCTAACAATTTGTAACTTTTTTTGCATTTCGAAACCTAGTGCGTGAGTACTTTACACATACTTTTTTCTATAACCTTCAATTTCTAAAACATTTAATTTTGTAGAACGAAAATGGCATTTTTAACGTTAAAGATTTTTCTCGCATCATTCGCAGAAGCTACAGTAATATTTCTTATATGAAGCAACTCTATAAACTCTTCCAATTACAACGGTATCCAATGTTTGCACTGAGCAGCGTATAAAGAATACCGGGTCTGTTACGTGGTATATCCACATTTTTCCGCAGACGTTTAATTTTGAAAATAAATTGAAGAATATCCGAGAGAATCAGTGTACTAGCTTATGCGTCGCTCGCACCGAGTATTATATAAAATGTTTAAATATTTATAATGCTACATATATCGAAGATATACTTGTTGGGTAAGTCTGTAGAATCATATTGCGTAAGAAATATTTGCATTGCTTCTGCAGTTACCGCACAAGAAATTCCTGAAATGGAACTTTTTTTGTAATTAAAAAACCGTTTTCAGATTCCATCGAAATAAATATTGGTTGTCAGAGCGCAAAAAAAAAAGTAAAAATTTATTGAACTGGTGATTTTTGCGTCTGGAGTTCAATTTGAAAATATCGTGTTTTGATACTGTGTCCAGGGCACGCGTAATCCAGGTCGAAAGGTCTTAATGGGATATAGGTCAAACAGAAATGATGGATGGAATTCATCGACATTCCCTGCCCGTGTAAACTCGCGAATAACCGAAACCTTGAAAAATCTACGTTCACTAGTCGCCACTGTTGCATTTTTGCTGCCTGAGAAAATCACTTTAAAAGGTAACACTCGCGTACCACGCGAAAGAGGATCATGGTCCTCTTTCTGATGACGAAACGGAACGATGTAACGAATAATTCTGCAATCATTAAATACAATACAGAACCAGATATTAATAAAAAATTTCATTCATTACTAATTAAAATGTTTAGAAATATTGGGTTGGAACGAATGTTCCTAGACGTAAGAATTTCAACGGATTCAAGTATGGCAGCCATGAAAACGTCAAAAATATAAAGACACAATGTGCTTAGCTTCTATCGATTGTCGCGGAATTTGCATTTGAAAAACATTCGATGGTTTCGTTTTTTTCGTGGCTAGAATGAAAAATAGATCCACAAAGAAAACAAACCTACTGGATCTGCTTCCTTTTTGTTCGAACGGAACAAAAGGAACGATCGTTTACAGCTGAATGATGGCGGGAGGGGTACCATATGCTCCCATGGATTAGAACGATTGGAGGACACACAAGTCTTATTACGTGTCGTGTTCCCAGGATCAATCTCGGCTTCCAATCTAGGTCTCGGCTCGTGCGAATTATGGAAAATCGGGGGTACCGTTACGAAAAACAATATGCAAAGGATCGAGTGCCGGCAATTCGCAGTACGGGACAGATTATTGAACTCTCTGTCATTATTTCCCCTTCTTCGTTCGCCTCACCTGTCTTTCTCTTTCTCCCGCAACGCAGTTCGCAGCGTGGCTCGAAAATCTTGGGTTCCTGGCCACACGCGTGTCCACCTTCGTGCAGAACCCGCACAAAGAACACTCATTCGCATTATTGCAGAAAATAATGCGTCCCGCCCTGACCATGAGGCGCACGAGTAGAATTGCATGTAGGGTGTGCACGCAGCCGTGATGCACACTAATAGGCACACACACGCGCGTGCATCGTTACCTTTGTGTACGCATGTAACTGAAAGAGAAAAAGAGAGAGAAAGAGAGAGAGAGAGAATGAGAGAGCTCGCGTTCACCAACACACGGCGAAGGGTTCCCACAATCAGTACACAATCGGTCTACGACAACGGTGACATACACGGTGAACCGGGAAGTAAAAAATGATCGGCCGAGTCCCGGTTTTCCTTTAAAGCGTTCAATCGAGACAGGAACCCGATATGCGGGTAAAGTGGAGCGGGAGTTCTTCAGATATGAAATAAACTGAAACGGTTCTTGCTCGAGTTCCGTTCCAGTCGGAGAATTGTTCGTTAAATGCATACGGAGTAAAATTTTTCAAAATGGTCTTTGTTCGAGCTCCACGGCTCCCATTATAACGAGAGTAATTGTATTTTTAATATTTAAGCGTGACGCATTCGCCACGTTGGCTTGACCTAGTGGCGGGTTACACGGCAATTCATTAAGTATTTACGGTATGTTTACGCGATACCAGCGTATCACATGAAACTTTATAAAATATTTTCTATGTTTAATAAATTGGAGGAAATTGCCTCTTATAACGAGCTAGTTGGCAGCCGTAAAAGCATTACTAAGAGAAAATGCAGCCAATTAATTTGTCATTGCCGTTCGTAATTGCTCGAAGCTCGAAGGCGAGTCGACCGGGCGAAAGCTATGCGTGGACGGGGGCTGTCGCGGCAGGACGTAAAGGATATCGCGAGAAAAGGAATTCCTCGCGTGTCATTCGGTAGTTATGCGAAGAATTCGTATCACGAAAATTGTCCGAGGGATGGGAACCGTTGGACGGTTTCTCGCGCGTCACCCTGTATGCACAGGTACGTAGCTGCACACGTGTGTAGCCTCTGTTACGCACACGCACGTAATGCCTTACGCACACGGCCAACCGTAAACCTCCAGTCTTTCAGTTCATGTCGGGACCGCGTAGAGTGTGGACTCCCCTGTTTCCGAAATCACAGTTCGACCGTCGCGGCTGAATTTTTCTAATACTTCTTTCTTGTTTTTTTTTTAATTATTTTTTTTTTCTTTTCGTTGTCCGGTTCGGTCGAAAGAATCGTCGCCACTGCGTCGACCTCGATAATGCTGGCGTACGTCGTCGGATACGTTTACTTTTACTTGGAGATGCTTCGATTCGAGTTGCAAATGCTAGTGCACCTGGACGGATATAAGTTTACGAGGTTCATGCTGTAAGACGCGAGAGCGAGAAGGAACCGGAGGACACGCCTGCGGGCGGCACCGTTCGCCGAAAGACGAATTTAATCCCGCTGATATGTAGATCGAATCGGATAATCGGCCGACGATTCACAAGGAACGCCGAATTGTCCTTGACGCTCTTACGGTCGACCTGCTCAAGGTAAAATCCCCGTTTTCCGTGCAATCGATACTGATTTACATGAAGCTCACCGATGCTGGAAAATTTTAATTAACGCCACGGCGGCGGCGGCGGCGGACGGGCGGTTTCCGCCTCGAAATATCGGTCTCGCTTGGCTCGGGCCGATCGTTATTCCGCAACAATGAAACCGATAATGAATAGCGATTCGAGTCGCCCGACCGAGCCCTGGAGACTGTTGAGCATTCACCACGACGGGTTTCAATTTCATTAAACAGTTCGGTGTTTCAATTCTCGGGGATGAAACGTCATACCGCGAGGGAGGTCGCACCATCCGTCGCGCGGTCTTCGCCGGACCACCACGGTATTTGTATGCGGCACACTTGAATGAAAACATTTCCGAAAAAAACGAACGTCGTTCTCTCATCGATGAATTGACGATTGAGAAACCGATAAAGGGGAAGAAACAGTTTAACAAACGTTCACGATCGGAGGAAAGAGCGTAACGTCCGGCGCGGCCCGGCGGCGGCCGCAGCGGAACGAAAAAGGCCTCGCGAAGCCGGGCGCATCCGGAGATACGTCGAGAAGTGAAAGTGCATTTTGCAAGATGACTGTAACTGTGGATAATGGCGAGTGCAGCCGCCACCGACGCCCCAGTGCGTCCGTAACAATCGGCGAGGGCAACGACAAGCTGACACCCGGTTTTTCGACCCCCTCGTCATCGTCCTTGTCGTCCTCGTCGTCCCTTCCGTGACACGTCTGTCAGCATGGGTCGTCTGAGAACACTGCTGCTCGCAACGTGGAAGAAACGACACGCAGTTGCAATCGTAATTGGCCGAATTAACGTCAAGTGCAAACTCGGTGACCCCGCGACAGCGTTCGTCATCGGCGTTTATCAATAATTCATGAGGCTGCCTTTCCACCGACATCGAGAAAAGTCGAAATCGTCGAGGCGGTTATGAGTGTGCTTCCCGCAAGGTCATCGGAGCCACCCTGCGAGAAGGAAGTGGAAGTGGAAGGGTCACGGCCCTTCGAGCAACCTGCGCGGCGACGGGAGCAATAAGACTCTATCGCTGCCTTGTCTCACGCGGCCACGTGGACCTCCGAACAACAACATGGAGACTATATTGAATTGTAATCATCCGACAAAACTTTTCTGGAATGTTTTTAAAGTTCGACGACGCGACGTTATCATTCCCAATGATCGCGGTGTTGGCTAAACGCGTCTCCGTCTTCGACGATTTTCCTACACGATACCATTATCGTTATTATTACAGCCTCTGCACGTTTCCTTCTCTTCTTCTTCTCCTTTCGTTCGAGGCCCGACTTTATCATCGGTAAATAACAACACGTCGTTCCACCTCGCTCGACGAGTAGATAAGTGCTTCCTATCGTTTAGCCCGACGATCAAAAATGGCGATTCCTCCCTCCCTTTTCCCCTTTGAGCACGCTGGAAGAGATAGGATATCCTGCGATCTCTAACTCATCCGGGACATTTTTGCCTCTGTATCCTGCAGACTTGACTCTATGGAACAAGAGCATCAGCCAGCGATGGAGGAAGCTGAGGAGGAGGTGTTCCGTGCAGGAGACGTCCGAGCCGCAAGAAGCTTTGATACAAGGCGGAACGACCCAGGGGGTTATTCAAGCGGTGAGATCCAGTCCAGCTAGCAGAGAATCCTCGCCAGCTGCGAAGAGCCTTCAAGATGGCAATTCCCCGAAGAAGCTGTTGCAGACCAGCTCTTTAAGACTACCAGGTAAGACACGCTCGAATGACCAATGACAAAAGGGAGAGAGAGAGAGAGAAATTAAGTTTCATTGATATTCTTGGTGAATGTTTAGGCACCACCAAGGGTATAGCAGACATTCAAAACGTCCTCCGGAGCAAGTTCAGTAAGATAAACGCTGGAATCAGGAAGAGAAAGGCTCTGAGCGTGACCGAAGTATTCTCGCAGAAGGACAACGCGTCGAACTTCTATGTACCCAGTCCGCTGACCTCATCGTCCAGTCAGAACTTCGACGGCGATGGCTACGACTCTAGCGAGCCAACGTCTTTGCCTCCGTATCCGTACAACGACAACCTGGAGACCTTGGCGGAGACCAGTGTGCCGAACTCTCCAAATTGCAACAGCACGTTGACAAACAGCAACAAGACGTTCTCGTACTCGCAGAACAGCAGCGCCTACGACTCGCCTGTCCTCAGCCACGAGCACAGCCACAAGGATATCTACGAGAACGTGGTGTACGCCGGAAGCTCGTCCCCAGGGTGCTTCCCTAGATCCAGGGGCGTGTTACAGCGCAGCAATTCGGAAAATCGCGATGGTGTCAGACAGCACGATCACTCGTACGAGAACGTACGTTACCAACGGGGCCACAGGTCGGATATAGCGTCAGCGGTAACTAGTCCTCAATCTGACAGGCATCTAGCGAGGAGCAATTCCGAGACGAGAGATCATCACTCGTACGAGAATGTTCACTTCCAGAAAAACGGTAAGGGTCGGAATCAGTCTGAACCCGCGTTCGACGAGATTCATATACCGAGGGTGACGCCCAGGAAGAGGGTGACGGACTTCAAAGTCGGCGGACAGGTGAGCACTTACACGAACGGGTCTGGATCTGGCTGCGCAAGCAAAGAGGACGGCCCATCCAGTTTGGGCGCTGAAAAGAGTCCTGGGAAGAAAACTACGAGGAGATTGAATAGCAGAAGCGTCGCTAACATTCCTAGTTCCTCCGGTTCCGGTTTGAAGACTTGGCAAGTAAGTCGGTGTATATCTGTGTATGTTCTCGTCGTCTCGGAAAAATGTTCAGCGCGTTTGCCTTTTTAAACTTACAACGAAACGATTTTTGATAACTCGTAAACCAATTGACTAGTTTCGGTGAAATTTTCTGCATATACATAACTTATACATTTTTTTAAATTTTTGTTACAAACCCAAACGCAATAAATGCAATTGTTCCAAAATGTTCGTTACATATCTAATAAACTAATCCATATAGCTTGGCAGAAAAACTGAAGTCGTTTGGTCCATTTATAAAAAAAGTTAGTCTAATTTAAAGTGTGTGCCATCAATCATGACACTGACTGTATATTGGTTTAACTTGTTGTTCCACTTCGATGTCTCCTTTCTAACTCCTCTGTAATCTCCCACGGAAAAAACATCCACATATTTTGTAGAAGATATTGTGTAAACTTTTTTAGAATAGCGAACATAAGATTTGTTTTATGGTGATTGATGACTGACCCCGCAACATGTGTCTTTGCAGGGTACACAAGACACGGACGAAGGCCTGAATACCGACTCGGAACTCGAAGACATCGACGAAGCTGGCGAGGGTGAAGAGTCGAGGTTCTGCACCCTGCCAAGGCCAGGCAAGGGTGGCGCGTCATTCACAATACTAACTGCCAGATTCTATAAGGGTCCTGGACACAAGGGACTCGGTTTTAGTATCGTAGGCGGCACGGACAGTCCCCGAGGGACCATGGGGATTTACGTGAAGACGGTCTTCCCTAATGGGCAGGCTGCTGATCTTGGCACTGTTAAAGAAGGTACGACCAATTCAATTGTGGCTCCAAAAATTGATTTTATGGCATGCTAGCTTAACCCTCTAGCGCACGAAGATTATTTTTAACTTTCTATCCGTTAAAGCAATATAATTTATTTTATCTTTGAACGAAATGAAATAGTAGGGGAGGTGGTTGAGTTGTGAGACGGGTTTTGTTTTTGGGCTGTAATTTTTTGCTTGATGAAGATATCAAAGAGTTTTATATACCGTTGTAAAGGTGAAGGAAATGTTTTTTGGTTTCCTGAAAAAAGTGGTTGGGTTGTGAGACACTCGAAAAAATCAACTAAAAGTGGTAAAATATAAAGTAAAACTCATGTAACTTTAAGCAAAAATGAATTTTTATTTATTTTAAAGACATTAAGTGGCCAAAAAAAAAAAATAAAAAAAGCAAAGAATGGCGAAGAAAAGTAAAAAAAAAATATAATGAATGGAAGGATTCAATAATCATCTTCCTCTTCGTCATCCAAGTCACTGTCACAATGTTTGCCTTTCTTCTCCAGCAAATGATCTTTAATGGCACTAAGCACGGCATTAAAATTAATTTCTTTGTTTGCGGGCGATTTTCTTGGAGTTGACATGACTATAAATTCAAAAAATAAACCAAAACAAACATTAAATGACAAATAAACACTTAATTCTAACACAAACAACGATATTTGACAGTTCTAGTTCGTTTCTAGTACAAAAAACGACTGTCTCACAACCCAACCTGTCTCACAACCCAACCACCTCCCCTATGTTTTAATCTGAAAGACTGTCTCTTACTCTAACCAGCATTTATTTTCAAGAATTGCGCGTGTAAATTCTGTTCCGTCAAACATGAAAATGTGATTACATCAACTTTATTACTATGAAATAAATAACAACGGGCACATATTGTTTCAGGGGACGAAATTTTATCCATAAATTCGAAACCTCTTCACGGAATGACGCACGCCGAAGCAATCGCCGAGTTCAAATCCGTGAAAGCTGGGGACGTGGTCCTACATGTTGGTCGGCGAGTGAATAAAAAGAAAAGGGATTCCTTGACCCTACCACCTGTGGCTCCTCCAGCGCCTCGTCAACAAGTCCAGTGAACGGGTGATCGTTTACACCCACATTCCGCGTGAAGGCGTGCTACCTCCGACTTTAACAAGTGCAATGGCATGTGCTTTGCAGATGCTGTCCACCTGTGAGCAATATCGTTTATTATTGCTGGCAATAATAAGAGCGGGACTGCGTTGGCATTGCACCGCGACATGTTGGACTGGCTTCTGCAGGTTGTTTTCGATTATAACGGTGATGTTTCTAGTTCAGGATCGTTTCATTTGTACGCGTGTTCATTTTCGAACGTTTCTGGCGCAGAATCGAAGGCAACATGTCGAGAAAGTTGTTTTTCTTCTGTGGTAACAATTTTAAAATTCGTTGAGCACCGCCCTTGTTTCGACAGCGATGGGGAATTGTCGATAAAAGCTCGGTGCCGATGCGTTATACGTGCATATAGAGTATAATTCAATCAATTTGATGGTCAAAATTCAATTAGTAGAACATGGTTATCGTTGCAATCGAGTCCGTGCGTCTCGATAACAAGGACGATCGCGATGGCTCGACGCCATGAATTTAACAAAAGTTTCAGTACCTACCTACTAGCGATTTCAATGCTCGTCGCTCGGATGGAGGCGAGGAACGAGCAGGTATAAATGAATCAAAATTCGATGTAATCCTATAATCTGGTATGTGTATTTGTAATCGATGTACCGCCGTATTTATCGATAACTTTTAATCATTCTCTCCAGTAATCTTCGAAGCCACTAACAGCAGTGCACAATTAAGTGTCCGTATTCGGTCCCGATTAGAGGCGGCGGACACTTAAGCGTGCACTACTGTATTAGCGTAAACGGATCGTGCGAAAGATCCGGTATTCGTATTCTTTCTCGTATATCGACTTTTACAAACGAAACGATGTATTTTTCGAGATAATAATTATCGGATTTTCAGACTGTTCTCGAGAATATGATCTATATTTTAATAAACGATCGCGATATCGAATCGAATGAAACGGACGCGGATGAGGGACGATCGGTGACCTCTGCCGCGGTTTAGCAACTAAACAGATTTATTTTTGTAAAACAAGGATCGAACAAATGGAAGGAACTGTGCGAGCGAAATATCAACCAATCTAAACGGTCGATCGCGGCGGATCAACCAGAATTTTGTAAACCTGAAATGGCCTGATCGAAACGGGAGGCGCGCAACAGGACCGGCCAAAGTTTTCCACGTTGCCGCGAGTGAGAATCGAATTATTTTTTAACTACCGCATAGAATGTAACGATGATCGCCCAAAGATGAAGTCCAAAAAATATTTTTACTACGAGACGATTGCGACGGGATGAGAAAGACGATGAAACAGTGCATATCTATAGAACTATATATTTTGACGGAACAAGCGAGAACGCGTTTAATTTAAGGCGAGAAATGTTATTAGTATCTAGTCCATCTGTAATATTTCATTTCGAGATAAACTTTTCAATCCACTCGGTTCTTTTGTTTATTTTATAGATATATTATCAGAGGAAAGAAAAACGAGAAAAAAAATATATATAAATATGATGAGATATATATATATATATATACATATACACAATTATATATTTCTTATATCGACTTTTAAAAGGCGAAAAAAAGATGCTAACGTAATAAGCGATTAATCATTAAATTAGATTTAAGGTATCGCGTTTCCTGCGACGATATCCCTCGTGTTTTCCGCGACTCGAGCGGAGGAATTAATTCTAACAACGAGACACTTTCCTTTTCGTTTTCGAGCGTCGAATTACGCTCGCGACCTTTCTTTCTCTCCTTCCATCCTCCAACAGGAGGAGTCGGCATCGCGGACGAAGAACGCGTTTGCAGCAACTTTCTTTGTCTTCCATGGATCGAAGTGACGATAATTAAGTTAGAATTAATCACTCCAAATTGAAATGCGCGTTGAACGGCGCTAAGAACGACGCGCACGACGTCCTTCGACAACTACGATTCATCGAGAGAGAGAGGACTGGATGAACGAAGACGGATCGAACTGTTGTCTTTTTGGCTTTATTAATTATCATCTTCCATGTTACGACGATGTTACAATGATTGGTGATTACAAAGATTGGTCTGTGTAAATTTTCTTTATCAAACAAATTGGTCCACGGTTACGTTCGACAATTCCATCAGAAGGAACTTAATTTTTACTCTGTTTGCGCTCATTCGACTGGGGATTCAAGTCGATACGTATATCGTTCGACCAGCGAGTTGATCGCGTCGAATCGAAGACACCCCGCGATCTATATCACGATACGATTTTTCTGTATATGCGTGGCAGACTATATACCTCCCTCGACGAAACATCGGAGACTCCGTCGACAACGTTCACGTACGTGTATTCGCTGGCGAGCGTGCGAGCGCGACGCAATGTTATCGCATATACATACAAACGACTTGATAACGTTACTGTATTTTCTATTTGCTATGCGGGCTCTAATGCAAATAAAATAGATCGTATAATGGAGTCCCGTGTTCCCCCGATCTATAGAACGGCATCGCCCACATCCTTCCCAAATCGGCCGTAGCCTTTTCTCGCGGGTTCTCTCAGTAATACAGTCGTTACAGAAGATCCAGTGTTTCCAGTCAACAGAACGAGACGGTGATCGTTCCTGCATCGAATAAAAAAAGCTTCGCGTTCACGAATAAAAGGGACGATCGCAATTGCAAGAGATCATTCTTGTCGGAGCTGATGCGGGCACACTTCACCTAGCCTCCATGAAATATATGAACGACAATTCTTAACCTCTCCAAACGCACGCAGTGGTCTATCGTTAGACAAGTCTCGGATCTAACACTTTATCGAACAATGTTTTTTAACCGTTATGATTTATTTTAAAAATATATACTCGATAATCTATTCACGAGTTGTTCGCTGAAAAGGACAGACCGCTGCGTGTCCAAATAGCTGTACGCCTACGCGGCGCTGCAGCGATTCTCCTGGTTAGTTGAATCATTGGATAAATAATAGTCGGGAATTAATAGCAGATAGAAAGATACAACAAAAATAATAGATAAACCTTCCTAACGCATCATGGTAATACAGTCTACGTGCAGTACCCTAAATTCTACGAACATTACAAATTCCAATCTCGACCGATCGCGTCGAACCGGAGAAACGAGCGTTCTCAGATCTCGTTCACGTGCTGGTGAATGTTGTACGCTCGGCCACCTCGTCTCGACTCTTTCGGCACAACGGCTAGGTGTTCGGAAACGACATCCTGAACCCTTCTGTCGCCTGAACTCTTCTCGGCCAGCAGCTCGGACGGCTTTGAGTAAACGAACGTCGTCTCCGCTCCGATCGATCGACCGATCGTCGCTGATCCTTTCAGGACGTTGTCCTGCGCGCTGAGCAACTGTTTGAACCGTTCGTCGTTCTTTTTCTCCTGGTCCCAGTGTGTACGAGCGGATCTAGATGTCGTGGGCACGTCGGCGCGCTGCTGGTTGGCCGCTTGATTGTTGTTCTTGTTGGTCAAGTTCAGCTTCGGGTTCAAGTTCAGACCCAACCATTGCGAGAACAGAGCTATACCTTGTTCGGCGCTAGCGGTCACCGCTGCTATCAGTTCCTCGGTGTTCAGAGAATCCTCCTCTTCAGTGTTTTCGGCGGTCTCTGTAGTCTCGGTGATGCTGTGAAAGAAGTCGTTTCAATGAGAGTACAGATTTCATCGTTTTCGAATTGGTCGGCGAGGTCATAAAGAAAATAGTAGAACAGAGCTGGGGCAAATAGTATTTGAAATAGTAAATATTAAATAATCCTATTTATTATAGAGTATGTGCACAATTTTTAAAATAAAATATTTTATTTGATGCAGTAATTTTTGAAAATAGTATTTGAAAGTAGTATTTTATTTGAATAATATTGATAATATTTGTATCTTGTCTATCTCTTTATTTTCAATTTTCAATTATAAATATTATTGCTGAACATAATGGTTTGAATTCAATACATTTATGAGTGTAAATCGTTTCTTAACGATAAGATACAGTGTACGTTTATGCGGTTTCTCAGAGTATTATAACAATCCAAAAGTGTTTCAGATTGTTAAAGAAGAAATATTTTATTTTCCGGGCCAGATTGTTGATATAGAAATATTTTATTTTCTGAATCAAACTGTTGAAATAGAGATATTTTATTTTGAGGTTCAGATTGTTCAAATAAAATACTATTTTCTTTAAGCAAAATAAAATCTAAAACACTAAATAATATTTGAAATATCTGTTTCGCCAAATAATGCCCACCTCTGTACTAGAACCACAGGATCGAAACAGCACGGGAAAAAAAGGGTTTTTCTTAGTCAAGGCTTTACTGTATATATTAACGCGCAAGCTCTCCATTTCACGCTAAACGGTCGATATCGTTCCTCATAAATCCTCCCCGGAGGAGAAGAGGGAAACATTCGATCCGTGAAAATGGCGTCAAAGCGAACTACGAAATCCAATACGGATTATGCGCGACCTGATCGCATAACGTTTTCGGGATCGTACTCACGCGGAGACTTCGATTTGCCGCACCACTTGATTGAAATTGAAGCATCCCATGTGGTAGGTGGCTTGCGGTGTGCCCAGCAATGCAGGCTCGATCACCAGACACCCGTCGTAACCAGCGTCGGCTTGTTTTATTGACGTAAATTTCGCGCATATTTGCGCCAGATCTGATAGAAGGTTCATGCACGTTGGTTTGTTGGCCGCCTCGGCTGTGAAGCATTTAAATTTATCACTTTGGCGAAATTCACGTTAACACGAATTTACCAGTGTAAGGCCGCGTCCAGACAGCAGTTCGCGACATCCAAGGCTTTATTAACACTTTATCTACCGGAAGCCTATCAATAGGCTTTTCAATAATTATACTGTACCTAAGAGAAGCTTAAAAATCTCTTTTTACAGAATAATCCAAAACGAGATTATTAGATTGCTGTTGAAGGATTTATTGACAACCGTGGGCCATAGACTTTCAAAAATTATGAAATAATCGGTGGTAGATAATGTGTTAACATGCCCTACTCTGTGACTTTTTGCGAACTTCAGTGTAGGTGCAATAATGTTCTTCTCAGCGAGCAGCTCGCGAATAGTTCTCTTCAGTCTGAACGAGGCCTAACGTGTCGATCAAATCAAATCGTATCGCACTGTTGACTCACAGTTTCTGTGTCCAATGAAGCGATGACCGGACGTAAAATTCGACATCCGGAAGCTTTTCAATAATTACCTATTTCATGTCTAGAATTTTACTTTTAATACATACATAGTTTGGCCATATTAAACTTCATTTCAAATACCGCATTATCTGATCGCATTATTTAAACCCTAGAACTTCCAAACAGCTTAAAAGAGAAATTCCTGAGCGACTGCTATTGTCATAGTATACAGAGTGTATCTAGGAACTAGGCCGAACAAGGCCTATAAGAATTTGGCTCGGTTACTAAATATGTACACCCTGTATCAACGAAAAATTCAATTATATAGTTTCTGATAAATACATCCCAACAAAAACATCCTGTAAACAGGAGCCAAGTTCTCTATGGCCGTAAAAAGTTGTGAGATCGAACAAAATACGGCCAAGTTCGTTAGCTTACAAATACCTGTTGCAATACTGAAAAAAGCGTTTGTAAAAATTAGTATAAAAGAACGCTATTTAATTTTTAAAGAGTTACCTGGAAGGCTAAATTATTCAAACTTGGCCGTTACTTTTTAAACCAATGACCATAAAAAGTGTTAAGTAGCGGCCAAGTTTGAAAAATTCTTTTATAGTAATTTTTACAAACGCTTTTTTCAGTATTGCGACAGGTATTTCTAAGCTAACGAACTTGGCCGTATTTTGTTTGATCTCACAACTTTTTACAGCCATAGAGAACTTGGCTCCTGTTTACAGGATGTTTTTGTTGGGATTTCATCAATTTTTGTTGCCATTTTTTTTTTTGAGTTGTAAAATATCAAACTTTGATAATTATTCCTTTGATGGTTTGTTATGGTGGACCTATGTACCAAATTTCAAGCTTGTAGGTCAATGGGAAGTACCCAAAAGGTGTTGATGATCCGTGAGTCAGTCAGTCAGTCAGTGACCAATTTAGCGATTTTTGTGGTCTTATATCTCGGAACCTACTAATGTCGGAAGATTAATATTTTGTCAATAATGAGACCTGATAGCATTTAACAAGTGCACGAAATTACATCTCTCCATCTGCCTCCAGTTCCGAGGTACAAGCCTCTAAAAAACGGCTAAGTTGTTTCGTGTAAAGGAGGTAGTGCG
Source organism: Lasioglossum lativentre (assembly GCA_916610255.1). NCBI lineage: Eukaryota > Metazoa > Arthropoda > Insecta > Hymenoptera > Halictidae > Lasioglossum > Lasioglossum lativentre. The sequence goes on along the minus strand of OU744364.1, from coordinate 18,424,669 downwards.
AGAACTTGGCTGGTGCGCTACCGTGCACCTAGATCTGATATCGACGATTGTAAAAGCAACATCTGGTGTTTATCGTTTGAACAAATTTGGCAGTTCTGGTGTCAAGCGGGTTACCATGAAAACGACGGGCGTGTTAGGGTACTTTGTCATGGACTATCCCTCACCAATCTTAATAGTGGCATTGTGCACGGGATTGTCGCCGTAGCTCAAGTTCAACGAGACGTTCTGCTCCTTCTGCTTGACATTGATGCAGGCAGGCCCGCCTAGGTCAATGGTCGCCGTCAGGTTCAAATCAACGCAGCACAGACAATTGGAGATCTGGCAGAGGCATTGGGACTCCGCCGTGGTCGATCTTCCACCAGAAGCGGGCAGGTCCCACGAGAGCAGCGTTTCTGTTGAGGGAAAAAATAACAAACGTTCGAGAGAAACTCGCGAAGAGAAATTGGAACGAAACGAAAGTCGTCGATCGAAAGTCAATGAAAAAAATCGTTGTGCTTTCCATCGATAGTTCCGACGTCGTTTCTGAAATTATCTCCCCTCACGGGGCCTGCCTGACACCGTTCTCTCAAATTCGCGATCGCCGTGGACGCAACGCAACGTAGCGCGAAGTGTGTCAAGCTCGTCAATCTGCGTCAGGAAGACTTCGGGCCGCGTACTTTCTCGCCTTACTAGGACGTAGCCACGATTCGCGTCTCCGAATTCGAATCCCATCGCGCGACAAACCCGCCGGAAAAGTTCCTAGTTAACGGGAACAACCCGTCAAATTAAACGCGGAAAGTGTACCACGCCACGACAGAAACGGTAGAGTAACCTCGCATTCGAAACAGAAACACCCTCCGCAAAAGAAGACACGATTGGTATGCTAGTAACGCGGCGTTTGTTTACCCCATCGAGCGTCGGTTGTGGCAGGAGTTGGACGTGCCCTTGATAGGCGTGCTCCGAGGACAGTTCGCGAGCTGTCGGAACCGAGGAAAAATCACGGGGAACGTTTCCAGGGGAGCGTAACTGGTCAGCTCACCGAGAAATCCAGCCGAAGACACCATGGCGACGGCGGTGGTCAGCAGCACCAGAATAGCAAACTTCACAGCCATCGTGTCCTATCCTCGTGAGATCGTCTCGACGTGATTATTCCTCTGACTGAGTTTGTTTTCGGAGGTGCTCGCGGCGCGGCGGACCGATTCGACGAAACGCGGGACGCAGAAGTCACCGCGACAGAACTGTCAAAAGGATACACACGTTCCTGAGGCTGGAGATCCTGCCCAGCAAGGAAGAAGCTTAAATCTGGGCACAAAGCCGGGCGCGGGTCTCGGATCGGCGATCGGTCGGCAGTCGGCACGAAAACTGGCGACAGGATTGGCCACGGCGACGATGAGGTGCCACGCCATTGGCCGAGGTGCGGAGGTAACAACGGGCAAGGAACCTCATCTGGGTGACCGGGTGACCTCCTTCGGCAACCTGGTACCAAGAGAGGACTTACGCCACCGTCCCATCTGTGGTGTCGGGCCTCTGTTGAAAAAAAAAGAGCCTGTGCTCTTCTTTTTCGTAGCGAACGATGGCTACCGTTTACAGCTTACAGGAAAAGCGTTTCCTTTTTCTCGATTTCCTTAGACAATATACATCGATTAACGAGTCCCGCGTGCTCCTTGTCGCCGGTGACAAACATTCGGATCGAGTAAAAGTGAATACATGTTTCTGTACACATTTCGGTAAGTAGATCATTCGAAAAACGGAAATCCACGTTAGACACATATGTGTACCAACGAGTCCTGTCCAAGGCTCTCCTTTTCGAGGCGCGGAACGTCATGCTTATGGCGCGTAATTACAGTAATACGCGCACCATAAATCGATGCCCGACAACGATTAGACACCGTCGCGTCGTTAGCATGAAACTGTTTCCTCGTTTCCACAGTTCCTCGGCAATTATATTTTCACCACGTTATCCGGCCGAGCGTGTGTTCAAACAGTACCTTCGCTTTTTCCAGATCGATCTTGACAGTGGCATGAAAACGTCCAACGAAAGGGGAAGGAGTGTATGCTCGGTTGGACGAAGAAAATCGGTTATGGTTACGCTTGGACACTCCGGAGTCCTAATTACTTCGCCGCGATCAGCATCGTCGTAATTGTATTGTAAATTCCTAGATGTCTCGTCAAAGTGATCTTATTTATTTAGCAGATGTTCGAACGACATTCCACGTATTCAAGGTAAATATCATCGTGGTGTCGTCTAACCGTAATCGATTACCAATGGTCCTACGATGAATTTCTTTGGATAATTATCAATCGCTTATACCTCTGTTTATCCATTAAAAATTGATGTTCATTTTATGCATTGTAAAAATGGAGGCCATTCGTACAATTTATCGTAAACAACTAATAAAAGCTGCTTAGTTTTGTCGTAAACGTGGACATCTTCAATTAAAAATTATTCCGTCGAACGCAAGCGGCGAAACTAATCTCATTGAAAAAAACATTCTCATAAAGTGAACTGTAAGCGATTGTTCTTTTGTAGATTGTAAATAATAAAGATGGAATTGAAGGAGAAATTATCCATGACGTTCCGTAAAAACTCGTTTCCTCTTATCCTGACCCACTTCTCCGTTATTTACCTGGTCCCGACGAGCGACGGTTTAGAATCCCGAAGAGCGTGTTGCCGGAAAATACATATTGGTAGAACAGAACGGACGTCATCGACAATAATTGTCCGGCGTAGCGAAGCCCTTCGATGTTCGAATTCCATTGTAGAATCTCTATGCCGACGGACAAGTGTTGACCAAGGCAAACCACTCCTGACCACTACTTTCTTCGACCCACTAACCGGAGAAAGACCCCTCCTCGATTACCAAAACACCGTTCCGCCTGGAGATGCCAAGAATCTTATCTCTCGTGCACGAATATTTGTCGCGCTGATTAGCCGAGAGTCGATTGTATTATTAATGACACGTCAATTAGCTTCTCGGAGCATGTTTAGAGACAAAAATTGCGGTGGTTGATCGACGGACTGACTATCCAAGCGTCGAACCTACAGTGGCAGACAAAAGAATGATTAAAATTGGAAAGTCTGCATACGTGTATTCATCAGTTTGATAACATTCACCTAATCTAGGGCATTCTCGGCCACACTATACGACATCAAATTTCTTTTGTTTTCACATAATGCGTTAATAATCCATTTTGTTTGACACGTGCTGTGTACATTGTCATAAGTAGACAGCAGATGTTTATGCAAATTGCTATCGTAAGCCATTTTATAAAAATCAAATGAAGGGAAAAGTATATTTGCTGACCGGAAAGTGTCTTATGGTAAATATGTATAAGATATGAATACTATTAATTTTCGAAGTTTTCAATTTTCCCTGTTGTTGGTTTCTCGCTTCCATTATTTTATAAGATGTAGATATTTATTAAGGATCCATTGCTGCATTAAAATAAAATTTCAGTTCGTAAAAATTGTGGCAGTGATCGTATACATTAATATTTAAACTTTCTTTTCTTCGCCACTGTAGTTCGACCGTTGCATACGGAACCAACGACCAGTTTGAAGGTCGGTGAAATGTCTCGGCGTTAATTGTAACGTGTAAAAGCGAACTGCACGTTCGATGAATGAAGAATTTCCGTCTCGCTCATTAAGGATGCACCGCGCGGACACCTTTCTTTCGTTATAATTTATAGCGGTAGAAATTGCTTGGCTCGGAGTGGGGACTAATGATTAGAACGCGCTGCTATTGGGGTTTGTGTGTTGTGCTGGGGCGTGTGCAAATTTGTGTACATAGAATCTACACGATTGTTCGCAGCTAAAAATATACTATGAAGCGAGAAACAATGTACGGACGCAATAAACACAACTCAATTAACTTTTACCCATGCTCGTTATCGAGGTGGAACGCGCTTGGAGGAAATGGTTCGGGCAACGTGAAATTATAGTCTCTAAATTTGACCTGTTTCCTATAATGATCTATTAACTGCTAGGGAGATCCAATCTAATTACAGCTTACATTATAGTCTATCGCTTTAATTACCAGACGTAAACAGGATGGATAGATTGACCAGTGTTAACACTTTACCTATCGGAATTCTATTAATAATATTAATTCAGTAGTAGTACCGAACCAAGAGGAAGTTTGGGAATCTTTTTAAAAATTAAAAAAAAAAAAGACTTGAAATCGTCACTACCATTCACCAAAAAATTTTTTCCAAAATATCTGTTCAGTTTTTCACCCGTAACATTGTGCAACACTATCTCAGGTAAAAATGAACGATAGTTTATGAAAGTAGAAGATTCAAGCTTTAAAAAGAGACCAGGTTTATCGTCGTACAATTCTTTTTTTAATGAAATTACCACACTTAAATATCGACGGTTTTTCGCCAATCGAAAAAGTGTTCAAATACTTTTTGGATCCACTGTATAAACTAACTAGAAAAATATAAAATTTTAAGCATTCGATCCTACTGTTCCTACAAGTTACCTTCTCGCCAAACAAGTGATCGCAAACATGTGAACGGTCGTGTAAGTAGTACGAATAGAAAATCGGTCCATCGAAACTTCTAGTTGAGTGCGAACGTCGAGTTAACTCCGGTTAAGAAAACAGAAACCTCGAACGCGCAAACACTTTTGCAGTATCTACGCTTTACCTTCCATCAAGTTTAGTTAATAATTCATCCGAATTTCTGTTCTGTAGATAACGAACTATTTTTATTTCCATTCCTGCAATTGCATCACACAGATAGCGTAGTCGACGCGATAAAATAATTAGCATTCGCTCGCGAGGATGAACCGAATCGATCATCAGGATTCCCAGATGGCCCTGTTATCCGATCTTTCGATCTCGGCGTTATCGCCGAGTGTTGAGTCATCTTTGTAATGCTCGAGCGTAAATCGTGCATCGAGGACCAAGGCTGAAAGCTGAAGGCTGGTACCAGTTGATCCGGACGTGGTTGACACCGACACCGACAGCGGTTCAACGAGCGACGAAAACGCTACTTCCTGGCAACTTTCGTCGTCGAAACGACAGCTTTAGAGTCTGGATCACCTGGGGATCTCAGCTGGTGGGGAATCGTCGTCTCATTTACCTAGACTGTATTAGAATGCTTAATAATCGGAACGTCGAGCGAGGTAGGTGGTGGTGGCTTGACCGACTTTTAAAGAAACCTTTGGGGGGAGTTGGGCGGCAACTTCAGTTAGACATTGGCCTCCGTAAGACGAAGAGTCGGAAAAAAGAGCGGAAGGGTGCGACGAGGAGAGACGTTTTTTCCGAAGGATCGTCCGGCTACCGATCACATTTTTAACGTGGATTTCGTCCGTCAACGCACAGGTAAGTCTCCGTCGTTTCTCTAACATCCGAAGAGCCGGCTCTTCTCTTTGTGGACACTTTCCTTCGAACCGCTGACGCAATCTTTTCATCAGCTTCCGGGCATCGTAAACCGTCCACTTGTTATCTCCACGCCGGGCACTTGAATCGAAACGATTCACCTTGCTTCGCCGAACAATGTTTCTGTCAGCGTTCTCTGGACGATACGAGAGAGAGAGATATCAATGAAATCCAGCTCTTTTTCTTGATGATATTATCAGCATGGGACAGGAGCGGTAGATTAAACGAACATACCGTGGCGTACCGTGCACCGTTCCCCGTGTTCTAACCGTATAATCACCGGCACTAAGACAATGGGAAGCATGTGCGTCCGCAAACGTGCTTCCTTAATCGAGTCACCGAAGTACCCAGCTGAACGGCGCGCAACTCGTCTTTGACCGTGACCGGGATTTAGGTCAACCGGTCGCCGACTGACGGAGAGCTTCCAGACCTCGTGCGAGCCGGCGCGAATATGTACTCGGCTCGAAACTCGAGACAGAAATCGTTCCTCCCGCGTGAACTTCTTGCTCGAAATGATTGCTCCCTACACGAACAAACAACAAACATGCTTCACCCTTCGCGATACGTTATCGTTAACGAGCGTGACACGTGGTCGTATTGTTCACACCACCGTTTTGCCGCATCCGGCATTTCCGTGTGACACGCTTCGCGGTTCCGTTAGCTTTCCTGTCAAGCAATTTCTGAGTGGCTCCGAGACTCTTCTTCCTTCGGACCGAAAAAAGAATCTTGTCAATCTTGTCTTGTGAATCTCTCGAGCTGCACTCGTCCTGATGGTAAGTCGATACGAGAACACCTAAAAAGATCCATAGATCCATTTTGAAGATATATGCGGAGTACTAATGATCTTGAAAAATGTCAACGGTGTAATTATGAAAATTGGTCAGGATTCCGTGGGACCGTTTTAGTTTATTTAACTACCCCATCGTTGAAAACCATTATCGAATGGCTCCGATTAAGATGCTGTACGAGAGACTGTATTTCCGAATACCAGAGTTGGGCAAAATTTTCATTTAAATAAAAATTTCGAATAACGAATGAAAAATAAAAAAATTTTTATTTCATTATTCGATGGTTCGCGTTTATCAGAATTGGCAGTAGTTGTGGAAAGATTTATTCGAATCCTTCGAATAAAAGATACAGATAAAAGATGAAAAAATTATTCAAAGTTCGAATAAAGCCGCTTCGAATAAAAAAAATTATCTTTATTCGTCGGATAAATTCTCGTCGAATGCTCGTCGATGCTCGTCGAATAAAGATACTTTTTATATTCCAACTATCGAATAATGAATAAAATTTTTTTAATGTTTTATTCGTTATATCCGAAATTTTTATCTAGATAAAAATTTTGCCCAACTCTGCCGTATACGATGGAACAGTGTCTTTCGAAATATGTTCGGTGTCCCGGTTGGTACTCACAGTCGGAGTTCGCGAGACAAATAGTACAGACGCGGTTGTAACATATCGAATATCAATGCGCCGCGACGACCCGTGGTGACAAGTTGAGTGGTTTAAGTCGCACCGAAATCGCGATAATATAGAAAATCGTGGTACATACGTTGATTGCATGGTCTCTTGACTTTAGCGAGCCCTCCACGGGAATGATAGGCGCACGTGTCTTCGCATATAAAGCAACCGTGGGAGACATTCATCGCATTCTTAATCCTTACGTTGCAGAGAAAACAAGAAGATGCGGCTGTCGGTGATTTTCGAGTTGTTGTTGATCCTGCTGTTGATCGCGTTCGCAGCTTACGGCAGAGTTATCGGTAATGATACTACTCCTTATATTTGTTTTTATCAATTTCTCCGCTGAAAGGGAAGCAAATGTAATAAGTATGTTAGTTAGTATATCAGAGCTGAATGCTTACTGTCGATGACATACTGTGGAAGAGGGTTTATTCACGCTTCGTTTCCCGAAGAGTCACTTTACCTGTGCAACGTGTAATCCACTTTCACATGTTTTGTTACATAAAACAGTAAATATTACTTAGGTATATCTAATTTGTACTTACTTGATAGACGTGATTAGGGACTTAGATTTTACCTTTGCAGATACTGTAATCGGATTATTGTCGGTTTCTTTGTCATTCGCTTGTGAAAATTAATTGAATGTGCAATAAATGTATCTACGCATACAGTCTAGTCATTATATTTTGCGAAATAGCTATTGAAATTCTTGGCCCATGCCTCTTATAAATTAGTACAATTTACGCAGCCTGTCGACCAATAGTTTATATAGCCCATAGCATGGAAAGCAATAGCAAAGCTGAAATTTTTTATAGATCAAAACCAGACCGAACAACGAGCCATCGTCAACAATATTTCCAAGCAGAGCAACGTCGGTGTATCGACGCTGTCGTTGAAACAAGCGACCGATAATGTCAACAGATACTGCACTTGCAACGAGAACATATGCAATTGTTGCCGGGACTTCCATATACCGTTGGTGCAACTGCAGGGACCAGGTAATTATTTTGTTGATTCGATTAAAGGTATTAGAACGCGGACATTAGAAAGTATAACAGCTGAGATAACGACATAACGCATCCGCGGCACGTAATACTTGTTTCTTCAACTGTGCCCGCGAAAGAGCTAATTGCATGACATAGTTCCTTTAATTTTAGGATGCGCGTCCTTGCAGTATCTCCAAGGGGACAACTTGGCGGTTCAGCTTAGCTTCGGTGACAACATCTTGACCAGCACTATCGTAAATGGTAAATATTTTTGTTGAAGTTTCTTCTACCCTGATAGATCTTCATCTAAGATCTTTAGGGATTTATTAAGATACTTAAAGAAGAGAAGAAAGGACAATACGGGTATTCTTTGGTATAGAAATGAAAAAAAATGTGCTTCAGGTTTGAAATATCAGCAATTATTTAGAACCTTCCCCGCGTTTACGAAAAGAGCTAATCATCCGAAAAGTGTGTTAATTGTTAAGTGGTTCTTTCAACTCCCCCTCGGAATTTGAGAAACTCGTTTCGACTTTCACCGATCGTTCGTGCACAAAGGCAAACGGCAGATTTTGTCGGTCAGAGGTTCGCAGTTCCGAACAAATTCATTTCACTCCGGTGTGTAAACATCGGATACTCGGCGTCGCGTCAGAACAAAGTTATTCATAACGCATAGGCGTCGCCTGGCCGATCAACGTGTCCGGATCGATCGCGCACGCGCCAAGGTGAAAGTTTCGCATACATTACAATGATCGCACAAAGGAATGCGTTTTCTAAAAGGTTAGATCTGTCCAACTAATAACGGCATCGGCCTGATTTTCAGGAAGGAGTCCTAAACCGGTGTGCGTCCCGTTACCCGGAGGATTCACGAAATTCTGCGGCAGGATCTACTCGATTCAACGCGAAGCCAAGAACCACTTCAAAGCCTGTCTTGGGTTGGAGCTGCAATCATCGACGGAACTCGAAGCCAGTCTACGTGTCAGCTGCTTTAGGTACTAAAAATAATATTTTTTTTTTGCAATTTTTCATCATCGATGGAAAGGCTGAAAATTTTCTTTTTTATTAAATGCTTAAAACTATTTCTTCCAACAGATTTGGTCCTGATGGCCTCAAGCTACGCCCGGCAGAGCCTCTGCCAGTGGTTGAAGTAGATTCGCCGGAAGAAGATGACGACGATGACTTCTTTGGTCTGGGTGGCGACGATGACGACGAAGAGGACGACGAAGATGACGATGCCGCGAACCCTTCCGATATTTCTCCATTGACCAACTCTGTACCGGATTCATCGGCCGAGGACGAGGACGACGACGATGATGACGACGTTCTTGGATTCGGAGCTCTACTGGACATCATAACCGGAGATGATGAAACTACCACGAAGAAACCGAAGGTTACCACAGCCGCGCCTCTTCTTCAATTTACGATTCCGCTTCTGACTAAGCCTACACCCGCGGCGCCTTTGAATACCGACCAAGCGGTAATCGTTGGGGACAACGCAGATGACAGTAGCAACGACGATAACGAGTATATTCCAGTTCAGAGTATTCAGCCAGAGGACTACGTCGCGGAGGACTCGAGTGACTCCGTCGCGGAGGACTCGAGTGACTCCGTCACCGGACCAGTCAACCAATTCGAAGACACTGTTACCGAGGCGTCGAATAAAGTGGTAGTATTCGCGGAGCCAGAAAAATTGCCGACGAAGAAGGTGACGGTGCCGCAAGTCAACAAGAAGCCTAGTCCCATTAGTACAAGCATCAACGTGATCGAAACCGAGACGGATCAGAAGAAGAAACCTGTGAAGAAACCGGTTAAAGGAGACACCGACGACAACGACGATGACGATGGATTGTTCGCCGACGACGACGACGACGAAGAAGCAGAATATCTGAGCGGTGATGATGATGATGATGATGAAAAAGACAGCGAGGAAGAAGACGAGTACGAGGACGAGAAAGAAGAGACGGGACAAGAGAATGACGAAGACGAAGACGAAGACGAGAAAGCTGAAGATCTAGAGGAACTAGACGATGACGATGACGATGCGGAGGATGCTATGATCAGTGCGCTGGTTTACGGTGAGAAGGAAAATGTCAAAAAGAGAAAAGTGAAGAAGAATCACGAAAGCTCTGATGCGGACGATGACGATTACGCGTTGGGTCTCAGTGGACTTTTAGCGAGGAGCAGGCATTCGAGAAGCGGTCGCCAAAGCAAAGTCATGAAGCTTTGAGTTCATGACTGTTCTTGCAACCAGTCATTCGATAATCGAGACTCTATATGTAGATCCGTCGATTAGACAGGATTCTCGTCATGGAGAAATTTTGTCGACTAAACGGGTCACTGTTGGCTAGATTAAGGAATATTGGAGACTGATGAATTCTTTCTCTGTTTTCGGTAAATTATTATCGACAAATATGGAAAGAACGTTCAAAATATTGATACAAAGATGGGAATCGAACATAATCAGACGAGTCGCGAACGTCGTTCGCGACCTCAGCCATATCGAATTACTCGATTAGTATAATATTATATTATTTAAGATATGCACATATTTATATGTATTTATTTAATTAATTTATTGAAATTGTAATTAAACGAATTGAATAAAAGTGTACTTTTACAGAGTTTATTTTCTTTAATTGTGTACGAACACATGAGACGCGTATATATGAATCCTTGTAATAATTATAATTATTCTAACAGATAGAATAAGACTTCGCTCGAGAAAATTGCATTCATGATTAAAATATCTTATCGTAGTTCGAAAATGACTTGCTTAGAATGAAAATTGAACAGAAACTGTTCTATGGTATCGACTATTCAATAAAATTTATTAAGTATTTTTACGACACTTGCTACGAAATACTGTAAATTTTTGGAGTCGTACTCCAAAGGTGAATTCTATTTATAGTAAAGTATTAGTTGCTTGACTAGTCCCAGCATGAGGATAAAATGTACGGAATCCAAAAAAGAAAATAGAGGTGACAAATAACACTGTACAGAAATACAAAAACATCAACACGTATACACTGTCACATAGGATCCCTTCGAATCCCCCAAGCTTGCTTTCTATCGAAAGTTTATGTATAATTAATGAGGGTCAAGACATCGTGGAGTGGTCGCATCTCAGCCCAATTTCAGTCTACGACCAGAACCGATCGGCATCGGACGTTTCTCTTCAGGGACCATGTTGGCCAAGATGTTGTGTGTTTTCGTATTGTTTCTCGCGGTGCAAACCATTCACAGTGTTAAGTTGGACAATGAAACTGTTAGTATAGGTAAAAGTTTGGATATAGGTAAATACTCAGTTTTATTAAGAGAAAACAAATTGAATCGATCAATTATATATCGGAAATATTAATAATTGTATTTAACAGATCTTGCCAAATATACTGCCGTCTATTATAATCCGGCGACTGGAGTGAATCTCAAGCCGGAAATGGAAGATTCTAGCAGAGATCCTTTGTCAACCAAGATCGCGTATCGAGGTCTGCCCTGCCAATGCGAAAATCTCCATTGTAGCTGTTGTACCGGTATTAATCTGACCTCGATTAATTTTAATCGTCACGCGTGCACAAAATTCACCTACGACCCCTCAGCATTGGCTATTAACATGGCGCTTACCATGAACGAGAGAGAGATCTATACCAACACCTTGTCTGGTAAGTTACTTGATAGATTTTAAAATTTAACGCGTAGTCGTCGTTGGCTGCACTTTCGAAAAGCTATTGTTCTTATTATTTCATTGGGAAAAATATTGTACGAAAAAAAATATGATGTTGCTTTCTATAATTTACAAAATTTTGCCTTTATTATTATTGTAGCTAGAAACCCGCCACCACTGTGCGCCCCAGTGCCCTATCTTCCTTTCGTGAACTTCTGCATTCGTTTCTTCGATTTACACACCGAAGGAAGAAACCTTCACGCTTGCATCGACTTGGAAACTCGTATTATTGGCTCGCCGATCCTGACCTTGCACTTCAATTGCGTGAAAGTCGGTGTCGATGGAATCTCATGGGCGCAAATCGGGAACATTACCGATGCATCGACTCTTGAGATGCATACAATAGTAGAGGAACCGGAAGTGTACGACGAGGTGGAGTTCGAACAGCAAGATTTGGAGGTTTATGTGAACTATACATCGACGCTGAGTCCCGAAGAGGAAGCGCAGATTGGACAGCTTAAGCTGTGACCATGGAATTCTACTGCATATAGTATATAATTATAAGATGTATCCAAATTAATTTATATTAACTATTTAACTGACATTGATCGGTATAGACATTATCCACAAGTGCCACAAGAGCCTTGCGAAACGGTTGTTATAGATAATGTATATTTACCGATCGAAGTCATATTTATTTTGTTTGTCCCCCAATTATTTCAAATTCTCTTTTACTCTTGTTCCACCAAAATTTTGTTTGCAATTATTCGTTCAGAAAGTTTCCTAAAATCTCTGAGATCTCATCTTATCATTTAACCCTTGGACGACGGATCATTTTTGTAATTATACAATTGAAGGTGCTTATGACTGATTTATGGGTTTATCAAGTAATTTTTTAAACATTTTTTTGAAGGTGCTTCTTGTAAATCCATTAATCTCTCTGACATTTATAATGTAACAGGTAACAGCTGTTCATTTAGTCCCTAGAAAATGATAATTGTGTGACGATTTTGATACTGTGGGTCAAAATGTACCCGGGCATCGCCGTGGGAGGGTGAGGAGTTAATCTAGTATTTAATATTGTAACGTGAAGCGTAATGTTAAGATTGTAGAAAGTGTTTTCTCAATAAACGAACAATATTTTGTACAGATTCAAATTGCATCCTCCCCACGAATGTACTTTCGATTTCCCGGTGAAACTTGCCTGGTGCTTCTTCTTCCGCAAATCTAGTTTTCAGAAAAATGTACCAATCGATCGAATATGGATAAACAGCTCCAGCCAAACCTAAATTTCTCCATAAAACGAGGTCACAGTAAAGATATCCGTTAACCGGTCAGTCGAGTTTCAATCGTTCATCGAAGATGTCCTCTCGTGGCGACTGAACACGCAGACAAACAATGAAGATCTATTGCTTGCTTTTTCTCGTCTTTTTTATTACCCAAAGTTCCGCGGAAAGGATCAGCGAAAGGTTCGTTGAACACGAAGAGAGGTCAGAGAATTCTGTGAATAATGTACTTTCGAGGGTGGAGTTTAAGAAGACAGTGGAATTGGCGAGATTGCTGAAACAAGCGAATAATACAGCTACGAACCAGAGTACTCAGGTCACCGCGACTAGGCAAGGACCTTGCCAATGCGGAGGAGGACTCTGCGGATGCTGCTCCAGGATTCTGTTTGACACCTGGAAACAAAAGGCTTGCGTGAATGTGAGCTATGACGCAGACGAGTTCAGTTTCACTGCAAAGGTTTCAATGAACGACAGAGTTCTGTACACGAGAACGGTTTCCGGTGGGTTGATCAATTACGTTGTTCAACATATTTGCATTATTAAATTCTCTTGTTTCTGTTGCGCTTATAAAAGGATTCTTTAAAGATTTGCTAAATATCTTTTTATCACTGTTTCTTGTTCTAGCTGGATTCTACAGTATTTTAAAATTTGCAAAAATTGAAGTATTCACAGCACTGTGACAAACCATTTTTCTCTTAAATCATAACATTCTATTTTTTGTACTTTTCTTGTGTAGTGTATTTCTATACTATGTCCAGTATTATAATGCAATATATTTCAATAAAATAGTATATAAGTGATTTCATGACGTTTGTCATATTCTAATAACTAATTTATTAAAGCTTGTTTCCCTTGATTCTCCTAACGTACCAATTTAGCAAGTTTTTTGGCAGCATTTATATTGTCCTGTGCAGTTTAAATGTCGATTTCGATACTCTGAGTCAAAATAGACTCAGAGTATCGAAATTTAAAGTTTAAATTTAATAAACGGACGACAATTGTTTCAGGGAAGAATCCTCGCCCAATATGCGTGCCAGTGCCACGACTGCCGATAGTTAAGGCCTGCATTAGATTCTACAACATTTATTTCCAAGGAAGAAACGTTCATATGTGCGTGAACATGGAAGGAAAATTTCGAGAGACCACCTTGTTCAAGGTAAGGCGTCTAACTAAGTCTAGATTATTCGAGCTATAAGATTTCCCGTTAGTCGATTCATTATAAACGTACACATTTCCAGGTCGGATTAGATTGTCTCAGATTCGGCTCAAACGGTTTAGCTCTGGTTAAACCAGAGGATGGAGGTGGAATAGGTCAAGTAGAGTTCTTACCAGATGACGACGACGATGCAGAAGAAAACGATTATGATTATGATGACGATGATGACGACGACGACGACGACGACGACGACGATGATGACGATGACGATATACTTGATTTATGAAGAAATACACTATTACCTCTGTGACCAGTGTGAACGCTCTAATAGCACAATTATGCGCAACTGATGCCATTTTCAGCGTGACAATGTCTATTTATTGTACTCTTTTTGTATTGAAAGAATAATATAATTACATTATTTATTATGATCAGACTCCTATACTTATCAATCGATTGTTTCATATTTCTTCCATTTTGGAGTAAACGTAATTAGTATGGCAATCTCATTCAAAATAACTATGAACTATTCGTCGTTACACTTGATAATAAGAAAACTAGATTGATATTAATTAAAATGTTTATAATGGAACACAGATATTAAATTCGCAGTTTAAATATACATAATTTATTGCGTTCCAGAAAATATTGTGAGATGATTGATTTCGTTTGAGTCGATTGCCGACATTAAACAATAGATATGCATTCGAGAGAGAAAGCGGTGAATAAACATAATAAACAGGTGCAGTAAAAACATTGTTTCGTTATATCTCGGTCATCATCCTGCACAGTCTATGGGGAAATCACCGACCCGAGAATGAATCTGACAATATTGTTTAATGGAATAACAATCGCCGGTGGTGCTCGCTGGAATCATGAGAGGTTCAACCTGTATTGGTCGTCGAGTTGTGAGTGCATCATAGTAAAACATGCATTGGAACACTCTAAACATGAATTCTAGAATGTGCAGTGTCCTAATTTCGTTTTGGTTGCATTTCTTCTTTCACTGGCCCATTACTATCACAGAAGAAAGTTCGTTTCTTTAATATATCTACTTCCTTGTTTCGTGATCGTTTCCATTCTTTTTTAAATAGAAAATTCCATTTACATATCGTTAAATGTGTGATAGGGTTCCCAATTACGAGTGGATTTTTGGCTTACAAAACCGTGACGAGCATTCGGCCAACTTGCTCCTGTACAGTGTCTTATGCGTGTTCTTGTTGCCAGATTGTTACCATTTTATTCATCAAGGCTGAGAAAAATCGTAAGTATATAATTATTTACTTTAGTAGCGTTTATTATTCACAGAGTCATTACTTTTTTTGGTCATCTACGTTGAACTGATAGAATACATTATTGAAATCTACAACCAATTTGTACAGTGTGCGTTAACTTCATCTACCAGGGAAGCGAAGTAAGAATTGACGTGACGTTAAATTCGGACGTATTAAAAT
The DNA here is from genome assembly GCA_916610255.1 of Lasioglossum lativentre. Taxonomy (NCBI): domain Eukaryota; kingdom Metazoa; phylum Arthropoda; class Insecta; order Hymenoptera; family Halictidae; genus Lasioglossum; species Lasioglossum lativentre. The sequence goes on along the minus strand of OU744364.1, from coordinate 18,409,299 downwards.
CCAGAAAAGTTACAGGTGACGGCAACATCGTTATTTTTCAAAATATGTACACCTTTTTGGGAACTGATTTCTTTGTTTTCCAGATTATAGGCCACTGAAGTTTTGCATTGATATACCGCGCTGTATTTTCTCAACCGCGTGCATAAACGTTTTGGAACTTAATCAGTTCTCTATGTAATATTTTGATATTTTGATATTTAAATGATCTCGATTGTGTGGTCATTAAATATTTTTTTTTAAGGTCGATTACGGCTTGCCTTCGACTGGATATTTACTCGAAAAAACGAATATGGCAACTGAATTACGATTGTGTTAGTATATCAACGGTTCCTGCAATGACCACTGGCACTACTAAAATGATGAGTAATTCTACAACTAAAATGATGGGCAATGCTACTACAGCTACAACTAAAATGATGGCTGCAACAACTACTACAATGAAGCCTGGAATGCCAGCAATGCCCAGCAGTCAGATGACGATGACTACAATGAGCACGGCGACTACCGCTATGAAAACGACAATGACGACTACGATGATATCGCCTAAATTAGAAACCGAAGAAACGACATCAGATGTGGAATTAATAACAGTACCAGGAAGTGAAACGACGAGTATAGATATTGATTGATTAATATTTATACGTAATAATATGAACACGCCAACAAGAATTTGTGTAAAACACTTGTAGTGTAACACTTCATTTACTGGAATTAATAGGACTGTGCTATACAAAAAAAAGAGTTTAAAAATTGTCTTTGAAATAACAATTCCAAAATTAAATTATTAGATTTTATTACTGGCAATCAGTTTTTGATTAATGGATAAAAATTAGTTACATTCAAAAATTTATTAAGAAATCTTCATCTGTGAATCATAAATTCTTATCATCTATTAAATAACCACCTATAGGTAGTACATACTGTGTTATACGATAGGTACCATTTTAATTAAGCGAAGGTTCTCAGATATAGTATGAAGATTATTGATTATGAAATTTTATATGCTTAAAAATAATATTTATTAAACAAGAGACTGAATGTAAATTATCGCTTTCTTTCAAATTTCCATTTGTATATTGGAGCAGAATTCTTTGTGCCCCTAACCAATAATTTAGGTTTAGTAATTTTCTTGTCTTTCAGTGCCCTTTGCATTTCTAACTTCTGCTGTACAATAGTTAACTCGCGTTCTCTGTCAATCCTTTTTTGTAACTCCATGTAAGACATGTGTTTTTGCTGTTCAATTTTACCCAAAGTCTTTTCATCAATTTCTGGTATCTTCATGTTCTTTAATCTGCTTAACTTAGGTCTATTTGTGCGTCTCTTTACTAGTGCTGGATGAGTGTCTAACCTTTTCGCTAAGTCAAAGTTTTTTATTTCTTCTGAATCATCCAAGAAGAATATGTGTTTATTTGGAACCTCGTTTACAGCATCAATCATATGTAATTGACTTTGAAGCTTATCTATCTTTTTGGCTTCTATGGTTCTTTTGTGACTAACATAACGAATGTCTTGGGTTTCCATCAGTTGTATCTGATCTGGTGTCGAGGTATCATCTTTGCTCTTTTCTCTATGCACTCCATTCTCAATCTTAGAGTTAATCATGTGATAGTAAAATTCATCAGGATTTTTATCGAGAGCACGTTTCCGTAGAAGTTTCAATGTTTGTTGTTTTTCTTGGTAGTCTCTGGCTCTAGCAACATAATCTTTCTTCTTTTCCAAAAGACCTAAATGCTTGCGAGAATCAGGTTGATGTCTCTCTCTATGAGTTTTCTGTGTTGATTTTGCTGCTTTCTTCCAAGAAGACATGATCCTTATATCTAAAAGAAGTTAATGTGAAAATACATAATTATCTCAAAAGGAGACTTCCAGCAAAATTTTAAAATTATGTAATAGTATATAATGAAAACACGTACCCAAATACTCTTTGTAAAGAAAGTTGTATCAATATATTGTTAATAGCGTGACACTGGAGAGCATAACCATATTTCTGTGTACAGTAGGGTGCCGCTGATCTATATTGTCATATAGATCAGTGTAATGTACACATTGAAATTGCATGGTAGTGCCACCATGTAACAAGCATACAGCACTACTATTTCGCTAATAAGTTAGACCTTGTGCCATAGATGACGCTAGAGGTTCCATTCTGTCAAAATATACATGCAATATTTATTCTAGCTAGAATAAGAAATATATTTTTTCTAATATATAGCTTCTCATATAATATTGCTCATCCTTTTATATTTATTTCACGTTCAGATTAATACAGAAATTCAAAAATGTCGGAAAAGCGGTACAGCAGGAAATGCAAATTTATAAAAAAACAGCAGACGGCTTTTATTCTGATACGGCATTATACATAAAAAAATATTGAGGTTCATTAAAAAAGTAACGTGATCTTAAAATCTATCCTACGCTGCATATTAAATTAATTTATATTTTTATCCCAATTTTTGCAAAAATTACGCATAAATTACGTATAATTTTCTCCAAGTAGAATGTTAGATCTGAAAGTAAATTTTTTCAAATCAATTAATTTCTCTTGCTTCAAAATGATGTGGGATCTGATCCAGGCTAAGGTGGGTGTAGGTTCTTGTCCGAGACAGAGCGGGTGTAGGAGCTGTTCCAAGCTAGAAATGGAACTGGTGGCAGCACCGTATGGTGGCCAACTTCTAACAATGGGGTGATCGCTCTCTTATTCCTCTCTGACAATATAAAATATAACAGATACGTTACTGCGCTGGGCGCACATGCGCGAAAGAACTAGTCCAATATCTCCTCATTGATTGGTGGTAGGAGTTGGAGGATTGAGCGTTGCTTCTCCGTCTCCGTCATCTATCGGTCATGAACATGAACTTAGCAAATTGGGAAGAGACATCCAGACTCCAGACATCTTTGGATATAGCACATAGCACTGCTGCATCTCCGACTGCTGTAAGTTTGTTTTACTGAATTCTCCCTTTGCATGACAAGTTCTGATCCGTGTAAAAAGTTTGCTTGCAAACTACAACAATGTTTGAAAGGTTCGTAGTTGTATGTCACTTATTCCACTTTTTTCCTACCTGTAGTTGCGGTTTCAGCGAGATTTTTTAATCATGAAACATATTTCATTTCAGACAACGTCTATCAACCGTCACGCTGTGACACAGTTATTGAAGAAATAAGGCAGTGTTGCATTAAATTTAAAAGCCAGTCAACGGTTTGCGAAGGCATCGATACTTCCAAACCTTACGAGCACAACACTGTGGATTATGTAAGTACAAGAGGATAAGCATCATAACGTAATTACGTTAATACACCTTACGTTTGCTGGATGATTTAAAGATTAAACTTCTTTTTGATTCCATCGCATTCTAATGAACGTTAGGACCAATTTTGCAGAAGGAACCATTTGTGAGAACTCAACTGTTTTCCTGAAAAATGATTAAGTTTTAATCATGATTAAACTGTCGTTATTCACAATATATTTATAAAGGTGTAGAATCATGCTATAGTGGACTTTACCAACAATATCTATACACACTGTACAATAAAATTGTCTATTTCAAAAGTTATTATTGAAATTTATTTTTGCAGAGGAAAGCACAAAAATAAATTATGGTGATACCAAATTTGCCTATAGTGCGTCCAAGATATTTAAGAGCATGGCAAATTACGGATGTTCTCACTTGGTCGTTTGGTATCTATCTCGCTCACAAAATGAAGTTTCCAGAGGTTCGACCAAAGATAGGATATTTTAGATCCAAGAGGATGCAACAGGCAGATAAGCACCAGACACATTAGAAGTGCATATGATTTAACAATTAAATCACACAAAAAGATGTACTGATATGTAGCAAATATATATAGTAATATGTGAGATGTGTTTATATTACTACTGTAATAATGGAAGCAGTGAAAAAAGCCAAGGCACGATTTAGGAAGTATCCAGTTCTTGTTGCAGAGTGCCACGAAACTGGTGCTAAATATGCAGCATGCGTATTGACAAATACCAATTTGCAACAAAATGATTGTGAAGGTGAATTCAATGCATTTAAAACATGCTTAATGAAAGCTGCAACAAAGCATAATACAAAGTTATGAATATTAAAATTACCTTAACATTTAACTTTAAATCACTAATTGGCATTTGTATTTATGAAAAGCCTAACTAGTATTTTAAAAATGAATGCATCATTATTTATGAAACATTGTTTAATAGCCTTTGTGCTTAGAACAGCTCTAGTAGTTTATTCTAATTTTCACGATAAGACCTTCAATGTACCGTACACTGATATTGATTACAAAGTGTTTACCGACGCAGCAAGACACATGGTAGCAGGAAGATCTCCATTTGTACGTGACACTTATCGTTATACACCATTACTTGCTCTCCTTTTGACACCAAATATTTTTTTACATGAGAATTTTGGAAAAATGTTATTCTCTTTTGTGGACATACTAATAGCAGTTTTGATAAAAAGAATTTTGTCTTCGCAAAACTGTAATGAGAAAGTGAAACACAATTGTTCTCTGATATGGTTATATAATCCTTTCACAATTATTATTTCAACCAGAGGAAATGCAGATTCTGTCGCTGTACTCTTAGTTATGTTGACTTTGGATTTATTTCTTCACGATAAATACATGTTAACAGGATTGCTGCATGGTTTAGCAATTCATTTCAGACTATATCCTATTATGTTTAGTTTACCAATGTATTTATCTCTTAATAACAAAAATCTAATGCCAAACAAAGATCAGTGGAAATTGGTATCAAGTTGTGTATCTTTCATGATTCTTTTGACTATTATAAATTATTATTTCTACGGATATGAATTTCTGTATGAAAGTTTCATTTATCATGTCGTCCGTAAAGATACGAGACACAATTTTTCTGTTTACTTCTATATGCTATATTTATCTGCAAATCATCTACCAAGTATGATTCAAAAAATCTTTACGTTTTTACCACAGTTCATATTGCTACTAACCCTATCATATACATACTCAAGAAAATCTGAATTACCGTTTGCAATGTTCACACATGCAATGGTAATGGTAACGTACAATCCAGTGTTAACGTCGCAATACTTTTTCTGGTTTTTATCCTTACTACCACTGTGTCTTCCGAAATTTGGAATAAGTATCAAAAGATCTCTATGCTTATGTTTCATCTGGCTCTTCAACCAAGGTCTTTGGTTATTAGCCGCTTATTTCTTAGAATTTCGAGGACTAAACACTTTTACATACATTTGGCTTTCTAGTTTATTATTTTTCCTTGTAAATACTAAAATCTTAAATGATGTTATCGCGTATTATAAATATTAGGAGAATAGTGTAACATACATAATTTACTCTTAAAATGAGTTTATTGTAATGTGTACTTTTATTTGTTATTGTAATATTATTCTAATTGTAATCGATTGAATTACGCAATGGACGATTAAATAAATGATGGTGGAAGAAATAAATAAAGGTCTATTTGTAATATACAAAAAATTTCGCAGTCTTTTATGAGTTTCGTCGATGTTCACTAATAGAACGGAACGAAACGGTTGGAAATAATTGATAAACAATTTAATGGTTCTTAATTTTATTCTTGCAGGAATACAAAATACTTATTTACAGATGGTTTCATAAAGTAATAGTGGTAGATTCTTAAAAAGAATGTAGATATATTAATAATAATACAATAATAGTAAATCTTAATGTTGTAATCTAGATCAATTGTGAGCAAGAGCATCCTTTGGATCATCTTCAGAAATATTTCTCATCGTTTACTTCTAAGCTGCTAATGTTGATGATATTAATTATTACTGGGACATTCCTTGTCAAAAAGTATACGAGAATGCTTCTCACAATTTCTGACGATACCACTCGAACGTATAGTAATTTGATATAACGAGAGTATAAAAAAATACGATATATATCAATATATATTTTTTGTCGTACGACTCGAATATCGGGTCCGACAGAAAGAAACGGCATGATCCACGGTGTGTGATCGGGTCGTGAACACCCCCCGACAATAATGAAAAAAAAAAAAATAAATGAACGAGACGACGTGACACGAAATGGCCCAATCGGTAGACGAATCAAAAGAAGAAAGGGAGGGAAAACGAAACGTAAATATATGGCTCGTACAACTATAGATCACCACGGCAGACGATGCAACATATAAAAATAGCATTATTTTCTTTCATTGCTTTTGTTACAGTTTATTGAACTGTGATCTATGTGAAATAATCTATTTTATATCCCTCGAGGTGAAGATACAATCGATCCTTGCCCGAACCCGGTGACGCGCGACGTCCGGTTGAGGCAAAATCATCAACGATAAATATATATATAGTAAACGGAAGAAATGACACTAGATTCTGGACCCTGGAACGACTTCCGCTACCACGCAAGACGATACTCTAAAGGTAGCTGAAGCCGTGGGGCATCGTTTCGGTAAGCTGTAGGGTCCAAAACAGTTGACTCGGATTAGTTCACATATTTACGAGAGAAATCAATCGTCATCACCACGCCCAAGATCGTCCGAAACAAAACGATCACCGAGGTGTACAGAAGCAAAAGTAGTGTTCGAAAAGAAAAGAAAAAAGATGGGCACATCGAGAATTCGAAACCGATAGAGTAACGCACAATGAAGCGTCCGCAGTCGTCGGGACCGAAGGCGGACACTTAAGCGGGGCTTCTGCGAAATCGACCGAAGGAAGGACAAGGATGAACGTGTGCGAGTGGGATACCGATACCCGGCACCTACATATCAAGTTTACAATCCGCCTGCTCGAAGCTCAGTCTGACGTCCCATTTTTTGGAATTGGTAGGAATAGCGGCGGACGCTTAAGTGTGCGCTACTTCTCGTTATGGTTGATAGCGAAAGAAAAATGTTACCGTTATACATAAAATCCATTTTTGGTTTTGTGTTTCGGTTTCGATATCGGTTTTGGTTCCCTGGGGTACACCTTCATTACCCCGGAGGACCTCTTTGTAGAAAAGGAAAGAAAAAGAAAAGCGCTCTGCCGCTCGGGTTCGTTTCGTCCGCGGAAAGACACGAGTATATTTCGCGGAGCTGCAAAAGCGGATACGACGACGATGCACATGTGCGAAACGGCTCGATATTGCACGACATGACATTTTGTGAAAATGACACACAATGGTCCCAATCGGTGAATTCGCTGTTCATTTGCTAAAAAATCAACTTTCTCGTATCGACTTTTATAAATGTTCAGCACTTTTGAAAACTATGAAATCAATTGAATTTTTTCTAAATTGTAGTCAGAAGAAGCGTTTAAATATGAACATTTCATAAGCACCATTTTTTACCGTGAAAATGACTCGTCTTCTTATTGACACCCTGCAGAACCTATTTAATGATATTGGTCCATTTTTTTTTTCATGTTGTCTATAAGAAATATTCCTTTTAATTTAGTTAAAAAATGAATATTCAATTGACTAAGGAGAAATTGACAATGAATATCTTTCAAGTCCCAAGGAGTCCCACCTTCTTTCAAAGTGGAATTTTTTCAACATACTTTTGTCTGTAATATCAGAATGTCCATCATTGTACATAAAAAAAGTTATCATTGTTTAAACCGCCTCTGTGGCCAGAACCGCGCAGAACCTTAAGAGGTATGCACCCAACGAAGGATATTATTTTACTTATAATTTGTCATTTAAAAACATGTGTATTAAATAAACAAAGTTTTGTTGAACTACGATGCTCCCTTTAATACATGAAACGATTACCCCGTGAACATTATTATAAGCTAATATAACAGCGATAATATCTTATTGACAAAAAAATGTTTCCAAAAAAATTAATCAGTGATCACTCTTCCATAAAGTTCAATATAAAAGAAATTTTTCTTTTAAATAAAAAATTAATGTCTCCTTGATTTTTTAATTGTCACTATATATTTTTTACTTAATAATGTTATAGCTGACGTCAAGACCAATTCAATTACCTATTTTGCTATGGCTTTAAGTCTTGGAACAATGATAAAATCTTTGTGAACAGCTAATTCGTCGATTGGGACAACTGTGCGACGCGCGACGCGACGTTACGGCGCGGCGCGGCGCATCCGAACCACTTGTTACTTGGTTTCTTTTGCGTCGCGTCGCGTCAAAGGCTTTTCCGCGTTCGGCATTCTTCTCCTTTCGTTTCTGGTAATCGGTTTGAATACGTTGTAACCGGAACGACGACAAAGATGGATCTTGCGATCGTGTGACGGGAAAACGAGAGGACGTGAAAAGCACGTTTCATGGATTGTTCCGCAATAAACAAAATTAAATCGAATGCGGTGGGGGGTGGAGAACGTGAGACTGCGGAAGGTATTATATGGCAAAGTTTTAATAAAATATGTTAACAGCGGTGATACACATTACACTGTACGAGAAATATAAAATAAACGGCACTAGCTGCTTAATAATTAGCACGTGAACCAATCGATTATAAATAATAATAAAAATAATCATGTTAAATCGTTGACATTACGACGACGTCCGACGGATGGTTGTTAGATCGGGGTAAACGAAATGTACACCATACACAAGTAAAAAATGATTTCGATGATGGATTCGCGATCGAGATTACACAAACAGAAACCTATATTTAGTAAGAGATACGTGTATTTCGGTACACGTTATTATACGTATTTATGATAATAAGAGTAATTAAAAAATAATTGAAAAAGGAAGAAAAAATAATTAAAGCACTCGGGTGCGACGCACGGATAAATGCATCGACTTGCACGACATAAACTCAATTAATATACATAACATTAAAATAAACATTTCTTTGGTCTCGTCGTTGCCTTTCTTTTTTCCTGTTCGTCTCCGAAAGAAAAGGAACGCGTCTGGGGTTTCGAGAAAAATCTCCGCGCGTGTAAAGTTTACAAAAAAAAAAATGTAAGGGAGACAAATCTTCGAACACAACGAAAATTCGATTAAGAAGAAGGGGGGGGGGGGTCGTTAGGCGGCGAGGAAGGGGTTGAAAGCAAAAGTGCGAATCGTATCGTACTAGCACGATATAATATCGACGCGTTTCATCTATCGACTGGCGAAACGTTGAAAAATTGAAAAAAAGCGACAGATCACTGTATTTCTCCATTACCGTTCCCCTTTTGTACTTCACATTCTTGTGGCATCAGGATCGAAGGAGTTCGCGACTGCTCGTATGTAGATAGATGCACGCGCGTGTGTACCCTCCATATGCTTCAACCTTTGTCTGTTCGACTACTTTCTTTGAAACGTTTCGGAATCGAGTGGTCGCGAACTTCTTCGATTACATCGCTCATATAGGTTCACGTGTGGCAAAGTAAGCTTCTCTGTCACGTTCACGGGAGTATTTATCGCGATCGAAACACCCCGAGTAGCTCAGAGGCGTCGAAGGGAATGAAAAAACGCGATTAATTGATGGCTACGCTCGGAGTAAGAGGGGGGGGGGGGGGATTGTTGGCACACTGTCGTTATCGTAAATTTTTTCTGTCGCGTTCGTTCCTCCAAAAAAATTCTCTCTCTCTCACACACACACACACACACACACACACACACACACACACACGTTTTTTTTGTCTGTTAACGGAAGATCTTGTGCGAATGCTGCGACGATCTTCTCTGCACGGTCTCAGCCGATCTTTAATGCTACAGGTACATGCGAGGAATTCGGGATTGAACTTCAGTTGAACCGATACGGAGACGAAAGGCGTGTTTCAATTGTTTTCAAGGTTGCGAACGATGCTCACAGAAACGAAAAAAGTGTGAAAACAATCCCGATAATTTTGGCCGGTGGAAACAGAAAATAAAGATCTGTTTCGTAAATCTTTCGAGTTTACAATAATTCGGAAAATTGCAATTAATTACAGCTGCGGTGAACCAGCTAATCGATTTATAGAGTTTAGAAGTGGGAGCTGGTAATAAAATTTCCGTATCGCGTCCGCGACGATTCAATCCCCTCGGGCAGCACGCGAGAACTATCGCGGGAAAATAATTTCGCGAGAAACAGCGACCGTTCTTCTTCTTCTTTTTTCATCTTCTTCCTCCCCGTTGCCTTTCGTATATATGGAAATCTCGAGATAGTGTCTAGCTAAACGTTCGTAGGCTATCATACAAAGTAATGTACACTAAAAAGGATGATTCGCTGTTCGTAGTTGACGTTTCTAGAGTAAAATATTTACACTGGTTTTTTGTTCATCATCCCTGTTTTTCACCTTGTCGACCCAGCATACATACGCGCGCACGCGCACGCACAGTCCGCTTGTGCAACTTGTTTCGGAGGGCCGTCGATCCGACTAGTTCGCTAGTGAAAATCATTGATCCAAGTATGTATCGGTCTTCCACCCACGATCGACGCGACGGGTCGAGGGAAAACTCGTCGGAATAGTTTCGTTTCGGGTGCCTGGTGAAATCGACCGCGTAGGGAAAGGGCCCGTGTTACAGGAACGCGCGTGCGAACGGATCTCTGTAAAAAGTATAGTTATCAAACGGGAATAGTCGGGCGGAAACAGTGTTTCGGTGCGAAGTTCCCGTCGATTCGGCTCGCGAAGTTTGCCAATTCCGGCGCGCGATACTATCCGGAACGTACTGCAACGAAAAGTTCTTGCATTGATCGCCGTTACGAAAGTTTCTCCTTCGTTATATATATATATATATATATATTTCTTCCGGATCGAGTTACGTTTTCATTCAGTTAAATTTACTCTTTCTCGAAGCAAAACCTTTTCTACCAACGATGCGTGAAGTTACCAAGATAATCGGCCATTAAGACCGGGGGGAATTTCAATGTAGAATTTCCGCGAATGTTCGATGGACCGATCAACGACGCGGGCCGAGCGCGATAATGAAATTCCATTGTGCCCGGGGGTTAATTGTTGTACTAATTTCGCGGAGGTCCGCCGAGAGTGTCGTGACTCCGCGCGGCAGCAGAAAAACGAAGTAAAGAAATGAAATGATGGAGGAGCGATGGTAATAACGAGTTAATAACGAGCCCTATTCGCGGTAACACTATCCCGCCGCGGATATCACGAACCTCCCTCATTATTACCGCGCGGACGTCCTGCCGTTCGCTCGCTCGCTCGCTTCTTTCCTCGTTTTATACGCGCGGTGTAGTCACGCGACTTCTATACGAGCGTGGAACATCGTGGTCGAGAATCGTTGTTCGATATTCTGCAATTCCAATCAGCAGTCGATTTCACGGTTGCAGTCTTTATTTTCTTATTTTCAGCGGGGCAGTCTATTTTGAAATATGGATCGATGTAGACGCGGCCAGAGATTCACGACGAACCGACGACGAACCGTGAATTGTTCCCAAAGCTCGTTCTGGAATCGGATGAACTCGCGTTTATCGAAATTATTGGTCGAGATCGCTACGCACGGAACATGTCCCTAAACGACAAGAAATAGAGAAAAAAACAACTCGTCATCAGATGGTGACGTGGGGGAATCGATCGAAATAGAAAAAACGGCGGCGCGGCCATTTGTCGAAATTCGCGGATCCGATCGGAAAAAGAGGATGATCGGCACGAACCAGCTCGAAACGAACAATCGTCCCGGTTTTGCCTGGCCTTTTACGATACTCGTTGCAACAATGAATCGCAGCTCACGGATCATTAATGGGTTTGCGACTCCATTCGCTCTCGAATTCCGCGAAAAAAGCTTAACATCGAGAAAAATATGGGGGTATATGCTATATATCTTCTATACATCATCACTCTCTCAGTCGAATTCGAAATAGTGTTTTTTGGTAATTATACAGAAAAGGGTACACCTCACCGATTTTGATGACCTTGAAATATATTGTCAAGGTCATCATTCTAAACAACTTTTTCCTATATATGTTACCACCGCTCGGCTTTAGTTTCCGTGATATTCTCAAAAAACTGTTGCTGATACTAGAATGGATTCTGCACACAGTTTCGCGTAATAAAAGGTATGATTAACATATAAATATATAAGTTAATTCGTTAATAACGAATATGCAGGATTACATACAAGATCTCAAGGAGAAGGTATAATTCAAGTTGGTTGGGGTTAGTTTTGGAGTTAGCAATTGCAATTCTGCTTTATGCGTTTCTTATTTGTGTTCTGAACATAAGACACTTTGCGACACTTAAGGATGTTCTGGAGGTACAATGCGAGACAAAAGTACAAGAAATTCGAAATCCATCAATATATTGGTAATGAAAGCCATTCATGAGTATATTTTGCATTTAAAAATAGATTAATTTAAAAAGCTTTCGTTTAATTAGTGAATTTCATGTTATATTTATTTTTTAATGAAATTGTCTTCATATTATAAAAAATTGTAAGTGACTTTTGCGAATAATTGTACCCTCTGATTTGAACTTCACGATAATAAATTCGTGATATTCAATATACATAATTACGCAATAAAAACTTAAAAATAAATATTTAAATAAATTAAAAATACTTCAGAAAGCAATATTCATTGTTATTATTGAGATAACAACACGATAAATTTGACGTTTTGTAACAGTTTATAATTTTTTGCTTTGTAACTGTTTAGTGAATCCTAATAAATTTTGAACATAATTAATTACATCATTTTTACTATATGTATATAAAAAAAACTGGAATTTCTAGTTGCGTTTTTTCAAGGTTTAAATAGGGTTTCAAGTGGAATTTTATGAATTCTCCCTAAGAAGACGTGTTAAACGTGCAAACTTTAAGTTGCTATAATTCTTAAACGATGCAGTGAATCGAACTAAAACTTTGGTAATTGCATTAATTTAATAAGAATTATATCTTGTCAAATTTTCAAAAATTTTGTTGCGTTTTTATATACCTCCACAACGTCCTTAAATTGTAGCGAATCATGATCAAATTGCATTTCACTTTTCCACTTAACACACTTCATTCTGCCATGAATCACTTTTCGAACAATTAGGAAATCGATTAGTTGCTTGTAATTATTGCATATTCTCTATTATTCTCTATTGCATATTAACTCTTCCTGCTAAATGGACAGAACAGAGGTTTGTCATTTACTGAAATATACGGTTTGGAATAGCTAAGGTAATTGTAAGTTGTATTTTTTTTTTGTCTCTCCGTGTTTACAAACTGAAACGTGAGACGTCTAAAGGCATTCTACTATGATACGACGAAAATAAACCGAAACCTAACCCAGACCTAACTCAAACCAAACGAAAGAGCACGAAAACTATTTTTATAAATAGAATCTCGAAAACAAAAACCGAGCGGAGGTAATACGTACAGGAAAAAGTTGCTTAGAATTATGAATTCTACAAAACATATTTGAGTTTCATCAAAATTGGTGAGGTGTATCGTTTTTGTTTATTTATATATAGTTAGTACCGACGCGTGACCTTGTCTGAACGTGGCTCGACGATGGTATTAATTTCCTAGAAATTCACTTTGCGTTTCAGAAATCGGTGAACCAAGTGGGCGGGAAGAGGGTTGGGGGTAGTAAACGCGACTCGATCGTTTTTAATATAGCGCGGCCACGTTACCCGATTCGCGCGGCATGATTTACGGTCCTTCTCGGCGATCGGATAGATTCCTCCTCGTTTTTTGTTGTTGTTTTCGTTGCTTGTTTTCTTTCGTTTCGCGTTTTACGATCTGAACCCAGCGTCGAAACACGTTATTTACACCCGGGAACAATGCTACGGGCACGTCCCATTGAAACGGAACTATGATTCTTCCAGTTGTGTTCGAGGCCACCCTCGCGCGTTCCCGGGGCACGTCGATTAAATCACGGAACGCAGCCGGTCGTGCCGCGTTCGCGAATAAAAACGACTGAATCGACGGATAAATTTTGCGAAATAGTTTGTAATAGGCCATAATCCCTAGTCGTAAAAGTATGAAATGTATCAACAAATTTGAAAAACTTCCCTCGCTCACCTCAGTGTTAGGCAATATTTTTTCACTCTCTCTCTCTTTCTCTCTCTCTCTCTTTCTCTCGTTATTCAATTCGAACGTTAGCGCAACAACGGAACGCGTACGATCGTTCGCTAGAGGACTCGCGCGTTTAGATTGCCTAAAAATTTTCGCATTTTACAACACAGCATGACCGCGAGCCACGGGGGGTGGGGTCGAGCTCTTATTTCTCCCAGCAGGTGAACGAGACCGTTCTCGAGCGTCCGTAGCCGCGGATAAACTTTCAATGAAAACAACCAGCCCCGATAATTGCACTAAACGAAATGATTGCACTATAGAAAAATAAACTATTCGAAGATATACACCGTTTATATAATATTACGCTCCTCCGGACGAGGTTCCCCTGGGCAATGAAAAGGGGAACGGCGTCGCGGAAAGAGGGTTTCGCGCTCAGCGACGCTCAGCATCGGTCTCGGAGGAGAGAGCACGACGACCGCGCCCCGGCTCCCGTTCCTTTCCTTGACTAAAGGCGAAGAAATCGATATAATTTAATTAATAATTGACAGATAACCAATTAATACGTATAGGATGGCCGCGCGGCAAGAAGGCGTAAATTCCTAAGATTCAAACGACATAAACTTTTTCTAATTTTAACATCGCCCCGGGCCATCCAGTACATTGATTGTAATTACTTCCCGCAGTATACTTCGTTAACCTACTATCTTTATAATAGAAATCATGTTGTAGGTGTCTGTATGTAGAAGATTTCTCTCTTTCTGTCTTTCTTTCAGGCATGGCCTTGTACCGTAAAAGTGTTGTGTACGCGCTTCCCTCTCGAATACAACGAATAGGCGAGCAGCAACACCGCCGGTGTGTACTTGTGTGTGTATGTGATTCGTGTCTTCCTCTTCTTCGGTGAGTCTGTACAGTTCCGTCAAGCAAATTACACATTTACATGTCGCGCGTTCGTGCGCGTACGCGCGCGCACGCGCTCTTTTGAATTTCAATTCCCCGCGAATTAGCGCGCCCGTACGCGCGCTCGACTTCGTTTTGCGCGTTTCGAATATGAGATTCTCAAAAAAAAAAACACTTTCTCTTAAGCACACACACACACATTCTTTCTCTCTCGCTGTCCGTTGCACATACAAACTTTCTTTCATTTTAAATATTTAACAGTAACATCAGCAATGAACATTGTACAGAGTGTGATTGATGTACAATAAAGCCGGACACTTCCGGCGGACAGTTTCCCCGATTTCCCGGAAACGGTGATGCTCCGTTGACGAGGTTGCGCGACGTCGCGACCTCGAGAAACATGCTCGCGGGCCGAGCAACGTCGATAAATAATCGAAGACGCTTACAAGTGTAATAATACTACTCTGCACGATCTCGCTTGAGCCGGATCGGATCGGATCGGATCCTCTCGGATCACGTGGTCCCGTCGGCGCGACGTCACGCGAAAGAAGGAACTGATTGTTTCTTAGACGACGGGCTTGCACTTACGCTCGCGATCGCGGAATGTGAGAACGGGTCTCTCTCTCTCTCTCTCCTCAATAGGAAGGAAGTATCGTTACGGAATACTGATTCTATTTTTCGATCTTCGACGATCGGAGCGGACCGCTCGTGATGAGGGGGGAGGGGAGGGGGGGACTGTCCGCCCGAATTGATCCCACGCGTAGAGTCGGATATGCACAATAGTAGTGGTGTTTGTTTGTTTTTTTTTGTTTCGTCATCTTTTATCGACAGTTACAAAACTAACTAAATCTTACGAGATACGGTGAGCAATAATTCCAGTTATGTACAGAAATTATGTTACAGACGTCACAATATAAAGATATCCTCTGACAATACAAATGTATATTCGTTCTAGCCCCGAACGGCCATTGGCGACTGGCTCCGCCGGACTGTCGTCCGATGGCCGTTCTCATTCGTCCTTGTTGACGCTGACACGCTCGCTCGAGTTCATCGATCTCATCATCGATCTCATCATCGATCACCGATCACTTGCCGCGCGAGTAATGCGCCGGTATTTTTTTACTCTGCAGCCACATCCCCCTCTCGGAATCGTTTTTAATAATTGATAGGCTACCCTGTTTCGTTATCGTAATCAATGTGGTATTTGATCCTGGCTGAACATGATCTCAGTGATATCTCCGATTTCATTTCATTTTTCGATCGTCGCGCGCTTGCTTAAGTCCCGAGACCGTCCCGTGGATCCTCGCCCGTGACACCACGCGGACATCCCGAACGAACAGAGAGAAACGAACCGATCTACAATTCCGAGTAAAACCGTGAACAATTTAAACAACGAGCGCAATCAAGCGAATACCTCTCGACAGTTCTGCTTCTTCATCTTCGCGGATCGCGCTTTTCTTTTCTCTTCCCCCCTCCCCCCCCCCCTCTCCGGTGAGACGCGATCAGTTTCGCCAAAAACTTTCATCGCTTCGATAATAATTCTGTTTCTTTTTTTTCTGTTATTTAGTTATATCGTTACGTAATATTTACAGGAAGCCGTTCCACTCGCGAACGAGCTTATTTCAATAGAGTTTTTTGTTTTCTCGTAGCGCCACTGAACTGTAGGCCGCCCTATGTTCATATTGACAACAGGTGTATAATATATATTTATATATATATATATATATATGTATATATATATATATGTATATCTAAATCATTTTTGCTATCTATTTTACAAACGTCGGCCCGGCGAACGCGTGGATCGTTTAACAAAAGCCAACGCGTTCGCGCCACAATCGAATCTTCAGGCCGGAAGGAGACACGTGTGATCGCGTCGGGTCTCGTCGCACAAGTCCCTCCCCGCGATCATCGGTGATGTCGTTTTAGCTCTCTCGCTCTCTCGTTTAGTGCGCTTATTTGCGAATACTGCGCAAGATCTACAACTTCGTTTATTCCCTACAAATAAAAAAAAAGGCAGCGCGACACAGTAGTTAACACACTGTCGAAGTAGCAGCTGAGAGACGTTGCCGGTCCGCGGCGAGGCGACGTCGCCGACGATATAAGCGACGTCGCTCCGGCCGGACGTCCGTCTCTCCATATCACATATATATATATTCAAAAAAGCGAAATACCCGACTTTGTTCGATGACCGCGCGCAGCGCCTGTGTTTTTTTTCTCAGTGTCTCTCGAGCACGCACAAACACGCGCACATTCTCCCTCCCCCCTCCCCCCCCCCTGTAAAGAGTATAAACTGCTACTTCGACCAACGACGATCCGCGACGAGATTCGATTCTCGTTCCTGAAATCCTTTCGTTAGAGAAAGTGAACCGCTTTAAATGCTTATCGAGATCTAAATTATGCGAATAAAAAGATTGTCGATACCGAGTGGTCTGTTCTCGTTCCGAAGAGCCCCTTCGAGTTGCGAACCTAACCACCACCGCGTTCCTCTTTTCCCCGTTTTTCCGTCCCCGTCGAACGCACTGTGTGTCCCTTTCGTCGATATTCATTCGTTCTTCGCATCCGACTCGAAACTGTTGCAATATCGGTATTGCTTTTATCCAGCCTCGCCGACCAATCAGGAGCATACACTGTTCCCACGTACACGAGCAAGCCTTCTTATTCCCGTTCCCGGTTCTCTTAAATGGAACAAAACGTGCGGAATCTTTTCTCCTACGAACTGGACCGGCACGCTAAAGCCAACCGCTGGATATTCCCTGAATTTAGTAGTCGAGCTTCCATATACGTCGAAATGGCGCGGCAGGTGCGATCCGGTGTTTGTCAGTTTTTCCGAAGACTCGCCAGAGGCAGCGGCCCTTATACGTCGTGCGGCAAGCCGCCGCGCCGTAGGTATGGATTCTTCATTGAATAATCTCGGTATCAATGCCTACGTAACCGGGAACGTGTCCGATGAACCTGTGCCGCCGGCCGGTGCTCGGCCGTTCGTGAATCTTCCTCGGCGTCGCGTCGAGGATATTGAAACCTGTCCCGTATGTTTTCCTTCTCGTCAACAGTTTCGCGGCTACGTCAATGCCGGCAAACTCCGCTAGCTCCAACGACTGTTCCCGCAGTTTGCCACGCGACGCTGCTGGGGGTCTATCCCAGGGGATTCGACCGTGATCATCGGCGCTGCTCCGCCTGCCAGGAATCCGGGTCTCGCACGAAGGGTACGCGCCTAGTGTCATCGTCGACTTGCAAAGTGGTTGCGCGTCGCCGCCGATTCGATGACGCTCCTCTACAAGTTGCCGATGATCCCTGCTGGCCCTTCTCAGTTGACGAAGCACCAGCTCGATGTACCGCAACGTCTCGCCGTTCTCGGCGATCCGTTGGGCTCGACCTTTCAGTCGACACTTCCTCCCATCGTCGTTGTTGTCCTCTACCATTCCCAGCCTCGGCTCTGCCAACAGTCGCTCGATCTCCGGCGCCATCGAAGTTGTTCGTTGATCGACGTTATCCTCGCTATCCAGTTTATCCAGTTCCTCCAGTTTCCGACGGTCGTCGCGATAGCAGCTGTTCGCGTCCAATGGGAACGTCCCTCGCGGCTTCAACGTATTCGAGCTCGAGCTCGCATAGTGAGTCTCTTCGAGGGCTCGGCGATGTCCAAAGGCGGTGCTAATTAGGCCCGAACGTCGACGGTTCTAGTTCGGATAGACCCCCTGGCCTCATACATGCGTCGCTAACGTCCCGACCGCCGAGGTGCGTTTCACTGTCGCGACGCCGCCGTTCGGGCCGCCCGTGATGTAGTGCGCCGACAATGGAGCCTGGAAATCATGGACATCGCGTCAAATTAAATTCCATACAGTTTCAGCGACAGTGAGTTCTCTCGCTCGTCGCACTACCGACTAAATGCTAAATGTATTATTGGGATTGGCAGGTGGAAAGAAGTTACTTGTGCACAAGTATTGACTAACCGGTCGCACATACTACCCAGATAGCACAGAGACGTCTGAAAGACGTCTTAAAGATGTTTGTTGTTGGATATTCAAGACGTCTTAAAGACATCTGTTGTTGGACATTCAAGACGTTTTAAAGACGTCTGTTGTAGGACATTCAAGACGACTTAAATACGTCTTGAATATCCTACGAACGTCTTATGTTACAAAACTGTACGTCTTAAAGATTTTCGTAGACGTCTTAGAGACGTCTGTTTGGCGTCTAAAAGACGTCTTTTAACAGATAAAAAAAATATAGACGTATGCCCAACGCGAACCTAGTATGTATAAGCATGTCCACAGTCGAACACCTAATACGCTGACCTAACCGGGTGTTGGAAACATGGTTAATATTTTCAGATGTAATGCGCTGACGTAGTAGAAATACTAATCAAGTTGATTTCATTTTTTAATTTTTCTTGTGAAATGTTCAAGGTTTATCAGTTCCTAATAGACTTATAGAATAAAAAAAACGTAACTATTTCAAGGTTATTATGCAGAGCGTTGGCAGTGAGGATCACGCATACGGTATGTGCCTTTGGTAGGAGGTAATTGAATGATGAAAATAAAAAGAAAACGTATTTGTTGCAAGTTCACGTACTTAATTTTTTCCTCGAACTTGTCCGGCCTTCTGTGGGTCGTGGAGGGTGATAAAAATATTTATTTTTTCGGATTTGCTGCCACTGGAATATGCTTAAAACATCCCAATCACTCGTTTATTTAAAAAAAAAAAGTTTATCATTTTCGAGCGCCTATTTCTTATTTTTTCCATTGTGCGACGTCTCGAAACAGACGTCTTATCTCAGACGTCAAAACGACGTCTTTTTAGGGCGTAAGTCTTACAGACCTAAAATTGACGTAAAATGGACGTCTTTTAAGACGTCGTGTGCCATCTGGGTACCTAGCGTGTGCCGTCGAAGCCTAGAGACCCTCCTGGCCCCTGTGCAGTAGCAAGTGACTTCTTTTCAGCTCCCAATAATAGTGGGAATGGTAATTTCGTGGGGGTGTTGGCGTCAATGTACACATTGATCAGAACAGCGGAGGAGTTATGGTCTTACGCGACTGATCGGCCATATCGATCTTACCTGGACTACCGATCCTGTCATCGTGCAACGAGCGAGCAAGTATCTACTTATAATGATTGACTCTGTTCTTTCTCGCGTTCAGTCTAGAACTAGCCGCTGTTAACATAGTCCTTGGACTTGATGTTACCGAGACGGTACACTAAAAGCTTTGCGCTCCCCGGTTAGCGAATTTGGACGATGTTATGCGTGTTTAATCTCCTGCGGAACGGATCGCGAAACTTCCCATTATATCCTGGTTCCTCACGGCTAAGTATTTCGATCGGGGCGATCGCAGCGATGCCAAAACGGGAAGCTGGGTATCAAACGAACTGCCTGCTGATCTGGCTGATTAGATCAACTCAGCGCGCGCGCGCGCGCGCAACGACTACTATTCCCCATAGGCAGAGAGAGATTTATAGGTAACTGGTTCAGGTGAGCGGTAGGTATGCACCTGGGATATCGCAACCGCGTCTCGGAATTTGACACACATTCGTACACACTGTCGTTGTACTAACCTGCGGGCCAGCGCCGTTCAAGGCATTCAAGCTATTCATTCTCATTGCTTGCGTGTAGGGTGGTGGTGCTGGCGTCACTCCCGGCACCGCCGTGTGTGGCGCGTGTCTCAGCTGCTCCGCCGCTGACATTCTATTGTTCGAGGGAAAAGAAAACGATCAGATATATCTAATGAATCGTGGTGCAGAGAGGGAGGGTGGATCGATTTGTATCGCGACATATTACGGACGTACACGGAATCATGCGCAGAGATTTCAGCTCGATTAATATTTAAACTCGGCGAGGCCCGATTTCGAGAGGCAACGTTATAAATATTCAAGACGGACAACAATTCATAATTTACAAAATGACGCGAGCGCACGATTAATCCATAGAAACGGTTGTACACGACCCGGCAAATCCGTTTATCAATATGTCGTAAATATTGTAACGTTAACACGCCACATTTTATAATGTCGTCGACAGTGTGCACGCCCCGTTGTTCCAATATTGGTCCGTTCTGTCAGACATGTTCTACTGCCGATTTGTGGAACGTCACGTTCCATTCTCTCTCTCTCTCTCTCTCTCTCTCTCTCTCTCTCTCTCTCTCTCTCTCTCTTTTCCGTGTTCTTTCTCAGCAGAGACGAGAGAGAGGGAGAGAGGGAGAGAGTGAGAGAGTGAGAGAGGAAGAGAGACAGAGAGAGAGAGAGAGAGAGGGGGGTCGGATGGATGAGCTATAATTCAATCGTCTTTGGTGGAATTCGCGCGCTCCTTTGTAGGATTACCACGTCAAAATACAATTACAGTTGGTCAAAGGTTCCTCTATTATAATAGCGTGTCGAAACTAGATTGTAGACTCGGTGACAGAGGAGGCACTGTGTTTCATCGAAACCACGTTTGTTCCCCGGATGAGGAAGTTTACCTGAGGTAGGGGTTCCCGTACGTCGCAGAGAAACGGGGGTCGATCGCTGGTGTTGTCTGCGGACTCGAGGTACCCAGGTTTGCGGAACTCAAACCGATCTTCTTCGAGGCGAGTATCCCGCCCGATGGTATCCTGCTCAAGGATTCCCGCGACGCGCCAACTCCTTGCGTCGTGGGCGGCATGTAGTCGCGGGTATAGTCTACGTACGGCACGTAACCATTATTGTTACTACCGTCCTACAACAGAGAGAGAGAACACGGGAATGTCAGCGCGATAAATGCAACGAACACGGAATCCTTTTTATGAACAGCCCCCGATAGGGGGGTAGGTAGGTAGGTAGGTAGGTAGTTCGGCAGCGAATGGGCCGCACGGAATTGAATATCGTGATATCCGTGCTCCACTTTTCGTTAAGACTCTTTTCTTGTTTTTCCATACATAAACTTGTGCCCCACAGTGCCAATAGAACACGAAAACTGGAATATGTAAACTGTACGGAAGAGGAATTAATCCCCCCAGGGCATGACACTGGTGAGCCGCCCGTTGCACAAACTTCCGCGTGTGCTAGATATTAGTACGGTGTACCGATCCGTGAATTTTCCTATGCGACCCGAAATTATTATTCAATGCGGCCGGAATGCGCTTGATAAACCGGCGACGTTCACGAGATTATATAAATAGCATTTCTCTTCCGATTGGCGATTCGTGCAGTACCTGGAAACTTTTTCACTATAATATTGGCTACTGTTGGTAAAAATCAATTTTTAAACATGTTACGGTAATTATACAGAAAAAGGTTACCGATTTTGATGAAACTCAAATATGTTGTAGAATTCATAATTCTAAGCAACTTTTTCCTGTACATGTTACCGCACCTCGGTTTTTGTTTTCGAGATATTTATAAAAAATAGTTTTCGTGCTCTTTCGTTTGGTTTGACTTAGGTCTGGGTTAGGTTTTGGGTTTATTTTCGTCGGATCATAGTAGAATGCCTTTAGATGACTCACGTTTCAGTTTGTAAACACGGAGAGACAAAAAAAAATACAACTTACAATTACCTTAGATATTCCAGACCATATATTGCAGTAAATGACAAACATCTGTTCTGTCCATTTAGCGAGAAGAGTATAAATTACACAATGGAATTATACGAATTTTTAAATATATGTAATAATTACAAGAAACTAATCGATTTCCTAATTGATCGAAAAGTGATTCATGGCAGAATGAAGTGTATTAAGTGAAAAAGTGTAATGCAATTTGATCGTGATTCGCTACAATTTAAGTGTCACAAAGTGTCTTATGTTCAGAACAGAAATAAGAAACGCATAAATCAGAATTGCAATTGTTAACCCCAAAACTAACCCCATCCAACTTGAATTATACCTTCTCCTTGAGATCTTGTATGTGATCCTGCATATTCGTTATTAACAAAGTAACTTATATATATATACATATATATATATATATATATATATATATATATATATATATATATATATATATAATCATATCTTTTATTACTCGAAACTGTGTGCAGAATCTATTCTAGTATCAGCAACAGTTTTTTGAGAATATCTCGGAAACTAAAGCCGAGCGGCGGTAACATATATAGGAAAAAGTTGTTCAGAATAATGACCTTGATAACATATTTCATGGTCAACCAAATCGGTGAGGTGTACCCTTTTCTGTATAATTACCAAAGTTACGTAAATGCTGTTTAAGGGCAGAAGTAATTTTTCTTCAATTTTATCAGAAAGATGCCCTTCGACCAAATTAAATTCGTAAATAGAGATAAGCATGATATATCTCGAGCGGGAGGGTAGTTATGGAAAAAATTAATTTTTCGCCAATTTTCCCAATCATATGCAAATATTTTGAAAGAATTCATATTGCAATTAATTCAGATTTCTAAGTTAGAAATTGTGGTTGTAAAAAATAAAAAATAGCAAAAAATCGGAGAAATACACATTTAGCATTAACGTGTAAGAGTGTCATTATTTATATTTTTACAGTATCAGTGTACAGTTATATGTAGACTGCGAATTTTATGCGTTTATGGGGAAAATAAATTTCTTACCCCGTACCAATATATTTCTTACAACGTCATAAAACCACTTAAGAAGAAAATAAATTCATATTTGATTCCTATGTCTTGCAATTAATGAAAAGAATTTTTATTTTGCATAAAGATCCGCAAGTATTTTTAATGTATGTTTGGAGATTTTTTAGTGAGTCCAAGGGGAATTTTGACCCACTTATAAGTAGACAGCGGATCTTTATGCAAGCTAAAAATTTTCTACTGGAATTGCAACGACTGAAATATAAATTAATTTGTTTTCTTAATGTGCAGAATAGCTACTGTTTTCAGTTACGTGTCTAGTAACGAGAGACTCGAATAACCGAAACACAACAGATTCTTCGTCTTTTATGTACAATAGTTATGGCAACAATGGGTTATTAATTATGAATTTTGCGGAGCATGCGAATCCCTGGTGTTTTATGCGCGGGTGATGTAAATGGCAAAAGGGATGAAATAAATTGAGAGTGTCGTCGAGAGTTCCCAATTTAGATAACACGTTTCGCAGCGGACTCCTGAGACCTCCAGCTTTTGTTCCGAGATATAGAGGCCCCGTAAAATAATCCGAATCTGTCAAAGTAGGAAAAGCTCGCAGCTGATGTACATAAATTCACTTACATTATTCTTCGGCGGGAACGATGGTTCCGTGTAATCGGCGCTGTAACGATAACCGAGAGGATTCGGAACAGGCCCGGCTAACGCCAATGCATTCACACCTCTCGTGCTTCCTTCGCCCTCGCTGTCAAGTGCTGTCACGCTCTCTGCGTTGCTGACACTCGAACCCGCTCGTATATCCGCTTTGACATCCGAGAGGTTACTGCTTCTGTCACTCTCACGATATCGATCCGCGTTCGAATCTGTTTCTTCTGTAGAACCACCGAAAAACAAACCAGCCGCGTCAGGGGTGAGAGTTCAGTTGGAGAATTTTTCTAATCTGTTATTTCTCTAAAGAAATGCTGCGTATGCAGCGGGTTGGAGTCGACTCTTTCGTTGCCGGGACAGTTAACAAATAATAAAATTAGTTGACGATTCATTACGACCCCAGCTTCATCAAATTCAATTATCATTAATATATCAGAGATTTTTTCTGAAGGGTATGTTTCTGAGGGGTAGGTTTACGTTTATGCGCTCTTTCTCTATGTATACAGGGTGAGTTATGTTGTTGTAACAAATTTATTTATAAACTACTTTTATAAAGAAATCTATCAAACGAAAGTTCTTTACAGTAATTAATTTTTTTATCGAAATATGATGATCAAGTTTTTTGTATTATAATTATATTTGTAATGCTGATTAAAACACTACCAAGGTTGAGGAGGTCAGGTGCTAATTACCAAGATATTTTTTAATTGATTTTCAGTGTAAGTAGTACTGAAAATGTTGAAACCATCAGCGAGTGACAACTGAAGTGTCTCTTTCGCTATACCTATGTAATTATTAGTTTTTGACGGGAAAAATGCCTGAAAAATGAAATACCTCAAAAACTCAAGGTCACCTTCACATCTAATGTGAAATGTGACAAAACCTAATTATTGCATTATATGCAAACAACTTTCGGTTGGAAATATTTGTTGCTGCAAGTAGTTTATGAGTAAACGTAGACAGCGAAGTGAGTCAGTGTCTACACATAGAAAAATTAAAATTTGTAAAAGCGAAAGGTAGATATGATTACGTGATTCGAAGAGTTTTGTAAGTGGGTTGGTATACACAGTGCCTGTTTTGCCAGGTGATAACCGTGTTGGTACCGACAGCGTTTCGAACAATGAACAAGCCGCGGTGTTCCGTCGACTCCACCCTTCGAATAGCGGATTAAGCGCAACGTATATCGGGCTCGTTTGCATTCAATAACCTATCCTTCATACGCCGTAACATTTTTCCGCGTCGTTAGCGATAGATGCCGCCGATAACGGCTACTGTCTCCTCGGAAGAACGCCGCAACAACGCCCGGGCGTTGCGAAATTACGAAATGACGAGTCACGAGCACCAATCGAAAACACAATGGAAAATTCTCCGGTGCTTTGACTAATGGCACTGGTTATAATTCATTCGAACATGATATTCCCACTCACGCATATCAGTCTCCTGGGTCTGCGCTGTCCTCGGCCGCGGTTGTTTGATGCGGTCGCGGCACTGCAGAATGAGTATAATGATTACGCCAATCAGGATCACGCAGAGGACCAATCCACCGATGATGAGGATCAGTTGCCAATCGACTGGAATCAACGCTGAGCGTCACGTTTGGTTAAAATCTTGGGTAATTTAGCTCAACGAGTAAGGGCGACATTATTATACATACATACATACATACATATATATGTGTTCTCTCTTTAGCGTTTGTACATATTGTGTTCGTGTATATTTTTGCTACGAGGCGGGGGATAAAAAAAGGATCTCCGGATGGGGTAGGGGTAGAATAAAATTTGGGTAGTAGCGGCTGCGACCGACTGCTTAACGAGTCCGGCTAAATTTTACAAAGTGTACGCAAAATGTGCGTGGCGCGGCTCGGCGCGTGTCGCTTAATTGAATCCTGCGGAATTTACTGGGCGCGACGGGCACATCGGCAGGACTTTGTAAAACGCGCGTCTGGAATTATTTAAAATAACGAATACAGATCGTTCGGTGCAGTGCGCGAAAATTCTGCGAACTTGCGCCAGCTGAATTGCTGAAATTGCATAATAGACTAGTTTTTCTTCCGTCGAGAGGAGCGTTTTTGCCGTTCAATTCGCCTGATGCGTCCGGTCATTAATGTACTTACGGATGCTTCGTTTTCAAGGATCGAGGAGATAACGAGGAACTAGATTGTTGGGGAATCTCTTGGGGAAGCGCGTCTCGTCGAAGGAAGTAGATTGCGCTACAATTTAAGATCGGCCAGAACGTGAGCAAGTTTTCTATTAAGATTCGCAGGATATATCCAGGTTCTGTGAAATTAGAGAACACCGTGCGTCTACCGCGCCACGTCGGAATCTGTTTAGTCCCGAGTTTCGCCGCGGTAATGCGTTCGCGGGCTTAGTTCGCCCCAAACGGATTGAACGAACCACCGAAAATAGAATCTAAGAGGACCTCGACCGAGCACGAACATCTCTCCGGAGCACTCTAGTATATCTCTTTCAAAATTTCCTCGCACGTTTCGCTAGTATCCTCCTCAGCATATTGCTACGTCCGCTTTGCGCGAAGCCGAAAGTTCAACGTCAACCCGGCCGCCGCTCCTCCCACCCCCTCCGCCCGCTTCCGTTCCGACAAACACCGGATCGCTCGATCGGATGGATCAGATATACCCCAGGGGGCGTTTCCCCCGAAAAATGCAAAATCAGCAGCGGGCGCGGCCGCTTTACGGGATCGCGATTCCGTCATTGCGTTTTCATCCCCCCCCCCCTCCCCCGTGAAAAAAATACGGCAGCGCGGGATCGAATCACGGCCAACTTCAGGTGGGATCCCCTAAGCGCGTGAAGACGCAGCGTCCCACTGTCTACACCCAATTTGTCGTAACTTCTTGATGCTGTGCGTCTGGACACACAAGTTCGCGTTCCTGACGAATAGAGTATAAAGCCTAGGATCACAAAATGCTGCGTCCAGAGTGTGACCAGAGTCGCCAGATTAAGGACTCGTGTCCCCACTATACCTTCCCCTTCTACGATCCTATTCCTCCACGCAATGTGTCGTAATGTCACGTGACTGGAAAAAAGTTTTCTGCAAGGATGACCTCGAAAGACTTTCTCAAGGTCAAATTTTGTTTACAATTGCATCGTGTTCTACTCATCGAGAGGAACAAGCTTCTCACAGCAGCCATGTGTCAAAAATGGACCGTTCTCTTGAAAATTGATGTTAAAGTAACAAGTAAACTGACTTGGATTCGGAATTTCGTTACAACATAAGAACTGTAGTGCATGTGTCGCAATGTCACGTGACTAATCCGGTAGTGGCAGAGAGGGGGTATTCCCCTCAATTCGAGTCAATTCCCCTGATCTGGCGACTCCGACTGTGACCGTTGTTCTCGATCAAAGGACTCGTTTGTTTGTCAGAGCGTTTTTCGAACGCGAGCAACGCGAAATTACGAGCTGTCGAAGGAACGCAGGATAATCGAAAGATATAAAAAGGCAGGTACTGTGCTGCTACGTGTATGTATGCGTGTACGTGTGCGAGAGCAAGAGAGATAGAGAAGGGAAAAAATGGGTAGAGTCATAATGGATATGAACTTACTGTGTGCTGTCAGCTTGATTATGACGGAATCCATGCCAAAGCTATTCGTGACCGTACAGTTGTAATCCCCGAAGTACGCGGATATGGGATCGAGTAGTGTGACAGTGCTGACGACCCTCTCGGCGGTGTATTCCTCCTGCACGTAGAAAGGCGTATTGTTCGACGAGAAATTGAGCTCGCGACCAGCGAAGCTCCATACCACCGAGTCCGCTTTTGGCACAGATATCGCGGTACACTTCACCTGCGAAATCGAGGAAGGAACAGTCGAATGAAAAAGGCCTCCGGTTCGACGCTTGTCCTCTATGCCGTCGGATCGACCGACGTATATATTCCGTTTTAAACCGTTCCGTGTATCAACGATGAAGTACGGTGGCACGGCGATCGATCGATTGAAAATAACATGGTAGAACAGGGAAAAACAAACACAAGGGAAGGAAACGTTCCGATGACCGTCGCATCATCCCGTCATCGCTTGGTTAGGTGTTCCCATCTACGAAACACATGCAGTAGTGCGCAAATGAGGAGTACACTGCAGGAAGGAGCTATTCTACAGGATGTTACAAAATCAGATTTTCAATAATTCTGACAGCTCGTACTGTCTAGCCATTGATTTTATAGCTATATAGCTGAGTTTACAAAACATTGCTAGAGCAATCGTTGACAGAGCTAATCTCACAAAACAGACATAGCTCCCTCTTGCAGCGGACCACTCGGTTAAACGTCCGCAATCGGGACCGAATGCGGACACTTAAGTGGGGGGAAGGTAGTTTCTGCGCATTCAACCGAAGGAAGGTCAGCAGCGGACGTATCGTACCCGGCACGTATTAAATTTTAATCGACCCGCAGCTCGTAGCTCGGTCCGCGGTCCCATTTTGTTAAATTAGCGGCGGGGATAGCGGCGGACATTTAAACGTGCAAAAGAGCGGTCGCTTAAGTGTGCAGTGCTGTATCAACTGGCGCGCGACCTACGGACATAAGTTACACGGCCGGCGCATTTCGAGACGTTGCGGTTTCCGCATATATTCCATAAATGCCCGGTCCAAAATTCTACGGGCAAAGATACGAGGGTGTAAATCCGTGGTGTTTTCGGTGGTTTTGTATGGGACATGGAAAACCCGTACGGAAAAATGAATTTGCTGCGATCGACGCGACGGTATTCCTTTCGATCGCGGGATGATCCGCACGTGGCCTAAGCATTTATAAAACGGGACGGAAGGGTTCGGTTAGAAGGGAAAGGGCGATCGAAAAACGGCAATGACCAATGTGGAAGAATACCTTGACGACTCCCTCGTCGGGCACGTACTGAACCCTCTGCGACACGATGCTCGGTGGCGCCCGGATGTAGATGTTCGCGTAGCCAGTCAATTCCGGGAAGCCGGGCACGTGAGCTTTGCACAAGTACCGTCCGGCAGTCTCGTGATTCACCACGACGCTTATGTTCGGGGTAGAGGCGACCTGTCGCTCCGAGTCTTCGTGGTACCAGCGTATCTCCGGCGTCGGGTTACCATCGACGTCGCATTGCAAGATTTCCGTGGAGCCGTATTGCGTTTCTACGGAGACCGGCGGGTGTCGAAACTGCGGCCCGTCTGCGGAATTCAATTTTGACCTCGGGGCTCAATCCCTCGAGATTGATACGACAGTGTGGCAAGCTAAGCGAAAGATAGAGAGAGAGAGAAAGAGAGAGAGAGAGAGAGAGAGAGAGGGAGGTAGAGGAAAAGGCCGAGAGATCGCTTCTCTACGGTCGGGTCTTCCCGGTGCCGCCATTTTCTACAACGTTACGCGGGATCACGTTCGCCGTTCTCGGCCTGGAAAAGGCAACCATAAATCGCGAAGACGTTCCAAAAATACGCGGACAAATGCTCTCCCTTGAAGAGGTCCAATTTATTCTCCCTCCCGCCTCCTTCTTCCAGGTCTTTTTTGACAAGCGTGATCCCGAATTTCGCTGATGCTCCGGCGCGAGAAGCTCACGAAACCGGATCCCCGGCTAAATAGCCGGGGCCGGAACGGTATCGGAGTGGCCCGAGCAGATTATATAGAAGAAAGAACGAGTCAGCGAATAATAATGCGTAGATTCGGCCACGGAGCACACCGTAAAACTCTCCGTAGCGCCGTGCCAGTTCGCACAGAATTTCGTAATTCTATGTCTGGCGCGGCGCGGCGGCGGCGTGGCAGCATCCGTAGAAATTATTACGATTCTCCGTAGTCGAAAATTTTCACTCACAAGTTATATCCAGGGTCTCGGTGTCCTCGCTTTTGCCGACGTCGTTGTGGACCTCGCACTTTACGATGGCGTCGTGGAGATCGCGGGTCGCGTTGTGGATGATCATATCTATGGTGTAATCCCCGATGACCTTCTTCTCGTTGATAAACCACCTGGGCAGAGGGAGAAAAGAGGATAGGCCGGTGAGTGTGTAATTGCACGATAATATGCGCGAGGCTCTACGGCACGGCGCGGCGGCAAAAAGAGGCCACTGGCGCATGGCGCGACGGTCGACCAGCCAGCGCACCGGTGAAAAAAACCTCCAGGGATAATTATGCATTTTTTAATATTCTCTGTTCGTACCGGCGGCGGCGCAACCACCCAGCTCTCTCTCTCTCTCTCTTTCTCTCTTTCTCGTTCTCTTTTCACCGACATCGTTCATTCCTCCTCGCTCCGTAATCCGTTTTTCCGAACCGTCTCTACCTATATCTGCGGTCGCGGAACAAAACGGTCTGTCGCATTCTTGGAAAAGTTGCCGGTATATCGCGCTCAAACGTGAAATGTAAAAGCGATACTTGTAACGAACGAAGAATATAATATTAACCCCTTCAACGACGAGTTATTTCGCGATTACAATTACTAGAACTTCATTATTGTTCTTCAATGTTGGCTTAATTTTGTCTACAATCGAGTAGAATTTCATTGCAATTTAAATGGATTGTACAGTGGGTGTACAAAGTATTCGTACACCTCTTAAAAACGAATAACTTTTTCAAAATTCGACCCAACAGCTTGAGTTTTTTTGTGACGTTAGAAGGATTAGTTTACTAGCTAATGTGTAAATAATTTTTTTTTTTTATTGTTATTGGTCGCAATTGCGAAGGAAAAAGTGAAGGTCACGATTTTAAAATTTTGTATCTGTGCCTGTAGTGAACATTTCAAACATGTATTTTGTAAATCTAAGGAAGTTATATGTATACATGTACAAAGTTTCATTGAAATCGGTTGACGCATAAAAAAGCTGTGGGCATTGTAAAAATCTTTGAATTTAGGGTTTGCGAATCATTTAAATCGCGGATTCTTACAATTTTTGCTATTTTCAATCATTTATATTTCATAACAACTTTGATCGATTTCGATGAAACTTTGTACATGTTTATAACTTACTTATACCTACCAAATGCACCTCATAAATTTTCATTAAAGGCAGAGATAAAGAATTTAAAAATCGTGACATTTACTTTTTTGTTTGCAATTGCGACCAACAACAATTAAAAAAAAATTATTTACATATTAGTTAGTAAACTAATCCTTCTAACGTCTCAAAAAAACTCAAGCTGTTGGGTCGAATTTTTAAAAAGTTATTCGTTTTTAAAAGGTGTACGAATACTTTGTACACCCACTGTATAAAATGGAGGAATCAAAAATTAGAATTCACGAGTCTGATTCTATATTATAGCACAAGGGGTTAATACGTTAAATTAGCAGTGCTAAAAAGTAATTTATTTAATGAAACGAACACCTAGAAGCTTTGCTCTGCAATTATTCTTTGATCCTCTTGCATATCGCAAAGTTTAATCAAACGCTAATAAACCTTAATACATCCAAATATTAACAACATGTTCACAGTCCAATGATCTATACAGAACGTGACACGATTACGCATAAAAAGTTCACTAATTGCAAGCGATCAATGCTAACGAGTACTACAAGCATAATTGGCTAAGACACCATTTCGAAACTAATGAAGCGGTTAGACTGCGAATTTCATTGAAGCTCTATTCAATTCTATTAACCTTTTCATCTACAAAAGAAAAGCAAATTATGTCGGACAATGTAGTCAACTCGTTTTTAATGTTATTAAAATTTTTGTTAAGCGGCATATTCGTCCAGTGCGCAGGAGGTTAAATTGTGTATTTTCCAGGATCTTTTGTGTAGCCAGATTAAAAGAACATCTTGCAATTTCATCGTGAAAAACTACTGTTTATTTATCAAATATCACAACATTGACCATTATAAATAAAATTTTATTTTGGGTCCTATCAGTCTGAAAACAGCAGTAAGGATAAAGAATTGTGTCAAGCTTAATCCTTGCACTCGAATGGCGACTCTGAGGCACCACTAAACATTGTTATATCATTTTTATAAATATTGTTTAAATTATTAACTTTCACTCTGCGTATAAGAATCTAACCACACCCCAGATAAAAACATACATGAAAAGTCGCCGAATGGGAAATTTCCAAAGTTCTCTTAGGAATGCTATGACATATTTCGCACATGGTTAAAAAAAATTAATTTTTTTTATTCATAGAGAATTTTATATACTAAATTTAATTTTTTAATCTTTTCCTACGTACCGTCGTGAGAATCAATAAAATTTCACGCAAAGTTTTTTCTGTACAGTTTACGCTGAAAACATGCAGGGGATGTGATTGCACCCCAGGGTACAGGGTTAACATTAAAATTTCGTATTTAATAATTAATAAATTACTGCACATTTACGTATTGTATGAGATATTATATCCTATGCATAAAATCAGTATACAGGGTGTTCGCGCTATTACTAGCCAGCGTTTTTCTTGTAAATCATAAATATTAGGAAAAAATGAAAGAGGAAAATGTAGTACTGTTTTTTATACGCAACACAATGGCGTATGTAATTGTTTTGTGTTCATACTGTTTCGTCAGGTATGAAGGTGACCTTCATTTTTTAAAATGGAATGCTATATATTTTTTTATATCACATTCTGTAGGCTTTCATACCAATGTGTTTACAAGTATTCCTTATTCATACGAATCAGATGATGTTTTGGTATGAAATATTCAAAATGTTTCTTCCATTTCTGACCTTGCATGACCTTCAAGGTCACTGTAGTATACGGATGAATTCGTCTAGACACACGCTT
The DNA here is from genome assembly GCA_916610255.1 of Lasioglossum lativentre. NCBI lineage: Eukaryota > Metazoa > Arthropoda > Insecta > Hymenoptera > Halictidae > Lasioglossum > Lasioglossum lativentre. The sequence goes on along the minus strand of OU744364.1, from coordinate 18,376,712 downwards.
TCATGTGCTATAAAAAATATACCTTCATATCTAACAAAATAGTATAAACTCCAAAAAATTACATACGCCATTGTGTTGCGTATGGAAAACAGTACTATATTTTCCTCTTTCATTTTTTTCTAATATTTACTATTTACAAGAAAAACGCTGGCTAGTAATAGCGCGAACACCCTGTATAGAATAGAAATATTCTAGAATGGAAAAACTGTTACATTTTTGAGTGAGAATACAGTAAACACGTGAATTTTGGAATGTGGACTATCAGGTGACTCGTATGCCGATACAACGGATAGGTTGTGCGAGAGTATTGAAATTCGCAGCGGGATTGATGCTCAGAATAGTATGTAAACCGCGAGAAAAACACGGGCCGTCGGGCCGAGTCGGGTCGGGTCGGATGGTTTGCCTCCCATTCACAGGCGTCTCGTACGCCTGTCATTTCTCTGGTCGATCGATACGAATTTCCGAGTCGACAAAAGGAACAAAGACCGTGCGGGAGGGGGGGGGGGGGGGGGCGATAACCTCTCGCGAATTAGTTCCGGGAGTAGCGTCCCCGGAGCGATCTTCCTCGAGATCGTAGTTTATGCTGGTCCCGGGGATCCACGCGGCGCGTCCTCGTAAGATTTATATCGTTCGGCGCGCTAGAATCGATGAGTAGAGCGGCAAGAATCGTTTCGGTTGGTAATAAACGAGAAGAACAGTTCTTTCGGACGTTCGAATCGCGCTCACATACGTTACCGAAGGGTGCCGGGGGGGGGGGGGGGGGGCTAAGAGAATACCTGTATCTTTTGGGGAAAGTTTCCGAGCGAGCTTTGCGCCCTACGGTGCGTTACTATAGGCTTCCATCAAAGAGTGGCGGCGCTGGTTTTTATTATTTTGTGACGGGATTAAACGATGAGAAGTTCCGCCGTAAACGAGTCTGGATCGTATACGTGTGTTGGTTTTACGACTTCGATTTGACCCATAAAACTTGGACGGTGCAACTTCCGTCGCACCGCTTAATTAAACCCCGGTGGTTTACTCTCTTCCTCTCTCTCTATCTTTATCTTCGGAGAGGGCTCGTCCTCGATATACATGGGGGGGGGGGGGGGGCCCGCGGGCACGAAAGCGGACCATTCACGTGACTGTCGTATCCGCTTTCGCTTTCATTCCGAGATCTTTCAATCGTTGGAACGAAACAACAGAGAACGCGTGCGCAGATGCATGCATGCACCCCCGTACCTGCCCCCACAGAGGGGACTCGCGAAACCATCCGGCATATCCGGGCAGGCAACAAGACAACTCGGTAATATGCGGCCGTACCACGACCGGTTAACATTGTCTTAAACTTTACATTGTCCCACCTCATTGTTGAGCGCATGAATTATTCGCTTGCTCCGTGCCGCAACCGATTGCTCGCTAATTCCCCCTTTGTCCGCTGTGCGCGAGCCGTTTCCCGATAATACAACGCGCTCGCTAAAAACCCTGGGAAAACCGCGAGCGAACGGGCGCGCCTCATTCCGGAAATCCGCGCTACCCGTTGTTCTCCTCTCTTTCCGCGAGTATACGCTTTCGCTGCTGATGGCGGCGTCTATTCTATCCGTTGCGCGACATACCAGAGATCGAGACTCGTTTTTCAATGCCGATTCGACGAGTCTCTCTGCCCTTTGATGGCTACAGCGAAACGGTGCGGTGGTGAGTTCCTTTTCAATGTCTTGCTACCGTCGCAACCCGAAACTGGTTTCAACGTTTTACCCTTTATCAGCGTGCACGATCACTATTTGTTTCGATGGAACAGGTTCCCCGTGTGCCACTGAACATCAGCACCGTTCAAGTTATAGTTTCTCTAAATTCCGCGGAAAATGGTGGGCCGATTCCTGGGGTGATTCTAAGCACCTTTTTCCTTTGCCAATTCGCGCGGAAACGCTTTGTTCTCGAGTTATCAACGAAAAACACCGACCAATCGGAGCGCGGCTACGGAGAACAGATGCCGGCTCGACCACTCCCAACGCCTGGCTCACTGATAGTCGCGCTGCGATTGGTCAGCTGCTTTTCATTGATAACTCGAGAACAAAAGCGTTTCTGCGCAACTCGGCAGAGGAAACAGGTGCTTAGAATTAGTTCAGGAATCGGCCCAACATTTTCCTACACTCTTTCCGGGACACCCTGTATAAAACGTAGAAGGGTGCATAGAATCGGTAGCGATGTGGTCTGAAACATTTCGAATCGCTTCGATCCAATATTTATGACGGAAAATCAAATCACTTCCAACATAATCTTCAAACCCAATCCAATGCATTTAATGCATTAACCGTTTTACCGAGCTTTAAACATTAAGGAATGTTATGAATGCATGAAACCTCCTTAAAAATCAAATTCTTGCTTTCAGTATGTACTCGAGAAGCTAAATGTATACAGGGTGCGGCACCTAAAACAGGTCACCTGAATAACTCGCTTGCTTTTGAAGATAGAAAAAAAGGATCAGACCAAACTTACTTGATATCGAGGGGCTCGTAATCTGATGTCATTAATTTTTTTATAGGTGGAGACGTCAAGGAGATATGAAGGTCAACTCTGTTTTTTTAAATGGAACGGTACGGTTTTTTATTTACATTCTGATAGTGTATTTCAAGACGAATACAATGACCTATTATGAAGGTCATTCAAGGTCACGCAAGGTCAACTGAAATAGAAAATAAAATGTCTCAAAGCACTTTTCGAACACTACGACGATTTACATGTAACATGTTATGTACGTATTCACTGCTACTTCGAGTGTTCAAAATGTCGACCTTGAACACTGAGACATAATCTAAAACGTTGCAATAATGATGATACTGCCTGACAAATTTCAGTTGTATCTATTACAGAGCAAGCTCTTTTTATACGTTCTTGCATATCAACTGTGGTTGTTGGTTTTTCGCGGTACCATACCGCATACATTTCACCATACACGCATACCGCTTTCCTCATCATTCTATGACATTCACCATAAATGATAACCATTTCCACTTTCTCTGCTATTGTGTAACGCATTCTTGAAAATTGAAAACTCAGATTTAATATTTCGAAGCCGTACTCTAGTCGGTAGTCAAACTACTAATAACATTTCTGGATACAGGTAAGCATACAATGTGATGGTATGTTTATTTATGTTCTGCGACCCTTACCAATATTTAGAAGAGCAGTATGCCAACAACCAGAGAAGACAAAAGTATTTGAAGAGTGCTTTGAGACATTTTATTTTCTATTGCAGTTGACCTTGCGTGACCTTGAATGACCTTCATAATAGGTCATTGTATTCGTCTTGAAATACACTATCAGAATGTAAATAAAAAACCATACCGTTCCATTTAAAAAAACAGAGTTGACCTTCATATCTCCTTGACGTCTCCACCTATAAAAAAATTAATGACATCAGATTACGAGCCCCTCGATATCAAGTAAGTTTGGTCTGATCCTTTTTTTTCTATCTTCAAAAGCAAGCGAGTTATTCAGGTGACCTGTTTTAGGTGCCGCACCCTGTATATTAAACGTTTTAGATAACTAGGTGAACTTGTGGGTCCTCTCCTCAGATTTAAATGACTTTGAAATATGTTGACAAGGTCACCATTCTAGGTAGCAAAATACTTTACTTGTGAATGCATGGATTGGATCTGGAATGGCGACCTTGGCAATATACTTCAAGGTCATTGAAATCGGAGAGAAGGTAGCACATCGACAAGTTTACCAGTCTTGAAAGTCTCGAAAGTCTCGAAAGTCTTAGTAGTCTAAAAAGTCTTGATAGTCTTGATAGTCTTGAAAGTCTTGATAGTCTTGAAAGTCTTGAAAGTCTTGATAGTCTTGATAGTCTTGATAGTCTTGAAAGTTTTGATCAAGACTCAAAATTTTCAAGCCTTCAACACTTGTCGAATAAATATCGAATCGATTGGAAATATGTGGTGATTGATTTGCTTGAAAATATGCAAGACTATCGAATGCCCATCACCAATAATCCGGCAAAGTAGTACGGATAATAGAAGCGAGGAGTGAAGAAACGTCCTGTCTGCGACTACGGGGTCGAGATCGGTCTCGGCCCCGCTTGCAACAATGTATCGAGACCGGTGTAGGTGGTCGCGTCGCGGTGTACGGCGTCGAATATCGATTATCAGCCCGTTGTTCGCCAGCAGTGATACGAGCAACCGGAGCCGGGGACTCGCGTTATTCGCGTGCTACCGCTCACCTGTATTCCACGTTCGATGGATTGGCCTCGGCACGACATCTGAACCGTAGCTCGGTTCCCTCGATGATGCGGCCATTCTTGCTCAGGCCAGACCGGATTCTCAGAGACACTTTCGGCGCGTAGCGAACCTGAAAACCGAGATACGCTCGTTTGATAGGGCATTACACCGCACCGGGATGCTCGAAACGTCACGCGAGCCGATGCTCAAACTTTCATGAGCATCGTCGCGTTGCTGCGTCGTGACGCGATCGATCCTCGAACGTGGCGGCTCTCCTTCTCTCTCGCGTGACTACTGGAGTGCTTCGCCGTACTTTATTTTCCGTCGTACACACGTAATTCCTCGGCAATTAATATCGGCCGGGGACAAGCTGTTGAACGATCTTCCTAAGACTGCGGCAGACGCATCGACTCTGCTCATTGATCTATTGATCGCCTTCATCATGGTAATTATGGCTTCATTATTCAGCTTTCAGAAATTACAAATTAACTTCAGTGCACTAAATAGAAGACTGGAATTAAAAAAGGCTGTCGGTGTAATTTATTTCAGAGTCACTTGAAAAAATTAGAATTTGTAGTTGATACACCTTGAAAACGATATATGACTTTACGAAACAGAAAAAAATAGCAAAGCGAGGAAAACAATATTAGAACGTCAGAAATAATGAAAATCCACTTGTCGTTTTCTTGAGAAAAGAACAACAAACTAACCAGGGAAACTTTCAGTCTTATTTGCATCGGCTTTGGAACTTAGATCTTTTTTTGTTGGAAAAACAATTTTTAAGAAAATGGCACTTACAGCCTTCCTCAATTCCAGTCTTCAGTTATGGTCAGTTTACAACGAGAAAACTATTTGAAAAACGATTTTTACGTAGTTGTATTATTTATCCGCATTTCTAGTTTATAATTTTGAAAATTACCATTCTCAGGGTCGTTAGCCATTTGATGACTATTCTTTTAAGAAACTGTGTGCTACGGGTCTGGAGGAATTGTACTCGAGTGGTCGACCATTATCATCAGACAGCGGATCTTTATGCAAATTGAAAATTTTCTACCTGAATTTCAACAAATTGGAGTGAAATAGAAATTCATTCTGTTTCTTAATATGTTTGATAGAATAAAAATCATAGAATCTTAAAATTCTTCTAATATTTTTACTGCTTTAAATCGCACCTACTTATTTTTGTCATAAATGCATTAAATCCGCTGTCTAATTTATCATTGCAGATCCTGATTTATTTTTTCGAGAAACAGGCTATTGTTAAAGGTGGGCTCAATAAAAATGCTGTTAGAGGCACCGAATACCTTTGCAGGTATTAGTAGGAATCAGAGGTTAGGGATGAACAGACCCCTAGACACCTTGTTCTTATAATAAGGAACCTTGAGTTGGTGATTTGATAGATACGAATTACTATGCGACTGGCCCCTTGAACGTTTAGCTAATTTCTACGTTTGATCGCATGGAACAATCCTCGTTTTAGTGCCGGTTAAGGGTCAGAAGTAGCTCACTGTCGTAAGACGATTATGCCGAGTTTTTTCGGGACAGGCCGTTAATTATTCTTCAGCTCGTTACCATGACTCCAGCCGGTTTCACGCGGTCTGCGTTAATCTCGTTCCTTTCGTTCGAAAAATGTGTTGTCGAGGAAAATGTGGAAAAGCTCGGAATCCCTTTTTTTAGCCGGGATGGCCCAGATTTCCGGGTTCTCTCTCTCTCTGTTCTCCTCTCGTTCGACTCACCTCGACGCGCAGCTTGGCATTCTGCGGCGTGCGGTCGGCCGCGTTCTGACTTTGGCACGTGAACGTCGTGTTGTCGTGGTCCTTCCGCGGCATCACCCTCAGGACGGATTTCACGGTGTAGAGGGGACCGTCGTCGAACAATTCCTTGGTCGTCTTGATACCGTTGTGCAGCACGTTCCCTAGGCCGTCGATCCACGTGATCTGCAATCATAAACCAACCGACACTGTCAGAATTCAATTTTTTCTAAAGGGTCTATGTGGTCTGTGACGTGTCAAAATCTAGATTTCCAAAATGCGTGAAATACTAGGAATGGGCAATTGGGCAAAACAGTACACGAAAATTTCAGTAGCTTGGAAATAAGCTAACAGTGTGTTTAAATTATTTTCATGTATTTACTGTTTTGCATTCCACTTACTTACTTTTGTCAGAAATGCATCAAATTCATAACAATGAGACATATTTATACAGGGTGAGTCACCTAACGTTTGCACCTCAAATATCTTTGTTGTTTCTAAAGATACGTAAAATATGGTAAGGACAAACTTGAATGGTACAATGGGGCTGACACGATGCCAACAAAATTTTGTGTTTTTTGTCATTTTTTTAGAGATATCAAGGTCACCTTGACTTTTTAAAATGAAACCACCCTTTTTCAAACACCTACAATGATAGTCACTTTTATTAGGAATTCAGTGACTATAATTCTTCCAAGGTCATTACAGGTCACAGACAGAGAAAACGTATAAGATTTAGAATAAGTCCACAAGGTAGGGTTGGTTGGGATGGGCTTGGGAGGAATTCTTCGTGCAGCCACCTTCACGTGGTGAGTTCTGAGTCGCCTTATACTAAATGGGTGGGCAAAGGGCTGCACACAAACTGGACTGATTATTCGCACAGCGGACACAGTTATCATTTCGTTTTTCGAAAATTTAATCGTAATCACCTTCTACTACATATCAGTGTTGGGCAAAAACTTAATCAACGATTGACGACTAAATTTCTACTTCAATCGTTAATCGCAATTATCAATTAATCTCCTAGTTTAGTCGTTAATTGCGGTTACCGATTTTTTTACTTTAGTCGTTAGTTGCGATTAACGATTATTAATCGTCAATCGGATAATTGATTAATGATTTATTGCTGAAATTTCGAAATGAAATACGTAATCAGAACTGTATGAATACTGAGAAAAATGTAAACTCGATTTTTCGATGATTCCTTTTTTTAATCAACGATTGACGATTAAATCAATCAATTGAATCAATCGCCGATTTTTCGACGATTTCTTCATTTAATGAACGATTGACGATTAACTTCATCAATCGATTGAATCAATCGCCGATTTTTCGACGATTTCTTTTTTTAATCGTATACATTAATCAATCAATCATGATTAAAATTTTAATCGATTAATACCCAACTCTGCTATATATGAATGGATTTAGCATTAAATGCTCCAGAATTTTTTTCTTTACAAAACTTTAAAAATTTGCGAAAGTGACGAGTGGGGGGGGGGGGGGGGTGAACAAATTTGACATTTAAAAAAAAATGAATACATTGTTGCAAAGAATATAAATTGCTATAAAACTTTTGTACGAAACATTTTTTCATATACCTCATATACCAGGGGTAGTTTCAACCTTTAAACTTCGAGATAAGCTGATAATAAAAAATACGGGTCTAATAGTTTTTTATGCTCCATAAAATATCCAAAGCCTATCCAATTCAGTTGAGAATATCCTCGATCATTCACTTATAAGTCACTTTATACCGTTTCACTAAATTTTCGAAAATTCAAGGCTCTTGCCGGAACAGAAGATATTAACTCACAGGGCTCAACTTTTGCACAGTTCTTATTGACCCCAAGACACAACTTTCCCGCACTAGGGCCAAACGCCACACTTACTTTGGTGTTTTTCGGCTCGGCCTAATGGTCAACCTACTTTTTTTACACATGAGTGTCTTTCGAACGGTGTAAAGTCGATCCAACTCGTTATTTTGGTTTGAAAAAATTCTGAGAGACTGTTAAAATGTCAATAAATGTGTGGTAAAAATGTCAAGATTGTATGTTTTAAGGGTCCTTGAAAAAAAATTCCTAAAGGAAGCAAGAAAAAGTAGCTCTCACATGGGATGACCCCCTTAAGGCATCACTAAAGATTGCCTCACTATTACTTAAGACAATTTTTACATCACTACACTTCTATATAAAGAATTGATAAAAATTTCACTGTTGCAAGTACGACTAACAGTAATACATCATATATGCGTAAAAAGAAATAAATCTTGTATAATGGAAATAGTCTAGGTCAGAAGAAATGCTTTGGCTTTTGCAGTTAAAACAGTTTCGAGTGCAAATGATTAACAGTTTTGCTACATCAAAAGCAACTCGGCATTCGGATGCTAGTGTGAGGACCAAGAAGCGTTCGAATATTTAAATAGCCGCTGATAGTTTGGAGTCCTGTGGCATCAAGCCGCGAGTGGACCGCGGCGTTTCTGACCGGAAACATCATTATTAACGGCGCGCCTTGTCGCGTTCGTGTCGCGAAATTTCTAATTAGCGTCGATGAGATCGATTTCCACGTGAGCCTAACCAGTCACACGGGCATCCGACCGAAACTGACCGGAGAATGATTCGAACAACAGGATTCACGGTCGTTTGGTCGCGTCGCGTCGGTCGATATTCCCGGAAACGAGCTGCCGCGTCGGCCGCGATTGGGAGGAAAGACGTCACCACGTCCAGGTCCAAACTCGTAACGAGGATGAATTTTCAATCAGAGAATGCGAGGGATGAATTAATTCCGGGGGAAAATTTGAAAGTGCAGAGAGCGAACTGCTCGGAAGAACGAATCCCTAGGATCGCGGATCGCTAGAAACTCCTGCTGGTCATGATCCGACGGACTCGTAGCCGTTCCGAACCTGATCACGAAGATCGATCGTAGCCGAATTATTGAATAAAATATGACGGGGCGTCTGTTATAATGAAATAACTTCCGATATGCGCGGCCCGTTTCCACTTCCAACGAGTTCACTCGACCCCTGATGCACTCTTTGTGCCCGGCTGATAAGCTTCTCTCAAAGTCTGACAGATTTCTTGTTGAAAATCTTCTGGAAATTACATGCTAATAGAAATCCAAGACGGGTACCAGTACTTGGAAAAAGTACCGGCAGATTAGAAATTCAATGTCGGCCTCGGGGAGGGTTACGTTGATACGTCGGGAAATTATCCTGTGAGATCAAATTTCACCTACGTCTTTCCAACGATGAATTTTTTCAAACAACGACAATTCATTTTTATTGGAGATTTTGCGGTACAGGATAGCTAACTCATGCAAAGCTAACTTTATTTCTAACTTCGACGTATAAATAGTGATGACTGGTGGCTAAAATCATTTTAAATTCTATCGAATTGTTTGAAAATTTTCATAAGCTATAAATGCATACAGATCCGCATTCTAGACTGTCAATCGAGTCGAGGCTCGGATTGTCATAGAAAATAGACACGGTTTGCTTTAATTACAAGCAAGAGGAGCCAAGTAGAAAATTTTTTCTCTTTTCTTATCTAGGAACAAAATGAACATTTCATTCTTCTTTTAATTATCTGATTAAGCTGAAAACCAATACGCTGATGTCCTTCAATCTTTTTAATATGTCCACCGCTTTAAATTGTGCTTACTCATTTTTGCCATAAATGCGTAAAATCTAAGATATTCAGTAAAAGATATTCAGATCATTTCAGATCAACATAATTATTTTTAAGACCACAGTTGTAAAAGCATTGAGAAAAGTATTCATTGTAAAGAGTTGCAGACAGATAACGAGCAAGGCAGTGGGGTAAGAAATAAGAAAATGCCTCCGTTATGACGCAGGGTGTACAATTGTTGGAGAGACGTTAGCATATTTAATGGGCAGAGGTAGAGAATTTCTTATCGACATACCGCGCGTTCGATCACCGCCTTGTCTAATCACTGGAATTAAACGTGGATCGGAAGGAAAACGAACAGCGAAAGAAGTCGAGCGCGGGCAACGTTACCAAAGTAAACTCTGAAAAATCGAACAGAGCCTGTTACGCGAACAGCAATCGAGCACTTGCTCCCCTATTCAGATAATGGAAGTGTGCTCTCTCGGCAGAGAGAGAGAGAGAGGGAGAGAGAGGTAGAGCGAAACGCCGAAAAAAATCTGGCTATTGCTGGCTCGATGAGCATCGACGCACACCACGTGGTACACACGGATATTCTCCTCGCAGCTCCTCTATTATTCGTCTAGCCTAGCATAGCTGGAGAGCGTTTGCCTGTGTGTATGTGTACAGGGGTATCGCGGGGATGCGTGCGGTCGCGTTGCGTTTGTGCGCGCGAGCCCGTTCGTTCGCCTGTGTATACGTATACACAGAGGGAGAGAGGGAGAGTGAGAGAGGAGAGAGAGCGAGTTGCTGTTCTGCACCGCCGTGGTTGCACCGACGCGAATCGATCGTATCGTCTATAATTAGGCATGCTGCATCGGTGCTTCTGCACTCTCATATCACTGCGAGTCTCGGCTCGCCGCGCTCAAGCACTATTTACGATACTCGATGGGACGCGTATAAACGTCGTCAGCGCGCGTTGTAATTTTAATAAACGCGCGGCGATTACGTCGAAGAAGTCGCCCAGCCGCGCGCGCACACCTGCGCTGCATCAGCGGGAGAACGAACCAAAGGAAAAGAAAGAAACGTTTCCTCGGGTCCGGGCGGACACGGCCTTTGAAATTTCTTTTCCTCGCCCCGATGAATATTCGATGAGCGTCCTCCACCCCCGACCGACGCGACCGACCGACCGACCGACCGACCGACCGACCGACCGACCGACCGACCTCTCTTCCGCCAAGGAAGAACTTTAACTTGCACCTTGGCTCCGGGAAAAATATACGTACTCTCTTTCTCTCTCTCTCTCTCTCCTTACGCCCACACCCTGGGACACCCGACCGCCTCAAGAACGTTCGCCGACTTAATTCCAGCTTCGTCGGCGATTGCGAGGGTGGCAATCGCGCTGATGGATCTTCGACTCCTTCTGGACATCCCGGAAAATAATAGAACTGTTCATTGGGAGCACTGTATTAACTCCGCTTTTGTTCGCCTGGATTCGCCCCGGTGTCTCTCTTTCTCTCCTGGGATCCCTTGTTTTCCGAACGGTCTCACTTGCTCGCTCGGTCCCTCGCTATCTTTATCCTTTACTTTCCAGTCGGAAATATTACCGTTCGATTCGTGTCTATTGTCGTCGCTAGCACCAACAATAGTGACTTTTCATCTCTCGGAAATTCGTCGAATCTAACGACATACTTTTCCAATTCTTAGTCTAATTTTATTGCGGATCTAGGATATGGTTGCTAGCCGCTCTAGGCTCACAGGGCCGAGTTATGGCTTCGTGTGTGTGTTTTGGTTCTTTGCCAGTCTTCATCGACGGATATAAATGAATTTTTTTTTTGGGATGTGGATGCGGATATTCTTCACAGGTTTAGTAATTTTAAATTTTTGCAGGTATTCGCAATTGCGAAGCTTTATGCGAGAGGAGACATTTGTGAAACAATTGATTGAAACTGAGGTCGAGTAGACAGTTTTATTTTTATTTTATGTAGATACAATTTTTAATGTCGGAGAAATTGTTGGAAAACTGGTAATTTTTTAAAATTTGCTTAAGTTACTAATAAGTGAAAAAAGCATCCTAATATTTATGAAGGGGGTTTAAAAGAGAGTGCGGGGATTACGAACAATTAAGCAAAAGATAACTTCAGTAAAATTTTAAATAAAAATCAACTTTCAACAAGGAAGTAAAGAGAGAATATACAACTATCATTCTTCTACAGGGTGCTCCACCTAAATATCTCCTTTATTCGTGATGACTAGACTGCGGATCTTTATTAATTGTCTGCGTCGATTTCATGGAATAGAAACTAAATAGAATAAACTTGGAATAATAATATTGGCGCGCTGGTTCGATCAAATTCTACCCTATATATAGCTAATTTGTTGTAAACTCAAACGTTTCGATTCGGATATGAATCTGTGCGTCATAAGACCACTTTTGCTATAGAATTGTTTTCTATTCGAGGAAAAGAAAGGTGGTGTTTCGCTAGTTACTACTGTCACCAATTAGTATATTAATAACGTTCCTTCCGACACTTGTGTCTAAGGCAGGGCCCGGTAGATAGCCTTACTGATGAGTCCTCTAGCGGGTCCAGGACGAAACACCACCTTTATTTTCCTCGAATAGACCACATGGACCACATGGTATACTTTCAATATAGAAGATATACCGTGACAATAGACTGTTTGGATTTTCCAAAATAATTTACATCGGGGCCAAGAAGAATTTGCAACAGCAGACACGAAAATGACATTAAAATTCACATATTTGCCATAACCTCGCTCTACGCGTACAGTGACTCCCATTAATATTTGGACGCTCATAAAAAAACGATAACTTTTTTCATATTGCACCGTACGATTTGAACTTTTTCGAGAAGTTAAAAAATTGCAATTGGTCGGAATTGTAGAGAAAATACTAAAAGTTGCATTTTACAACTTTTTTATGTAGGTCTATATTGAAAATTTAAAAAATATGTTTTGTAGATCTATGTCGATTATATGCATTGTAAAAGTTTCATCGAAATCGGTTGATGTGGGAAAAAACGACAGGCATTGAAAGATATATGAATCCTTAGATTTATTACAGTTAGAGGCCGAAAATCGTGAAAAATTGCAATTTCTACCATCTTTAAACGTTTGTAACTCATTACAACGTTGACCGATTTTATTGAAATTTTCAGAGTTGCGGATTTTAAAATGTTACGGAGGCTTCGGCCCCACCTCGCCGGTGAACACATCACAACAATAATTCACAACACTTCAAGCAACTAGAACTCTTTATATCGCGTCAACAGGCAATATCTAAGAAGGATGCAAAGAATGTGCGTGCTCTCGCTTCAACGACTCGAGAGGTTCTCTCTTCGTTCTTCTTGTTAATAACAACCCCGTTGGCCGGATACCATAATATCGATCCGACGGCCAACTTCTCTCGATCTCCGCGATATCTTCGGAATATCGCGGGAAAAGGCAACTTCATTTAGAGCTGTCGTAACAATATGTTTAATTGATACAGATCTACGAAACGTGTTTTCTACATTTTCAATATGAGCCCACATAAAAAAGTTGGAAAACCTAACTTTTAGTATTTTCTCTGTGACCAATTGCAAATTTAATAAAAATTCTTTTCACGTTGCGTAACCAAACCGATTGTTCTAACTCCTAAAAAAAAAAAATCCAAGTCGTATGGTCGAATATTAAAAAAGTTATCGTCTTTTTAAGAGTGTCCGAATATTAGTGGGAGTCGCACTGTACATAGAATGAAAATTTACCGATTCGAAGACTGGTTTTCGCTGTTGATTATAAGCAACATTAACATTAAACCAAAAAGAAGGAAATTAAGCGAAGTTCGTGTCTAGTTCGGCGAAGAGGAAAACCATGTTAGGCGGAAACAGCGTGGATGCGGCGGCGACGGGATGGGGGTGGCGGGGCGGCTGTATTAAAACCTAACCCCATTTATGAATCCCCGGGAGCATCGAAACAACGTCGGGGCCAAACACCGTCGGCAGTTTAACGCGATCCAAGGTTTACGGTCTGGCCACGCTCTTTCGAATTGCAGCGGACGCGCGCGTCGGGCGGGCCGGCAACGGGCTTCGTTTATCCCGTCCCTTCGGTTTTCTCGGGCGTTCACGAGGAATCGATCCCGCCCGTTCTAATTAGAAGTTCTGCGGACCCGTGATGCGGTACTACTCGCGATTACGGCGAACGAGATATTTTATCTGTCTTCTCGATCGAGGTAAGAGAGAAACGCTCGGCTCGGCGAGGCTCGGCGCGGCGCGGTGCTCGCGTAACCGCGATTACGAGCCTCGAGCCTCGTCGGATCGATCTGTCCCACCCTAAATAAATGCACCGTGAACGTGCCAGCCTCGATTCTTCCGTCGAGCGATTTTTTACGGCCTAAATATCGCCGAGAACGTCAGCCGATCGTTTCACGCGTCGCGACGCTCGCGGTCTCTCTCTGCCGCGCCGTAACCTTGGCGCCTCCGCCGCGCCGCGCCGCGCCGCCGCCGCGCGTCTATTTCCAGCGGAGCTTCCCCTTACGGCTCTTATATTTTTATAATTCCACGTAAGCGGGTAATCTTGTTTAATGTTTCCGCGCCGGTTCGTTAACGGCTGCTTTATTGTCTTTTACGGTATTAATTAAGAACCGGGTAAGATGAGCAGGAGCGAGGGAACAGTCGTTAAGATCGTCGGGGGCTCAGCCTCCCCAGCATGCGTCTCTTCGCTCTCTCAATAAATCCGAGAAATGGCACACCGTCGCCAAAGTGTGCAAAGAAAGTATAATTTTTCGAAGCACAGAATTTTGTTCGTTCGAGTGGTGAAGTCGTTAAGTACTAGTTCAAACTATGAGGAAATAGAAAAATTAATTTCAACATTGCTAAATTATATCTGTAGATTACGCTTAGAGATGTTATGCTTATTTCTTTATTATTTATATATTAAACATTCACGTTTGAACGAATGTTCATAGATAGAAAAACTAAGTTTATATTGTTATATGTAAAATAACTGTTTTGATAAAAATTTTATTTTCACGAACGGTTAATTGAAATAATAATCCAACATTAAATTCGTGATCATTAGACTGTGGATGCATTTATGGCTTCTGAAAATCTTTAAAAAATGCTACAGCATAAAATTTGGCAGAATTTAATACGATTTTTATTTATTTCAGACCTGCAAAGGCTATCACCGCAGAAAATAAGATTTTATTTGATTCCACTTTCTGAAAAATCGACTGCACAAATTGCATAAACATCTGCAGCCTAGTGATCAGCGATCCCAAAATACTTTTAGAAAGGTTTTTAGTGTTTTTAATGCTTGACCAGCATTTCGGCGTTTTTGCATTGCTGATGCGTTCATGCCGACTACCCTAAAAGTAGAGACTATATTTCGAAGCAGCGCAGCGCAGCGATTGGTAATTAAACAGAACTAGCAAGTAAAAGGAACATTCGCCAGGATCGCTCTACCTTTTACCTCCGTTTCTCTGAGCTGCTATATTTGTTCGGGATACCCTCGGGAAATTATTAGTTGCGAATCCGATCCTCGGCATTCGTCGCTGCTATATGTATAATTCGCTACCTGATTCGCGAATATGTTCCCCTTGTCCTGAATTATTCGCGTCGACCGGATATATGCTACCGCTTCTGTATTAACCCCCATGCGACCATGAGCGAGAATACTCGCGGCGCGGCGTAATGGCGTTCAGCGACGATTTTCACGTGATACCTCGTACGGTTTTTCATTAGAACGAGAGATATAAAATTCGAATAAAAGTTTGTTAATATCTTGTTGGAGATTGCGAAACCAGATTATAATATTCTGTTTTATCCGCGGGATTATTAAAATGGAAATATTCTATTTCTAGAGACATTTCGTTTCCTGTATATGAGAATGTTCCATCGAGTCGTAAATATTGTCAGCTTTAGTGTATTAATAGCACACTCGTCGATACCGATCGATGTCCGAATCGGTCATATTATTCGCCATTATTTACTACTACACCCGAAATATACATTATTTACTGTTTTAAATATCTTTTCCCTAGGTATTACTCATTTCTGCATATACCACTCGCACAAAATAGTCAATAATCATTTGGACGAAGATTAAATATGAAAAAAATTAATTTAAACTAATTGTAAGTTAGACACTGAGTCATATTGTAACATAATCATATATTGTATAATTCTTAATGTATATGCTATATAAACCTTATGTTGTTTAAAGTAATAAATAATAATAATTAGACAGCGGATCTTTATGCAAAATAAAAATTGGAGTGAAATAGAAATGTATTTTCTTTCTTAATATGTTTAATAGGTTGAAAATAATCCAACAGTATACATATTTATATTCTATCAATGTTTTTATTATTTTAAATTACAACCACTCATTTTTTTCATAAATGTATATCTGCTGTCTAATAATAATAATAGTACAATATTAGACAAATATGGTATAAGAGGTATTTTAGAAAAATACTAATAAATACTGTTTTGCTCTTTAGCAAATGTTTTGACAGTCTTGGTAGTCTTGAAAGTCTTGAAAGCCTTGAAAGTCTTGATAGTGTTGAAAGTCTTGAATGTTTTGGTAGTCTTGAAAGCCTTGAAAGTCTTGATAGTGTTGAAAGTCTTGAATGTTTTGGTAGTCTTGAAAGCCTTGAAAGTCTTGAACGTCTTGAAAGTCTTGAAAGCCTTGAATGTCTTGAAAGTCTTGAATGTATTGGTTGTCTTGAAAGTCTTGAAAATCAAATCTAACCAAAATCTAATCCATGCATTTACTACTAGTACAGTTTTTTGCAATTATCTTGTAAACTAAACTCGTACGCCAAAAACATTAAAAGGAAATGTTGTTCAGTATGGCGACTTTGACAAAATACTTCAAGGTCATTGAAATCGGAGTAGAGGTAGCACATCGACAAGTTTACCAGTTTTGATATAGAATTTCCAACTTTTAATAAATATCGAATTCGAGATCCTGTAGTGACTTGCTTGAAAGCTTGCAAGACAGAGTACAGGATGCGTTCAGACACGGGACGAAACGCGTATTCCGCGATCGTGAATTACTTAATGAATCTGATCGAAGGGTGGCGTATGAAATCGAATGGATCTGAGATCGAGGAGCTTCCTCTTTCCTCGGCGCGGGGGGTCTTGCGTTTAATTGCACCCCCGTTGAATAATTCGATCGAATAAATTGCCATCTGGCCGTTTCCTAACAAGCAGCCATCGCTTGCCGTCTGGACGATCTCTGCCGACAGTCTGCGACACTTTTCCCAGGTTGTTTTTCGACTTGACAAATTCCCGTCGCGACGACGCGACGGCTTGTCAGACATTTTTATGGGAAACACGCAGACGCGCGCGACTACCACTCGATTCCCCGACCGCTGTCGGATTTCCACACGTTTTTTTCCCGAGATTTCCGCGGCGAGAGAGCTCGTTTACCGTATTTTTTCCACGCACGCTTGCGTGTGTGTGCGTGTGTCGCGCGTTACCTCATTAAGCAGTCGTGTAAATATAACAGAACGCGGCGCGGCGTGGCGCGGTGCGACGCGGCTGCTACGAAGAGTGTGCGACAGTAGTAGTCTACAGGCGGAGGTAGGGAATGAATGAATCCCATCAGGTTTCATTAGATACGAATCATACCGGGAATGACAAAGGGAAGCGGAGCCAGCTGGCCTCGGTAAAAACGACTATTCGACCTCCTAATGAAATTAATTATCCGCCGTTGGACCAACGATATCGAGCGGACGCGTGTGTGACTGTGTGTGTGTGTGTTACACCGTTATAATTACCATCATCCTCGTCTCGACGGAAATGACGCGCGGAACGGTTCCTAGCCCGGCGAAACGAGACTGCCTTGCACTTGACATCCGCGCGCAGTCACCAGGCGTGGAGAAATCGGGGAAAAGGTTTCGCTGTGTCGCGTAAAAGCCGCATAAGAACTCTGCCCCCGGGAAGCGGCTGCGGCGCCGCGCCGTGGCGGATTTCTCGCGGATTCTCTACAAGTGTGTGCATACATGCATGTGTGTGTGTGTGTAAAACCCGTGCCCGCAAACCAACACGCTTCTCGAGGATTGAACCCTGCGTCGTCCGCCCCTCTGCGAAGCACTCAGAGATTTCTTTGGATTATTGTAAAAATGCATTACGCTCGAGCTGGGACGAGGGCAATAAAAAAATTGCGCCGCCTGTCCGCCCTCCCGGGAAATCGCGACCGACCGTTCCCGTTCGTCCCTGGCTTTTCATTTTATGCAACTTGTGTGCGTCGGATCGCCCCGCTCCGAGCCGTGATTGCTCGCTTGCTGCTGCGCGCCGTCCCGTGATGCGTGTTGTCGCGGAACTTCAATGCACCCAATAAAGTACGAGCGCTGCTAACAGCGGAATTTAACAAATCGCTCTAAATACCAAGATTTTTATCTCACTCGTTTCTGAAAGATGCACCGAGATGCGATTAAACGGTTAATTCGAGTAGATATTGTGTTTGAATGTCTGTAGTACACGATACTATGAATTTACTCGGCTTGAAAAATGTAACAACTCGATACGGTGTTTCAGTAATCGTGGTACAAGCCGACCGGTGATTCTACATGCAGAAACGAGTAGGAAATGTGAAACAACATTTTTTCGTTTGACGCTTCGTTTTCGAGTAAATCTAGCTTGACTATTACCGGTCGAATGAAAATTTCCAGATTTTGTATTTTCCAATTATTGAATTTACGAAGATGCTTCCATTGGACATGATCATACACGATTCTGTATTTAAGCACACGTTATAATAAAAATCGCACAAAATACATTTGATTGTGGCATTTTTATATGGCAACACCATATACAATATAGTAGCCATTTTTAGTGCTCGTTATGTTCAGTATTAAGTCGTTCATTCTTTGTAAAAACATTTCTGCATTTTGCCTAATTGTTTTAATCGGTTGTAGATAGCAACTTTGCCTGTCTCCAACTGTTTTGCAAGTTGATTTAGTCTCTTTTCAAGAAAGTTAACAATTCAATTACAATTTAATTTCAACGAGCTAGTTGTAACCTAGAAAAATTAATGTAAACTAACAAGTGTAAGTTAGACATCAAGTCATAATGTAACATATATTGTATAATTTCTTATGTATATGCTTATATAAACCTTATATGGTTTGAAGCAATAAATAATAATTCCTTCATCTTGCGAAAGTGACGATTCGTCTGTTTTCAAATCTGGTAACCTTCCACTTTTTGTCAGTAGTCAGCGGATCTTTATCGAAAAATGAATATGTTCTATCTAAATTGCAACAAACTGGAGCGAAATAGAAAATTTTCTTAATATGTTTAACAGGTTGACAATAATATAATAGTATTTTTCAAATATTTTCACTGTCTCAAATTGCACCTATTCATTTTTGTCATTTATATCAATGCTCGCATGTATATGCAGATATATTATTGTCAGCGCAATGGTGGACATGTCCCTTTTCAAGATGCATTTTGAATAAAAAATATAAAACCATTTTCACCAAGATCTGAGGCATACACAGTGCTTGTTTATTCCAGAATACCTAATTTGTAAAAAGAAGATAGTCACAGAATACACGAACGCAACATAGGCCAGAGCTTCCTACGAGCAATTCGCGCAGAATACAGGCTTCTGCCGAATAAAACATATACAAGCGGGCACGAGGCGATTCCGTATGAGAAAATATAACGAAAATATAGAATCAAATTTTTTCATCCAAAGCTTCGTTTTCGAGAAAATCGAGTTTGAAAATTCGACCGTGCTATTTGATAGGAATTGTCTGGCTCGTCTGACCATTCCCAACCAATTCTACTTCCTGCGTATACTAAAATATTGCAATTTATGCGGCCCCACTAAAATGTACGCTAATAATTATTTAATGTGTAACTATTAATAATATTTGTGGATCCAGATGAGATTTCATTACGTTTCGATTTACCATTTCGAAAGAGATGAATATTAGATATATATTTTAATGGAATCGTTGCATTTTTCAAATACATCTTGGAGATTCAGTTGAGGCTCCCGGCATTAAGGAAGACATTTGTATTATAAATAGACTGCGGATGTTTATGCAATTTTTTGTAGACGAATTTTAAGAAGCTCGAATCAAATGAAATTTTTTAGCATATTCTTAGCTTTTGCTTGGCACAGCTACACTGAACACGACTTGTTGCTTCTCGTGAAAAGTTTGTTTAAAAATAGAAATAAAATTGACAACCTTGACACTGGTGTTTCCAGCGCAATAATTTGGAAAAAAGCACTGTCCTAACCTTTACAACAGTCCCTTACATATTACAATAAAAAAGTTTCGTGCGCATTCTATGCGGTACTCGCGATCGATCAGACGTCCAAACTTATTCCACATTTGTACCGAATGAAATACTTAAAAAGACGATAACTTTTTTAATATTGGACCATACAACTTGGATTTTTTTTGAGAAGTTAGAACAATCGGTTTTGTTATCGTAACGTGAAAAGAATTTTTGAAAAAATTGCAATTGGTCGGAATTGCAGAGAAAATACTAAAAGTTATGTTTTACAACTTTTTTATGTGGGCTTATATTGAAAATGTATAAAAAACGTTTCGTAGATCAGTATCAATTAAACATATTCTGAAAATTTCAATAAAATCGGTCAACGTTGCAATGAGCTACAATAACTGCAATAAATCTAAGGATTCGTACATCTTTCAATGCCTGTAGTTTTTTCCCACATCAACCGATTTCGATGAAACTTTTACAATGCATATAATTGACACAGATCTACAAAACAAAATTTTTAAATTTTCAATTTAGACCCACATAAAAAAGTTGTAAAATGCAACATTTAGTATTTTCTCTACAAGTCCGACCAATTGCAATTTTTGACAAAATTTCTGTACACATCATGTTGTAAATTAATTGCTCTAACTTCTCAAAAAAGTTAAAATCGTATGGTGCAATATCAAAAAAGTTATAATTTTTTTAAGAGCGTCCGAATATTAATGGGAGTCACTGTATGTATACTTGTTCGGTACTTCAAGGAATAATACTGATCGGTACCGATACACCTGAACTCGCGAGCAGATTTCAAAAACAGTTGGTTTTCGTATCGGTGTCCGCTTAGAGCCCGCTGTTACACTTGAGGCGTGGTATTTGTTTACGAGTTTCGGTGACAACGGTATAAACTCACCCGTGCGCTACTGTATAAAAATGAAACCTAGAGAGTGGGAGGGAGAGAGAGAGAGAGAGAGAGAGAGAGAGAGAGAGAGAGAGAGAGAGATCGTTGTAACTTGCAGTAGGAGAAGCGGATGGTTTCACGAACGAGCCGTTACTGTGATACGCACGATATCCTGCAAACTATGGCCAGCGGGTTTATTCTCTCTCGCGCTCGAAATCCCGACCGCGGGTCGCGAGCCGAGAAAAATATCATCGACGGGCATACGTTTCGCCAAAAGATAGTTACACGCTAGTTTATGTCGCACGAAAAAAACAAATTCCCTGCGCCGCTTTCGCCCCGACACACGCACAAAACAGAATATAGTGTAAAAGGGGGAAAAGAGAGAGAGAGAGAGAGAATCGGGAAGAACAAAAAGAGGAGAGAACGAGAGAGGATGTAATCGGTGAGCGAGCAGCATTCCGATCCGTTGTAATTCGTCGATTACGCGCGTTCGCGGTCTTCGTCCGCACCCGGCTCGCCGAAATAATCGGGGGGAAAAACCCCCGCAAAATTCCGGCCATTGTTCGACCGTTGAAAGCTTTCGCGGGCGGTACACAAACGCCCCCGGATTGATCCGCGCGCGCGCGCGCGCGCTACTGCCACACTTTCAATTTTTAAAAATTCTACCCTGGTTACTCCGCGCGGAATTGTCTCGAATCGTGGAAACGCTCGGAACCGAATCGCCGCCGGTCAGAAACTGTTTGGTTATCAATAAAACGCCCGGAACACCATACGAACCCGCCAATTATCCTTCTGCTTGTCCAGCTGAATGAGCAAGTTTCGTACCGCGAACGCTGCCGGCTAATAAAAAGCAAACAACAAGGTAGCTCTCTCTCTCTCTCTCTCTCTCTCTCTCTCTGTCTCTCTCTCTCTGTCTCTCTCTCCCGGTGGAACGAGACTGCCTCGGAGCGCCGCCGAAGACGCGATTCCGAAAAAAAAGAGATCGTTTAACTGCTATCGGGTCGCCGCGACGCGTCGCGATGGAGATAATAGCGTTTCGGCAGTAATAGAGAGCGCAGGAATTGATTGCGCCCGTGATCGTGGGACCCGAGGCACAGTGGACGTTACAATTACGCGCGATGCACAATCGACGCGGAAACGGAGGACCGGAGCCGTGCAACGCGCTAAATTGCCGAATTTACTTGTGCAACTTTGCGTTCCCCTAGGCGTCCAGCTACATCGAGACTGTTTTAAAAGCAAAATATCGACAAAATAAATGCACCGTGAACTCCTTCCGAAGCACCAAAAATTACTGCTCTGTAACTCGAAACGATTCTTGCACTGACTATTGGTTAGGGCAGTAGAGATAAAACTCACAAAATAATATTTTATATATTTTATTTCAATATACAGGATGTTTCGTAAATGGTGGGCAAAACTTTAGAAATGGATTCCTAAAGCTTAGAGAAGAGAAGAAAAATAAAAAAATTTCGGTAAAACTTTTCCCTATATATGTTACCGCCGCTCGGTTTTAGTTTTCGAGATATTCGTAAAAAACTTTAGTTATACTTATGTTACCAGTACACTGTATTCTGGAAAAAATGGTCACTGAATAGTGACTGAAAGAGTAATTGGAGTGGGTTGAGGTTATATTTTCTAGCGGGGAGGGGTTTTGTTAGGTCTCTGATAGGTCTGGGATAGGTCTGGTTTCACCATCTTGCAGCATCTCAAGTAGAATCTCGTCTATTATATTGGGGGAGAGGCTGCCGCCTAACCACAACCTAACCACCACCAACTCCAATCAGTCTTTCTTTCCCTTTTTACCACGTTTTTATATATTGTATACAGTTATCTTTTTGAAAATATCTCAATAACTAAGGCCGAGCGGCGATAACATGTATAAGGAAAAGTTGTTCAGAATGATGACCTTGATAACATATTTCAAGGTCATCAAAATCTGTGAGGAGGGCAAACTTCTAAATAATTACCAAAATTTCCTAAAAGACTATGTGACAGAGAATTGTGGCACAAAAAGTTTAATAATTCAAAAACTAATCATTTCCGGACCTATGTTAATATAACTTTCTTTTTGTCTTCTCTAAGCATTAGGAATCTATTCCTAAAGTTTTGCCTACCATTTACGAAACACCCTGTATATACTATTTCACGAGGAAGGCACGTCTAAATTTGCCGAATGACACACGTATTTACAGACCTTATCGGTCGTTCTCGTAACAAAAACTATTAGCAACAGAGATAATTTTTGTATTTATATAAAAGCAGATTTTCATAATGTTAAGAAAAAACAACACACACGTATGTTGCTAAACGTTCATTAACGGGTATTATTCCTTTCGGTACAGAAAATATTTCCGAGTGCGAAGGGTTAACACTGAACCTATCACTACCGGTCACGTGACCGGTTTTAGATTTTTTCTATTTACAATTATTGAAATTATGAAGCTGTCTCTACATGCAAATCGATTAGATAAATTGCCCTATCCAAGCATATATTGTGTTAAAAATTGCATGAAATATCTAAACCAAATAGAGCCTTATTGTTTTTGCAAGCTAAAACATTCTGATCGCTTTCAGTGCTCGGTAGGTTTATACGAAAAGTATAAATCAACGATCGACACTGGTCCACGAAGGACGCGAGGACGTTTCGTTAAAATTAATAACGTGATTTCAGTGAAATTCTCAGAAGTAAATGTTCGCGCAGTCGCTCCATACCGAATCTGGAAAATCGTGTATTTGCAGAAGAAACATGGAAAAAAATTTCATTTCAAGCGTAACATGCAGAGTCGCACGCCCTTTGAGGCATTACGCAAATTTTGGAATAATCTTTGCTACAGAGTTTCACGAGGTACACCCTTGCTGTCCCGCCATTGTTCTTTTCGGGACACGCGACGTTGCAGAAACCAAAATTGCCGCAATTCGCAATGTCCTCGTTATCTTTTCGTAAATCGACGTCGACCGGCGCGCGGCTCAGTTCTCATGTGACCGCAAAGCCTTACGGAATATGCAGCACCGATACGTATCTGCGAATAATTGCACGTCCTGTGTCCGGGGACAGACTTATGAATTATTTTATACGTTCGCAGACCAGCGTAATAGGTTTCCCTGCAATTCCAATGGAATCTTAGCCGGCGACGACGAGAAATACACAGAAAAAAACGGAAAACCAATGCGATAACGACAAACGGTTAGAGGAAAAGACAAGAGGCGAAAGAAACGGCGGTTTCCTGGCACCGAAGATGATCGTGGTAATTAAAACAGCCTGGCGCATAATGACGCGGGAACGATTGCCTAGAAAACCGGTCGTTTTAAATACGACCATTCGCTCTCTCTTTCTCTCTCTCCGCGCTAAAGCGTCCAATTGATGGGCTCGATAGCGATACGGGTAATTGCGTTTCATTTAAATGAATATATCCCGCGTTACGCAACGTCACGCTGCGCGTTTCCATCGGCCGCAACGATGACCGGAGAGCGTCGTATTCACGCGTTTCAATGCGACCCGACGCCGATTTCCCTCGAAAATCCCCACACGGGTTTCTCGCCGGCGCTGATCGGGAATCCCTCGAATTTTCGTCTAGCCGCGGCCACTTTATCGGCTCGATATCTCGCTTCCTTTCCTCCTTCCTCCACACTAGTCGATATAGCGCTCGAACAACATAAACAAAATGGAAGAATGTATCTCCTCCTCTCCCTACTCCTGGGGCTCCTTCCCACAAACTCCTGTGGAGGCAAGGAGGAGGTAGGGGCAATATGAAATAGTTGATAGAGGGGGGGGGGGGGGGGGGCACCGGTACACTAGTAGTGGGAGTTGTTGAGCGACAGCGGGCCCCAAGCAGTTCCCTGGGCCTGACCTATGATGAGCAAACATATGCTCTAAAATAGCAATTTAATTTTCCGATTGCAATTTAAAATGCTTCTTATGTGCTGCTCGTCCTCCTTGAACGCATTCATTCTCTGAATAAGTAATTCGAGGACCAATCAGAGTCGCTTAAGACTTCCCAGATAGCACATGACGTCTGAAAGTCTTAAAGACGTAATTTCCAAGATGTCGTTCTAACGTCTGAAATAAGATGTCTCTAAGACGTCTTGAGTGTCCAACAACAGACGTCTTGATGTCCAACAACAGACGTCTTGAATATCCAACCACAGACGTCTTGAATGTCCAACAACAGACGTCTTTAAGACGTGTTTGTGCTATCTGGGTGGTCTCCCCACTCTACGTTGACCTTCCACGACGCTATTCCTCCACGTTTCCTACACAACGCGGTCACGTGGCTGATTCGGTAGTGGCAGAGAGAGGGTATTCCCCTGACGTGGCAACTCTCGGACCAATACGTCCGCTGCGCTGGCATTATCAAACACGGTCTTGCTCCACCTCTGCTCCTCTAATTTACGTTACAACTTAACGAGAATCCTCCCTGTTTTTCAGGCCGAACGACCGACACGAGTTCTTCGATAAGCGTTTCATTACGTGGGGAGCGGCGCTGTGCGGCAGCAGGTAGCTTCGTCGGGGATAGATCGTCGGAAGTTTCCCGCGAATTTAGCCCCGGGTAACGGGACTTTTGACATTTTTTCCTCTCCCCCACCCCCCTGCATTGAACTCGTCAAAAACTCCGGGGGCGACCGAGATGAAAATTTATGCGCGACTGCGCTCGCAACTCTCTTCACCGATCCGCCATGTATTCTCTCTCGTCACATAAATTAGTCGTTCGAGGGAAAAGTACGATTATTGGACAACAACGGTGGTTTGTTTGCACGATGTTCTTAACGGGTCACGCTTTTATATGGATACCGAGCCGCGAGAACTCTGCTCGAAGTTCCCACCTACAATCTGAAAATTAATATTAAACGGAGGTCAGAAGTGTACTTTAGCTTCCCCCGTATCGACTTATCGCGATACCGGCGCGGTTTCAATTATTTGCAGCGGCTTTTGCGACTTTTCCAATCCCACTTGGACCCTTCGCGGGTAGTTCTTCTTCTTCTTCTTCCTCCTCGAGCTCTTCTACCCGTTCGTTTCCTCCCCGTAACTTCGTAGTCTCGCAAGTTTCTTTCATATTGTTGCGAGGGAAGCTTGCCCGCAAAACACTGGCGAGTTTTCTCGAAACAAAATTTTAATATCGCTGTCGCCCTCTTAATTCTATTACCGGGGATCAAAGAGAACGTTTCCCACCGGTAACTCCCGGGCCGTTCATGCAAATCGCACGAATTTTAAGAATAAGAAACACTCGGCACGAACTGCTGCATATATTTAGAAGACGCGGCGTCGCGCGTCGTGAGGATTTTATTAAAATGATCTCTCGAGCACGAGCGGCGCAATCAGAATTAGCCACACGGCCGTTAAACCAATCCGATTCAATTGTTCAGCCAATTGTTGCTCTTGAGATTAACTTAACGTTCATTCGTTGTTCAAATGCCGCATATTCGTTTCAATTTTTTCGGGTATATTTAGTCTGTTTTAAAAATTGTTCATCTTTGCAACCTTGGATTATCTCAAGGTCATTTCAAGATCTCATGCTGAATTCGTTTTTCTCTTTACTTTCGTAATATCGAAACCAAAAATATGGCATTCCATTTGAAAAACACGAAGTGGCCTTGAAATAACCTTGATACACTGAAGATAAAAAGTTTTTTGTCACAGTGTCACATTCAATATAGAAAATGATGATAAACGGAATTATATGATTTTCTCCAACCATTTGCCAACATTTTTTCTACATAATTACCAAATGGCCTATTTTTCGAAATAAAAAATCTGAGATTCATCGATAACCACAATAATAGCTGTTCACCCTACTCGGAGAACCTAAATGTCATCGGTCTGGAGCGACCGTGGTGGGGTGGACAGGTATTATTAGACTAGGGATCTTTACGCATTTATGGTATTTATAAATTTGTAAAATACAAGAAAACGTTTTCGCAGAGAAACGTTAACAACGTTTTCATTTCAGTTTTGCTACGAGAGACTATTACTGCCCTGTGAAGTAAATATTTTTGTTATTTCAGTTGTTAGACAGGGTGGGTCACCACATATTACCACTTTGATTTACACGACTGTTATTATTCGGAACGGAAAATTGTTCGCGTAGGGTTGAACGGTT
Organism: Lasioglossum lativentre; assembly: GCA_916610255.1. Classification (NCBI taxonomy): domain Eukaryota; kingdom Metazoa; phylum Arthropoda; class Insecta; order Hymenoptera; family Halictidae; genus Lasioglossum; species Lasioglossum lativentre. Next base: position 18,349,911 of record OU744364.1, on the reverse strand, counting down.
TCAAGAGGGGCATATTCTGACGTTAATAGTTTAGTCATTCCCTTTTTTAAAAAATGGAATCATGTATTTTTTATTGCACTACATCTTGATGTTCTTCAAACTGTTATGCTACTTGTGTGAACAAAATCATTTTTTTAAGAAACATGAGAGGTTCAATGCGACGATCATTTACATCATCAACAACAACAACATTAAAATGTACTGCCAACAATAAATACAACATCGATGTGACTTTTATATCTCGATGAAAATGCAAGATAGAAAAAAACGAATTATTACATTGTATGCAACTTTATTTGTTCATATATCAAATAGTTTTGAAATAATTTCGGTGGCAGCCGAATCAGCCTGTATTAGAAGAAGGGACGATGAATCCATATCATTCAGAGTTCCCCGGCTGTCCATACTACGAATACTTTCCGCGAGCCGTTCCATCGGAATATTATCAAACTTTGGACGCGCTTCAAAAAATTAATTTCTATTTCGCAGCGTTCCTGCCGTGTCGGTAGAATTTCTGCAAGTTCCTGACGTCCGCGGTTTCGCTGAAATTCCGGGCATAGCGTGCGCCATGTTAGTTTCAAGATGTGTGCATACCGGGATGGGCTTATTTTTCAACAAACATTTTTAGCTCGCCCCCTAAACTTGATCCGTTTCATGAAAAAATTATAAAAATTTCAGATCAATCGGACATCGCTACTGCACGCTAAATGCGAAGAGTACAGTGAAAATTCAAGTTAAATATTTTATACCTCCAAAAATATTATAATTCCTTACATGCATTCAAGCACAAATTGTACGAATATTCAGAATAATCTGAATAATAATTAATAATAATTGACCTGTCTAATTTCTGACACCCAGGTGGAACCGCCAGATTAGGATTTGCCTCCCCACTCTACCTTCCCCTTCCACGTTGCTATTCCCCCACGCTTCCGCCGGGTCACGTGACGCGTGTCGCCTCTGTCGTGCATGCGTCACAATGTCACATGACTAGCCGGGTACTGGCAGAGAGAGGGTAACTGTATCCCCTCGATTCAAATACTATTTTAAACGTTAATTGCGTGTCCAAAACTATTATTAACCGTAACATCTTTTATTATTATATTTTTAAAAATACTACTTCAGCACAATGTTAGCAGAATAGAGAAAATTGCAGAAAATGAAAAGTGGGGGGCTACTCTGGAAATCGTTTTTGATGTTATAGTTTTAATATTCATTGCAGAATGCAGCAATTGTTTAATTGTAAAAGTGGGGGGCTGGCTCCTAGGAGGCAACAAACTTGAGATTAGTATGCTCATACTGTACATACACGTAGCGAGGAGGGTGATTCCATGTAGACTGGTTCGAGCGAACGAACCAGTGCTTATGCAGTGCCATAATCGTTTCCAGGTTTTTGTCGTCCGTGCGACGATAATGTTTATGAAAGTGGAGAGGCGTGGATCGAACGGTCGAGCAAACGATAGTATAGTGGGGCGGTGATAATTGAATTCCGTTGGACAGAGCCGGCCATCAGGCAGCAGCAGCAGCAGCAGCAGCGTGGTCGTGTTCGGCAGGTCGCGATTCTTGTGTGCTGGTCACACCCCGATCGAGAGTACGACTCCGAGCAGAAAAACGATGCGATCGTGTCCGATTCACCGGCTGTTAGGACGCAAAATATTTGCCTGGGTATTTCGAGCACGGTTACCATCGCGGCCTCGAGAATCCGTGTTCCCGTGTAACGGCATTAATCAACGGATTCGCGTAATTTTAATTAAAAAGCCGGGCGGCGCGGACAGGTCACGCGAATGGCTGCGAAACAAATTTAATTAATTTTTCACCGGTTCCCGCCGGCGGTCGACGACAATCCCCGGGACTCGTTATTTATCTAGGCCGAAAGGCGTATTCGCGTTGCGGATCGGCGACGCGGAGCTGAGCGGAGCTGAGCGAAGCGGAGCGACGGTGCTCCGAGCGATAGCTGCCCGATCGAAAACGGATTTCTGCATTAACGAATGCAATCGCGTCCGCAACGCGATCCGAACGAATGGTGAATTAGCGGGGAAGCTCGGCAGCCGCGAAATTGTTCGCGGTGTCGCGAATCGGTCCCCGCATTAACGCCGCATCATCGATATCCCCCCACCAGCGGATCTTTATTACGTCATCGATTCAATAAGCTCCGCGGATAAAATTACTATCCAGCGGATTCCTGGCTTCGGGGGTATGGCTTTACATGCGCGCTCATCAAATACCGCTGATGAGAAACTTGCATCACAATTCTAAGGCTTGGCGATCCTGTCCTCCCAGCCACTTCGATGTTTGAAAGTGCGTTGCGCGATACTCTACAGTCTACAGCGACTATCTATTGCATTTCCTTGGAACACTAGCACTGTTATTAATTGACTGAGGATTTTATGCATTTCTGACAAAAATGGGTGGATGCAATTTAAAACAGTAAAATCATTAAGACGATTTAAGAACGTCCATATGTTATTTTCAATTTACTAAAATTGTTAAAGATAGGAAGAAATTTTTATATGGTTCCTGCATTTTGTAATTGACGAAGAAAATTTTTATTTTGCATAAAGACCCGCAGTGTAGTTATTAATATCGCTCAAGAAAAACGTCAAAATTTTTCAGTTTGCGTTTTATAGCATTAAAATACTCGCTAGATGTGTGTCTCGAGCATTTAGCGATAGTTAATTTTTAAAAAATTAGACTTGTTTCCACCTGTTTCTTTTTTTGTTTTGCACCTCATGAAATCACATAAATTATATATTTGAACAAAAACGTCGCAACTCTAATTTTTTTAGTTTTTAAAAAAATATAATTATTAGGTTTTACTTGCAGTCACACCTAGTTAAAATTAGTATTTTTTTATTTGTGACATTTTTCTTGTGCACGAGCGATATGTTGTGGGCTGCGACTTGCAAAGGTCAGATGCATGGTAAAAATATCGTTTAGTTTATTATTAGACACCGTGCATTTACGACAAAAAATTAAATAGATGTAATTGAAAGCAGTGAAAACATTAGAAGAATTTGAAAATACTGTTACATTATTTTCAACCTATTCAACATATTAACCCTTAAGTGGTATAGTGTTTAGTCAGATTACAAAGTATCCTGACAACTTTCTAAAGTTTTGTATAGATTTTTTCAGATACTTTTAAATGGATTATTTCAGACTAAATAATGTTCTAACGAATTTAAAAAAATGTTGATATTTGCAATTCTCTTAGAATACAGTAGCGAAAGAGAGTTTCTTGTATTTCAAGTATCAAGATCCGCTGTCCATTTATTATCAACGAGGATGGAAAGTTCTGCAATGAGTTAATTAGTTTAATGACAGTAATTTATGAGAGAAATACTCTTACTAAGAGAGATAAAATTGTATAAAATTGTCTAAATTAGTGCACTAATTGTAAATTTATACACGAATGTCACAAATTTGAGAATATTATAATTTTAGACACTACAGAATAAAGATATTCTGCTTTATAAATCAGTATTTAAATCGCGAATTAATGAAACAGTCGTCGCTCAATTCTAGTCTCAGCTTAAAAGTACACACATCATTGTAAAATAATCTGCACCCGACTTTAATCATTTTCGAGCGTTAGCGCGTTAAAGCACTGTAAGCATGATTTACCGTCGTCGTGTAAATTACTTGATTGAGCTTCGTAGGTTAGAGGATGCTACGAATACACGAAGATTCATTATTTACAATTAACTGGACTGCTTGGGATAAATCCCAAGAAGATGGAACTAAATGAAATCTTTATTGCAATAATAGATGATTGTTAACCTCGTTTACAACATGGCATACTAAAACTGATTAATGATATAATTTTCATCACTCAATTATGTTGATCCTTTCACAAAAATCCAGTAGTGAAACATTTAATTTTACATCAAAGTGGTTTTGTTTAATCCACGTAATGTCCAGATCAGTGTTTCCCAACGTGGGGCCCACACCCAATAGGGGGGCAATTCGAAAATGGACTCATCCAGAGTTTAACCTATCATTTAAATTCCTTCAGTGAACAATTCAATTTTTGAATATTAAAAATAATGTATGTGTTACATAGGGGTCATACAAATTTTAGAAAGGCTTAGCACAAAAAGTGTGGCAGGGCACAAATGAGGTTGGGAAACACTGGTCTAGATAGAAAATCGTTCACCGGTATTTTCATTAATAAATATTGTTCTTTCCGTTTGCGACGAGGTCGTCGCTCTATCACAGAACAAAGGAATTTGTTCAAGATCCAAGTAATTACATGAACCATTTCGGTGATGGGTCCCACATATATACGTAACCCGTGCACTTGTCGCAACGCATCGGTTGGAAACCGCTGGATGGCGAACTAAAGTCTTATTAAATTCTATGAACGTCTGAAGGAGGGTAGTTCATTGCCAGCTAACGACATTTTGATCTTTCGTTAACCGCGAATTCCGATTTGACGCAGCGAGCCGAGCTGGCTCGGGCTCGGGCTCGGGCTCGGGCTCGGGCACGGGTTCGGGTTCGGTCGGCGTAATTCGAGGACCGATTTTACCCGGAAGACTAATAGCGAAGTGCAAGAGCACGGGAAGAATACCGCAGTATGTTCGTCGTTCAATATCGACCTAGGTTTCCTCATTAAGCGGCTCGCATCGGAGTGTCTTCGGAATTACATTGCGCTCGATAATTCGATAATTCGATCGTGGGAAGCGGCGCGGCGCGGCGCGGCATCGCGATAACGCGCGTCAACGGCGCGTCAAGTACGTGCAGCACTTCGCTGCTAAGGGATTAATGATACCATTATTCAAATGGCATCGTGGGCTAGGCGGTATTGAAAGGGGCCTGGCCCCGTTTACGGGTTGCGCCGCTATTCCACCGCGCATGCACCTGCGTGCAAAAACATCTCCGAGCCAAAGTAAATAGACAAAGACCGAGGAATCGAAGCGGGTCGGCGCGGGCCGGCACGGGCCGGCGCAGCGCGGCGCGGCGCGGCTCTCGCAGTGGTTCAGGTGGGAGCTTTTTTTTCCGCCGGTCGGTCTTTTATCTCGCGGCGTTTTTTACCAGCAACGCAGCCGCCCTCAAAGATATACGTTTTCCCTTTCCAGCGTTAATATCCGCCGTTGCTGCCGTTGCTGCCGTTGCTGCAGCAACCCGAACTCGGTCAAGCTGCCATTTCGTCGAGTCGAGTCGAGTCGAGTCGAGTCGCTTCTGGTTGGTTTGAAAGCGTTTCGGCTGGCCTGTCATCGCCTCGAGACGAATGCCAAAACATCGACCAAAAAGCGCGAAACGGGTCTCTGTTGCTTGCAAAACGTTCGCCGAGTTTCTCATCAACGTTTCAGCAAGATTTTTCGGACACGCCGCGTCGCGTCCCTTTGTCAACACGCCACGAATGGAGAGGACAAAGCTCTCTCTCGCGCGGTAATTACGCGTTCGACGTAAATGTGTTTTAACGCGTTATTTCGGCCTAGCGGCTCCTCCCCCCCTCCGCGCTGCCCCGCCGTTTCCGTTCTTAAATTATCAAGTCTCGTTTCGTCGCCGGGCCCCTCAGATCTCTCTCTCTTGATGCCGCGACCGTATCTCTGCGCCGGATACGGTTTAAATAAGCTCAGCCGCTGAATAAGAATAGACTGAATTGCCGTGTGTAGGCTGTGCGTTAATCAGCTCCTTGATAAAGCGAGAAAAATTCGCGCGATCGATGTTTCTACTTTTCAATGATACTGTACGCGCATGCGACGAAAGACGGAGTTTACAGATAACTTATTGAAATACGAAAGTGGAACGAACTCAATGGCCTCGTACGAGACATGAAAAATATGTCGGCGCAGAACTGGTCGACAGGACTGATAAGGAATACAGCTCTCCGACGAATGCCTCTACCGATAAGTCTTTAATTGATCCAGGAATGATACGTATGCAGAGATAGTCGAGCCCTCCTGAATTAATATGTTGCAATGTCGACGACGTATTTCGAACTGGCAGAAAACTCTTGTCTGCAACCGGTTCTTCTCAAACGCGTCGCGTATCAAGATTTTTGCGAAGAGAACAAAGCGCTACGGGACAGGTTATCATCCACTCGTATCAATATTCAAAACTGGGAATGATGAGAATCTTACCTCCGCAGGCGGCTTGCCAGCAACGCTGTCGCACTCGATCTCCAGCTCCCGGTCCTCCGTGGTGATAAGAGAGTCGCCTTGAAGGATCTTCGGCTTCTGCGGCGGAACCAGGACGCTCAGCTTCGCGAATCTCGAACGCAGAGCCGGCTGACCGTCGTTCGTCGGCGAGGCCTGGCACTGGTACGTCCCGTCGTCCTCCAGCTCCACCGGGTATATGTGCAACGAGAAGTCACCTGGAAAATAGAAGAAGAAAAAAGTCTTTAATCGATTTGCTCCGGGTTTACGACCTTGATAGTTGTCGGAGAAAGTGTTCCCTTTAATGTATTTAGCTCTTTGTTACTCTGTGTCGGCTACATACCACCTGATCCATCATCGATCTCTAAAGGTGGGATTTACTAAGCGTCTTGCGACCCTGGGGCCTCTTATACTCCATTCGTCAAACTTCATCAGAAGTGATCGCTTGCGTCTGCGTCCACACGACGGATGGAGTATCGAAACTCGTATTCCGCGGAAGGAGTTCCAAGACATCGTACCGAGTGAAACCAGACTTGGGCTGCACTTTAGCTTGGGTAACCAGAAATTTTTGCCATTTTCTTATGGAATCCTGTGTAGATTTTAGCGAGAAAATGCGAGAAATCCAAGTTTCAATCCGCGGAGATCAGTGGTTCAAAAGTTACGAGTAGACTGCGGATGTTTATGCAATTTCCAATTTTAATAGACAAATTTTAAGAAAGTGGAATGGATTGAAATCCTATTTTTCATGGGAACAGCCTTTGTAGATCCAAAACAAATGAAAGTCGTACTAAATTCTATCGAATTTTATAATATATAGAATTTTTTGTACATTTTCATAAGCGGAGTCTAGTTATGAGTGTTTAAAGTTGAGCGATTTTCAGTGTTTTTCACGGGTAAGAGTGCCGCCATGTTGGTATGGAGCTTCCACCTAGCGGCTGCGCTCGTTAGACGACACGCGACGCCGAGTACATACCAAGATGGCGGCGCCCGTTAGACGACACGCGACGCTGAGTACACACCAAGATGGCGGTGCCCTTACCAGTCAAAATCGCTGAAGTTTAAACACTTATAACTTTTGAGCCACTGATCTCCGCGGATTGAAACTTGGATTTTCAGCATTTTTTCACTAAAATCTACATGATAACATACGAAGAAGGCAAAAATTTCTGGTTACCCAAGGTAACGTTTCAACCAGACTTGCTTTATTTAATAAGTAATTAAGGGGAATAAGCTACCACGAAAGGCGCTTAACAAAAAGTGTGCAAGAGTGCAGTTTCGCGTGGACAGTTCTGCTCGGACCTCGTTTACTTTGATTGCGAGAAACAAGCACCATTCATTCGCATTATACAGCTCTTTTGGCACGCGGAGTCGTAAAAGACTCGGACGCGATCAACGGACCAGCACAGCGTGTAACTGGCGTACTTCGTGCACCGCGTTTGATGACAATTCAGCCGGTTAATTTTATTTGTTAATATTTGCTTCGAGCAAACTGCGGTAATACGCGATTTATGACACACTAGTTGGTCACATTTATTTATCCCGACAACGCGCGCGCAAGCCGATTAGGGGACTGGATAAAGAACATGAAATGGTTGGAGAGTATAGTGGAACTTGGTTTATCGGCATCTGGTTTAACAAGTTTTTCTTCGCTATCAGTTATATGGACTCGTAATCGGGCCTTTATTATTCAAACCGGCATTCCAAGAGTGGTGGATATAGCCACGAATCTTTTAGTTTTCTTGTTTTAGATTTGTCTTGGACGAAAAATTATATATTTCAGTTGAAATAGCTGTATCTTTTTTAAACATTCATTTTTACAAACTTGGCTTTCACTAGCTTTTTTGTCTAGTTTAATATGAAATTACAGAAGTGCGTATTAGATTAACCCTTTGCAGTCGGAACTATTTTAACTCGACAATTAAACATTTCTTCCGACCTAGAATAATTCCATTTCATATGATTTTTTTTTATTTCATGCATAGTGACTGCACATATATTGTTACAACTTTCGTAGATGCAAACGGATGCACAAAATTCTTGGTCAGTTACCTTCGATAGGTTCTAACGAATACATCCGTGCAAGATTTATCGTGACTCCGCGTAAATCCCGTTTCGTAGGTCCAGTTAAATCTTAAAAAGCAGGAAATAAAAGGGATTCAGAAAAGGATATTGCTTAAAGAGTTAAAATTATTGTTATTACTTTCATCTTTTATATACGTGTAGTTAAAAGGCTGCTCTTTGACACTACACGAGTAGATTTAAACTATTTCCAATCAATCACAAAATATAGTGAGGTCAAGTGCGCCAATTTCAGCTAATCCTTATTTTTCTCGCTCCTTTAAAAGCTCTGGAAAAAAATTCTGAGTGACTTAGAGCCACCCACGCGCATGTCAAAGCTTACGTACGAACTAATAGTAAAAATTTTTTAAAATTTCAACGACGTCGAAAATTCGACTTTAGTTCGTATTTTCACGGTTTCGAACGACCATGCGGCGCAGCGCCTGTTACGATTGCGAACGTTTCGGGGTCGCAGTGCGAAACGTAACACGAGCGTGGGGGCGTGACACCGGCGCGACGAACAGAAGTTTCTCACTTGATAGGAGACCGGGTGTATCGGCGGGCGCGACGAGAAATGGAACAAGCACAGGGGTCGGGTAGAAAACCATTTACCCCCGTTGATTGAAACTAACGGTTTACGAGCGTCTGCTCGATGGTATCGCGGCGTCGGGCCGGGTGGGGCCGGGTCGTACGCAGGAAATTTCTCCGACTGACGGTTTTATTTTGAAATCTCCGCGTATACGTGTAAGCTGTCAGGAACAACGCGGCTTCCGTGCAGCGCGAATCGACGGGGAATTAGAACGGTCCGCTGCCATACCGGGGGCCGTCAGCGAACTCACAATTTTTCTCCGTGCGCCATTGACCTCGCCAACCCCTAACCACCCCATTCCGGTCCGCCCACTTTCACCCCCCTCCATTCCGTCGGTTGTCAAAATGAATACGAGGATACAACCTCGAGCAGTCGTTCCCCTAGCCGTTTTCTCCGGCAGTATCGCGACGATTATCGACACCAGGGACGGCCAATCGGCCGTTCAAGTAAATTCTCTACCGATCGATTCGACCGACCGACCGACCATCTATCCATCTATCCAGACATCCAGACATCTATCATTCTGTATAGAAAAGCCCCGCGTTGCCGCGCTCCGATCTATGCAACCGATTCCCTCTCGGTTCGCGTTTCTTTCATTCCATTCATGCAACTTTCACGAACCGCCTGTACGGCATGCACGGCCAAGCAATTGTGCTTCGGCTCCACCGAACGGATGAAACCGAAACGAACGAACGAACGAACGAACGAACGAACGAACGAACGAACGAACGGACGAATGACCGGACGGGGGAGGACCGGATACCGAAAGGAGGGATGGGCCCCGCGACCGACGGAGACAGGCGGCTGCAAATGGAAAAATGGGATCGTCTCGCCGATTATTCCACCGGCAGATCCTCACCGACTTGCGACTAAACTTTCTCCCCTACTTCCTGCCCTTTGTTCGGACCACCCTGCTCGACGACTTCCGCCTCGCTGGACCATCATGGGACTGAACTTCGCGTCGTTCTACGCGTCGATCTTATGGGGCTCTCTAGCAAGCTACTTGCGAGGTATCTACGAACTGACGTCACAGTAATCACTTCACCACTCGGATCATCAAAATACTTTACTTCGAGAAATTGTACTTTGAACGCAGCTTTTCGCACCCCGGAAAAAACAGAAGTTGGAACAGCGATCGATGCGTTTAGTTGGCTTCTATGTGCTAGAGAAAAACATCATATCTCTAACTTCTAATTGAATCGCTAGAGGGCAGTTATGATAGTTTTCTTTTTGAGCTAGTTTATACCCAGATAGCACAAAGACGTCTGTTGTTGGATACAGAGACATCTTGGAGGCGTCTCCGTGCGTCTGTAACGGTGCATGTTTAAGACGTCTCTAATACGTACTTTAGACGTCTAGAAGACGTCTATAAGACGTACTCTAGAATACGTCTAAAAAAAAAAATCTTTGCCACTGAAAGGATTCGAAACCCCAGTGTATCCGCTGCGTAGTCCGAAGCCTTAACCGCTGCGCTAACCGGCGATGTTGTAAGCGTTGCGAACATTGTGGTATATATCGCACAGAATACAATTTTTACTTTCTCTTAAATCACATTTTTTAGGTCGAACAATTGCTTGTTTCAATGTAATAACGTTAAAAATTACTTAATATATAACTGCGGTAAAACCAACAAGTGAAACTTTCCTCCTAACAGCAGAAACGTGTACCCATATATATATTTTTTTTATGGTCATCCATGTGTTTATAATAAATATATAATATTTTGATAATTAAATTTTTTACCATTCCAAGAAATAGCAAAATTAAAAACCAGTATTTTAGTCATTGTACAGTTAACTAGTCCCTATCATAACATCTCCAAAAAATTCATGTTATTTAGTCTCGGAAGAAACGTTTTTAAGACGTCTGAAATAATTCGTCTTTAAGACGTCTTACTTGAGTGGTTTAAACGATGTTTCTAAAAAGACGTGTTTACGATGTCTCTGAGACGCCTCAACTGAGACGTCTTTAAAACGGCTCGAAACATACGTCTTTAAGCCGTCTAGTGTAAGACGTCTTTGAGACGCCTCGCAACACGTCTTTAAGTCGTCTTACTTCAGACGCTCACACGACGTCTCCAGGACGACGTCTTCAAGACGTCTTAAAGACATCTATTCAGGACGTAAGACGTAAAGACGTAACAGAGACGTAATAAAGATGTCTCTAAGACGTCGCGTGCTATCTGGGATATTTGTAGTGGCAAAAACAGTGTCTGTTTAGAGTTGATGGAGGTATACCTAATATCATTTTATAGAGCCTAATCGAATTGACGTCCAACAATATTTTTCTGAAAGATTAAAGATGTCTGTACTATTTCGATGGAAATTTTATAATTTTCTTAAAATCTTTATTGTGAAAATACTGCAATTTTTTAGTTATGTCACTATTCTTGCCGGGGTGTGTTTTGGACATGTCTGCACACTGTGATGACGTAAACTGACGGATCACAAATTCACAGTTGTACAGGCTGATCGGTAACGCGTGGTGCAATCGGGTGATTCTACATAAAAACGAATTAGTAAAAAATTTAAAATAAATGTTTTCATACGACGCTTTATACTGTTACGGTATGAGAAGAAATTCCGTTGACTTTCTCACGGGAATCTCTTCAAGATCGTCTCTGGCAGGAAACGTCCTAGATAACAGGCCCTTCTAAAATCTACCCTCTTTGACGGAGATCGAGCTCTGGCCCGATTTAATGGAAACCCACAAAAAACGAGAGTGCAGTCCCATATAACTGCAGATTAAAATCAGACTACCCCTCCAGTTTTGGGGTATATAAACCCTTGCATTTTTACTCTCGTTGGTTAGTACTATTCTGGACACGAGTAGTGTCATGTCGTGTTGCAGTCGTTAGAATCCACGTCTAGTGAGATCGGGCCAAAGTTCCCCTTCGATCAAAGTTAACCTTAAAGACTCCGCGAGTTCGGTTTAAAGTCTATTTGGCATTATTAGTACTATCAGGCCCCGCATTGCCAGTGCGTCAACACCGAGCATCTTAGGTAATAATATTATACATACACATTATTCAATTCAGTCGCGACACCACCATTGTACATATACATTCTTTATCAGAATATATTTGTGTTATTTTGGTACATTGTGCAACTTTCTTAAACCCTTAATTATTGACCAAAATCCTAATCTAGTAATTGAACGTTCCCACACGATACAATCTTACCGCTCAGATTGTATCAATTAAATTATACTAGTTACGAGGCCTACTAACAATCCTAGCGACTCCCTGATTACGCATCAGGTTCGTTCGCGCCAAACCAATAGTCCAAACAAAGATTTATCCAACCTAGTGGCTCCCCACTTTCGCACTGGGTTCGTCCACGAAAACTATACTATCCTTGTGGCTCCCTGTTCATGTAGTAACTACTGTTCAGGTTCGTCCGCATCCTAGCAGCTCCCTGTTTACGCGATTTCGCATCAGGTTCGTCTGCGCTTTATCCAACCTCCTAGCGGCTACCTAATCTTGTATTGGGTTTATCCGTGCCCTTTTACAACCTCCTAGCAGCTCCCTGATTACGCAATTACGCATCAGGTTCGTCTGCACGTCTTTCCTACACCATCCTAGTAGCAAACTAACAAATTGTAACCTTATTCCAAGGGTAATAACCCTTCGCCAGCCACACGCGCTACTCGCGGCCCTGGCTCGTAACAATACAGTGTGGTCCATCTAAATGTAGCCACCTAAATATCTCCTTTATTTGTGATGACATAAAAAATTCTAACGCAATATAAATGGTATCGCAAGGTGAATTCTTTGCAAATGTTATTTTTTTCTCAATATCATTTTTTCTGGAGTTTTCAATGTCATTGATATTTTTTTTCTTGTAAATGTATACTTTTTTCCCTTGCATATTCTAGTTAACGATCCAGTGAAATGGAGTGTTTACTTTAATTTCCAAAGATCAAAGTCATTCGAAGGTCATGTTATTATACATATCTGAATGTATTTTTCGCTCAGCTACACGATGCAATAAAAAAAACGCAGTTATGTATAAAAAAACACCGATGACATTGATAACTCCGAAAAAAATTACCTTGGGGACAAAAATGTTCTTGAAAAACTGCTCCAAATATTGGTCCATTGACACCATACGCATTACGTAAGAAATAGCTTTTGTATCACAATAACCTGAAGAGATATTTAGGTGGCCTTACTTAAACGGACCACCCTGTATACTGACGCGTTCGTTCACGACCTCTTACAAATACTAACAAGGGAGGTTACCCAATAGTAACACACCGCTTGTAATAGAAGTTTTGTATGATATAGAACTCAAAAAAATATTTGACACGTATTTTATTTAGCTACTAATATTCGTATTAAGGGGTGAAAATCAAAGTTAGGGTTGAAAAATCTATTTTATCGAATATCCCCGAAACTGTTGGACGAAAATTTCATAATCCAATTTGTTCGTCTTTGAACGACGAAACTTCTAGTTCAAACTGATAAAAAAATTTTTTTTAATCAGTTTGAAGTAGAAGATTCGTAAACGCACAAATTTGATTTTGAAAGTTCCGTCTATTAGTTTCGGAGATATTCAATAAAATAGATTTTTCAATCCTAACTTTGAGGGCTAATTTTACCCCTCTTAACACGAATGTCAGCAGCTAGAAAAAATACCTGTGAAATATTTTTTTAACTTCTATATAGTTCATTTTCAACATATTTTATTTTTTTGCAAAATTTTTTTATGAAAATTTGTATACACATACTGTGATAAAACATATGGGAAAACAATTTTTTGTGATGAATATTTGTTGGTTCCAAATTAAACTCACAGCCACTCGCTGACTGTAATGTGACCTTTATAAATAACGACAAAAACCATAATACAAGTAGCGTAAAATAATGAGAGAAGACATTGTTTATCATTGCCGAAGTCCCTGTGTCAGATAGACAGGAAAGCGTTGACGTTTCGACCCGACTAAACGCCACTGTGTTATTTTTCGCAAAACTAGTGTAATAAACTAACAAAGTAATTTCCATTAGCCCATGTTACCTTGAATTGTGTGGCACAATATTGTAATGGCATTCTGCAGTGAATGCGAACAGTTTCCGCTCAATCCAATATGATTTAATTAAATGTACTTTAAGTACCTAGCAACAGGATGAGCGATCGACAATCGACGATATTAAATTACTTAAAAATGATCCCGTCGTACATAGAATATTGTAATTTACCGGTTAATGAAATAAACGATACTAACGAAGAGCGCTCTAAAATATTCCCATTGAACAGATCGTCGGGTAAATTCCAATGAGTCGCAACAATTTCGCGGTATTACGAAAGAAGCTTGCGAGCGGGTTAAATAAATTCATCGTTTCATTTACATTCCGTGTAATAAAAGAGTGGCGAGACACCCTCAGACGTTTATGATGTTTTAAAGGACTAAACCAGTCGTTTCAACGGCACACGGCAGTTTCGATGTTAAACAAGACCAGACCTCCAGTGCCAAAGCTCTCTGGTGTTCATAAAAGTATAAAATTCTAGTTCCGGCGAGAATAAAGGGATTCGCGGAAATTAACTGTAAAACTCTAATTTTTTATTTAATTCTCGAACGGTCGACGTCAAAAATCTGCTTCACGTTTAACCGGCCATCACCTCGCACGGGCTGTTCCCCCCGAGTTGTTCCTCGGGGTTACAGTTTTAAAAGTGTTGTACAGAGTATCCCTCAAAGCTTTCGCTCTGTACGGCAGAGCTTTACTTAGCGTTCTTACTTAACGTCTCAGCCCGTGCATCAAACGACGAGCGATGGCGTCGGTCGAAAGTGGATAATCCGCGACGTGTTTTCTTCCGAGAATGCATGCATCGCGCTAGCTGGAGCTGGGTTACGCTGGCTCCTCGTCCCGCGAACAGCAATCTCCGAGGAGGAGGCAATAAACGTCGCATCCCGTTCTCCTTTTACGCGGCGCTGAAAGCCACGCCAGATACATATTAGCGTATCGCGGAAACAAAAAGGATTTCCAGCAGCGACGACGCGGCGTCCCCCCCCCCCCCCCGTTTTCAACGTGGTCGCAATATCGCGGAAAATTGGAGACTGCCTGCGTGTATCGTGTCGCGGCGATAAAAGCGCCGCGCGGCGTCCTATCGCGGACAAGACGTCGCATAGAGCTGCGAATGGAAATTGGAATTGTGTCTCTCATTTTCGTCCGTTTACCCCCGTTTTATCTTGCTTTTCGACGCCGCGTAACGGCGTCCCGATACCGTTACAACGGAAACCGGAGAAATTGTTTTCGAATCGATAGAGAGTATCTTTTTATGGGGAACAGTGCATAATGTGCAGCTGTTTTTTTTTTTTAAATAGAAGACTCCATTTTGTAAGATACGAATAAACCATTACTATGACAATAAATATGTTTGTTTACTTAGTGCCGGTTAGGGAGTCGACAACGCCCTTCAGGGGATTATGAATTTATGACAAAAATGGGTTGATGTTATTTAAAACAGTGAAAACATTAAGATAATTTAAGAACGTTCATATGTTATTTTCAATTTGTTGGAATTGTTCAAAATAGAAAGAAAGTTTTGTATGGTTTCTGTGAATTGATGAGGAAAATTTTTATTTTGCAGATCCACCGTCAACTCCTACTGTATCCGATAGTGTGTAGTACACTGCGGATGTTTATGCAAAATAAAAATCTTCAGCAGCGATTATGGGAAGCAGGAGTTACATAAGAACTCATTTCATCCATTAATAATTTTTTTTTACACTGAAAACAAAATAACATTATTTTTAGATTTTTCTAATTTTTCACTGTTTTATATTTCACCGAGCTAATTTTTTCATAAATGCATAAAAATCTGCAGTCTAGTAATAAGATTCGTTTTCAATTAATTTCTAACAATTTTCGAGTAATTTTAACCCTCCGAGTGAATAGAATGTGTGGATACACAAACTTTGACGAGCAGTTTAATTAATAAATATTGTTCTATGTCTGGTTGCACAGACTACAAATACTACAATCAAAGCAAGCCAATTTATTTAAGCTGTTATGTAATTTCAAGTAGTTAAATAAACAACAATCCCAACAGACCCAACCGGTGCACCAGTGGATTAAATGCAATGGAGTACGAAATGAATATTGTTTTACATCAATGTCGAACGTCCGATTTTTTCAGGAAGATAATTTCATTTTGAAAATTGGCAATATTTAGGTTCACTATATTTAATCGTAAGCATTCATTATTTTTATCCATACAGCAGTCATCCTGTTATCCATAAAGCAGTAGAATAACTGTAGACATACAATAAATATAGATTGTATTTTTCTACTAGAAAAATTATTATGGACAAAGAAGAAACTAAAGGGTTTATCTATCAACGTCCATCTGACATAACTGAGATTAGAGGAACATTTTCTACAAAACTTTATCGAGAACGTTTCGAATGAAAGGCGTGCGTTCAAAACGATTCAGACAGTTGTTAAGAAAAAATGGTGTGATTAAAAAAAAAATGACAACTTTTACAAACAAACGATCTCAAATATTGCGGAATATCTGAAGATGAGATCGGCGCGGTGCCTATGTTTAAAAAATGATTCACACTCGCGGGCGCGTTATACTCGAAGAAGGTATTTCGTAGCATTACGAGGGGGAGGGGGGCAATAATTAGCACTCCTCCCGGAGCGAGGCCATTCAGGGAACTTTTGGAACTCCGGTGGCCAGGAAGCTTGGGGCTCGCGCCGCGAAGCGCGCGTTTACCCTGCCGCTTCGGTAATTACTTCTGCGCGGAACGCCGCGCCGCACCGCGCCGCTTTCGTCGCGAATGATGCCGGCAAGGCCAATGACACGAAGAAGAACTCGGCCCGAAGTTACTCCGCGGCCGTAACTTTCTCGTAAACAAAACCGGTAGGACCGTGGAAAAGTCGCGGGATGTCTTGAATCACCTGGGGAAACTCGTTCAACGCAGGAAGGGTCGTTTCATTTCCCGGGTAGTAATACTGAAAGGAAAGAAAACAAAGGGGGCAGAGAGATATGATATAAATGCGAACGGTGAACAGAAGCGGGATGCGTTAAACGATTCATACAACGAACCGACGCGACGCGACGCGACGTCATTATTATGAGGCACGTGAATCGGAAACTTGAAAATTTTCCGCTCCGCTAATTCGTCACAATGGCCAGCCGCCGCCCGGTACAGAACCGAAACTGAACCATTCAATTGTCACTCCAGCCTTCAAACTTTAGGATTGCTGCGGACTTTTCTTCTACGCATGTATAGAACACTCAAGCACGAAATGTGACATTAGACAGTGTGGTACCTTCCAGGTAAGTCAAAAATGTAGAATAACAATGCCACCAACAGACGAAAATACATTTTTAACAGTGTAACTCTTTTCCAACATTTTACAGGCTGAATATACAGGTTGTGTAATAAATGTTGTATTTCCTTGAAAATTGAGATTCCCTATGTCATTTGAAAGAACTTTTTCCTTTACGAAAATCTTCTCGGCGGCTTCGTTCAGGAATTATCAGCGAAAACTACGGACTAATCACAGCGCGGCAACAGTGAACGGA
The DNA here is from genome assembly GCA_916610255.1 of Lasioglossum lativentre. Taxonomy (NCBI): domain Eukaryota; kingdom Metazoa; phylum Arthropoda; class Insecta; order Hymenoptera; family Halictidae; genus Lasioglossum; species Lasioglossum lativentre. Next base: position 18,332,626 of record OU744364.1, on the reverse strand, counting down.
CCCCGGCTCGGCCAATACCAACACCGTTCTCAGCGGGGCCTGTCGTAGGGGTGGCGCTCCGATTGGACCGCGTTTTTCGTTGATAACTCCTGAACGAAGCCTCGGAGAAGATTTTCGCAAAGGAAAAAGTTACTTCAACTGACCTTAGCTATGTATATTGCTTAAATTCAATTCCAAATTATATAGATTGATGGTGTAACCTCTTGCTGAACTTAATAAACATGAATATTAATCATAAGGGTGACTTTACGGGTGGAAGGGTTTCGAAGACACGATACCAAAAATGTCCGTCACCAAGTGCTCGGATAAAAGTTGGAAAAACGAGGTAACGAGGAGCCAGCCGATGGGAGTGGCTATAAGAGGTGTGCGAAGCGAGCGTAAACAGTGTAAACCCTTTACAGGGTAGCTAGTCGAAGAGGAGCTTTAACAACTAACTGGATGCGGCGAAACAATGCATCACGAACAATTAGTGTTGGACTGGGCGCAGTCGGTGATATTACAAACGGCTATAATTAATTTTAATTACGCGAAACAGGTAACGAACACTTCGCTACAGACAACTATGATTAATTGCGCCCTGTCCGACTGGAAGGCATAGATCGTCTCTGGATCTGGAGATCGTTTAGCGAGGATGTTACGCGTTTCGGTTAACTGGCGCATCTCGATAACTCGCTTTGACCCGTTGCGTTGCCTGCATAATTTGCGAATTTACTACTCGGTCTTGTAAATGAAATCAACCTCGGTGCAGAGGTGCGATGAAACATTCACTTGTTACTGCAATTTCGCATATGATTCAACAGAATTTATTCGATCGTTAGTTTCTTTCATCGCTTCGCTTCTCGGTCCAATTTACAATTTCACCGAGCACGTAATTTATTAAGACGGAAATGAAATATGGATTTTCGTATTATCTATTCGCTGCTGTCTTCGTTTATATCTCCTTTAATCTCAGAAATTTCGCCTTGTATTCGGCTCGTTCATAAAGTAGATCGGATCTTCACTCGGTTTAACCGCATATACACGGTGAGTCACCTAACATTTGCACTAGTGTTCAATAGGACTCACAATATATTTGTTTTTATGTTATCTTTTTAGAGATCTCAAGGTCACCGCCATTTTTTCAAACGTTTATACATTTCCTCTGTTTGTGACCTTGATTGACCTTAAGTGATCATAGTCACCGAATTCCTATTGAAAGGGACCACCATCGTGGGTGTTTAAAAAGGGGTGGTCCCGTTCAAAAGAACGAAGGTGACCTTGAGGTTTCTGAAAAAAGAATAACAAAAATAAAAATATTTTTACGGCATCGTGCGAGTCTCACCGAACCTTGTCCCCGAGACATTCGACGTATCTTTGAAAGTAACAAAGACATCGGAGGTGCAAACGTTACGTGACTCAGCCTGTCTATCAATACGAATTCGTGGTTTTAACAAGCGCTACGACAGTGGAAAGTAACAACCCGGTATCAGATGGTGTTCGTTCAGAGTAGGTTCGCTAAAAATACGAAGGAAATTGTACAATCTGTTGGCTGCGTGCGATCATTTGTCAAGTGTATTCGAGGCCTAGAAAGGAAACCTTTTAATAGAGACTGATGGACAGGAGGAAGTTGATTAATCGAACAGCTCCCCGAGTTTCTGCCACATCCATTAGTAGCTTCAAAATAGAAATGTTAGTTCACGATTTATCATCAGACGGCCACGAGATTCAATATTATATCCGTGTAACTAGATAGCGGATCGCGATCCGTTTTAGATCGGCTCCTTCAATTTTTAGCGAGACTGCTGAAATAACTTGGCTGAACTTATGTCAATGAACATTTTAACGTTAAACACACGCAACTATTATCTAAATCTATTTAGTGATAAAGTAAGCAACATTGTAATCAACGTACTCTGTCAATGAATTTGAAGTGTCTTGATTGTACTAGAAATTACATTTTTTGGTCAGGTTCCTCATTTTCACGGTTGTCATCTCCATTTTGTAGTTTCTTTTAGTTGATTAATCAGCACATTTTATCCAAAATTCACAGCATGCTATCGTTAATATGTTCTTTCTCCACGCATTGAATGACGTTGCAATAAATTTGATTTACATGTAAGATTAGACGTTCTACTGTAACATTTTTTCGTTTGATTGACCAGAAAACGACTGAAAAGAATACAGTGGGGGTTTTTTTGAATTTTGTAGAACATCACGTACCGAAACTAGAATCTTTTCGCGAGATCCGTGAATCGCAATCGAATTTCCGGTGTGCCGAGAGAAAGGTCACTGGCTGTTTTATCCAGTCCGGGAACGAACGCAGGGTACGTGGAACGACGCGCAATATCCGTGAATTTTCGAATTCAAAATCAGGCCACTTTTCCGGCCGGTTCCCGGCTTCAGTTGGAGGGGAGGGGAGGACTCGGCCAGGACAATAATCGGAAAACGAAAAATTTGAATAAACGCCGAAAACGGCCGGGTCGCGTTTCTCCCAGCGCGGCGGCGAGGCACGACGCGACGCGGTGAATGTAGGTTAGATTCGCTCCGCCCTATTTACATGCTTGAATACTAATAATAATCTAGATATATATCGTGGCGGCGTGTCAATCATTGCGGCTATTACCAGCATTATTATTTCGGTTAATTGGATCGCAATTTCCGGTTACCGTCCCCAGTGCCCGGCGAAATATACGGGCAGCATTATCATTTCGAATCTGGCCATGCGAAGGGAAACCGCAGTGTCGCGATGCGGCTGCCGCCTGGTCACTTCGCTCTTTCCGTATTTTCTTTTTTCTCGACTACCAACACTTTCTTTCATTCTTTTTTTCGCGGCATAATTATGCCGTCAGCGAGAATCGCGAGCGTTTCATTAGGATGGAAAACCGAAAAAATAGTAGGTACGATCAGAAAGTTGACCGGCGAATATTTAATAAAGATACTAAAACGAAATACGTTGAAACGATGACTCTTTAGTTACCCTCTATATAAGTCTGAGCTGAAAGCTGAATGTACAAGGTGGCTCAACACATATTATCGCTTCGATCTTTTTTGTAGATGGACGCGTAGAGGACATACGAAGGTCATCTACTTTTTTTCAAACGGAAAAAAAAATTTGTTATTGCACCACAAAAAAAAAAAGTGATTGATCTTCATATGTCATTGATACCATTGATACCATTGATACCAGTGATACCATTGATACCACTTGATACCATTCAATTCTACGCGAATCATTTTCCGCTACGAATAATAATAGTCGTGTAAATCGAAGTGGTAGTATGTAGTGACCCACCCAGTAAAGGCATGTAAAAAGGGCGCAGTTCTAGTTTATCCGAACACGTCGGGGTACAAGGCCGTTCGGATCACCTCGAGTTCGGATAATAGAGGCGCACTATCTAGTCCCCCCCTTTTTTTTGTTCCGATAACATAGGTCGACTTTCGGATAGTTTGATGTTTTCATGTATAAAGGTCGCGCGACTGTCCGGATTTTCTCCGTTGTTCGAATCGGTGCAGGAAGGTCAGTCATACATGTTCTATATATTAGGTCACTGCAAAAGTTCGTGCCCGATTTAGTATTAAAATTCAACGAGGAATCGGGCACGAACTTTTACACCGACCTCATACTTCAGAATATGCATTCGTATCTACCTCTGGACTCATTTTAAAGCTTGACGACCCTATTTTCGTAGCGCGTCGTTCATTTTGTTTCGAAAATATTTCTACACGATGTAGCAGGTGAAAATCTGAAGATACATTTTTGATCGAAAATAATTTAATTGTCTGTGAGAACATTAAACAAATTATTTTCCGATTAAGTCTATTACGAAGCTTCCCCTTTGCAACGACTACTTAAAGCTCGATCTACAATTTTTTTGACAGTTTTATAAAGCAAAAATGAGGAACAAGTTTGGTCGTTTAAGGATCTTCACGATATTGCTTATACATATTATTGTAAAGCTGGCAGTACACCTTCTATTCGAAGCTCGATGAGTCGACTAAAAAAAATCGTACATCAAGTCTTAAAAAGTCGTTGTAAAGTTGAAGCTTCGATCTTCAAATCTGCGGTGAACTCGGTCACGAGAATAATTGTCTAATGTTTGTACAGCTGTGTCAATGTGTAACAATTTCGACGAAAAAAGAGTCGTCAGTTTTTCAGTGGCCGTGTCGTGTAAAAATATTGTAGATAAAAATGAACGATGTGCCGCAAAAGTAGAAACTTCAAGCTTTAAAATGAGCCCAGGTATATTGTTGTATTATGTTTTTTAACGAAATTATTACAGTTTAAATATCGACAATTTTGTCGATAATGCGAACTTTAGTGTCGAAACACATTTTTGATTCACTGTAGTATGGGGATAGCATTAATTGGTTCGGATACAGGAGGTTTTACTGTAACATATTTTTCACGTATGTGTCATCAAAATTAGCGTGTGCAATCTGAATATGTTCCTTTGCCAATTGCTTCCCTCAATGAGTCAGGTATGTATGTCTATATTATTCTGATTAGATCGGATCGTTCCACCATTGTCCAGGATATACAGTCGTCATCTGCTGATGGATCTCACGGATTAGTCAAAGAGGATGATTCGATCATCACAGAATCGATTGTTATCCCCTGTTGGTCTCCGCTCGGATGTTTCACAGTTGCATTATCCAGAAATTCTACGTAATCGTTTATAACTGGAAATCGATCAACGAAACTCGTGAGTAATTGTTATCTTCTGTTCGTTGACAATCCACATTCTGAAAAATGTCAGAGTACTTCAGTTCTCGTGGGCACGAGTCTCACACTCTCTTTCCTCTTGCTCGAGACAAAAACTTTACAGCCGAAAGGCTTAAGATATGACAATGTCGGTGTTTGCCGTCCACGTTTTACAAGGAGTATCACCATCCGACGATCTTAGGACAACGGTTTCTAACATAGTTGACGGTATAATAGAGAAAAAAGACTTCAACGTGACACGGTCTCGACCAATGTTCTATTTTCCCGTTCCACAACCTCATGCCGCTACGACGAACATGGGACAATCGAGCTTCTTCGTATTCTGCGGCCTACCATATCATTTTTAGACGCCTTCTTACAATATTCGGTGCTATTATTCATTTTAATTTACTTGATCTACTGATCAAGATTTTTCGCCATTGCCTCGAAATCATTCCCGGACGCTTCGAGACTTTCTTTCAAGAAAACACAACCACATCGACAAGTTGGCTGCACTGTATCTTGAGTAACCAGAAATTTTTTCCTTTTTCTTACGTAATCTTGTAGATTTTGGCGAGAAAATGCAAGAAATCCAAGTTTCAATCCTAGGAGATCATTGGTTCACAAGTTATGCATGTTTAAAGTTGAGCGATATTCAGTTATGGGCGTAGCCATATTGGTATGTATTATATATATTGGTCAGATATCGTCCAAAATGAGCGAAGCCACGAGAAGGTTGTCTGTGTTAGATTCGTGTGGGCAAATCTACGTAATCGACATTATTGCATCTTTGTGGTGCCACCTAGCGCAACGCTGAGTACATACCAAGATGGCGGCGCCCTTACCAGTAAAAAACGCTGAACTTTAAACACGCGTAACTTTTGAACCAGTGGATTCCTGCAATTAAAACTTGGATATTCGGCATTTTCTCGCCAAAATCTACAGGACTGTATAAAAAACGGTTAACAATGTTTGGTTTCCGAAGGTAAAGTTTAACCGAAACTTCTACTACTTGTTGTGTAATTCAGACTAAACACTATTTTTCCAAAATTTTCCAAAATATCGTCTAGTAAACGGATCCATCTAGCTTAGACAGAAAAACTGAGGTGGTTTTATAAGAAAGTTTAAAAGTGTGTGCCACGAATGATGACAAATAAGTATCGATAGGAAAGAGGGACAATCAAGCATACCGGCCGACCAGTTTCACAGGTCGTACGTAACAGTGACGTCGCGTGTTTGCCTAACGGGCCATTAATCGGATCGTTTCTTCGCGGCTCCTTCCGCGATCGACAATTAGCGCTTATGAAATGCTAATATCCTCCCGGCTATCGCGATATCGCGTTACGAGGTGGCCGGGTCGCGAACGGATCGGATCGAAGTAACGACCCGTTAACTGGAAGCGACGTTTTACAGCGTGACGCACACAGCCCTTTGCACGGCATTTTTTTCTCGGAATCGGGTCAACTCATCTCGCGAATATCATAATCCCCAACGTTTCCCAACGTAGAACCGACGAGGAGGGACTGAAATTACCGATATCGTGCTGCGTGCAACCGCAATCGGGAATCCCTTAGCGTAAATCCACTAATCCTTTAATCAGAATCGTAGTTCTAGGTGTCAGGGCACAATCGTGGACGGTTTGCCGCCACAACTGAGCAAACAACGTCCGTGCCAACGCAGGTAGGCGCGCGCGCGCGCGCGCTCGAGCTACGTATTGCCTTTATTGCTACGGTAAATCAAACGGATCTCGATAATGCAGAGTTGACCTTACCTATAAGGCGGGGGTTGTTCCCTGGGTTTATGCTGTAAATTTCGAAACTGCGTGCTGCAACAACGGTAATTTCTTAGTCGGCGAGCATCGTGGCCCGATCGATAATACTGTTCAGCCGCGGCGTCGTTACTCTTCAATCGATTGTCGTTTATCGCGCCGCGGCCGCGTTAGACGAAAAGAAAAACGCGGTTCCGACGCGGCGGGAAATGTTGCTTTTAATACGTCCGCGGCAAGAACACCGGACAGAGAATTAATCACCATTAATTTCGCTGATAACGGGGCAGTGCATCGCGATCCAACCGTTAGATTAAAAGCTAACTGTTTCAATGGCGACGTTATCGGCACCATCGTGAGTACTGGTGGCACAACCAACAATAATTACAATGTGTGCGCGCTCCCGGTCAGCGCATCGTGGCCTTGCGTTTATACCAAGAACAAATCAGCGAGCCGTTGATAATGCATCGCGAAGGACCAGCAAGGCGGTTGCATGCTAATACGAAGCCACGCGCCAGACACACCGTTCGCGTTCGTGTAGGTACTGTTTGCTCCTATGATCGCATCATAATTTACTATTATTTACGGAGCTACTCATGTACAGTAGGTGTACAAAGTATTAGCACACCTTTTAAAAATGAATAATTATTCCAAAATTTAACCCAATAGCTTGAGTTTTTTTGAGACGTTAGAAGGATTAGTTTACTAGCTAATGTGTAAATAATCTTTTGCTTTTAATTGTTATTGGTCGCGATTTAGGAGGAAAAAGTGAAGGTCACGATTTTTAAATTTTTTATCTGTGCCTGTAACGAAAATTTATAAGGTGCCTTTGGTAGGTATAAGTAAGTTGTATACATGTACAAAGTTTCATCGAAATCGATCAAGGTTGTTATGAAATATAAATGATTGAAAATAGCAAAAACTGTAAGAATCCGCGATTTAAATGATTCGCAAACCCTAAATTCAAAGATTTTTACATGTTACAATGCCCATAACTTTTTCATGCGTCAACCGATTTCAATGAAACTTTGTACATGTATATTGAACTTATTTAGATTTAGAAAATACATGCTTGAAATTTTCATTACAGACACAGATACAAAATTTAAAAATCGTGACCTTCACTTTTTCCTCCTAAATCGCGACCAATAACAATTAAAAGCAAAAGATTATTTTCACATTAGCTAGTAAACTAATCCTTCTAACGTTTAAAAAAAACTCAAGCTGTTGGGTCGAATTTTGAAAAAGTTATTCGTTTTTAAAAGGAGAAAGAATACTTTGTACCCCCACTGTATGTGTTTACGTAATTTTAAACAAAAGTTTTAAATCTGTTATTTCCGATGACTGTGTACACTGTACACTGATGTTGCTAATTTTTTCATAGGTGCAGGCGTCAAGGAGATATGAAGGTCAACTCTGTTTTTTTAAACGGAACGGTATGGTTTTTTGTTTACATTCTGATATCGTGTGTTTTAAGACGAATACAATTACGAAGGTCATTCAAATACACTTTTGTGTCTTCTCTGGTTGGTACCGGTCTTCTAATTATTTATAAGTAGACTCGGGTTCTTTATGCAAAATAAAAAGTTTGTGTATCAATTGCAAGACACATGTGCTAAATATAAATTTGTATTTTTCACTAATAATTTTGATATAGTGGAAATAATATATTAATACTCTTAAAGTCTTATAATTTTTTCACTGTTCTAAATTGCACGTATTCATTTTTGCCATAAATGCATAAAATCCGGAGTCTATTCATAAAGTTCACAGAACGAATATAAACGAACATTCAACCACATTTTACGACTACCTACATATTGTATTGACTACCGATTCGAGTAAGGGACTGTCGTAAAGGTTGGGACACGTTATGTTTTTTTAGCTATAACATTTCATAGAATGAGAATTACGCAAAAAATGTTGTTTACAGCTACATTTTCACTGTAGAAAGTATCAAGATAGCGTTAATGGATAAAATGTTATAGCCAATTTTCTGAAGATAATGCTTTCGGCAAGAAAAAAATTATGCCGTATAAGTTGGGACACCCGAAAAACTCTGGAAAGTGAGTGTTGAAATGAAGTCGAAGTGCCTTATATTCAATGTTTATGGAGTACTTATTTCTTAGATCGTGATTTGACACAAGCCAGTCAAAATAACTGGTTTCCGGTTTTTTCTTTTACGATTCGTGAAGTTACAGATGTATTTTCTTGAGAAATTTTTTAGTATGCTTCTGTATTGAAGTACATGTTACCATAAAAATCCTACGAAATCTAAATAAACTCAATTCTGTTATTATTATAAAAGAATATACATCACACTCGTTTAGGGCTCGGTAGTTCTAATGTTAATAATAACCGTATTATTTGTCTGAATCACTTTCACAATGCTTGCATGTGAAATAACTTGCACGCATTTTGGCGCATTTCAAGTGCACAGCTTTCTTGCAGGTGTTGCATTCGATGAAATTCGAGCGACTCAACTTCTTTGGCATGTTCTTTATTCAGACAATACAAAAATCTATACCTATCTTCGGAAGTAGATGAATCCGAATAATCAGAGGAAAATGACAATTCCCGCTTCGCCCGTTTTCCTGCTGACGATTTTGATTTTTTGGTTAGTGTTTTTTTCGGTGTCGCTTTTTGCTTGTTTTTCTTTTAATATCGACAGGTTATCTGGCGAAGTCAAAATAGCGCTTTTCATCGACTGTCGTCCACGGTTCTTGCCTTAACAATTTCATTATTTTACATAAAAACACTTAAAACATGGTTTCCATTCATAAAAATGACGTCTATACGCAAAACAGAGATAAAAAGTTTGTGTCCCAAGTTATACAACACGAGTGTCCCAGCCTTCACAAAAAACGCGCCATTTCGAAATACCCCAAAAAAACCAAATTTACATCGCGATGAGTGCACGATTCTTTTTGCACATTTAAACTCCATTAAATTTCCAACAAATTAGATATATTTACCTTGAATGACAGATGAAAAATTTTCAGTTGAAAACGAATGAATAAGAAGTACAATAAAACTTTTTAGGACATATTTTTAGTCTTTTCTTGGAACAGCTACACTGAACGCGACTTGTCGCTACTAATGCTCGTGAAAAGTTTGTTTATAAACAGAAATAAAGTTGACAACATTGGTGTTCCCAGCGCGGTAATTTGGAAAAAGCACTGTCCCAACTTATACGATGTCCCAACCTTTACGACAGTCCCTTACTATTTCTTTTGATATTGTCGAAACAGTAAATTGTAACTGTACGTGGTTACATAATATAGGGTAAATGTACCTATTACTGCGGTATGAATTGCAACTACGATGAGGAACGAGGTTGACTTCAGCCGAACGTTGTACACCTAGGTTAGAATTCGGTAAAAGTAAACAATTTCAGAGAAAGAGTAATATTATAGAAAAAATAAGGTATGCCAAAGGTTAAATCGAAATTTAATAAAGTCAACGGTAACAAAACTAAAAATCCTAATAAAATGAGGAAGAGAAAAAGATCTTCTTATGTATCTGAAAACTTAAGAAACACAGTAAATGAGGTTAGACAAGGAAATAATAGTTATGTAACAATAAGATTATTTATGTAATATTAAACTAAGTTGTTAAAATTATTAAAGGTTTATTCATTTACAGTAGACTCCTGTATAACGCGACGAAAAACTTGTTTAAAAAGACTGTATGGACTAAATTTACAGTAACGAAACATTATGTAAGAAGACTGTACACTTACTGCCACATAAAATACATACATACACTAATTTTAAACAATTTTTTCATCGCGTTATTTGGGAGTCTACTGTAAAATGTAATAATTATTTAAATTAATGTCGAGGTACGAAGGTAGTTTGTTTCCGTGCGCTCGTATATTTCAAATTCGAATCCGCAGTAATGGGTACGCAATAATTGGTGCATAGCTCTTTTTCGTACGCAGTAATACGTACGAAATGTTATCGATTTTATTTTTTGATATTTTCTTATGTTACATCAGGTTTTGAGGGCCACCAATTTTTTTTGGATTTAGAACATATCATTCTTCCATAAAATGCTTACACGTATTATTATTTCATGATAAATTAAGAATAATATTAAAATAAAATACGATCGAAGCTTGATACCGCAGTAATCGGTACATTTACCTTAGAGTGTTTTTGTCAATGTCATCGGATCAGCGAGTGCTCTAAGAAGATCTAAAAAATTCACCGGAGATTCCATTCCGGCTTATAAATATTGCAGCGAACGAACAATGCGGTTCATAAACATGTACGCTCGCATCAAGAATATATGTATATACAAGATTACCCGAGGCAATTTTTATACTGATGCACGCGCGTTAAAGCATTCACAGAGTGTAAGCGTTCGTCGTACAAGCGAAAAGTGGATCTGTCTACAGGCAGTTTGTTTCTCTTTATACTCTCTAGCTGCTCAGTCGCGCGATCGCACCATAAATGTTTTTACTTCGAGCAAGTTTTAATACCGCACACGTTTACCAGAACAAACCGCTACGGTTTTCCGCGAGAATTATATACAGAGTGTGTTTTTTCCACTTCCGAGAACAATGTGCTTGGAAATCCATCAGGCTCGCGTTAAGTAGAATTGGTAGCTCGTGATCAGACGCTAATTACTTTTTAATAGCACGGTTAAGCGCCGAATTTTTACTCTCGGATAAAATACAAACAAATCTTATTTCCGTTTTGCCAACTTATTTTTATGCGAGAGTTTTATGCTATAATCTTTACACGTAGTGTTCATTATTAACATCGCTACAATGTTAATTAATTTTGGTGAACTTGTCGATGCGCTACCTTCTCTTCGATTTCAATGAAATATAACATCAAGGTCACCATTCTGAATAACATTTAAAGTTTTATTCTACGAGGTAATTGCACAAAACATTGTAAATGCATTGATCGAAATCTTAAAAAATGTTTCTATTATCATACTTTTGTCTCATTACCATAAAATTGTTGTCCATTTACAATATAAATTAGGTGCACTATCGCGCTGAAACGCGACGTTTTCACTAATTATTTAATGCGGCCTGGAGGGAATAAAATCTCGAAAATATCGGATAAAATTGAAAAATGTACTGTTCTCGAGTGGTGTATAATTTCGCTATAAATCAGCGAGCAACTGGGACCGTTCGATTGGCAGCGTCCCGGAGAGATCGATTGAACGCGAGTCAGTTTGTTCGAGCGCGGCAGGATCGCATCGAAAGTATTCCGAATCGAGTATATCCGTCGATATCACGGCGCCGGACTAACGGAACACCCGGTAGTCGACGCAAAGGGCAACAGTGGCCATAACTCGGTGGCGAAATTAGTAACGGTTAGGCCTACAAACGGCCGCTAGCGTAGCGAGCGTCCGCCGGACGAGCCAGCCGTGACATTAATCGCGTCTGTAAATTTCAGGAAAGCACGGCCGACATAGATGTGTACTTGGAACGCAGCATGCGAGGCTCGTGGCTCGTGGCCTCGTGAGGACGGAGCGGAGGGTTGAATGGTAGTTACGTGGGAGGAGGGTATGGTCGCGGAGGGAGGGAAAATGGGGAGGACGAGCGGCGACACGTAACGTGGCTGTCGATCCGATCATCGTCGAGCATCGAACCCTGAAAATCGGGAATTGGAAACGGTGCAGCGGAGCCGGCGCGGCGATTAGAGCTTCCCTGGGCTTTGCCCCATTTCTTCCCGGTACCTTCACGGGCCGAGCTCTTAGATAAAGACGTTCATCCCCCCTACGGCCGTTAAGCGATCCCCTCTAACGCCGATCCACGAGGAGATGGTTTTTTAATCCCGGGGAACGCCGACAGGATAACTTACTCGTAGGTAATGGAAATTCAGATAGCGTTCGACAGGGATCCCCTGTAAAACACGGCTCGTTACCGGTGTATCATTCGCCAGATCGTTCCTGAGGACATTTTCACCGAAAATATTGCAAACTGTAAATCGCTGCTTCCCAGTCTAGGCGGGTGAAACCGGGATCATTATCGATAAATAGGAATAATTTTTTAACAAATTATAGTGGAAATTTTTCATCCCGATATCCAGAGTTTGCAGGAAACTGTTAAAATTTTCAATTAGTTCTGATTTAACAGTTATTTTTTGACTTTTAACTTTTCTGTTCTAAGAGAACAGTTATAATAAATCCACTGAAACTTTTACGCCATATATTTATGAATAAATAGAACATTTTTTCTTTTTCGGAAATGAGAAAAGTTCTAGTTGGACAGTAACAGTTATGCTGCTTTGAAAAAGTTAAAGTACTTTCAAACAAATTTATCGTTTAGTATTACATGGGTTTATGTTGAAACCTTGAATCACTCTATACAGTTCTAGTTGTATACAATCATCACGACTTGGTTACTCATCTATGCATATTTAACCCTATGTATATTAACAGTTTTCAATTCCTTAAATAATGCTAAGTAAGTGAATAATAGTTTAAAGTTTTATATTTTACTTTAAAATATCTGTTAAGAAATAAATGTTCCCTAAAAACTTTTATTAACCAGATATAAAATAACTGGTAAAATTGAACTTTTATAACACAATTAAAGTGTTAATGTACAAAGTTAACTTAAAACAGAAAAGAAATAATTTGAAAGTTTAAAGTTTACAAAATAACTTTTATTTATAAAAGTTTACAGTTTCATTCAAGCCCTGTCGATATCTATGGTTCAATGTCAGGGTGCAGCGTTCGCTTCGAATAATTTTCATATCGTCAAATTTTAAAGGTCCGCCTTTTTCAAAACAGGTACGTAAAGGGGACATGTAGAGCTACATCCTCAATTTTTTCTAAATTTTTAAAAAGCTGCCTTCTACGAAAACATTACATATGTTTAAAACAATTGCAAAATGGTGAAAAGAACATTTTCTTGAAATGACAAAATTTTTAGCAGATATTCTTATGTTTCCACTGCGAGCTCCCGAAAACTCATTTTCATCGGTTTGTTCGTTCTAATAATTTAATGAAAAAAGGGTGACACGTTTCTTTACACGTCTGTAAAATCAACAATTTTTGAGATGTCGAAAAATCTCTGGAGATTTTTTCATAGGTCACTAAAGATTACAACATATTCAAATTTGAACAAAATCGGAGACAGTACTCCAAAACGCGTCCTATTCTTTGTATTAGATTTTTCATTGTCGCTATAATTAAGGCGTCTAGGTTTATACTATTACGTGCAGTTGTCATGCGATTCCAAAGTTCTTGAAAATTACCGATTGGTGTATCATATACAACTCAGAAATAATTGTTCATTAAAATTACGTTTGCACAAAATTGTCAAGATCATTTCAAGGTCACAGTATAATACACCGTCGAATTCGTCTGGACGTCGGCAACGAACCTACGATGTCCAAAAAACATGTGGTGCCATTTAAATAACTCAAGGCGACCTTTCGCGGAAAAAGCATTTTTTCAGATTTAAGAATATGCAAACACATAGACCACCAAGCACGTACTGATAAAATGTTTTAATCGCGCTACCGGAAATGGCTAAAAAATGGTGACAAAACTGAACGGGTACACGGTGTATACCACTGGTAGAGTTGGAGGAAAAATATGGTAGCTGGTGTTCGCGCGGCCAATATACAAAAAAAGGCTATCGCGGAGTGGCAGAAAGACGACGCGCGGGAATTAGTTACACGCGGCGCTCGTGTGCGCGCGGCCATTGAAAAACACGTGGAAATGGCATTACCCTCGACACGTCTCGAATACGTTACCAGCCGCACAATGAGGCAGCAACGTACCGCGAAATAAAACCGTCGTTTAAGTGCTCGACAGTAATTTTATAAATTTCAAAGACCGCTCTACGAGTGGATACTCAGACGAAGTAGGGAAGGCCGGAAAGGGGATGAAACAAAGGTCCAGCTTACGCGGTTCCCAGCCGCGGGGGGGATGGAAGCAGAGATGGGGAGAATTTCGCGCAAAGCACGCCAGAAACGGTGTGGCGTGATTAATGGTGAAATCTCCGGCAGAGAGAGAGAGAGATCTCCGGGAGGGCGGAGGGGAAAGAAGAGGGAAACGAACGAACGAAGGGATGTAGGGCCGGTGAGACGAGGTAGAATAAGCCGAAAAACAAGGAATTGCGAGTGGCAACAATTGGCTCCGACAATGGGTCCGCGGTTCCCGTTTGTCGCAGATTTGCCGTGATAACGGTGCCGGATGTCTGATGGTTATCGTTGTTACCATCGTTTCACCGGAAAGTTCGAGCACCGTTTTCGCCCGGTTTTGCGCGACGTGCTCCTGTTTTCACGCCGGCCATTCGTGCAGTTTTACCGAAATCTCGCTCTGCACACCGCCCTCCTACACACCCCCACCCCCACCCCAACTCCCGACCCTACCCCGTCCTCCATGCGATCCCTATACATATATGCTAATGCCGGCGACAACGTCCAACAGCCTGGGGACACAATTTTTACCATGGTCGCGTGTGCGCGTTACGCGCTCCGTATAAATTCCTCCGCGATAACCGGCCGACGATCGGTATCGCCGTCAACCTGCGATTCGAGTCTAATTATCCGTTTATCGCGACGGCCATAAATCTCCGGGACAATGTCCACCAGCGACGAGGTCCGATCTTCAGGAGGCATCCGTTATTACGCGTGCCCACACACGCACACGCGCACACACACATAGACGGCCGACAATATTCCGGCGACGTGGTAGTGCACATCCGCGCAGATATCTGATTAATACCGTGACCTCGAACGCGGCACGTGTTCGCTGGTGGCAACAATATTTGGACACCCGATAGACATCTACTACAAACGGACCGGCTCGGTATAATTGCCGCCAGCCGACACGTGTCACATTCACGATCGAACTCACCCCGACGACCGACAACGCCGATCGTTCCGGGTTTCGTGATGCTCCGGCACCACGGCGCAGCGTAAGAACGGATGCACGTATACAATCGGCCGGATGTTCGCGGCGAAGCGTTCGCGAATTTCACCCTGTGTTATACGGTCTTCTTGCTAGAACGCTACCCTCGAACTATTCCTGTTTATACTTTCCAGCGGAAGTCGCGAGCCAATTAATTCGCTTTTTCTTGTATTTTACTCTTTTATCTATAAGTCATCTTGAGTTTCTTTATCGTAACGGGTCGGTTTTAACATTGCGGTTGAATTGAATTGTGAATAAAAAATTATAAGTGTATAATTAAGGAATGAAAAATGCGCAAATACTACACTTTGGAGCGTTCGATCTTGTACATAGGCGTATTCTACGTGGTTGGCTCGACGATGATCTGTAAAATAACGCAGAATTGTGCTTGACCTTGAATTACAAGGTCAACATTTTTTAATTGCATTGTATTGTACGCATCATGCGATAGAAAAAGAAATGTGACCTTGAGATTCATGGTCAACATCGTCGAAACGATGACTCTTTAGTTACCCCGATAAAAGGGTCAGCTAGTGTATATTAAGCTACATTATTATTAGTATCCGAAAATGGTTCGCGTAGAGTTGTATGGTATCAAGGGGGGAGGCACATTCTGACTCTTTTTGTAGGTGGACGCGTAGAGGACATACGAAGGTCATCCACTTTTTTCAAAAAAAAGGAAAAATACATTTGTTATTGTACCACAAAAAAAGAAAGTACCACTTGCTACCATTCTACGAAAACCATTTTCCGCTACGAATAATAATAGTTGTGTAAAACGAAGTGGTAGTATGTGGTGATCCATCCAGTATATGCGTGTAAAAAGGATGCAGTTCTAGTTTATCCGAACACGTCGGCGTACAAAGCCGTTCGAATCACCTCGGGTTCGGATAATAGAGGCTCACTATCTAGTCCCCCCTTTTTTTTGTTCCGATAACATAGGTCGACTTTCGGCTAGTTTGATGTTTTCATGTATAAAATTCGCGCGACTGTCCGGATTTTCTCCGTTGTTCGAATCGGTGCAGGAAGGTCAGTCATACATGTTCTATGTATTAGGTCAGTGCAAAAGTTCGTGCCCGATTTAGTATTAAAATTCAACGAGGAATCGGGCACGAACTTTTACACCGACCTCATACTTCAGAATATGCATTCGTATCTACCTCTGGACTCATTTTAAAGCTTGACGACCCTATTTTCGTAGCGCGTCGTTCATTTTGTTTCGAAAATATTTCTACACGATGCAGCAGCTGAAAATCTGAAGATACATTTTTGGTCGAAAATAATTTAATTGTTTGTGAGAACATTGAACAAATTATTTTCCGATTAAGTCTATTACGAAGCTTCCCCTTTGCAACGACTACTTAAAGCTCGATCTACAATTTTTTTGACAGTTTTATAAAGCAAAAATGAGGAACAAGTTTGGTCGTTTAAGGATCTTCACGATATTGCTTATACATATTATTGTAAAGCTGGCAGTACACCTTCTATTCGAAGCTCGATGAGTCGACTAAAAAAAATCGTACATCAAGTTTTAAAAAGTCGTTGTAAAGTTGAAGCTTCGATCTTCGAATCTGCGGCGAACTCGGTCACGAGAATAATTGTCTAATGTTTGTACAGCTGTGTCAATGTGTAACAATTTCGACGAAAAAAGAGTCGTCGGTTTTCCAGTGGCCGTGTCGTGCAAAAATATCGTAGACAAAAATGAAGGATATGCCGCAAAAGTAGAAACATCAAGCTTTAAAATGAGCCCAGGTATATTTTTAACGAAATTATT
Source organism: Lasioglossum lativentre (assembly GCA_916610255.1). Classification (NCBI taxonomy): domain Eukaryota; kingdom Metazoa; phylum Arthropoda; class Insecta; order Hymenoptera; family Halictidae; genus Lasioglossum; species Lasioglossum lativentre. Next base: position 18,315,511 of record OU744364.1, on the reverse strand, counting down.
ACAATTTAAATATCGACAATTTTGTCGATAATGCGAACTTTAGTGTCGAAACACTTTTTGGATTCACTGTATGTATGGGGGATAGCATTAATTGGTTCGAATACAGGAGTTTTTACTGTACCATATTTTTCACGTATGTCTCATCAAAATTAGCGTGTTTGCGGGTATGAGGAAAAAAAAATTAAGTAGAGAAAAAAGAGGTATACCCATATCCTTATTTATGTTTGTATAGGTTTCTTATTCTATATATTTTGTTCTGTTCCTAAAGTTGTAATAAATCTCTTATGAGACTTCATCAATAAAAAAAAAAAAAAAAATTAGCGTATGCAATCTGGATATGTTACTTTGCCGATTACTTCCCTCAATATGTCACGTATGTCTATAATATTCCGATTAGATCGCGAAAAAAACGCTGTTTTATAAAGCAAGAATGAGGAAGAACTATTGGTTGACTATTACCGATCAGGGTGTAGAGCTGAGACTTCGTAAAAGAGTAAAACTTTTCCTGTCGATGGCTTGTAATGCGGGATGCGTGAAACGTAAACCGAATCGAATTGGTTAGTCGCACGGAGTCGGTCCCGACGAAGGAGGAGTGGGGAAAATTTCGAATTAGCACCGAGTTAGTGCTTATTTACTGTCAGCTCGAATATTGGACGATTTCGAGAGAAAGTGGGCCGTCGAACGATACCAGCTCTGACTGCTCATTTTCGATATAATTCCACCATTATAACATCGCCGACTCATATCGTAGTAATTCCGCACCACGGATGCCCCCCGTTCCCATTAAATTAAACCGTGCTCGCCGGCAAATAACGAATTCGTTTCAGTCGTGGCACGCCATCCACCGCGCCGCGCGCCGGGGTGCGAGCATCCATGCATTTTCCGATTAATCGAGATCGATCTGCCGCCGTTCCGTTCCGTTCCGTTCGGCTCGTTTCGATATGGTTCTTAACGGTCAGTCGACGAATACTCTGTCATTTTGCGAGTGTACCAAATCTTTTTCTTATCGATCTAACCCAGTGATTCTTAACCGGTGTTCTGCCAAAATTTGTAAAACTTATGCGAGCTTGGTTTTTCAACATTAACGAATATTGAAACAAAGAAACGCGAATGACTGACAAATATGAAAGTGGAAACGAGAGTATTTCACGCGTAAGATATTGAAAACGTTTGTAAAAGTCATCGGGCCCATTAAAAAAAAATTGTGACAATTTTCGTTTTTCTATGTAAATTGTTATGTGTGTGATTTTTATCTATTATGCAGCATAGAGAATATATATATACTGTTATGTATGTGATTTTTATCTATTATGCAATATAAAGAATATATACACTGTGGTGTATGTGATTTTTATTTATTGTTATGTATGTGATTTTTATTCACTATGCGATATAAAGAATACATATACTTTTACGACTGTGTTGCGCAGTAATATATCATTGGTATGATTATAGAATTTTTCAATGTTATTGTTTTCATATTTTATTTATTCGATAAGAGTGTTAGGTGACGTCAAACAATTTCCAATTCGCAAAAATAACCAAAAGGCTATTTGCAAGGAGACCGCGAGGTATCGGAAATCGCTTTTCGAAAAAGAGTGTCTAAATCTTGTAGTATAATATCCAGTATCTAAACCCCTAATGGTGTTTTGCCTGGCGGGTCTTCGTTTTGGTGAAAAATCAATTCGAAACTTTTCGAACTTTTTGGCCCTCTTATCTGGTTATATGCTTTTGCAGAAACCAGGGACTGGAATAAACAGTTATCTTTCGCATTTAAGATAATTCTGTTCGGACTTTTGTACGTTTTATTTAAGAAAATTCCAATGGAACTTTTCTAGAAAGTTGTCTTCGGAAACTTCTTGAAAAAGTTTCTTCACGATACAGATATTTCAGAATCCGGATAATGAACATTCCACGGAAACAAATTATTTCAGAACAACAAGGTTCGACTGCGAAGTATCCATTTAAATATTACAAATAAATAATTATATTCAGAATATCAATTTAACTGTAACAGTACTACATTTCTTCTGTTAGGGTAGTATCCATATTTGTTACAATAATGAACGTTCTTAATACCGACTTTTTAAATAAACTTTCCTGTTGCAGAAATATAACTTTCACTTTCAAGAACTCTTTTTTATCCGCCCCCATCGAAGCTAATAATGCGAGGACATTTTCTAAAAAAGTTTTACGATTTACGTTTTAAACGGAACCTATTAAAAGTGCCATAACGTTTTCGGTGCCTTGGAAAAACTTCTATTCATTCCGGCTTCTTCCAGAGCGGCTTCATTTAATTGTACAGGTTGATTCAGTGGATAGTGAGCCAAAAAATCCCGGTATGCTTAAGGGTGGGTGATAAAACCGATATCGATAGAAACCAAAATTTGAAAGAGTAAGATGGTCAAAAAACAATTTAAGATCATATTCAGATTATTAATCCTTTGTAGTCGGAGCTATTTTAACGCGACAATTAAATATTTCTTCCAACCTAGAACAATTCCATTGTACACGATTTTTTTCATTTTATGTATAGGAAATTCATGCAATACTTAAATGTTTAGTAATTGATTAGATACCAACATATTTAATAATGTAAACAATATTGTGAATAATGGTACAGCAATTTTTAGTGGTCACCACTCGGGTGCTAAGGGTTAAAATTATTTAAAAAAACGGAAGAAGTTTGGTCTCTATTCCTTCAATTAATGTAGAAAATGTTTACATCACATAAAAATTCGCCGATGACCACTGTAGTGGAGAAGGTTGTGTGCGTGTATACAGGGTGTTACACATACAGGGTTACATATATAGGGTTTATGATATACATGGTGTACAACATACAGGGTGTATGACATATAGGGTGTTACACATACAGGGTATATAATATACAGGGTTTATGATATACATGGTGTTACATATACGGGGTATTACACATACAGCGAGTAACATCAAAAGAAGAAGAGGGGAAAGCGATTTTCTTATTTCGAAGAAGACATGGTCGTCTTATATCGAAAGAGAACTACATTGTCTGCGGCGTGTCGGTTCTCTTATGAACTGAATCGCCCTGTACTTCTGGTCGGAAATAAATCTCGATCGATGACACGTTCCGGGCAGTGCTCGCAAGGCTCGGATTCCCACCCAACAGCTCCCAGTATGTTGGCGCGTGGGTGGATCGTAATCGAACCGGTCGAAAAGCGACCTGTAGACGCGATATCCTGCGAGAAGGCCGCGGGCAACGAGAGAGAGAGAGGGGGGAGACGCGGTGAAAACCGGTAAGCCCGATTAATCGGTCCGACCGTGGCTCGAACGGGTGGAGCCGGTCGTGCAGGTTGCTTCGTCCTCGACTAACCGCTTTTGCGCCGATCACGGCGGAGACGATTGCTGCTGTTCGCGCTGTTCGCCACCGTCTAAGCTCAGCTTGCCCGATCGCTTGTTCCCTTGTAATTGATATTCAAAAGCGGGCGAAAAATCTTCGCGGAATTACGGCCCGCAGCTGTAGGAAAGATAGCAATTAATATACGTGCGGGGATCGTGATTTACGCGCGCGCGCTGCACCGTGACGTCGATTATATTATCCGTTTCGGTCACAAATTTTACTGTTAACCGATGCGCGACGGACTCGAAGACGCCCTTCCCCCCACCGTGTTAATTAAATGTATTTATTGGGTCGATCGATAACGATCCACGGGGCCACGCGAAACGACGCCGGAGGGTAGCAAACCTCCGCTTCGAGGAATTAACGAGCGATACCGCTGCGTTATTTATAGCAAATTACTGTTTAAGAAGTTCTTATTCAACCGACTGCTAGCTCATCCCGCGCGCGCGGCACACCTGATAAATCGAGCAACGCGACTTTAAGTGCGGAGAAAATTGCACCACGCACTTGGATCGGATTGCACCGGCACGGACGGATGCGCGGCCTGCATTCAGATCTTTGTTCACGTGTAAAGAGAACGTTCTCCTTCGTCCGCTGCGGCAGAGGCCGCGAGATCATTTTTCTCGTCGATCTCCGCGGAAACCGACGAATCCGGTCGTACAGGTTTCGCATCCTGTTGCGAGGCCGTGGCAGATCCACTTTACGCGAAACGGACCGATGAACTCTCTCTCTCTCTCTCTCTCTCTCTCTCTCTCTCTCTCTCTCTCTCTCTCTCTCTCTCTCTCGCTCGATCAGAAGGAATCGAACCGATCGCGATCGACGCGCAAGGGCGTGTTCGGATACGTTGACGGATAATTAACGATATCTCGTTGTTAATTTAATCGCAGGTGTGTGCGGGATTCCTCGGTCAATTGCGTATTTAAATCTGGAAAAGCAATCGGCTGAGAAAAGTTCGACTAATTACTACGGTGAGCTTACCGATCGAACAGATTCGCGGGCAGTTCAGTGGAAAGCATAATATTGTCAAACGAAATAATAAAAATAGCATGCGCGTGCCCGATCATAAGAGAATCCGTATTTCAAGCGTGAACTAATTTGTAATTGATCATGGAATCGAAGAGTTTATATGACTGTACGATATGTACAATGGAACCGAAATTTGAATAAAATCCATTAAAGATTCCCATTGGTTGGATAAAGGTTCAATGAAGATTGCTCGGTGGATCAGTGAAATTGCTGTCCGCAATCTAGCGATAATACAGATCTCGGTGAATATGTAAATATATGTAAATAAAATATAAGGGAATGCGGCCGCGTGTAAACTAATAGGAATAAAAGTTTCAATCGCGAATATTTGCCGCATGGAAAGCTGTTCTGATTGACGAAATCAAATCGAACCAATTGAACTTGAAACTCCACTGTGAATATTATGTGAATGGAATAATAATGATTTTAAAATGATTTTGTTATTTAATAATTACGTTTTACTAGTTTGTATGGTATAGTGATTTTTCTGTCGTTTGTTCCATTTTATGTGGTCACGAGTTAATGTTTTATTCTAATTTACACGTCGATAAAAACCAAATAAAAGCAATCTTAAGAACGATCGTTATATTACGTTATAAACATATATAAATCTTCTGGATAAAACTTTCTTTTATTTTTAATTAATTGCAAGCCATCTGTTGTGTTATTTCTGAAATAAAAGTAGTGGAAATGATATATTTCAAATTGTTATATCCTAAATTCGCGCATATGCATCAACAATCCGAAAGCGAATGCAAAATCCTGCGACGTAGTGTTCCGAGAGATAGGATCTCTGGATGAAATTGTATTTTCATGTTTTTCAATTTTAAATTAAATTCGAAAGAGTCGATATGGCTCCCTTTAACGTAGTTCCATTTATTGGACCAAAAAGAAAACCGAGTTAGTTAATGGGATTTTTCAAATAATTTTAGACAGTTAGACGCGAGAGACTAGCGTACATTCCAGAAGTTCTTTCTAATCGAAATGAGTTCTAAAAAAAAATTGAGTACCAAAATATTTCTGATCTTATACAGAAAGACCATTTCTTTTGTAGCAAGTTAAATTTTCGGTTTCGTCCATCTAGCCTATGTTCGGAACACTGTGCGACGTAGCAGAGCTGGGCGAAATTTATTTCGAATAATAATTTGTGAATAAATTCTAGAAATAATGTAATAAATGCTCTTTAGTATTTGACAAATAATGTATTTCATTCGACGATATGTATCTCATTTGGTTAATCGAAGGGATTTGAAACTATGCAAATAATTGGGAAAATAATAAATTGTAGAACTGATTATATGTATTTGAAAGAATAATGTTTATCGAGAAATTGTCTCTGAAATAATTCAAAATAAATCTCAATGAAATCAAAATACTGTCTATATACATATTTATAAATAACATCAATAATACCTTTATAAATGTATATATGTATAAATAATATCAATAATATTTGTATAAATGTATATACGAATAAATAATATCAAGAATATCTGTATAAATGTATATGTATACAGTATACAGGGTGGTCAACGAAACTTATTCACCCTCAATAACTTCCAAAGTATGCATTGTATGAAAAAACTTTTTCTAGAAAAGTTGTATGGTTTGAAGGGATACATTATGTAATTCATATAATTGTTTTGTAAGTGGAGGCGTTTCGGAAAATTGAGGGTCAACATCGTCTTTTTAAATGGAATGCTATATTTTTTATATCAAAATATCGAAGAACGTTAAATTTTGAGTAAAAAAGTACTGACATTTATTAGCTGTAAACCTATTAGTTTACGAATAATTTCACTTTGTTGGTACTTTGATGGTATTGAAACTCCTACTTGATATCATGCACAGACCATTTTCAAGAAACAAAGTGAAATTATTCGTTAACTATTAGGTTTACGGCTAATAAAGTTCAGTACTTTTTTACTGCAAATTTAACGCTCTTCGATATTTTGGTATAAAAAATATAGCGGTAACAGTTCCTTTTAGCACCCACCTCTGATTGCCTTCAAACTTACTCTGTAGACGTCCCAAGAGGTGTTTGACAAAATCAAGGTGGTACCGTGGCGCGGAAATCAAATAAATTTTTGCTGGCGAAACACAATTTTAATGCCGAATTGAGGTATAAAGGTACAAATCAGGATTATTAAGCAAACCCCAAGCACACTAAACCTAACCTAATCTAACCAAATGAAGTAATATAACTAGTTTAATATTGGCCCGACTGGATATTTGTTCTGAATAAATGTGATCAGTGATTAAATGTGATCACTCGGCATCATTTTGATTTGATTCATCAGAACTGTCACAGTTTATTGTGTCTTAATAAGTGAAAATAGCGGATACGAGTCATTAACGGAAACAGTTTGTTGCGCATGCGCAGAGCATTTCCGCGTCACGTGACCAACCCACATGACTCTACTGAGCATGGGCAATATTTCGGGTAAGTTGGGAGGCAATCGGAGGTGTGTGCTAAAAGGAACTTCACCCAATGTATCCCTTCAAACCATACAACTTTTCTAGAAAAAGTTTTTTCATACAATGCATCGTTTCAAAGTTATTGAGGGTGAACAAGTTGCGTGAACCACCCTGTATGTATAAATAATATCAAAAATAGAATAGAATTTATTTCGAGAAATAATAAATAAATAAATAAAATTAATTTTCGTATGAAATACTTAACGATAAAATTTTCTTATTTGAAAAATAAATTATTTCTGAAGTAACTTTGAAAAGTAATCTAAAAATAATGTTATTTAAAAATTTCGTTAAACACCCAGGTCTGCAACGTAGGGTATCCAGGATGCAAAATGGTGGGTTAGTTTAATGGCAGCAATGTATCATTCGTCGAGGGCGTTTCGAGCAGGAATTGTAGTTATCGCAAGAATCCTCTTCTTCGACATGCTCTCTCCGCTTCGTATAGCTCGGAGACATGTAGCATATCCGGTGGGGTAACCGGTTGGGGATCGACGTGGCATCGAGTCGATTAACGCGTCTTTGGACGGTGACTTGATTGCTGGCCCGACTGCGGGAAATATCGACCAGTACCGAAGACATTAACGGTCGGTAAGCAGACGGGGGTGTATAGAGGAAACGGACAAGTGGCGAATGTTCCCCAACTAATTTAAAGTTGACTGGGAGGCGGACAGCGCGGTGGTGCGGTCCGTCGCGTCCCATCGTTTTGAAGACCTTCTAGGTGATGGGACGCGATGCGTCGCGTCGTCCGGCGGATATGTGCGAATCCGTCGATTAAAACCGGAGACACGTACGGGACACCGGCTGCGCCCGGTCGGATGAAGATCGAGCAGGCGATATATATCGATACCGTGTCGACAGCTCGTTCGAGTTCCGGGCAAGTTTCTGCCGCCTGGTTCTCTTCGTCAGAGGACGGGTCTCGCGCACCACGGCTGTTTACCAATCTGCAGCCATCGCGCGCAAATTGAGAGCAACTCGAGCGTAAGGTCGGCTCAAGCTCTCCATTGTTCGCGAACTCGCCCGGCTGCCGAGGAACGCGCGCCGTCGATATAGCCAGGTGGCCGGGGAGTCGACACAGAAACAGAACCGGCAGTTATCGCGGGCCGGGTCGGGCCGGGTCGGGCCTGTTTGCATCTTTAAGTCTCTTCGATCGCGATTACCTAACCCAGAGCCGGCCGACCCTCCCCCTTCTATTTTCCCGATAGCGACGCGAACAGGTTGTATCGACAATCTTCGGCTCTCGCGACCACTGCTACCCAGCCGGTGGCAGGATTTGTTTGCTGCGAGCAAGTCGCGACTGCTGCTGCGTCGAGATCTTCTGAAAGAGATGTTTACTTCGTACTTGACGGGTAGCACTGCGCGGAACAGGCGAAGATAAAACGGTGTTGGTCGTCGCACTCTAGCCGATTCATAAAGGCAGAGTTTGCGCTGGTGAAACTTTCTCAAATGGAACTGTTCCATTTTTATTCTTCCACCATCTCCCCCACCCTACCACCCCCCATCCACCCCGTAGATCAAACGAACTGTGTGCTCGTCCACTATTCCAAGAGGTTGCGCAGCTCCGACACCAGCGCATCAACAGATCGACTCACCCGGTCGATCTTATTATCCGGAAAACCGATTCGCCTGTGACACGCGTTCGACGCGTTTGAAAATGCAACCGGCTGCTCAGCTCCCAACGGTGCTCGTGCTATTCTTTCTCCGTTGCAACGGAACGTTACCGAATTAATTAATCCCACCGGAATCGACCTGCGGTTCGATCGTCTCCTTGAAACCACGGGAATCAACGGGATCGAATCACGTTTCGCAAACGCTCCCGAACAGCCGTCTGGGTAATGCGTTCGTCTGTGTACTTGACGTTTCGCGTGTACGCGCGTCTCGCGAAATATCGCCTTCGCTGATGTAGCAATAATTTTATGGAAATCCGGATCGAATTTAGTACCTTTCTGCTAAACAGTCAATTTTCTCGCGGTGATAGCTTACCGATTCACACACCGCTTTCCGTCAATCTCGGAAATTATGAAAGTGAGAAAAAAATGAGGGAATCTTCGCACCTGCTGGGGCCCCTCTAATCGAGCTCTAATTTTTCGGCGAAATTTCCGAAAATCGGTCAAATCGGATTCAGCTAAAATTTCGCATTAAAAACATGTTTTCCAAAGGGATTTTTGGCGATTCGGAGAAAAAATTATTTTAGTGTCATTTTCTATCTTACCGATATGACATTAAAAGTGTGAGATGACAGTTTATGTTAAGACACGAATCGCTGCGAATTTTCAAATTGATTACTCGAGTTGGATGAAATTTTTTGCACGTCATTTGGTAAATCAATGGTTCTAATTGGTAAAAAGAAGTGAAGTCGTTTGGTTGAATTTTTACAAAAATTACTCCGATTTAAGGGGCGTTTGAATACTTTCGTGGGCCACTTGTCTTTCTGTTATTTAATTGCCAGACATTTAATGCATAAATGACTATTTTGGTACTCTAAAAATTGCTGTACGATACCCTGATCAAGTTTTTTAAATATTTTCTTCCTCGGGGGGCAGCACCTACACCCCCTTTCACCCTTGCAAGAGGCAACTCCTTCCTCGCTCTCTCATTTTCATTTATTTATTTTTATCGTTGTGACTCGACACTTTGGTATTTTTGCAAACATTTTTTTTGTCCCTGGATTTCCCCCCTTTACATCCGTCACTGAAAATGTACCTGTTACATTTATAGCTACGTTTAGCGTTAAAAATATTAGAACCCGTGATTTTGACGGGTCAAGTATAAAATCCAAATAAATTCGATTGTGTCACATTTATATGACATAGTAGCCACTTTTAGTGCTCGGTAGGTTTAGTGTTAATAAGAAGGGGCCGAATGGAAAGAAGCCGAATATACACTGCCGCTCAAAACTATGTAGACACTTAGACACTTAACGTGTTCATGAAATTTATGATATATAATGTATATTTTTATTATTAAACAATATTTGTTTCTAAATTCTATTACGAATATGTATGTAATGTATTCTGATAGTACTAAATTAACAATTTAGTTATTCAATTTTCATAAATAAATAAAAGTCTATCCGGTGGGTGGAAAACTGCGTTACATTTCGTTGCGCCTGAAAACGATGTTCTAAAGTCTGGAAAACATTTCTTGAAAATCTTAGAATCTGAGTGGAACCTTATCGATAATGAAATAATTAAAAAGTTAATAGCCAGGTTGCCACGACCAGTAATCGCGGTCATAAAAGGACGCGGTGGATACGTAGATGAAAAGAAGATATTCTTATTTTTTATCATAATCGGTGAGATATTTAATAAATTATTATTAAGATATGTTGGAAAAGGAACTCTATATACTTTAATCTGTTAACCAGCGCCTTTATTATTTACGGATCGAATACACGTTTGTCTACTGCAATGGCTCAAGAGCTGACATTTTGAGGTCACAGTTACATGTTATTGCTTGTTAGAAATTGTATACATCGGTTGTCATACTGTATCTCGTATTTTCAAGAGATGGCGTTATATTGTGTTAATGTATGTATTTTTCTACAAAATATGTTCTCTAAAACACTGTACGAACTGGAATACATACAAGGTAATCAAATATACTAAAGGTATATCATAACTAGACTGCGGATCTTTATACAAAATAAAAAATGTTTGCATTGTTTGGAAGACACAGGTGCCAAATAAAAAATTTTCTTATCTTTCAGTTATATTATTAAATTGAAACTAATACACTGATGTCCTTAAATCTTTTTAGTATGACCACTGGTCTAAATTTTGTGTAGCCATTTTCATCATAAATGCATAAAATCCGCAGTCTAATCATAACTCTTTTCGGGTAGTTATAAGAATTAAGGAAGTGTCCACATACTTTTGTGCGGCAGTGTACATACATACGAACGAGTACACGAGATACTAAACCACTTGAATAGAGCCTGTAGAGGAGCACCGAGTGCATTCGGGGCGCATTTGCATCAGTGACGAAAGCATTCTGATTCTAGAGGAGAGTCTGTGCCCCCTCGGTATCAGTAGCCAGAGAAATATTTTCAGCTCGTCACAAAAGCACAAGCTTCTCGCGGCTTTCATTTCACTAGGGGCCAAGACTCGCGGACGGGAGGCGTTGAAAGTTTAAGGAAATAGTAATATCGGGTAATAGAGAGTGGAGCCTAGCCGCCGCGCCGCGCCGCGCCGTGCCGGTGTACACCCAGTATATTAGGGGGTGCCGTTCGCTTAAATTGCCTCTCGCCAGAGCTCCGAACCTTATCGTTGGTAGCCGGGCGTGATTGTTGCGAAAGCTGGCCGGCGCATAGCGTGCTCGGATACACGGCACAGCTTTGGTACGCTAGGCATCATGGCATGGCATGGCACATGGCACGCGCGCGTCGATCTGGTGCACCGTGTAGAACGGAGACGGCGTATATCGCCGGGGAAAATCGGTTGTAAGGCTAATCCTTGCAAATAGACGTCGGGAGGAGGGAGGGGGGGGGGCATTGGGATCGGTCGAGAGAGGCGACACCAATACGCGTGTATCCGACGATGTTTTATCGCTCCTGCGGAACGCGGAAATTTTTCAACGGATAAACTCCGGAGCTACGCTCCCGTAGCTTTTTGCGCCCGGGTCAGTTTTTGCACAGAGTTAGCGACGGGAACCCCGGTGAAAAAGCCGGATCGACTAGAGGGACTCTGCGAGATGGATAGCTGCTGGTCGTTAAACCTCGCGGCTGCTGGAGCGACGCCGGCCGCAATGGTCCCCGTACATATTATGATATTACGTATCGCGAGGATGAACAGACGATGACACACATCCGCGGCCACACGTCGGTCACGGAGAAATTGCTAAATCTACCGACCGCGGCGCCGCGCCGCGCGACGCGACGAAGCGCGCCACGCAAAATAGCCTGCGGCCGCGCGGATCGATTAAATTGGCCGTTCCGCGTTGCCAAAGGAATTCTTTGCGGTGCGCGCGGTGGTTAATTGCCAGGTAATCGAATAAATGGTCGAGATCTATCTTTCCCCGAACGAGATGCGAGTTTCTACCGAAACCGATCCAGGGAATAGCGCTCGCCTTGCCTCTCGAAGCGCGCGGATTTCGATAATAATAGACCAACCACGAGGTACCATCAGAAAGAGAGAGAGCTCATGTTGCCGAATTAGTGTGGCGCAGTCTTGTCTTGCCCACTCTAAGACGCTATTCCCCCCACGGTTCCGCGTGTCTCGGTCACGCGTGTCACGTGACTGACGGAGAGAGGGGAACTTCTGAGAGCCGATTCTCCTCATCTGGCGCCTGGCTGGTCTGGCGAATGGTAGATTTATAAATCGTGTATCGTCACCGTTTATAGAGCGGACACTTGGACGTTGAAGTCGCCGCGAAGTGAACCGGCCACTCAAGATCATTGAGGGGAACATCTCTCCTACAGTGAATGCCTCCGCGGAGATGTTGCCTCTTTCAACGCTACAGCGATTCAGTCGAGGGAAGAAGACGCGTACAACGATCCCGCACGCTCGGCAAAGTGGTCTTGAGTGGCCAATTGCTCTGACATCTATAATAAGTGAGGATAATGTTATGATTTGCAGATTAATTCTCAGTCGATCAATTGCTCGGACGATCTTCGCGTGATTACTGGCGGGGGAACAGTGCTCCATTTCTTCTCATTCGACACTGTACTATTAAACGTGGATTTTTGCATCGGCACCCATTTTTTGTCACTCGCGTTGGAATGGTAATTTAACACTAAACCTACCGAGCACTAAAAGCGATAAAAATGTTCTAGCTTAGAAAAATGACGAGGCTCTATTTATTTAAATTTTGTGCTATTTTTAACACAATATATCGTAACCCGGCATGAATAGTGACATAACCAAAAAATCCAGTATTACCATAACGATTTTAAGAAAATTATAATATTTCCATTGCAATAATACTAGACATCTTTAATCTTTCAGAAACATATTTTCGGTAGTAAATTCGATTAGGCTCTATAAAATGATATGGATGTCTCCACCAAGTGACACTGTTCTTGACACTACAAATATGAACTAGTTCATTTTTGTCATTTTTATTAAAGAGCTTTAGATCTTTTCTGATCCATAAGCCTTATACATCCAATAAACATGTAAATACCTAATAATTCTTACAAAACTAACTCTTGTTATAACCTTGTTGTTACAAAAATTAACAAATTATTATAATATAATTTCTTATATCTAAATCGCAACTTTCAGTTTCTTACTCACTACTATTTTATTTTTCTCCTTCTTTTTTTGAGAAACGGATGTCTTATGTCTAAGTAGGAACATAGAGCGAACCTACAGACTAATATTGCATTTATTGCAGAAGTCATTGATAATTTTTAATATTTTCATCTTTGCATCGTATGGAGGTTTCCATTTTGCATTTATTAGGAAAAAGAAAACAGACACAACTGCCCTCTAGCGGTTCAATTAGGAGTTAGAGATACGACATTTTTCTAGCACATAGAGGCTAACTAAACCCATCGATCACTGTTCGAACCTCGAAATCATTATTTTTTTAGTTGTGTCATTGTTCTTGCCGGGGTGCGATGTGTGCTTGTATAATTTATCGAATAAATTTCCATGTAAGCACCTTCATATTTTCGATAATTGTAAAATGAAAAATATAAAACCGGTCATTTGACCGGCAGTGGTAGGTTTAGCGTTAGCTTAACAGACGGTCTCGAGTTTTCTCTCTGGTTGGATTTCGATTTCTAGGCTAAACAACGCTCGAATGGTCGATTTGAATTTTTCGCGGGCTTCGCGTGCCACAGCGTTCCTACTCGGCGTCAATTGAGATCGGAATTTCGTACGACTCGGTGTAATTTGCGCTGCTACCGCAGAAACATATTCTCGGATTGTAGGTATGGAAAAAATTAGAGGCTATTACGGTTATTGGAGGATTTGTATTGGATGATTGCGAAACTTCGTATCCGATTTTCCGAGACCTTTTTCGAAGAAACACCAAGCAATTTTCGGAGAAAATGGTCGAAATGGTAGTGACTAATTGATTAATTATACTGTTATTTTCAAAAGGTGCATGAACTTTTGTTAATATTTGTAAGAGCAGTTCAGGTTCACACAAATTATGGTTTCAGTAGATGAATTTATAGGGGTGAAAACGAAATTATAATGTGTTATTTCCTCATTGTTAATTATGTAAATGTAACTGTTTCACTTCTTACACAAAGGAACAGTATTCTAGGAAACAGTCTTGAGAAACAAAAGTATGTATACAAAGGAAATAATATTACTGTTATTTTCGATATGAAATTAAAAATTAATTTATAAATAAACTGACCGTCATACTCGACCATATAATATGCTTCGTGTACTAGTTCGTGGAATATTTCACGAAAGGTCCCTTATGAACACGAACGCGACTGATTGATTTTTTTAAGATATTGTAAAATTACTTTGCAAAACAACCGTAAAATATAATATTATACAGCGAGTAAACTATTGCATGGTACGATCACAAGTTCATCATCCATTATTTTTCCACAAGTATTACGTGGATAAATAATAAAAACGAAATTTAAACATCAGATATAATTGTACCCCTCGTGCGATATTCTTTCTGCACTTATACAAATGCCAAACCTAATCGTCCATGAAAAACGTACCTCCATTTGTCTACTTTATCATATCAATCTACATTACCAAATATTACCGAAGAACACGTTACCAACAGAAACAAATAGGATAAAAGTAGCCATTTTCCTCCGACCTCCCTTAAACTTGAACAGTTTACGAATAATAAGGATGTTAAGCAGGTCGAGGATATTTACACACGATTCCCTGCAGTAATTGATGGGATTAAGTGAAACGGATCAAAAATATCTCTATCGTATCAGACGCTTTATTAAATTCCAAAGGAAATAGAGATCTCACTAAGGCTCATTTAGAGTACTTCGCAGCGCCGAGTTTCATCGGATCAAGAATTTCACGAATACATAAACTGCACAATCTAATACGGCTAGCGAACCTTGCTAGCAGCAATCTTCGCTGATTGCACGTAATCCTCGTTCGTTGCATACTGGCGACTCCCGCCACGAGGTTATTCAACGTTCTGGAACTGGTGGTGGGGACTGTGGTGATTACGTATAAGCGAAAGAAGATCAACACTACGGATCTAGACCCAGAGTCAGTCGCCAGATGAGGGGAGGGAACACGATTTGAGGGGAGAAAGTTACCCTCTCTCTGTCAGTACCGGGACTAGTCACGTGACCAGGCCGCGGCGGAAGCGTGGGGGAATAGCGTCGTAGAGGGGGAAGGTAGAGCGAGGACCCAAGTCAATCAGAGCAGTTATAGTTCCGAACCAGAGGGAAGAGATTCAGAGACAGCAGAGGATTCAGGTACTGTTGAATCTATTCCATTTGGTCGCACAACAGTGGTAGTCCTCGGGGTATAGACGGCACCAAGTACAACATTTCAAAGGACTCTCTACCGAAGCAGCAATCCAGTCTTGAACGATAAGCATAGTGCGTTTTATGAGACGAACGCAAGTTACGGACGCACAGTACTCCTTCCAGGTAGTGATGGGCCTTGAGCATGTTCAAGCGGTATCGATTCCTTGTGACAAAGAATCATGGTATAACAAGCATGTATGATTCTCTGGGTACCAAAAAGTATCGATCCCTAATGATAGTTGCTCAGAAGCCTTTACAAGTACATCTTCGATGGGTTTGTTATCGATACTATCACAATCCTGTGGGGTCGAGTCGACTGAATGACAAGTATACAATGAAATGTTATGTTTACTAAGACTTGTATCACGCCCATCATTATACTTAAGTATCGAATTGTTTGAAGATCGTGAGGAAGACTTGTATTACGCCTATCATTAGGCCCATCAATACGGCTAGTGATGGGCGTGATACAAGTCTTTCTCATGATCTTCAAACAAATCGATACTTAAGTACTTGTTTGGGTGTTTCGATATGTATCAAAAGATAAGGAACTTGTAGTCGATCTGTGATACCAGTACGTGCCGAAATGATACCAAGTAGTATTGGTATCACGTCTTGGATGACATTGGTATCGTTACATTCGCAATTCACATCTACAGCGTTTTGAACGTACCAACATAATATTTTCATTCTATCTTCCTTTCTCACTTTTGATATTAGTAAACATAACATTTCATTATATAATTGTCATTCAGTCGACTCGACCCCACAGGATTGTGATAGTATCAACAACAAACCCATCCAAGATTTACTTATAAAAGATCGAGGCTTCTGAGCAACTATCATTAGGGATCGATACTTTTTGATACCCAGAGAATCATACAGGCTTGTGATACCATGATTCTTTGTGAGAAGGAATCGATACCGCTTGAACATGCTCAAGGCCCATCACTACTTCCAGGTGTTTCGGTTAAGTGGTCGCAGTGGTATCGGACAGGCTAATGGAGGAATCGATCGTTTGGGCCGGTCTCGAATGGTGGAAGACATAACTCGCTTTCAACGAAACTTTTACGAAGGTCGTGCGCACACGAACCTTCATATCGTAGTTCCGCTGAAACAGAGGGAGAGAGAGAGAGAGAGAGAGGAGGGCCCACCGAAGCACAGGTATCGGACACGTATGAATATCACATGACCATCGGTCTCGTTCGAGCGGACCCTCGCGTTTGACTTCGCGCGTGCATGCGGAGCCGTCACGTGAGGACATAAAATATTTTGTCGCGCCGCGACAATTTACCCTCCGCCTGCCTATTTGCCCCCCTCTTTTTTCGGGAGCGGTGAAGGGGGGAGGGCAGGATGATAGAGAGGGGAGGGGGTTCGAGCTCAACAAAAAATCAATAGGCCGCCGCAGGAAATTGAATTTGGCCCGCGCGAACTGGCCCGACGGCGGCGGTGTGTACCGCAGCTGCGTGGCCGTCGAGAGAAAGGAAACAAAAAAAAAATGGGGAAAACGAGCGGCGCGAAGGAAATAGCGCCTGTCGGTCGCGGACGCGGCGACCGAGGCCCCACCTCCATCGAGATTCATTCGATTTCTAGCCCGGCTGAAAATGTGTTCAACCCTTTACAACCCTGTACGTCTGTTTTCAGTCATCCGACGGATATCCATTCCACTCGTACGTCTGCCACCTCCACCACCCCCAGCACCCCTACCCCCTCCTCGTCAATGAAACTAGATGTGTATTGCGATTCTTTGTGCCCGGACGTACATCCGCTGACACGGAATGTGATGGATGGGGAACGGAACGCGGCAGTTCCTTTTTTGCTACTTCTACGGGTCCGAATGTTTCCATTGAAATCGATCAATTGACGGTATTTTGTTGTCCCTTCACCCCCCCCCCCCTCCCCTCCCACCATTTCTGTGTCTTCGCCGTGAAATGCCCGCGCCAAGAAATGTGACGCGTCTCGCTGATATTCCAGAGCTGAGTCACCGGGGTCGTTACTGTTGATCCACTTGGAGGTTGACCCTCTTGCTACCAGCCTCGAATTGGTGGGATATGCTTTTTATTTGCTTTTGGGATATTGTTTTTTTGGACGCTGACTATCGAGTAGAGCACGAATTTGCCTTGCTGCGTGTTAGCGAATATTATTCCAGATGGCACAAAGACGTCTCAAAGACGTCTGGTGTTGGACATTCAAGACGTCTTGAATGTCCTACGAACGTCTTCTGAACGTCTTGTGTTACAACACTGTACGTCTTTAAGACGTTTTTTGAATGTCTGTAAGATGTCTATTAACAGTAAAAGACGTCTTACAGACGTTTTTCTCAGACGTAAGATTTTCAGACCTAAAATGGACGTAAAATGGACATCTTTACGATGTCGTGTGCTATCTAGGATAACTAGACTGCGGATCTTTATGCATTTATGAAGAAATTTGACGGGTGAAATATAAAACGGTAAATGATTAGACCAATATAAGAATATTGCAAGGTTGTTTTCAATGTAACAACGTCATTAAGAGATGAAATAAATTTTTATTTTATTCCTGTTTCCCACAATCAATGCAGAACATTGTTAGTTTGCATGAAGATTCGCAGTCTAATTATAACTTTAAGCTTTGTAATTTCGTATGCAGAGTATCTCAGGACGGGTGGTACTATTTCAGTGGTGGAACTACAATACCACAAGCCTCTCAACGCGGGGGAGGGGGCCCGTAATCGGAGGGGCCCGAAATTTTTGCATTTATTATCTTGTGATTTGATTAAAATACTACTACTTTAAATTAAATTAAAAGTACACTGAAAAAAAAACATACTCTTCACGTTTATTGAATTTTTAAAATTCTCCTTCCAAAAAAGCATTGAAAAATCTCCATCTTATTAAAATATCGAAAGAAAAAAGGGGGCTCAAAATTATATTTTGCGGAGGGAGCGGCGAAAATTTGTAGTTCCGGCACTGTACTATTTTGCAAATATAGTCACATTATGTCTGTACCACCGAGCCACCCTGTATCAAGAAAAATATTTTTTTCCTGACCTTCGTAACGGATCTCATTATTACTGAAATTGACCATATAGTCAAATAAGACTGAAACAACCAAATAAACTTTAAGACAAGTCCTGTAGAAAAGGTTCGTCGAAAGATTGCTACGTGCTCGCGTTTCTGGTAATACCGCGAGCGATCTGATAAGCAGCAAGAAGGGATGATACTTGAATTTTTAAGAACACGGTGAATTCTAGACACTGACTGAATATTGAAAATCCAGGCACGCAATTGCTCTCGTTCGAACGGTGCAGAGCTAGTCAATTTGTGGAAAATGTGGTTCGAACGAGCGAAACTCTAGATTGAAAGCGGAGCGTGTGCAAACGGTTATGGTAAGACCAATCTCAGGTGAGAAATTACAGAGAGATACATATACACTTTGGGTGTTCTTAGTTGACACTCACCTTCTTCGTCGCTGCCGATCATGGCGTAACGCTCGTATCCCGTGAGATTCCTGACTGCGCCGAGCCCGAAATCGTCCTTTGTCCATTGTATGGGTCCTTTCTGGTCGAGGACCCGGCAAGGAAGCGTCACGCGACTGCCAATCACCGCGGTCTGATCCATCGGCTCGATCGCGAACCGTTGATAAACTACTTCCGTGGTCGTGGCCGGCCTCGCCGTCGAAGCCAACGGTGACACGTCCGTCATGTTCGTGGCGGACGTTGTCCTGGTTCCCAGTGTCAGTAGCAACGGTAGCCAGATTATAGACGACGTCGATTGCGGCGCGCCCTTTGTTCTTCTCCTGTAAAAGAAGCGTCACAGAATTTTTAACGAAAACGCAATCGATACGGCGAATCTAGGATAAAGTTCGAAACTAACTTATCACGCCAAACATACTGGAACACCTTTTCCTATTGTCGAAACTAAACACAATTTAGTCGAATTCATTTTGCAACTTTTTTTAGGAATTTATTTTGCAATTATATTGTGCAACTTTCTTTTATTCTAAATAAATTCACTCTTTGCTTTCGGAGACTTTTTTCATGTCATCTATCAGCAACTTGAACGTATTTATTTATTATTGTGGGATCAAACAATACGTACGGAGGTTAGGAAACGTCGAAGGGTTCCGTGGGCGTGCAAGGAAGCTGATCAGATTATTCCTTCTTTTTCTTAAAACTTTACATTGTTTATAGAAATAATTCCTCTATTTAAATGGGATTTTGAACAATTTTAGATATTGTTGTCTTCGACAGAGTCTTCGATGGTCAAGAAAATAATTAAGATTACTTTAGCAAATAAGTTTTGTTAATATCAACTTTATACAGGGTGGTCCACCTAAATGTTTACCACCTAAATATCTCCTTTCTTTGCGATGACTAGACTGAGGATCTTTATGCAAAATAAAAATTGTCTGCGTCGATTGCAAGGAATAGACACTAAATAGAATGTTAATTCTTCCCTTAATAATTTTAATAGATGAGAAATCATAAATTCATCTATTCAATTTTTCTATAAATACATAAAGATCCGCAGTCTAGTGATGACATAACAAATGTTTTTAATGGAATATAAATGGTATCACAAAGTGATTTCTTTGCAAATGTTATCTTTTTCTCAAGGTTATTCTTTCCAGAGTGTTCACGTTAATTTTCAAAGATCAAGGTCATTTCAAGGTCATGTTATCATATATATCCGAATGTATTTTTCGCTCAGCAAGAGGATGCAATAAAAAAATGCAGTTATGTATCAAAAACACCGATGACCTTGATAACTCCGAAAAAGATTACCTAAGGGGAAAAATGTTCTTGCCAGATATTGACACCATTCGCATTAGGTAAGAAATAGTTTTTGCATCGCAATAACCTAAATGAGCCACGTGGTATGTATAATTACAATGTATCGTATATATATATTATGCACACACATACATTTCGAGTAATATAGTATTCCACATTTCTAATCACAGCAGTAGTACTTTTATATATAACAAGTAATTTTAAAACTGTTCGATTTTCCGCACCAGCTCGGTCCCAATTCGTTCAGATAATCGAGACTCTACTGTACTTCCGGTTAGCATGTAACTGTACTATAAAATTTGCTTGTTATTTTGTATATGCGTTAAAATGGAAGAAAGGGAAGATAATTTACGGGAAAAGTTGAAACTACAGTCGATAACACTGTTGAATAATACACGTTGGGAACAAGTCCCGCAACGGGGGGGTTCGAGTTCGCGAAACTCACGGGAATTCCAATATTTTCGATCCCCGAAATAGCTCGGACATTTGTGGACTCCCTGGCACCGCTAGTACTAGTACGTTAATAAACTTTATTAACGGATATAAAACGGTTGGAAGAGTAGTAATCGCTGATGAACTTTCCAGTTTCAGTTATATAGTGAACGAGAGGAGTCGCAGGATGAAAATATCTTCGGGGCGGAAAGCCAGTGGCGCGACAGCGAGACCGATCGATGGGATCGTTCGATCGCAAAGGTACACACGAACCAATTCGGTTAAGGGTAGTTTGGGAAAGTGTTTACAGAGACTGTTTATCTTCAGCTGGCCGTGACGCATAAACTAAACGCTAAATATCGTACAACATCCGCGTAACAATTCTTCGTGGCGCACGGATTTATCCCCTGAAACATAGGCCCACAATTAAGGATCACCATGAATTCTGAAAGTGCACAAATCTCCGTGTAACGGCCTGATGTTTACGGTGCCGCGAGCGCGACTCGCTAACCGTGAATTCTCTACGGCAAGGGCGCGAGGGGGTGTGTCGATCGAACTGGGGGTTGGGGGATGGACGAACGAGTGATCTAAATGCGAAATAAAGGTAGCATTAACGCAGCGGGGTGTATGCTGGTAACGTGGCCGCAACGTAACCGTGCGATTATCATTAAAACCGTGGGAAGAGTAGTTCGTTGTTTAACGCATTTCTTCATTTCCCTCTGTTTCTGTTCCACTCGCCGGCGCGCCGCGCCGCGCTGCGCCGCTCGAAACTTGATTTACGTTCTCGTAGACGGCGGTGGCGGCGACATCCCTTACTCTGGTTCGCGTTCGAGCCGTCCTTATTTATCTCGACGGTCCCATCGGATTCGGAAACGGGCGTGAGAGAGAGAGAAAAAGAGAACGGGGGGAAGTCGTCGCCCGTAAATGGGACGATAAAACTATAGCCGGCACGACGACGACGACGACAACGACGACTACGACGACGACGACGACGACGACGGTAGCAATTTATTATTGCGCTGTAGAGCGCACAGCCAACCGTGCACGTGATGCCACCATTATGAGGAGAGCCGGAGGAGAGAGACCTTCTTTTTTTTTCTCCCACTCCACCCTCCCCCTTTTTTACGAGGGTAATGCTGTTTTGTCGTTGCAGCGAAAAAATACGCTGGCTGCCGGCAATTATTACGCGGACTGCTCTTTACGAGAACAAAAAGACGGCCATCTTGTTGTCATCGGGAACGGCGGCGGCGGCAGCGGAGGCGGCAAAAACGATCGAGAAATACAATGCTTTAATAAAAATCGATCGATTCGCTCTCGAAGACAATTAGATTCACACACACAGCCCGAGGCGGCGATGATCGATAATCTGCAGCAGCCCGAAACAAGAGAGGCGCACGGGACAAGATCGTTCGTCGGATCTATTCGCAAAGAAACTGCGATCACGATAAACGGTTGCACGCGTATCCTCGCCGCGTTACAATTTACGTAGCAATTTCTCGCTCTGTTGACCCAGGGGGCCGCAGACGCGACGGACGCGATGCCAGCTCGGCGAGCACAACAGTCCGGCCAACGAACTACCATTCTCTTAATCGTTTCATCGACCTCTCAATTAACTTTCATTCGTCCGACCAACGATTACTCGAAGCATTCTGCTCGATGCGGCGCGGCGCGGCGTCTGCTCCGACCATCGTCTCCGCTCTTTTATCGTTTTATCCCGCGAGAGGGATCGTGGGCGATCGAATGAGGCCTCGATAGGCTTGAAGGGATTTCACTGTTATCACAGAGGTATAGCGAGGGACTCTTATCGGTTGACGCTTAACCATTACCTCTCGAATCGAATTCGTTTGATAGAAATGTTTCAGATTGTTTTCCTTGTTGAGTATCTAGTACGTTTGTACTCTATGGACGAGGTCACGAGGTCGCGTGGCAGTTGGTGTTAGAGCGCTTGGGAATCAACTACTCGGTCCGAGGCGTTTTCGAAGGCTACGCCACCTTGACCCTTCTAGTTCTAGAGTCACCTCAGGCCCGTACCGTATCGATATATTTCCACATCAGGTACTGTTGTAAATGCGTTTCTTTTGTCAGTGGTATGCCCCGTAAGCCTATTCCACTGCGTCGTTAATATTATAATGATTTTGTATTAATGTATTCTTTTGTCCCACCCTGTACATTCGATAATAGAATTAGATTGACAACTTTGAAAATTTTTCATGAGGAAACATTTTTGAAATTAGATAAAAATTAAGTTTTGTATTTGGAGAATATCATAGTTAAAGGGGTGGCAGGAAATGGTTCCACCGCCTTGGTTATTATTAGACTCCGGATCATTATGCAAAATAAAAAGTTTGTGCATCAATTGCAAGACACAAGAGCTAAATATAAATTTATATTTTTCACTAATAATTTTTATATAGTGAAAATAATATATTAATATTATCTTAAAGTCTTCTAATTTTTTCACTGTTTTAAATTGCACGTACTCATTTTTGCCATAAAAATTCCAAAATTGTCGCGGCACCTCCTTCATTACTATATTCTCGTAGTAAAAATCCCAAATTTTCTGAAAATTGGCTTCTTTATTAGGGAAATATGATAGCGGATGAGGTGGCACCAAAATTGTCACGCCACTTCCTTCGCTATTATATTCTCCTAGTAAAATTCAGTAGTATATGTCAACGACAATTTCTTTCGAAAATTCCTGAAATTGGCTTTTGTATTAGGAGAATATGACAGTAAAGGAAACGGCACCAAAATTGTCGCGTCATCTCATTCACTATTATATTCTCCTAGTAAAAATCGGAAATTTTCTGAAAATTGGCTTCTTTATTAGGAGAATATGATAGCGAGGGAGGTGGCACTAAAATTTTCGCGCCACCTCCTCTACTATTATACAAATTCAGTAGTATAAGTCAACGCCAACTTAGGCGTCTGAAAATTTCGCAAATCGACTTATGTATTAGGCGAATATGATAGCGAAGAAGGTGGCACGAACGTAGTACAAGTCAACGCCAAGTCGGACGCCCAGAAAATGTTTTTCGAAATTTCGTTCTGGCTTAGAGAGTATAAAGAGAAGAAGAATAAAAATATTAAATCACGTTGAGGATTTACAAATAAATGAAAAAAGCATCGTTAAGATTTAAAGGAAGTTATGTAATCAAATGAATCGAAAATGGCATGCGAAAGAGACTGTGAAAATCTTGGATCACTTCATCAAAAGTGGCAATTAAATAAAAATAAAAATATATAAAACATATAAACAATTTGCATCTATCGAGGTAGTCGAAGGTTGATAAATAAAATATTTTGGTTGGTATATTGAACTGGTGCAAAATAGAGTTAGGAATAAAATAGTGCAACTAGTAAATCAAATGTAATTACAAAAAAAATAATAATCGTTTCTTAAGTTCAAACGAATGTAACAGCCACTAACTTTTAATTACTCGCATATAGTATTTACAATCTCAAAACTTTAAATTTAGTGTTTCAAGTATAAAATGTCGACCACACTAGCAAATATTTATTTTGCATTATTTCATTAATTAAAAATTTATTTATGTTGGAGTGATGTCAAGTTCCATGTAACCAGTTATTTAGAAAGTGGAGTGCGAGTTAAGAAAAGGTTAAAAACATATACATGTTCTGGAAAAATGGTTTCACTTTTGCTCGCGATGCTAGAGCAGAAATAAAACACACTTCCACGAAGACTCGTGCTGGCAGCAACTCCCGGTTGTTAGGTGTTCCAGAATAGTGCGTATAGAAACGCGAAGCAACGTCTCGACCGTTCAAAGCTGATGCGAAGGGACGATTGGTGTGTCAGGCGGGAAACGCTCTAATCCGACGGCGCGGCGTTATCCTCGGTGGGTCTTGCGCGAACTTCCGCTGGTGGACAGGGGGCTAGACGTGTCGGAAAGGCACGCAAGCTCGGAAAATCTGATTCGCTCGCGTTACACGTCGCGGCCGTGTTTCTTCGGGCCGAGTTAGAAGTTAGTCGCATAGAGCAGAGCGAGTAGAGTCAGCTGGTTCTTGCCGCGGACATGTTCCGTTCCTCGACAAAGAGAGGATGTCGTAAGACGCTCGTACGACATCGTGGCCGGCTGCTTCTTACGAGCTCAATAGGATAATAACCCCGTGGTCGGTCGACGCTACCGGTCGAACGGACCGTTTCAATGGGTACACGCGAGTAATGGCCGTAATAATAATTGCGCTTGTGCCCTGCGTCTTCTGCTCGCGTTCCTCCCTCTCCTCTCCTGTCCTCTCCTCTCCTTTTCTCTCCTCTTCTCTCCTTCTCTGCCGTACGTCTCTCGGAAACTTTGAAATGTGTTCGGGCCACGGGACGCGACGTCCTATGTGGGCCACGTTTCCTGTCGTCGTTGACAAATGCCTGGATCGGCTGCGGCTTTGCGGCTCAAATCGATACCGGCACTTTAACGCGTTCACCTGGGCTTCGCGCTTTAGGAACTTGTTCCCGAACCTGCTCGATGCTGCAAGCGGGAGAATGTCGCGCGTCGAGCCGCACATACACACGCGCTTACGCTGATATCCTTGTGCAATTAAAACAGTCACCGGATGGTTATTAACACTATACCTACCACGATCAAATGACCGGTTTTCTATTTCATAGTTATTGAAATTATAAAAACGCTTTCATAGGAAATGACTGAATTGACTTCTTCTTTAAGCACAAAATATAATAAAAACCGTAGAAAGTTTAAGTTAATTCAATCTTCGCACTGCTATAAAGTGTTTCACTTTTATTTGTTTTGTGTTTGGTAAGTTTAGTGTTAAGATCGTGAAAGACTCCCAGATAGCACAAAGACGTCTTCAGAATGGCCTCCGAACGTCTTCTGAACGGCTTATGTTACAAAACTGTACGTCTTTAAGACGATTTTAAGACGACTTTTAAAAGATAAAAAAAGTAGACGTGTGCCGGGCGCGAACCTAGTATAGGCAGGTTGACAGTCGACCGCCTAACGCGCTAACTCAACTGGGCTATTGTAAACATGGTTAATACTTTCAGATGTAATGCGCTGACGCAGTAGAAATACTGATCAAGTTGATTTCATTTTTTGATTTTTCCTGACAAATGTTCAAGGTTTATCGTGCCTAATAAACTTATAGAATAATTAAAACGTAACAATTTTAAGATTAGCTTAAATCGTTTTTTTTTAACTACGACGTCGCGGACTTAAAAATCTGAACAAAATTCTATAAACAATGGCTAAAAAATTGTTTTAAAAAATTGTAATTAGTACGAGTGACAAGAAAAAGAAAAATTCTCACGTTCCTTAACTTTTTAATGTGAGACTAGTCTTTTTTTTGTCACTCGAAACAATTGCAATTTTTGGAAACCAACTCTTCATCGGTCGAAAATGTTAGAAATCGTGAGAAAGCTGCGATTTTCGCGATCTTTAATTGTTTGTAACTCATAACAACGTCCATGCTGATTTCGATGAAATTCCGCGCATTAGAAGTTAAAGTTTTATCATTATTTCGTCGAATTGTATAATAATTACATAAAAAAAGTTTAAAATTTTTGGTCCCCTGAGCGAAAGTTTAACCGAAAGTTTAACTTCACAATTTCTTGAAGGCGTGAACGACGAGGGTTCGCGCACGTTATCAAGAAGAAGACAACAATTTCAGGGAATTTCAGCTTTACAGTTATCATATAGACAATATACATGTACATAAGTATACAAAAATGTTAGAATATAAAATTCAACAGAATTTAGTACGATATTAATTTATTTCGCATCTACAAAGGCCATTACCACTTTAAACAAGATTCTGTTTGATTCAACTTTCTTAAAATTCGTGACCAAAAATTGCAAATTGCATAAACATCCACAGTCTAGTTAGTAATCCGTCGAGTTTACTAATACTAATAATTAGACTGCGGATTTTATACATTTATCACAAAAATGGGTAGGTGTAATCTAAAACAGCAAAAACATTAGACAAATTTATAGCTAGCGTTGCATTATTTTCAATCTATTAAACATTTTAAAAAAGAAATTAAATATTTACATCACTTCAGTTTGTTGCTATTCGGATTCGGATGGAAAGTTTTTATTTTGTCCGACCAGTCACTCACGCAAGCGAATGCGTTGTTCAGGTTAATAATTAATACATGGGTTCGCGATAAACAAGAAATTGCAAATCCAATTACCAACGAGGACGTAGGGACAAGTCGCTGGTAACGTGGTTGTGTAAACTCTCCTGCTGGAATCTTCGTGGTAATAACCGCAGTGGACGAGGAGCGATAAACTTGTTTGATCGGAGGGGTTTATTCAACCCATCGTCGGGATTCCATTAATGTTTTTATCCGATGTTTATTGATAGCTCGACTGGATCCAATGACGAGAAACAGTTTGAAGAAACGGTGATTCGAAACGAGCTCTTAGGCTTGTGGTTTGCGGACATGAGAGATTAAGACTTGCGTCCCCCTTCTACGACGCTGTTACCCCACGCTTCCTCCGAGGCCCGGTCACGCGACTAGTCCCGGTATAGGCAGAGAGAGGGTAACCCTTTCCCCTCGATTCCCCTGATCTGGCAGGGCCGCTAGATCAGCACCTCTGGCGCAGAATATTCTCAAAATGTGGAATCAAATTCGAAAAAGATCTTGAAGCCTTCCATGGCTAATAATTGAATTTAATCGGATGCATGTTCCATTAGAAAAATTTATTTTCGCGAACACCGGGGTATTTTCCGCGGTAGTTTATTACGGCCGAATATTGCGGATCCTTTAGCATGCACGTTGGCAATGAATAATTGATCAATGTTTCGCGACACGGTAAAAGTGAATACTTTTAATGAATTTCCACGCCGCATTCGACAACGCGCGAATTCCGCGGAAATTTGTTATTTAACCGATCGAACATTATAATTCAGGGATTACGGTGTTCCCCCCGGCGGTAAATAATCGTCAGACGGCGAAAAATTTCAGGAATTTACGGCGGTGCCGCGCCGGCAGTATTTTTCTCGCGGACGCGCTCGCGATCCGTTACATCGATGTCCCAATCTGCGGAACGACGGCTCGCAAATCAACGATTTTTTTTTACCATTACTACTGCTACGATTCCGCATTTCCGATACATACCGTTCGTTCGTTACCGTTCTGAATTCCGGCATAATTGTAGCGGCGCGTAACGAATGGTTCGTCGAATCGCCTAAAAAGCAAGCATCACGCGAAAAAACCCACAAAAATAACATGGAAACAAAATATAGAAAGAGTCGAAAAGCATTCAAGAAAGATTGCATAGGTACTATTGGTTAGGACCTAAACGTTAGGTGGATACGCGACGTATCAATTATGGAAAATGGCATGCGGAAAGAGATTGTACAATTTAGGTTAGATCACTTCATCAAAAGGGGCAATTAAATAAAAAATATACATATATAAAACATATAAAACAATTTGCATCTATCAGGGTAGTCGAAGGTTGTTAAATAAAATATTGAATATTTTGGTTGGTATATTGAACTGGTGCAAAATAGAGTTAGGAATAAAATAGTGCAACTAGTAAATCAAATGTAATTATAGAAAAATAATAATCGTTTATTAAGTTCAACTGAATGTAACAGCCATTAACTTTTAATTACTCCCATATAGTATTTACAATCTCAAACCTTTAAAAGTATTTCAAGCATAAACAAAGGTGTCGACCACACTAACAAATATTTATTTTGCATTATTTTATTACTTAAAAATTTATTTATGTTGGACTGATGTCATGTAACCAGTTATTTAGACAAAAATAACATGGAAACAAAATATAGAAAAAGTGGAAAAGCGTCCAAGAAAGATTGCGTAGGTACTATTGGTTAGGACCTAAACGTTAGATGGATACGCGACGTATCAATTATGGGGAGGAGAGATAATTGAACCATTCCGACGGGACGGGAGGGGACGAGTAACGAAGATAATTCATCGTAACGGGCAGCGATTACAAAAGGTTTTGGATGTGTTCCATCGAAACACGATCGGCTGTTGTCGAATCGAGGCCAAACAGAACACACCATGGTCTCCAGTATCAATTGGCTGAATCACACGCCCCCTTTGCTTTTTATCGCGGTCGTGCGTCGAGATTTCGCGCGGTTTCGATTTCGAGCCGTCCGCGTTGCCGTCTACTATTCCGGGGCCGTAGTATTCTGGTCCATCCATCGAACACACACACCGTGCCCGTACAATGTAACCGGTGCGCCCGTAGATCATGTTTCACCGATAAAACCCTGCCACTCTCTGTGCGGAGACTCGCGATAATTAATTGCCGGCTGCTCATTCGAACAATTACACCTGAATGCCGTAGCAATTATCGGCCCGAGGTACCGACGACGCGACGCGACGTTACGCGACACGACGCCCGGCATTTCAACAAACCCACTCGTTTGTCGCCTGACTGCTTACTATCGCGAGTCATCGAAATTTTACCCGTGGCAAAAATTATCCGCCAATGCTCCCCGGAAAATACCGCCACAATCATTACCGGGTGGGTACCCGAAAATTTCGTGATACTCGGGTGCCCGAAGTCGAAATCGGGTCGGGTGAAGTCTGTAACCCGAAAATTTATAATGTTCGGGTACCCGAATGTCAAAGCTTTCCGGGTTTCGGATCCGACCCGACTTCGTATATCGGGCACTCGAAATTTCCGGGTACCCGAGTATCACGAATTCTCGAGGCCCGACCCGGCCAGACCTGACCCGAGTCATCAAAAGCCGAATAGAGGCTCGGGTACCCGAAAATATTGTGTCGGATTGAGACTTGAAAATTCGTAATACGGGTACCTGAAGTCGCCGGTCGAGTCGGCATCCTGAAAGTTTACAATGTTCGGATACCCGAATGTCATATATTTTCGGGTCCCAACCCGACCCGAGTCATCAAAAGCCGAACCAAGGCTTGAGTACCCCAAATTTTTCGAATTCGGGTTGGGACCTGAAAATTCGTGATGCTCGGGTACTCGGAAATTTCGTGTTCGGGTCGGGACCCGAGTCATCGAGAGCGGACCCGAGACTCGGGTTCCTGAAAATCTTGGGCCCACCCCTAACACCGTTATAAGAAATAATCGCACGCTAAATGTACATAGTTAAAAAATGTGTGTTCACATTTCCTTAGACACTTGAGAAGCCTAGAAGAATCGAATCGTCAGAGTTGAAAATTACGAACACTATTTGATCTCGTCGATACAGCACGCGGCGTAATAAATCCGTAAACATAAAAAAGGGGGGTGCTATATCATAATTAAAAATGACTTCGAAATGGAACTTCGTTAAGAGTAATATTATTACGTGAGAGGGAAATGGCTGACGAGGTTCCCAAGTTTCGGAAAAAATAGGTTCATGTGCGGTTAGTGAATCTAGACCGAAGGTATTCGTAATCATAACGCGGAAACGAACCAGTTTCGCCTTTCTCCAGGCCATATCGCAATCAACAGAAAACGCCAGGGCATAGGTTCCAGGAACGTACGGGGAAATTATGGGCGATAGCATAGTAATTATAGTATCAAACTCGCGCAATAGTCAATTTATTACCCGGGGAGGTAACGGGGCAATCTCGCGTTGCCTCAAAGCACAGTTGCTTCGATTAGTTTGGTCCGGTATTAGCGCGACGATTGGCTGTCGTGGTTGCGGCGCTTTCGAAACGGAAATTATGTAGTTGCTGTTCGTGAGTGGTAACGACAGTTTTTTTTTGCTCCGGGAGGACGGACGAGTAAAACGCATCGTTACGGGCCGATCTGTATCTGACGGGTGAAAATCGAACGCGGAGCGGGTCGACACGGGGTCGACCGGGCCATCGGGTACAAGTCCCCGTCGTCGAGCCATCCAAGAGTCACGCCGAGACACGGCGTCTCTGATCAATTTGTCATCGTGTGACCCAGTATCAAAGATACGAGTCCCTCGGGGCTGTAGCTTCTGGAACCATCCGGTTTACGTATACATGCGCCGGCATACGGACGCAGCTCGATACCGTAGCGTCGCGTCGCGTCGCGTCGCGTCGAATCGGCCAGGTTATGTGCTGGAAACGATAGTGGAGAACTGGTCGATTCTCGCATTCGATTCCACCCACTGTTATTTAACGCTCTACGCTCCCCGTTGCTCGTTCAACGAACACCTACTCCCATAGCTACTTCATTGCGCTACTTTGCTTCCGTAGACTGCTCGATACGATGCGATGCTATGCGATGCGATGGTCGAAACAGCTGCTGCGGAACATAAGCCTCGGAACTTGGCTATCTCTATACTGTCTCTGCTAGCAGTGCTAGAGGCCCCGGCGGGTTTTATGGATCCCCGTATAAACACGTGTAGGGGATAAACATGTGCGGGAGCTTCTACCAGCGCAGCGGCTAGTAGTGCTTGTCCGAAGCTTACGGGTACAAGAAGTAGTCTTCAATTTTACAGAATAGTTCTTTTTTGAACTGGAAAAACTCCGATGTTACCAGCCACGGTATCACTCTACTCGAAACTCCACCGTAGCGGGTATATTTCTCTTACTCTCGTCCGAGGGGGTTACGCTAACTCGTTTCTGAGGCAATCATTGCAGATGCATGCGTGAAACTTTTAGCATTTCATTCGGTGACGTAGGCGTCGTAAACGTGGGGTCGGTGGACTTTACAACGACCTCAGGGGAGGAACGTCGAATCGAGCGATAAAGGCTACAGAATATGTCCCCCTATTGGAAAAACTTGGAGATTTTTAGGGGATCTAATCGCGCGATCTACCCGCTTCCAGATAAACCCCAATCACGACAACGATCCCTCCGAGAGGAAAACAGAGAGGGTGGTTCGATCGGGAGTGTATCTTTGAAAACGCCACTGTTTTGCTTCGGCCCCCGTTGCGCTGGTCCTGATAACTGGCGGAACCGTAATATCTCTCTCGCGTACACCTTTCAATTTGAATAATCCGATGAATAAATTTACTCGGCCATACAGTTCCGGCAATTGTAACATATCCCCGGGTATCTCCTTTTGTAGGTGGGAGAGAGCAGCGCGCGTATCTCTCGGGGCGTCTATGTTCGTGCCGGCCGCTATCGAATAATTTTTTATTGGCTCTGAGATTCAGCTTCGATAAATCCGTTTGTGGGTTTATTTTTCAAGCCGATCACCGGTTAGCGTGTCGTCGCCATTAGCGCTTTCTCGACTTTAAGACCAAAGCGCCGTGAACCACCGCACCGGGCGAGGAACGACGAGATCGGATGCGACCAGCTGACGCCGTGAAAAACCCACGAACTAGGTTGAACCACTTCGAATATATCATTTTTATCGTGCCGGGGACTCCTCCTCGAACCAATAATCCATAACTGGCCGACGGTTTTCGATTAAATATCTATTAACCCCGAAGGTTTTTTAACCTGCCGGGCCGGGCCGGGCTTGGCCGAGGCCGGGAACTGGGTCGACCAGGTGTTCACCACGTTTCGCGCCAGGCCCGGTTCAACCCGTTCGAATATTAGGAAAAATCTCCGATGGCAATAGTTCTTACTATCATAGCGCGGCTGGTCCCACGCGACGCCTTTTGTTTCCCGTGTCGGGCAGGGGCGCGTGTCATTCGGTAAAATTGATTTATTATCGCGGTCGACCGTTGTCAGGAACTGCCGTTGTTGTATTCGTTCGGTGGCAGTATTCATTGTGGAAGCGAAAACTGTCAGGGTCTGCGCCGCCTAACCTAGTAGCCTGGAATGGCCTAGCCTGGACAGCCCTGGCCCGGTGGTCTCACCGCGTCTCGCCTCGTCTCGTCTCGCCTGCTCTGACTAGATGCAGCGGGTCGGCTAGGCTGTTGCAACGCGGATGCATTGTATGCTCACACAACAATCAACATTGGCCGTGTGTAGCTCGCCCGCTGCCTCATACGGGACCCACAACGTTAAACTTGACGTGTGCGTATCGCGTGCAGCGCGGCCGAAAACTCGAGACGCAATATCTCCCGGAGCCGAAACGGGAACGAAACGTGTCCGGTACTATGCCTCGATTTCCGAGCAGAACAAGGCTCTCCAGTTCGCCCGGCCCGACCCAGCCCACCGCGCCGATCCCGTTTTCATTAACGTTGCTACGCTGTGGCCGACTATTTTCAGTGGGTCCGGTGCTGCCTCTGCCATTGCGCCGGAAGTGCAACGATACTTACCCCCGGCAAACGTCCGTTGTTTATTTAAGTAGCGACTGTTGTCGAAACACGCGTGAGACCCGACACCGGCACTGGCACTGGCACCGGCACCGGCTCCGCTGCGCTGGCGGCTGCCGACTATTTTTATGGAATCTATAAACAAACGGAACGAACGCGCGCGCCGACATCCTCTGCTTCTCCCAGCTTCCGTTGCACACCGGGCTGCGTTTCACATACCCGAGGAGTTCGAACGCTGCCCGATCTACATCCACAATGAAATGCTTCCTCTAATAGTAGATTCGAGTGCACTCATCAAGTATGCTCTTGTTCGCGCATTCGGACACGGTTCGCTGTATTGTTTCGCTTTCGTTTCCCCACCGGGGGCTGGGCCAGGGTCTATTTTGACCCGGAACATCAAGTACTCAATTTGTGGCCATACAACGAAATGTGTAGCTGTTGCATTGGGGATACCAGAAAGACTAATGTGCCCGAGGTCTGTGCCTGGATCTATTTTGACCCGAAACGTCAACATTGTCATTTAAGAATTTGTGGCAATTCTACGAAATGAATAGCTGTTGCATTGAGCATACCAGAAAGACAAATGTGTACGAGGGCTGGGCCAGGGTCTATTTTGACCCGGAACATCAAGTACTCAATTTGTGGCAATACAACGCAGTGTGTAGCTGTTGCATTGGGGATACCAGAAAGACTAATGTGTCCGAGGGCTGTGCCGGGGTCTATTGTGACCCAGAACATCAAGTACTCAATTTGTGGCAATACATCGATATGTATAGCAGTTGCATTGGGGATATCAGAAAGTCTAATGTGTGTATACAAATGTATCACCGTAAGCAAATTCTTAAAAATGATTAATCAGTGAACGGTCCTAAGCGTCGTCAATTATACAGCTATAAAAATCGTCCGTTGCTTTTCTTCCAGCTGTTGCTCTGGCAGCTTTTCGTAGCAGGCGGAAAATGTAGATGTGTATGTTCAATCTTTTGCCCTTCATTTCCGTCCTGCGCGTTGCACGTGAGACCTTCGAAAACTT
This sequence comes from Lasioglossum lativentre, assembly GCA_916610255.1. Classification (NCBI taxonomy): domain Eukaryota; kingdom Metazoa; phylum Arthropoda; class Insecta; order Hymenoptera; family Halictidae; genus Lasioglossum; species Lasioglossum lativentre. The sequence continues at coordinate 18,281,862 of OU744364.1, read as the reverse complement.
GCGAGATTGCGGAAGTTTATACACGCTTATTATGACGCACGAGTTGTTAAACACATTAAATTAGGAATTTCAAGTTTTCGCTGCGACGGAGCTTCTCCCTCTGTGTGACGATTTTTCGAACGAATACGGAGATAAACAACGAGGATACAATTTACACCTATGTTAATTCATACCGACGCGGATACGGTTAAACGCATAGTTATCGGAACATCAATTTCGAAGTTTCAATCGCGTTATTAATTTCGTTTGCATGCCCTTCGCGGCAGAGTAGTTCGTACGAGCGATACAGTTCGACGGTCAATTCCGCCGTTGCTGAAGGGTTAATGAGATTTTAATCATTTAACGGTACGCACGCGTTCAATCGATGCAACAATGCCTTCGACGAACGGGCTCGAAATTGTTTTTGCTTTTCAATCTTAGATATTCGCGAGTGTGTTCGTGAATTAGCATTAGGATGTGAAAGTTCAGGTTAATCTATGCTCGAAATTGTTTCGCCAAAGTTATCCGCTTTAGTATCAATTAGAGAAATTATTCGGCCGTATTATATGCCTGATACGTAATCATTAGACGACGGATGTATGCGAATACAGAATTTCAGACACTGATTTATAAATTGTGTTAGCATAATTTTACTACTCTCTTGGTATCGTGTACAAAACAATGCTTTTAGCCCCGCATTCAAGAGTAAACACCATAAACTTTATCATTTTTTTTCTCGGTTGTTAATAGAGATATTATGATGAAAAAAAACGAAAATACTCGAACTCACCTCCTGCATTTCATACATTTTTTTCAGAATAGCGAGCAAATTATGAAGGGTAGAAAAAAATTTATTTTTATAGGGGTTGCGAGCAACCCTTTGAGTGACACGTACTGGTAAGACGTAGTGAGCTTATCAATGCAGATTTAACAGAATAAGAAGAAACACATGTACATATTGCACAGAAAGTTGCATTTACTATCAACTAAAATATCTATTATGAATGTTAATCGAGGTCCTACCGTACGTAAATATTCTCGTAATTATTAACTCGAGGAAAAAATTGAATTTCATCAATCGAGAAGTGAAGCCATTAACGAGCGAGAAATCTCAAAGCCGTTCCTCGGAAGAATTTCCACAACCAGAAGTAGCAAAACTGTGAAACTGCAAATCTTCTTCTGCAACTATAACATTTCTACCATTTTAACTCTATAAAACCAAGAACAGACTTCTTAATGAATTCATCAGCCTGTAGAACTTTCGAATAAAACTCGGCCGCGGCTAGCAGCCAGTGATCTTTTCTCCGATCCAACTTCCTCGGACAGACTTCGCAAGTTTTCCCACGATCTCCGCGCGACCTTTGCTTGTGTCTATACAATACCGCATCGCGCGGAGGTCTCAAGAAAAACGTTTAAACCCGTCGTCCAATTGAATCGCGAAGGGGAGAGTAGTATAATCTAGGCATAAGCACCGCGAGACGTATTTTATCCGGGTGTTCTGATTCAAAGCCCCTTTTTCGAAACGGCACGTCTGACAAGACGATTTGCGAGACTCGAGGACGATACTGGCCCCGGACTCTGCGCGCATACGGGGAGCTTAAGCGCGTTACGTGTCCCTCTCTCATGTGCACAGGAAAACATCCTGAATCCTGGCTGGCTACTCCCGTATCCTTTTCTTACAGGTCCAAGTCCGAACGTCTCGTTGAACCATCCAGGAAAACAAGGGAAACCGAAGGATTCGCGTAACCCCCCCCCCCCCCCTCCCCCACGATGTCACGGCGACGCCCGTTACTCGTCCAACGAAAATCGCTGTCCTAATCCATGAATTTAGAACGCGTGATTTAGCCCCTCGCATCTTCGGGCCAGACGGCGACCACCAGGAATAAGTTAGATTGAAACTGTGATATCGTAGATCAGGGATCCTGTTGATTACACCAATTATTACTGGATGCAGATTCTACCCGTACTGCACCGGTTAAACGCCCCTGCGAATCTCTCTCATCCCGTTCGATTCGACTAGCTGCTACTCTAAGTTATTGGAGTTTGAGCGGTAATTGGTTTCACTAATAGATACCGGCAGATTTTAGTTATGTTATAGAGACGAATGGGACACCCGCCAGTGTCGAAAGATTACCCCCTCTCTGCCAGTACCCGGTTGGTCACGTGACATTGTGACGCGTGCACGACAGAGCCGGAACGCGTCACGTGACCCGGCGGAAGGGTGGGGAATAGCGTCGTGGAAGGGGAAGGTACAGTGGGGAGAATACTATGCCAGGAAAAAATGTATTCTACGGCTCTTGCGATTAGTAGAACAGCTATTACGAGGAGTAATTAATTATGATTGACTTTGCATTGTAATTCACATTAATGACTAGACTGCGGATTTTATGACAAAAATGGGTAGATCGTTTAGTACTAGTACTTCTTTTTTAGATTTCCGTATAAAAACCGTGAATTTTTCATAATATTCGTATTTTTCCAACATGTAATCTAACACTATTTCTCGTCCTGACAGCTAAACCTGTATCCTTATCTTCTGCCTATTTCCATGTTTCCCGTACGTATGTCGCGTCCACAATTTGGCGTTTATCTTAAAAATAGTCAAATTAATTTTACACACTCCGTTGTTCGCAATTATACCGCGCAGTATAATATTTCGAGAATTCATGACTTTCTTCTGCTAAATTGTTTGAATATTTCATAAAGCAGGTATGTTGTGTTTAATAAAATATTTTAACGAGGTAGGTAAGCAGCGAAACAAATGCTCGTAATGAACATGTTAACGTGTTACCACCGGGTTCCCCATATACAAGTCATATAATTATTTATCTTGGTTTAAATGAAATTTTCAGCTGGTATAATAGCTCCGCAAAAATTGGTAGGGACTATTAAGAAGCTCGAGAGTACGTAGTTATTAAAATTATCAATAAATTACTCAAAAATAAGAAATTTCCTCGCTGCAAAAAATTTTTTAAATTATGTGTTGATAATAAAGACCGACTATTGGAACAATTATTACCCTAATCTCGGTAAATACAGTGGATCTGATTTAGACACTTCATTTCGGACTTTTGAAAAATTTTCGATATTTACATTATGATAATTTCGTACAAACAGTACAACCATGAACCTGGACTCATTTTAAAGCTTGAAGTCTTTATTTTCGCGAAATTTAATTTCCTCGAAGATTTTTTACATGGTGTAGCAGGTGGGAAATTTAAGACCAACAAAATGCTGTAAATTCAAACGTCTCGAAAAACTTTCAAAAATTTTTCTTGTCAATGAAACTGCTACAGATTTAAAGATTGAAGATCTTTACAACTACCCCTTAAAAATTGTACGACTGTTTTTCACTGTATATAATGTATAACAATTTAACTTGTACTACTGTAAAATGAATTGTAAAGAAGAAGCTTCAATCTTCAAATCTGTAGCAGTTTCATTTACGAGAATAATTTTTGAAAGTTTTTCGAGACGTTTGAATATGCAGAATTTTTTGGAAAAATGGATCTTCAGTTTCCCAGCTGCTACAATATGTGAAAGTATCTTGGAATAAAATGAACGATGGATTATGAAATTAGAGGTAGGATTATTTTTCACGAAATTATCACGGTTCGAATACAGGGTGTACACGTTAAGTATTGTCACCATTTCTTAGGCATATCAAAAAAATATTTCAAACAACATTTTATCAGTACTTAAATTTCAAAAAATGCTTTTTAGGTTAAAAAGTGACGGTCACCTTCATTTTTTTAAATGGCACCATATGTTTTGGAGATCGTAGGATTGTTGCTATTGTCGAGACGAATTCAATAGTTATACTATGACCTTGAAATGACCTTGAACTCGAAAATTTTATGCAAACGGAATCTTAATGAAAAATTTCAAATACCAAAAAATGAAAATGAAAAACTGAAGAAAAAATAAATTATACAAAAATTTATGGTACTTAATTTCGGTTAATTGGGTAGGGCCTGAAATTTAGCGATTCGCCGCTCAGTTTTGTGATGATTTTCTTAGTCTAAAATTCTAATACATATGTATATTCAACATCAAAGATGTTATCACAGCTAGCAAGGCTGGGTGTACAAATATTTTGTTTGAAGCTCGACGAATCGCGTCTGCTCGATGGCGGTGTGCGTAGGAAACATTTGCGTGTAACTCGGAGACAACAATCGCTTGTGTAACATCGAAACCATGAAATATCAGTCCGATTCGTGCTGCCGCGCCGCGCAGTGCCGGCCCGAAAACGTTCTCGCGGTTGTTATTGTTGCCGATGAAGCACCGAGAGGCCGCGTCGAGGTGGTGGAATATTACTGGCGCGGCTAGGCAGAGGAGACGAGCGGACGTCGTCGGTGTGTTGGAGGGTATTCAGCGGTGGAATTAAATCGTAGAACAGAGCGCAGAATTCGTTTCGTGAATCAGATTTCAGCAGAGCACAGCGGGACGGCAGCGGCGGTGCGGCGGGTTGATGGAACAGTGTGGGCCCACGTGTTCGCCTGAGGAGGGGGTTGGGGGTGGGGATGGTAAACGCCGCTAACGTTCCACGGCGCGCAGCGTATCAAACCGGCGCGGCGGCCGGTCTGTGGTTCCGGCGTTACATACGAGCGGTACATATGTAATGTGAGCCGCGCGGCTCCCATGTCCCTGTAACGCATACATCTGCAATGCAGAAACGAGACGACGACGACCATGTAAATTCAATATTTGTGCCTGGACAGGATGATCACTCTAGAAGGGAACGACGACGTCGACCGGACCACTTAAAGGCTCGGGTACGTGTCGGGCCATCATCGACCGCTCGCCCGAGAGCATTTCGTCGATTGTTCGAAGCGTGAATAATTCGCGACGGACTCGGACATCTCGTGGATATGCCCGTACTCGGAATGGCCCGTGTCCGTTACAATTTCGTGAAAATTAATTATCGAGAATCGTATAAAATATCTAGGCTGTGAAACGCTGGGAGGGGGGTGGGGGGCAGAGGGGCGAGTGTTCTCGATATCCTGTCTATCCGGTCACGTCGCCTCGAGTTTTCACGAGAGCGTCGATCGATGGGTCTAATTTATATTTAAACGGGCCGCGTCACGCTGTGTAACGTCTGACGCGCAAGAAGATGGCTCGCTCGAGCAACCGAGTAAGCGAACGAGCGAACGAACGAACGAACGAACGAACGGAGAGCAGCTCGTCGCCCGTCCCCCCTGTGCTTTCGCGTTAATCACTGAGCCCGTCTCATTACGCGAATCAAAATATCCGTGATAGACGCGATCGTGAGTGGCGACGCGACGCGACAATATCCGCGTGTGTGTGCTCGCGCGCGCGCGCGCAAGCATCGGTGAGCGTGCATACGCTAGCGGAGGAGGGTTTGTCAGCCGGCAACCCCTTCTAGGGTTGACCTTTCGCCGAGGCGGATCGATATTGTGAAACGATATTTCCTCATTACGGTCGCGCGCTGCCACCTCGACTCGCGGATATAAATTTCCTCGCCGAAAACAGTCGGACACATTTTTCCACCCCTAACCGTTCTCACCCTACCTGCAAGAGAGAGGGAGAGAGAGAGAGGGAGAGGGAGAAAAATGGGAATTGTCTATTACCATGGCTCGCGAGAGGGAAAATGATTCATGCGAGATTTACCGTGTACGCGTACGAATAGAAAAAAAGGGGGCGGGGGTTTTTCTGCAGACCCGAGGAAACTGTCTCGAGATAATTACAGCGTCTTTTAACCGTGATTTTAATAAATGCGAAGACGAATGGAAACAGTGGCCGCCGCGCATCTCGTCGCCGGTAATTCTTTTAGCGGGATGAAAATTTAACGCGGCTGCCTCCCCTAACGAGATAGACGAGGACGGAGCTATGGACAGAGAGTGTATTCTCTCCTTATCCCGGCGCACCGGAAATATGAAATACTTGTGTGTGCGTCCGATGTTATTTTCCCCGGAGTGTAAACGGCCGCGCTCGTTACAATGGCCGACTATTATTACCATAGCGAGAGCTGCGTTGTTACTAGACTCCGGATTTTATGCATTTATGGTGAAAATGGGTTGGTAAAATTTCAAACAGTGTGTAGTGATTAAAAGGAACTAAGAATGTTGGTGTCCGATTGATTAAAATTATTAAAAAAATAAAAATTACACTTGGCTCCTGCGTGTTGCGATTGATGTAGCAAAATTGTCATTTTGCACATAGATCCGTAGTCTAGTTATTACATGCGCGCCTTCCAAATTACTTTATCTTGGGTGACGTTTGAATGGTGAAAATGAATATCGGTTCTATTCCGCGGAAGCGAAATCCGTTCTTATCTGTCACGTCGCGTCATATCGACGACATAATCGATGCATAAACCAGTCACCGATTAACGACGATCCAGCTGGCTCGATGTCCTTTCTGCGATTGACGTTTCGATCGCATGCTCAGCCCGGCCACTAAGGCCACAGCAATACGCGGTAATTCGATTAATCTTCGATTAATTACATGCCCCGGTCCGAAGGGATAACCATACGACGTCCGGTATCCTACCCTCCGATCGGTGCACTATTACAATCACATTGGTAAACGGATATCTAAACTTAAACATCTGTTTCCATCCTATACTGTCCGAAAGGTACTCAAATCACGCAGAGATATTGCCAGTCGATGAAATATGCTACTGGATGATCGCAGAAGTTCCTTGCCCGATTTCAAAATAAAACCGTAGCGCCTACATTTTAACTCACTGCACTCGAAACTATTTTTTAGTCTCGAAAATTCGGACATTTTCGTATGGCTTATAATCGAAATGAGCAGGTGATATAAAACAGTAGGATTAAAAGAATTTAGAAGCATGTTATCAACAAACTTATTAAAATTGTTAGGGAAAGAAACCAATGTTTAAAGAAAGGACTAAGCGTGCGAGACATTACAGCGTCAAGTTTTATTTTAACTTTCTCAAAAGATGTAAGATTAGTATTTAGCGTCTACCGTTCACATTAATTTAGCTTAGTATAACGATATACACTTCATTGTTAATTGTAAAGTGTTATACTAATGTATGTTATATAAACCATACACGGTTTAGGACATTAATAAATAAATAAATAAATAAAATGTTTAAAGAAATACAAATTTTTATTTTGCATAAAAATCCGCAATCTACATACGACGTTCTCCATTTTGTCGATATGAAATCGAGTATATTTACTTACTCGTATCGCACTTGAAGTTTCAGCAATTTATTACATGCAAAGTTTTTAGCAATGTGGGAACTCTTTCGAATCATGAACAGCCCAGATTAAGACTTGTCTCCCCTCTCCACCTTCCCCTTCCACGACGCTATTCCCCCACGCTTCCGCCGCAGCCCGGTCACATGACGCGTTCCGTCTCTGTCATGCATGTGTCACAATGTCACGTGACTAATCCGGTACTGTCAGATGAAGAGGGTAACATTTTCCCCTCGATTCGAGTCAATTCCCCTGTTCTGGCGACTCTGGGACAGCCAAATGCAAAGGATTAAAGGAAACGGTTTTATTAATTTATTAGTCTCTTAACGTTTTACAAGCTGGTGGATTTTTTTCGAGGAAGGTCTTCGGATCTCTAAAAATCAGCCTTCGATTTAAAATGTGGAAAATAATTGTTTCTCCGGCTAAGATTTCTCATAGCAAAAATGAAACGGATATTTCCTAAACGAACTGCAGATTTTCATGCATTTATAATACCACTTTACTTCATTACATCTACACCGCAAAGACCTTTGTAATTGAAGAGAGAAATTGTTCCTCCATTCTGATTTTTATAAAGCGACTCGTTAAAATGTAAATTTGCAAAAAGCTTCACATAAATCTTTGCGAAAATGCATGTTTATTTTATAAGCAGGATTTAAAAAATTTACAACATCGTAAGATGATGCACTGTGTCGCTGACATATTCTGTTCAACTGCGTCGACTACTCAAAGTCTTGCTAATCTCTTATTTTTGAACCAGACGGTCCGTAATGCTGCAAAAGGTTTGCACTGTATATTTTTATAAGACTTATTCGCTTTTCCGAGTGTAGGTGCCATTACGATTTTCATGAGAACGTCCGAGCTTAAAAGCTGCGAAGCGAGCGAATGTCGCGCAAGTGTTATGAGTAGACTGCGGATTTTACGCATTTACGACAAAAATGTCGAAATTACTAAACTGTGAAAACATTTAAGGAATCATTACAGAAATCTTGCTGTATTATGCTCGTTCAAATGATTCGAAATAAATGTGTCTGTAACCAAACAGGTTGTACTTTCATAAAATGCCCGAGATCATTTCAAGTAATTTTTTCGTTTGAATTTTAAATTTTATTAACGAAAACCACGGACCAATCGAAGCGCGGCTACAAAGGAACGGATTTCGGGTTATTGTCCTGTGGTGTTGGTATTAGCGTCGGCATTCTTTTATCACGTTATACAGGGTGTTCCAGAATTCCTTGAACTCCCTGATATGGGCGGTTCCTGAGGTCATACGAAGCGACATTTTGTTTTTCCAAAATGTTCGCCCCGGCTTTGTTTAGGAGTTATTAACGAAAAACACGGACCAATCAGAGCGCGACCTACACGCGTGTACGCAAAGATGGTCCGGCGCGGTGTATCAAAAATTACTGTACTGTTTACACTAGTGTTTTTATGACTGATACATCACGATGTATACATCAACACGGACGGTTTCCGAGTATCTGAGATGACGAAGATCCTCGTATCAAGGACTTACAGACCCAGACGACTGCTGGCTCGTCGGACCATCTTTGCCAACACGCGTCTAGGTTGCGCTCTGATTGGTCCGTGTTTTTCGTTAAAAACTCCTAAACAAACCCGCAGCGGACATTTTGGAAAAGGAAAATTTTGCTTCGAACGACTTCAGGAACCGTCCATTTTAGGGAGTTGAAGGAATTTCGGGGCACCCTGTATGTATACATAGAGAAAGCATATCCAGTAGAAACTAAAAGCCAACGAAACATGATCGTTCCACTCTCCGATGGTGTTGGTGTACACGCGGAAAGATGGATTCGCGTGATTACTCCGTGCAACGTGTCCGTAGCCGATCTTCAAATTAACCGGCGCGTTTCGTCACGACGACGACGTCGCGAGCGCAAATAGTAGGTACTCGTCCGTCGCGTCGATGGATCGAGAGTCTCCGTTGAGCTAACAACCCGTGTTTTCATGATCCACTCATCCGTTCGAACATGATTATCAATACTCTAATTATTCCACTTATCGACTTAACGATGTTATTGTTTGATCAGCGGTTGTTTGAACAGCGGCGTCGCGTCGCGTCGCGTCGGCCTGAAATCGTTCTCGGTCCTTCGCCCTTAACCCAATTCATTGGCCGCGCGAGCGGTTTGTTATCGAGCTTATTAAATAATCTTGAAAACCAGTCTAGCCGGCGCGGTACGGCGATCGATCGATCGCACCGTACGCTCCTCGCGGAAACACGCGATTCGTAGTTCCCCCGATTTATTTGCGATGTTAATTAAGTAATAATTAGCGGCGCTTTAATAGCCAACCTTTGACTGCGTTCAATTGAATGGAAAGAGTGATTTGGAACGTAAACTTCAGATAAGAACGGTGTAATTACTTGCCAGACGGCAATGGTCGGGACCGACCTCTCTTTCACGCTGAAGAAGAAGCTTTAGTTCGGACGATGAACATTTTCACGCGGGACTGGAACTATTTGTCATATTTTTTATATCAAGCACGTTTTGTCTGAATAGACGTGCACGTCTTTCGAAATAATTGGACGTGCAACATTCATGAAGACGGTAGATCAATTTTAAATCCCCTGTATATGATTTCCATATAAAGTCTTGAATGTCTGGGTTAGGTCTGGACTAGACTGCGGATTTTTGTATAAAAAATTGTCCCACAAATATACTATAATATACCAGGATATGCTACATATAATATACCAGGATATACTATAATATACCAGGATATAGTATAATATACCAAAATATACTAGAATATACCAGAATATTCCAGAGTATACCAGAATATACTAGAATATACCAGAATATACCAGAATATACCAGAATATACCAGAACATACCAGAATATACTAGAATATACCAGAATATACCAGAATATACCAGAATATACTAGAATATACTAGAATGTACAAGACTATACTAGATTATATTAAAATATACTAGAACATCTTGCAATATACCATAAGATACTAAAACATCCTGCAATATACCATAAGATACTAGAACATATTAGAATATATATACTAGATAATACTAGAATAGACTTGAGTATACGAGACTATACCTGAATTCACCAGAATATACTAGAATATACTAGAATGTTCGAGACTATACCTGAATGCACTAGAATATTCATGTACTGCTCATGCTTATCCTATTTTCTATAGTCTGTTTTGCGAAATAAAAGATCAAAAGTGTATATAATACAAGGCTGTCCCAAAATTGTTGTACTTCCTTGAAAGAATCCTGATTTTATTCGAAGCAACTTTTTCTTTTGCGAAAATATTCTCCGCGGCTTCGTTACGGAGTAATTAACAAAGAACACGGACCAATCACAGCGCGGCGTTGACACTGGCCGAGCCGGACTCCATCCACGAAAGCCGAGCTGTGATTGGTCGGTGTTTTTCGTTAATAACTCCTCAACAAAGCCGCGTAGAAGATTTTCGCAAAGGAAAATATTACTTGAAATCACGTTAGGCATCACCCCTTTCAAGGAAGTACAACATTCTTGGGACACTCTGTACAATATTGCAGTATACTATACAATTCGCACGACTAGCAGTGACGGACTTCTTGGTTTTGGAATTGGTAATGTCTAGACTCCGGATCTTTATGCAAAATAAAAATTGTTTGCATTGTTTGTAACAGACAGGGGCAAATGAAAAATTTTTTCATCTTTCAATTATCTTATTAAACTGGAACTAATACACTGATGTCCTCAAATATTTTTAGTATGACCACTGCTTTAAATTGTGTGCAGCCATTTTTATCATAAATGCATAAAATCCGCAGTCTAGTAATGTCTAACGGTTGAAACTGTTTTGCAATCTCTCCATTTGAAAATTTCAGAAAAATTAAAAACATTATAGAATGAATAAGTTATGATATATTATTTTGAATAATTTGTTGTTTCTTTAACAAATTATCAAATTTAATGTATTAGAATTCTGGTAGAAAGACAAGATTGAACCCAAGAAGTTTAACAAGCCTGTTTGTATAAACGATTATGCGAAAATATTATATATAATATTCGACTGTACTCAAGTTTGGAGACTGATCAATGTACAAGAATAATATTACTATTATAAGACTATAAACAAATAGTCATCCAGTAGTTTTATAAGTTTGTCAGGTGAAGTGAGTTTACTCGACGAGCGTAACATTATATCTTCGGGAACATTGAATGTTGAAATAACTATGGGCAGTATGTTCAGTCTTTATTCGTTTTATCGTACGATCGTGTTCATAAGCGACGGCAATTTCCGTATAATCGATTTGAAAATCAGTTTTTAAAAATTAACCGACGGGTTGTACCCGATACACGTCGATTGAGAAGAATCTCTCATTAAAACTTATCAAAGTCCTTACGATCCTGCAATTAGCTATAATTGCCTCGCGAGCACTCGATAATTTCGCGTGCCACTGGTTGGAGACGCAATGGTCGATTATCGCAGAATATTCCTGTTGTGTGCGCGAACCGGGCAACCGGGTGAAAAAATCCGAAACAATTTGCGGCGCGGCAAAAAACCGCCGGATACGTTTAGAAACGGAGCGTCCGTGATTCGATCTTAATTTGCGGTTTTGCTGGGATACGTCAATCCGTTTTTCCCCCTGTCCCCCCTTCCCCCAACCCCTACATTAATTGAAGAAGATGGGATAAAAGGAAGCCAATCGGTGGTGCTACGCCTAATCCTGCCATGGCGTAATAGATTAACACATCCCCTCGGGACGACGCGACGCGACTCGACGCGACGTGACGCCGTCGTCCTCGCAAAAAATGGCTGCGGGACAAAAAGCCCGGAGAAACCGGGGCTGAAAGGTGCCAGCCTATTACAGGAAGTTTGAAGAGTCACGGGATAAATAGCTTCCATTATGGGAGAGATGGCTAGGCGCTTCTATTCTCCATACGATATTTATTTATGCGAACAATAGCGGGGCCAACGAGCCGCCTGCATGCACTCAAAGCCATCCTGGAAACTTTGTTATCCTTGCCGAGTCCGAGGACGTTACGATATCATAGACCAAGGGACACATGCATATGCAGCGTCGCGTCGTTCCCTCGGACTATTTACAGGCACAACCAGAAGAAGGTCATCCGACATCGAAAAACAACGTGAAAATGTAAAGTGAAATTTTTTCGTCGAACCCTTCGTTTTTCAGGTAATCTGGACATGCAAATTCTTCGGCGAGAAACTCCGGCAGAGTTTTATTTCGATTTTATTACCCCTTGGAAATGTAGCGCCGAAGAAATGTTATCTATTGTTACGTTTTGTAACAATAACTTGCCGATGTGCTTCCTCCTCTTCGATTTCAATGACCTTGAAATAACTTGCCAAGGTCACTATTCTGGCGGCTTTAGCTTACGAGATAATCGCAACAAAACTCTATTTAGGTCCATTTTAAAACGTTTTTATTAATTTGTTTTACACTTTCACTCGATCAATTGTTTTCTACACCTCGTATTTTAAATAAATGCATTAAATTTAAGGAAACTCGGACTTTTGGTGAAAATTTTCGAATTTCGGTTTCTGAGCTAGCATCTTCGTCTCTTAAATTTCGACGAAAATTGTGTTTATTCACAAATTTATCTTTTCTCGGGAACTACTACTACTTCTTTGTTTGATTCTTGATTGTCTCCTGCATATTTGAAAAAGAGGGGTTTTCAGAACCTTGCTTTCTTGAAGAATTATGTAGCTGTGAGTGCAATTTTTAAAAATTTTCTTAAGACTGAAAATTCGTTGGAAATATAATTGAAAAATTTTATGAAACTCCCTCGTTAATATACAGGGTGGTCCACGCAACATGTTCACCCTCAATAATTTCCAAAGTATGCATTGTATAAAAAAACTTTTTCTAGAAAAGTAGTATTTTTTGAAGGGATACATTATGTAATTCATATACTTTTTTGTAAGTGATTTGAATATGATATGAATGCTATATTTTTTATGCCAAAATATCGAAGAGCCTTAAATTTTGAGTAAAAAAGTACTGACCTTTGTAAGCCGTAAACCTAATAGTTAACGAATAATTTCACTTTGTTCCTTGGTCTTTGCAAAGCAGTCTTATGGAAATCTTTGCTGGTATCGAAACTCTTTATATCATGCACAGACACTTTTCAAGAAACACAGTGAAATTATTCGTTAACTATTAGGTTTACGGCTAATAAAGGTCAGTACTTTTTTACTCAAAATTTAACGCTCTTCGATTTTTTGGCATAAAAAATATAGCATTCCATTTAAAACAACAAAGTTGACCTTCAAATCTTCGAAATGTCACCACTTACAAAAAAAGTATATGAATTACATAATGTATCGCTTCAAACCATACAACTTTTCCAAAAAAGAAGTTTTTTCATACAATGCATACTTCGGAAGTTATTGAGGGTGAACAAGTTGCGTGGACCACCCTGTATACAGGGAAGCAAGAGGAATGAAATTTTAGAAGCTATCCCTTCTAGTTCCTGAGAAAAGGAACATTGAATATTCGGAAAGGTCCATGGGCGGAGTAGTACAATATCCGATTCCCCTTAAGAGAAGAAAAGATTCCGCAGTGTGTAAAACGGAGAATGAATGAGCGTTCGCCGTAGGGGTGTACGGAGGGTAGAACACAGTAATACATAACTTTGAAAGAGAGTGGAGGGCGCTTCAGGGAGAAGCATCAATTCAGTGCTTTCATAACTAATCAAGACACATTGCTAAAAGTTCTACTTGTTTGTTCGCGTGAAATGATATTTTTCCAGTGGCGGTAACTCATCTCGGGACATTTTCAATGGTAGAACGGTGAGAGGGGGGCTGCGTAAATGGACAAAATCGACGTGGTAGCGAAGAAAGCAGCGCATCGCATCGCCTGGAGACACAGAAGAAGAAGAAGAAGAAGAAGAAGAAGAAGAGGATGAGGAAACGGACCGTTTGCTTCCGTTAACACGATTGCCCTTCTGGTTCCCCGTTGAACGGCCGCGCCGTCTAGGATTTAACTTTCAAATAGCCGCGCCCCAGTCGTCGTCGTCGTCGTCGTCGCGAGTTTAATTTCACGATTATTTTATTCGCTCGGAAAGAAGCTAAGTAGGTCGAGGGCGGCTCTTAATCAGCACACCTTTTCAAGAAGGTAATACCGCGCACAATTTTGCTTAGCAGCCGCGCACCGCCTCTGCTATTAGTTTCTTGTTCGTTCCGACGACCGATGTTCCGGCTGAGAAACCAGCCAGAATTGAAAGAGCCGAGGAAAACGGAGAAAAGAAAGAAAAAAAAACCCCGAGTCCCACGACTTTGCTTCCCGACCGGAGTCTCTACGAAATCCCTTAGGACGTGAGCTGACACTCGTAGCACGTCGACGCACCCGACATCACTTAACTCGATACGGATTCTGCTGTTCATTATTTTGCTAACTTTCGTTAGCATTGCTAATTAGAACTGCTCTCGCGAACTACCGGGACCGAATCTCGGCAAGTTTTCGCGAGACTCCCTGCCGGATGGTAATAAGAACGGTCATTATTATACTGTTTACAATCTCCGAAGAACGAGAGAGCCAGACTTAGTAGTCCAAGATCCGGGATTTTCGATCTAGGTACCGGAAATATTTTCACAACAGTAGCCCAGTTATTCCAAGTTTGGCTTTTGTCTGCCTTGGCGCACGTATCAAGGGTCTAGCTAGTTCAACACAAATATATTTTCAGCTGTCTCCGCGTTCTAACGATCTGTTTAATTTCGACGAAAATACTCGACTCGTTCAATCGAGATAATCGGTTGCATCTGATTCGACTCGAACAGATACGTAAGCTGTACTTGAATAGGTTGTAAACAGTTACAAAACTTGTGTAAAAATATATCTACGCTTTTAACTCTTTGTGCACAATTCTCTGCCAGAGTAGCAACAAACTGAACTGAAATAGAGATTTATTTTCTTCATTAATGTAGCTGAACTTCACTTTCTGGGACCAAAAATTTTTAACTTTTTTTGTACAGCCCTGTAGATTTTGACGAGAAAACTCCAAAAATGCAAGATTTAAAGCACGGAGTTCGCTCGTTCAAAAGTTATACGCGTGTAAAGTTCAAGCGTTTTCCTTAGAGAAGGGCGCCGCCATGTTGGTGTTTACTGAGCTGATCCGCTAGGTGGCGGCACAAGCACGTAGGAACAGCAATTTTACAGCGGTAATTCGAGCGGCCGATAATTACATTCAGAGAAACTCGCAATTAATTAGGCACCGGAGCACAGATTATTGCACAACTCAAAAATCTCCCAGATGACAGTGCTCTCTATGATGCGCTGCAATTCAAGATTAAAATATCAGAGGCAACTAGTAAGATCTAACTTGGTTTTCGACAACACTTCCACGAAACAATACTTTTCTTTTCAATAACCCAAAACTAACCCAAAATCTAACTCAATACCAATTTTCAAGTAAAATTCTATACCAACAATACCCGCTACTAAATGCTTGTGCTGCCACCACGCGGATCAGCTCGGTAAACACCAAGATGGCGGCGCCCTTACCTATTCGAAACACTTGAAATCGCTCAATTATACAATAACTTTTAAGCGAGTAAAACTTGCAATTTTGGAGTTTTCTCGTGAAAATCTACAGGATTGTATGAAAAAAGTGAAAAATTTGTGGCCCCAGAAGGAAAAGAATAGCCATTAATGTGTTTAATAAACAATATACATATAATAATTTTTGAATTTCTTATTGTTCCTAACGCAGCAGTTCGTTTAATTAGCGAGAAACTGAGTAATTGAATGACAATTTTGCTTCTCTGGGTCAAAATAGACCCGGCCATCGCAGACGGAGGAGAATGAATTTTAAATAATTTTAAATGTTCAACTCCGGTCCCTTCTAACGAAGGTACGCCATCTTTTACGTCAACATGAATAAACCACAAAGTTTTTGTACGGCTTATACGATTAACAACTACAATACTTTATACACATGAAACTTCGTTGCATTAATTTCGCGTTCCATGCTCGGCGAGATGTAGAGAGCATTAATTAAGCGGACTTAAGGAAATATTAAGGTAAAATTAACGGTGAAATTTTCGAAGGTGACTATTTATTTGACTGCGGAAAACGAACAGTGTAACGCGGCGGGGGCTGAAAATTCGCGCGTTATTTCAAAAGAATATTTCCCCACTTGGCAGATTTATCGTTTTAATAAAGTGCACACACGCACATACACTCTGCTATTTTCAGCGAAGTCCGGAGGGTAACAAGCGTCATCGAATTAGAAAATTAGCCGATATTCTGTTGCCGCCGACAAAGGAGGAGGCAATAACGGAGAAATGAAAGTCGCATTGACCACCACCGGCGCCGCGCCGGATTACTCTTAACTCGATCTGCGAACAGAATTCCGCGCGCAACCCTGCAGAACATTTCTTTCTCCCCATTGTGCCTCGGATTAATCCTTTGAAGTATCGACGCGAATCACCGTACACCGAGAGAGCGCGCGGAGGTATAGAGAACAATGCGGCGCGGAGCGGGACTCGAGACAAATAGAAGCGGAGAAGACTGTCCGTGAAATAATGCTTGTTTCCGCAGCACGAACCCGCGGAGATTCGCCGACACGCCGTTAGTACTCGTGGAGGCTCCCGCGGGAAATGCGAATAAAAATTAAAGCAGATACGCCGCGCCGGCAGTATCTCCCGACATAATCGGCCAGGCTGCGGGAATTAAAAAACGTAATTCGTGGACTTTTGGAAGATTACGGTAGCCCGGCACGGCGCGGTGGTTGCGGTGTTTCGGTCCCGGCATTTTTCGCCGTTCCCACCATTCCTCACCCACAACCGTCCTTCCGCTCTATCGCGAAGGTAATTAAAAATAAGCCTCGGCCCTCCGGGGGTCGATTTCCCGACAGAAGCGAGCCCAACGAGATTCGAACCGGGTGCACTGGGTTACCGATGTCTCCCGATTTTTCGCCCCTTTCGGCAGCGTATGGGTCCATTCTGACCCCGCTCCTTCAACCAGTCGCCGTATTAAGGGGGGAGCCCTATGTAAATGGCTTGTTTTTCAAGAATTTTTTTTTTTAATATAATGCGTAGAATGACTTAAAATTTCAGGTATCATTTATTGATGTTATAGCGTAACAAAAAATATTTTTTTTAAAGTTTAATTGTTAATAATAATGGTGGAATGACGGCTTGAAAATGGCGTCCTGCAAATGCGCCGTGCAGCGTACAGTGCACAAAAATGATCTGATACCAAAAAAATTCCAAATGGAATCGTTAGTTTATGCAAAAACGCTCAGCATGATGTTTTTCTTTTTTTAAAATTTGCAAAATTGCAAAAATGGTTACATTTTGAAGAAAAAACGGATTTTCTGATATAAATAACTGGTAATAACAATATTTTAAATAAATAATTAAAAAATCGGAGCTCGTCATGCTGAGGCCAATTGTTTATAGAATATATATATCAAGTTTCATAAAGATCGAGTAATTAGTTTACGAGCTACGTTGCACGGCGTGCGAAATTTTGCGTTTCGAGAAAAATGCGTTTAAAATATTGCATTTCAGCCGTTTTTTCTTCTTTTCGAGAAGCACGAACCTCTTTAGTGCAATCAAGACTGCGGCGCTCCTGCTCAATACAACTCTTCACTTTATTTTTAAAATAACGTACAAGAACATCTCTGATAGCTTTCTAACTTTTTTAATCGTATTCCTGAGGAAATTTTCTATCGATTTAAGCAAAAAAAAATTGCTAAAAAATTTCATTTTACATAGGGCTCCCCCCTTAAGACTCGTCACCCCACTCTACGACGCTGTTTCCCCACGCTTCCGCCACGGACAGCGTCACGTGACCCGTCACTATGTCACGTGACTGATCCGCTCAGAGAGGGGGTAACTGTATTCTCCTAATCTGGTTTTAGTTTATTGTGACGCATGCACGACAGACACGAGACTGAAAAATTAATGAGTTTCTGACCCTATATTTATAAGTAGTTTTTTACTCAGCATTCAATATACATCAATATTCTCACGTTAAAATTTAAAAATTCAAGTTACCTTTGCCTCTCGATAAACTATTTTCGAATAACAGATTTTTTTAGCACAAGTAAAGTTTGAGTAATTTTAGGTGGCGATGTTACGTGACTCGTTGTGTGTAAATTATTTATAAAAAATCAATAAACTGCAATCAATCACTGGGTAATTATGCTATTACTGTGACAGTAGCAAGTGAGTTTCTTTGTTAGAGGGATTATTTATATTTCAATATTGCTAAATTTTTTAATTCTACCAAATTATAATTATGAGCATGAAAAGAACGAATATTGTAATAAAGTACACGGTGATTGAAGTATTGTTATTTTTCCTGGGAAAGAAAACCGACTATAGCCGGAATTTAAAGCAATACAAATCTGTGGAACTCGTAGTTTTCAAGTTCTGTGAAATAGTTTTATAGAAAATAATCCGCTTTACCGGCGAATACGCATCAACAAATATTTCATTGCCGAATGTATCAAAAGAATCAAAGCATTTTATATCTTCAAAGTACAAAAAGTCCGAGCAGCCGTTAAACATTTAAGTTTTATCTATTACCATTTTCCAACAAAAACATCCAAGCCATTTTATAAAAACATTAAGTATTTCAACTGCAAAACGAGCATTAATTACAGGATTACCTGAACTCATTAGCAGGATTTGTCAGTTTTAAGAATTGTAATTAAAACCACACGCGACAAACTAACCGGAAATTTGAATGGACTCGTACAGCCCCCGAGATTAGGCTAATAAAATTGCGCACCCAGGACAAGCGGCATAAAAATCCGGACAATGTACATATATTTATTACGATAATTATCAGTAGATAGGAATCATTTTTTAACGAATTATAGCTCTCTAATGGTTAAATGTCACGGAGCAGCGTTTACTTCAAATAATTTTAATTTCGTCAATTTTAAAGTTTTGGGTTTTTTCAAAACAGGTTCGTAAAGGGTACACTAGGGGCTATATCCTTATTTACAAAATTTTTTAAAAAGTCCCCTGCTACGGAAATGTTGTATTTATTTAAAACAATTGCAAAATAAATGGTGAAAAAAAACATTTTCTTCAAATGACAATATTTTTAGTAGATACTCTTATGTTTTCACTGTGAGCTCCTGTAAGCTCATTTCCATCGGTTTGTTCGTTCTAGTCTTATAATTTAATGGAAAAAGATATTTTCGTGTCACTTTTTTTCACACGTCTGTAAAATCAACAATTTTTAAGATGTCGAAAAATCCTTTGAGTTTATAGGTCACTACAACATACTCAAATTTGAATAAAGTGTCCTAAAAAGTGTCTTTGAGTCCTTGGAATGACCTTGGTGATGTCGGAGCAAGCGTGAGCGAGTAAAATCCAAATCCCTCCGGACGTCGCTGGTTGCACTAAAAACTAGGACAAAAATCCTGGGAAACCTGGACGGATGGCAACCCTAATCGCGATTTACATATAAAGTCGTAGAAAACGTCCGAAGGGAGTAGAATGTGTGTTGTTTCGGTGTATCGAGTCGCGTCACGGCGACGTCGATTGCAGGTTTGTAGGTCGCGAGACTCGAGTACGACGTCGTTGAATATTTAATTGATCCTCGCAGATGTAGCTCCCTTCCCCCCTATCATCTTCTCCGTTTCTCTTTCATTCTTCGTCTCTCTGTTCCATGGCCCAGTGCCTCGGAACGGCTTTGATGTACGCTGGATGGATAATTTGCTTTCCTGAATGGCCGCGTAACAAACGTGAGCCCCGGATGCTTCCGGAGCACGGAACATCCGACTGCTGAAGGGGATGCGGGGGCGGCGGTGAAACAGCGTGGGAGCGGAAGGGAAACGAAGAGAAAAGGACGGGAATATCCATGATGAATATTTGCAAATACTTAAACGTATCGCGTAACCCTGCGGAGATGTTTGGCAGCGATATGAATAAGTCATGAGGGCCGAGACATCGGGAATTGAGACTCTGTACGAGAAACGGCCCGGAACCGGGTGGAACAAAAGAAATAGTAAAAGTATTCTCTAACGAACAGAGATCCGGCCGGAGATGGTGAACACTCGAGAGTGTATGCGCGGCCGAAATGTATTCCGCGCGTGGTGCAGGTTGTTTCGCCGCGCTCGCCAAACCGGAAAATCTTTAGGTAGATTTGTATACGCGGTTCGCGGGAGAAAAAAGAACTTAATTAATCCGCGGTTCTATTGACTTCGGCGGTCACGTTCACCGTGAACAAGAACCAGGAGAAAAGAGGATGGAGAACGCGAAACTAGAGCGCGCGCGCGCACGCGCGATTTGAATGAATATTTGTCACGCGACCCGCAGTCGAGTCGTCGCTCGAGTCAATTATTAATCGAGATGATCTTATCGGGTCGCACGAAAACGTCCATGTCGTCGAATCTCCTTAGCTGCGCCCTACAAATTGAACGGCTCACGAATAAAGCCGATTCCAACGGGTTCGTGTGTGTCCGTGTGCGACAATACTATCAGACATTATGTATAGAAAATCATACAAATCTATGCTACATAAAGGACTTTCTTTGTCTCGTGTACCATAGTTTTACTTAGAGAATAGCCGAGAAATGATAACCTAAAAGATAATCGGTTTAATTAATTTCTTGTTATCAATAATCTTTTAAAAAGACCGAGAAAAATCACTCCCTTTATTAGAAGAGAATTTGGATTGATACAGTTAATAGCGAACAAGCAATATTAGAAATGATAGTAAACTGTCATATTTTTTATTGGCACAGCATTCTGCTAGGACAAACGTTCAATTAAACCGAACTGAACGCGATTTAGACAGGCTTTACCGGCATTGGTGGTACGACCGTGGAGGGGGTGATTCTACATGAGAAAATAAGTCGAAAATATAGAATACAATTTTTTCATCCGAATCTTCGTTTTCGAGAAAATCGAGTACGAAAATCGCCTGACGCGTCTGATCATTACCGACCAACTCTACTTCCTGCGTACACTATAGCACGCGCACTCGACGGATCTTTAAATTTTAAATTCGATTATCTCGAAAACAAAGCCTCGGACGAAGAGATTTTATTCTACATTTTCGACTTATTTCATCGTGTAGAATCACCTCCTCTACGGTTGTACCATCGATAACGGGACACCCTGTATATTTTAAAGGGCAAACTTCATTCTTGGAAAAAAATTATCAAATAACTAGAAATCATTGTGTGTCATTTAAACACGCGGGTGATTATGAAAACCGTTTTAATTTCGATAAACATTTTGACTGAAATTAATACTTTCTCGTTTTCTAAATAATGTATAAATAGGTGGCGATGGTATTACGATATAAACGGTAACATGTTACCATATAAAAACAATTATAAACTTTATTCGTATAAAAATGAATAGTAACTGATAAAATATAAGATAAAGAAAGCAAAAAACAGATTAAATGTTATAGAATACTATTGAGGGCTGTTAACTAAAAAAGCATACTCTATAGGAAAGAATACATCGAAGAAAAGTGGAAATGTTTAAATCAGAAAAAAAACAGCATAAATCAAAAAGACTGATAGAGGTTAGGAAAAATAAAGATAGATGTATAAGCTCCGAATAAACAATGAAAATGAAGTATTCGTATTTAATTTTTCGACAAACCGTGTTTCAGGTTTTATTGGTTCCCCAGTTATAAATTACAATTTACGGGAAAATATTTCTCATCGACTAAACAATAATACTCTATGGAGGGATAAATTCTTTTTCGTAACACAGACTTGTATGCGTGGCTAACAGTACTGTAGCGGAGTGTAGTCCACGCGTGTGGCTGACAGTGCGCGGAGCTGTTCCACTGCGTCGACGCTCGGCCATCTCCGTTCAACCTGATGCGCGACGCTAACTCAGCCGAAGACAGAAATCGGAAATAATGTTCCTTATTCACGGAGCGACCGCTCTCGCTATAAGCTGCCGTTTAATTCCGTTTCCCGACCCCATTAGCGGCGAGAGAAATCATATTGATAAACGTTCGTGAATAGCGCGCACCGTCACAGGTCTGTTTTTAAGAATAACATTCGTCGTGCTGACATTTGAATGAAAGGAGCTTCAATCGCCCAGCGAATCATAAGGCGTTTTAATTCGCGTCGATTCTTGTCTCGACTTTGTAGCGGCGCGACGCGGTCTATGGTATCCCGTGTTGATATTGAAACGCTTGTTTGTTGACTCTGTATCGTGAGTCGTGTGGATCGTTGAAGGAAAGATCATCGACGAAAATAGTCTGAAGCGACTGGCATTATAGCATCTATTCTGATCCTGTGCGAAACATTTCAAAGGGAGATCCATTTCTGATATGCAATAATTTTACAAGTTAAGATTTCATCGAATTTACAATATTAAGTCAATATTCTAATATTGTATGTAGAAAATTAACAATTTTTTATTGCTGTTAAATCGAAATATTTTCAGCAGTATTTTTAAAAAATTTTACTTCACCGTCGATGTTTCAACATTTAACACAAGTTCAAAATGACGGGCTCTATACAAGTTTAATAAATGTTTCATTGCATTTTCAATCTTGGGTCAACATTCGTATTGATATTAATCTTTTGTGTATAACAATTTTTTATTGCTGTTAAACTAAATAATTCCTCGAAATATTTTCAGAAGTATTTAAGAAAAATTTGACTTCACCGTTGAAGTTTGAACATTTAACTAGTTTAAAATTACAAATATTTTTAATTTACGCTTATTTAGCATCGATGAGAAATCATTCGATAAATTTACTTCTTTGGGCGTATATAATTTAAAAAATGGCTGTTACTTCGACAAAGTAATGTAAAACAGTTTTAGTGCTCCGTAAACAAAGTGCTCATTAGCTCGCCGTAATCGCTCGAAAGCAGTAATAATTTCAACTTGAGAGGCTGACCTAAAATTTTTCGTGTAGCGCCAGTGCAGCGATGCATCGCGGAATTAGCGTAACTCGTGCGTGGCGCAGAGAATCGCAAGGTAAACGTTTTTATTCGGCGGGCCCGGTCGAAGATTAATGGCATCGTTTTGCGGAGGTATTCGTCGACGATTCCGCGAACGCTGGTGAAAATTGTATAATGATTGATAATCTATCTCGGCTGGCAAACGAAGCTGGCTGCGGAATACGCGGCGCGTGTAATCCTCGCATGATGCCTCCCGAGAAACCTCCCCGGGAAAATCTGAAAAACGATTTAGGAGGGCGGGGGGATGTAGGAAAAAAAGCGAAACGAAATGAGATCTCGTGTGTCGGTCATAAATCACACGCGTGGACTTAACTACTTTATAACCGTCCGGTAGAACGAGCTGTGTGTTATCGATGAAAGTTTCAAGTCCGAGCGGTTGGCTTCTATTAAAATAAACCCGGGACCGAGCCCGGTCGGTGCCGCGTCTCCCGTTACGTAACTCTGTGAAAAAGAAAAGTTCGCATGAAGATCGTATATTTGAGATTACCATTAGAGCCAGCCGGCCGACCGGCCAAGGATGCACTATATTTCACGGAACCCCGCCGTTCCGCGTGGCTCGTACACGCTACCCCGCCCCCCGCCGAACCCGAGACCTTGTCTGCCCCCGTTTATTGAAATCGTACGAGCTGCTCATTAATTCCCGCACCTACCTATGCAATATTTTCTATTTAGAGCCTGTCGTGAACTTATTATGTCGTGATCGTATGATTACTCGAACGAATGATGCTCAAAATGTCAAATGACATTTTTGTCCTTTTTCCTGACTCTTTTTTATATTTAGAAGAATTAAATAAATATTGGAAGTGCCTTTTACGAAGAAAACATTTTTTAGAATCATGATGGTTGAAAGTACTTCTTACTTATTTCCGAATAACAACAATTTTGGAAAATCCAGTACCAGTGCTTTCAGCTTTTAAACATCGACAAGGTTAATTTTAAATAGTTTAAGTCTGATTTAATGATTCGAACCAACAATGCTGAAAAATGTGAAATGACATTTTTTTATTTTTCCTCGCTCTTTTTGATATTAACTAGAATTTAATAAATATTGAAAGTGCCTTTTACGAAGACAAAATGTTTTCGCTGGTTGAAAGTACGTCTTACATATTTCTGTAAAAAACAAGTTTGGAAATCCAGTAGCAGTACGTTCGGCTTTTAAACATGGGAAATTGTAAAGAGTTCAAGTCTGATTGAATCGTACCCAAATATCAAATGTTTTGATATTCATTGGTTTTCGTTGTGCTGAAGCTTGAATTTACGATCTCTAATTAGCCCGGAAATGTAAAGAGTAAATTATATTGTGTTTTGTGGGTGAGCGTTTATTCAGGTTTTTCTTGTCGACCACCACTCGCGATACAATAGAAATCGAATTCTTAGAAACTACAAGAGTCGGCTAGTAGTTTCGAAAGAGCGCGAGGATAATACCGAATTTCAATAGAACGTTTCGTCACGAAGATTCCGAAGTCTGATTGAATCCTACTCAAATGTTAAATGACAGAAATTCTTCCAATTTCTATTTATTGATTCCGAGACATTTCAAACTCGACGCGGCGAAACGAAAATACTGTTCGCAATGATCACATGCGATTAGCATAGAGCAGAGAAATAAGGCGAGTATCGGGCCATCTAGAGAGTGTCATAGCCCATCAGAGGTAACGTGCACGCTCGAGAGAGGAATATTCTTAAGGACGGTGAGAGAGTGGAGCAGCCAGGAGCGGAGTTTACAGGAAAGTTTGAAGTAGCAAAGCGACGACGACGGAGTAAAGAGAGAGAGAGAGAGAGACAGAGACTTCGAGCCCCGAGCAACCGTGTGGACCGTCATTGAGAGACCGAACAGCACCGAGACTCGGTTGCGTTTGTATTATGGCGGAATCGCGTCGAGAGTTGCAGTTCGAGTTCGAAATGGACCAACACGTGGAAAAATATTCTCGGTCAAGCTCTTAATCTGTCTTGTTCCCGGCTATGAAAGAACCGTATCGGAGCGAGAGGAGAGGAGAGGCGAGGCAAGAGAACACACACACACACACACACGAGTCTGTGAAGAGAGAACATTGTCTCGGCGAGCGAGGACAGTATCGCGGAACGGAGCCAAAAGAATTTGTAAATATTTCAGAGCGCACGACGGCGGCCTTTGAGTTATCCAAGATACGGGGGAAACAGGAAGAAGAGAACCGTACGGGGAGATATACGCGCGGAAGGTATTTCGTCCACGGGTCCACGGCAATACTCCGGAGCTGGGCTAGGACCACGGCTTTCCGAGTCATCGCACGTACTTCATGAGACTTCGGTGCGAAATAATTGTTTCCGGTCGGAGCGTGCCGGTATTTTCTAATTTCGGATACCTATCGGCTAGTCGAAATCAGCCCGGCCCGGCCGCCCCGGTAGCCCCGGCCGATGTATACCGCCACGTTTTCCGGGACGGCAACCCGTTGCAACGGACTCTCCAGCAGGAAATAGTTCGGCTGGGAGGGAAGGGGAGGGGGAGTTGTTCAAACAGGACAAGAGTCTTTGTATACAGAGCTAAGGAAACCGATGGGACGTGAGCTCATCGTGGGTTTCGCGAATGAAGCCGGTCTAACGGACTCTTTTGAGAAATCTTCCTCTCTGACGACGTCGTCGTCGTTCTCCTCCCGTTCTTTTGTCTTTTAACGTGGCCCCGTTCGACGAACACTTCCCGCTCTCCACACGTATCTGTAATATATTTTGATTTCTCGAGAGATCTCTCTCCTCCAATGTCTTCTCCGACGCGACAAGGCGAATTCAGTTTGTCGTGCACCGCGCGACGCACACGCACACACACGCACACACACACACGTTTCCCAACAGCTCGAACTTTTTCGAGAAACGCTTTGAGATCGAGATAGACGATTTGCGATATACGCGAAAGTCTTGAGAGGAACAGATCCTTTTCGTCAACGAGTGATATCGATCGTCGAGGCGAATGACATATTAGAATGTTCGAAAATTTCAATCGGTCCTTACAACCTGATCGAGACGAAAAATTTCGACTATCCATTAACGCTTTGCACTCGGAGGCTATTTTAACTGAAAAATTAAACATTTCTTCCGACCTAGAATAATTCCAGTCTAAATGATTTTTTTCATTTTATGGATATGAAATGGATATAATATCTCATACAGTACTTAAATGTTTAGTAATTGATTAGATACCAACATATTTAATAATGTAAATGTTAGATATACATATATACATACATAAATAACTGCAAATTTATATATCGATAAGGTAGGAATTACCGTAAAACATGTTCTACGCGACATCTGTATAATTACATTATAATATTGACATGCGTCTAGACCATTCTGTACAGGCTCTTAGTCAGACATAAAAGGACATTCAAAATATGAACACGTTACTAATAAAGACTGTTGTTTTACACAGAGTGGCCCACATAACTATTAACAGCTCAATATCTCGAAAACTATGCCATCGATTTTAAAGTTCTTGGTCTTAAATTGCATGGATCTGAAGGGCCTTTCTAACTACATAAACGTTAAGTGGCTCCCCTTCCCCTTTAAGGGAGGAGTACCTTTATAATTTTAAATGGAACCCCCTATAAAACGTTACATATTTAGATTCTACAGGAAAAAAACAAGTAAATTTTGTCTGAAACATTTTTTGTCAGATATTTCAATGATAAGATATAACAGTTTGAAGTTTCGACTTGTAGGTACTTACTTGAAGCGCTCGGAAATAGCGTTATTTGTATGCGCGCTTGAGCCCTTTGCTTACTCGTGAAGAAATAAAATGTTCTTTAAATTAAATGTTCAAAATGTCCACCACGGACTTGTAAACATTTATTAACTCGAAACATCAAAGTTGTTCTAACATTTGTTAATATTTCGGGAGTCACTGAAGCGCAAGCGTCACGTAGTCTTTGTTTCATATTCTCTTTTTTCGTCGGCGGTTCAAACATAACCTTGTCCATTACATATCCCCATAAGAAAAAATCTAATGGTGCTGGATCGAGGGATCGAGGAGGCCATTGATGAGGTCCCCCATAACCTATCCATTTGTTCCCAAATTTTTCATTAAAAAATTGTCTGGTGATGATTGCAAAATCAAGTAAGTACCTACAAGTCGAAACTTCAAACTGTTATATCTCATCGTTGAAATATCTGACAGAAAAATGCTTCAGACAAAATTTACTTGTTTTTCCCTGTAGAATCTAAATATGTAACGTTTTATAGGGGTTCCATTTAAAATTATAAAGGTAGTTAGAATAAGGCCCTTCAGATCCATGCCATTTAAGACCAAGGACTTTAAAATCGATGGCATAGTTTTCGAGATATTGAGCTGTTAAGAGTTATGTGGGCCACCCTGTATATCAAATCCACTGCTCCACCGTCCTAATAATTATAACAGTAAACAATATTTTGAAAAATGATACAGCAGTTTTTAGTGGTGACTCCGAGTTAAATTTATCTCTCGGTCAGAGGTTCCCGGGAACTCGGCCGATGCTTCTGATTAATTCGCCGGTATCCGTTCGCGAGCCGTACCCGAAATATTGGCCGAGGACTGCTCGGCGACCCCCTCGTTCCCCCCAAGTTCTAGTGCCAGCCAGCCAACCGGACCGGATCTTCTCGAGAATACGTGTGTTTGACTGGGTATCGACGAGCCTAGAGTTTTCCGCGCCGCTGGAGGAGACCGTGATTTCGTTCACTGCATTCTTCCGTCGGATACGGACCAGCGCAGCGGTCGTCTTATGAATTCCGTGGCCCGCCCCCGAACTCGGACATCATTCTCTACGGCTCAAAAGCAACCTCGTTTCCAGTGGAACACGACCCGCTGATATTTCGAATCTTTTACCTCGTTGTAGGGGCCGTAAGTATCTTCATTCGAAGAATTTCGTTTATTTCTTTATTTTATTTATATCTCATTATTCTATTATTTTATTTTTATCTCCGGAAGGGTCAAGAGTCACAAACGGAAACGTCTGCACACGTAACAACATGTCAGAGGACAAAGTTGAAGGGCTCACACGATGCCATAAAGATATTTCTTTTTATGTTGTTTTCAAGGTCACTTTCATTTTTATAAACGGGACTACCCGTTTCTAAACGCCTACGATGATAGTCCCTCTCATTACGAAATCGGTGATTATAATTGTTGGATTTTAGTTAAGAAACAAATTGACAAAAATAATCTACTATTACTTAGTAGGATATTCTATCGCTTTACTTTCGAGCGCCTATACAAATAATACATTGTATCTATGCTGTCCGCGTCATGGGACCCTCAACTCTCAATTGTTTCTTAGATCGTCATCCATTTTTTCCAGAGCGATCCTCACTCGTGTCGTATTTGTCGTACAGTAAAGACGTGCCTCACAACGTGTCTTCAGGTATATTAAATAGAATAAATTCTATTTCATATTTTATAAAGAGCGTGGTTTATTGTGTACGCATAATCCAACAATAATTGATCATTCAAGGTCATGAAAGGTCATTCAAAGGTCACAGTGGAAACGTCTTGCGATAGCAAGGTATGTGCTGAAGATTCAATTGGTCAACTGGAACTTGAGATACTTAGAGAAAATAGAAAAAGAAAATCGATTTTTTGCAAATTTGCATTTATTTAAAGAGTTCTTTAAAAAATGTATAAAAACCAATTCGGAGGGTTGAAAAATGTACAGGAAGAAAACGGAGTATTTCGAGAAACCTTTTAACGTTTCGCAACGTTTCGCAGGAAAGGTATCGAAAGTGCAGTAGTCGAGGTCTCGAAGCTCGATGATTATGCAGGCCGAGGCGTGGTGGGGTGGTGCGTGCGCGCGTTATCTTGCGTGTATGCAAATGGCACAGCCGGGTCCGGACTTAATCAAGAGATACTGTAACGCGCTCCCTGTGAATCGGATACCAATCACTGGTCCCGCGGCGAACGGGTTTCTTTGAGGAGAATTAGGACCCGCGCGAAGGCAGCTTGAGAGACCTACCAACTTCATCGCAGTGCTGATGATCTGAAGCAAGATCGGAGAGGGAGAGGGAAGAGGGCGCCTTTAACTGGTTCCATCGTATGAATACGAAATCGAGCGCTTTCATTAAGAAAACGCACGACCGACGCACTGCGCGGTAATAATGGCACGTTTATAAACGTAGACGATACTCTCGCAATTGCTGTTAATTTACCAGGCTGGACGAGTTTAAGTAACGTTTCGCAAAAATTCGCGTCCTTCGATGTGTTAATAGCTGAATTAACGTTTCCAGTAGAATCACTAAAATTGATATTTATTTTGAGACTCTGTGTATATTTCTCATAGAAGATTTCATACGCGTAGAAGTAAGATTGGAATCATTAATTTGGTGATTACATTAAAAAGTCATTTCAGAGGACGTCTCAGGAAACGGAAAATTAATTAAATTTTTATTTTATGCAAAATCTTTACTCTTTTAAACCTTATCTTTATACAAAATAAAAATTGTCTGCAACGATTAGAAGCCACAGGAACCAAATAAAAAATTCTTTATTCTTTTAATTATCATATTAAACTGAAACTAATACACCGATGTTCTTAAATCTTTTTTGTCCAGTGCTTTAAATTTTACGTGTCCATTTTTGTTATAAATGCATAAAATCCACAGTCTATTGATTAGAAATGATCGTGAACTGGTGTCATTAGTTGATATCATTTATGAATATGTTATTGGTTTACCTTATAATTATAAACAATACACTTTGTAATTGCAAACATTATCTTATTCTGTAAAATTATTCCAACGACACTAGTCCATGATCATTTTATATTTTACTTTATAACTTCACAATAAAACATTTAAGAGCCTATGTTTATATCACATTTTTTTTCACACCCTGTATATTAGTCAAATTTGGTATTCTTCTGTGTGAACAACAAATCTGACCCCGTTTTTACTAGTCGATTCTAAAGAATTCGTTAGTAAATCATTATTTGCTTAATATAAATAAATCTATTATTACCCTTTTTAGATTTCTCTCTGATGTTTTTTAACGGGAACTTGTTTAATCCCATCAAACACTTTTCGTCTGATTAAACAAATTTTTTGTACACATGAGTGCACTCGCTTTTCACAAATATTAGAACCATATCAATATTTTATAAATCATATTGCATTTAAGGCGATGCTACATTGGAAAAAAGTGTAACTCATATTTAATCGCATAACAATGATATACAGGGTATTCCCGGAATCATGGCCGAAGCGGGAAGGTAGTGATTGCATACACAATAATATTTTTTATAGCCGTCGTTTCCGAGAAAATCGAGTTTCTACTTTTCTGGTAGATGTGCGAACCTAATGAATGTTCAAAATCATCTTTCTCGAAATCGAAGTCTTCATTCTTTATTTTTTTTTAAACACCCTGTATATGTGGATCATCGTTATAATACGAATCACGCAGGTCACTCAAATGTGAGTCGTGCACGCATTGAAAAACACACCTTTGCAGAAACAGATAGTGTACAAATTGTAATATATCTTCTATTAGTGTAATAAAGATATTACATTAAAGATAGTACTATAATAAAGATATCGCTAATAAAGTAATAAAGATAATGAAGGTATTACGGTAATATGGCTTCCGTCACTATGATAAAGATATTATAGTAAATATACATACACTTCAAAAAACTAAAGTAATTAAATTAAAAATATTTTGTTAGAACGTATGTTGCTCGATGTGGAAAAAACAACCATACTTTTACTTTGTTTGTATTCTTCTCATTGTATATAGTCGTTTACAGAATTATATACATACAGCTATAAACGTATACATAAATACTGCCTTTCCATTTTTCTGTTGTAACGTGGTCGTAAATTGGGTTATGTATTTCTCTAAGGGAAGAGATAAAGTTAAGAAAGCAGGTTTCCTTTCGAAAGTGACCAGACAGTCTAGAAGGATCAAATATCGCGTGTACAAGTACAGCGGATGTTCCAATCTTTATAAACATGACCCTATAACTTGAACCAGTGGTTCTTAACCTTCTTAGGACCACTTACAATTTTACAAGATTTTTGTAAAATATAAATAAACAGGATGTACACCCGTTAAGTTCTGTCAGCATTTGTTAGGCATTTCCAGTGGTGCAATTAGAAAACGATTCGAACAAAATTTTATCAGTACTCGGAGGGCTACGTGTTCGCATATTCTTAAATCTGAAAAAATGATTTTCACGTGAAAAAGTGAAGGTCACCTTGACTTTTTAAAATGACACCATACGTTGCTGACGCCGAGACGAATTCAACGGTGTATTACTATACTATGACCTTGAAATGACCTTGAACTCGAAATGACCTCGAACTCCAAAATTTTGTGCGAATGTAATTTTAATGAGAGAACCACTGGCTTGGACAGAGTGCGTAGGGCCTCGGGTTAAGGGGCTGTCGAGGGGAACGCCCATTTTGTCGAACGACATAGGAACAACCTGTTCAGGTATACGGTTCGCAACACGCAGGATTACTCTCGGGCGGGCGATACGAAGCGATACGATACGATACCCCTTACCGTGCACGGGAACGGACCGGGTGAAACAGTAGGGTTTACGGGTTGAAAAAGAATGAGTCGACCGCGGCTGCCAGGGGGACAGAGACGGTGTTGCTAATTAAATATATATCTCTATAAGCCGACGTAACAGTTTTATCCGGGCGATATTTTTTCCGTCCGAACGATAATACTCTCCGGTAGGTACTCTCCCATTCGTTACTGCCAAAGGGAACAATTAACTCGGCGTACGTCGTCGATGAATTTATCGGCTGGCCAATTTCTGCATTTAAATGCACCCCATTCGCAGAGCAACGCTCGGCAATAACCATTACATCTTCCGACAGCTCGTGTCTCTTCTTCCAAGACGCATCGTCGACTCGTCGATATTCCGGCGCGCGTACGGAAAATCGAAAAATATTCGAAATCCACCACACCAGCGAATGTATCTTTCTTCGTGTAACGAGAGCTTTTAAGGCGAAACGGAACTCGTTTTGAGCGCTCGCTCGCACACTCTGTTCAATGGTAAACGGGTAAACTAGACCGGGACTCGGTTGGAAAGCAGAGAACAACAGACGGGGCCGGTTTGGTTGCGTAAATCTGTATAGAAAGACCCGGTTCGGTCGGTGGGGGTGGGTGGGTGGTTAGGCGAACCGAGAGTTCTGTTGACGATACATCCCCCCACCACCTCCCCATCTCTTCTCTTCTCTTCTCGTGGCACAGAAAAATATTGACGTACGCCGGACGCAATCTTCCAGGGAACTGGAGCCGGAGAATGGTTACCGGTACACCCACCGGAGAAGACCGGCACCGTTTCGGAACCGCGCGGTGAACTGGCTTTATTGATCTTTCGAAATCAGGAGGACGGTTAATCCGACCGATCCACTGTCCTCCCCAATTAAAAGATAGAATCGAGGGAAGCAGATGCGGAGGGGTGGGGGTGGGAGAGAGACGTTGGTTGGGGGCAGTCGGCTAATTGACAGCTGCCGGTATCGGCTGTCGATTTCTAGTCAACCACAATTTATTTTAATTTCCCCCCGGCGGCGGTGGCGGTTGCGGCAGAGATAGAAACGTCGGATTTAGAAACAACCACTCGACGTCTAGCGCTTTTTCCACGCTCTCTTCTCTTTCTCCGTCTATGGTCTGCCCGTTCGCATCTCTTCCCCCTCCATCTTTCTCTGTCGATCCGCCCTCCCCCCACGTTCTCTTTTTCATCGTACTCATTCGCATTCAAATTTATTCGAACACATAACACACACACACACATACACGTATACGGGGGGTTGTGTTCGCGCGAGCGCGAGCGCGGTATGCTTGACAGGAATGCATTCGCGTGCAACGAGTAAAAAGAGCTGGCAGTTCGCGGAGCGTGACATTCGCTCTTCTTCCACCTTTCTCCTCTTTTTTTTTTTCCTCATCGGTGCATTATTCGACGCATTGCGGCTGCCTACGCTTTTTTTCGGGATGAAACGTGAGCGTCGTTTCTCTCCGCTCGACGCCCCGTCCTTCAACCCCTCTTCTCCTCCTACTACTACGCCGCCACGGTTATTTTCGTAAAGCCATCCTTGCTCATTGTCGTTCGATCTCCCTTTCGCTTTTGCCTCTATCAACTCGACTTTTCCCCCGATTTTCTCCGGTCAATTAGCGAACGAGTACACACGTAAAACGTCGGGCACCGGCTACTCGACCCCTCGAGCACCCTTCCGACACCCTGTGTGTTGCGGCGGAGAATCGCGGGCTCGATGCCGGGTCGATTTTATTGCGGCAAATTAACGCCGCGGGCCCCACCGATATATATTCCGCTGGAATACATATACGTATGTGTACGTGCCGAACAGTGCTCCGCGGAATTGCGCGCGGCCGGTTATAAATGGAAGATATGCCCGCCCGATACGCGATTACACACAGAAACATATTAATTCAAATATGCTGGCGTGTGTAACCTGTGTACACAGACCGCGGACTTTTTGCGTTCCTGGCTCACCTATCTCGAAAAACTTCCGATTCAAATGCGAGCTTCCATCGTTTCCAATTCGTAAACGTTCCCCGACACGTGTCACTGTCGTGGAACGCTCAACGAAAGAAAGAGATGCGTGCTTACGATCCACTTATAGTGACTCGATATACATATTTATACGCACTTATGACATTATATGCTCTTGAACGTTGTATACAAAATATTAAGTATCCTCCGTCGGCGATGTCCGGGTCTATTTTGACCCAGAGTATCGAAATCGTCGTTCAATAATACTGTTGCGTTAGGAATACCTTCGAAAATATGTTTTAAAAATTGATAAATGAAAAATGGACCTATACACTATACATCATCAGCTATACGTATAGTTAGGTATAACTAGAGAGCGGATTTTATAACCTGACATTACCTTGAACATTATGTACAATATTAATTTTCTTCCATCGGCGATGTCCGGGTCTATTTTGACCCAGAGTATCGAAATTGTCGTTCAATAACACTGTTGCATTAGGAGTACCTTCGAAAATATGTTTTAAAAATTGATAAATAAAAAAAGGCCCTATACGTCATCGGTAGATTACGCCTTAAAATTTGTATGCCTTAAAATAGTGCACAGATTAAAAAGTTGAACAACATCAATGTATTAATTGCAGCATATGAACATTATTAAAGAATGAAAGGAATTATTACTCGGTCCTCTTTCGTTGCAGTTGATGCAAACAATTTTTATTTTGCATAAAGTTCCGCAGTCTAATCATCAGCATTTATGACAGAAATGAGCATGTGCAATTTAAAACAGTAAAAATATTTTTATATTATTTTTTGAACCAATTAAACACATCAACACAATTAATTTCTATTTCACTCCAGTTTGTTGCAATTCAGAACATTTTTATTTTGCATGAAGAACCGCTGTCTACTTGTAACGTGTACAGTGTACAGATATTATCCTTTGATCTCTTGCTGCCACAGTCACGCGTAAAAAATAATAACAATTAATATTTACTCGTTTAATTCATGACACAGTAGAACCTCGATTTTCCGTACTAATTGGTAGATCATCAGTGTTTGGATAATAGTATGGAAACACGTATGGATAAGAGAGAATCCGGATAACATCGGTTCGGATAATCGAGGTTCCACAGAATTGTCAATTCTACAACCAAATATGTTCTGAATTACGTCATGTTTGGCCTCATTTTGAACAGAAAAGTGTCAAACGTTTCATAAGAAAAAAATTGAAATTCTAGTCGGGACATAATAAACAAATTCATTCGGAAATGACAAACGGTTGGAGACTACACGAGCGAAAAGCAAACACATTTCACTTAATCTAATTAAATTTTATCAATCCACTTTATGCTCGCGAGCTTTTCCGCCATTTTAAGTAGCTTCTTTATTCCGTTCTTTAAAGAATTTTTATTTTCCTACACAACAAAGGATCTCTTCGAGGAATAATGAAAAAACTTTTTACTTAACTCCAAGACGCTAACAACGTTTAGCCTGCTGAAAATATGGAAGGGAATTAAAAAATTTTCTTTGTCGAAGGAATAACAGATGCCCTACACAAACAGAATAACGAAAGAGCGTATCTAGATTATGTAATTAAAATAGAGGTAACATATAGATATTCGAGTTACACAAAAATCATTAAATATTCTTTAATGTATTGAGTAAGTAAATTGTTGCTATATATTGATATGAGTAATCTAATAAAAATTACATCAATTTTTTTGTTGAGGAATAAAGGTCTTTTGTAATCGAATGACTTGGAATTAGAATAATACTAATTTTCTATCGATGTGTCTAAATGACCGACGTCATTGTCATCAAATATAAATTGAAAAAAGACTGAAACTTGTGCATATACTTAACACTGTACCTACTGGAGGATTATTAACCGAAGAATAATTTCAATAGTGAAAAGTGTGTCGTTTAATTCTGACGATCCGCGTCGAAATTCGGAGAGATCTTAATTATGGAAATGTCGATAAAGTCCATGCATAATGTTTCGCAGATAATAAGCTTACATGGAAGGTGCAATTGTCTCCGGGCCATCGGCTGCTTAATTTTCCATGCAAACACCCGGTGAACAGCCCGGCCCGGCAAGGCCCGGCCCGTAGATTCGTTCGATTCCAGACAGCGTCCGTAGCAGTGCTGGCACGACAGCTATTACGTGTACCGCGTGCTCTACGTACAGGAACCACGAAATCCTAGACCGGGCGCGGCGTCACACGTCCAAGGAGATTCCGAACTACGAATAGTTGACTGAAGTGTAGACGGGGTCGGTCCATGGGAGGGCTCCTCGTGCAAACTATGACGATTACGTCGACACAGTAGCAGCTCTGTCAACAATGATCCGGAGGAGGCGATTCGAATGCGCGGCAGCCAGCGCCGGCTTTGGAACTTGCTTGATTGCTTCCCCAAAATCGAAGGAACTGGCCTCGCCTCACCTCGCCTCGCCTACACTCGGTGTTCGTATCTGCCTCGGTGTGAAGCGCACCCACGGAATAAAACAGAAATTGTCGACATTGTCTGACGTTTCGAACTTCATTCTCAAACGAAAGTATGCACACCTGTGATCGTCCAATGGGAAATGTCCCCGCAAAATCGATCGCCCTCTAGACATTTTCATTTCACACCATTTCGCGTTTTAAATAAATAAATGTATTGATTGCACTTTATAACAATATTTTATATACTATTTATCCTGACTAGCAAGTGCGTACAGTTGCGAATGTGATTTAACTAATTATGGTGCGTTTATAATTTTATAAGAGAATACAGCAATCGAAAATTTATTGATTTCACTTTATAACATTATTTTATATATTATTTATTCTCGCTAGTAAGTTCATAGAGTTACGAGTGTGATTTAAATGGTCCGTTTATAATTTTATAAGAAAATGCAGCGACCAAAAATCGAAAATTATGTTGATTGCACTTTATAACAATATTTTATACATTAATAATCCTTAGTATCAAGTTCACACAGTTGCGAGTGGGATTTACCTGGTCCGTTTATAATTTAATAAGAAAATGCAGTGACCAAAAATCGAAAATTATGTTGATTGCACTTTATAACAATATTTTATACATTAATAATCCTTAGTATCAAGTTCACACAGTTGCGAGTGGGATTTACCTGGTCCGTTTATAATTTTATAAGAGAAATACAGCAACCATATAAAATTTTACTATAGAAACAGAAAACCGATAAATTTTTAGCGTTTGAAGTTGAAAGTGTTCTTTGATCTTCGTTTTTGACACTGTTGAAAGACTTCTCTTGAAAATTTACGGTCCGCTAAGCGAACCGAAAAGAACCGAGACTACTGGACAAAATATGTTCCCTCCAAACTATTAAAAATAAAATGGAAGCGTATCGAATTCTATCGAACAACTTTCTAAAGATCCACTGCGATAAATTTTGATTTCTCATTTACTGTTTTACCTCTCAGTTAAACAAACTTCGTTGATCCCGCGAGAGTTTTACGAGCAAGCCAGTGAACGCGTTAATGGAAGAATCAAATTTCCAATTTCAATTTTGAAAAATTTACGCGCAGGAAATCTCTATAAACCGTGTAGTTCGGTCGTTAATTTGGGGCAGTAACTTTTCCGGATGGAGCAGTGGCAGGCGCTAGTTTTATTTTATTACCTGGTTGTGCACGATGATAAAATAGAAGCTTGCCCAAGAAATAAGTGTTCGTAAAGCGGCTGCATGTGCAGAAGTAATCGGAGCATTGTATTCGCTCGAGGCGAAGTGTGTCGTGGAACGGAAAAGAGCAATGAGCCTTGAAAAAATGAAAAAATTCATAATCCATTAAAACTGTAGAAGTTTGGATTGGAGTGTGCGGGGAAGTTGGTGAAATGCTTCGAGTATTTTTCCAACGACACGTTCGGTCAGTTCGACAGTCTGCCGGACGATCTCAGAATCCCACAAACTACCGGTGTTCAGCGGCGATCCAAAGTTACACCAAGGTAATCCCCCGGTCGGCGAGACGTACGTCGAGACCTCTCCTTTTTCGCAATCTATCGCGAGCAAACTAACCAGCTTGGAAAGCAGTGCTGGGAGGAGAGTCCCGTAGGGGTTGGCGACGGGTAAAGGGTGGAAAAGAGAATTCCGGATTGCCGCGTTCACACTGTACGCCGCGCCGCCCTCTGCACCCGCGTTCACTCCCCTCTCGAACCCCATTACCGTCGATTCGAGAGCGATACCGACCGGCTGTGTAACGCGAACAAACACCGGGATTCTTGCCGCTCCAGACGTCTGCGAATGCTAGAATTCACCCCCGGAGAATGAAACTCGTGAAAACTCTCTCTCTCTCTCTCTCTCTCTCTCTCTCTCTCTCTCTCTCTCTCTCTCTCTCTCTCTCTCTGTCCGACACACACCATGAAAATTTACCACTCGCGTCCTTTTTTCAGCATTTCCTACATTATTTAATCTACGACTTCGTGCGATCTCCCATCCAGTGACGGGTTTACTGCTAAACCGACCCCCATGAAACTTTCAACAGGCTCGAATCTTCTCTTTCCGTGGAACGAGGACTATTTTAGTCGACGCTCTTTAAAAATCTTTTTCGCTGATCCTTTGGAATTTCCGGATTTTAACCTGCTGCCCAGAGTTTCCGACGGATGTGCCAGTGACGTGGCTCGAATAATTAGAGTTTGTGCTAAATAAATATTCCATCAAGTATGACAAACGACAGAAAAATTTCTTCCATTCTTTAATAATAATGTTTCGCGTTACAATAAGGTCTCCTTAAATTTTTTTAATCTGTCTAGATTTATAATAGAATGAATGAAACATACTAATAATGTTAGGTTGTTGCACATGTAAACGTTAAAGGTACGTAACTTTTTACTGACTAAATCATCATTGTCATCTCCATGTTTAAGTTTTGTGTCCTGTCATCAATGAATTGTGCGTTTATTTGCCACTATCCTTTATTATTATATTTTTATTTTATAAGACGATCACTAAAAGATAGCTCACGACGTCTTAAAGACCTTCATTATAGGTCTGAAAGTCTTACTTCCTAAAAATACGTCTTTTTCGAGACGTTTAATAGATGTCTTTTTCAAGACGTTTAATAGACGTCTTTTTCGAGACGTTTTAAAGACGTCTTTTTCTAGACGTCGTTTTAACGTCTGAAATAAGACTAAATGACTTGAATTTTTTTTTGGTGGGACATTCAAGGCGTCTTTGTGCCATCTGGGCTTTGGTGAACATGGAAATACATTGTTCTTAAAGTAAAATTGGGTATCTGACTAAAAACTGCAGATATGCTATATGTATAGGGTGTCACCCATCTGAAGGAACAAACCGCAAGGAAGCGAATCTACGTGAAAAAATAAGTCGAAAAGAAGTACAATATTTTTTCGTTTTCCCGATGGGTATAGCAATTTGTTGTATAGCTTCTTCTATTGTCACCCACAAGCTTCGGTATGTCATATCCTTTTACTCTACAACTACATACATATTGTGTATACTTAATCAGAAAAAAGTGTTAATTATAAGGTACGAGAACAGGGCTGTGGGCGTATATTGAACGTTAGCTCAGAATATACCAAGATAGCGGCAAAAACTGATCTCCTAGGATTGAACCTTGCAT
The DNA here is from genome assembly GCA_916610255.1 of Lasioglossum lativentre. Classification (NCBI taxonomy): domain Eukaryota; kingdom Metazoa; phylum Arthropoda; class Insecta; order Hymenoptera; family Halictidae; genus Lasioglossum; species Lasioglossum lativentre. The sequence goes on along the minus strand of OU744364.1, from coordinate 18,242,718 downwards.
TTTTAGCATTTTCTTACCAAAATCTACAGGATTACATAAGAAAAAGGCAAAAATTTCTGATTACGTAAGGTACAGTTTAACCGAAAGATTAAAAAATACGTTTTGTAAATCTGTCGTTTATATATATTTTGAAAAGTTCGTCAGAAGCGAAAAAAACGACAAGCATCGACAATGCAAGAATCCTTAGATTTATTGCGAAAACCCGACTCGGACTGGAACCAGAAATTTTCGGGTACCCCTAGCAAAGAAACTCTTGCATTATTGAAGTACCGATGTGGCACATGAAAAACGCAGCAAATCAGAATTTTAAACGCGTAGTTCGAGATGAGATTTGAGAAGAACGGTGGACGGTACCGGCGCGGCGCGAGCCCGAACATCGCGCAGCGCCGCGAATCGTTATTATGCCGTGACACGGGCCTAGCCGACTGGTTTTATTATCGAGCGTTATTCTCGTTATCGCGGACGGCTAAATTAGCCCGCGCCGAATCGTTACTGGGAATACTCATATTCATGATTCGGCTGACGCCGTCGATTCGAATAATTCTATTCTCGGGCTCAGAAAACGAAGAAATGCCGATGCAACATTTAAGACGCGGAAGAAGACGGGCAAATAGCACCACGACGACGACGATGCGACGGAGGGTATTCAACCGACGGCACGGGCGTCGGTGACTTTGACAGTAGAATCATATCGTGGTTCGCGATTCATTTGCGATGGATGCCGGAGGAGTCGATCGATCGTACAAACGAACGAAAGGAGACCAGTTAAACTTGGAACCGAATTTGCATCAGCCGATGGATCCCGTTCTACTATCATCCGAGTCACTGACCGACCTACCGGGATATGACTCCACCTCGGATACAGTTTGGTAAAAGTCTCTGCGACTGAATCCGTTACCGAGACCTCTCTATCTATCTCGTCTGGTCTATCGCTTCGCCTCTCTTTTCGCGCCATTTCCCTCTCGACGATGAATCTTTCATCGTCACACACTTTTGGATCGACCCTCGTCGTCGTCGTCGTCGTCATCGACGGTGGCAGCGGCGCTCTGGAGTTAGCCAGCTTCTCCCGGCCATCGTAAAAACGGCGACGGGGGATGGTTAACGACCTCCGAGCGAGAAATTGTTTCGCTGCCAATATGCTTTAGCCCCGCTTCTCACCGTCATTCGAGCAAGTACGTCGCCGAAAGATAATTCGCGCGAATAACGAGTGTGTCTATTCCTGCATAGCAGTCGAGTTATGATGATATTCTTCGCTCTTACCGGACCACTCGCAATTTAACCCCGTTTAAAATGCCCGTAAATAAATTTTCCCTCCTATTAATACAAAGGTATTAATTTTTATCAGAGCACCGAGCGGGACTTGGCTAAGACTTTTATAACGGGTCTGGGCTGGCTGGCTGGCTGGCTCGCTTATTCATCCAGCCCCGGCTATGGATGAAACGGAAAACGCTTACTAAACCCGCTGAATGCCCGTCCCCCTCGCGGATCCAGTTAATTTATTCGAGTTACGAACCCGCTTTTCCCCTCGGCACCATCGCCGCGTTCTCGTAAGAAGATATTATCGGTGTTGTACCGTGATTAATAGTACACGCGCGATATGTTTCTCGCAACGTAACTGGAATTCCTTTCTGGTCTGCCAGCCGTTTCAGAGTACGCGACTGATCCCGTATGAAAAAACGACGAGAACCGTGGAATATAGCCACCGATCAAGATGCTCGAGATATCGATCCCCGCGTCGATGACTTAACACTAAAACTAATTAGCTTGCAATATTTTTTGTAATAATATAAAAATGATAATGCTAATATTTAATAATTTCTCCCAAGACAATAGAGAGTGCCTGGAAAATGTTGTGTTTCCTTGACAGAGGGTGATTCCCGAGGTAATTTCGAGTAACTTTTTACTTTGCGAAAATGTGCTCCGCAACTCCGTTCGGGAGTTATTAACGAAAAACGTGGACCAATCAGAGCCCCCTACAGCAGTGGGGCGTGTCGTAGCGCGCTCAGTGGGGCGTGTCATAGCCGCGCTCTGACTGGTCCGTGGTTTTTCCTTAGTAACTCCGTAACGAAACCACAGAGAACATTTTCGTAAAGGAAAAAGTTGCTCCAAATAACCGTATCGATTGTTACACATTGGTATTTTGTTTATGAGCGCGCACAGTGCTTGAATACAAGGATGTTCATATCGTTTGTTATACAGGGTGTCCCAAAAGTACTTCAACTCCGGGAAATGGGAGGTTCCTGAGGTCATTTCAAGCGCCATTTTCCTTTTGCAAAATGTTGTCCGCGGCTTTGTTTAGGAGTTATTAACGAAAAACACGGACCAATCAGAGCGCGAGCTCGACGCTCGTTGGCATGTTCAGCCAACCGCCTGCCGGCTCGCCGCACTGAACGTGCCAGCGCGCGTCGAGCTCGCGCTCTGATTGGTCCGTGTTTTTCGTTAATAACTCCTAAACAAAGCCGCGGACAACATTTTGCAAAAGGAAAATGGCGCTTGAAATGACCTCAGGAACCTCCCATTTCCCGGAGTTGAAGTACTCTTGGGACACCCTGTATGTTGACTTTATTGCATATCGATGACAAGCATGATTATGTTTGATAGTAGATTCTATAATAAATAGTGGAAACTTAATTCCAGTCGAAGGGCATCCGGTCCCGAAGCGCCGATGGAGATTGCTACTATCCGTTCTGGATCGCATTAAATCTGTTCTTGACGATACGCGGTATCCTTTTGGAGAAGAACGAGTTTGAAGGATGAGCTAACGAGACTAAGCGAGTCTTTTCCGCGGACGACGACGTTTCGATTATATCCGTTTTGAAAGTTAATTTACCCCGGGGGGGGGGGGGGATGAATAGAATACGAAATAAGATTTTGTTCTCGATTTGATTGTTGAAAAGGCACCGACGACGACGCGAGTTAGCAAACAAGGTGTACGGTTGGAACGCTTGTGACCGAACGAACGAACGTACCGTATAATTAACGGTAGGCGATCAACAGCATCGAAATTCGGTAGTGACCCGGGACAGCGGCTACTAATTCTTAACCCGTTTCAAGCGGTTTTCGCAATTAACACCGTAACTACGTTATAGGGCTGAACGGACAAGCTGGCCACCTTTTGACGCCTCTACGCCGACGAAAACTCGTTTGCCGACCGCACGACACGCCGTTAATTGGGCCCGGCAACGCCTGCAGCCCCGCTACAACCAGACAGCGGCAGCCGCGCGTACACATTCTGCGGCCGTCTTTTGCATAAACAATGATCGCAGCCTGGGGAAATCTTCCGTACCTGTTAATAAACGAACAACCTATAAATTCCTACTCGCTCTTCTCGTGGACTCGTTAAAAATTCCGCGTAACTACGTCTCCACGACCGTGTTCGATGATCGCCCGGTATTAAAAGCTTCGGCCCTCGTTGACACTTTAAAGCTCCCAGGCACCCGTACGCGCCACCTGGAATAACCACACGCCGTCGTCGGAGCAGATTTGAATTATTGATACGCGCCGCATCCAGAATCCTACATTATTGAGGGTTGCAGAAGCGTATACGTTAACAGGCCGAAAACATCCCACCACTATCTTTGCGCTAATTTCCAGCGAATATAAGAATTAACGACGATTTTCACCACTTTCGCATCGTGCCATGGCTTGCAATTTCCGAATTTTTGAGTGCCCCTGGAGCACTGGTAATTCTAGTTAGATTAAGAAAGTCATTTAAGAAATTATTATTCGATAGTAATAAGCTTACTGTGATCTTCATTAATTTGTGACGATAAATGACGATAAACCAAAAGTCCATTAAAAAATTTGATCTAAAATATAATTACAATACAAAAATTTGTATTAAAATAAAATAATATAAACAAAAATATATGTATATATGTTCATTTACAAGTACTTTTAGCCTAATAGAAACAAATAAAATAATTTTTATCAAAAAATGTTTCGAACGAAAGTTAAACAGTGTTGAGATATCTGCAAACTTTGATATATAAAATTTCGAAAATATTTTTTTTTCAAACAAATAATCAAGGTCACTTTGATTTTTTAAAAGTTAAAATGTATTTTTTATTTCGTAATGTTGTAGCTGATTTTAAGACGAAATCAACGATATATACAATATTATGACCTTGAGATTATAAATAACGTTGCTACAGTTTTGTCCAGCTTTTCGGGCCCTGTTCAATTTCATGCGTAAAGTAAAATAGAAAAGATTAATTTCATTCTTGTAAGTTAATATACTAAGACCTCCGAAATTGCAGAAAACGTATTTTGAAATACATACTAACAATTTTTTTAAAAGTTGTATGTTCATCATTTTCGACTTTTAAAAGAAGTATCTCCGTGATTTATTGGTTACTGGTTCTTTATACATTTCAGATAACAATCAAGTTTAGCTGCCCAAGTTCATGAGGAATCAATAGACACAAGCATATCTGATTACGAATGAGAATAAAACATAATTAAATTTTACTTTTACTATTTATATTTATAACAAGAATCGATTTCGATTAAAAAGTACCGTGTAATACAAGAAAAATTTTCATTTTCCTATCATTTTGATTTTTCTCCCATTTCCGATAAATTTTGAAACAAAAGCTGGTTCGTAATTACAAAATTTGCAAAAAGATCCTTGCATTACAAATTAAGGTCAGCTTGATTTTTGTCAGAAATTCTTTTTTCCAAAAAAGGTATAGAAGTTCTAGATCGACAACGAATTAGTTTAGAAAATACAAATTATTAACATCGAACAGTGTGACGTCGTGTAACAATCTGAATTTCTCTGTTCTTAGAAAACAGACTCCGACAAACATGAAATTATTTTCTGAATAAACGAATTCGTATCCTATTTACGCTGATTTCCATATCTACTGTTTCAAAACAATTAGCGAATCGAACAAAACGAGATATCGAGACGGCGTCGCTCGACTAAATTAGTCATTGCTTGCGGTAACGATTGCCACTTGTCAAAACAGTACTGACTGCAATGTTTTCTGCCATGTCATCGCTCAGCGGGACAATGTGTCACAATCATTGTCTTCGTCGGAGAATGCCGATCAATTTATCGCCAATACTGACGACAATATCCCGTAAAGAGACATTGAAAAGTTACGTGGTTTAACATATACCGAATATCAACCAAGACAAAGAATACGTTTAACAACGTGGAAAGGCTTTGTTCTATGTATAATATTATTTTGCTTTCATTCGACCCCATTGGATGTGATTGACCCTATACTGCGGATCGTACAAAGTTAATACGATAAATAAATCGTAGTCGAATTCCGACTCCGCGTCGCTCATGGTTTTATTAATGCAATTTAATTGGTTTTATTTATCGTGTGCTCGTATAAAAGCTGCGCGCACATTTGTCACAATTAATACGTAGACGTGTAACAGGACATTTCAATGTGGAAAAGCAACGAAAATTTCAACATTTTTTACACATCATTAATATAGTGACTTTAAATGGATAAATCAGTTTTGTGTTTTAATGCTCAGTCTCTTTGCTGATATTCATGAATTTTTGCAATCATCATGTATCACGACTCCGGAACGTTATGCAAAATAAATTGCAAGACACAGGGGAGCTAAATATATATTTTTCACTAATAAATTCATCGAAGTGAAAATAATATATTAATAATATTAATAACAATATATCTTAACCCTTATAATCAATATTTTCTATGATATTCAACAATGTTGCACTTTATAGTTTCAATACACATTTTTCAAATGTAAATTAAATTAATGGACATAAAAATTGTGCTATTTGTCAACAGAGATGTAAAAAGAATTTTAAAAAGAAATCCGAATTGGGTACCCGGTTATTGGCATAATCGTCTTTGAAATTGCACCAACTGATTGCTGTCATAACTGCATAAAATGCACGGTCTAATCGGGACTAACGAATCATAACTGTTTCAGAAAACGAAATCAATTTCTTCGAGTCGCGATAAAAACAGCTGGGATAAAAACCGTGGTTCGCGTCGTGTTTATTACACTCGCTATAAAAACTTAAGTATTGCCGCAGAATGGTCAGCCGATTGCGAGTCGACAAACCCTATCGAGTGTGTCGCGACCATTGACACGCGATCGTATCCCGTGTCGCTAAAACCGCCGATGTCTCGCGACGTTGGGGCGACGGATCTCATTCGCCGGGAATCGTGAACGCGCGAGTCAGCTTGCCATAGTTGGCTCTGTATTGTAAACGTATCCGACAACGATCCCGATTCCCGCGTATCGTCATTACGTGGTTTTGCCTTTTTAAGGGGAGGCGGCCTGCTCCAGAACAGACATACGTCCGCATTAGTGCATGACTCTTTCTTTCAATTTACGCACTGTATTTAGCCCACAAAGGATTTTAACATAGATTTTTAAAGGGTGAAAGATATTTGTGTTTGCCTCTCTTGCTTCCCACAATCGATGACGAAAAATTATCTTTTGCATAAAGATCCGCTGTTTACTTAGAATATTTTGTCCGCCTTGATAATTTAAAACTGAATTTATATGAATATTATTTTTTTATTTTTTCCGAGGACATTGCTCGAAGCAAGAGAACCGAAGCCTAATTTTACTGTTTGTAGTATGTGTACTTAAATAATAAGAGTTTGGTATAATATGTTTTTAATGAAAATTAAAAGAATTTCGATGAATACAAGGCTTCCTTTATCTGTCACGAAATCTTCGGTACTCAAATATTTATTTATTTACTATTGCTTTAAACCAAGTTCAATATTGTTACGTGTAGCTTCTATTAGGTGTTGTTGCAAATATAGAGACGTAAGAAGTGTCAAGCTAGTGAATGTACGGAAGATTAAGCTATCGCTCTTCGAGGATATATCGCGAACGCCGGTTGCGGTGTACAACAGAGTCCCTTATGTCCTCAAGCAACCTTAGAAAACGCACAATTGACTGTCCTCGCCGACGACAGTTACGCTGCTCGTTTCGGTTAGCTGAGGACTCGAGAGCTAAAGCGTTCAACTGCAACGCCGTCGACAGTAACGTGTTTCTCCGCAACTTTGATTAGACATGCTGTGTATAGAGAGGCAGAACATCTACGGAAATTCGAGTCCGAAGCATGTATACAAAGGAGGGAAACTGTCAATAGAGATGGTAACACTACCAAATGTACGCATATCATCCAAATGCACTCGATATGTGTACATTCTGCTGCCACGCAACTGGTGCAACCCTTTTGCTGTTCTACGTGTTAACAAGAGTAAGTTAATTTGGGGTAATGCGAGATAGTTGCTCGACGTTATAGAAACACCTTCGATTGTACATAGCACCGTCTGTAATAGAATTATAAATATTCTATAACGTAGATACTCGAAAATAAACGAAACAAATATCTTCATTATTTTTATGGAGGCTTAATCGTTTTATTCGCAATCTTTTAGCCATTTTCTGGAATACTAAAATACAAAGCCATTTAGATTAAATTCTCGTGTGATGTTTCTAGATTCACTGAGAAAATTTACTGAACAATTTGATTTTTTGACTTTGTTGAGTTCTGAGAAATATCAGTAATTCCATAACTGTCGTACTATCGTGTCCCCTTCCATCAGCAAGCGACTGTTATTTGAACATACTCGTGTGATGTTTCGAGATTCACAGAGAAAATTTCCTGGAAAATTTGATATTTCGACATGGTTAAGTTCTGAGAAATATTATTCCATAACTGTCGCATTCTCGTATCCCCTTCTACCAGCAATCAACTGTTATTTGAACAATTAGAATACTCGTGTGATGTTTCGAGATTCACAGAGAAAATTTACTGAACAATTTGATTTTTCGAGTTGGTTAAGTTCTGAGAAATATCAGTGATTCCATAACTGTTGCATTCTCGTGTCCCTTTCTACCAGCAATCGACTGTTATTTAAACATTTGGAATACTCGTGTGATGTTTCGAGATTTACAGAGAAAACTGAAAAATTTGATTTTTCGACTTGGTCAAGTTCTGAGAAATATTATTCCATAACTGTCGCATTGTCATGTCCTCTTTTACCAGCAATCTACTGTTATTTGAATCACAGTGAAGCGTATCGGGCGTTCTATTACTTCACGTATAATGAACTTTAAAAGTGAATGACAAGTTTAATAGTGAAGGCTAAATCCCCGAAGTGGCGTTTTTAAATAAATCAGGAAAGAGAAAAGTTCGCTAAAAGTGAATGACAGTACGTATGAAACGATGTTAACTTTCCGAGACGACTGCATACTTTACGTTAATGTCGACTGAAAGAAACATAGAGGTGACAGCCACTCAGGCTAACCGGGACGGTAGCGAGGAGTGGAGGGGGGATGGGGGTGGGGGGTTAGCTAATTGGTGGCGGGGCTCGCCTTTCCCGGAGGAGAAGTTCGCCGTCCCTGCCTGTAGGCCTACGGTCGTAATCAGGCCTTCATCTTCTTCAAATTCCGCCCCCGTCGTCGTGCGAAACGAACCCTCGACCAAGAATCGTCCGGGTCCGCGTTAACGAAGGTCCAATTAAGATCCCTTAAGTTTCCCCGTGTGACGAAACAGAATAGACGCCGAACGCGACGAATACATTTAATAATCTCGCCGGGGGCGGGTGAAAATTTACGGGGGGATCACTCCCTCTCTCTCACTCTCCATGTCCCGAGAATTACGCAATGGAATGCCGACTCGGTTCCCCGTCAAATAACATCGGCCCCCGGTTTGTGCTCTAATTACTTGGATCCGGGGTGACGGGCCTCGCCAAACGTTGAATTAGACCCCCCCCCCCCGCTAAAACTGTGAATTAACACGACACGTGTCTTTCGCGACTCGACAACCTCGTTCCACGGATTTTCATTTTCTTTCCGTAAGTCTTTGCGCGAGGGCTTGACTGATAGGGACGCGTTGGGGGACGCGCGTCACGTCATCGCAGAGACGCGTTGCAATTGTCCCATTCGTGGAGCGGCGCACGTTAAAACGTCACGTTACGTGCCGCCAGCTCCTAATGGTGAAAATATGCTCGGAGGTTATCGGGCTTGGCACGGACCCGTGCCCGTGCCCGCGGAAAAACCGCCCTTCTCGTTCGTAGCCCACATCTCTGATTAGACCGACGCAATCGGCTCGGTATTAGTAGGGGTGGCCGGGTGTACCGGGAAATTGGATTTCGGGTCGGGCCGGGTATTTTCCCGGGTTTGGAACCAGAAATTGGAACCAGAATTTGGAACCAAAATTCCTGATACGCGGGTACCCGAAGTCGAAATCGGGTCGGGTAGTGGTCGGGTCGGGCCGGGTTGGGAAACCCAAAATATTTAATGTTCAGATACCCAAATGTCATAGATTTTCGGGTCCCGACCCGAGTCATCAAAGCCCGACCAAAGGCTACGGCACGGCCATCCCTAGTTATTAGCGGTCCCTAGGGGGACAGGTCCGCGAGGTTCACAGGATTCTGGGCGTGTCGTCCTGCGAATGACATTCGTCCGTAGTTATCGAGACAGAGCCGATATCAGGCGAAACATTTAACGTATCCGGAGTCCTCTCGAGACACAACGTAGCCGGAATAAAGAAACGACAGGGTTACGCAGCAAGGATCGTGCCCCGAAGTCGTAAACAGAAGGATCTGAAAGACTCGGAGTGGGTAGACAGCAGGCTAGTCCCGACGCCGTGGCGCAAGGCGTCACGTTCTCGCCAGGACACGTCGCAATTTTCCTCTTCGAAAAAGGACGCTGCCGCCGACGCCGACGCCGACGCCGGACGAAGGAAAGGGGGTCCGGTAGCCGCCACCCCGGCGATTGTTAGAACGTCACGTTCCGTGGAACGACCCTCTAACGGCCAGAGCGTATCCTTTGAGCCTGAGAGAGCGCGCACGCGCCTCCTAGCCGCCTAGCCACCACCGGCGCGGCGGGCTAATGTTTTTTTTCTAATGACCGCCTTTGAACACGACGCCCCTAGCCGGAAAAGTAAATAACACCGAGAAACGAGTCTTCGGCTCGTTAATTCGCCGCGCGTAGAACAGAGAATTGGAGAGTAGCCGGATAGATCGATCGATTGGTGCTCGGTTTCGAGTCGGCTACAGTCCCGGACAAAAAGCAACCCCTATGTTCCTTTGCGTTTATATACGATAGCGGATGGAAATGTACATTACTTAATTAATCAATCACATTGCACCTGTCAATATCTGTAGTATCTGTATATTGTGAAGACGACATCAAAATGGCCGTCAGGTGGAACAAAATGGTACGACATGCGACGTACTGCACAGGAAATGTTAATTACACGTCATGACAAATCTCCAATACAAGTATTTCATATAAATAGTTCAGTTTGTTCGATGCATAAAATTGGAAAGTTTTCTATTCTCAAAATTGCTAGTCTTAAACGTAATCGGTAAATTTGTTAAAAATCCAAATAATTATGGCACAAATCGGGGGCCCAAAATGTTTGCATTTATTATCATGTAATTTGACTAAAATTATCCCTAATTTAAATTAAATTAAAAGTACGCTGACAAAAAAATCATACTGTATGCGTTTATTGAATTTCTAGAATTTTCCTTCCTAAAAAAGGGGGCCCAAAATTATATTTGCGGTGGGGCGGGGGGGAGGGGGGGGGGGGGATTTGTAGTTTCGCCACTGGCACAAATAAAAGTTCTGATCGTTCCTCTGCGGTAACATTACGTCAAAAGCGTGCAATTTTTAAATAAATATGAATATTGATATTTACTGAAAATATTTGGGGAAACCGAAATATTTCAAGACCCGACAATATTTTAGTTTTAACGAGTTACAGCAATGTATTGTACACGAATGGCTACAATTAAAGCAGAAAATAATTAATAAAAAATAAAGGAGGATCTAGAAAATATTAAACAAAACTAGTCAATTCTCTTTGTTTACCTTTTCTAAATACATGTTCCATCATTGGTTTCCATTAATTCGTCTTTAACAACACTTTATTTTTACCAGCTGAATTATATATAAACAAAAGCAGTGTAAAACGATGTACGTACAAGAAATTTCGTATCTACTGAATAAATATTAACAGAATTAATAGGGGATCCTTTCATCCCCGACTGTACAGCCTCTGGTAAAAAGTTCTCGATCAGACTCGAAAGTATGACATTGTCGTAAAACATTTATGTTTACAGTTGTGAAATCTTTATTAGGACGCGAACGCAGCGTCCATAGAATTTATATTGAATGAGGTTTACGACACGGGCGGCTGAAATCCGCTATTTTTTAGGAGTTTGGTTCGCGTGATATTTTCAACTGTTTTCTAATTAATATTGGAGGGTGGCCCGTAAACATTTTTGTGAACATGTGTGCTCCTAGGCTTTCCACTCGACACCTTTTGACGTCATTAATTTTCAGTTTAAGGGTTACACAGTGGTGTTTTCAGATTTAGTTCTGATTTTTCTATTTTTATCAGAGACCCTAACCGTTATAACCGAATTGGAAAAAGTTATGGCATAACAATTATACAATAAATAACAAATAAATTTCTCTCATCGATAACTGTTATGAGAGATTGAAATAAATTTCTCTCGTTGATAACTGATTCGAGTAATCGAAATAGTTTTTCTTCATCAATAACAGTTATCGAGTGGGATCTAAATTTTTTGACATTAATAGCTGTTATTTGTAGCCAAAAAGTTAAAAAATCGTTATTTTGTAATCATTTCCCAGATATCACACGACATCTTAAAGACGTTTTTAAGACGTCTTTGTGCTATCTGGGTTTGTTCCTCGTTTTTTTCCCTTTATATATTGTATTGATCTTAAATTTCAATAATAATCCACTTTTTATATTTTTCGTAGAAAATGTTAGAATAACTGTTATTTTTGGTTCCTAATTTTTATTATTCCCGTTTTTCGCATTAATCGAATCGCCAGGAACCGTTGTTGTTAACCAAGTATCGTCCACTTGGATGATGAGCGAGGGGTTGGTAAGTCGGCACCCGTGGCACGTTCGATCCGGACTGTTATCAAACAGCGGTCTGGCTAGACGCGACTCCAAATTAGCATTTCTCCAACTATCGGCCGTGGACAGATAGGTGGCTTTGGCTAGTCGTCAAAGGTCCACGAGAGTGAGTGAGAGAGAGAGAGAGAGAGAGAGAGAGAGAGAGAGAGAGAAAGTTCCCGATAATTCGAGGTCCGACTGAAGCAGCAAGTTTCAAACTACTTGGTCCTCCGGTGAATCCGATTCCGAGTGTTGCCAAAGCTGATTCCCTGCGATCGGTAAAAACAACGGTCGATGTTAAGAAAGATTTGCTGCAAGGTAGGGAGGGCTCGATCGATTACTCGAGCGAAGAATTTTTCCTGGGATTTCACCCGTGGAAAATTTCTTGAACGGAACGAGAACGAAAGTGGAGAAAGCGACACGACCGCGAGACGTCGCGTCGTCGCGTCGGGAATGGTGAGCACATGCTGGAATTTGTTGCGACATTCCAGACGCGCGTGTCGCGAGAGCAGCGAAATGAATGGGCAATGAGGACTACTCGACGAGACACGCTTAGGGGATTAGAGAGGGGAGAAAGAGAGTAGCGTCACCCCGTTACCGACGCGGAGCGAGGGACGTCTCTCTGGTTTCCCTATCGAAGAACCGCAGCCAGGGGTGATTACGGCCGATTGTTACAGCGTCACGTTCCACGCGACGAGCCTGTAACCATCAGGATATGTCAGACGGAGTTAAAAACACACGTGTTCGCTCAGGGATGCATTTGCACGGCGACCCAGGAACGACCCCGGCCGACTTGACACCCCCGGTGAGAGGCCACTCGACGAGCCACTTCGCCGAACACCGGTCGATAAGAATTTTCTTTCCGGCAGCAGTTGCCTTTCGAAATTATCACGAACTGCCGTGTAACTGCTCCCTGGAACAGCTTATCTTTCAACCCCAACTCAAACACGCCAAATACTTTCTAAACTGTAGTCTGTTTTCCGACAGAAACAACCAGAGGCTCGCTTTGAAATTATTCTACATTATTAGAAAAAATTCCTTTAAATTCGTTTTAACACTAAACCTACGGAGCTCTAAAAATGGCCGGCACTTGTCGCCGTATAAAAATAACATCATAAAGTTTATATAGACTTTCTGTGAGTTTTATTATAATATGTGCTTGGATACAAAAATGTGTATACTCATTTCCAGTGAAAGCATCATTACAAAATAATTGTAAAATAAAACACCAGAAACCGGTCATTTGACCGGCGGTGGTGGGTTTAGTGTTAAACTTGAATATTACCTTAATTTAAAATTCATTTAATGTACGTGAAATTTATTAATTACAATTTCTTATCCAACCCTCGCGAGGCTATCGACGATTTCGTGGCAGCTATGGCCGGATTTATTTAAATTTTTCTGCATCAATTTCTTTCAGATTTCTTCTTAGATTCAGTTTATTCAGATTATACACTTATCCAATCGTTTTCGTGACATTAATAATGTAAAAATAAAAGAATTTGCCTTCCGTGGGTATATCGTTATTGATAAATATGTTACATGAATTCCAACTACCGGTAGATATGTTCACAACGACACCAAATTCTGATTCTTCTTTTTTCAGAGATTTTGATTCATGCATTTAATTAATTAATATATCGTCTATACGTATGATACACTGCATTCTTCTGGTAAGCTAGATAAATCCACTGGAGTTTGAGCAGCTTAACAAATAACGCAAAAAGGTTTACAAAGAGATCTCGTCTACGAAAAGTAGAGTAGGAAACGTAGCTGGATGAAAGCGAACGAATAAAAATCTGAATGAACGTCATCGTCTACGAACGTCCGAGAATCAACAGGGAGCCGTTACAGTTACAAGAGAGGAAAGGCTATCGGCGCTCTATTCTCTAATTGTCGCGATTCGGACCTGCGCTGTGCCGCGCCGGTAAAGAGGTGAAAGCGTTCAAAGAATTTTCTTTCACGTTATCATCGCGTCCACGGGGACCGTTTGAAGCGTAATTTTTGAAATAATCGTCGACGACTCGGATTACCAAAGCGGGAAGCTGTGAATTGAAGCTTCACTGTCACAGGACGGTTTCAAAGTTTAACGAGAACTTACGGCCCGGAGTTTTCACTTTGTCCATCCCGGTGAGCATTTTCACAGTGACGGGGACCGGTATGGTGGGGGAGATTATGGCTCTTCTTAATTTGTAATCCGACCGTGCCGTTTGCGCAACGATACGGTGTCCCAGAAGATCCCGGGAAGGCCTTGCCCGCGCGTAAACGACTGTCGTTCGTCGTTGCATCCGAGAGCGATGCCCCATCGTCTTTGATATCGCGACGTCGAAGACACCCAATTTGCTACCGCCGTAGGTTTACGAGAGCGCGGTGAAATTTCCTCGGCATTTTCCACGGAAACGGTGTCGCGAACAGCTCCGGGACAAATCGTTTATACGCTCCGATTCGGTAACGCGTCGCTCGTTAAACATTTTACGAGATCTATTTGCAACCTCGACACGTTTCCGACGAGCAATAATAAAATCGAATATGAAAACCCGGGGGTAATTAAATTTTCGTATACCGGGTGTCCCGCGAGTCATTGTTAAATGGGAACATACACCGAGGAGGTCGAACATTTATTTCAACAAATGGTTATATTAGAAAAACATTTCGTACATAAGTTCTGTAAGACTTTTATCTAGAAAATGCTAAATATTCGTTAAAAAATATCCAATAGAAGTGGGGTGGCAACCGTAATTATGAGTCCCCCCTTAACTTTTAGGTACACTTAAAAAATTCCAATAATTTGACAATAACATCGTGTAAAAAGTTTAAGATTAATGTGAATTGTACGAAATGCTAAAAAGACGAAGTTATTTATATTGTCTTTCCATGCTGCAATATGACGGAAGTTCAGTGATCTCGGCGTATAAAATGAAAAATGAATTTTTAATTCTCATAACAAAATTCATCGGTGAACACTACGTACTGTATATCTAAATCAAACGTAGTGAAATGAAACATTCAGAGTCGGCACCGTGAAACGGCAGACCTCGATGCAGGACCTCTAAAAGCACGAATAGCTTCAATTTAACCACTTCGTTCTGCTTGTTTTTGAAATGATAGATCATTAGCGTGCGCGCGCGTGTGCGTATTCCTGATGTAAAATGAGCGTAATAGTTATTTTTTCACGAATTTTGCTCGACATCGAAATGCCTGTCTGGATATTTCGCTTTTGATGGTTCCCGTGCGAACGCTATACTAATGATTGGAATCAGCTTCCGCTGCGAATGAAAAGTGTCCGTTTTCACGATCTCCATATAAATAATATAGAATGTTTATATCAGGAAGCTGATTATTTTATTATGAAGAAATTCATTCATTCCAACACCATTGTTTCTCCATTAATTCCTACGTGAAAGCAGCTGCCTTCTTTCAATACCGATCCTCCGACATTATTAGTAAAAGTTATTAGCATTATAACATTCGTAATATCGGAGAAATGCTTTATCCCGCGAATCAGATATTCACACGAATACATTCTTTTTTGTTAGCATTTTTCAATGATTTCCCATGATTTTTAATATCATAAAATTTCAAGTAAATATAAAATTCTTTTCAAGACCCTTATTCTCCATTTGCAGAGATAGCTTATACTATTTTTATAATTTTTACTATACATGTATATCATATATATTTCAAAAAATAAATATTTAAATTTAGTAAAAAACCATAATATTCTATGGGCAATCACACCAATAACATTAATTATTTCTACCCCCCCTTCTTTAAATACTCTCTATTAACGTTTTATATGATTTCGAACCTGTAAATAACGCTAGAATAGTTTTTGTTTATTTGGCTGAGTTACTTTATTGTACTTCCTTCAGTTAATTAAAATGTAATAAGATATTTCTATTGAAATTAATTTTAATATAAAATTTCTTATAGAATTCTTATGATAAATGTAATTTTACATAATTTTATTATTAATTTTAAATTGAGGCGAAATTTTCAGTGTACTTTGTGTAAGTCCTCCACAAAACATATCAGTAAGTGTAATTCATGCGACTGCCGTACAGTTTCGTAGATAGTAACCAGCGATGAATAAGACGAAGTTTCTCACTGTCCTCGCGAGAATTCGTTCGCGAGGAGAGTCATTCGTCATCGATCGTATTTTTACGTTACGATACTCGTGCAAGATTGGTAAAACTCCCAACGGCATTGTAATAATGCAGAAACAAGTGAACGACCCAGACATCCTTAAAAGTAGTTGGCGGTAGATGATTGACGGCAAGACAATTCGCGAAAGTGGAAACTCGCGTTACTTTCTTTGCGTTGGCCTGCGAGCAAGAAAAGCGCGGAAAGAGATAGATAGAGGAGCGGGTCGACGACAGTTGGCGTCGTAAGGTCAGACAGAAGACGCGCGTCATCGTCGAGTGAGTAATACCTGAGCCGGGCTATAAATCAAATGCACTCGCCGGCTGCACTCAATTTTATCCGCGAGGCGTGCGCCTAAGTTGATCCATTTTCTTAACACCTGGCCTCCGTCCGATGGATATTTATTGCGCTTTCCATAGCCGTCCGTGGGTGTGACGTCGGCCATTTCCTGAAATTTCCATCCGAGCAAGAAATACCGATCAAGCAAGCCCGACCGGGCCCGACGCACACCCACGACAGTTTTATATCGTCGGTCTCTTCCTCTGTTTGCTAGAGCAATAGCGATATGTATTTTTTGCTGTAAAGTAAACTGAAGGGAGAATGCCGCGCCGCGCCGCGCCGTTGGAAGAGTATAGCGTACGTCGAGGCGCGGCGCGGTTTAAGTATATTTTATCGAAGAGAAAAGGAGGCGAGCTCGCGGAGCAGAAACGCGGGCCCGATCCCCCTGAACCGTGAAGATCCGTTCGCGACGGGTGTCTCTGCCGGTAAACGATTTATTTCCTCCATTTCTGGGGATGCCTGTGTGCAAACCTGAATTCGTGTACTCGCGCTCTCTCACCTGTACCCTACGTACACACCTAGAGAGCGGTACACAGAAAAACTGTTCCCATATACGTATACACACACACACACACAAAACGTTCCCTTTTCTCCCGTAGGGATTTAGAAGAGTTTCCGGTGCCCCGGTGAAAGGTGTACTTTTCTACCAGTGAACCGTTGCCGGTGCCGGTGTCGATTTAATTGAAAAGGCGTCGAACGATATCGACACGTTCAGCCAAACTCTCGATCGCCGCGAATTGAATGTTCCGCGTGCCGGAACTGTGGATCATTTCTGACTGAATTAAACGAAACTTTGTTTCTTCCGATGATAGGATGGAGGTTTCACTACCGTTTCAGCTGGTATAGTTGCGCCTACTATTCCTATGGAGGCCGGAAATCTTCATCTCTCATTCGTTTCTAAGAATGCATGGTTTTATTTGGACCGTTTTCAATCGCACGCAATAGATCTTTGGTGGCGGCTCAACTGGTGTGAAGGAGAAGAGAAAGGGAAGCGTTTCTGCCTAGACACTCGCAGAGGTCCCCACTCTACCTTCCCCCACGCTTCCGTCGCGGCACGGTCACGTGACGCGCCCCGTCTCTGCCGTGCGTGTGTCCGGTACTGGCAGAGAGAGTTTAGCCCCTCAACTGGTGTAGCCTGATTTTTAAGTGAGGATGTACATCTAGAAGGTCGAAAAGTGAGCTTGACTTTTATAATTTTTTTTATTTCAACAAATGATTGTATTAAACAACATTTTGTACAGAAGTTTGTGTCAGACTTTTATCTACAAAATAGTACATTTTCGTTGAACAAAAATCCTACAAAAGTGGGGTGGGGCAACCATGTTTACGACACGATTTCTCAACGAAGGCGTTTGCGATATTTTTTATCCGAATCGCAATAGGAAAAATTCTCCTTAAAGTAGAAAAAAAACTAGTACTTGTCACAGCCGGTTTTCACCATTTTTCACGAAATGGCGGACATTGGACCATAAAAGTCGTTTTTTCCGCAAAAATACAAGTCGTGTATTTATACAGAAAAAAACTATGATGCTTAGGAACAAAATTCTATGACAAAAACTAGATAATTGTGTCGAGTATGCCTGTACAAAATTTCAAAGAAATTGGTGCAGTAGTTTTTGAGATACAATGTTTCACAATTTATATATTAAATGTTTTTGTAATATAACAATTAGGTCAAATAAAAAAAATTCTCAAATTCAAGCATCATCAGTGTACCGCCAGATAAGGGGAGGGAGCATGAGTTGAGAGGATAAAGTTATCCTCTCTCTGCCAGTACCGGAGACATGCACGACAAAAGATGAAACGCGTCAAGTGACACCGGTCCGCGGCGGAAGCGTGGGAAACAGCGTCGTAGAAGGGGAAGGTAGAGTGGGGAATGGCGCCGTAATAGGGGAAGCTAGAGTGGGGAACACTGTCATAGAAGGGGAATAGCGCCATAGAAGGGGAATAACGTGGTAGAAAGGGAAGCTAGAGTGGGGACACAAGATCTGGCGACACTGGGCTAGGGCTGCAACTCCCACCTGTGCGCTAAAAGGTTAGCAAATCTAGACCACTTTTTTACTGCATGGGATTCTATCGAAAAAGTTTGAGACTGTGATCCATTTCGAGCACTGGTATTCCCTCGCCAACGTGAATCACCGCACATTTCACTTTTCAATCGCTTTCTCTCGCTACTCTGGTTCTGAAACTACTCACGATGCAAAGTCAGAGTGTAAAACTTTCGCGCGGGAACTAATCGGTCGAACGTTGTCGTCAATGCTAAGTCAGCATCTCCGCTAACTTGCCTATTATTAGAAAAGGACAAACACCCAGAACGACTTCACAGTTACATACATACTCGAAGAGCGCAAACACGCGGAAGATCTCGTTTCTGTGCTCGCAAGCGATAGCCGAGTTATTTCGCAGTATCCGACTTTATGAAACATTCCGTATTTTATAGTCGTTTAGTGAAAGTGCAGCGGTTGAAATATTGTCCGCGCCGTTTGTGACACTGCCCCTCCATCTGTATAGAATTTCATCAATTTTTTATACGAATATTGTGAACGCACTCGACCAAGGGAGCATACCGAAATGGCGCTGATTTCGATCAAACTTTCATACGAAGTGGCTTTTATAGAAATACATATTTAACACTCTTTCTTCATCGACCATTCGTCGTCGTATTCTAATATTCTTCTATATTTTCGACTTGCTTGCTTTCTATTCTGGCTGTACCGCCGTATCAAAAATTCAAGAAGCACCTTGTGCGATACATTACAATACCGGTAACTTTTCGTTAATTTTTCCTGTCAGATGCTAATGTAAATTAGAGTTTTGCAAAATGCAACAAACCAATGAAAGATCTAATCCAAACTCGGTACTTATGCGAGACAAATACCAGAGGAACAGAAATAAAAACTTGAATAGAATATTGGGCCAGTAAGTTGCTTAATTGGATCAAATTATCCGGTCTCAATGCGTCCCAATTAACCGGAATCCACTGTAGCACAAATACATACACCCTGGTCCACAACTATCAAAACAGCAAATTCATATAAATTGTATGTGTTCATCGAACATGTAGTTATCACAGAAAAAATATAGCGCATAATATGAATTATACAATTTTTACTACGGAACGACGTAAAAGTATTTTAATTATTTTTTCGTCTGCACATGTATGCCCTTCTTTTTGAAATATCTGCTTGCACCCGTCGCGGCAGCTTTGCGATAACTGGTCTTCAGCATTGTCCACAACTGTTTTTTTCTTCTTGGTTACTCCATCCCGACTGCTCTATCTGATTCGTCCCACCGTGGAAAAAGAACGGACGGGCGACAAGATCGTCTACAGTTTGACGCCTTCGTGTCGTTTGTACATGCACGCTTTGATCCATCTGAATTCGTAATTTATATATTTATTATTTGCTAATAAATACTGCTGGAACCACCCAAGAATAGCGTCAAAATTAAAGTAATAAATACATAAAAGGAACTAAATCCGAAAAATATTTATGCAAAATTCGCAAAATGTAATCAAGTTTAGTATTTAATGCAGTTAAATGTATCATTCTGTATATTTCGAAAACTAAGGCGCCAGATTTTGTTTCTCCACTCTACCTTCCCCTTCTACGGCGCTATTCCCCCCACGCTCCCGCCCGATCACATGACGCGCTCCGTCTCTGTCGCGCGCGTGTTACAAGGTCACGTGACTAATCCGGTACTGGCAGAGAGGGGGTAGCCCTTTCCCCTCGATTCGAGTCAATTCCCCTGATCTGCATTTACGGCAAAGATGAGTAGGTGTAATTTAAAACGACAAAAACATTAGCGGAATTGAACAATATTTATTTTTAACGTATCGAAGATATTAAGAAAGAAAATCAATTTCAATTTCACTTCAGTTTGTTGTACTTCACGTAGAAAATTGTTATTTTGCACAATGGTCTGCTGTCTAGTCGTTATTAGTCAGTATTTTTATAAATCAATGTTTCAGTTTAATGTGAAACATTTTTGGAATAACTACTCCCCACGAAAGTTTCAATGTCGCTTGAATACGGTCGCGTTTAAGCGCTGTTGCTGAGTGTAACGACTCGTAAAAATATTTTATCGAACTAAATTCCGCCAATAAAGTGAGATCACTGAAGTTACAAATTATGACTGAGAATATTTTATTGCGTTCGACTCGGTGCCCGTTGTGTGCCATCGGAAATATGCGTCCTGCTCCTTTTCCCGGTCCCCGCCCCGGTCTGTTCGGGTCGGGTCGGGTCGGTTCAGCAACGTTCTCGCGTTTCGTGCGCAACCCTTGATTTCCTCCTTTTACGAGCCCGTAAATGAAATCGCGTGCCGTGACATTCTCAACTGGTCGGAGAGAGGGGTCGGGTCATCTCCTCTGTTCCGAATGCAGCCGCGCGAGGACCGCGGTGGTGCTCCTTTTGTCTCGCGACTCGCCGGAATTTTTACGAGTTACATTCCGAACGGGGACCCGCGCCGATGCTCCCTTAGCGCGGACCTTTTGCTTTCGGCGCCGTTAATTATAGTCCTGGTCGGGGAAAGGCAACTTTCTGCCGCTCCGTTGCGGACCGCGAGAGGACGAAGCCGAGACTCGTGGAACGCACGCGTCACCAACCGAGCACCCTCCTCTCCGACGAGTTTTACTTTTGTTTTTCATCCCTTCGCGACTACCAGATATCTTGTGACTTGATAACCCCTTGGCACCGCGAACAAAGCGCAATAGTAATCACTTAAAGGGCCTAGTCGATTTAGATGGTCAAAACTGCCCTTAGAGGTTTTTCAATGATTATTGAACCATTCGAAATCTGACCAAGAAAAACTCCTCTGAGTAAGCCCTCTAGTTTGCCCGTGAGGGTATTTACAGGGTAAATTAGATTTCGCGCTTTCCCGTGCATTTTCCTCTTTCTGATGCTTCCTAGAATTCTAAAAAAATGTGGCATATTTACGTGGTATATTTATAGATATATCGAACAGAATACAATTTCTTTTTCTCTTAAATCACATTTCTTAGGTGAAACAATTTCTTGTTTCAAGTGTAACTTTTCTCCCCACAGCAGAAACGTCGAAAAAATTCGGTTTTTGTTGTTTTTACCAATGATCTCCCACAACAAAAAATCTGAATAAAATTGACGACACTGCCTGTTATAGAACTTTATCAGGGAAGTAATCAGTGGAATAGCATGTTTTCATATTTTTGAGAAACCTGCATTGTTCCGATTTTTTTGGTGGTTTTTCATTTTTTACGACCACAGTTGGCAACAAAAAAATCTGAAAAAATTCTCTAACACTAAACCTACCAAGCACACAACATATAAAAGTGAAACACCTTATAGCAGTGAGAAGATTGAATTTAAACTTTGTATGGTTTTTATTATATATTGTGCTTAAATGAAAAAGTCAATTCAGTCATTTCCTATAAAAGCGTTTTTATAATTTCAATAATTATGAAATAGAAAACCGGTGATTTGACCGTGGTAGGTTTAGTGGTAAATGCGCCTTGGGATCCAAAATATGCCACACTTTTTCAGAATTTTAGAAAGCATCAGAGGGCGGAAAATGCGCGGATAATGCGCGGAAAAGCGCGAAATCTAATTTACGCTGTAACTACCCTCACGGGCAAGCTAGGGGGCTAAAATTTTACTCGGAGGGTTTTTCTTGGTCAGCTTTCGAATGGTTCAATTGTCATTGAAATACTTAAGGGCAGTTTTAACCATTTTAATCGGCTAGGCCCACTTGCTAAATCTGTTATAAGGGTGTAGCATGTGCACCTAAATCAAATTGATCTTTCTTCATGCCATTCGATAGGGCCCGCTAAGGAAACCTGCAAGTTTCAAATCGCTACCCCTATCGGAAGGGTAGTTATAGGGTGAAAACTCAGTTTTATGAACTAAATTCCTTCTGTTCCGCTTAACGAAAAATCGCGAAAAATTCAACAACCTTCTACCTGATGGTACACATGATTGAATTTTTTTCGAATTTTAGACTACGAAATTGATTTTTAAAAATTCATAAACATTCTATCGGACACTACACGTGACTTTTTCCGAATTCTAGATTACGAAATCGAATTTAAACAATTCCAGACACTTGAAGTTGCTGGGAACGTATTTCCGAATATTTTTTTTGTCATTTAACAATAATTATTATTATCATTAGACTGCGGGTTTGCGTGCAAAGTAAAAATTACAAAACACAGGAACTACTATTTTAATTCGTTATATGTGTTTACCGTTTTACAGTTGATCCACTCAATTTTTCCGTTTTAAATGCACAATAGAATTAAATAATTAGTATATCAACATTAAGGGAATCTTGGTGGCAGACAATAAATTGAGGTAAGCGATATATCTCGTTCACAGGAGTCAAGGAAAATACAGGAGTGTGCGAACGGGGCTGAAAGACTAGCGTACACGAGATAACAAGTCAGCGAAAGATACAAAATTAACTGTAATTACGGCGCGTCACTTTAGAGACCCTTTTCCACGTTCGGAAACTCCCACGATTCTAAATTTCCACGTGTTTCCGTCCGGAGCGGACGGTTCTCGACGTTTCCAGGAACGGGGGTCTTCGCCCAAGAGGAACCTTTTTCGTTGCCGACGTGTAGAGCCAGCCCCTGAAACCCAAACCTAACTGAGGCTGGTCCCGGGGCTAAACATTTCTACAATATCTGGGTAACTGCCTCTTGCCGGAAACTCGATTTTCTTGGGGGTGTCGATGAAATGAAACGAAACGCGTGGAGCGCGTATTGACAAGGCGACCCGGGTCTCTGATAATTGGCCTGGGTACCGCGTCGGCTGTTGAGGGGTCGAGGGGGCGAGAGAGAGAGAGAGAGCGCGCTTTCTCGCGTTACGACGCGGAATGGCCCGTAACTCCGTGTTCCTGCTCGGTTTTCGGGGGGTTGGTACAAAGCGTCACGTCGCGCAATTTCAGCCGTAGTTTTCATTACCCCGTAAAACGAATTAGAGAAACACAGTAGAGGGTTAATGAAGGAAGGGGTGGCCCGGCGCGGCGCGGCCGTCTGAAAGGGGGCGGGGTATAAGGGGCGAAGAGGCTACTAGTGGAAATTCTGTTAATTTCACAGCGGCGGTTCGCGCAACCACGGGAAACGGGGGTTTTCTCGGTCGTCGCGAGCTCATCCTCGGCCAGGAGCTGCACACGGCTCCTGCTCCTACGGATCTTCGCTGCTCCCGCTCCTCCGCGCTGAACACGTACAACCGAATAAGCCATGGCACTAACCCACATACACACACACACACATGCACATAAATCCACGAAGAAGTTCGGCGGGAGCTCATTACACGACCGAGTATCAACACGGTCGCGGTCTCGACCCGGATCGGTCGTAGTTTTGCACTTCGCCGGTCCGCACTTTTCTCGTTTCGTACCGGTATTAAATCGCGAGAGGGTCCCCGCCTTTCCGCGGTAAACATCCGCCACCGACCCGAAACGCTCGCGAGGGCAAAGTTGAGTGCACCCCTTGCACCACCCCCCACCCCCCCCCACACCAGTTTCCTTCTTTACATGTTAATCTCAGCACCATTCCCCGTCTCCGGGCTTGTCCCGTTTGCTCTCACCCGTCGCCATCCGACTTTTGATGTTTCTATCCTTAGAGGGTTCTTGTTTTTTCAAAATCTCCAGCTCCTCCTCCGGTACGCGCTCTATCGCGAGCGACCCCCTACACACAGAGTGATACTCTCCGCGTCGCTTTCTGTTTTTTTCCTTTTCGTCGCGAGGTCTCTCTTTTCCACTGATTCTTCTTTGTCTCGTCGCGGCCTCTTCCACCCACCCACCCACCCACCCCCTCCCCCTAACCCCCTTTTTCGCTGACTGCGAGTTGCTGCGAGTAGTGTACACAGCTTTTAACCCGGATTCGGGCCTCGGCGCTACAAGACGGCCGCGCCAGGCGACACGAGCATCGCTCGACACCGAAAAACGTTTTTAATGATCCTGTGCTCGCGGATCGGAATCCGAAAATTTGGCTCGCTGTCTCGAGTCTCCTGGCTAGCGTACAGGAATCTCGCGAGAGTGGGGGAAACTATGCCCGCGGGACACAATGACGCTGTGGAACTCGGTTAGATTTTGAATTTTTCAGAACTCACGGACTTCATAACATTTGAAAAGCTACGAAGGAGCCAGGCTCGCTCCGTTTCCCTTTGTGCCACGGCGAAAGCAAAGGAGTAAGAGGAAGTATTGTTCCGGCACGCTCGACCCGCTCTCCCGGCCTCTGGACTCCTCGGCGTGTCGCAGCAGTTTTTCGCCCGCGAATCCAGGGCCGCGTCTCTCTTTAACTGCAGCTAACTACGGATATAGGATAAATTATGCGAATC
Organism: Lasioglossum lativentre; assembly: GCA_916610255.1. Classification (NCBI taxonomy): domain Eukaryota; kingdom Metazoa; phylum Arthropoda; class Insecta; order Hymenoptera; family Halictidae; genus Lasioglossum; species Lasioglossum lativentre. Next base: position 18,218,007 of record OU744364.1, on the reverse strand, counting down.
CCAGGAAACGTTTCTTTCTCGTTTCTGTCAACGGAACGCGGTGATATGACGGCTGCTATCGGACGCCGACAATGAATAAAGGATACCGCATTAATTGTTGGCTCCTTTTTTTTTTTTAGTAGACCCCACCGGAAAACTTCACTTATAATTAGTCGAAATAGCTGCGCGAAATTGCCTGTCCCACGTTTTCATTTATTTTCGGTTTACCCTCTAATTTGAGCAATCGATTTATTCGTAATTTAATTCTTTAGAACACTGAAAGAAAAACATTACCGTGAATGCGACTGAAAATTTACGAGATGTGGAGAAAACTACGAAATTGAGCATCTTTTTATTTTTAATATTTTCGTGATTTATATGTATAGGCACGAAGAAATAGTGACGAACATTTCAAATAGAGTCCTAAATAGTACTAAATACGAATATTTTATATGAAATTAATAAATAATAATTTTATCAATTTTATGTTTCTATTATGAATATTAAAGTAACTGTGGACATACACGGTAGATTCTCTTTTTCTACTAGGTAATTAATAAGAACAAAGAAGTTCTAATAATGGTTGTAGCTATTAAGAAAGCAATATGATAAGAGGTTAATAATGATGTCTACGAAACATGCACAAGGCACGAGTATGTAACGCGGTGCAAACATTTTTTATGTGATCTATCGATCCTATGCTAATGAAAATTTACTTTGTTAATTTAAAAAATAAATTTGGACTCCTTCTAATCGGTTTTCTAGAAGTGGACACGTAGAGGACATACGAAGGTCAACTCCGTTTCTTAAATTAGAACGATATACTTCTATACATACTATCTGATAAGGTCACTCAAGGTCGACTCGAGGTCATTCGAGTTCGTTGAAGGTCAACTGCGATGGAAAATATTCTACTGTGAAAAATATTCTACTGTGGTGAATTCGCTAACAAAGAGAATGTTTTAATGTTTTTACAGACGATTGAACTTTTTCTCACCTGTTGTATCGTGCAAAATTTTTCTGAGAAAAAATGAGAATGATGGGTTAAGAACATAGAGGCTTTAACACTAAACCTAACACCGCCACGCCGGTCAAATGACCGGTTTCTGGTTTTTTATTTTACAATTATTGAAATTACAATGGTGCTCTCACTGGAAATGATTATACACATTTTTGTATCCAAGCACATATTATAATAAATATCACATAAAATCTATTATAAATTCTATGATGTCATTTTTATAAGGCAACACATGTCAGCCATTTTTAGAACTCGGTTGGTTTAGTGTTAAAGTGAGTTCTACTATTTTCTTTAAACGAACTTATTGCTTTTCAAGTGACCATAATTTTTCTTGTTTTTTAGAACAATTTACTTTGTTATAAACAATTTTGCGGAAAATGTCCCTTGCAAATGTACACCGATCCCATGGTGTAGAATCGCTCGTAGAACGGATGACCATTACTTTTTATACACCCTGTACATAGGCATACTTCCTGCATTGAAGAAATTATAAACGTCGAAGCAGTTTTAATCGCTGCAACCACGAAATGATCGCAGGGGTTAACGATCCCTAGTGACACGTGTCAAGCATCGCTAGCAGAATGACTGCGAAAAGCGGCGTCGACAATGGGCTTGGATCGGATTTCAGTTTTTGGGCGACCGGCACACCGCATACCCTCGCAGCAGAGATTTAATTCCGCGCGTACAGCAAACCGAACAATTTCCCTTTGACTTTACAAAGAATTTCCATTTGGCCGGTCACCGATATTTTTCCTATCGTTCTGGCCGGAGTTTCGTCGGAAGTTTCATCGCGGAGCTTATCGCGGCGCGGTCTCTCGTGTTCCTCGACCCTTCGTCGCGTCGCGTCGGGCCGGGGCTGCGGCGTCCTCTTCTTCGTTTTCGGTGCCGCGGGCAACCAGAAAGTCCGGCGAACTCGAACCGCGGCAATCAGCGAGGAGAATTTATGCCGCGGGCGGGCAGCACGAGAAGGCTCGAGAATCGTTGCGCTAATTAACCGTGTGCCGCCGCGTCGCGCCGGTGCTGCTCTCGCCGCGGCGCGGCGCGGCGCGGTACACCGGACGCGTGTGTCGATCGATCAATCAGCGAATTATCGAACACGAGTTTAACTGGTGCATTGTTGCGGCCTCGGATCGACGAATTGCGCGTCTCCGCGGTCCGGGATTGTGCTTCTTCGAGAGTGGTGCGGCGCGGAGACGGAACTCGCGGCCGCGTTAATCCAATAATAATCGGACAGAAACTCGATGAAATGTGTCGGGTGAACTCGCGGAACAATGCGCAACGCAAAAGTTATACGGCGCGGCGTAAAAACGGAATCACAGAAATCTGACTTCCCCCCGATGAGAAATCGGAGGTGAGCTTTTGCTATTTCATCCATCTCTTTCTTCCAACAGCGAGCACGTTGCCTCGCCTTTTTTTTTCTCTCTCTCTCTCTTTCTCGTTCTGACGACTCGGGGAGCGGCTGACGTTATTAAATCGAACGGAATACCTATCGGCTTCTCATCGATCCAAGCAGAAAAGTGCCCGGAAGTGTCCATGCTAATTGCACCGGATAGTTTTTGCTGGTCGACCTTGTTGGCGATCGATGGAACTTTGGTAGAGAAACTCGTTCAAACGGACCCCCCAGACTACTACTAGACTGCCGAGCTCGATGAGAGGAACAACGAGATTCGTTTCGTATCGGCCAGAGGAATTATTAATTCCGGATATTGTTCGGTTTTTGTTACGTTCGCCTGTGTCTCATTACCGTAGCTTCCGGTTGTTTGCGCAAGACATCTGAAACTACAGATCCGGTTGTTCCCATTATACTTGAAAAAGTATCGCAACCGCTTGGAAATTGTAAGCGAGATGACGGAAAGAATGCCGAGTGGAATAAATAAGTAAAGTTACTCCTGGGAAACCCTACCTTAAGCACGGTCGATATCCTATCGGTTCAGAAAGATATAGAGTGAGCTACAAAATGATGTAGTTGTATACTTAGGAAAAAAAAGAATTGCTTAAATGTTGGAGTAGAAACTTCTCTGAAGGTATAGTTTCCTTTAGACTTTCTCAAAATAATTTTAATTGATTTATCCTGCACAAAGCTAGGAAAGTTATAAGTAGATTGCGGATTTTATACGGGGTCTCCCAAAAATGTTGTACTTCCTTGAAAGGGCCGATTCCTCGGTTCATTCGAAGTAACTTTGTTCTTTACGAAAATCTTCTACGCGACTTTGTTCGGGAGTTATCATCGGAAAACACGGACCAATCGGAGCGCGGCTTTCGTGGACGGAGTCCGGCTCGGCCAATGCCAACGCCGCGCTCAAGAGTAGCCGCGCTGTCCGTGTTTTTCGTTGATAACTCCTTAACGAAGTCGCGGAGAACATTTTCGCAAAGGAAAAAGTTGCTTGAAATGACTTCAAGAATCACATCTTTTAAGAAAGTAGAACATTTCTACGACATTTAATGAACTCAATAGGTTCATGCATAATGACTAGACAAATGAGTCGGCGAAACTCGAAACGGTAAACACTTTAGAAAGATATAAAAATACGGAGACATTATATACAAAGAATTAAAATTATTTACATAACAAATAAATTTTTATTCGGCTCCATTTCCTATGCAAACGATGCATAAACATTCTATTTTATAATTGTTATAATCTTCCGACTTTTTCAAATGGTGCATAATTAAAGAAGATTGAAAAAAAGATTGAAACTTTCGTAAACATCTAGTGCAATAACGACACGCCTGTTTGAATAAATTATAGTATTCAGCTGTTCAAATATCATTTCGTAAACAACAACCGCACGGAAGCTCGTTCTATTCTAATTTAAAAAACAACGAAGAATGTTCAAACAGTACAACAATTACACATGACGTATAAATACAGGTTGAAACAAACGCGATAAATGGAATGCTTCCCCGCGTATAAATTCATTCCAGACAATAATATGTTAACGTTGTAGATATGCTTCCTCGGACCGATTTCGAATGCATGCAACAAGAAACCGTCGCGCGCATATCCGTATAGGACAAAGGGTCCATGAAAGGATTGGCGAGCGACGAATATGGGAACATTGAAAAATGGGGCAAAAAAAGCACAATGACATTTACGTTCAATTCTTTCCGCAGATTCCCGAGCGTCAACGCGAAATCGCGGTACTCGCATTTCGTTTGAAAAACGATCGCGGTTGTGTTACCGTTTTGTTCTCGTGGAAATGAACAGTCCGCACGGCAATCGATATGCCGCCCAGAGAGGGGATGGGGAGAGGGGTTGGAGGGAGTGGAAAGAAACACGATGATAGTTGTAACAGATTTTATACCCAGCTGTCGTTGTTCCGCGGTCCCGATCTGACGATGGCATTGTAGATATTGTAGGCAGGGACCACTTGGAATTCCATGCTCGGCAAGAAGGATTCTGATGACCTGGATAGCTTCATTGATTATACCAGATGTTCCGGTAAACGAAATGCCCGGATATCGGGATTCACGGTCCGCGGGACCCGGTAGGTCACCGGAACTGATCTCAGTCGTGGTCACCGATTCCCGTAACGAATATACTCGTATAGAATATATCGAGAAAACAATCGTATCGTCATTTTTCTTTCAACTTTTCCTAGCGTATTAGGGTTTTATTGTTTCACTGTGTGCTGGGAATACTAACTTTAGGGACCAAGCGTGGGGCCTGAGTGGGACGTCAAAGTGGGGACAGAGATTGAGACTTGTGACCCCTACTCTACCTTCTCCTTCTGCGGCGCTATTCCCACTCTACATTCCCCTCCTACGGCGCTATCATCCACTCTACCTTCCCCTTCTGCGGCACTATTCCCTACTCTACCTTCCCCTCCTACGGCGTTATCACCCACTGTACCTTCCCCTTCTGCGGCACTATTCCCTACTCTACCTTCCCCTTCTGCCACGTTATTCCACATTCTACCTTCCCCTCCTACGGCGTTATCACCTACTCTACCTTCCCCTTCTGCGGCACTATTCCCTACTCTACCTTCCCCTCCTGTCACGTTATTCCCCACTCTACCTTCCCCTCCTACGGCGTTATCACCCACTCTACCTTCCCCTTCTGCGGCACTATTCCCTACTCTACCTTCCCCTTCTGCCACGTTATTCCCCATTCTACCTTCCCCTTCTACGGCGCTTTCCCCACTCTACCTTCCTCTCTTACAGCGCTATCCCCCACTCTACCTTCCCCTTCTACGGCGCCATTCCCCGAAAATTTCGGGTATCCGAGCCTCGAATCGGTATTTGATGATTCGGATCGGGCCGGGACCCGAAAATTCGTGATACTCAGGTACCCGGAATTTTCTGGTTCCTGACCCGACGTAACCCGACCACTAACCGACCCGTTTACGACTTCGAGTACCCGAGTATCACGAATTTTCTGGTTCCGACCCGAACCCGGAGAAAATACCCGACCCGAACTAAAATTTTAAGGTACCCGCCTACTGTTTATTATCAGATTGCATGCGTGTGCTACTGTAATTTTAGTTTAGATAAATTGTTTTAATTTGCTAACCGATTCCATTGATATCCCGGAATGGTTTCAGTGAAACATCAGAGAGCCCAATGGCGCAAGGGAGAATACATAGGAGGCTGAGCAAAGAGTTTCGATCGGACAGAGCCCGTTTGAGAAGTTGATGGTATTTCAATTAGACAAATCCGCGGCTGCGAGCTTACATCTTGGAACTTTGGCCGGGATAAAGAAGTTGCAAACTTAACAGTGTTATCGGACCCGGCTGAAAAACTCTGGAGAGCCGTAGAAAGAGAGAGAGAGAGAGTGAGCGAGTTGGTTAATCAAACAGGCATCAACGGGGAATTACAAGCGGAGCGGAGTCCAACACTTTAAACACACCTCGAAGTTTAACACCCCTATTGTTCGGAGTGGCGGCCACGCAACGTTCGCGGGCCTCGTTGGGAAGGATTCTTTGAAGGGGGTGGTCGGGATCGATAGCGCCGCGCCGCTCCGGGGTGAAACGTCGCGTTCGCAGGCGGCAGGAATCGGGATCACTGGAGCAGCGTTTCGCGAGCGGAATCGGGTAACACTATTCGGTCGGGTATCGCACGATTTATTTCCGTGCTACGGCGCGGTGCGGCGCGGCGCGGCGCGGCGGTGGAATCGTCGACGATGTGAGCCCGCGTGCGTGTCCGTGTATCTCTGTGTAGTTGTCTTTTTTTCATCTCCGGTATGTTCCACTCGTTGGGACAAAGCTGGGGAAACAAAAGCGACTAGCATTTTGCCTGCAAAGGTAAAGGGGTGAAACGGCGGGCAGCGTTGTTTTCTTGTTCACTATATTTCCCGGCCGCTTTATACGCGTTCTGCAGAAATAGAGAGACACAGTGAGAGAGGGGAGAGAGAGAGAAAGAAAAAAGCTCCAACCGCGACGTACGAAAGCTCGATAGCGATTAATAATTTTTTCATCGCGCCTTCATCCGTGCCAGCCAACGAATAGATCTCAAAGGGAGATAGAGCGACCGAGTCGGAGCCACGGTCGGGAAAATCGCTGCGGAAAAGGCCGAATCACGCTGCTGAACGCACCCGGAAAATCTTGCCGAGTATTTTTCCCCGTTGAAACATCTTTGCGCCCGCTATAGTACTATAGGAATCTACAGTCTCGGCTCGCTGCAGATTTCTACATTCTTTATCATTTATTCAGCCCCCATTAATTGTGATTTATGCCATCTGCCGAGATAGTAGCTGCACTCGCACATTCCACCCTCGAACAAACTTTATCGTTCCAGGAAATCTACTCACTGGATACAGCAAAATAAATAGTAGCAGGGATAACGAAAAAATTGGAAATGATACAAATATTTATGCAAATATTCGATGTTCAATTTCTAGAAAAAATAAAAATTGGTTCTGTTAACTGTATCTTCATGCGTTTATGGCACATTGAAAATATGCAAGACGATGAGCATGTTAATAATAAACATTAGTTTCGTTATTATTATGTGAATGTTTACCACAAGAAAAGTCGATGCAAAATACTCTTCGTACGCCACAAAAAGTCGCTCGGGACGGTACAGGGGCGAAGGGGGTCCTCGTTCGCAGCCAATGATTATGCTTTGACGTCACACACTTTAACTAATAATTCGGCTAGAATCGAAAGTTCGTGTGGAATGACCCAATCGGACAGCTTGCTGCCGCATTCCTTTCGAATTCCTGCCAGGAGACTTCTTGTGGCGTACGAAGAGTACTTTCCCCTCTTTCAGATTATTATAAAATAATTCATGAAAATAAGAATTTGCATAAAAATATGCTGGTAATACTTTGTTCAGGAAGTTACCACATTTAAGAACCGAGTACGATTAAAGTTCTACGTCTGTGTACATTCTAATGTAACAATTCCTTTTAAATTAATTGGACCCTAATATTCGAAGTATTATTCATCTGCCAGAAACGAAATTTTAGAGTGTACTCATTTAATTTGTTCTCTGTCTAAAAATGTATGGACATTGTTGAATTATAAATAATAGAAAGCATCGAAATCCGACAATAAACGGTAGCTCGGCAATAAAAAATAGACTTCTCCGCTAAAATGACGAAGTTAAGCAGCGTGCGCGTATCATTCAGTTTACACGCGAATAACGCGTTCGCAGGGTCCCTCGCTTCCTGAAATTTCGTCGCGACGATATAATCCTCTTATATTTTCACGATCTCCTTGACCAGCCATCAAAATTTCATTTGTTCAGCGTTCCAGTTTACCGACGATGTAAACTTAACACGTGTACTCGAAAATCGGGAGCACGTTCGCAAACGATGTCTCGAATGTAGGTTCACGAGGTCTACTAAACGAGTTCAGAACTCATCCTGCGGTCACAGAGTGTATACCTAGCGGGCAGTCGATAGTGAACAGCCGAGGTCAGATATCGCGGGCCGCCCTCTCAGCCCCTACCCGCCAATTAGCTGACATTTCTTTCCGTCGCGTCGGTACTATTATAGGAACGAGTGTTTACTCTGCGATTACTGTTCGCCGAACAGTTTCGAGTCGGTCGCGACGAAACTCGTCGTTCGCCGAAGGTGGCAACTTCCCCCAAGAGTCTCCGGCTACTTTTCTTCTCTCATCCGATTTTCCTCGCTCCGAAATTTCCCACTTTCCTTTTATACCACTTCTGATCGGGCCGGTGAACGATACGGACGATGATGGAGCGATCGCGTCACCTAGTAAATCACGATCCACGGCGAACTCGATGGGAAGTTAGCCGGTTCCGTTGGAACGATCGATCACAGTTTCGCGGAGCAAGGGGTGCAAGGGACGGGGGAGTCGGAGGGAGAGAGTGTCGGGTTCGGGAACGCTTTGAAATATGCAACCCGACAAATATGAAGTCGTCGTCGAATCAAAGTGGCGACACGCGCGCATCACGGCAGACCGGGCCGGGCCGGGCCACCTTGTTAGCGGCGTTTATCGAAGCGTTTATACGCCATTTCAGCCTAAACCTCGTGTCACGTGCACCACCCGCTGCCGACGTATTCCATTACCGTGACACTGTGTCGGCGGTCATCGCATTGCAGCTTGTCCAACAACTTTGTTGTATCGCCTGATAAACGAGATCCCATCGCGTCACATTACGTCGTGAAAGACGGGCAAAGTTGCATTTCGTTCGACGCATCCTCTTCGAACCCGGGCAACCACCTTCTCTCCCCCCCCCCCCCCTCCCCTCCACAACCTCTTCGCTCATCCCCAGGAATTTTCTTTCACACGTTTCCACGGAGCATTCTAAAAGACGGGGGGCTGGCTCGTGGAACGCTTCAGTCACCGTAAACAAGGTTCGCCGATGCGTGAACGCCTCGGATTCGGAGCGCAGGCCGGGAAGCGTATGGAAGTGGTAAAATATTGGCAAATATTTAAATACACCGACAGAGATATACTTGGGAATGGGAGCACACAGCTCGATTTTCTCGCATCCCCGTGTCCCTTGCGAACACACTCGGTTCTGCTTATTCGGAGCAAACACATATTTACAAGAATAAACAACAGTCCCCAAACGGCGAAACACGTAATTCGACTATAAAATTGCCGTGTTCGAAGGGTAGAGAATGTTTTCTCTACGATTTTCTCTTTTTATAGAGGCGGTTACGTGCGGACCTTTTCTTCCCACCGTACTTGGAACTGTGGACGCGAGAATTTTTTTCGACAGTCTTGTCGAACAGGACTTCTTCGACCGCAATCGCACTCGGACTCGAATGCATAAACGCAGCAGTCGACGACGATTTCGCGTGTGATTTTTCATTTAGCCGCCTTTTTCTTTCTTTTTTTTTCTTTCATTCTTCGTTCGTAATTGCTAAAAGGGCAAGAGCTTGGCCCGTAAACTCCCTGGCACCCGAACACTTATCTATAGACGACCGGCTTATAAGTCCCGCTTTTCTTAGTCTGACATACTTCTTACCGCGGCGCGCATGCACGCGATGCAATTATTTAAACGTTCTCTTTACTGGAAAAGTCAAGATCCAGCCGGTCTGCTTTCCAGAGTCTGCACGCGCGTAATACTCGCGTGTGGGAGACATTACGTGTTTCCCTTTTTTTTAACGATAACTGACCCGGCTGTTGTACTTTCTTTGGAATTGGAGTGAACAATAATCAGCCAGAAAGGAAATGTTGATGTTACCGTTTAACCCTCGCGCTACCAATCATTTTTTTTATACGACTGACAGGAGGAGGGAGCCATGTAAAGATATATTTTTAACGATCATTTGAATGTTCACTGAATAACAAAGTAATAATATACGAGCATCTTTGATGTCAGAGTTTCTACAGGTTGTTCCCAAAAGATTGTACTTCCTTTAACGGGGGGAATTCCTGAGCTTATTTCAAATCACTTTTTCCGTTACGAAAATCTTCTACGCGGCTGTGTTCAGGAGTTATGAACAGATAACACGGACCAACCAGAACGCGGCTTTTGTGGATGGAGTCCGGCTCGGCCAATGCCAACGCCGTGCTCAGCTGTAGTCGCGTTGTGATTGGTCCGTGTTTTTCCAGAGTCGCGGAGAACATTTTCGCAAAGGAAAAAGTTACTTCAAACGTCTTCAAGAATCATATCTTTCAAGGAAGTGGATCATTTTTGGGACACCCTGTATATTAGTTCTAATACCTACAATATTTTTGCTGCATTCGTCACAAACAATTGGTACTTTGGTCACATGGTCGACACAGAATGCGGAAAATGTGGATTTAAACATTTACTCCATCCTAAATCTAAAAATTTTAGGAGTATCATTTTATTTCGAAGTATTTTAATTGTACGCGAGTTCCTTAACTGAACGATCAATGTTAATTAACGTTAATACCGAGTACTATTTTTTCTTGTTATTTATAGTGGATTAACAGTTTCAATGACTACATTCGGAATTTTAATGTTTATCTATTGTACCTCAATACACAGATGCAAGATAAATATCTTTTTATATATAACTTTTATATATAACTTTTTAAACGTTTAAATGTTTGTGTTACTACTCAAGGTCATATAATTTCGAGCATTTAATTTAATTGTAATAAAATGATTGCAGATTTTTAACTTATCATTGCTTTATCATAAATTTTCTAGTTCAAGGTCATTTGTAGGTCATAGTATGAACCCGTATTGTGAAGTACATAGAACATGTATGACTGGGGCCAGTTCTACTTTACCGACAGTGACTTCCTCGACAATGTTTACTCGTCAACACTATTTCCCCAATATACATGTTTTCATCGACATCAGTTTTCATCGAAATTCTGTTCTCACCGACACATACATACATAATCATGTATATTCAATTCGCACGCGCGCGTTTGCGGTACATATTACTGAAAACAGAACTTCAATTCAGCCGAAGCGGCGTGGAAAATATAAAAGTGCTGGATTCGAGCAAAAAAAACGCACGGACTTATGACTCGACCTAGTATTAGTCAATATGTATATGTCGATGAGGACAGGATTTCGATAAAAACTGATGTCCGTGAAAACAGGATGTCGATGATAACAAGAGTGCGGATGTTTCTGCAAAATAAAACTTGTTTGCATTCATTGAAAGGATCAGAAGCCACATAAAAAGTTCTTTCCTTTTTCAATCATTTCAATCGGTTGAAAATATATCAATGTACATAAATTCATTTAATCTGTCCACTGTTTCCAATTTAATCTATGTATTTTCCCCATAAGTGGTAAATGCATCAAATCCGTCCGCAGTCTAATTTTTAGATCTGTATGCATTTATGGAAAAAATTGGTAGGTGAAATTTGAAACAGTAAAAATATTAGAAAAATTTGAAGAAACTTTTATATTATTTTCAACCTATTAAACATATTAAGAAAGGAAATAGTTCGCTCTAATTTGTTGTGATTCCCATACAAAATTTATATTTTCCATAAAGATCCGCAGTCTAATGATATAACTAGACTTTGTGTATTTACAACAAAAATGAATAGTTGCAATTTGAAACAGTACTAAGATTTAAAAAATCGAAGAGTATCAATACATTTGACCTACTAAAATTATTAGACCAACAAATAACTTTACCAGTGGCTTCTGTTTCTTGCAACAAACGCAGAAAATTTTTGATTTTCCATAAAGATCGGCAGTCTAACCATATAACTAGACTGCGGATTTTGTGCATTTATAACAAAAACGAGTAGTTGCAATTTGAAACAGTAATAAGATTTAAAAAATCAAAGAGTATCAATACATTTGACCTATTAAAATTATTAGTTCAACAAAGAAATTTACCAGTGGCTTCTGTTTCTAGCAACAAATGCAGAAAATTTTTATTTTCCATAAAAATCGGCAGTCTAACGATAACAATACGTTAGGGATAACATAGATAGTGAACATTCTCGAGGAAGTCGCTATCGGTCACTGACCCTCGATTCCAGCAAAGTAAAGAACACGAGCTGCGGATAATCGCACGACGAAAACAAACTTCTATTATCCGAACGTCGCCACCTCTATCATCGGAACAAATAAGAGCCGTAGTTGGGAGTAGTTGGTGAGCCTGTGTTATCCAAACGGCCGTGCAGCCCGTCTTCAGATAAACAAGGTGTCCCAGTCTAACTGAAGGGAGATGGTTAATGTTTACAATGCAGAGAGACGTCTCTCGACCTACTCGTCTTGAATGTTTCACGTGCAAAAGGAGAACTCGCAGCAAATAAAATACACACAAGTAAAGCCTGGTCGCAGCATCTGCAGACAGTTAGTTAGACGCATGAGGCAGGAGGCAGGAGGCAAGAGGCAGGAGCAGGTTTCAGGTTTACGGGAACGTCTGGCAGCCTATTCGAGCTCGGCCGCAGCCGCAACCATATTCCTCAGGCTGGGATGGTTCTCAAAAGGGCATCGTGCATGTTTCCTCGAACTTAGACGCTCGGTTCACGCGGTCGCCAGAGGAGAGGCTGCGGGCTATTTGAGCTGCGTGTATCCGCTTCCCGTGGCTAGCAAGCAGGCAGGCAGGCGTCGCGTCGCGTCGTGTCGCGTCGCGTCCCGTCGCCTCGCCTCGCGTCGACTCGCCGGTTGCTTCATTCAGGGAATCGAATTAGCCATTCAACCGCGAGAATCGTCGTGTAATTTGCTAGGAAGCGAGTACACGGCGCGTTGTAACTCTCCTCCTCGGTAACCCGGAGTGAAGCGGGGCGGGGCGGGGTTGGTTGGGGTGGTTGCATCGGATTAGGGAAGAAAATCACAGGGCCGAGAATCGTTGGAACAAAGAAAAATGGGGAATGGCTTGTGTCTGGGAAACGAGGAAGGTTCAGACCTTTTGACGCTGCTCCACTATCAGAAATAACAGACAGAGAGAATGGGAGAAAGGGGTAAAAGAGGGCGGCGCGGCGCGGCGGAGAGTAGAGAAGCAGCACCAGGGGGATGAGTGACAGAACATGAAAGAGGGCGAAGGAGAGTGAAAGGCAGAGAGGGTGATCGAGAGAGCAGAGTTCGAGTGGGAGCCGGCAAAAAGGGAGGGTTGAACGTACGCGGCGAGACAGACGGAGGGAAAACCCTCCCTGAGCCGGAGAGCCCGGTCGTGGGGAGGCCGAGCGGACGAAAAAAAAAAGAAAAAAAAAGAAACAACAAAGACTCGATCTCGTTCCGCAAATATCGTAACGCCGAATTCCGGGCAAGACCGTGGAGAGTCCGGGACCAGGAGCGGGGAGAGAGAATTTGATTGCGCCGTTTCTGTCGCGTTAAATTGCGTTCGTTAAACCGTTATATATTAGATACGCTGAATTTATATATCACCGAACCGATTTCTAGTTAATATACGACCAGGGTGTGGAGCAGCAACCCGCCACCAGAGAATTTAATTGAGACGCCCGCGCGCACCGGCGCGTATTCCCAAATAGCTGTAGTCCGATTTCAGAATTTCATACCGCTCTCCGAGAGCCCGACCCCCGGAAAATCCTGCTAATTTCTACGCAGCGTGCTGCCTGCCACCGCGCCGGAACTAACACGCGGAACTGTTGCGACACCGATGAAGGCTCCGGTTTACGCGAACGATCGTCTCTACGGACTACTTCGGATAAGTGACACTCTCGCGCCCGCGCACAACACCGGCGACCAGACTTTATTTCGATGATTTCCTGCCGAGTCCCTAGCAATTCCGAATTCATTCGAATCGAGTCCATGTCCCCGCTGAGGAACCTTATAATTAGATTGCCGAGAGGACATTAGAAACTAACGAGAGAATATATTCAACTTACACGGAGTGAGAACAACCCCCAATAGGTTTACCGAATCCGTCGAAATCACAGGTTCTATTTTAATTTACGATTATGGAGATTGCACAGATATGCATTCGCCAGGAATTATTCAACAAATTCATTCGGCACATTCTTTATGAAAAGAATCATTTTAAATAGATACATTCTTGTAATTTTTGTACAGCTAGTTGAAGACGCATTTTCTTAACTGAAAACTAGAGGTTGCGAGAGAATTTTTAGTTACCTGTAATTTGTTGATCTATTTTATGCAAACTCGAATCTTTGATCTATGACTCAAAATATAGGATGAAAGTATTACTACGTGTTAAACATCGTTAGTTGTTTTTCAATAATTCATAGGTGGTACTGTAGGTTTATACAAAGCATTGTTTTCGAAATTTTTTTGTGCAATTAAATTTCAATTAAAACAATATGCGTGGAATATTTTACTAAGCATTATCACACGAATAAGTTCCGCCAAAATCATCTTGCGTAACTTGAATTGGTTTCCTTGCAATTTGCAAGGAGAGATGAAAATTAGAGGTACATTTGTTTAGTTCTCTACGGGTTTAATTTTAATTGTATGCATACTGACACGTGAACTGGTAAACTGCGATAAAGTTTTTATTTTACTAAACTGCACTTGCTAGGAAATGCTATAAATGCACGAACTTCTGCAGTATAGTTACGGTGCATAAAATTTTATCATCTCACGAAAATTCATATGATATCCGTAAACTGCGGACGTTTTACACGTTTATGCTATATATACGAAACCTCAGACATTTATGAAGTACAAGATGTATTAGAACTTAATTGACAATAAAATTTATTGTTACCATTTTAGGATAATGCGAATTTAAATAATATTCCATAATCTATCTGTGAAGTTGTATTATTACGCTCGCTGCAAAAATGTTGATTCCACTACAAACAGTATTGTATGAAGGTACAATAAACAGAGAATTAATTAATGCTTTGTACTCGAATCTACTTATTCCGACTCCAGAATTCATAAATTTCATCAAATCCGGAAATCTCATGTAATTCAGAACATTTTATAAATAAGAAAAATGCAATGAATATATTTATTCATGCCACGCTAAAATTTCTGGCAATTTATGAACTCCAAACAAGTTTAGTAATGTCGAAATTGTTTCAAACCGTTTTACAGTAATTTTTAATGCTGCTCCGGTGTAAGAGGTTAAAAATCACGTTGCAAATTTACATTTCACTGTATCATCAACAGAATACCAATGCTTTAACATATCCATTGTAGTAATGATGACAGTAAACATAATCTCAATATTTAAGAAGATCCCAGTTTCAATACTTATGTTGTATTTTCTGAAACTGCAATGTTTAATGGTTGATTATTAATTTTCGAAATAGTAATTGATTTAAAAATGAAGAGTATTGCCACCAACATTGTCTTTCTACCTAATAATTTCTTGCGATAAAATCAGCTATCGATAATACGAAATGTTTCATATAAATGTCATACAAGGCAGCAGCTCCTAGCGATATTTTCTGTCGGTACTGCTTGTGGCATCGACATGAAAATAATTTTCCTAACGTTTCCCGGAAAGATGCATGTTCGTCTTGGTGATAGCGTCAGTCACTGCGATACGCGATTGGACCGTAGCCACGAATCTGCCGGTGGTGTGTGTGTGTGTGTGTCGTGGCGTGGTTCGATCCGTTCGTAAAATTCAGGAAGTCGCTGGTCGACGAGGTATAGGTAGGGGATGAATTTAAGAACCGGGAGAGGGTAGCACGCGTGTCCGTGAAAAATACGAGAGCGGCGGTACGAGCCCCCGCAGAAGAAAAATCGAACACCTGACGCCGGTATAATTCACGTTCCGCAAATATAAATTTCCGATAAATTCTACGATGGCAAAGGGAACGGGTGCACGGTTCCATAGCATAGAGGGCTGGTGGTCGATGGACGGTGGGGGTGGCGGGTGGACGCGTCGGGGGCCGTTCGTTCGGAGGGTCGATGATTAATACGTTCGATTTCATAGCGTCGCCGGTCTTGTAAATATGTTTAATTTATACGAAAATGCTGCACTCGGTCAAATTATTGATCGTCACCGGATAAACAACCGTCGCCAAACAAACGAGTGTGCGTAAATACCGTCCCGCTGATCACGGGGGTAATTCGTCCCGGTTAGATGACATCGACCAACAGCAGTGCGGCGCGACGCGACGTGGCGGGTTGGGTCAGGTCGGGTCGGCCCGAGAGAGGACGGGCGGCATTTCAGTCGCGGATCTCGTCAAACGTCCCTCGGAAAGGTTTGCTCGCGCGTTTAGCCGGTTAACGACCTTGCCGTCTCTACCAACGAGACGCGACGCGACGACGCTTGTTCTTCCGCGTACAGCGTCGTTGTAATTACGATCTCTCGCTCTCTCTCGCGAGGACGGAACAACAACGCAGCGAGAATCCGCAGGGTTCGGACGGCGTCGCGTATATTCGTAATTTACTCGCCGAGAAATTCGATTCTATTTCGCCGCGAACAGGGATCAAGCGGAGAACGATTTCATCGTGTCCGGTAAACAAAGGGATCGCACAGGCTAGATAGTCCTTTTTTTTGGAATTATAGAAATCGATGGCCGAGAGTGGCTCGACCGGTAAGGTCAGGTCAGGCCGTGGAGATCGCGTAGGGTGTAGGGGAATAAAGGACCGAGGAGAACAGCAGGGAAATGGCGTATGGGAGAAACGGAACCGAGGAAGAGCCGGGAGACGATCGAAGAGAACAGGCAGGGGGGTCTGTAGTACATGGAGACGCGAACGCGGAGCTGTGTGCAAGTTACCCGGAAGACGAGGCAGATCGGGCCTCTTCCGGGCGAGAATTGAGACGTAGTCGAGGGAAAGGTGTCTCGTTGTTTAAAGAGCGCAGTCGGTAGAGATCCCCTCGAGGGATTCCAAGGGATGGGGGTTGGGCGAGCAGCTCGAGAGAGAGAGAGAGACAGAGAGGGGGGGCGAAGGCTGAGCGGAGGGTAGATTTCGGTGGTAGATACCGGGCAAAGGCTGTAGGCCGTTTACTATAGCGCCTTGTATGTATATACGGGGGGGGGGGGGGGGAGGCGAGAGCTGCGGGAAAGAGAAACAAAGAGCGAAACGAACGACGGCGAGGGTGGAACAGGGAAAGAGAAACGAAAAGGTAAATATACACGAGAAGGGAGAGTTGGACGGATAAAGATAGAGGATGCCGAGACGGGGAAGGGAGGAACGAGGAAGAGAGTGAGGGATACGTAGCGGTATAGCTTCAACTTTGGCTATGCCGCAGTGGTATCGAGCGGGTAACCCCACCCTTTGCTCCTAGCGTACCCCTTCTACCCCTTTCGTACTCAACCCACCCTGCCTACATCATCCACCCACACTGCGAACTACCTTCTCTAGGGAGTGTTATAGCGCTCTATTCGCTGCTATGTTCACTCGAACGAGTCCAAGTCCTCTGTCCGCTTTCTCCCCCCTCCCCTCGCTACCCCCTTACTCTTTTTGCTGCCATCTTCGTCTATTCTACGGGCGGCCTCTTTCTTCTCCAACGTCTTCTTTCTCTGACCAATTTCTCCTTCTAGCCGAGTTTCATCCTCTCCGACCTCGTCTTCCCTCGTTTACCCTACGCGCTAGAACCTCTTCCTCGTAGTTGCCCTAGACCAGTAAGCTGCACCACGTGGCAGTACTAACGCTAAACGCCACTCCATTTAGCCAGCTGTACGCCGCCAGGAATGCCGAGATCATGTAGCATTGGACCGAGTTGCTACGTTCGAGGCTTTGAGTGCCGTTTGCGAAAATGCATCGGCTAGTCCCTTTGAGCCTATTGCCTCCGTATTCCCCTGCTCGGTATAGGTAAGACGATTATGCGACTTGGACGCAGATATGTCGGGGATGGTATACGCCGCCGCGCTGCGTCGCGCCGCGCCGCATCGCACCGCGCCGGATCGACGGGAGCTAACAATGTCGAGAGACACGGTGGATTAAGTGTGTCGACAAGGTTCCGATCGTGTAAGCGTAAGGACGCCTCGGGACGCTAAGTTTGCTTGTCTATCGTCAGGCAGTCGTGCTGCGTCTCTCTTCTTGCCCCTAAACTGCCGCGGAGCGGAGCGGAGGACCGATCTCGTTTCCCTTCGTTCCCATCGATTATCATCCGGACACCGATGCCAACCCCGTTCTATCTCCTCGCGCTCGTTTCCTCCTTTCATTTAATATCAACCTCCGTGGCCCCGCGCTCTTTATTGGACAGTTTAAGGCACTATACGTGCATCGTTGCCTCAAACTTCCGCGCGAGACCCGCTTCGCTTGGAATACCGCCAAACAATTATCGTTACACAACGGGGCATCGGGATGCCGCGTTTAATCATGCCATCCGCGATTCACTGCCCGACACAATCGGACCCCCGCTCGATTTTTATATTCCATTAACGCGGCGTTTTTCCAGTCCCTCATTTTCAGACGTACGCCCCTCGCGATTTCGGATCGTTTACTCGGGAACAGAAATATTATCACGGAAACACATTATTAACGCGTGATGCATAAATAGTTCATTGTTTGCAAAATTAAACGGACGAAAAGTCATATTTTCGATACGCTGATGCCCTCGAGGTTACCGCCAGATATTCGCGTAATTAATCATACAAATCGGAATAGCTTTTTTCCATTTTTACGATTTTCGTCGTTTCAGTAACTGACAGCACCGTTAACCAATTCTGATGATATTTTCGGCATGTATGCTGAAAGATATTTTCAAAATTTTCGTTGATACAGCTAACAAAAATTGCGAACAGCAACTTTTTACTATTTTTTCGCTCATTGTTCTCTGGTACACTAAAATTTATTGTTAGACATTGGGACCGCAAACATGTTGAACAAACCAGCGTCGATGTTTTGAGAAACTTTTTACATGGTTCGAGAAATATGCGTCTGTTTTGGAAATTCGTGTTGACCTTCGCGAGGTTGCCTCGCGAGTAATGCTTTCTCGCGCGGCACTCAATCCAATACTAACTAATGGTTCATGCTGCCTCGCATTCTTGCCGACATAAACACTGAAGAGGCACTCGAAGCAGCACGATCGAGGCAATTGACAGTTCAGGTTGCATTGCGAGGACAACTCGTCATCACTGGACATAGCATTTCTACAAAATTTCGTTGAACATTCCGTTCGTGTAAACCCCCGTTCGTTGCCACTCCACCGAATGGACAAGTGGTGTAAAATAAAACAATAAATTGATTTATCAAGTGTGGCCGCCGTAATATGTATGAACGTAGTTGCACGATCGAATATCGAATACGAAGTAATATCAAATTTTTATTACAATTCTTTAAAAAAAGCCACGTATTCGAACAAATTTTTTAAAAATAAATTTATTCATAGAATCTGCTTAAAGATTTTTAGGAATAAACTCATTTTAGAGACAATCTTCATGAGTCTTATATACAGGGAGTCACAGAAAAATGTTTCCACACTTTGATCCTTTTTAAAGTGGTTATTAAATATGTTTTCTAACTAACCACATTCGGGTATTTTCTTTTGTACCTGGTTCGTATTTTCAAATAATTTCAAATATGTTAATTTGCAATAAGAAGTGAATATAATACGTGATTGTAGTTCCTTATAAACATTGAAAGCAAATTGTACGATATTTGATAAGCACTTTATAATGAATCAAAGTGTGGTAACATTTTTTGCGACACCCTGTAGATCATTTTTTACAGCCTCCTCCTCCTCCTCCTCCTTTGCTTCGATCCTATCTTTCAAAGGTCACTGACGCGCGGTGCTCCGAGCGCAGAATTCTAATTTTATCTTTCGTGACATTCAAATCGTGAAACGCGCTGCCGATTTTAACTCCCATCGCGTCTACTATTTTCATACTGTTTGGGAAATCGTCTTTCGGTATGCAGGTGGTGTTAGAAAGGATGATTCAATTATATAAAAAATCAAATTATTACAGAAAAAATTGTTTTTCACGTTGAAAACTCAACTTTCATAATTTGTAACTCTAAAAATATTTGAAATGACCAAAAGAACCTACATTTTAGATGATACTTTCTAGTTTGAGAATAAAAAAAATGTTCACTTCAGACGTTTCAATTTTTGTAACTACTACAATATTAATACATTGTAGTAAAAATTGATTTTCAAGTTTGATAAAAAGTGGTGCCGACCATAATATACTTTTAAAACATTGGACCTATAACAATTTCACCACTTTTTATCTCATAAATTGTCTGAAATTGATGACTTTGGAAATACCCATTTAATAGGTACCAGAAAAATTGATTTTCAAGTTTGATAAAAAAATGATGCTGGTCATAATATACGACAAAGTGTATGCAGCAACCTTTTATCTACCGGAAGCCTATTTTTAAGGATTTTCAATAATTATTGTGTCGAAAGGATGCCAAGAAATTTTTTGTTTGCATTATAATCCCAAACAAAATTATTAGAAGACGTTACTGGTAACTTGTTCAGAGGTGGGCGGGTATCCGAGCTTCGGTTCGGCTTTTGATGACTCTGGCCGGGTCAGGACCCGAACATTCGCGATACTCGGGTACCCGAAATCGGGTTGGGTCGGGTCGGGTCGAAAATCTATGACATTCCGGTACTCGAATATTATAAATAGACTCCGGATTCTATGCATTTATGTCAAAAATGAGTACGTGCAATTTAGCACAGTGAACAAATTAGAAGACTTTAAGAGTATTAATATATTATTTTCACTATATTCAAATTATTAGTGAAAAATATTTTATATTTAGCATTTGTGTTTTCCTTTTTCATAAAGATCCGGAGTCAAATTATAAATTTTCAGGTACCCATCCCTAAACTTGTTGGTTCCCGATTGAAATGGCCACTGAAGGATCCATGAGAAAGTGTTGAGCCATTAACCATAGACTTGGAAAAATGCTGAAATTATGGGTAATACGTTGACGTGCCAGAGCGTTTCCCTGTAACTGTAGGAAAAGAAATGGTAGTAGCGACCGATCGACCGCGTTATTAATCGCGGTGCGACTAGCGCGTGGCGCGCGTTCGAAGAAGCGGCATCGGCGGCGTGGCAGTATCGTGTTTGCCTGTAACGAGTGACACCATCTGTGGCTCGCGGCGATATAAATCGCGACCCCGATACGTTCTCGTTGCCGCTACCGCCGCCACTATCGGTTTACCCGGTGTTTGCGCGATCTTCGACGAGCCGCCGTCAAATAAATCGCGAAACCGCGGGACAGCACTGGAGCAGCGCGGCTTCCTCGGGCTACCTGGCAAGGGACGTATGTATAACCTCGAGGTCGCTATAACCTGACTGAATAGGTTTCGTTGTGTTCCCCGTTTTTTGTCTTCAGAACGAGGCCGCCAACGGCATTAACGCTAAAAACAGGAAAACGAACCTGGAGAAAGAATACTAACCGCGCGGCGCGGCGGGATCCGTTTAAAATCTGCTCGACCCGTTTCTCTTTTCGGAGAAACTTCCGAAAAGCGCATACCTCCAATTTTTTTTATACTCTGGATTCTTACGTATTTTGACGTGCTGATTACGAATATGATAGTGAAAATTGGCGCAAATATTATTTTCATAGTGGAAACCACGAAAAAACCATAAAAATCATAGTTTTTTCCATTTATTTCCGTAAATAATGGTAATTTTGAAAAATATATAGTTCCATTAAAAAAAAGGGATGACCTTGATATCTAGAAAAAAATGACTTTGAAAAGTTTTTTCCGAATCATTATATTGCCCCTTTGGTTAGGTTAATATTGTCCTATAACGTTTTTTTCTATTACTAACACTAAGCGACATATTCAAGGTGGTCAAGTTAGCCTGGACACTCTGTATAATTGACAATGAATATCTTTCAAGCCCCAAGAAGTCCCACCTTCTTTCAAAGTGGAATGTTTTCAACATACTTTTGCCTGTATAGTCAAACCAACATCACGAGCATCATTGTTCATAAAAAAAAGTTATCATTGTTTAAAGCGCCTCTGTGGCCGGAACTGCGCAGACCGTTAACAGGTATGCACCTAACGAAGGATATTATTTTACTTATAATTTGTCATTTAAAAACATATGTGTATTAAATAAATAAAGTTTTGTAGAACTACGATGCTCGCTTTAATAAATGACAAAATGATTACCCCGTTAACATTATTATTAGTATAACAGCGATAATATCTTATTGAGAAAAAAATGTTTCCAAGAAAAATTAATCAGTGATTACTCTTCAGTAACGTTCAATATAAACGATTTAAAAAAATGTTTATTTTTTAATAAACAATTAATGTCGCCATGATATTGTAATTATCACTATATATTTTTTACTTAATAATGTTATAGCTGACGTCAAGAAGAATCCAATTACCTACTTTACTACGGCTTTATGGCTTGGAACAATGGTAAAATGTATGTGAACAGCTACTTCGTCGATTGGGACCACTATGTGTCGCGGCGTGTAACAGCGATACCGGTCGGCCGTGAATCCGCGCGCGTTGTACCGACGAGAAGCGACGTCGTCGTCGTCGTTCCTTTTGAATATATCGATCGGCGGTCTGCAGTGCGGAGAAGGAAAAGCCGTCGCGGACGAGGAACGTGCAGTTCCCGCGCAGGAAATTATTCTTTGGAACGTTGAAGCGTAAATAAGGAAAAGGATAAAAGAAAGGAACGAAACCGGGAAGGAAAGGATAAGAGGGACGCGGTGGGGCTGGGGGCAGAGGGTAGAAGGAAGAAACGACAAAAGCTCAAGTAAAATGCTCTTATCGTCGGAATAATATGTATCTTTCTTTCTCATTCTCTCTCTCTCTCTTTCTCGCTCTTTCTCGTCCGGCAACCCCTTCGCGTTCCCATTCTCTTTCTTTCGCTTTGTAAGCGGGACCGTTTTCCAGCGACAACCGGTATCGTAATTATTTGCAGTCGATTTAATTCCGCGTGGCATTACTTGAAATATTTTTCACGCTGATTGCTCTAACAGGCAAACGACCGTCTGGCTGCTTGAAAAAAACGTCCATCTTAACACTCTCCTACCCCCCCCCCCCCCCCACCGATTTCATCTCTACACTAAGACATTTCTTCATCCGTTTCGTGGGTAATTGGATCACCGTAATTTTGCACATTCGCAGACTCGATACAGACGCGACACGTCTGCGCCGAGTTTTATTTTCATCCTAGTTGGAACTGTAATATTTAACGAAAACGTCTCTTTTGAAAATTGAAATTAATTTAACGATTAAACTATTCACTATACTGTAGAACAGGGGTTCCCAATGAGGTCCAGGTGGACCCCTTAGGGGTCCATGGAAGTTTAAAATTTTATTTAATTTCCTAAGGAATGCAATCATTAGGTAATATAATATCCGTTTTGACATATATAAATTGAATAATTTTGCAATTACAATCTGTGTTTCTGAAATCTTGTTTATGTCTGTAAAATTAGAAATGAAAATAGTACAAAAATAATAAACCATATATCTAATAAACCTCTTTTTTCTAATTTTTTGCTCATATTCATAGTCAAATTGTTATCTTTAAGTTTTTCATGTGCAATTATTAGTATTACGATTACGTTGTATGCTGTATATTAAAGAGAAACATGTAAGGGGGTCGATGAAGAAAATCATTCTTTTAAAAGGGGTCGAACTAGGAAAACGGTAGGGAACCCCTGCTCTAGAATGTATATTATGTTGTATTAAATCTCATAAGAAATTTCCTAATAAAAAAAAAATTAAATTGTTAACAATCTCGATATTAGAAAACCTAATTTAACCCTTAGTTGGTGGTGTCGAGGTTATCAGTGATCTACAGAGTCGTCAGATGAGGAAGCATGAATTAAGGGGAAAAAGTTACCCCCTCTCTGCCAGTAGTGGACACGTGCACGACAAAGAAAAACGCATCATGTGACTCCGAGAAAACGAGGGACAATAGCGTCGTAGAAGGGGAAGCTAGAGTGGGGACACAAGTCTTGATCTAGCGACTCTGGTGATCTAGTGTGAGATTTCTTTCAGGTCGAGCGAAATGTATGGCTAGTAATAATAACATCGCTGCATTTAAAAGTAAAACGTGTTTACAAGTTTTACATATTGTTCTTTCAATGAACCTGCCTGAGACAATAACAAATATTATGGAGCAGTTTCATTCGCTGGACAAACTGCCTTGTGTGTGAGAAATAGATCTGCAATAACTACACAATAAATGAAGAAAGTACATTATGTACAATGTACCGATTGCGTAGAAGAATCGTTGCGGAGTTGCAAAATGAATGCATGAAAATTTATGAAGATATATGTAAACAAGTTTTCCTCTCATAAAATATTACAATAGAATAAAAATTAAATATGAAAATTCTATTGTGGTGTACAAAAACTTGCTTTGAAGGCAATTTTAATGTTGAGAGTCGTCTTTGTAATCAGTTTATGTTGGTATGAACGTTAAACCCTATGTACAGTGACTTCCATTAATATTCGGACGCTCTTAAGAAAAAACGATAACTTTTTTCATATTGCACCATACAATTTGAACTTTTTTGAGAAGTAAGAGCAATTAGTTTACTACATGATGTGAAAAGAAATGTTTTAAAAAATTGCAATTGGTCGGAATTGTAGAGAAAATACTAATAAAAGTTGCATTTTACAACTTTTTTATGTGGGTTTATATTGAAAATTTAAAAAATAGGTTTTGTAGATCTGTGTCAATTATATACATTGTAAAAGTTTCATCGAAATCGGTTGGTGTGGGAAAATACGACAGGCATTGAAAGATGCACGAATCCTTAGATTTATTATTATTATTATTTATTTATTGCTTTAAACCATATAAGGCATATACAGCACGTACAATATACATCATACAACACACGATTACATTACAATAGGATTTAGTGTCTAAATACAATTGCTTTACAGTAAATTATTGCTGTTAGAGGCCGAAAATCGTGCAAAATTGCAATTTTTACCATCTTTAAACGTTCGTAGCTCATTGCAACGTTGACCGATGTTAATGAAATTTCCAGAATATATTTAATTGATACAGATCTACGAAACATGTTTTGTATATTTTCAATATGGGCCCATATAAAAAAGTTGTAAAACATAACTTTTAGTATGCAACTTTTCTCTGCAATTCCGACCAATTGCAATTTTTTCAAAAATTCTGTTCATGTTACGTAACAAAACTGGCTGATCTAACTTCTCAAAAAAATCCAAGTTGTATGGTCGAATATTAAAAAAGTTATCGTCTTTTTAAGAGTGTCCGAATATTAGTGGGAGTCACTGTATATGACGTATGTAGGAGTATGCGAAAGAACGATTACTGTAATAGAAGAATGAGAAATTGACGTAATAAAAATAAAATAAAAACACTTAAAATTCTAAAACCTGGCCATTTAATTGAAACGTGACGATTTCGTTGTTCGTGATCCAAGGGTTGAATACAAAAATGACGTGTACACTAGAAAGAGTACAACGCACTGCATTGTGCCGGACACTGTCAGTACCGGCGGAAGTTAATAATGATTTCATGCGTAGAAAAAATACCTGCCGGTAACGATCGATGTATCGTGCGCGGCGAGGCGCGGCGGCGGCAGGAATGCGTCGCGATGCCTCTGCTCGTCTGAATTTATTTGAAATCGGGGGCGGGCACCGAGTCACCCCCCCCCCCCCCACCCCTCGAAAATACACGGTAACGCACGTCACCGTAGAATTTTAAACAGTTTTCAGAATTTTTCGAACAAGCGTGGACTAATTTATTATGCGGTCGCCGCGGCACGACGCGATGCGACGCCGGCGCGGCGCGGCGCGGCGTCCCCGGGTGACGGACCGAAATATGCAATTTCTTTCGCGCTCGAGTTTGCTCACGTGCGCGCAATGAATTTCATCATTTTTAACCACTTAACGGGCAAACGAGTCTCGCGTTTCTGCGGCGGCCGTGCCATGCCATGCCATGCCGGGTCGGGTCGGGCCGGGTCGGGCGTTTCACTTGGCGACGGTCGGAATGAAAATTTCGAGGCGGACCGTTCGGTATTTTTAACGTTGCCCGACGCCGCGCGTCGATGAAAGAATTATTTTCGGTGGTTTCCCTCTTCAGGGCAAATATTTACTCGAAGCTCGCCGCTGCTGGCGTGTTCCTCGGATGCCCCGGGTTCTCGTCGTTCTACTCGGGGATATCTGTCAGAATGGGAATTATTAAAAAAACACGAGGTCGGTTACTGCGGACATAGAATTTCCCTGGGAGATGCTGTTCGTGGGAACCGGAGAACAGATGTGTACGGGTCTTATTTACGAAAGTAGACTTTCCTTCCCTGGGAGACTGTGCGCTGTTCCCGGTGCAAGCGGTCTTACCAGCGGCAGAATTTACGTTGGAATGGGGTTCTACTCTCTTCCCGGGAGTTTCTTACACGCTCGCAATTAGCTCGGCCAACAAATTCTTTCTCGTCGAGCACCGTCTCGATGGCTGAAACGGTCGGCGTGTAGTTTTCCAAACGGCGAACTTAAACGGCACTCACTCGACGCGAAATTGTTCCTTTTGTTCGAGCGGGGGACGTCATTCACCGGCGGACGTTACTGTTCATTTTCGTCGCGGGACGCGCGTCTAGCCGCAACGATATTGTATTATCGGTGGACGGGGCAAAGACGAGGGAAACCGACCGAACGAGCTGGAAAAAAAAACGACGAGAACCGGAGACGGAGAGAGAATGACAGACGGAGAAAGGGAAGAAAGGGAAAGAGAGAAAGAGCGAAAGAGAGAGAGGCGCGGGCAGAGAAGAGCCGTTATTAGAAAGAGCGAACTGCCTCTAAGTCGGACCCGTTGCGGTGGCTCGAGTGCCCCGGGAGCTTTAATTTAACGCTTTTCCTCCGCTGATTTTAGCCGTCGCGCCTCGAGTTACCTTAAAAGATTTTCTGCCACGGGGAACTCGGTTTTACGCCACGCTGGGCTGGCTGCGCGCGCGAGCGCCACAATATTACAGTGGCGTACAAATTAAAAAAAAGAAGAGGAGTGAAGGGATGGTGGAAAGAGAACGCGAACCTCGCGCGGAGGGCGCGGTGAAAAAGGAGACGTAAAAAAAGGGAAAAAGTAATGAAAGAAAAGGGCAAAACCGTACGGGGGAGGGGGAGGGGAGAGAGTAACGAGTTGAGGTAATCTCCAGGACGCGGTTTTTTCAACCGCGTGGAAAGAAAGTCGAGCGGCGACGTTAAAATTGCTAATACAAGTAAAACAGAATGCTGGTTCTCCGGCTACCGAAAGCCCATTTCATGGCCGGCACACTGTTTTCCTTTTCCACGGACCTGGACGTGTGTTTCCTTTCGTCCTCGCCGCACGGTTCGCCGCTCGCACCTCTGCGAGCCCTAGTAACGTAAACGCCGAAGAAAAACGCTGTGCGCGCGCGCGCGCGTCCTCTCGGTAGAAAAACGACAAAAGAAATCCAGCAAGAAAAATTTTAATCACAAAGACCACGTACTACCAGCCAGCCCCGTTGTATCCTCCGCCTCCTAATCGGCCGGCAACCGGGACCATGAAATTGGACGGTGTTTGCGAGCACGGCTTCGTTCGCCAGCCAACTACCGGATCGAGCTGGTTATGCTTCGAATTAGCATTGAAAATTGTACGAACCCGGACCGTCGCGTCGCATCGTCGTCGTTAACCTATCTGCGTAGCGCCGCGCCGCCGTCATTCCGACGGAACGCCGTTGCCAGCGACGTTCCAACGACCGTACAACTCCGAAAGTGAAACAACCAAATGTCTACAGACTCTATACAGTTGCATCGATAATGCCGCGATTGTGGCGGAAACGGGCTCGTCGACCACCATTGATACAAAAGGCATGTCCTTTGCTGGGGCTCGTAATATTTTGTGGCACAACATAAACATTCCCGAGTTAATATACTCAAAGATCCTAATATGATATTACTAAAAATATAAATATATATATTGCCACTTCGATTTACACGATCATTAATTCACAGAGGACATATGAAGGTCATTCGCTTTTTCTTAGATACAAACATATTTTTTTTTAATGCATTTTGATATTCTTTACAAGAAAGTGTTAATCTACTTACAGATAAAAAATTTAAAATAACCAGACTAATAACAATTTAAAAAAAAATTATTTACGCATTAGCTAGTAAACTGATCCTTCTAACGTTTCAAGAAAACTCAAGCTGTTGGGTCGAATTTTGAAAAAGTTATTCGTTTTTAAAAGGAGTACGAATATTATGTACACCCACTGTATGTGAAATTTATTTAGGAGATACGAGAGGTTCGATGTGACGATCATTTACGTCATAACTAGACTGCAGATTCTATGCATTTATTATAAAAATGCACAATTTAAAGAGGTTATATTAAAAAGTTTTAAGGACATCAGTGTATTAGTTTTAATTTAATAAAATGATTAAGAAAAGAAAAACTTTTTTATTTGGCACCTGTGTCTTCCAAACAATGCAAACATGTTTTATTTTGCATAAAGGTCCGCAGTCTGGTCATAACATCCCCAAATACTGGATAAAGTATTATATTAATAAAGGATTTTATGCAAATGATCAGTAATATGTGGTGACCCACCCAGAATATGTATAAAATGTTACCCTTCTTTTTTTTAATGTACATTCTTTACCTTCGTAGCTATTACAGCGGTCCGCCTTGTCTTCGTTGATTATAACAAAGAGACCTAATATGAACACCAGAATATGAAATTTCTTTCTAAAAAATTGTTTCCGGTTAAAATAATTTGAAAAAGCTATTATGTACACGTTGCCTTGTATTCTAAAAATGCATACACTTGATAAGCGTAATTTCATTAGACATTTGCAAATGTATCGTTAAATAAGACGAAAACTGAAAATTTTCATTAAATAACATTGTTAACCCTTCGAAGTGCGGAGTGGGTCTAATTGAATTTGTTTAGTTTCCTTTAAATCGTGGATTCAGCGCGACCCCCACCATTAATTTTTCGGTTCTCGAATGTATTATAAATACACTACGGATCTTTATGCAAAATAAAAATTGTCTGCGTCGGAATGTTATTTCTTCCCTTAATAATTTTAATAGATAAGAAATCATATATTGACATTTTCAATTTTCAAAATTTTCCTACAATTTTGAATTTCATCTACACAAATTTGCTATAAATGCATAAAGATCCACGGTATAATTAAAACATTGCCTTTAGACAATTGTCTATGAGCTGGTCGTTGCTGCCGTGAACCAAATGCATACTTGTTACTCTGCTCTGCCGCTGTTTTCCCCTAGTTTATGGTACACATACACGCGCACAGAGAGGTGGGGAGAGGTAGAAAAAGAGTAGGTTTCGAAGAAAATTTCCATCGCGACTCGCTCGACATTGTAGAACGATTTACAATCTGCACCTTGTCCGAGTCGTTTCTTAAAACGACAGGAATAAATCCTTCCGCGCGGTGTGTAAACGCAAAACACGCGATCGCGGGTCACCAATAAATCTGGACTCTAATTTAGAGCTCTTCTCCTACCCCCCCCCCCCCCGAGGGGAGGGGGTTATCCAGTAGGATTCGTTTACACGGAACAAATTACACATTTACCCGTGCGTAATAAAGCGGTACGATGTGTACGCTAACTCGATAACTCGCCTCTTAGAGCCAGCGAACAGTCAAGAGTGGAATTTATGGTTCGCGCGACACGTTTCCCAGGCGGTGCGGCACGGTGGAACGACAGAGAACAACGTAAAGGTGTACCCTCGGAGTTAACGCGATTTGCGGGGCCGCGTCTTCGGGGGAGGGGGGGGGGGGTGGGGGTGGGTGCGCTTCGCCCAAGACTCGCTGGAAATCGATGGAACCGGGCTTCCACCGGAAGTTCCGACGGAGACAATAGACGAACTAGGGCCATCCGTTCATTTGTCGCCTTAAAAGAACCCCGAAGGTGTTCCTCTCTGAGCTGTGTCCGCCACCTCCGCCGACTCCCCAAGTCTTTTTGGTCGTTGGGTACGGAGCGGAGCGTAGCGGAAGGTGGCCGGGATGCGAAGAAATGCGAACGGGAACCCGCTGGACAAATGTCCACGAGAACTTCCGAGAAAGTTTCATTAATCTTTCACGCGACCGCTCCGTTCCCGGGGTATTGACTTTCCAGCCATTTTCGTGCGACAGCCCTCGCGGCTCGTGGTCGAAATTTCTGAATGAAAGGCGACGGTAAACGCGGCTGAACAATCTCGGTTAATTGCCTTTCAGAGCCGGTCAAACTAAATTCGAGGTCTACGAGAGGCAGAGCCATTATGCCTCACGGAAGAAATAAAAAGAAAACGAATCGACCCGTTGCGCGTTGCGGCGACAATAAACTATTTATCAAACGCTGATTAGCAGCCCCGGCTACCCTGCCACCGCCGCCGGCACGGCGACTGAAACAAGCTTCGATTTAAGCTTGATTCCCATTAGCCCTCGAGCTACGACCCACTAATGGCCGTGCTCAACGTGAAATGTAACCGTATCTTTTTTCATCAATATAAATCCCCGGCCCATCTTGATGTGCCCGCAAACCTTTCCTTTCCTTTCCTTCGTATCTCGCTCTCTACAACCGTTCATATTTTGCTAATTTCACTTTACAATTTAAAAATCTGAAACGAATTTCAGAGTATAAATTTGGAATTTTTATCAGAATTTCTAAACATCATTAACTAGGGAAAATAGGCGAAAAACTGATTTTTCGATTTTACTCCATAACTACCCTCCCGATCGAGATATAGGGTTGAAACTTTGCACAGTACGTTTTTTCTTGATGCCCTATCGAATGACGTATCGGCTCAAGGGCACTTTTGACCATCTTATCCGGCTATACCTTTTATTCGATTTTTATCTGATTATAAAATATTAAAATTACAACCAACGATGGAAGACAATGTTTAATCAAACTCGACATATTTTTGCGTTCTGAATTTGTTATTGTAGCAACTTCTGCTGTTTCTTTAACATAACCTCAATCTATAGCTGTGACAAATAAATTGTTAAAATTAAAAATGTGTGGAATTTTATAACATCTTTTGAGAAATAATAATAATTACCTCATTTCTCAACTACGATATAAGACGAAAATGTTCAGTAAAATTGCTTACTCGACTACAACAAATAAAGATAGTATTTTTTTCGACTTTTGAAATTCTTTGTTGGCAACGCCCAGGATTGTTCCAATTGATTAAAACAAAATCTGTGCAAAGTTTGAGCTCAGTCGGATTACGAGAAAAGGAGCCCCAAGGCCATTAAACATTAAAATAATTAACGGTTCATTTTAGAGCATTTTCTAAACGCAGTTCTCTTTATGAGACCTTGACCCTTGAGAAAGTGGAACTCAAAAATTTTTATGACTTTAAAAAAAAAATATATGCATCTGGCAAAATAATCTGCTATTTAAAAAAAGCACATTTTCGCTAATGTTTATTAATAAAAGATAATGAAACCACGACATTTTCGTCGGACATTTTTTTCAATTTTCGAAAACCGTTTGTTTCGCGAAAAGAAGTAATAGGACATAAAATACGCAACTTGTTCAGATCTACAGTATTTGTCGAACATATTTTTGGACACGGTAAATTTAGAAGATATTCGAGAAAAACTATTTTATGAGCATTAATTGAGTATTAATTGGGGCTCCTTTTCCCGTTATCCGGTCGAGCTCAAACTTTGCACAGATTTTTCTTTAATTATTTGAAACAATCCTGCGGGGTGCCAACAAAACATTTTTGAAGAAAATTTTCGACAAGAGTAAATAAGAGCCACCCTGATGGTACATGTATCGCTTATGTTTTCATGTAAAATCATCATGCTTGTAGTACCCACCAATTCCAATGACAAGACAATAACTTTACATAATACATAGAAGATGATACTACGATTTTCGTATCTTGATCCGAGCAAGTAACAGGGCTATTCATTTAGAACGACCTGCAGAGTAGCCGCGGAGTCTCCGCCGGGACTTTATCTTCGGTGTCCTTTCACCGACAACTATAAATCAAACTTGATTCTCCTCGAAAAGGGGAATCATCGGGTCGATTCCGAGCTTTGACGATCGATCGATCCATCGAACGTGGCCGACGCGACGCAACGTAAAAAAAAGCGCGATCCCGTAGTAGTAATTCCACGTGCGTCGGACACTGGCCGCTATGCTGACCGATGGAGCGTCGACGCAGTTTATGAAATTTACGATCGGTCGCTCGTAAAAGAAACAGTTATTGGAAACCTGTAAAACGTGGACGGCGTTGACATGGGCCGGGGCAGCGGCCCGGCCCGGACGGTTTCGTTTGCAGACGGAATAGCCCCGCGGAACTAATGATATTATTGCGTATTCAACGTCGCGCCACAAATTCATCGAATGTTTGCCATTGCCTGGCCGGTACATATAGGCGTGCGCGTACAATGTTTTCCGTCCCGTGCTGATACGCGAAAATTTGTTGTCCGTGCGGTATAACCTTACGCTACCGGTAATACGAGCCGATCTAATCAATGCAAACCGGATTTTGCGCGCACTCGTGGAATTCTCTTAATTTTTAATTGTCTCTCGCCCCTTCCTCCTGCTCCTTAAGGGGGTCATCCCATGTGAGAGCTACTTTTTCTTGCTTTCTTTAGGAATTTTTTTTGAAGGACTCTTCAAACATACAATCTTGAAATTTTTACCACACATTTACTGACATTTGAACAGTCTCTCAGAATTTTTTCAAATCAAAATAACGAGTTGGATCGACTTTACACCGTTCGGAAGACACTCATGTGTAAATGAAAGTAGGTTGATGGCGACCATGATTCCGGAGGTTTCGATCATCTGATACCAAAAAATCAAACGGCATTTTAATTTGTAGATCTGCGGCTATTGTCGGTACCAAAATAATAAAAAAATATCGAAAATTGAATTTTTGGCACGGTTTTAAACATAAAGTTCCAAGTTTCGTCATTTTTTTCGTCTTTCTCACTTAAAAAAAAAAACTATAGCGGATATCAGAAATATTTTGGTACGGGCGAGAACTATAGATGTGCTGACTATATACCATAAAAATTTGAGCGAAATCCGTTCAGTAGTTTTTGAGATATCATTGTCGCCAATATGAAAAATACAGTTTTGAGAAAAACGCGTTTAAAGATTCAAGTACAATTTACGGAAAGAAAATGTAAACTCAACATTAGTCAGCTATGTGTTGAGAAATTGTCTTTGCATGTTGATTCGAATGAACTTTTTTCCAGCACGATTATTAATGTCCAGCTGATTGATATTTCACTGGTTATTTATTGAAACTTTAATCGTAATGAGGCAAACAGATGCTCCGTTCTACGTTTATAACAGTCGAACAACTTCGAATATCAAAATATCCTTTTACTTGCATATTCCAGGAATGTTACAGAAGCAATTTGTGGAAAAAAAAATTTTTCGATTTTTTGATTCTACCACATGGGATGACCCCCTTAAACTTCTCAATTTACGCGTGTCCTGACGACGCGGAAATGTTAGAATAGAGGGGTTCCAGGCGAGATCGTTATCCTCGGCGACCGAGCCGTTCAACCCCTTTTTCTCGTGGGGCGTCTCGGATTCCCCGAGCAATCAGTTTATATCTAATAATTCCTTGGTAATTTTCGCCGATTATGGCCCGATGTAAGTCAACTCCTCGTTAAGAGGGACGAATGGGTAGCCTGGAGTCGTCGTTTCAAATATAAACCAGAGTCTTTCCTCCGGGAGAAGAGGCGTGGATGGAAGGAACGAAGGAAGGGTTGCAGAGAAAGGAGGAGATCATCTCGCTCGGATTTTGCAAGCGCAGCGAGTCACCGGATGAAAAGTGCACGATTATTAGCTTTCTCCTTGCAGTTCCAACCCAGCGGCGTCGGCGGCGACGGCCACCACCCACCGCTTTTCACACCCCCGTAAACGGATTATAGGGGCTTTGCCCCGGAGCCCTTTTCCTTCGCCGCCGAGGACCGGTGTGGTGTGCTGGCTACGACGAACGCGTCACCGCCAGCGACGCGGCGCGCGGTAGAAAAGAAACCAACCAGTCGTCGATCGCAACGTGCGACGCGACGTGGCGGGAACGGCGGCCAACGGAGCCAATTCGGGCCAATTTAATCCTGATTCGAGATCCGCCGTTCCCGGAACGGAAAATGAAACGCGAAGGCCGCCCGCCGCGCCGCGCCTCTCTTCTTCCTCCTCCTCCTCCGCCTCCTCCTCGGCAGGGCCCCGCTCGTTAACGTCGGGTTACCAGCTACCCGCGCGAGCAAAAAGGAATCATTCTATCGGAGATGGTCCGTTATCGGAGGACCGAGTCGTTTTAACGAGACGGACGAGAACTGTTTCGCCCGAGAGACTGTTGCGAATTCGAGTTTCGTCCGAAAGGTTGCTCGAAAATAAATCAGAAGAAACTCTGATGGAACACGTTGTTGCCACATTTTCCAAGCGAGTAGGCTCGTCTGTCCACACTCTCGACGAACATCATTTTTATTGAACGAAAAAATAACATTCATGTTGAAATTTATACAATCTGTCTTGTAAGTTCACAGATACTTTCTCTTGTATAACCTATTCACTTCATTCATTGCGATACACAGTTACATACGGTATTGAGTTTTTATTGTTTAATTTGTATGGAATGCTTCAAAATATTTTTGTAAAAATTATTCCCTCGCATTTCAACATGCATTAAAATAAACAATAACAACTCTAATTGAATAGAATATGGAGTATTTTATATTTATCATCTTTAACCATCTTCGATGACATGTCTAAAAAATCGATTACTTGTGTCAAATTTTCAAATAAAACATTTCGTATAAATAAAGATGCTCGAGATATCAAGATGTCCATTGTAACGAAACTGTTAAATGAAATTAATTGAGTAAACCTCGTCAGATTAAGATTTGTCCCCCACTCTACCCTTCTCCTTCTACGGCACGCTTCCGCCACGTACCGGTCACGTGACGCATGACTAATTCCGTACGGGTAGAGAGAGGGTAACTGTATTCCCCTAGATTCGAGTCAATTCCCCTGATCTGGCGACACTGAACCTCATATTACTTTACTCTTTCAGCCGTATCGTAGTGCAGTAATGGATATACATAGAAATTACCGTTGTTACATCAGATTGAATTATTAACACTAAACCTACCAAGCACTAAAATCGATTAAAATGTTTCATCTTACAAAAATAACAAAACTGTATTTACTTGGATTGCGTAGTATGTGCTGGAATAAAGAAATTTATTGAAACATTTCCAATGGAAGTAGCTATATAATTTTAATAGTTGGAAAATAAAAAGTATGAGACCGGTCATTTGACCGACAGTGGTAGGTTTAGTGTTAATAGATCGCGGTATAACAATTTTACCCAGCTATCACACTCGGTTTCCACCTAATTTAAACTGCGGATTTTATACATTTATAACAAAAATTGCTCCGTACAGTTTAAAGCAGTGGACATATATAAAAAATTTAAGAACATCAACGAATTAATTTCAGTTTAATGAAATAATTAAATTAGCAGTTGTGTCGTAGGATCGACGCAGACATTTTTTATTTTGCATAAAGATCCGCAGACTAACGTAAATAATTAAAGAGTGGTGAGATTTTATTAGCGACTATTGCCTGTATATTCTCCGAATCGAAATGCCGCGTTATTGTTGCCTTTGTCATCGCGTTTGTTAATTCCACGTCAGTTTACAGTACCATTACATAGGCTCGTTTGATCAAGATTAATTACACATAGCGTTCAAAGAAGATCGAAGACGATCAGGGAATGATGAAAGAGCAGACACGTGAGTATATGTATAGAGTGGCGGATACGAATTATGAAAAGGAGGGGAAACACGGTAGAAAATTGAATTACCAACAGCGGGGGCCTTCGACCTGCACGAACCGCTTTTTCCATGGGGCTAGTTTCGAAATACAATGGCGATACAGTACAAAAGGGAAAAATCTGCGAGCATATTTTTTCACCGACTGAATATTCAAAACGTAGATTGAACAAATTCCCAGGATCAACGAATCTTTCATGGAATAAAAGCGTCAAGAATTATAATTACTAGACTCCGGATCTTTATGCAAAATAAAAAGTTTATGCATCAATTGCAAGACACAGGTGCTAAATATAAATTTATATTTTTCACTAATAATTCTAATACAGTGAAAATAATATATTAATACTCTTAAAGTCTTCTAATTGTTTTACCGTTCTAAATTGCACGTACTCATTTTTGCCATAAATGCATAAAATCCGGACTCTAATAATTACACTTTTATAGTAATTGAAAGAAATGTAAGAAATTGACAATTGCTTCCTGTAGTAGCCGCAGAAAATTATTGCATCTTCTATAAATCAAGAGAATTTTCGAATAGCCTGGACACCGGTATTTCCTTTCTCGCGCTCTTCATCTTTGCTTTGTGCACTGGAAAATGTCCTAAATAACGGTAATTAAAATTGATCGTGTAAAGGTAGGTTCACAGTGCATCAATTCGACATGCTTCGAAGCGGAAGCAGCTCATCAACGGTCTTTCAAGGAATTCCCGGATCACGGGGAAACGGTGCAGCCTGGACAGGGGGCGCAGAAGTCGAACTTGAAGAACGAAATCCCGTCGACGACGCAGACTTCTCCAATTATCGCGGGCGTACGCGAACCGGTAATTTCTACTGGAGGGCCCCTGAAAATGCGGGAAAAAGTCTCGGGAATCGAAACGTTGTTGTTCGCGGTCGAACCAGCAGTGCAGCGCAGCGCAGCGATGCGCCTTCTCGCCTAAAGATACCGGCGGATTTTCGCATCCGTCTGCGGAGAGGATCAACAAACCCTGCGTATTTTTGGCGAGACGAGGTGGCCAGAGATCGCGCGCGGACATAGGCGTAGGAGCGTCGCGGCGCGCCGCGGCGCACCGTATCGATTCTCGGTGCTCGGCGAAACGCGATGCGCTCTCCCTCTCTCTCTCTCTTTCTCTCTCTCTGCTCTCCGCACTCAACCATCGTCTCTCTTTCCGCCCCATGTTTCCGCGGCTTTCCGTGAGACCGACGATAAAATAACTCGGAGTAAACTGCGAGAGAACAAGCCACCGCCGCCGCCCTCGCCTCGGCCCCCGGCCTTTATTCAGAATTTTTTAATTACTCGACGAATAAAAATCGCGCAAAGAATACACCGGCGCCGCCGCCGGTAGTTTCAGAGATGGCCGGCTGGTTGGTCTCTTAGGAAAAAGTAGCAGGAAACGGGAGACTGGGCCCGTCGTCGTCGTCGTCGTTCTTCCACCGCCGCGACCCTTTTTAAAAACCCCGGACAAAAATGTCGCATTGTCTCTACACTGCGAGAAATAACGTTTACCTCGTAGTCGAGCCCGGTTGCATCTGAATCGGGCGGTACCAGGTATCAAGGATACCGTGACGTCACCGCATTCGTCTCGCGGCACGATTTTTGTTTCCTAGAACATATTCTGACTCTATCTCTCTCTTTCTCTCTCAGATATATGTATATAGTACCGCCGAAACGTCTAATGACTAGTGGTAAACCCGGCCGCTCGACGCCGATGCTGAAAAGGGTTTCTTACAGGCCGCGACGCAACGCGACGCGTCTGTATCTAAATAGAAGTCCCATGTGTCTCTTCGTCTCTCTTGTCTCGCCGCCGCGCCGCGCCGTGAGAACCGACCGCGTGCCGCTCGTGCGGATAAAAGCCGTCGCGCCGGGATTATTTTCCTTTCAATTTAAAAACATTCCGGAGTTAATTGTTCGCCGGTTCCGCTCCTCCGCTCGTCTCGTGAGCAACGCGAATAAATCAAGAGACCAATCGAGAGTTTTGCCGAGTATTCCAAGGAACTTAAAATATTGCACTGCGGTGCACCTCGTCTAATTGCTCCAACTCCCCCCCCCCCCCCCCTCCCGTCAGCATTGAGATGCGTCACTTATAAACTGTTCGGTGTTTCAAACAAAACTCTCCCAGCTGACTGATGTTGCTTTTAAACGCAGTCATTGGTTGGACAGCTGACTGGGAACAAACCTTTATGCTTACTGTTGGAATATAGGTATACAATAAACTCTGTATAAAATAGAATTTATTCTAAGTAATATACAGTGACTCCCACTAATATCCGGACACTCTTAAAAAGACGATAACTTTTTCAATATTCGACCATACAACTTGGATTTTTTGGAGAAGTTATAACAATCGGTTTTTGTTACGTAACGTGAAAAGAATATTTGAAAAAATTGCAATTGGTCGGAATTGCAGAGAAAATACTAAAAGTTATGTTTTACAATTTTTTTATGTGGGCTCATATTGAAAATGTAGAAAACACGTTTCGAAATCAGTCAACGTTGCAAGGAGCTAAAAACGTTTAAAGATGGTAAAAATTGCAATTTTTCACGATTTTCGGTCTCTAACTGCAATAAATCTAAGGATTCATACATCTTTCAATGCCTGTCGTTTTTTCCCACACCAACCGATTTCGATGAAACTTTAACAATGCATATAATTGACACAGGTCTACAAAACATATTTTTTAAATTTTCAATATAGACCCACATAAAAAAGTTGTAAAATGCAACTTTTAGTATTTTCTCTACAGTTCCGACCAATTGCAATTTTTGAAAAAATTTCTTTTCACATCATGTAGTAAACCAATTGCTCTAAATTTTCATAAAAGTTCAAATCGTGTGGTCCAATATCAAAAAAGTTATCGCTTTTTTAAAATCGTCCGAATATTAATAAGAGTCACTGTATATCTGAAGACACGTTGTGAGGCACGTCTTTACTGTTCGACACACTCAACACGAGTGAGGATCGCTCTGGATACGATGTATCATTTGTATTAGCGCTCGAAAGTCAAGCGATCGAATGTGCCTACTAAGTAATAGTAGATTATTTTATAAATAAAAAAATAAATTCCAACACTTACGGTGTCCTCCAAGCGATATCCGAAATTCATGAATGACGAATAGACAGCGGATTTTATGTATTTATGACAAAAACGAGTAGATGTAATTTAAAACAGTAAAAACAATAGAAGATTTTAAAGATATTGTAGGAATGAAAATAAATGTCCGGTTTGTTCATTCCAGTTTGTTACAATGCAGGTAGAACAATTTTATTTTGCATAAAGATCCGCTGATTAATGATGAATGAGATGTTCCATTCTGATAATGTTCTATCATGCAATTGTTTGAAACTATGTTGCTATGATCCACTGATGCTGATATTTTTAAAAATTGAAATCGCTGCAAGCTTGAAGTACCTCCATTGTCTTCTCTCCAAATATTCTATTATAAAAAAGTCTCGATAAAAACTGAAGATAGAACGTTAATGATCATCAGTAGACTCCGGGTCTTTATGATCAATGAAAAGTTTGTGCATCAATTGCAAGACATAGGTGCTAAATATAAATTTATATTTTTCACTAATAATAAATTAATACTCTTGAAGTCTTCTAATTTGTTCACTGTTCTAAATTGCACGTACTCATTTTTGCCATAAACGCATAAAATCCGGAGTCTAATCATCAGCGACGTACTCTAAAATGATATACCTCTGTTGATCAAACATAGTCAACCTATTTCTGAGTCCAAGGTCATTTGAAGGTCATAGTCATCATCGAACTCTTCTCGACATTGTCTAAAACACTATCAAATTAAAAATCTATGGTGCTATTTAAAAATCATCGATGACCTTCAAAAGACCTTGAAAACGATATTCGACTGCTTTAACAGAACAACTTTTCTCTCCAATCTTCAAGCCTAACAGCTTTATTTAGGTGTTCTGTTTCTCATGAATAGTATTTCTCGATCAAGACGTTTCTTAACATTTCTATTTCGAAATCGGACTAATAATTAACTTTTCGTGATCTTTCAACAATTCGGAGCCCTCCTAGCAACGAATCTGTTGTCCGAAAGTGACGAAATAAGCAAAACACTTGCCCTAAACTAGCTACCGGGAGTAACGACTATCTCGTAAACCCGAGTTAATCTGTGTAGAAGAAGAAGCTGACCCTGGGCAACCGGGTGAGGCTTCAGCGAGTCCGCTCTCCCTGCTCGGTTCGTCGCGATCCATTTGCACGAAATGTCGCGTCGGACGGTCGATAAATTTTTATCAGGACGGATTACACCGCGTCCCTCCGACTGTAAAATGGGACTGGAGGCAGGGTCCGCGCGGATTTTACGAGGAACAATGAAAAGGCTCTGTCCTCAGACTCGGTTATCTCCTCTAACGACGTACCGGAAACCGGGACACGCAAGAAAGTTCATACGCGAGGATTGATACTCGAAAGAAATCGGATCTCTGGCCCGGTTATCAGCTAAGAATCCATTGTCTCGTTACTGCCGGGCGTCTAATGGGACTAGACAGCCGCCACGCTGAATTATTCCGCTAACATCCCCCGGAACGGACACGGAAAGACTCTCTTAACTTTTGTCCTCATTATCCGCCGGATTAACCCGTCAGGTCCGTCTGATTATTCCGTTATCCCGGCTAGCAGCAGGGTTTCGAACAGCAGGTCGTTGCGTCGCGTCGCTGCGATTGTTCTACCGGGTCGGTGGTGCCATTCCTCGCGATTATCGTACTCGCTATATATTCTCGTATTGTACGTACGTATGTATGTCCTCTAACTCTAGAAGAGCGTTCTACTTTGGCCGCAGGAAATTTTCCGGCGAGCGTTTGCAAAACGGAGTGAAAAAAAAATTGCGTCGAGAGAGAAAGAGAGAGAGGAGCACGTCGATCAACGTCGATCACGCGGATCCTCCTCCATATCGAGTAGAGTGGTAAACGCGACCGAAAATCCGCCTTTCGATCCCCGAAGCTTTCGTTCGCTCATTAAATCAGCTCGAGAGAGCTTCGAAACGAAACGCGCGCGCGCGCGCGCGAGCGAGCGATCGCAACGAATTTCCATTCGATCGTTCACGAGCATAACCCCTGCGAGTGTGAGTACGTGTTGCGGAGGTGGCGGAGGTGGCGGAGGGGTGTATCGATACCGTTCAAGCCAAGATTCACGCCTACTCGATTATTTGCATACATGCAATTCTTATCACGGATCTGACGTTCGAAATGCTCCGTTCCAGCGTTCCAGCCGATGTTCACGTGCATCAGAGTGACGTCGCAGCAGCAGCGCGATAGAAACGCGCGCGCACCGCCCGAATTAGATATTCACCGACAATGTTATCAAGCGACATACGCGCGTCGCGCGAACACTGAATAAATCGGAGCGTTCTGTGTTATTAAGGTACGCGCTGCTATCGATCGCATCGAACCGAACCGGCACGGGGCCAACCGGAGCAAACCCCGACGCGACGCGACGCGAGCTACAAAATCGAGTCCCGATACCGCGCGCGCGCGGTTTTCTAGATTGCGGCGGGGAAGAAGATACTCCGTGTATCGTGACAAGTGTATACAAACGGAAATCGAAACGTAATGGAGTTCCTTGACGAGTTGAAAATGAAGAGGGCCCGGAAATCTATGGGGCTGTATCGCTAAACGATCTTCATCCGACTCTTTCTACTCAATTTCTCTGATTCCTCGACAACAGATCCTCGCCAATTCAGAAATTAAAAAGGATTTGAAATTTCGTATCACAGGTTTTGCACTCCAAATTCATCCTTTTGCAAAGAAAGTATTTTTAAGTAAGTTTTTGTAAAACAAATCAAATCAAATGTAAATTAATTGTTAAGAAATTCAAAATTTTATTTATTGCAAAGATATACATCAAATACTTATTTAAAAGTAATTGCCAATTTATTAAATTTGTAATGTATGAAAATCGTGTGTAGATGCATATATTCATTGTAGCCATTTTCTGAGTAATAAATTTTAAAAGTGCAAGTACATATGTATTTATTAAAGCGTATTGAGTATTGAGTCTTATGTTTCCTTCGCAGTAGTGACACCGTTCACGTGTGTCTAACGTCGCACAGCCAATCAGTGCCTAACGTCACTCAGCACTTCGCTGTACCCTCCTGTCTATGGAGACTTATTCTGAACTCAAGGGAGACGCTTTCAAGTGTGATTAATTTTAAATATTCTTAATGGGTGAAATTGATTTGCAAAAGGTTGAATTTGATACTGCCGCAAAATGACGGCTGAGAGTGGGTTTCTGTGGAGACTGTGGATGTTTATGCAATTTTTTTAAACGTGTCTTAAGAAAGTGGAGTAAATTATAATTTTATTTTCTGTGGTAGTAACCTTTGTGGATCTGACAAAAAGAAAAATTCTGTCGAATGGTATAACCTAGCATTCTTTTGAAAATTTTCAGAAACCATAAATCCATGAACATCCGCAGTCCACTGATTACTTTTAACTTTCCGTCATAAACTATCATATGGAATAGCAAGCTAAAAATTATTTTATTATCGATCGATGCGTATTTAAATTAAAAATCAATGCATTTATAGCAAATGTAATTAAACAGTTTAACCTTTTTTTTGGGGGAAATTTTAAAATTATAAATTTTCGAAACATGAACTTGTTTGATTAAAAAAGGTCTTGTAGAACGTCAGACAGAATGTTCGTATCTGGAACCTTGGAAGAAATCTTGATTTTGTCTTTTATCCTGCATATTTTGGAAAATGTATGTTAGACACAGTGAAAATGTGAAATTAAAACTTGAAGTGTTTTAATAGTCTATATGGGAAATTTAACTTGAAAGAAAGAATTATGCATAATAGGGATGAATATTGAAACAAATACTATAACTTTCTTTGTATCTTCTTTTATCCCTACGAGCGTTTCTCAATAGTAATAAAATCTTCCCCTATCAGAAGATCTGTGTAAGGTTTCAGAACTGATCTTTCCTTGTGAGTAACCCGAGTATGATTTACAATATTACAGAAACGCAGAAAAATATAAAAAGTTAATATTAATTTTTAAGAACCCGTTGCATGTTGTATACATATAACTTTTGGAAAAATGACTATAAGATTTACCAATCAGTAATTGCATTTTAATGTATGAAAATTACATATATCAAAATGTAAAAGTTTCAGCTAAATTGAGCATTTGTTTTCGTTTATTTATAGTTTTATGTCGCATCAACTGCTAGGTTAAATTATTTATATTTCAAATCTTTTGAACAGCTTGAGTTTCGATGCTGTTTATTTATAAGCTATTTCACCCGAATATTTATAGAGATTTTTCGATTGATAAATAGTATTTCGGTACCACCTCATATCCGAATTCGATAATAAGAATAAAAATACTGACATAAGTATACGTGTCTCTTATCGGTTGAATACTTTATAACTGTACGTCACGCGTCACGGCGAATTTAAAACTCTAACGCTAAATATAATTGCATTAACTATTAATATTTTAAAAAGCAAAGCGGCTGACCATTTCTTTTTCATGTCGTTGAAATGTCATATTACAAATGTCTTTTATGTAGATATTACATAGAACATTTATTTGACGTATGCACAAATTTTAGTGTTATACCAACTTATTAATTAGAACGCTAATAATAGCGTTTGTAGTAGCCGTTGCAATAAATGGTTATCAAACAACGATAACAAAATATTGTTGTATATGAAATGTCCGATTCATAACTGTAACTTTAAACAAACACAATTTTCTCTAAATAAAACTTATCGAACAAAGTAAGCATGTAATCGTCGTATTCCGTGAGAAAATTAATCTCGTAAAAAATTGAATTTTTTGGTCACTCATCTTCC
Organism: Lasioglossum lativentre; assembly: GCA_916610255.1. Taxonomy (NCBI): domain Eukaryota; kingdom Metazoa; phylum Arthropoda; class Insecta; order Hymenoptera; family Halictidae; genus Lasioglossum; species Lasioglossum lativentre. Next base: position 18,174,757 of record OU744364.1, on the reverse strand, counting down.
TCATTTACAAGATTGTCGAATATGATTTGTTACAATCACAATAATCGTAAGTTAAAAATATTAGAATCCGTCCATTTGACGGGTCCCGCAAATGCGTCAGAATTGAATTTTCAAAGTCGATTTTCTCGAAAACGAGGCGTCAAATAAAAAAATTTCATTCCTTCTTTTCGAATAACTGTTGCGTGTAGAATTGCTTCCCATTCATTTGTCACGGCGTGCGGTACACCCTGCATATTAAAATAGTATTTCTTGATAAAATTTGCATTGCGAAATCATTTCATAGAGACGGACCTAATAAATGCAGCATTTGAGATTGACTTTCAGCGGGAGGGTTGTAAAGTGCCGTAAAGACTTACGGATAAAATATGCAACGGAGAGAATCTCCCCGTCATGGAGACAACCTCCATATTATCTTGCCTCGTTTCTCGGGATCTCGGTCCCGAGGACTCGGCCTCGTTTCACCGTGTAACGCGTACCCGAGGACGAAGACACACAGATTTTGAAGCACGGCACCCGTCTCGGGCCGCGCCGGTGCAGTCAGCGCAATTTGCTTCTCCCTTTACGACGTGTTTCAAACGCACCGAGAGAAACCAATAACACCTGTCGGGAGAAATAACGAAGCGTCGGAGGTAGCGACAAAGGACGAAGACGCGGGCGTCTTAGAGGTCCCGGAGGGATTTCTGCACGATGCAAACAGTCTCGTTTGGCCGCCGAGCCGCGCCGCGCCGCGCCGCTACAGTGGGCCAGATCGACGCGCTAGCTATTCATGGGCTAAAAAATCAAAGTCCTCATATCGATTTTTAACGAATGTATAATGTTTCTTAAATGTCCATTACATTCGAAAACAATAGTATTAATTAAAGTTATTAAAAACTCTCGTTACAATAAGCGATCAAACTTTTTCAGATACCATTTTTCACCGAAAAAATTCTTTTTCTTCATAACGATGTCCTGGAAAACCTACTGAACATTATGTGCCCAATTTTTTTTTATGAATAATGTATATCTATGTCGAGAACGCGCCAGGAACTAAAAATTATTGTTCATAATTTATTATAAAAAAAAAATACTTAGTGAACTAACGAAAATCGTCAAAGATTTTACCTTTCTAATAAAGTGGAACATTTTCAGCAACATCTCCTCGAAAAGATCCTGCAAAGTTTACTCTCCAGTTTTGTCCACTTTGGACATTATGATGATTTAAAGCGTCACGTGACACGCAATTCCGCGGCGATTCGCGTCGCACGACACGCATTGACGACCACTCAGCGGCTCCTAACAGTGTAACCCAGACCTATCTTATGAATTTTTTAGATTATACGACCATTGATAAACAATCGAAGTTCTTGCTAGCTCAGTTGAATCATTTGTATTTGAGAGAGCATAGCATCAGCATCGCAACATAGCATCACAGCAGTTTTCCCATATTGGAAACCTGTATTTTATCTTTGTTAAATAGAATTATTGTATAGATTTTTGTTTATTAATAGGTAAATATAATTATAAGCCGAAAATCCGTATGGTTAATTTATTATAGTCGGTAACTGTCTAAAATATAATACTTATTTTTGTTTAAATATTTGTAATTTTTTAAATAAGACAGTAATAACGCGTTTTTGTTATTTCATTAATTGTAATAAAATTCCTCGATTCAAAAATGATGGATTGCTCTTGTTTGAAAGCCTGAACAGCCATTTTCAATTATTATTCATCATTCACACGATTTTCAGACATTTCCGGTGGTGTGACAAAAAAAGTTTGCTACAAAAAGTAATCAGTAGTCAGTCTTCTACAAATTTCAATATAAAAAATTATAAAAAAAAAATTTTTTTTTATAAAAAATTGAGGTCACCTCGATTATTTATTTATCACTATATATTTTTTATTTAATAACATTATAGCTGACGCCAAGACAAACCCAACAACCTATTTAATGTGGTCTTTAAGTTTTGAAATAATGCTAAAATAGGCGTGAACGGCTAATTCTGGCCCACTGTGGCGCCACGACGATTGAGGAAACAAAGGATCAACGCTCGAACGAGTTTTCGGTGAGGGGTGTCGGACGTTCGGACGTCGCGTCGGTGCCGTTATCGGCAGATAGCCAATAATGAGAAGGCCGGATAGGTGAGAATTTTCGCGGACGCACTCAATGGAGGAAATAAGTTTGCTCGAAGGCATCGCTCTCGAAACGACATCGGAAGTATCGATTTCCAAATACCGGGTTTCCACGTTACTTTCCCCCACTCCGCGCCGATCGTACCCCATCGAGGAAACGATCTTGCTTTTATTTCGCCCTCGGGACCTGGATATTTCGTTACGCTGGACCGACGCGATGGCGTGCCATTCACCTGTGTGTGTGTGTGTGTGTGTCCGTGTCCTTTTTTTCTCTCTTTCTCTTCCGCGCTACCACGCTTTCTATCCGTCCTTCTCACTGTCTCACAGTCCATTCCTCATCGTTCCTTCCTTCCTTCCTTCCTGTCCCCCACCCGCTGTGCTTTGTCTCGACGCGGACTGGCGCTCTCTCAATATATTCGAGCTTTCCTCGGTGTGACGTAGAACCCGATGAATTATCGTCATTACCACACCATTCATGACAACCGCCTGTCTTTGACCATGTTCTCGATATTTGACACTCTCGTAAACGTGCCGCAGCAGCCAGCTAGTTTCAATGAATTACCATCAGATCGACATAATTGTAACCACGTCACCAGCCCTAACTCTATCCCCAGTTGTCGTTCAACGTGACGCGCGCGCGCGCCTCTCTCTTTGATTGATTTCTGATCGACTACTGTACCCAGTCCGATTCGTCCAATCGTATTATGCTAACTGCAAGCTCTCAATTTAAATTTCCGTGCACAGGCGGTCGATCGAAAATCGATTTTTTTTTATTATTGTAAATTAGACAAAAATCTATGTTACTTAATAGGGAATTAATTCTATTTTTTTATTTGTTTTCTTGTGACATTTACTCCTTTCCCTATGATATCGAGTTAAACTCGTGAGATTCTGAACTAATAAATATATGCATGTTATAAATTTCCTTTAAACCGAAATCAAATTCTATTTTGTTGAATATAGCCTTTTGAGATAATAGAGCGATAAATATAAACTTTTTTCTTTTTCTATGAAATTCTGAACGATGAAGGATTTCTAATCACAATAACTATCACAATAACTGTCACCGAGACGTCTTATGAATCGCTCGGGAAACCAAAAATAAAGATTATAAATATTACAGGCAAAAATGTCTCGAAATAGCAAAACCATGACTATGCTCTTCATTTCTTCTGACATCACATTTTTCGTACTCGAGGTCACCCGAAAGTCACGATTTAAGCATATTCAAATTTTCAGCCGTACGATATGAAATAAAAAAAAAAAGTTATCCTAATAAAACACAACGATGACCTTGAAAGAACTACGAAAAAATCATCGGACAAAAAAAATTTTTCTTTTATGGCATTCCTCCTTCGATACTATTTAAATTATGCCATTAAAAATAAAAGAGATATTTAGGTGGCCTCCTTTAGCTGAGACAACCTGTATAATTAAAATATATATATCCGGAAGAAATTACTAATTATTTAATTATTTATTAATACTTTAAACTAGATGGTTTATTTTTAGCAAATACAATAAATTGTTACATGTAGCTTAAGTAGTTTTTAAATTCTGAAGGATGATTGTTTAAGAAAATGTTTAATTATTTTAAAATCTCTGTAATATATGGCTGTATGTAATAATAATGGCTTAGGTCTAGAATATTTGATAATAAAGTGAATATTTGAACACTCAGTTCATTAATATCGCTAAAATTAACAGAACATAAAGGCTATAATGTAATGATTAACTTCTCAGAAATTCATTAAAGTGTAGAAAGTCGAAGCAAAGTTGTGTCAAGTCGTTTCGTTCGACTGCGGCGTCGTTCGCGAAACGCGATAGAAACGGCGAACAAATCTCAAATTGAATATTCTTGAATCGATTAAGGTCAAAGTTCTGCCGACCTTTTCTTCTAACATTGCCGTCAATTTCAGTCTAATTATACCAGGTACATTTCAATATGACGTTTTACTCAATCCATGCTAACCCCGTAGTAAAATATTGAGCAAGTAGAATGAAATTTAATGTAAACTCTGTGTAGACATAGAACTGGAAAGAATTATATTTGTGCCATCAATATCTTTTTAATCGAGAAAAATGGAAATGCGATCGCATATTTTACGATTTTCTATTGCAAGTAATTTTATTAACGCTAGAAATACCGAGCAATACATTTTTCGTAAAAACATTTTTTATAATTTCATTAATTGGGAAAGAAACAATCTGTTAAACATATCGTGAGTATAAATCAAAAAGTTTATACTGTACGAAACAGGGGTGCCATATTCATGTAGTTTTGACACGCTTTTTGCTCATAAATTAAGCTAATATATTATATTTTATCGTAGATGGTATATTTACTCATAATTAAATAGTAATTGTAATAATAAGTATTAATAAGAACGATTATTATGTAATTATAGTTATTCAAACCTGTAAAACTACTTCTAGATTAAATTTCAGTGCTGCTACTATACAGGGTGTCCCAAAAATGGGGTACCCTGTATAGTAATGTATAAGAACCTTCATTTAGGAAATAGAAAAACAACCTGGGCAAAAAGGTTTTCCTCGTAAAATACTAAATTGTTGTATATTCTGAGAAGTGCAACAAATTACCTCGTTTACAAGGTACAAAAACAATTTTTAGAAGTGTATTGAGGTGTCCATTTTATATGAAATTCAAAAGAACTTCTAGTAAGTGAAACATGCTTTTTGAAATTCCATTAAAAAAATTAAAGCTTTCTAGCAAAAATTTACATTTTACATATATGAAATATTTTCTGTTTCAATTTTCTGCCGAAGTAACAACCACAGATATAAGAGATAATGCGCCCAGAGGAAATACAATGGGAACACTTTAATATTCCTCGGAACATTGCTAGACGAAATTGGAGTAAAGGGGGCCGTGTTTCGTCTGCTTGTTATTTAACATCGAGCGAATGGCACACATCCGAGGCTAAGTTTCTATTTGGTTCGAGTTAATTTCGAGTTCGGGGAAACTTCTAGTTACTCCGGTGAATTAACGGTAGCGCTCGCGGTTCGTAAACGTTTAATGTTTCACCGCGTTTTAACGTCGTAATACGCAATAAATTTAATGGCGCACGGTCATACGCGACCGTCCAACTTGGACACGGCCGTGTACAGTTGATCCTGGTGCGTGCAAATATTAGGGGTGGGCGGGTACCCGACAATTTCGGGTTCGGGTCGGGTCCGACATTTTTCTCCAGGTTCGAATGGGGACCCGAAAAATCCTGATACCCGGGTACCCGAACTCGAAATCAGGTCGGGAACCCGAAAATATGTGACATCGGCTATCCGAACAATTCGGGTTCCCGACCCGACCGACCCGACTTCGACTTCGATTACCCGAAATTTCCTGGTACCAGAGTATCACAAACTTTCGGGTCCCGACCCGAACTGGGAGTACCCGCCCAACCCTTGCAAATATGCGGCCATCTTGCGATATCCTCCAGCTTCTGAATATTTCGTTTCCGATGGAACAAGATAAGGGACAATCTCCCGTTTGCATTTGTCGGTCGTAGGTAACGATTGATCGGCCTGCTTGCACGGCGTGAAATTCAATTCCGAGCCGGCATTAATTTTTCAATCGAACGTACACCGTGTAACTCGTGCGAATCGCCTTGTAATTCCCCGTTCATCCGCGGACTATATGAATATTCGCTGTTACTGTGTTGCTATATGTGCTGATGTGCGCCTGTGTGTGCGGATTATTGCTCGCAATGGACGAATTTTATTCTTCGCGATCGATGGATCAATGTCGTTTTACCCGTTGCTCGTCGTTCGTTCGTTCGGTGAGAATATCTATTGTTTTCCTTCGGCGAAGGTATTGTTCAATAAAGGAAACTCTGGTTTTCGTTAGAGGTGGGAGGGTACCCGGAAATTCGGGTTAGGATCGGGTCGGGACCCGAAAATTCGTGATACGCGGGTACCCGTACATTTAGGGTACCTAAAGTCGAAATTGGATCGGGTCGGGAACCCGAAAAATAATGTTCCGATGCCCAAATATCATAGATTTTCGAGTTGCTGACCCGACCCGATGTCGACTTCGGGTACCGGAGTATCAGAAATTTTCGGGTCCCGACCCGACCTGAGTCATCAAAACCCAACCCGAGGCTCTGGTACTCGAAAATTTCCCACCCCTAATTATTAGCATCGAGTATATAGGACAGTGGGCTATCCAATATAAGCAGCACGGATTAAGAACCTCACCCTAATCTACTGTCGGAGTTACTCTGCTCAGCCAACTTTGTCAGATGCTGTGATACATCAGCGCAGTGAACGTGAACACAGTAGGACACGAAGAGTGGACGTAGTTCTGTAAGTAGCGCAAACCTGTAAACCACGCAGCGAAATTAAAACACGCTTAGCGTTACGCCAACCGTGTACACCGACAGAAACGAACCAACAACCACCTAAAACTTTTAATTAGTATCTGTCTAACCGAATAATGAAAACACAGAGTTATCTCGATTAAATAAGGACGCAATCTAATTGACACTAACGCGAATTAATAATCGCGTACTGCTCATGCTCGTCATATTTTCTATACTCTGTCTTGCGAAACAAGAGGTCATAATACGGTGTGTCCCAAAAAATACGTCGTTGGAATGAGCGATTCTTGAGGTGATTGCAAGTAACTTTTTCCTTTGCGAAAATGTTCTCCGCGGCTTCGTTACGGAGTTATTAACGAAATACAAGGACCAATCGGAGCGCAGCTGCAGCAGACGGATTCCGGCTCGGCCAATGCCAACGACGCATTCAGAGGGGTGTGTCGTAGCCGACTGATTGGTCCACGTTTTTCGTTAATAACTCCTTAACGAAGCCGCGGAGAAGATTTCCGCGAAGGAAAAAATTACTTCAAATGACGTTAGGCATTTCAAGGAAGTATTTTTTGGAACACCCTGTAGATGTCTACCTCAGTCAGAGGAATTCGGATTCAGCACATACTGGAATCAGAAATCGACAGCTATTATGATCATTGATCTACCTCAGACTTTTTCCTCCAAAAGGATGAACATTGTGGAATGAAAGTGCAAAACTAGGCTTATATTAATATGAAAGAAACAGAAATAATTTGAATAAAACTAATTTTAGTGAAATTTATGTAGCATACAGTTCTATTATACATATGATAAATCCCGATATGATGCTCTTAGACATCAGCGAATGTAGGTTCCGTGTGTATCCTGCAAACCCATCCTACATCTATGTATACTATCGCTATACTTCCCTTCCTCGAGGTAGGTACAGGCCATTTTCAAATATTAGTTTTGCAGAGAAGGAATCTGTGAATTGCACGGATAGTTCAATCCGGCGACCAGTCTAAAGATATTCGTATCTTCGTTTCTGTAATTCAGTTGGTCTTCCGATCCATAAAAGAATAATATATTATGTATTTATTTCTATGCGCTAGAAATTATGACATTCGGTTCAGGTCGTGTAAATGTAGTTGATATGGAACATCGTAAAATCTCGATGAAAAAGTAGCAAACTCTAACTAGGCGATGCATGTTAGTTTCCCAAAAGGGAACAGTCATACTGAAAATTGAAAGAGAAACTTTTATTTTTCATAGTGTGTGAAAGTTTCTAAATGAAAATATAGTTCAATATTATACAGAAGGCGAGTTAAAAAGACTATTATTTCTGTGTGATTTGTCACCAAATATGTTTGTTTTGTTTAAAAATAATTGACTATCCTTTCTTCTTTGTAAAATTCATAATTTCTTGTCGATGTGTGTATGTACGACATGCTCGAGCATTTAACATAAAAACTATAGTTAACCCTTATACTGAAATGGACATGATGTCTATGCAGCTAACAATGGTACAACTATAATAAATAGTTCAATTCAAAACTCTTCTATATCTGGCAAGCTTTCGAAGTCAGGTGTTCCATATTGTTAACGTTTATCCTACACCTGCCGAAAAACGATTAAGAATAATTAAAGGAATTGACCATGTCTTACCTGGTATGTGGCTTTTGGAGGATTGAAACGACGTTTTGTTCTCTCCGTATCCGGCACCTGCGAAAAATCAATACCGTTAAACTGTGGCAAGCATTACCTGTGAATATGTGTTTACAATTCCGGAGGACAATGGACAGCAGATATACATAATAATTCATAATCGCACGGAATAATACACAGCGAACAATTTCTGAACTGTTTGGAGGATTAATAAATATTTAGCGGATCAACAAAACATTTGCTCGCTCAGTCTTTTTGTTACCGTCTTTATTGAAAATAATTTTTATTTTAGATAGTTTCGGTTGAATTATACAGACGTAAAAATTGTCTGTTTCAATTATAAGCAACAAGGGCTAATTAGGAGTTCCAATATTTCTTTAATAATTTTAGTAGATCGATACTACTACATCGAGATTCTTCAATTGTTTTTAATTTTTTTTTCTATTTTTTCTACTTATAAGAAATATCAGAATGGAAATTAATTAACCATCGACGCTACTCGGAGTCGATCACTAAAATAAAAGTTGTAACCAGAATATAAGAGAAACAGTTTATTTATCCGTCGTCCTAATTCCAACGATACAAAGCCATCGTTTTAGAAAATGAGAACGCGACTACGTCAATCCCTGGATGATCGATGATTCAAGACGAATGCAGAGTTATTTTTACGTACCGTAGAATGTCCAATATACAATGCTTTCCAGGACAAATTGAACAATACTTCTTTTAAAACTCTAATCAGAGTTGATGAAAATTGAAAAATGCGAAAAAATTTTTAATATTTGAAAAAAAAGTGGATAAACACTCGGCAATAGTTTTCATTAAGCAGATGTTGGGCATTATGACATAAAAATATGCAGTTAATGCTCTCCTTGGCACCTAATTTTTTCAGGATTATATAAAGCGGTGTCTAAACATCAAAAATAAATCTTTTGAAAAAAGTAATTATATGTTATACCGGGTGATTCGCGAGAAACGTACGACCTGGAGCCAAATATGATGATTGTTGTCGTTTTCAAGGTCTTTTGAAGGTCATCGATGATTCTTAAAAGGCACCATATATTTTTAACTTCAGAGTGTTGTAGCTGATGTCAAGACGAGTTCAATGACATGGTATCCGACATTATAAATTGTCGGGTTCCCGACCCGACCCGACCCGAACTTGACATTTTCGGGTCCCCGCCCACCGTATCGCGAACGCAGGTTGGCGCACAAATATAAATTGCGCTTACGTACAGGACTCGTTAGCTCACGAATTTACCGAGGAGCTCGAAAGAGACGAGAGTTGGTTCACTTCTAATTGGCCCGTAAGTACGTGTACACCCGGCCTGCATATTTGTTCCCTTGGTAGTCCGTGATGCATCCGCCGTTCATCTAACAGCAACGACCGTGTCACGGTCCGTCGAATCTTTTCCCGAGAATCAGTGCGTGCTTTCAACGCAACGTGTCCCGACGACGACGAGCATACCCTTTCTGGCGGGGGTTGGGGTTGGGGTTGGGGCCGCGGCCTCAATGCGAACATAAACGACGCGGCGCACGGAGAAGGATTCTCTCGTCGGCCGGTAACGGTAACGCTGTTACGGGTAAAGTTCTGGTTAATTCGCGCGTCGCGACGCACCGCGACGCACCGCAGCGCTGATCCGAGCCTGCTAAATGGAACCCGGAAAAACAGTTTTAATTCGTGCCCTCGACGACGCCGAGACACGTCAGACGCCGTTCGGCCGAGTGCTCGTAATGAACGAAAAATTATGCCAATCAGCACAACAACAAAGGTTGTTGCATATTAAATGTTCGATTTCAGAATGGAAATCGCGTAAATCATTTCGATCGAGAAATACTATTATAGTCTACAGGTTTATTTGTATAATACTTCGAGATTCCTATCTGCAATTTTAATCTAGATGTGTAATTTTATTTTTAAATAAATTTTATTTTAAGACTGTCGTGTATTCCTTTTATATGTATGGAAAGATAACATATTGACGATATATCATTGTGTGAATTTTGCTGAAAATGTGTTGTACTATTCGTTGATGGTAATAAGGACAACAAAATGGAGTAAATGACAGAGAAAAATCAATTTTTCATTGACAGAATAGGTTTACAACGGTGTTGTCTACTTTGATCGGTAATTTTGTTTAGAAAAATGTTACTGTTAAAAATCGGACATATGCAATAAGCAAATAAAATCAGCGTGAGCTCGACGATGATAGAAGAGGCGGCGACGAGATAGGATCGTATGAATTCTGCCCGACTGGAAATGCGACCGATGATTGACGCGTCTCTGAATCGACGAGTTCCTATAATTCCCATCGAGGTTTCATCGCGAGCCAGCCCGTCCTGCTATTCTACTTTAAGTTCGCGAGGAGTCGCTCTATAATTCAAGTGCGAGTTCTTTTCGGCGACTCCTTTGCCGCGCGACAGGCAGCCTCCCGACGAATCGGCTTCCGAGTGCTCGAAACCACCACGGATATTTGTTCTCGCGCTCGGCAAACCGTGCCACGACCAACACCGTTCCGCTCCGCGACAAATCGATGCGTCCCACCTCGACTAGCGACTGCTGCTGCTGCTTGAAAAACGATCGTGTCGAGCGCAATCGGTGGCCGAAAGGGGATTAAGACGCACAAGCACAGCCTCTGAAATATCGGGCCGAACTACGGCCCGAGAATCCTCTCTCTATTTAATACCCGAGAATTTTCCGCCTTCGTGCTGTTTAACACTTCATCCGCTGATGATTATTTGATGATCTTCTCACCGGAGAAGTCACTAACCTGGAAATATCGATGCAATATTCATACGATAATCTGTGACCGATATTATTTATAAGACACAGCTCTAAAAAATTGGATTACTAAATTACAAAGTTTTTCAACTCATAATTTTGTGGTGAGAAATGTTACGATATTCTGCCTTTTCCAGTTTCAACCTCTTGCACTACTATTTATTTTCTCGTTACAGTGATTAGTAGACTGCGGATTTTATGCATTTAAGAGAAAAATGAGCACGTACAATTTTAAGCAGTTGGCATATTAAAAAGATTTAAGGACATCAGTGTACCAGTTTCAGCGTAATAACATAATTTTAAAAAGTAAGAAATTTTTATGTAGCTTCTGTGTATTGCAATAAATCCACACAGGGAAAATTCATAGGGAAAAAAGAAAGTATAAATTTATTTTATGTATTTTTATTTAAAGGAAATTAATAACGTACATATTTATTCGACACTGTTCAGAATCTTCATCGCGAGTCTGACTCGATATGGCAAAATATTTTGTTGTGACAACAAAACGTCTTTAGGTATGACGACAAAATTTGTCATGACTAGAATGCTAGACTTTTATATAAAATAAAAATTGTCTATGTCTATTGCAAGAAACAGAAGTGGAATAGAAACAAATTTCACAAAGGGGTACGACCGTTTTTGAATGATTTGATATTGTAATTGGTGAATATGCAGTATCATGCTGTTCATGTAGAATTTCTGTAATTTCAATCGAAAAGTTCGGAAAGATTTCTATTTGAAAAATTATCTAAATGATAAACCGATTTTGCAGGAGCTCACTGTACCACTGATAGTACACCATTAATCTATAGGATTAACCGTCTTGCCGCATACAATGAAGCACCTGTGGTTGGTGTGAACGATCAAATAACGATCGACTTTGCAACATGTAATGATAAAGTTCAGAACTAATCTTCATGCAAAATAAAAATTTTCTACCTGAATAGCAACAAATTGGACTGAAATAGCAATTAATTTTCTTTCTTAATACATTTAATAATTTAATTCTTGAATTTTTCCAATGTTTTTACTGTTTTAAATTTCATTTTTATCATATATGCGTAAAATACGGTGGTAAACTTGGCCGTATAAAATTAATAGCGTTGATTTAACACGATTTTTAAGACAATAGAACGAGAAAATTGCAATTATAGTTCGAATGACTGTTAATTAAAGACCGCCCTTTTCACTGTAACAAGTTTAGACTTAATTGAAATATATTGTTCAGAAATAATCGCTCCATTATTCTTACTGTTTTCATTATTTTTGTTGTTATTTATAATTGCATGTAATTATTGCAAAACAACGTACAATTACACGTGGTACTTGCAATAATAGAAATATGAAATAAGTATGTTTTTTAAACTGACGACTGTGTTATTCTTTCATGTGCATACAGTCAAATTTTTACTCATTAATAGCAGTATTTCTTCATTGGATGATTGGCTACGATTGGCAAGAGTTGTATGTAATGTTATATTTATAATTAATAATATTGTCCCGAAGGAAGGCTAATTTGAAAATGAATAATTAAAAATGAAAACAGTGCGTATGCAGAAAAAATATAAAAATTCTTTTGTATGTTTAAATCGACCACTTTTCATCTTGAATACATATACAGGGTGTCCCAGGTATCACTTTTCACGATTTTTCAAGTACTTGCGATAATCTCAAAAAAAATGTGTTAAACAAAAGTTGATCAGTTTTCGATTGGCAATAAAGACTGGCCATTGCAATAAAGAAAGTTCGAAAAATGTTGTTTTTTAATTGTTTTCAAAGCCACCTTCATTGTTGAAGTTCTATTTCTTTGCCTTCGAGGTCATCCGAAGATCATGGTATACTAGGTCGTTAAATTCGTCTTGATACAGGCTATAAGACTGTTACGTCAAAAATACAACGTGCCATTTAAAAAAATGAAGGTGGCCTTGACAATAATCAATAAAGGAAAATTTTCCAACTTTTTTTTAATGAAATCTATAGTCAATCGAAAACTGATCAACTTTTGTTTAAAATATTTTATTTTCAGATTATCGCAAGTACTTGACACAAGTACAAGACACCCTGTATATATTTGACGTGCTATTTTCTCCGTTCAGTTGAGATGTTCGCAGAGTTTCGTCTTCGATATGCCGAGATCAGTTCTGCGGAACCGAAGTTCGCGTGTAACCGATATATTTTTACTGCTTCGTCAACGTTCCGTCAAACTCCTAGGTACACTATTATGGTCTATATAAGTTTCCGATGTCCCTCATTAGCTTGCTGACACTCGCGAAAGTTTCGGCCACGGAATCGATGTGCGTTCGAAGCCGCGGGAGACTTCGAACTTGGTTCGGTCCGATAACAATATTTCCATCGACGCGACGCAACGGAGAGGAATGGTATAATTGGCGTCGTTACCCCCGATGGGGCGGCTACGGCGGCGCGTCGTCATCTGAAAAAAACAGCTCGGCCCTCGATGACATGACGTGCTTTCACGGAAGAGAATCGGATCCCAACGAGGCCGTTGTAAAGTGGTTTACGACAGCCATTAAACGCGCGGAAAAGCGCGCAGCTGGCCGAACATAGTTCCCAGCAGCAGATGCTGGAAGTTGGGAGGATCTTCCCTGGGTAGCTGAAGCGGGGTCGGTCGCGCGAGAAGAAGATACTTTAAAGGAACCATCGACCCCTCGGTTCGATCGATTATTTTCAGCTAGTTTCTTCGACTTCTCGATTTTAACCTCTAGGCCAGGTAACAGAAATTAAGATTTTTCTGTTGGAAAAACGAAAATCCCGATGCGACACGTCAGAGAAAAGCTATCAGGGCGGGGATACAGTCGGACTCTTTGAACGTCGCGCTTTCGAAAATCGCCAAGTGGCAGAGAAGGATGAAGTTTTTTCCCTTGGCAGCGGCCACGGAACTTCTCCGCAGACAAATACGGGGATCAGGGAGAGAGAGAGAGAGAGAGAGAGAGAGAGAGAGAGAGAGAGAGAGAGAGAGAGAGAGAGAGAGAGAGAGCTGCCTGCGCGCATAGACGCCCACTTTTCGTATCGCGAGAAAGGCATCCGACTCGCTCGATTTCCGCTACGTCGAGATTTTTTCCACTTTGTTGCCTCATTTCGAGTGGCGAATCACGAGAAGCTTGATACCGATAAAACACAGAGCCAAAGTCTTCTTTATTCTTTGACCTACTCGCCGATGCTCGAGCTCGTACTCCATGTTTTTCTCTGTTTTTCTTTTTTTTTCTCTCTTTCTTTTTATCAACTCTTTTCCAACAAGTATAGTTCGGCTAGATTCCTGTGATAGCAGAGAGCTTCTCGCGCCACGCCGCGCCGCGCCGCGTCGGGGTTCAATATTTAGAGTCTGCGAAATTGTTTGAGTTCTCCAGGACTCATGTTTTATGCAAACGGCAGGTTCCCGACGTTATTATGAGCTTCCGTAAAGAAGACACGGGATCAACCGATATTTTTCAGACGGCTGTGTTCTTCTAACCGGCAATAAATTAACAACTTTCGTGCGGCGAACTTTATTCGGACGCCGCATTTTCACGGAAAAGTTCGCTTTCGAGATGAGACACGACGCGACGGCAACAGAAGCAAACGAAAGTCCCGAAACGTTCGGAGCATAGATGAATGAAACGCAGTTCCACATTCTTTGGAGCTCAACTATTCCCTTTGTGTAATCAACCGGTCGAGTCATGCGCGATCAGTCAAGCCTGACCATTGAATTTCGTAACTTCATTACTGTCCAGAGTAACGAAATACCGTGTGGCACTTCGGAACTTTCAAATCCCAAGCCACATTTCTATACAGAACAAATTGTTAGTTAACTTCGTTGGAAAAACAGACTTATCAATTTCACTACCTGTTTCAATTTCGACGTGTCCAGTGCTGAGGCTGACGTTGCGAATACATACAATGCTCTAAAACAGGCCTCGGAATTATGTGCTCGCGACGGCCGGTTTTCGAAGGTTACGTCCCCTAGACCCGGCCGAGCGTTTCGCTCCCCGTGGCGGCCCTACTTCTCGAGCCAGCTCAAGCGCGTACCAGGAGCTATTCGTGGTGCATTAGGGCGATACCCGTATCATTAGGTTTCCACGTTACCGTCGAGGTACTACTATCAATGCAACAGCTGCAGAAAATAAATTTAGAAAATAAATTCGGAAGATAAATTTTAAAAATAGTTTTTAATTGTATTGTCCAAATTTTAGACGTACTTGGAAAATTGGTAAGATCTACGGGAAGTTTGGACGTAGCTGTTCGCATCGCCGACACTTATATTGTAACACTTTATGGTACGCGCCTGAGCTGCCTCGAGAACTAGGGCCGCCACGGGGAGCGAGACGCGCGGCCGGGGCGAGGGGGCGATTCCTTCAAAAACCGGCCGTCGCGAGTACATAATTCCAAGGCCTGCTCTAAAACAAAGGTGACACTTATTTTCCCATTCTTCTCCCACTTTGACGCCTCCTCACCAAGGAAAGTACACATCTATGCATCTTTCTTTACCAGCCAATTGGTGGGGGTGGCCGGGTACCCTCGGTTCGGCTTTTGATGACTCGGGTCGGGTCGGGTTAGGACCCGAAAATTAATGATACTCGGGTACCCTAACATCTATGACATTCGGGTATCCGAACATTATAAATTTTCGGGTCCTGACCCCAGGAAAATACCCTAGCCGAACCCGAAATTTTCGGGTACCCGCCGACCCCTACTAAGTGGGGGAATCAGCAGCGGACAGAAGAAGCTCGTGACCATGTGTCGAAGAAAGTGGAGGGGACTTCTCACCTTGGACAAAATGGTGGCACGGGCCGCAGGTTTGTCAGCAAACTCTGCTCTAAAAGATCCAATTTCTCCGGACACACCAATACACAAATAAAACAGTGGCAAATCCCATTGACTGGCCGATCACCATTCGATCGGATCCTCTTTACAAGCTTCTCTCATTTAATACCACTGCTCTTCTACGGCTTTGGATCTTCGCGTTTCTCACTTCTAAGCGTGTTCGTGCGACCCCTATTAGAATGGCAGAGGTAGGAATTGCGAAAGTTTAGGTGAGCGACGTTATTGTGCAGAATTATGACAAAGGGTGAACTGAATGAGGCAATCCAATTGTAACAGCTCCGTCACTGCTTGGGCTTAGCAGCCACACCTTCTGTCAAATGTGTATCGGTCGTTAACTGAAATTGTCATTCAATGACTAGACAAGTAAATGAGACGTGTATTTCTCGTGATTGAGTGAATATGCATCGAGGTTAACCCTTATGTAGTTAACCGGGTACCCGGGTACCCATATATTTCGTTCAGTAATTTGTAATGTTCCTGAGAAAATATTGCAAAACCGTTTTGGATTCAGTAAAAAAAATTTTTGTAGAATGTTTTGAATAATTAAGCTTCTAACTGATGTATACGCTTGTTGTGTGTAACGAAAACTCATACTTGCACGAATTTCGAATGGAAATTTTAGAAAGAAATTATACAGAATACAAAATTATTTATGCTACTTGTATATTAACATAAAGCATTAAATTATAATAATTAATTAGTTACAGGACAACTGTTGCATATAGGAATTGTGTTTGCGTGTTCATCGCAAACTTGGTTATAAACACTTTTGGAAATTTTTTCTGGTTTTTCTGCGTTTCTTAGTAGATTCTGCGTGGCATGTATGGCATGACCCGACAACTTTTTTTTCTACTTGCATCTTGCAACAATGGCGCCGGTTGTGCAGAACTAATCGATGGAATGATTATTGAGTATAGTGTCACTTGTATACTGTCTATAGCTAATTTCGTTGAAAAATATTGCATTATTTGGATATTTCGGGCTCGATTTTGAATAGTTAGGGTACAAAGTTCTTCCCCTAATTGACATATATAACAGAAGGTAAGGTATATTATCACGTAATTTGTGATATATCTTCCCAACATTTGATCCATTGTGTAAACGCCAGATTTTGTTTGATTATAGAAATCAACAATTGCGAGTCTCCTTTTTTGATTTTGTTCTTCAAAAACGAAACTGCACACGAAAATTTCTTCACGATACACAGCTTATTCGTTCAAGAAACTGATTCAGTTGTTTGTTTCGTTCTCTAGCTCGACTCGTGGGTTCCTACACTTGTTTATATAAACGAGATGAGACACCCTTCGTGGCTACCTCAAAAACAGTCGTCAACATAGAGAAGGAAAGTTGAACGCACGAATAAGAATGACAGAAGTTATCCACTTTATCATGGAATTATATTGTGTAATTTCAAATAATTTTTCGCCAAAATCTTTTAAAACAATGTTTGGTGTATTACAGGCAGGGATCATTAAGGGTATCGATAATGAATAAAAATTTCTCACTACATATCTGATATATCGGAATAGAACGTCTGGTTGTACAACAGCAGTGAACATTTTGGTTGACTACGCAAGGGTTAAGCAGAAGGGTTTCCTGGTTGCGCCATTTTTCTATCCCGCGGCCAGTAGTAACTTGTAGAGCTACTCTAGAGCGTTGCAATGTTTTAAACAATCGCAACGCGCCGATTAGTCAAGGAATCTCTGTGCAGGATCGATCCGCACGGTGGAACGCGCTCGTTCTTCACAGCGGAGCAGAGCGGAGCAGAGCGGCGAGGTTCCCCTTTCAGGGCTTTCAGCGGACCAAGACAAACGGCGGCAGAGCGAAAAGAAGAAACGGTGCCCGTGCGTGTTTTCGACGAACGATTTGTCTGTCCAGGTCCCGGCGTACCTTTCAGGCAAGTGGAAGATACGTGTTATTCTCGGTTGATTTTTCTGCCACGCGCATTTACCGAGGCTCGAGAGTCCGCATTTTTCCCCTCCCCCCCGTTGCGCGTTGGACGCGGGACAAACGAGTAGTCGCTTACAGAGTAACGAGTACCGAAGCGGGTAAAAAAAGTCTGGCCGGAGGCAGGCAGGATTTTCACGAGAGTATTTTTTCGCATAGGGCTGGCACGCTTTAACATTTTGCCTCGCTATTAGAGGAAAATCCATGGCCCGAATGAGGACACGACGAGTGGGGGGTTAAGGATCGAAGGAGAAGACTCTGCGGCTACGCTCGAGATAAAACTCGCGCAGGGTAATATGACGCGTTCGGCGCCAGTGATTCCGCGAGTCTTGTCAATCGACAACGGCGTGTCGAGCACGGTAATAAAGACAGGGACAACAATCGTCCGCGCCGAGTGGCAAGGGAAGAGGAGGAATCAAGTAAAACAGAGCGGTAGAACCGAGAGACCGAGGGCAACGGCGAGCGAGATCGGACGTCAGCGTCGCGTCGTCGTCGTCGTCTCTTTCCGACCCGAGAGCCCAGAGAGTCGTAGGAATAACGCAAGCTGGAGAAATTACATTCTCCTTTTGTCCCCGGTTCTGAACAAAGGCACCGGAAAAAAGGGACCATCGGAGCGAGAAAGAATACCTCGTTGAAAAGATTGACACAGAATGAACAAAAAAGAAAAAAGAGAAAAAAACAGCAGGAAAATGAGGGTGGGACATTGCTAATTTCACTACGAAACGATTCAATAGAAAGAGGAGAAAGGGGCACTGGCTATGGCCAGAGAAAAAAAAGTATACAGCTCAGACCGGATATCACGACGGTTCCGTCGTGTCGCGTCGCGTCGTCGATTGTGCACCACCGTAAGGACCTCCCTGGACGGCCGGAACGAGACCTGAACGGGCTGACTCTAAACTTCCGATTCTACTAACGAATTTTTTCCCCCCTCTCTGCGTCTCGCAAACTGAATATTCGCCTTTCCGGCTTCGCTCACTGTCGGCGAATTATACTGAATTTCTCGGATCCATGGGCCATTTATGTGACCAAGGTTAGATCAATTGATCAACAACTGTAGCATGGTTGTAACTTAAGGATGTTCTGGAGGTACAATGGGTGACAAAAGTACAACAAATTCGAAATCCATCAATATATTGGCAATGAATTCGTTTAATTAGTGAATTTCATGTTATATTTATTTTTTAATCAAATTGTCTTCATATTATAAAAAATTGTAAGTGACTTTTGCGAATAATTGTACCCTCTGATTTGAACTTCAAGATAATAAATTCGTGATATTCAATATACATAATTACGCAATAAAAAGTTAAAAATAAATATTTAAATAAATTAAAAATACTTCAGAAAGCAATATTCATGGTTATTATTGACGTTTTGTAACAGCTTATAATTTTTTGCTCTGTAACTGTTTAGTGAATCCTAATAAATTATAAACATAATTAAATACATAATTTTTACTATATATAAAAAAACTGGAATTTCTAGTTGCGTTTTTTCAAGGTTTAAATAGGGTTTGAAGTGGAATTTTATGAATTCTCCATAAGAAGACGTGTTAAAATGTGCAAACTTTAAGTTGCTATAATTCTTAAACGGTGCAGTGAATCGAAACCAAACTTTGGTAATTGCATTAATTTAATAAGAATTATATCTTGTCAAATTTTCAAAATTTTTTTGTGTTTTTATATACCTCCAGAACATCCTTAACACTAAACATACCGAGCATTAAAAGTGTCTGGTAAATGTTGCCTTATAAAAATAGCAACACTAAACTAATTCAGAATATCCGGAATTTTCAATACAATAAATGATTGGACGAGGAAATCTATTCCATTATTTTCCATAAACGAATTTTTACAATATCAATAATTATAAAATATGAAACCGGTCATTTGACCGTGGTAGCTTTAGTGTTAAATGTTACAAAAAGGTTAATGAGAAATTATTCCATACGAAAAATTACATGATAAATCGCAAATTTTCGGGTATTTCGAAATTTAATATTAATGTATTCTTTCGCAAGAACTGTCACACAATTAGAATTTTTGCAGGTATTCAGGTAGGAATTTAATATCAATTTGAAATTAATACGTAACGTTCAGAGAGAGATATGTAATGTAATCGAATGCAGTATATCAAAATGAATAAAGAATCTCATTATTTAACTACGAATTTTTGTCATAGTATGGGATTCGGATATTTGACAGGAACAACTTTTTAATAACATAGTTCGGGAGGTTTTTTTTTATTTTCTTCTATCATCGGGAATCTTTTAATCGACAAATTAAATTTCTCCCTTATCCCGGTTCCGATAAAATTATCCATGAAAATTAACATTTGCATAAAAGTCCGCAGTCTGGCCAATGGCTTATTTAAATTCAAGTGTACGTTTTATTCGCGTATGCATACACGAGTGGATTTTATCTCAAGAAATCGAACGACCAGAAATTTCTCATAACAGTTAAATAAACAAAAACGCTAATCACTGGAACCATATACAGCCCCGCTCAAAAATATGTGGATTCTTTAACTCTCACGTCTGTCTGAAACAAATATGGAGTATTCGATCGATATGATTAAATTTTATGCGATCTAGTTTTCTAGAAGATATTTTAACAATAATGCATTAGATATCTTACCGATAATAAATAATTATTATATCTTCTTTCTGTGGCATCCTGGCTACTAATTTTTTCACTACTTTACTACTCTCTAATTCACTACATCACTCTAAATATTTATGTTAATGTCGAGAAGACAGCAGACCACGCTAAAGCCATTTTATCGTGAAATAAATCTACCTCTGCATGCATTAGAATATAATGCAATATTACACCTACCGGATAAACTTTTATTTATTTATTGAAGAATGATTAGATAATACAATTTGGTACTATTATAATAAATTACATATACATGCAAGACGATTTAAATGTCATTTAACATTAATAAAATAAATTATACTTCACAAATGTCATGAAAATGATTGGAAAACTGCGGATTTTTATGCATTTGTGAAGTAATTAACTGGGTGATATAAAAATCTAAGAATATTGTTATGTTGTTTTCAGCGTAAAAAGACTATTAAGGGGTGAAATGAATTTTTATTAAACTACTGCTTCGCACAATCGATGCAGAATATTTTTATTTTGCATAAAGATGGCCAGTCTGATGATAAGTGTCCAGATACTTTTGAACTCAAAACGTATTGAATTAGGTTGTCTCAAGAGTTCGTTTTTGATTAACAACGTTCAAAATGGCTATGTAAAGTGTAGCTCAAGAACATTGCACATGCTCGTGTTATTTAACACTATTCCTACCACGGCCGGTCAAATGACCGTTTTTAAAATTTCGATTAGAATTTCCTATACACAACGTAATTGCATCGCCTTTAAACTTCACGACTTTTCCTAAAATATGCGTATACATTTACCAGTAAGTACACGTGAAGAATTAACTCAACGAATTACTAATTCAGTTGCTGAGATGCAGCAAAATCCTCAGGAAATTCAAAATGTGATACATTCCACATTACATCGATGTCAAGTTTGTATCAATGCAGAAGGTGGTCATTTTGAAATGACGATTTCTGAAAAATTTTTAACGATCCTCGTACGTTAAGAAATATCTCGTAAGTACAGGCAAAGTAAACACAATCGAGCTTCCGCATTATTCAGCTTTAAATCTGCTGTTCCGCACCTATTCAGGCTATATTCAATATTTGCCTATAATATTGTAATAACGCGTTTATAAATAAACTTCATATAACATGTTTTTCGTAATTTTCACTTGTAGAACATGCTCCTACAATCTTGCCGGAAAAGTAGGAAACACCCTGTATACTTCTGAATAAAAGAAACTATATTTTTATACTGTCAAATTGGCTATTATCTTCATTCTAGTAATCATTTGGGTCGTACTTTATAGCAAAAAGTTTGCCAGAGCCATATTTCTCTAAGTTTATAATGTATATTAAAAAATATAAGTTGTTCTAAAGACCGATCATTTGACCGGTCGCGGTAGGAATAGGTATACGCGAAGTGTTGGTAGGATTAGTGTTAACAAATTAACCGTCCATTTAGCGAAAGAAGCTAGAAGCTAGACTGTCTAGTCGAAAGAGTAGAAAAATATAGTCCATTCGGATCCCTTTACCGATTCCGAATTGAAACGATGAATTATTCATAGAAACACCCAACGCACATCAGAAAATAAAGCCTCCGAGTCGCGCGAGAACTAATCCCAATTAATCTAACCCCGGAATTCGACAATTCCGGCGGTAGTGGCGCGGAGCGTGGCACAGATGGAACGTTCATTTCACGAGTGATTGCTCGAATTCGGTGTCGAGAGCGAAATCGTCGGTTTCTCAGCGTCGCGTCGCGACGCGATGGCGCGTCTTGCCGCGTCACGTTCCGCTTGTTCAGCGGCGAGCTGAACGGAAATGGCCCGTTCTGCGCCGCGCCGCGTCGCGTTACGTCGCGTCGCGTCGCGTCGCCTCGGTATAATCGAACTCTCTGCTTCTGATACATTCGATGGGAATGTCCTTGTTCGGAGGGGAAAGGTTGATCTCGTGCAACGGGTCGCTTGCAAATCAGAGACCGGACCGGGTTAAATGTATGCATAAGCCCTGGTAAACTCGTTGCGGACCGGTCCCGGGCGCATCTCCCTGCTGCTTAATTCAAGAGGCCATTTGGGCGACGCGCGAAGTACGCGTGACCGACCGGTTGCAGCACCAGGCCATCGACTCTCGCAATGGCGTGGGTTGTTCGTGTGGCGTGGCGTGGCGTGGCGCACGCGTGCACGATTAAAAGGGGGCTGCAATGTCGTCGACCTTGACGTGGCCGAAGAATTTCGGTCGATTGGCCAAGCGATGCCAGTGTGTACGTGTTGCGCTGCTCGCTGGACGACGACGCTCAAAGCGGGACCCGGTGCTTTGTCGAGGCTTTTGCGGCGCTTTTTGCGCGCTCGGCTTTTAATTAAGCCGAGATATCGGGCTTTTCCTTTTACACCGGCCAACCGGGCTCCTCTTGTGCTTGATAAATCGGGACAAGACCGGCTGAATTTCTTGCTGGACAGAGTGCCCTCGATTTTTCCGGCCAGATACCATTCACCAAACGCTCCAATCCTCAAATTGTCATTCATTCTTTTCGGTATTGCTACATGTATACAATCTAAAAAAACGTAACTGCAACCAGTCACTGCTAGGTCACTTTTCGTCTTTTACAAGGGAACGTATTCAATGTTACACAAGCCGATTATTTATGCGAGACATAGTTCTTCGAAATATATTTGACATGAGATTTTTTTTTATCGGCAACCATTCGCATTCAAGGTGTGAAAACATCAAAGTTGGGGGTAAAAATCATATTTTTTTAAATATCTCGGAAACCAGACCTTTTTTGTATCCTGTGTGGTTTTGAATGGGAAATTCAGGAAAAATTTTAGCAAAAATTATTTTTTTTTTTTTTAATGTGGTTTTGACCTGCAACTTTGAAGGCTCTTTTCATCCCTTCAATGTGGATGATTGCCGATAAAAAAAGAATACGTGCCAAATATTTTTCGAAGAACTATTGTTCCCCTGTTAGTTCACGTTTTCCTCGACTGAGGAAGAATTTTTTGTGCAAATTTGTCTGGCGAAAGAATTAATTCATTTTTTCAGTCTTTTGTTTCAGTTGGTTGAAAATTTCGAAATTAAATTCTGATGTATTCTCCGTTTTATTTTTTGTTGTAAAGAGAAATATGTAGAACGCTATCCAATCAATTATAAAAGTTCCATCTCTTTGAAGAAATTAGCACGTTTAGTATCTTAAATTATGATGATGATTAGACAGCGGATTTTATACATTTTTGACAAAAATGAGTAGGTGCAATTTAAAGCAATAAAAATATTAGAAGAATTTCGAAATTCTGTTCTGTGATTATATTAAGAAACAGAATCCATTTCACTCCAGTTTGTTGAAATGCAGGTAGAAAATTTTCATTTTGAATTTAAATGAAATCAAGAATTTCTTTTACAATCGTATAATTTTATTTTTCCTCGTCTCTTATTATTTTCCCTCGCGATAACTTTTACTCCAGCATTTCACTTGCAATTATTATTCATTCTTACTTGAATATAATACCTGCGAAATACAGCGGAGAATTATTTGCATTGAAATGGTGGTTTTCATTGAGATATTGAATTAGCGAATCCTCCGTCATAATTATTACAAAACTAATTTCGGAGGTTACTGGTTGAAAATTCAACGATAGAAAGTGAGAAATATTGTCCCGAGCTGATTTATTTGTTTAAGAATCAATTGAGAACGGGCAGCGTTTCTTCGTTATTTTTTTCAAGTTTTACAGTATCCTCGCGATCGCTTGTACCGAGGCGAGGCAGGGGAGTGCGCATCCAGCGCGAGCATAAATTCTTAACTGCCACTAACTTGGCGAAATTTATGGCTCGGTTGCGGCGCAGCTTGCCTCCATCGACATTGTCTATTATCGTATTTACCGCGGTTGCGTCGTATCGCTATCGGCGGCTGTAAGCTCTATCGTTCAACGTCCGTAAACGTACGCGGAAAACTTTAAGCGGGGAAAACGGTCGCGGAACTCTGCAGGTCGCCGCGGCGGCGGCGGCTGGTGCTGGTGGTGGTGGTGGTGGTTAAAGTCAGCAACAGCGCGGCCTGGGTGGGTGTGCGCTGATTCTCGGTCGAGTGTAAGGCTTAGAGCGAGAAGGGGTACACTCCGTGTGCGTGATCAGGGTTTCTGATTAATGGAGATGTCTGATCACTGACGGACCCGCTTTACTTAAACCCGAGAACCAATCGACTGTTCGATAAAGCGATTAAATACAGACACGACGATGCTTCGTTGTAGCGTCGTACCTCGAAGGGCACCAAGTTTTACGGTTTCGGAAATATTTCAGTGTAAAAGCAGATAAAATTTGGGTTCAAGTAAATTTATATAGATATATAGTTTAGTAAAAGTGAGAAATTCGCATATTTATTATATCAAAATAACCCTTTATTCGGGCATCTTACCTAAATAAAAGATGTTTTCTATAGTTGAGGTATTAAACGCTTAATTTTAGCGTATTTATGTAAGATTTTATAATAATATAATAAATTTAATTTTAGAATAATTGTTACAATTGTAATTGTGACGCATCACGGCTATTCTATAATTCGATATATTAGGGGGTTACGGTTTCCTTTATTTCGATCGACAATGTTGAATAATTCTAAATAATGTTATTGGCGCACTGGTACGATCCTTTATTACTAATTAAGCAATTTTGCAAATTGTTACATCAACTAATTTTCAACGTTTCGGTCTGAAATTTAGACCATCTTCAAGAATAACTTTGTGTAATTGCGTCTGTGAACAATTTTTATTATCAATTAATTATCATCTGGTTGACTAAGTCAAATGTAGGAACAGAAAAACAAAAAGAAAAAAAACTTGCTTAAATACAAATTTTTAATATATACTTCCAAGTGTTGTTAAACCCATGTTGGTTCCATGCCGGTGACAAGTGAACTGAGTAAGCTATGGTAATTCGAACTTACTAGCGAATCAAAGAGCACAGATCTATGTATTGGCCAATAGATAAAAGGCGGCAATTACGAAACGTTATGAACCGTTAAACACTACATAGTTGTTAAAATACCAAACAAAATATGTTGGTAATAAAATAATTGACATTCGATTTGCTTTTGTTGAAATTCATAGGATCTATTTGTTGGAAAAGATGATTGCTTAATTAGTAATAAAGGATCGTACCAGTGCGCCAATAACATTATTTAGAATTAGGGGGTTACATTCGTGCCATTTTTTAACATGGACTATTCGTGATTACACAACATTTATAACACAAATGAGCAACTGAAGTAATTAAACACAGTGGAAACATTAGAAGAATTCGAAAATACTGTTATATCGTTCATGCACAAGGAAAACTCAAAATTCTTCAGTTTTCGTTTTATCGCATGAAAATACTCGCTAGAGGTGTATTTCAAGCCTTCAGTGATAATTAGACGCCGGATTTTATGCATTCATGGAAAAAATGAGTACGTGCAATTTAGAAAGGTGAACAAATTAGGAGACTTTAAGAGTATTAATATATTATTTTCACTATATTAAAATTATTAATGAAAAATATAAATTTATATTTAGATCCTGTGTCTTGCAATTGATGCACAAACTTTTTATTTTGTATAAAGATTCGGAGTCTAGTGATAATTAATTAAAAAAATTTGTTCACCTTTTTTAATTTTATTTACAACCTAACAGATACTCCTGTTTCTTTTTTTTGTTTTGTACCCCATGAAATCACACAAAATATATAGAGCCACAGCTAGTTAAACTATCAAAGGACTTTGAAGCGCGTAAAATTTGTATTTTTTTATTTGTGACGTTTTTCTATTAAGCATGTTAAGAAAGAAAATGAATTTCTATTTCACTCGAGTTGGTCAGTAATCAGGTAGAAAATTTTTATTTTGCGAAAAGATGATTTTCACAATATGCTACAATCAATGAAAATAATAATCAAATGTCAATGTAAACAGAATATCGAAGCCCGAAAGCATGTAATTTGGGAATGCGCATAGAAGTCGGAAATGATTTTTTCGATCAAATTATTTTCCTGTCTATACCAATATTATTAGACTATGGATCTTTATGCAAAATAAAAATTGTACGCATTAATTGCAAGAAATAGGAACCAAGTAGGAATTTATTTCTCTCTAGTGGTTTTATTGTGTCGTAAAAACTGTGTCGATACTCTGAAATTCTTGTAACCTCTTTTTTGTTTGAAATTAAACCCATCAATTTTTTTTCATAAATGCTTAAAATCCGTGTAATTATTACGGTTAAGAATAAATTGAAGCATCTATAAGGAACACAAAATATTTATTTATTCTCATTACCCTGTACGCATAAAGTACATACTACGTGAATAATGGCTGCACCAATCTGCATGCAGCTTCCTCGCTGCTAAAATTAATACTGAAATTTCACGATCTTTCCAACAAGCGAATTCATATTACGGCGCCGTGTGCGACGGTTGTTTGTAGACACGGGTCTGTCCAGACCCAGCCTCCGGCCGGCGAAGATTAAATCAACATTCTCAGCCATCTATTCTCAGCACAGCGGCACAAACTAATGCACGAGCGCTCGGCGCTCCTAATAACTGAAAGTGCGTTCTCCTGCTTGTTACGGATCTGCTGCAGTCGCTCGTTCCAAAATGAAAAATGAAAAGCGACTTCATGTTTCCTGGCTTTGTGTTACACGTGTTAATCTGAAATGTATAGGGAGGTTCAGCATCGGTCTGTGTTTCTCCCGAAAGGGCCAAGCTCGTGAGCAAATGATTCGAGATTTCGAAGCGAGACTGTACGAAATTACAACTTTATGACGAGCTCCGAAAATTTCCACGAAAACGCGAACCTACTAATTGGAATGAATACGTAAAACACCGGGAACCGTGCTCCTCCGAGTTTTAATTGTGCCGCACCTCTATATGCGCGTTGCATATTTTCAGCACAAACTGATTGTCGGTGATAACCTTCCAAAGTTCGCTAAGAAGCGCTTAACAAACTTTTCTCCCTGACGTCCGAAAGCGAAAAATAATCCCGGGGCCGATCCACAAGCAATCTCGTGTGAACTCATCCGTCGCCATAATATTCGATGTCACGTAAAAATCGCAACGGTTTTCCCAGTTATTAAAATCGACACGGAAATCTATATTCATCGGTTTCGCGAGCAAGAGCCCGCGAACGAATGTTGAATTTATCGATCCTGTTTTAAGTGTTTCCGTGATGCGCCGCGATTGCGAAGCGCATTCGTGACTAAACCGTTCCGCAAATGCTGCTCGTTCGTTCGATCGATCTCAAGTGGCGGGCACTGATTTTTCAGCTCGAATCGCGTTTCGGGTTCAGTTGAAATCGAATTACATACCCCTTCGCGAGGATATTCCAATTATTACGGTTTTCTACGGGTAATCTCTTATTTACCAAGTTTCGGCTTGTCGAGAAACTTCTCCTGCGTTTATTAATCGCGCAACGATAACTTCCGGACCTCTTCGGAACCGCAAGCATTCACTAATTTATTACTTTACTCCACTTTTAATTTTTCCAACGACGTTTTCAAATTTTTTCTTACGTTTTAATATTTTTATTGTACGAGACTGATTTTTTTTTAGTTTATGCATTTACGAGATAAATTGGAAGATGTAATTTAATGCATTTATGAATTTCTACTGCACTCCACTTTGTTGAAACTCAGGTGAAACATTTTTATTTTGCACAAAGATGTCTACTCGTAACTATAGTCGATCCAAAAAGTATTTGGACGCTATACAGGGTGTCCCACGTAACAGTTTTCACGATTATTTAAGTATTTGCGATAATCTGAAAAAAAATATTTTCAACAAAAGTTGATCAGTTTTCGATTGGCTATATATTGCAATAAAAAAAAGTTCGTTTTGTAAAAAAGTCGTATTTTTGACTTAACAGTATTACAGCCCGTGTCAAGACGAATTCAACGATCTAGTATACCATGACCTTCGGATGACCTTGAAGTGCCATTTAAAAAAATGTAGGTGGCCTTGACAATAATAAAAAAGAAATTTTGCAACTTTTTTTTTATTGGAATGTATAGCCCATCGAAAACTGATCAGCTTTTGTTTAAAATATTTTTTTCAGATTATAGCTAGTACATACTTAAAAAATCATGAAAACTGTTACGTGGGACAATCTGTATATTTTCTATGATAATTTTGGTTACAAAAATAGTACAACATTATTAAGCCTGGATTGTAAAGCTTGAAACATCTATTTTCACAATCCTTTGTTCATTTTCAATTTCGATTTATCAAGCTTTGAATGAAACCTGCACCGCCATCTTTGTATTTCTACCCTAACCCAAACTTGTACCCTATTTTTGTTTTATAAAACAGCAAAAAATAGTTGTCAGTCCAATTTCAAAGAGCCGTTGTAACAGGGAACATTTAATCTTGAAATCTGTAATCGATTCGTTCGGAAAAAATTGTTTGATATTTTTACAGAGATTTGTAGCATTTTCAATCAAAAACGTGTCCCCAATTTTTCACCTGCTATATCATCCACAAATATCCTAGAAAAAAATGAATGATGATTCGCAAAAGTAAAGAGTTAAAATTTATCATTATACTATTTTTTTAAACGAAATTAGCATAGTTGAAGTGTTGACAATTTCTGGAGAATCAAAAATTTGGTGGTCAAATACTTTTTGGATCCACTGTACCTATTGAGTTGTAACAGAAAGGTTGGAATCAGTATTTCCGTTTACTCATTAATAAAATATAGAATTATATTCAGTCAATTGAATAATTTGTGACTGCAAACTTCCTTTCCTTTGAGATTTAAGAGTGTCGGTATATTATTATCAAAACTTAATCAATGATTAAAGGTAGAAATCAATTTTCCCTTCATTCCGGTACCTTACAATTCATGTACATGTTTTTATTTTGCATAAAGACCGGCCGTTTAGTCAAACCTAAATAATTAAAATTCGGTTACAACCGAACGTATTTATACATGTTACAAAGCATATATTCAGAAGGAGAATACGAGAATAAAGAATGGAGAAAATTCTAAGTAATGTTCTTATTTGGTCATATCTTTTCCGAGAAAAGAAAGGCTATAAGTGATAAATTGTCCGATTAATTGTAATGGGAAATTCAATTTTCAGAAAAATTCAAAGTTTGATTACAAAAATAGGATAAATTGCGATGCAAAAAGTGTGAAAGTCTAAGCCAACGTTAACAAAAGCAGTAAATTAGAATGAGAAAAATAGTTAGGAGGTAAAGAATGTAAAAATTATTTACAATAAATTGTTATATCAAAAGGCACGAATACATGTGCGAGCGAGTATAAATATTATAGAATGGAACAGTGCCCCTGGGGGTACGAGAAGAGTTTGGAGGTGTTTACTATGATTATTAGCATATTTCTTTAATTACACTGAAACGTTAAAGTTTACGTACTAAAAGAGGAAAAAAAGAATATTTTTATTAAAGTATATTCTTAATGGGGGATGGTCGGTGCTACGAAAATGATAGAAGGGAAACTTTTCCAAACACTGGAATGGAAAATGAAAAATTGAAGGAATTCGTATTTATATGAAATGTGTGATTGATGTAGTAGCCCACCAATTTCCTAATAGCCAGAAAGCGCCGACCCAATCTTCTTCGGTAAACTGGTTTGTTTCCCATGCGCCCTCGCGAACTTCCTAATCTTTCCTATTTTCCCTGGACTCAGCAATCTCCGTTGAAAATTGCGTTGATAATGGGACTGCGCCGGACGCGAGGGAAAAACGAAGACACGGCCCGGATCCGCGGCTTTTCCGAACGTACATAGGTACTCTGCCCACCACGGCAGACCGCGTTCCACGTCGGTTACGTCCGCTTTTTTCCGATAAACACGTAATGGAATTTAGTATCTCCTAGAGCCGATGCTGAGAGAGAGTGAGAGAGAGAGAGAGAGAGAGAGAGAGAGAGAAAGAGAAAGAGAGTTCTCTTGAATGTGCAGCTCGAGTTTCACTGGCCGTGCAATCGATATGCACGTACATACACGGTGCCGCCGCACCGATAGGATTTCTGAATGGTTTTTCTATGACGATCGAAACAATGATATCCCGACGTTGCTTCAATTATTTTTTTCTTAATTGGCGACTTCGCGTCAATTAATAATATAATCGAATAAAAATACTTCCACGAGACTCCTGCAAGCTTTTATCGTTCATGTGGAAGAAAGATTTGTTTCATTTAAACTTTATTCTTTCTATTTTATTCCATTTTTTACTGTATTTTACAGTAATCTCGAAAACAATACACGCAATCGAATTTTAAAATGTTTCCAATCGACGAAAGTGCGGACAGAAAAACATAAAGCACTTCCATACGTACGTAATCATTTGAGGAATTGCAAACAGTCATTGTGTACGTGATTCACCTAATCATTCTAAATGTAAAAGTAAGCAGTACTAAAGTGGAAATAAATCGATTTACCTGCAAAAATAGATAACATGTGGAAGATAGACAGGTGGATGACGATACTGAATTAGATAATGATACGTTTAATTACAGCACGGATGCGTGTGTCACATGGACGAGTGTCAGGTTAGGTTATAAAATATAGTACATAATGAGAACCGTAGATGGCGGAAGTGGTGCGACCTTAGTGAAAATCAAAGGGAAAATTTCCAACAAGATATGCTAATTGTAAGACAAAATGATGAGGAAACGGAATTTAACATCATTTATCAACAATGACTATCATACCATTTTTTCTGAATCGTTGGTTTACCTATTTTTTTATTTATCGTCAACTAATTAATATTTTTATTGTAATACTTTGCAATACCTAACCCCAACTCATGACAAAGATTTTAAACAAAGTCTAACAAATACGAATACTGTGACTTTATGCAAAATAAAAATTGTTTGCTTCGAATCCAATGCTTGGTAATAATAATTCCATTTATGATACAACTTAATTTTCCTTACACACAGTGAAACATTTCCAATATTTGTTTCTAATCTTATTATTTCTTGTTTAAATATTTTCCAATGAATTTTAGTATGATTCAGCGAGATTTAACACTTATTGTTGATCATTTCACAATTAATAATTCTGAACACTAATATCTGTTCGTTTTACCAGTTTGTATGCGAGCGCGTTTAATATGTGCTATCATTTTGTCCGTCCGGAGAAGTATAATATTTATATTTAGATTGAGTTTAATAACGCGAAATACTGTTTACACATAAGAACTATGAGTATCGTTTGACGAAACCCGTGCGATAATATGTACACGAGAAATATTATATTTTAGAAATATTACGCGACGCTCAAGGCAGTGTAGATAAGTGCACAACACAAATAATTTCTCTCTAATTTGCCAAATCGATTGTACATTTAATATAATAAAGTTTCAACGCTTCGTTCTCTGTCCGATTTAATAACGATTACTCCGCTTAGATAAAAAAAATATTTCCAAACATCCGACTGAAAGCGTGCGCAAACACCGGATGTTAACGAAGATACACAGTACACGTTTCATCACATGAAATCTCATTTCCGAGTAAATCGACGTTAAAAAATTGTTGTGCTCGTGTTTACAATATAAATCGAGACGCTGAACAATGAACAGCTCTATTGAATAGCGTTCGCACCTGAAATTCAAACTCAGTTTTATGAGGCACGGCCAGACAAGTCAGAAAAATTAGAATAGAATTTTCCACTTATTTTCCATGTACCGATCTCATTTGTCCCCCCCCCCCCCCCCCTCACGTTGTTTATCGTGATCATGTGTATTCACTTTTTATACAAATTTGTTACGAAAATATCCGAGAGCATCGCGCGTGCGGCTCGATCATAACCATGGCAAACATTATTCGAGCCCGAATTGACCCGACCCGACCCGACCCGGCGCCCGTTTATGAAATTCCGATGCTCTTTATTTGCACGGGAGTCGCCGTCGCGAATTTCTCGCTCAACTATTTATTCGTGTATGCTGGCCTGTCTGAATAAATCATGCCAGACACGACCGCAGTTCCCAGAAACTCGTGCGAGACCACCGTTGCCAAGACGCCCGCCTCTTATCCTCCGGGGAGAGCATTAAAAATTAGTTCCAACTTATGAGCCGCCTGCTACCACCCCTTTCCTCCATTCAGGATTTTAGTTCTCGCCAATGATTCGACGTCATACGGAGATTCTCGGTATGAATTCTTTAAATCGAAATAATCGAGAAGAATACAGTTTACCCCCTCTCTAACAGTTCCGGTATTACTCACGTGGCATTGTGACGCATGCGCGACAGAGACGCGGCGGAAGCGTGGGGAATGGCGTCGGAGAAGGGGAAGAGAGTGGGAGGCAAGTCTTAATTCTGTAGTAACACTTACCAATCACAGATAAATATCTAAATTATTATTTGGTAATTTCTCAACAATAGATTAAACTGATAAGAAAATATATATTGCTATGTCTATACATAATATTGTATGGTATTTAAATCACATTGTATTGTTTAATTTAAATGTCTCGCAATCTTATATTAATGGTTCGTCCCCTAATTTCTTGATGAATTATATACTGCAAAAATGGGTAATTTAGATATTTATCTGTGATAGGTTGGCATTATTGTCCATACGAAGGAGACTTGTCGTTACTCGATCATTATTAATAGTATTGATGTTTTGTTGTCGATGAAATCTGTTGTCCGCGAAACCCGAAATACGAAACCGACGCCTGTTGTGTACAATTTCCTTCCGAAATTAAAACTGACGTCTACAAGCGTTGCTGAAAATGATATCGAAACATCACGCGTATCGAGGATTGGATCGCTCCGCTTCGAGTCTAACCATCGTCCATTTTTTAAAAGGAAAGTCACGTCGGGAGTCATAGTAGCCGGATACTGAATTCCGAGCAACCTTATGGGATCAGTCAGGAGTCTGGAGTGATAGCGGTGGTCAGCTTTTATAACGAACGATGCGTGTCAGTCGAAAAATAGAATATTGTCTGTTCAAGTTGTAGGCGAAGTTTTTCGAGCAACATCGCCGAAACAGAGGAACCAGTTAGAAAATTGCTCTTTCTGAAAACATTGAAAGCATATCTCGAAAATTAGACGACGATCAGATAAGAATTTTTTTTTTATGAGATTGTACAGGGTGTATAAAAAGTAATGGTCATCGGTGCTAGGGTTAGGTGAATCCACACTTCTGAATCGGTGGACATTTGTAAAAAAAATTGTTTACACCAAAGAAAATTATTGTTAAAGTTTGTTTTTACATCAAAATATGTCGCAAACAATTGTTATATATTACATAATAGTACACCTACACAAAGTAAAGAAACGTCGAAAACATTGATTTTTCAACTACGATGCACTAAATAAAAAATTCTAAAAAAAATTGAACACAACGGTTTCAACGATATCTTATTACTGAATTTTTATAAAACCGGTATGTATCTCCAAAACTTCCATACTTTTGGAGATTTCCATTTTTTTCAAACCTGTTAATAATCACGATGAGATACAATTTACGTAATAATATAAACGCTGTACTCTGAGAACTTCAATATAAAATCTTTTTTGGAAAATCGATCATGCAACCAAAAATTCTGAAATAATTCACTGTCGTGTGTGCTATTAGGTAGAATGTTCATGAATTTTTTCGTAATTTTTTGTTGAGCGGAACGGAAGCAATAATTCATTAAACCGTGCTCACTCTATAACTACCCTTGTGGTAGGGGTAGCAACTTGTAACTTGTCACAGATGGTTTTCTTTGGGAGTCCTATCGAATGTAGTTTCACCCCTAGGACAGATGACCATTACTTTTTGTACGTCTTATACAAATTGTAGTGCATCAGTTCTTATTATACTTACTATTTCGCTTAAGCTTAGTACTTCTATAAATGTATAAAGTGTAAGGATTAATGACATCAATGACAGCGTCGTGATGCATTTAACCGAGTTCCATGCCTCACTATATTTATACAGCTTTCTAATACGATCTTTTTACATTATAACAATTCGAAGCATTAAAACTTGTTCGGTAGGAAGTCATAATTTCTTTTGTCATTCAATTATTACATAAATGAGCGTTATGCTAACTTGGTACCGGAAACTTCCCTCTTCATCTACATAACCACTCCCAGGACGAAACACGAACACCATTCATAGGTACCGTCGAGATGCAACAAAATTAAACAGACAAGACACATGGAATAGCTTTGATAAGAAAATATTATCGTTGCTAGAACTATACATAATAAAATATTATTCTGTGTTATTTACATCGTATGAAACCAATGTTCAATTAGACCCGAGCTATTAATTTACCCGCGGCAATAATGGCTGATCTAGCGCGAGCAAACGATTGATAGAACCTACCAATCAGGAGCAGTACTCGATTCGAGAGTGCAGCTTCTACGTTCAATTGCTTTGAACTGTAAATTCGTTATTTTTGTATTCTCTGTGAAACTCGGGAGATTGTAAGCCGAAACGGAATACTGTTTCAATCATTTCTTTGTACATTTAGAATGAATTTTCGAACAAACAAAATTTGTTCAACTTAAATGGAAAACAACCTAGCAATAATGTAACGAAAACGTTGTTTTGTAAAACTTGTAAAATGTCCTTCGTAATACTTAATTGGAATTGCAATCAATGCAAATTACATCTTCATTTTTAATTTCGTTTTCAATATTTATTTTTCTTATTCTTTCCTATTTACTGACTTAAAAGAAATTTAATTTATGACCTTTTCACCAAGTGTATCAATATACTAACTCTTAATTATCCATCTAAACGAGATCTAGTAAATGACAAACAATTTTGTCGGGATCTATTTTTCAGAGAATGTTTATTGCAAGTCTCAAACTTTCTCAAATGTTGAATTTTAAAACGATCGTTTTAACGATACTTAACCTTGAATGAACGTTGGACTGGAGTGAGGTTTATATAAACGTTGGATTGAGTTTTATATAAAGTTATATAAAAATCAATACTCGCTAATAAAAACTATTAGTTAGAAAAAATTGATATACGTATCGTAGTTGGAAGTACTGCGTTAAATTAGTGCGCATCACACGATTGTTTATACAAGTTTTAATATTTCGATTCATACACAGATACAGACAAATTTTATTTTCATTCAGCTATATTTTTGTTTGAAACCAGCCGGCAGATTTCAGTCGATCGAGTACACAAAGCACGTTGTGTTGTTGGGTTTCCGCATTCATAAATATTTAATATTCCTATAATTATATTAAAACCGGAATAATGTGACAGAATCGGCAGTAAGCAAATTTCGTAAGTGACCGTGGCGTTGCTCGCATAAAAATTGCAATAGCAAATAATCATGAATGAAGGGAGGCGCATCAGCAATTCATACGAGAGCGAGGTAAAAGTTTGACATTAAGTATGTATTAAACATGGTATGTAGGAGGGAAATGGCTGCTGTCGGTAATCGTTGTTGAAGTTTTTTTTTTTTTCACCGAGCACTCACACGGTAAGATTCTATTCAAACGATATTTCGATCTCGGGCTTGCATTTTCCTGTAATTTTCATGAACTGCTTGCACTACACATTGACCGCCACTTGCATTTGTCCCCTTTATAACAGCACGGTACTAATACCGTAGAATATTAACTCTAATAGTGGAGAGAGTCAAAGTAAATCTGCATTAGCGCCAGCCAGCCAGCGCAGCGGAGCACCAGCGCCAGAGTATTAGTATGGCGTACTTTCCGCGTGTTCCAGAAACAGCTTTGACGTAGAGACCAGACTTGGAGCGTTCACAAGGACCTGGCGAGGAAAAGATTGCACAAGAGGGCTTCGGAAACAAGTCCTATGGAAGTAAATCCTGCGCAAAACTACTCGACGCTCGTTACGGTGCACCGTATCAAAGAGGAGTTGTTAGAGACTAATTTCCCCGGCACGTGGAATGGTAAATAGGGGCGAAAATTTCGCCGCGCCGTTGTTACTTTATACCCATCGAACGATTCAACGGTGGACACGGGGTGTCGTCGTCGTCAACAAAAATAAATCGTTCAATTTTCACTCGCGTGTCGGGGACGGCGGACCAAAAAAGAAAAAGCGAAATCAAATATCTCGGGGAACTCGACTAATTACAGCGACGGACCATCCCCTCGCTACACGGTGGGGTGTACATTGAAAATTAGGTACGCTAACAAAATTCGCTCGACGACGAATTAGCCTCGAATTAAAGGACCCACCCCCGCTCACCGAGACCACCTTTCCAGAGGGAAAGTCTGCCAAGTTTCAAGTGTGTTCGTGGTGGGGAAAAAAAAGAACGAGGGCGCTGCGCGCCCTTTCATTCGGGGTGGTAATTTGAAGGGAACATCGGCTCGGTGTCACCGGAGAAAATTAATAAGGAGCAAAAGTATCGCCGAGGAAACTCTCTCGGATCGAGTTAACCACCGAAAATCAGAAATGTGTACGTACCGGAGCAGAGCTTAGGAGACACACACGTGCGCGCGCGCGCGCGGAACACTGTTAAAGGTAACAGGGGTTGAAAAGTCCAGTGGCGGCTAATTTCGCTAAAATGTTCTGTCATTCCCACGGTTTTACGTTTCGCGCAGCACGAACCCCTGATTCGCGGAATTTCGTCACGTCGATTATTCACGTCGAGTCACGCCGATATTAATGTTAAAACTAATTCATTTTTTAAATATTCTGTAACCTTTGATTTTCGGTTGATTGTTTCATAGTTCCATGTATAAATTATGAACAATTTTACTATAAGGGTGAAATATCAACCCTTCCTAATAATCAATTAATAATCAACCGTTGCTAATAATCTTTTTCGAAACACTAATTTTGCTGTTTGTAAAATTACGATATGTAGTGGTTAAACTTTTTACACTTAGTAAAAAAACCAAAAAAAGTGGTTTTCATTTTTTTAACTATGACGCACCGCACTCAGGAATTTGAAAAAAATTTAGCATAATACTTACGATAATATCTCATTGCTAAAATAAATCTGTAGTGTAGAAAAATCTGAAAATGATACCTAATATGTGGTTTAGTATCCGAAATATATCAGATTTTTTTTCAGAATTTTCAATTGGGAAAATGGGCGAAAAACTGGTTTCCCGATTTTCCTCAATAACTACCCTTACAGAGGAGATATGGGGCTGAAACTTGGCAGAGAGGGGTCTTTTTGGGTAGGCTATCGAATGGTTCAAGCTCGATTAAAATCCCGCCGGGGGTCGAATTTCACTATCAAACCCGGGTATAGCCTTTACGATGTAAACATCCACGTCCAGTCTAGTTACAATATTTCAGTACCGATAATTAATTAGAACAAGGGGTAATTTAAACGGGTACGCTATACAGTATTTAATTTTTCGATCCGAACACGATACGACGTGAAATACGACGCAGGATGCAAGTTCCAACGGGAAGTTTAGAGGCGTGGTTTCAAGTACGCGCGTATATCGAGTTTTCTCGGCGGGCGCGCGGTAGTATCAGGATTCTTCGGTCGCGATCTTGCCCGCGAGGAATCGCGGTTCTTGGGAAAAAGAGGCGCAATCAGGGACGTTCGGAGTTTGGACATTGATTACCGCGGTCGATTCTGGGAATCGGCTGAATCAAAACACTTCCAGGCAGCTGCTTTACGAGCACGAATTCGCCGGGGCTTAACAAGCTGAAAACGAGGATACGTTTAATCGAATGGAACTTGCCCGGCTTTCAGTCTGGCGAATTAGGTCTCCCTCAGTTAATGCCCGCGACTGCCTGTACTCATCGACTTCTCTTTGTAATTTTAATTGGCCCTCAGCCGCTGCCGCTGCCGCTGCTGCTGCTGCTGCTGCTGCTGCTACCGCCGCGCCGCCACAGTCGCGGCACCGCGCGTATCTTGATTGTGGGCGCGCGCTCTTGCACGGGCTGCTGAACTTTGACGCGATGCGATCGGAATACGATTAACTCGAGAGCCGCAGTTCAACTGCAATAAAGATATGTATCCTTAACACTTCGCGCTACTAACCCAACCCCCTAACACCTTCTGTGAGCTCCTCCAGCGGGGCGCTGTGCTGGCGCGAGTTCACCGGGAACTCTCAACGTCCCGCGATAACGGACTAAATACGTGTGTACTTTACGGATTTTCCTAGTTTCCGGGTAATTGAGTTCAAGCAACTTCTCTTTTCCATTGCGATCTCGAAGGTTCTCATTATATGTATATATTGTCGGCCGATTATCTCGAGGGGCTACGCTTTACTTTTTTATCTTTAATTGAATATCCACGATCTCTCCGATAAGACTCCTGCCAGTAGCTCAAAAAGTATACCGGCACTTGTTTCATTCTTGTATACAGGGTGGTTACGAAATCGTGGTGAAAGCTGCCGGATCGTGATTCTACATGCAAAAAACAAGTCCGAAGAAAGGAATTGCATTATTTCAGGTAAATTGAGTTTGAACTACTAAATACTAGGACACTCGATGGATGTTCAAACTCGTTTTTCGATTTCCTTTTGAATGTAGAATCACGCTTGTACTACGATTTTCGATCATCCATTGGATCGTTCCTTTTTGTAACCTTGGATTACCTCAAGGTCATTTCAAAGACGCGTGCTGAACTTTTTTTTCACTGTGCTTGCACAATATCGAAACAAAAATATGGTATTCCATTTGAAAGCACGAAGTGACCTTGAAATAACCTTGATAGAATAAAGATATACATTTTTTTGTCACTGTTTTTTGCCGCGGGACACCCTGTATATATATATATATATATTTCATGTTAAAAAAAGAAAAGTCACAAAGTTTCCAATGAATTGTTCTACAAATGACAGAATAACATTATGCTTTACGTGAAAAATGTTTGTCAAATTCACATGAGGGACGGTGGAGGGTAAATTAAGTTGAATTAGATTACACGGTATTAGAGAACATATTTTAATAATAATTCATTAGATATCTTAACAATAGTAACAAAAATAATTACATCTTCTCATCTACATGTCCACCGGGTGTGTTCTACTGTTTCACTCCACGTGTTTATATTAGTCCTAAAATGCATTAGAATAATACTGGATAAATTTTTATTCATTTAAGAGATTTCATTAATTGAACTGTATAATTTGAAACTATTAGAATGAACTATATATACACTTTTAACAAGATGTAACAATGATAAATAAATTATACTTCACATGATAACGATATGTATCGACATACTTTTGAGCGGGGATGTACATGCATTCACAATATACCACGAGTGTAAATACGTTAAATTGTTAAATATCAACTTTTTGAAATAATAGTAATCAATGAAAAAATTGGTTCAGAGGTTAAAATTTGTACATACATTTAATGGCAATTCAGTTTTATATATTTGCAGTTGACTGAGTCACTTAGCATTTCCAATAAGAGATTCGTATCGATAAACCGTTTACC
This sequence comes from Lasioglossum lativentre, assembly GCA_916610255.1. NCBI lineage: Eukaryota > Metazoa > Arthropoda > Insecta > Hymenoptera > Halictidae > Lasioglossum > Lasioglossum lativentre. The sequence continues at coordinate 18,135,189 of OU744364.1, read as the reverse complement.
ACTGTAACGAATACCCCCAGCTATTCATTAATTCTAATTCATTCATTTTATGTAGGTAATAACGAAGAAACAATAAGACAATTATTAGTGTTATACATTTCTGGCACGTGGGAATTGATTTAATGCATAAATAAAGAAAAATGAACAGTAACTTGATTTTATCTTGTCCGCGAGCACCCTTCTAGTTTAATGAAACAAGTTTTTTCCCACGAAAACATTTGTATGAAGATGTGCACTTGAATAATGATTACGATCATGAAATACATTGCAAGGAGGAATAGATTAATTCAAATTTCTTCGAACCGAATTTTAGTGACGTCACTTATCTTTTATAAATGTTAACACAGTTGTTACTTTTTAAATCTTAAATCTTTTATTATAAATTGTACATCGAATCTAATAATTTTTGTATGAAACTTTTCTCAAGAAATTCTTAATACTTTTCTGATTGAAATCACAACCAAACATAACACAATTACAATCATATTTACCTCGGTAGAACCTCGGTTATCCGTACTAACAAAAGGGACATTACCCAAGTATAACACGCCGATTCTAATGAAATTTATACAGGAGGTTTGTTGAAAAATATTTGACACGTTTTTTTTTTATTTGCAGACATTCATGTCCAGGGGGTGAAAACTCTGTTTTTGCTAATATCTCGGGAACTAGAGAACAATGATTTTTTAAAAATTTGTATGTTTTCGACCAAGTAGTCATATAAAAAGATTTCAGAAACAATTATTTATTTAAAAAATTCATCTTGTTCTTGCAATATTTCTTATCAATTGCTTATGCAACTTTGTGTACATAATCTATGGACCAAAATAGGGGATACGTGTTTCTGTCATTTAACAATAAATTATTAATGTCATACATCGAGAACGTTCGTCTGTTAAAAATGTCTGTAATGCGAAACAACATTAGACAAGGCAAAGCCCGTTGAAGATTTGTTTCGAACCGATTGATTCAAACTGAAACCCTAGAAAACCTAGTACTCTGCAAATATCATCTTCTCATTTCTAAAGAAATCTCTAACAATCTGAAGCTCCAGGTAATATACGGCATGGCAGAGAAACTCTCGAAACATCATGGAAATATCCGAGATTGAAGTACCCGGAGATTTTTACAATGTTCCAATTGCAGGCGGTTCGAACGATCGAATGGGTCCTGCAGATCGAAATCAATTATTTCTGTAGAATCCGCCCTTGCACCAACCCCCGCCGGAGGGTGTCTCGAGATTGATTCGATTACCAGCGACACGTCTGTTGAAAAATTCCAGCAGGCAAGTTTTCAAGTTTCACGCGACGATAAGGAACGAGGTCGTAATTAAAAAGCGGGCCGGGCCGGAATTGCGGCTCGGTCGAACGAGGCAACTCGTTTCATCCGGCCGAACTGCCGCATCCCGACTGCAACGGAACGATCCAATTCCGCCGGAAGGAGAGGCCGATATAACCGTGGTTGCCGGCGTCGCGTCGCGTCGCGTCGATCTCGAAATCTCTGGATCGCGAGGACCGAAGAAGCCTGCGGCGCCATGGCGGCCCCCTGTCACCCTCGCGCGCAACATCCACCGTCGCGTCGCGTCGCGTCGCATCGCGTCGCGTCGCAGCCGCGTGTCACAATTCCAGGCTGATAATGCCAATAATATCATCCCCTCTTTGTGCGGTAATAGGCAATCGCGAATCTTGATTAAGGTAAACCGCTTCTGCAACTATTCAGCGGAGGTTGCGATTCAATCGGATACGGGGTAAATTGCGTCGATTGTTCGGGTCCCAGGGATCGATGGCAACGGAACGAGTCTTCGACGAAAAATCTGACCCCCATTCGTCGACCCTGCGATACGATTCCGGAATGGCGGCGGCCGACTACTGTCTCTCTTTCTCCCCTCCTACTCGCTCACCTCGGAACGATTGTTCTTGGGACAAAACAGGAGAAACGAGATATATGCAATGAAAATGCGATCCGGTCGGATTGACCGGGATTTTCGAGCCTGATTCGACGACCAGGTCTTTATGCCCCGACTTTGTGCGAACATAAACTCTTTATTCCGACGTTAAACGTTTCGAGATCCAAAAGCGACTGGGGGCCCCGCCCGGCCAGTCGTTATTATCGACGGTATAACGGTGCTGTAGCGAGCGTAATAAACGTTAGCGACCCTCTAAAAAGGAGTTTGGGTCCGACGCGACCGTTGTAAAAACCGCTTAGAGTAAAAGAAAGTAAAACACACGGGATCGATGCAGTTAATATGGGGACATCGTAACATGTCGATAAAGTCGCAACCGACTGCGCAGGTAATTGTTTTTACGGGACGGACCACCTGACGCGACTACCTCGATTACTATCGTTATTAACGGACCAATCACACTTTTTTTTTCTCTCATAAATGACACGATCTGTTCCTCCTTACAATGTTACTTTTTGCTGGAACGTACGATAAAAAGTGCTTGTTTATGGGCACGTTGAATTTGCAGGTCTCTACTAACCGATGAGCAAAAAGATTATAGTGCTACACCTTTAAAAAAATTGAAGGCGACCTTGGAAATATCAGAGAAAGACATGGGTGAAGGTATGCGTCTCACCCTTTGTCATATTGCACCCTTCCGACAAAAGTGTCAGAAAACTGTTTCTAACACAATAGAATATTGTAGAGGCGTCAGAAGCTATTGTTAGACAGAACATAATCTTGTAGTAAACAATAGTAATGTCATTTTTGTTATTTTAGCCTTACAACCCTTATAAACCACCCTTTTGACTTGTGACGTTTTTTATTTGTACCAGATACAGCACTTTTGTACGCATACACAGACTGGAACACGAATAACAACACAAATGCTATCTGGTAACTAGACCGTGAAGTTAATACGTTTTTGATGACTTATGAAATAATATTTACAGAATTCGTTAATAACTCAAAAATCAGGTTTTTGACTTGTGTTACTTTTGTCGCAAGGGTACGATACAATAACTAGACAGCGGATCTTTATGCAAAATCAAAATTGTCTGCCTGAATTGCAAGAAAAAACGTGTTACATAAAAAACGATTTCCTCTCCTAACCATTTTAATGGGTTCTAAATAATGTACCAGTAATATTAGATTCATTTGGAGTTCCACCTTCCATTTTGTGTTACACCTACTCAGTTTTGCCATAAATGCATAAAATCCACAGTCTAATAATAACTAAGATAAAATCTACTAAATATGAATGTTCTTTCTTTCTTTTAGGACGAAATAAAATTGTATTCGTTTGTAACGAATATTTAAGCACTATGGTAAATGTAGGCATACAATAAATATAAACTGTCTTTTCTCTTTTCTATAATTATTGAGGATAAAAAAGTGGACACATTGTAGCTGTGAAGAAAATCATACGCAGAAGGGGTTATATTAGATATTGTAAAACATCATGAATTATAATAAAGGGTCTTCTATTAAGAGGGGTCATTTTAAATTTCGCGCTATTTTTTATTTGTGGAGTTGTCACTCTTCGGCACGTGGTTAGCAAAATTATAAAAAATTGTAAGAAAATCGTAACGAAATTGTAAAATTCTAACAAACATCTAAATAAAATCGTAAGAAATTTGTAAACTTGTAAAATTGTTTAATTGTTGATTTGTAAAATTGTAACAAAATTGTAAAATTGTTAAAACTACAGAGTTTCATTATAATTTAAAATAACACTTAATATAGAAGATAGCTTGTAGAAGATAGCCCAGTAGCTTGTACCCCACCTGTTTAAAGACAAAGAATTAAAGAAGCACTACCTGCTCATTGGGCAGGATTAATTAATGCTCGTAGACACGTTTTCACCGGAGTACCGGTAAATTGTCTAATAAAACGCTGAACACCCCTACATTTTTCGTAAGAGCCGAGCACAATTATTAACTCGGTTACACGAGCCGACGACCTCGGGGGGAAAGAGGTTGACCCAATAAACCAAGGAAAGCATTTCCGCGGGAAAGGCACCGGAAACAAGGGCACCGTTTTAATGCGATTCCCAAGCTGGCACGATTCGCAAAATCCTCCGAACCGGTAACCAACAGCAACGGGTAAGGCACCTTGCGGGGCGCGGCGGGCCGGGGCGGGGCGCGGTTCGCTCGCGTATGGCTTACCGCAAGATTGCGTCGTTAAAACTTTGAAAAATGAAAGCGTAGCTTCGGAACCGCGATAACGTCCGGGACCTGGAAGGAAGGAAGGAAGAAACTGGGGCGACCTGGACGCGCGTAGGTGGCTCACGCTCGAGCAAAGGGGAGAAGAAGTGCAAGGTCCTACTAATTATCGGATTAACTCGTAATTTCTGCAACAAGTGCCAACATCCGGCATCACGGAAAGAAGCGGTCCGCCGCGCCGCGCCGCGCCGGAACGAGAGGGTGCGAGAGAAGAAAGAAGCGTCGGGAAAGAAGCAGGAACTAATTGGAATTAAAGGGGGAGAGAGAGAAAGAGAGTGATAGAGAGAGAGAGAGAGAGAGAGAGAGAGAGAGAGAGAGAGAGAGAGAGAGAGAGAGAGAGAGATAGAAATAAGGAAAAAGGTATCGCGTGGAACGACCACATGGCTGTGGCAACATTTACAAGTTTCATTCGCGAAAGTTCTTCGGACGAATTAGTGCCTCGTCGCTACTACTACTATTACTACTACTACTACTACTACTACTACTACTACTACACTACGTGGCGTTGAGTCCTCGGAACGAGGCGCAGGCGGCTAGGCTGGGCGTTGCGCGTGTTGGTTCGACGAGCCGCGTACGATTTCAGATCACGCGCCACTGCGGAAACACAGCTTGCACCATTGTTGGGACGTGAAAAGTCACGTCCCAGCCCAGAAGAAATAGCAGGGAAAGCGACGTAGGACCGCACCGCACCGCACCGGTCGAACGAAGGGAACGAGAAAGAACGAGATGGTGCCCCCTTTGAAAGTAAGTTTCCCGTGGACCCAACTTCAGAAACGTATCGCCGTCCGTTAATCAGGAAAATCGTCCGGCCATTCCATTGATACCGGCACGGCCATTATGGCGGAGACACGAAGAATGCGATGAAATATCGCGACGTTTAGTCAACGGAGAAATCCCGACGTCCTCCAGTGGCGAGTGGACGGCTTTCGTCTTGCCGCCAGCAATAATGTCCCGCTTTCACGTCAAGGACTTATAATGGCCGGCGAAAAAAGCCGCGTATAAATTTCGCCGAGAGCTACTTTCGCGTCAGCCTCGCCGCCGTAGACGGATTCAAACTTCCGACGACAATATACGGCCCGGTATTATTATCGGTATTGGTACGTCTTCGATCGACTACCGAAGAATTGCGCCGGGAAATCGTTCGAAATTCTCCTGATTCTATATAGCTGGCATTTTAAATGGCCGGTTCCACATTCTTTATTTGACAATTATCGAAATAATAAAAATTATTTCATCAGAAATTATTGTATTATAGAAGTTCGTGTCGTCGGGCAGGCTGGGTGTATTATAATAGGAGTCGCAAAAAGTCTAAATAAAATCAATCTTGTCATTTTTATAAGGGAACATCGATTTTTAAAGCTCCCTTGGTTTAGTGTTAAATATCATCGGAGCATACCGATCACAAATGATTGTCATTGTAATTTATGAATATCAATCCATCAACGCTGAAATTAACTAGATTATAACGCGAGGTTCTCACCCATTATCAAGTAAATAACAATTGTTATTAACAATGCTAATTCTATGAAATAGGCGAAACTTGATGAGACAAGTAATAGTGGTTGAATTCAACAAGTCAAATTATAGGAAAGATGATGTAAATAGTACAATTATTTTAGTGAAACTCGCGCGAATGTTTCTGTAGCGAGAATCATAACTAGACAGAGCGGATCTTTATGCAAAATAAAAATTTTCTACCTGAATTGTAGTAAACTGGAGTGAAGAACAAATTTATTTTCTTTCTTAAGGTGGTACGACCCCCTCTAGAATACCCTAGAATTCCCTAGAAACCTGGGCGAAACATGGGTTTGTGCGGTACGGGTTTTCGTCCTTATATGAGCATATTTTTCGCTGGACAAGGGCTCATTCGAAAGAGGAAGGTTAAATGAAGGGGGCTCAGCCGACGATAGCATCCAGAAAACTCATCCAATAGCATAAAAATGGCTCGGATTACATGGCTGAACATCATCAATTTTGGCTTACTTCTAACACTTATATTACAAAATATATGCATAATTTCATATAACAAAGGAACTGAGCCCCCTTCATTGAACCTTCCTCTTTCAAATGAGCCCTTGTCCAGCGAAAAATATGCTCATATAAGGACGAAAACCCGTATCTAGCAAACCCATGTTTCGCCTCGATTTCTAGGGTATTCTCGGGTATTCTAAAGGGGGTCCTACCCCCTTATCGTATTTAATAGGTTGAAAATAATATAACAATATTTTTCGATTTTCTAAAGTTTTTTCTATTTTACATTACACCTTCCCTTATTTGTCATAAATGCATAGAATCCGCTGTCTAATGATAACAGATGTTTCAGTAATGTTAATAAAGATTTGAATGTGTAAATGTAACAATTAATGATAACAAGAAAATAAAATAGTAAGCTAGCCACGTTCAACTACAAACGACAGTATAGCATGAAATTTTAGTCAGAAAAATGGACAAATGGAGGATGTGGTTCCGCCCGCTTGTTTCATTTATAAAGTACGTTTTCTCAGAGCGCCGCGCCGCGCCGCGCCGGCCTCCTCGGATAGTGTTTGCAGTGCGGTCTCGAATATGTGAATACTAAGTGAGCACTACTGTATTCTGCTATGCTCAAGTGTAAGGAATATTTCGGGAGCGAATATATATGTATGCACTTTGCCACAGAGAACTTTCTTGTGTATTTCTCGTAAGCAGTAGTACCGTAATACAGTCGGCATTAGTCTTGTTAACATGAAGATTACATAGAGATTCTGACGCGTAAGAAAGGCTCGAATGAAATATTTATACAGTTTGAACATTACGTTACGAATTAACGAGCCACTCAGTTTAAAACATTTGTTTTGTCGTCACTAGACCGAGGATCTTTAGGCAAAATGTTAATAAAAATGATTTGCACCGATCGTGGACAGCAGGAGTTGAATAAAAATTTCATTCTTAATAGATTTTTTCATTAAAAACATCATAACTAGACTACGGATGTTTATGCATTTTCCAATTTTTGTCGACTTTTAAGAAAGTGGAATGGAATAGAATTCTATTTTTAATGGGAACAGGCTTTGTAGATCCAAAACAAATAAATTTCTACAAAATTCAATCCAATTTTATATTCTTGCCTTTTTTGAACATTTTCATAAATACATGCACAAAGATCCGTTGTCTAATCGTAACAATATTCTTTACCGTTTTATATTTCACCTAGCCAATTTCTTGATAAATGCATGAAAAGTCGCAGTCTTTATAATTCAATTGTCTCCATAAATGTCACGTATCTTCACGAAATATAAAAAATTTTTAAGAAGGAAAACTCTTCCGAAATATAATGCTGTACACCAGGGTTTTAAATAACATCGTGCATTAATTTCGTTTGTTTATGGTGCCGTTGCATGCGTGCTTCTAACCAAAATCAATGCATTTCAGAAGTTGTCGGTCGCTAAATTATTAACTTTTAATTACTCGCATATTTACAATCTGTAAACTTTAGAATGTAGTATTTCAAGCGTAAACAAAGGTGTCGACCACACCAGGAAATGTGTATTTTGCATTAAGGCAATTATTTTCTTGAATAAAAATTTCTTTATGTTGGATGTGATAGAAAGATTCCATGTATCCAGTACTGTTAAAGGTTAAATTCTGTAGACCTAATGTATCAACGGTGACGTGCGATTCACCTGAATACACGGCCGATCGGACAATGCAATAAACGCAATCGCTATTTTGTTAAACAAAAGGCGGTTCGGAACGGCGGCAGTCCATTAAACCGTGCGTTCTATCTTGTGCCGATCTGCGAGAAGGACTTCGATTTTTGCAGCTCTTGGTTTAATGGCTCGCCGAGATCGTTGATTACGTCTGTATCTGGAATCGCGGGTGGGTTGATGGCTCGTCCGTTTTGATGGGGGTGCGTGTGCAGTGCGAACAGAGTTTAACGGAGGCTCGTATTTTTCTCACGGATGACTGTTCGACAATGTGACTCGCGGGACGTGATCGCGAATAATGTATATGAATCAGAAGCGCTCCGATCTATCACGAAACGAGGAGAGGGGGAGGGGGGGGGGCAGACAGGTTAAAGACCGAAGGGCGAAATGGGGGAAAAAATTTTGCGACACAATAACGGGAAAGAGCACTCCTAAGTGGATGGACTTGGCGAGAGCTGTTAAGAGCGGTTTTGCAATATTTTCTCAGGAACATTACAAATTACTGAAGGAAATATAGAAACTGGTATCTGGGTACCTACATATAGTGATGGGCCTTGAGCATGTTCAAGCGGTATCAATTCCTTGTGACAAAGAATCATGGTATCCCAAGCCTGTATGATTCTCTGGGTATCAAAAAGTAATATAATTACTTATGCCCTATATACCCTTATATACCCTAATGATAGTTACTTAGAAGCCTCGATCCTTTATAAGTACATCTTGGATGGGTTTGTTATCGATACTATCACAATTCTGTCGGGGTTGAGTCGACTGAATGATAAGTATATAATGAAATGTTATGTTTAGTAATATCAAGCGTGAGAAAGGAAGATAGAATGAAAATATTATGTTGGTACGTTCAAAACGGTGAAGACGTGAATTGCGAATGTAACGATACCAATTTCATCCAAGACGTGATACCAATACCACTTGGTATTATTTCGGCACGTACTGGTATCACAGATCGACTACAAGTTCCTTATATTTCGATACATATTGAAACACCCAAACAAGTACTTAAGTATTGAATTGTTTGAAGATCATGAGAAAGATTTGTATCACGCCCATCACTACCTACATAAGCGTTAAATATCGAGTTCGATTGATTCCAACAGGATTCAACAACGCTTTCGAAGACAAAGGCTTTAGGCATTATGCGAGCTGAGCTGAGCTGAGCTGAGCCACGAAGAAAACTGGGATACGTTATGGAGTGTGTACGTGAGGGCGACTCGTTTATCTCGTGGTTTTAATTCCCTTGTAACGAGCCAGCGATAACAGTGCCGTGCCACGCTGTAAACTTCGTTAACACGCCATCGTTTCGCCTCGCCCTTCGACTCGCGAAAATATTCGCAGCTCTCCGCTCGCGTTCGCCTGCCCCACAGGTTGTTCCATCTAACGAACAGAGTTGTCGCAGACTTAATTTTCTAGCCCCGAGTTTATCTCGGATCCAGTTTATTAATTGCCACGAATGATTTTTTATTCTCTGTTATCCGATAAGACCAGCGTGGGAATGTACCAAACGAATATCTACAGCAGTGATTCCCAACCTTTTTTGTGCTAACAAAGCCTTTATAAAATTCTTATGCCCCCTATGTAACATACATATACAGGGTGGTACGTTTAAATAAGGCCACCTAAATATCTCTTCAAGTTGTGATGCAAAAAATATTTGTTACGTAATGTGCATGGTGTCAATGGACCAAATATCTGGTACCAATATTTTTTGTCGAAGGTCATTTTTTTCGGAGTTATTATTATATATATATATATTAACATTGATAACTCCGAAAAAATGACCTTCGGAAAAAAATATTCGTGCCAGCAAATATTTTTTGCATCACAATAACCTGACGAGATATTTAGGTGGCCTTATTTAAACGGACTACCCTGTATACATGATTTTTAATATTCAAAAATTGAATTGTTCACTGAAGAAACTTATTATCCGATAGGTTAAACTCTGGACGAATCCATTTTGGATTAGCTATTAACTTTTCGATTAGCTATTAATACTAACTAAGCTTACCGAGCACTAAAAGCGATTAAAATGTTTCAGCTTATAAAAATGACAAGACTCTATTTATTTAGATTTTGTGCAATTTTTATTTCAATATGCGCTTGGACAAAAAGGTTTATCGAATCAATTTCCAAGTAACTTTATAATTTGTAGTAATTGTAGTGATAGGCTTAGGGTTAAGGAAATTGTGAACTCGTGTCCACAGTTGAAAATACAAAAACCAATTTTCTACTGTTCATAGCTGTCCGAGTAATCGTGATCGACCAACAAGCTCTATTGGGTTGGTCAAATACCGTTCGTGTTTACTTCCTCAATACGGCGTTCGTATCGCGATCCTCTCCTTCGACAGGTCTCGTTTTTATCAAAGATGGGAACTCATTCTGCCGTCCCGAACCAGCGTATAATTACACACTTAGTAGATTGCAGATACTCGAAGGGCCGCGTAAACGTGTGCAGAGAGAAAAAAAGGGGTTCCGGAATAGAGGGGTAAGTAGCGCGGGGTTGAACAGCGTGAGAGACCGGGATCCGTCGATTTTTGTCTCGGGCCGTAATCCTGCGATTAAAAATACCCACCCCCGTGTGCCCCCCACCTTCCCATGAAATCTTGAACAAACGAGAACCCCCTCTTTTTCTTTTTAACGTGCACGCGCGCGCGCGCGGGCGTGAGTACACTTCTGTCAAGATGAAAGCTCGATGGCGTTTCGTTCTCTTACGGGGGTGCAATTACACAGTCAAGGGTTAAATATACTCGTAGGGCGTGTAAACGTCTACGGCGTGACGAGAGGGGTTACGCGAAACAAAAAATCGGGGTGAAGAAAAAAATTTTGCCAAGGGTGGAGAACGGAGGAGGGTCCACAATGCCGAAACGGTGGACTCCAGCCTGGATTGTGTTGTAGTTGCAGCAACGGCAGCAGCAGCAGCAGCAGCAACGGGACGCATGAATGCACCCCGTGTACCGTGCACCGGCGAACCAAATGAAGAACGGTACCCTGGGGTGAGAAGTGACGGGGTGGAAAGGTGGTTACGGGAAACGCGCGGGCTCATAATTTTCGAGGACCATCCCTCTATCCCTCTCTACCGTCTCATTTCTCTATCGGCCTCTGTGTTCTCTGTTGCTCAGCCGCCGCGTCGCGCCGCGAGCCACCACTGTTGTATCGTTGCCTATTCGCAACCGGCTCGATTCTGGAGGAATAAAGGGACTGTAATTATAAACGGTGTCTCAAAATGACCTGACATTTTAATTTATTAATAAAACGTATTATTTATTTGAAAAGTACGAATGTTTTTATTTTAATATAAGATACAAACATGGTGATTATGGGTGGAACACAATATCCGATAAATGGCCGAGGTGGCCATGTTTGCAAAGGTTCACTCTTTTGACGAATTTTTTAATAACATTTTGGCATAATTGCGGACTAATTTCATTAATGGTGCGTCCAATTACTTCCTTGAGCTCCGGAATCGTCTGTGGATCATTGGCATACACTTTTTCCTTTCAGGAAACCCCAAAGAAAGAAGAACAATGGCGTAAAATGGCACGATCTTGGTGGCCAATTCACATCACCGCGGCAATAACACGACCATGAAACTTCGTCTGCAATAACTGCATTGTTTCGCCCGCAGTGTGGCAGGTTCCGCCATTTTGTTGAAAGAATAAATTCTTCATGACTAAACCTCAATACTTCCTCATGCCAGCTGTCAAAGATTAGTACTCTATGTCCGCCACAAAATAAATGCCGCGCAATTTAAAATGTCAGGTCATTTTGAGACACCCTTTATTTACTTTTGGCCCGTTTATTCGCATGCCACATAACTCGCTCGATCTGCCTATTAATTGCCGCGACAGATAATTACGATCGTCCGGCGGATCGGCGGGACAGTCTCGTCTCGTCCTCGGTCGCGTGACTCGATAATTGTTTTCAGCCCCATTGTTACACCGGCCCACTCCGTCTTGACCGGCCCGCTACCGCTTCGATTAATCGATGCACGGGCGAGCCCGGACGAGCACATTTTTAATTGGCTCGGTGGAGTGGGATGCTGGGCGGCAAGTATGCAATAACGTTGTATCGATATCTACTTCGACCATCACACCAGGTTACGATAGTAGTGCAACGTGTTCTATGAACTCTAACAATGTATCTGTAAATCTATGTTTCTAACAAAACGCAACAAATATTACGTAACGATAACTAGACTGCGGATCTTTATGCAAAATAATAATTTTCTTCGTCAATAACAAAACACAGAAACTATAATAAAAATTTGTTTCGACTTTGAACAATTTTAATAGATTGAAAGCCTGAAAATTATTTTTGATTTCATTGAGTTATGCTGAATTAAAATTTAATTTCAATGAGGTAGCTGTAACCTGGCAAAACTAATGTAAACTAATTGTAAGTTAGACACTAACAAGGGAACATATTCAGTTGATACACGCCGATTTTGATGAAACTTATGTGAGATATAGTTCTTCGAAAAATATTTGACCTGTATTTTTTTTATCGGCAACCATCCACTCTGAGGGGTTGAAAACAGCCCTCGAAGTCAGGGGTCAAAACCACATTTTTTGAGAAAAAAAGTTTGTTAAAAAATTCTTGCGCAGCTGAATTTCCCATTAAAAAATACACATTTAAAAAAAATCAATTTTTTTCGATTTCTAGTTTCCCAAATATCTCAAAAAATGTGGTTTTGCCCCCTGACTTCGAGGGCAGTTTTCACCCCCTCAGAGTAGATAATGGCCGATAAAAAAAAATTCGTGTCAAATATTTTTCGAAGAACTATATTTCACATAAGTTTCATCAAAATCGGCGTGTATCAACTGAATATGTTCCCTTGTAAGTCGCATTGTAACATAATCATTAGACTCAGGATTTTATGCATCTATGGCAAAAATGAGTACGTGCAATTTAGAACAGTGAAAAAATTAGAAGACTTTAAGAGTATTAATATATTATTTTCACTATATTAAAATTATTAGTGAAAAATATAAATTTATATTTAACTTCTATGTCTTGCAATTGATGCACAAACTTTTTATTTTGCATAAAGATCCGGAGTCTAATAATCATATATTGTATAATTTTTAAGCAGTTTAAAGCAATAAATATATAACAATAATAGTAACGTATGGACGTTCTTAAATTGTCTTAATGTTTTTACAGTTTTAAATTACATCCACCCATTTTTGTCCTAAATGCCTAAAATCCGCAGTGTAATAATAACGGAAAGTAGAGTAAATGTACACGTTCATCTTTTTTATTCTTTAAATGGAATGTCCACTTTTTGGTGTTCGATTTCTATAAAATAGCCATTGACGACTGTATAAGTATTAAGATACATTTTTTAAAAAGGGAGTACATTTAAAATATTGGAAATGGTATAATTTTATTAAAATGTGATTTCATTTCAAGAAACCTTTATATCCAACTTTTCATTAGTAAGATTTCTTCTTATTCTCTGGAAATAACGAAGATATTTCCGGCGGACAGAGTTCGTGGAATAAACTTTAAATGATATATTTATATAACGAGGATTAGCAAAGCTGCTTTGTACAGCCAATATATTATAAACTATCGGCAGAAAAGAATTAATTCGCGAGGTTCATCAATTATGCCAAAATTTTGAAGAATACTATTTCGAATATTTTTATACCGACCTGCAGAGCAAGTTTAAAAAATTATAAACTTTTGGAATACTGCTCCGCTAAACTAGATTGTTTATCTCGATACAAGTTCTACACAATAGAAATAATACGAGAAATTACAAATTTTCGCCAGCCGTAAATAAAAATCCGCAGATTATTAATAACTAGACTGCGGATGTTTATGAAATTTTTAATTTTTGTAGGCAAGTTTCAAGAATCTTATTTTCAGTGGTAGTAGCATTTATAGAACTGAAATAAATAAAAATCGTACTAAATTCTGTGGAATTTTATATTCTAGCATTTTTTGAAAATTTTTAGAAGCCATAAATGCATAAAGATGCGCAGTTTATTAATAACTTAGCGATTTCTCGAAATAAAATGAACTGTAAAAACTTGGCACGATGAAACAGATGATTAGATTCTGATAATAATTGAACGTAAAACTGCCACGACATAAAAGATTAAGGATTATCCGGTTCCTGAGAATTGAGTTGTACAACAGAAGCTATACAGGGTGAGTCACCTAACGTTTGCACCTCAAATATCTTTGTTGTTTCTAAACATACGTAAAATAAGGTAAGGACAAAGTTGAATTGTACAATGGAGCTGACACGATGCCAAAAAAAATTTGTTTTCATGTCATTTTTTTAGAGATATCAAGGTCACCTTGACTTTTTTAAATGGAACCACCCTTTTTTAAACACCTACAATGATAGCCCCTTTTATTAGGAATTCAGTGACTATAATTATTCCAAAGTCATTCAAGGTCACAGACAGGGAAAACGTATAAGATTTAGAATATGAAAGCAGAATACGTTTATCACGGTTGAGACTTGTAGTAAATAGTAAAGATACTCTCAGATGATTTAAAATGTTAGATCAGTGTAATATAAACAATATTAACAATCAATATCAAGTTACAAAACGCTACGATGCGTATTTACCGAAACATTTAGAGCTCATATTCTAAATTTTATACGTTTTCTCTGTCTGTGACATTGAATGACCTTGGAATAATTATAGTCACTGAATTGATAATGAAAGGGACTATCATTGCAGGTGTTTAAAAAAGAGTGGTTCCATTTTAAAAAAGTCAAGGTGACCTTGATATCTCTAAAAAAATGTCACAAGAACAAAATTTTTTTTGGCATCGTGTCAGCCCCATTGTACCATTCAACTTTGTCCTTACCATATTTTACGTATCTTTAGAAGTAACAAAGATATTTGAGGTGCAAACGTTAGGTGACTCACCCTGTATATTCGAGAGTGAATTTCCAGGGAAAATTTTCCAGCGAACGAGAAGCTTTGTTCCACAGGAGTATCGAGTATCAAGCGTGTGAGATCAACGATCGGACACGTATGTACAAGGTCGCCTGTGACGGATTCTGGGATTAGCATTCTGGTTTCCTTAAGGGGAACTCGCAACCCTTGTCGACCATGAAAAAGTGGTCCTCCGCTGGTGCTGCGTGTGGGGCAATAACACGATCAATTTATCTCTAATTGGCCTCCTCTGGGACAATCCAGTCTTTTATAGGTAGAAAATGTTGCAACCGAACCTATTTACTTAGTCCAGCCACTATTTGCAAGAACAACTCTCCAAAAGAATCTTCGCAGCCCCTGTATTATTCCAACGACAAGCAAACGCTCGTATCGGAGGATCTTAACGAGACAGTGGAATCGCACGAAGCGATCAGAAATAATAATCTGTTGCGTCTAACAAGTAGCGGTTAATTTCCAAAGTTTACTCTGTTCTTGCGCTCTCTATAATTCGCGGAGCGATTACAGTGTTCTGTTACAAGCGCGATTACCGCTAACGAACCATCGCGTCTAGTTTCTTACATCGTAATCGCTTTTAGGTTAGGTTAATTTATTATAGCGCGATCGACCTCGGTGTTTGTGCTCGGTGGACGCATCCCGAAAAATGTCCCTCCCCCCTCCCCCCGGCAACAGCCTAATCGCGTGCACGGAATTCCTCCTCGAAACCTTTTCAGTGTAACCCCACAGTGCGCGACAGGACACGACGAAGAAGGCTTCACCGCTCATCGAGTGTCATCGAAACACCGTGGTGCAAATGGATCGCGCTTGTAACGAGCGAGAAATCGCCTTCAGCCCGACGAGATTCTACAGAGAGCTCAACAACCCCTCTCCCTCTCGTTCCTCTTGCGTATCCATTGGGGGTGGGTCTGCACGGCGTATCCTCGTCGATCGAACGACGCACGGTTATCGCACAATGCTGCGAAACCACCGCGGCGAATCATCAAGGACACATAGGAATCCGGGGAAGGGGGGGGGGGGGAAGCCGTGAATGGTGAACTTCGGGTTCGGGGGATACGAAGAAGGATTGCCGCCACCCAAAAAGAGATTTCCGAGCGGTTTTCGTACCGTACGTACAAGATCTATGCCAGAACAGTTTCACGCGACTCTTCCCAATGGTTTTCGGATGACTACCACGCGAAGAATGCGCGTTGTTTCACACTTTTTCCGAAAATCCTCCACCCTTCCGAAGCTGATCTAATTCATCTATTTTTGCTGTACCCTTGGAGTCGATAAATTATGTTTCTAGCTTCACATTTTAGAGAAATACGTTTCGCAACAAAAAGAGATTTTAATGTTTAAGAATTGTGAATGGGTGGATTTTCACCCTGAGGAACGTATGAGGGTCGAAAGAGATTTTCAAGCTTCAGTAAATAGATGTAATTCTCTTGTACGATACAAATTAATGTAAAATTACGATTTCAGTTACACATGAAAGAGCGCCAATTATATTCCTTGGGCATAAATTTAAAATTTATTAACTGGAAGTTTAAATTTAATTAATGAATGGTGGTTAATCCCCTGCAGAATTCACACATTCGCGAGTTTATAAATGAGAAAGGAAATGTATTTACACTGAAATTTTTAGCAATTTATTGAATACAGTTTTTCGGTGGATTTTAAATCGTAGTACGATAACTTTTATTGTCGTGGCGTTTCAAAGTCATCGATCATAGACTTTTGTGGAAAATTGTGAAATAATCGTCGTTCGAGTGAGTTTGAAAGGAATGTACGTGCAGGTTCTATGGCGACAGACAAAAATTTGCGAGGAAACTGACGAGAACAGCAATGTTAAAGAAAATCTAATTTATTTTGGGGAGAAGACGATCCCTTTAGGGCGAAACTGTCGGAAATGTGAAAAGTTTTCTCAAATATAACTTATTGTTTCCCTTCGACAAAGGATGTGGGAAGTACGCATACGTGATGCATGGTCCTTATACATGAGAACGAGGGATGGAAACTTCAAGTGCCCGTTATAGGGGTTGAATGTTTCTCCAGATAATAGTATTCTAGATCCTGGAGATTATTTGTATCTTTGCAGTTTAACACGCGAGCAGAATAGCAATAGATTATGACAAAATTGGGAGTGTGCAATTTATAACAGAGGAACATATAAAAAAATTTTAGTATATCAATACATTATTTTCAACTCCTTAGAATAATTAAAAAAAGAAAGGCCATTCTATTTGGCTCGTAACTCTTGCGATTTATCCAGAAAATGTTTATTTTGTATAAAGATCCGCAGTCTAATTATTATAGTCCCTTAATTGTTTTATTGAAAATTTCAAAAATTAATTTTAACAAATGTTATTATTTCTGTCGAGTTAAAATCATAGAATAAATGTATATCTACTATTATGGCACTACGTAATTTCAAAATCAATTTATTATTCACATCAATTTTAAATTTAATTTCAATGATCTTCGTATCAAGGGAGTTTTGCATTGAAAGTTGTAATTTCAGGTATACTTTTGGATTAATGTTTCGAAGAATTTTCTGGAACTTCTCTCAAATAAAATACGTGGTGGCGAAGAAGTTTAGATTTAATATTTCCGTGTATGAACATTAGTAACTTTGGCAATGGACGAGTTTTCAAATGCTGGTACCATTCGTGAAATTCATTCGTCTGTTTCACATAATGTGTTCACAATCTAATTTGCGCACTATGCCACTACTATAATATTCTATATGTTAGTTTCTGAAAGTTAGAAATGAAAGTTAGAAATAAAAGTTAGTTTATGAAAGTTAGAAATAAAAGTTAGTTTATGAAAGTTAGAAATAAAAGTTAGTTTATGTAAGTTAAAAATAAAAGTTAGTTTACCACTGCCGGTCAAATAACCGGTTTCATATTTTCTATTTTACAACTATTATAATTATACAGCTACTACCATGGGAAATGTTCCAATAAATTTCTTTATTCCAGCACATACTATCATAAAAAGTGTACACGATCTCAGTAAACACAGTCTTGTCATTTTTGTAAGGTAAAACATATTAATCGATGTTAGTGCATGGTAGGATTAGTGTTAATTGACATTGGACATAACTCATCGTACGTTTTCGAAAGGGACGAGTTTCATTGGCCCATTCCGATCATTATTCGAGAGGGGGGAAGAGAGAGAGAGAGAGAGAGAGAGAGAGAGAGAGAGAGAGAGAGAGAGAAGATTGGGGGATCATTCGCGCGGAAATTCATAGCAGGTAGTCGAGACTAAAAGAAGGCGAATGATATCTAGCGTTGTTTCCCCCCACCCCGGAACATCCGGCGTGCGGAATAGAATCGGATATAGGAGGAGGAAACGCGCGGATAGAGGAGAATGGGCCGCGGCAACCCGGGAATGGTGTGAAAATTTCACGCGTTTCCTCGCACACGCCGCGCGCTGGGTGACTGCTCCGAATGTGCCGCTATGAATAATAAGAACGCGCTCGAATCCGTTCGATCGCGCGGCATTTCGTGACCGAATTCGCGCGCGAGATGGGATGGATCGGCGTGTCGCGGATTTAACGTCCGGGGGAATGCTTTCAAGTTCACTTGTTATGCTTGTAAAGTCGCGCCTTTCCTTTCCGCGCCGCGCCGATTGTGCCATCCGGGTAACTTGACTCGCGGTTTTCCTTCAGCGTGCACGTCAATCGTGAATTTTTTATCGCTTACTGGATTCCCCTTTTAGTAACACCATTTAAAAACCACCATTCCACCCTTTAAATGTCGAACAACGATATATCGTCGTTGGCTGAAATTACAAATAGCACCGGGCGTCGAAGCTTGACTTTCAGCTTCCTAATTCTAATATTTTACTCAATATTAATCTCTATTCCCTAGAACTGTATTCTACATTCTATACCGGGTGATTCACGGAACAACGAAATAGCTCCGTTAGGTTTAAAGATAGAAGAAAATTGTCTTCAAGGACTTCTGAAGGTCATCGATGATTTTTAAACGACACCATACATTTTTCATAGTGTTGTAGCTGATGTCAAGTCGAGTTCAATGATGTGGTACACTGTGACCTTCAAATGATCTCGGACTCGTAAATAATTTGACTACTCTAATTTCTTCAAATGAAAATGAGTTCGAATAATCTACGAAAATTAATTAATATTTCTTCTGACCTAGAATAATTCCATTCTACAGGGAGTCTCAGCTAAAGTGGGTCACCCAAATATTTCCTTTATTTTTAATGGCACAAATGTAATCCCAATATTATCCTACAATTTTATCACATTTTTAGTGAACTCAAAGTCACCCGAATTTTTTCAGCCGCTACGAAATGGAGTAAAAAACGATAAGTTTTCCTGATAAAAAATAACAATGACCACGAAAAAAACTATGAAAAAATAACAAGACAAAAAAATTTTTCTTCTATGGTGTTTCTTCTTCGATACCATTTAATTATGCCATAAATATGTTTTATGCCATTAAAAATAAAGGAGATATTTAGGTGGCCTCCTTTAGCTGAGACACCCTGTATATGATTTTTTCAATGCATGGATATGAAATTAATATAATATCTCATACAATACTTAAAAGTTTAGTAATTGATTAGATACCAACATATTTAATAATGTAAACAATAGTTTGAATAATGGTACAGCAATTTTTAGTGATGACTTTGAGTCACCCCTCGAGTGCTAAGGGTTAAAAAAGAACGGAGAAAAACATGCCCCTCGGATAACGTGTTAACAATCAAACTGTTATGGTAACTTTATGTAATCTTGAATTGCTTTGAAAATATTTCTACCATCGTGAGATGAAAAGCAAAATTTTGGTTAGACTAAAGGGACCGTGGTGCGTATGTATCAGACAAGCGGCGACTCGATGAAATCTCCATCGATATAGGGGTGCATGTATCAACAACCCTTCTGGCTAAATATTGCCATTGCAGCTTAAGCTTCCAAGCCTCCGTTGCTCCGCATCATCCTTCTCTGCTGCCACTAGGCTTATCAGCCATCCCGAATCAATTACCGTGACAAAATTTCTTAATTTCTACTCTGTCCTAATCGCCACCGTTTTCGAAATAGAGTCGAATAAATGCATGCCTAAAATATATTCAATCCCGAGATTGGTAATTTCATCGAAGAACCATTTCTGTTCTAATAATATCTTCCAAGAGTATGGGAAATCAATCGGATCGTGTTACGAGTTATGAATAATTATCTTTTAATAGCGTTGATGCTCTATTTAATGCCGAGCTAAATCTGCTCTGAATATTTTCGAACGAGCGATTTCAGCTTTTTATTTCGTGAACTGTTTCATGCAATTCTTGGTTTTATGAAAATACCATGGAACTGTTGAAACGTTCCTTAAATATTTTATATTGATTTTCATCTCCGGAATTTCTACCGAAATCTAAATATTAACGCTACAAATTTATTTATACATTTTGGTTGGCCCCATGAGAGTAACCCCTACGATGTATAAGTTAAGTCAATGGGATCCACGAGAACGAAATTGTTATTCCTTTGATCCTTGTTACCTTTCTCGGGATTCTTGAATTGGTTAACACCCTGGAGACGACTTTAACAACTCAAATCGAGCCTCGAAATAAGGAAAGTCGTAAATTAAACTTTGCGAAACGAACATTCAAAATTGAAGTAAAAGCTACTCTTCTTATCATTTATTAGTACGTCTGTTTTTATTTTCATTTCGATTCACCGTTCGTTTCGGTGAAATCTACGTACATAATTTTATGATAAGTTATTCCATTCGCCCCTTGAAGCACTCTTTTAATTCACTGATATTTGAAATTACCCATTTTGTCTCCAAACATGCATATTCATATCAGAGCAGCATGTTGGCCGATCGAGCAACGGAAAATTTTCAAGTAAAAAGGATGTTCGGTAATATCGGCTATGCGAACTGCGGTATTATCCTGTCGAAAAAATATTAAATCGCAATCAATGTGTGTGTTTCCTAATTCATTCTTGTATGAAATTACGCTACACAATATCATTTATTCATGAAGCAGAACCTTGATTATCCGTACTAATCAGTGGAACATGAGCATTCGGATAGTAAATGTATTATTGTTAGTTTCAGTGATCAACTAAATCCTTATTACCGATTTGTACAATAAATATGGATCGTTTTACATCGAACTATTTCTTTGTGAATCTATTGTATATTAATTTTGACGTGTTTCGACGTCGATTTAATTGGAAAGGGAACATGTCTCTATTTTCGACAAACTGTCAAAATCAGGTATTTCATATATGGCGCTGTTGCCCATATCATTCCACGCATTGCTGAAATTCTGAACGTATCACTGAGCATTTGATGATAATACGTGTGCAATCTTTTCGTCAGAGAGTCTAGATTTGTACATTGCAAGGTTAGAGAAGGTTCTAATACTGAGGAAATTTCTGGAAAATCACTCCCAAAAAATTCCACCAAATCAAAGCAATTTGACCCGAAAATGTCGATATTAATGGAATTTAATAAAAATTATAATTAGATTCAAGCATTTAAAAATGAACATTTTGAGAATACGATTTTCGATCGAAAAAATCTTTTGTGAACCAAAAACCTATTTAATGTTATTAAAAATTTTTTTTTTTAAATTGAGAACATTCTTTTACCTTGAAAATGCATACCTCAAATTTAGAATTACAGTTCGTTATTTATTAAACAAGTAATTCTTAATGGACTAATAGTTCAGCATTTTTCCAAATTGGAATATTTTCAGTATAATTCTTCTTGTATGATGCCGCAAGGATCATTTTAATTGTAAATACCTATATAATTTGTTGAACTCCCATTAAAATCAACGTTCAAAGAGTAATATATGTAGGTATTCATAATCAAATTTTAATACTATTGTGATAATTAAGAGTTACAGTTTTCTTTAGAATTACAATTAGCCAGAATTTCGAATTTTCGCAAATTTATTTAATTGTATTTCAACTCATTGCAATCGTTATAATAAAAAAACGATCAAATTGAAACTAAATAAGTCTTATTTATATTACATATAAGGGTGTCTCGCGTAACACTTTTCAAAATTTTTTAAGTACTTGTGATAATCTGACAAAAAAATATTTTAAACGAAAGTTGATAAGTTTTCGCTTTTCTAAAAGTGTCAATATAAAAAATTAAAGAAAACATTTTTTTTAAATAAAAAATGAAGGTCACCTCAATTTTTAAAATATTAACACATATTTTTTACTTCATAATATTCTAACTGGTATCAAGACGAATCCAACGAGCTATAATAATGTAACATTGAACCTTGAAATAACGCTACAGTAGTTTTGGCCAAGAAAAACGGGCTCTTGGGCCATAGTGCGGCGTATGAGCGAAGGGGGGCAATCAGTGTGTTAAAGTTAAAATATCTGTGAAAAATTACTCGGAGAATAGTGGGGCCGGAGGAAAGTACGATCGCCGGAAGGTCCATGTGAGAATTCCACGTTCCCGATGCGATGGCTCCCTCGAATGTAACGCGGCGTGACCGTAATGAGGATGCTCTCAACTGTGGCCGCACGTATCCCGGATCCCTGGCCTGGCCTGGCCGGGCCTGGGTGAGTGAGAGATCCGGGCGGCGACAAAGTATTCGCGTGTTGACGCGATTGGCATGATAAAAATGCATGTAACGTGGCGTGGCGTCGCGTCGAGTCGCGTCGAGTCATGTCGGCGACGGACACGGGTACCACGCCGGAAACGCATCCCATTTTCCGGCGAGTTACCGGTAAAAGACATCCGACCGGATCAAAGGAAACACGGGGCCGATAGAGGATCTCGTTCGCCGAGATTTTATCGGACAAGTCCCGACAAAGGGGGCGAAAATAGATCGGCGAAGGGGAGGGTGGTAGCTAGCCCCCGCCACATATCCTCCGGCATCCCGTCTAATTTCAAGATGCCTGGCGACGAGGAGAGGACCCAGACCCAGCCAGCCAGAGTATTCGAGCGAATTCGTTCGACGTCGTTGTCGCAATTTCTCCCACGGTTTGGACTCGGAACCGTGGAGTCCTGGGGTCAATAAAAATGCAACTCGGAGAGCGTTTGGCAAACGAAACCGAACGGGCAGACGAGGATGCCAAGGAGAAACGCTGGCACCGTTCGGTACGACTCTATAAAACCAGTCGGGAAGATGAGCAGAGTCGAGAGGCGTCGTTGTCGTCGTCGTCGGCTACCGATAAATTTCCGGTCGGTCAACCGGGCTGCGCGTCCACGAAAAACTGTACATGCAATGTTTTCCCGTTTAAAGTGTTTTATGACGAAGGGTGACAGCCGGCCCGACCTGACCCGGGATGGGGGTACGCGACGTGTGAGCCAAACTCGAATGTCCAGCGACAACGGCGTGTAATGGTGTCCGCGTTTTTACGCTCGGTTTCGCGAATTTTCACTTTTGCGGACCGGACACCAATGTACTCGTCCGTTGGATACCGACCGAAGCTTCGCTTCCCACGGGATTAGAACAGGGAATCTGGGATCCAATGGGACGAGAGGCAAGGGCGGAGAGTGGCGCACGCATAACGAATAGGGAATATCTTATCGATATCGAACAGAGAAACTTTCTCATTAGGGCGCTCGGATGCGACCATCGCTGGCGAGCAAGGGCGGAAAAACTGGTTTCGCCTATCGAGGACAAGGAGAATGCGCGTGGCACAACTAAATATGGATAGCAGACTGGACGACCGCGCGCGCGCGCGCGATAATAAACGTCGTCGTTCGTTACGCCGCTAATTATCCTGGTTCTTGTAACGATCGCTTTCTTATCGATTTTCATCGAATCGCGTGGGATCTTCGATACGGTTCCATAGTTCCGCGGGAACCGTTCGACTCGCCCGTTCCTACCTGCGCCGCGGGAAACTTTCTTGATTGCACGCGGATGCGATGTAAAGTGCAATCAGGTATCAACCGTCTTCTCGCGCAGAGACAATCTTCTCATCTTTCGAGAAAGGCGCGATCCACTATTCAACGAACACATGTACCAACGCGTGCACTAACCGCTATGAGAAGGTGAATTAGTAAGTCGCGTACAGACGCGTCAGCCGTTTCCTGTTTAACGAATTCTCACACTTCGTTTTCCCAATAGCTGATAGACTGCGGATCTACAGTCCGTGTAAAAAGTATTCGTGCACCGTTTAAAAATGAATCAAATTTTCAAATTGGATTTTTATTCTACACTCGAACTAATTGACACCGACGCAAGTGGACTTTAATTATAATTGAATATACTAGAATATACTAGAATATACTAGAATATACCAGAATATACCAGAATATACCAGAATATACCAGAATATACCAGAATATACCAGAATATACCAGAATATACCAGAATATACCAGAATATAGTAGAATGTACAAGACTATACTAGAATATACTAGAACATCCTGCAATATACTATAAGATACTAGAACATACTAGAATATAGTAGTATATACTATATGATACTAGAACATACTAGAATATAGAAGTATATACTAGATGATACTACAATAGACTAAAGTTTACGAGACTATACCTGAATTCACTAGAATACATATACTAGAATATACTAGATTATACTATAATGTACTAGAATATACTAGATAATACTTAAATAAACTAGAGTATACGAGACTATACCTGAATTCACCAGAATATACTAGAATGTGCGAGACTATACCTGAATGCACTAGAATATACTAGAATGTACGAGACTATACCTGAATGCACTAGAATATTCACGTACTGCTCATGCTTATCCTATTTTCTATAGTCTGTCTTGCGAAATAAAAGATCAAAAGTGTATATAATACAGGCTGTCCCAAAATTGTTGTACTTCCTTGAAAGAATTCAGAGGTGATTAGAAGTAACTGTTTCCTATGTGGAAATGTTCTCCAGGGCTTCGTTAAGAAGTTTATAATGAAAAATACGGCCCAATCAGACCGCGGCTATAGAGGACAGACTCCGACTCGGCCAATGCCAACGCCTGGCTCAGCGCGAGCCGCCAGTAGTCGCGCTCCGATTGGCCCGTGTTTTTCGTTAATAACTCCTTAACAGAGCAGCAGAGAACATTTTCGCAAAGGAAAAAGTTACTTAAAATCAGCTCAGGAATCACCCCTTTTAAGGAAGTACATTTCTGGGACCCCCTTTATAAGTAAATACTTGTACAATTTACATAATAAATGCTACAATAAGTTTGTATTTCTAATACAGAAAATTTTGAATCTAAAAACGCCGGTCCTCCGAAGCTTACAATTTTCGGAATTCCTACGAAAGTCTTCGCCTGAAAATGCAATAAAGGGAGAGACAAGTTCGTTGGCTCTGCGTGGCCTTAATATAGAGCCATAAATCAAACCCAAAATACTTCAGACATCCTCGCAGTTGTGTTCAGGAACAACGTTCCACGCGTAATAAAGTGTTAATGCGAAAAAAATCGACAGTTCGCGAAGTATTTTAAATTAAGGAGTGAATAATTGTATATGGAAAGTTTCAAGTGTCTCATGAATCAAGTTCATTATAATGTTCCCGGAAAATACTACAGTAAACACAGCAGTTTTATTTACAACAGCAGTTGTTTTTTCATATCCCAAAGATTCTGTACAGAAACAGAAATCACGCATGTTCTTACGGGAAAAAAACAAATTTATATATTTTCAAATCGAGCTTTTGCAATCATCTTGTACATTACACTGTTACGGCTACACCGCGATCCGTACCGGTTTTATTAAAAACATTTCATCGAAACATTGGGGCATGTTGAGTGAAACAACATTGCACGCAATCGCCGATCATTACGATGAAAAATATAGAAACCGAAACGAATAGTGTACAGTAGGTGTATTATTTTTGTTCGTATTTAATAAACTACTAGACATTTACATATTATATGAGATGTTATATCAGTTTCATATGCAAAAAATGAAAAAAAATTCTATAGAATGGAAATATTCCAGAATGGAAAAATCTTTCATTTTTGAGTTACAATAGTTCCGAGTGCAAAGGGTTAAATTGTTATTGGTCGCAATTTCGGAGGAAAAAGTGAAGGTCGCGATTTTTAAATTTTTAACTGTGCCTGTAATGAAAGTTTCAAATATGTATTTTGTAAATCTAAGTAAGTTATATACTTGTATAAAGGCTCATTGAATTCGGTTGACGCATAAAAAGAACCATGGGTATTGTAACATGTAAAAATCTTTTAATTTAGTGTATGTGAATCATTTAAATCGCGGATTTTTACAATTTTTGCTATTTTCAATCATTTATATTTCATAACAACCTTGATCGATTTCGATGAAACTTTGTACATGTATATATAACTTACTTACACTTACCAAAGACATCTCATCAATTTTCATTACAGGCACAGATAAAAAATTTAATGATTGTGACCTTCACTTTTTCCTCCGAAATTGCGACCAAGAACAATAAAAAAAAAATATTTACACACCACTAGTAAACTAACCTTCTAACGACTCAAAGAAACTCAAGCTGTTGGGTCGAATTTTGAAAAAGTTATTCGTTTTTAAAAGGTGTACGAATACTTTGTACACCCACTGTATGTATTATTGCTAGCTGGATGGATGTTTATTTTTTCAAAGGTGGTTACCTGGCAGGTAGTTATCGAGCGGTTTGCTGTATCTGCCGCGCGGATGATCCGCGCGCGGGGTGGAAACGCGTTCGCGGACGTGCTCGTTATTTGTTCGACGTCTCGAACCGGCCTCGGCCTCGCAATCGGACTATCGAACATCCTCGGGCTACGTCCGATAGACCTGACGTTCGCTTAGTTTCGCACTCGATGTTTCTGCCTGCATTTCTTGCGGAGATAGATGATCCGAAACGAGTTTCGGAAAACGTGAGTCGCAATTCCCGCTGAGAACGCGATAGAATTTACGCGAACATGAGAACCACCTTTATTATCGAATCCGGGAGGAGAGGGGCAGGGGGGATGTACTCGAAGGGGAAAGTGGCGCTTCAATTGGATGCAGCGTGTTGTTCGGTGACGCTGCCAACTTTCGAAATTTGTTGGGCCGCAAAGTTTCGAAATTTTGCTGGCCGGTAACAAGCGTTTCCAGCTCGTCATTCGCGAGTTCGTTACGGCGAGAATCTGTCAGCCGTTGTAAGAAATAGTTGGCGGAATCGTGGAAACGGGGTGCATTAAGATTTCTCAGAGCAGCGAGTTTAGCTGCAGAAATATTAAGCGGATAGCAACGAAGTCGTAATTAATTTTCCCGATGCGGCGTCTTAAAGACGTCCATTTTAGGACTGAAATTCTTACGTCCTAAAAAGACGTCTTTCTCGGGACGTTTTAACGTCTGAAATAAGACGTCTCACAGACGTCTCTTTCGGGACCTTTTAAAGACGTCTCTTTCTGGACCATTTAAAAAAGTCTTATATGAGACGACTTTTTCGGGACGTCGTTTGAACGTCTCACATGAGACGTTTTAAAGACCTTTTTTGTCGAGGCTATGACTTAATATGACTTGAATTTTTTGGAGATGTTATGAAAAAGACTACTTTACTGTACAATAAGTAAACTACTCTTTCTAAGTTCTGTTATTACTTGAAATGATAAAAAACAATTAAAAAACTCACTTTTTTTAACTTTGTCATCCGAGTTTATTTATAAAATTTCAGCGAAATCAGCATCGACGTTGTTATGAGTAACAAACAATTAAAGATCGCGAAAATCGCAACTTTCTCACGATTTCTAATATTTTCCACCGATAACTACAGTTTGTTTTCAAAAATTGCAATTGTTTGGAGTGACAAAAAAAAAAGACTAATCTCAGATTAAAAAGTTAAGAAACATGAGTAGTTTTCTTTTTCTTGTCACTCCAACTAATTTCAATTTTTTAAAACAATTTTTTAGCCATTGTTTATAGAATTTTTATCAGATTTTGAAATCCTTAAAAAAAGCAAAAAACCGATTTTTCGACGTTTTTTGCGCGAAAGACTAAGCTAACCTTAAAATTGTTACGTTTTATTTATTCTGTAAGTTTATTAGGCACTATAAACCTTGAACATTTCACAGGAAAAATTAAAAAACGAAATCAACTTGATCAGTATTTCTACTACGTCACCGCATTACATCTGAAAGTATTAACTATTTTTACAACTGCACGTTTGGGTCAGCGCGTTAGGCGGTTGCCTGTCAACCAGCGTATACTAGGTTTGCGCCCGGCACACGTCTACTATTTTTTTATCTTTAAAAGTCGTCTAAAAGTCGTCTTCAGGACGTACAGTTTTGTAACATAAGCCTTTCAGAAGACGCTCGGAGGCCGTTCGGAAGACGTTCGTGGGACATTCAAGACGACTTTGAGACGTCTTGAATGTCCGACAACAGACGTCCTTAAGACGTCTTTAATCTGGGAATATTCCCGAATTCCGAAACTCGATATTGTGTCCAAATATATAACTACGTTTAATTGAAATCACTGCTAGGAGTATTTGGTCGGAGATGCAGTTTGTGAGCCAATATTCTCCCTCGGGGAACAGATTTCCAAAGAAAACGCGCGGATGAGGTCTCTCTCGGACGTTCACAAGATACACAAAAATATCGGAAGGATACCGAAACTATTAGACCGTGGATCTTCGACGCGACGCGACGCGATGCGACGGACGTGAGAAAGCAAGGACTCGATTTTAAATTCCAAACGAGATCCACCTAAATCGTCCAATTTCTTTCCAGTCTACAAAATAATCAAGCACCACGGGCAAGCTGCGGCGAACGAGAACGGAATTAGATAAAGTGCTCGCCCCGTGCTCTACGTGTCCCCGAAATCTTTCGACGTTAATACGCCGGAGATGAAATCTCTGTACCCGTAAATCGTTGGTTACATTTTCGCTGATCCACGGGTGGAAATTGTGCGTTGCACCGGCGACTTCACCACGATAGATCAAACAACCAATACATATCGGCATAGTTACCATTTCCATACAGGTTCGCAAGTATTAGGACAAGTGTTGGCTTCGGTAAAGCAAGATTTACAACTAGACTGCGGATTTTATGCATTTATAGGAAAAACCGGTCGACGTAACTTAAAACAGTAGAAACATTAATTTAACAATGTTAATATTTTCTCTTCAACGTATTAAGATTGTTAAAAGAAGAAACAAAACGGTCACCGTTGCTTGCAATTGATGACAACAATTTTTATTTTGCACAAAGATCCGCAATCCGCAGTCTACTTACAACAAATCGATATTGTGCAACTTGATTCTTTAACATTATGTCGGAGAAATATGTACTTGGATACACGTGGATACTATTTGCATAATTATTTCATCTGTATTTGCATGTATGCCTAGATCATGTTCCTTGTTAGTAACATAAGCTGTTCAATTCTATTCCAATTCAATTCAATTTCAATTCCAAAAACTCATTTAATTGGGAATGTACGTCCAAGATAACACTTTCATAGATATCCAGAATAATTAATTAGGGCTTCGTTTGCAATCAAATCAGAGATTCGTAAACTATAAAATGTAACCAGAGGCAAACTTAGAATATCAGAATAGTTCCAGTGAACCCCCTTTTTAGATCTTGTACTTTAAGAATTTTTTAAACTAATCTGCTTGACACCGAATGAAAAAATGTTATTGTTTTTTCCCGAGGTATTTTTGTACGCAGAATCTACAACCTCTCTGGTCAGCTGTATATTGGACGGCTATTGCAAAAAACATGTTATTGTTTTTTCTCGAGGTATTTTTGTACGTAGAATCTACAACTTCCCTGGTATATTCGACGTATATTGCAAATAAAATGAGTTCCAGAAATTAATGACACTCTAAGATCGTTTTCAGATTTGACGTATAGATCTTTCGAGATTTTCTATCGTCCCGAATAATAGAATGCAATAAAATAAATTTAACTAGAAACTACACTACTGCACACGTGCTATCAAGTATGGTCTGTTTTTCAAAAAGGAATAGCTGTCCAGTCCGCTTCAATTTGCAAATCTGAGGTAACAGGAGTAGGGTAACTACTATACTTGTAGCTATATCTTCCTTCGAGTAACAGATAATAGTTATCGACGAACCTGTCTGACTACGACTCAACGTTTCTAGGTTTTATCTACCCTAAACCACGCATGTTGGACAGAGTTGCAAACGGAACTTCCCTGAAAGAAAATATTCGTTATTTTCAACCTATTTGTTCATATTATATCACCATTCGTATACATAAAAAATTTAATTTTGTTAGGCACCAGATCTGTAAGATCTTGTGTATTGGAAGGCTCGACATTGATCTTCTAGAATTAGCATCACACTTCGAATTTAATAAGATTTATAATTAGACTGCGCATCTTTATGCAACATGAAAATAATCTGTATCGATTGTGGGAAGCAGGATTTAAATGGAAATTAATTTCTCTTCTTAATGGTTCTATTATATTGGAAACAATAAAATATTCTTAGATATATATATCAGTATTTATTTATTGCTTTAAACCATATAAGCTTTATATAGCATATACATTACAAATTATACACTA
Source organism: Lasioglossum lativentre (assembly GCA_916610255.1). NCBI lineage: Eukaryota > Metazoa > Arthropoda > Insecta > Hymenoptera > Halictidae > Lasioglossum > Lasioglossum lativentre. The sequence continues at coordinate 18,104,940 of OU744364.1, read as the reverse complement.
TATGATTATGTTACAATATGCCTTAGATTTCTAATCTTTTACTGTTTTATATTACACGCAGCCAATTTTTTCAAAAAAAGCATAAAAATCCGCATTTATGATAACTTCCTCCATATTTTAACATTTAACACTAGTGAGCACTAAAATTAACGGACCTGTGTAGCTTTAGTGAGAAGATTTAATTTATTTATATACCTGCGTACCTGAAAAATCGAATTTATCTAATTCTTTCTCATCGATGAAGTGTCTTACAATTCCAACAACTGTAGAGTAAACAGTAGACACTGCGGATTTTATGTGAAATAAAAATTGCCTGCATCGCAAGATACGGGAGCTATACAGGGTGTACATGAGTTACAAAGTTTCAGACCAATTGCTGTACAAATGACAGAATAACGCCAACGTCTACGTAAAAAATATTTCAAATTGACACGAGCTACGGTTTAGCGAAAATTTTTCAACAATATACTATTCTATACAGCTATTCTATTGCTCGTAGAAGAGAGTGCAGGCGTTGTGTCCATCATTAAGAACAGCAGGTTCTTGTTAATCCTCTGTGCAGCGCACGGTCCCGCGCACAGCGCAGCAGCGGCGCGACGCGGCGCGGCGCGGCGTGAGTTACGCGTCTTCCGCCGCGCCAGCGATTACCGCGGATATCTGCTCAATTAACGACGTGTAATTAACAACGATCCGGCCGCTCCGCAGAAATTGATGCTCGCGCCAACGCTGAATCGCGTATCCCAGTATTAATTGGCCAATTCAGCGATCACGTCGGCCGGCCGGCTCTCTCCTCTAGAGACTCATGTGGCCACGTGAGCCGTTTCGTTTTCGCGGAACGCGACCAATCGAATAAGGATCCATCGATCGATCGATCGACAAACGCACACAGGTACCGGGCACGCATTTGACGGCCAATTTGGTCCTGTCGCGTCGCTAGTTTCCGTTATGCGCGTGTCTTTTTTTTTGCCCCCCCCCCCATTCCAGTTTTTCTTTTTTTTCCTGCTTAACCAATCAATTATTACACACGAGAGCCGCGGCGTTTCCTCCGTTCGCAAACAGATACCACGCATCGCGTCGGGAAAATCGAACGAGACGAGAATGGACATGCCGCACTGTGCCGTGCAGTACCGGCCAAAATTGGTCAGGACTGTCAGGCACAGGTTCGAGTGACCGAAATTGTTCAGTGCCCGAGAGTATACCGAATAGTGTTGCCAATACTTTAACGAATCGCTTCACGTGCTTGCCTTAAGAAGCCCTCGGCGGTTGATGTTTCGATCTGCCTAACGGATCGAGCGCACAGTGGGGTATGTCCCGTATTTATCCCGAAAAATCGGAAAAAGCTATTTTAGAGCTAAAGGTCATAATATGGTGGTCGTTGAATTCGTCTTAACGTCAGCTATAACATTATGAAACCACAAATGCATTTGAACATTTTATCGAAGGAAAGTTTTTTTTTCGAAATTTTAAATATATACAAGTTTGTAGATGTTTAACACTAAACTTACCACGGTCAAATCACCGGTTTTCTATTTCACAGTCATTGAAATTATAAAAACGGTTTCATAGGAAATTACTGAATAGACTTCTTCATTTAAGCACATATTAGTAAATTCAATCTTCTCACTGCTACAAGGTGTTTCACTTTTATGTGTTTCGTGCTTGGTAGGTTTAGTGTTAAATACAGTTCTACTTCTGTTAGAAACATTTTTTCCTCGGATTATCGGGAACCCTTGGAAAATCGTGATAATGGAGTGCTTCCACCGAAAAGCTGGAAAAAATTATTTTTGCATGTAAATTATGTGGAAATGATGTTATTTATTATTTTAAGACATTTTTTAATTCTTACTATTAATTTTCATCAGGAAATTCACGCTGCGACTGTCGATGCTCATTTCTACTTAAATTAGTTATAAATCTTCAATCTGTACAAATCTGGGACTAATTCTTTTTGCATTATGATCGCAAACCTTTATCGAATATAATGATAGCAGAAAGAGTACCGGATATTACTCAATAGTACAAAAAAAATCGTCAATGAAGTTTTATAATCGTTGTAAACTTACAGAATTAATGAGTATGTTCACATATTAACAACTATACTAATGTAGATGATAATGAAATTAAATCTGTGCGGAAGTGCTCTGTATACCTACTTGAAATGCCTCTGTAATGTAAGAATTTACACAATTTCCTTCAAACACTTGAAAATCGCTAATGAATGAACGCTGTTTCAGAGACTGTTTAAGAACGCAAACCGTGCTATAAAATTTCATGACATTCAATAAAGTAGAGTACTTTACGGGTGCACACATAAAAAAAACAATTCCCGAAGCCTTGTTCTCGGATAGCAATAATTTTTAGATTCACGCAAAATTTTGGAAATCGACTTTTTTTCGACTTTTCGGGCCAAGTACACCCCACTGTGGAGCGTTTGATTCGGTCGAATTGCGTTTACACGCACAAGTATAGCGAATCTAATATTCTTAGCAAATATCATGCGGATATTTATCAGCGAAATTGCTTCTCGATATTTCATAAAAATTAGTGAAATGGTGAAAAATAAACACTGTTGCATGTACTGTACAAATTAACCACAGAAATGCATACATTTGCTGTAATTCAGATAAATAAGATCCAGAGGGAGAGTAGATGCTCGAACCGCGAAATCGAGATTTAATATTTTCCTGCGAAAGTTTAAATAGGTCGGGATAAATTTATTTAAAAATTCTGTATTTATCGTCTCCCTGTTCGGTATTGAGATTCACGTCGGTTTCGAATTATGCCATGTAAAAAGTTGATCGGTTAATATGTAATTTTCGATAATGTGGAATGGCTGGCACCGAAGAGAAGAAGAGCAACAAGAACATGTCGCGAAGGGCGTTAATTAGAAATTCAAGCGAGTCGATCATAACAAATGTGTGTGTATATACCATCAGGATCGGCAACATTATATGCGAATCTTTATTATCCTATGAATTTTCTTCAGCTGAAAAGTTTTACAAGGCTTGATATTTATTTGCGAACGAGTAGCCGGCAATTGCTTCTTGCCCCGGTTCCCTCGCAGCAAGAAAGTTATCACGCTGTAAGTAACGCGCGATAATTCGCAGATAAGAGTGTCCCTCCAAGAATCAGGTAATTCCGGATTGTTCAGACCAGCCGAACCTCCGGTAAGTGGTCAATTAGCGAGGCGACACCGTCGCGTTGGTGATTGCCGATCGGCCATTACCGGAGATGTTTCCCAGCGCGTTTAATTCGCGAGCAGCCGAACCGGTGTCTCGATGAAAGATCATAATCGGAGACACGGCCAAGTTGCAGAGCGGGAGAGACGTTCGCGCAGCACGATTCGACGCGACGCGACGCGACGAGACGAGTACTACGAACCCGAATACAGCGTCCCTGCACTCTCGTTCCCGCGCCGCCCCCCGGGCTCCGCTTTATCGATTCAGCTGAACCCACTTTCTGGCCAACTTGTTCGTTCTTTTACGATCCGTCGCATAGATATGTCGCGTAATAGCGTGGCCAGTCTGCCGAGCGAGCTAAGAAATCGATCGGACGACAGTCCAAGGCCTATTGGCGCCTTGTACAGCCACCACTTCCTTCGGGCCTGACCGCCCGCGGTCCGAAACGAAACTGCTAATTCGATTAGCACACTAATAAAATCCCGGTTCTCACCGACACGCGCGCGCGCTCGCCGCGATATGAATATTGGCCGAGCATGCGATGCCGCAATACTTTCCGCGGATTTGCGTCCGCAACCAGTGTCCGGTGAGAATCCTCGCGATAAATCCTTACGTGCGTAACGGAACAACGTGGAGTAGATTCTCACTCGAATATCTTCTTAGAAGAAACTTCTGCATAAAAGGTTACACAGCTTACCGATTTTCAGAAAATTTAAATATCTTGCAAAACTCAACTTGTTCCTGGGAAATATAACCGCCTCAGTTTCAGAGATATTCGCGACAAAACTGCGGCTAATACTACATTCAATTTTGCCTGTACGTGCACGTCCATGCTCGCCCACTGTTTCTGCAAAAGAATGTGCGCACATAATTATGAAAGTGGTCGAAGTCATACTGGATGGAAATTATAATCCATCCTCCAAAAATATTGATTATACGCAAAAATGTTTCGGATGAAAGTTGTTCAGTAACGAGGGGGACATCACGTGGTGGGACTTCTATTTTTCTTGGTGGATACTCCAAGGTGAGGTGAAGGTCAACGTTCTTTTTTTAAATTGAGTGATATGTTTTTTTATCTGACCTTGAATGAGCTTAAGTCATAGATCATTGAACTCGACTTAAATCGCACTATTTGATGGCGGATAAAAAAAGTCCCAACACACGAGGTCCCCCTCGGTACTGAACAACTTCCATTCTGATACATTTTTGCGTATAATATCAATATTTTTGGAGATATTCGTTTGTAACGCTTTATAATTTCCACCCTGTATATTTCTTGTTTCGAGATATTTAAAGGATTACATTTGAAACACTAAACGAATTCTATATAATGTTGAAATAACAAGCACTATCTAACGGTTCATTTTTGACAATATCGTAAAAATTACATTCAATTAATTTAGTTTAAAATAATGTGATGTGAAATAACTCATAAACTCATTTTTTTTAAATTTTGACTTACCACTTTCATAATTATGGGTTCATATCACGACGATTGTCGAACGATTTGTACATAATATTCGTCTTAAATATGTAACATTGTTGAGGTTTACTTTATAAAAAGTTATAGACTTTTAGTAGTTTTCGACCAGATCTAATCCAAAAACAAAGTCATAAAAATTTGGCGGATTTGGTTAGGTTTGGATTACATATGGCTTAGTTTTTGAGTTAGGTTTATGTTAGATTTTGGTTTACGTTTGGAGGCCTCAAGCTTCCATATGGTTTGGTTTTAGGCAACGCTTGCGTGAAATAATTCTTTCCTTTTAATAACAGAACGATTCCAAAAATAACCCAAAACTAACCCATTATTCATCATTACACCATGGATTTTATGAATTTATGGCAAAAATGAGTAGGTATCATTTAAAACAGTAAACACATTAGAAGAATTTAAAAATACTGTTGAATTATTTTCAACCTATCAAACATATTAAGAAAGGAAATAAATGTACATTTCACTCCAGTTTGTCGTAATTCACGTAGGAATTTTTTATTTTGCATAAAGATCCGCAGTCTATACATATAGGTCTTGAGTCCCCTGGACAAATATCGTTTACACATTCAATGGATAAAAATGGCTCGCAACGGCACAAGCTTTTTATAATGAATGTTTTAAATAAATGGATATTTTGAAATATACGAGAGATACCATTAAAATTATCCTCCGCAATTAATACTTGCCAAGATAAACGACCAAATATGATTTGCAGCTCCCAGTTTTTGAGGGTTATTTTCACCCCTCGAACCATGAACGATGGCCAAGGCAGCAAAATTTCCTGCCTCATTTAGCTGCGCTGCTATATTTTAGGGAAACCCGTTTACTTTTATCCGATCACAGTATTTTATCTCTGTCAAACTTCCGAAAGGTTTCAGCTTTATATAAGAATTCATCGTCCATAATTCTCTTAAACATTCACAGAGAGGTAGACTTCAAAACTAAGTCGTGGGGACCATTACGCAGGTTATTTCGTAATCAATTATTCTTACATTCATTATGTTCACAATAATTTTAATATGTACTGTAATTAAAAAAAAAAGTATTTAGCGTCTACCGTTCATGTTAATTTAGCTTAGTATAACGATATATACTTCATTGTTAATTGTAGAGTGTTATACTAATGTATGCTAATATAAATCATACACAATTTAGGGCATTAATAAATAAATATGTACTGTAATTCAATTGTTTCCCTCCGTTTGAGTGAATTGCGGAATTTCGAAGACCGCTGACGAATATTAGTCGCAAACCCGTGTATTAAAGGCTGGTTAGAGATTATTTATCGATACAGTAAACATTAATCGAGTTAATGCAAGTTTCGGTAGCTTCGGTCGTGTTTAACCCTCGAACAGCGGACCATGCTTATAATTAATGATGTTCAGGACCATTCACTGCTTTATTTCTCAATTTTGTTTAAACATATTTTTGGAGGTACTTCTCGTATGCCTCTATTACTCCAATTGCAATTCATTTCATTGAATCGCCAGAGTCCGAATAATTGCATATAACGATTTTGATACTGTGGGTCAAAATAGACCCGGACTCTGCCATCGCATGGTTAAATTTATATTGAAGTTTGATATTGAATATTTGGCAGCGTATAGGCACATTTTTTATTCCAAATAGATCAGTGTATGTATTATTAAATGTATATTCACGCATCAACTCTAACACTAATAAGTTCTGTAAATGACGGTGACGTTGTGTTCCAAGTATTACATTTTTTCGAGGAAATTAAATTGGAATTACACGTAGGTTCCTAACCTGTGCAACACATGAAGTTTTTATAATAAATTTTATTTAGAGTAATTTTAAATAGTACTTTAATTTTGAAAATTAATTAAGGGAAATGTTTGCTCTATCTACATATTATTCTAATATTTTAGGAAAAAATAAAGAGCGCCGCTTTAATACTGAATGTTTATGTTTGGAGATATCAGGAACACTCCTAGGGCGTTCTAAGCGAGTCAGAGGTGTTACAAGTAGAGGGCGGATGTTTATGCAAATTTTTAATTTTCGTAGACAAAGTGTCAAATGGAATCTTATTTCCAGTGGCAATGGCCTTTGGAGATACAAAATTAAGAAAAATCGTATCAAATTCTGTTTTATTTCGTACTCTAATATTTGACAATTTTCATGCGCCACAAACCTATAAAGATCCTCAGTCTACTAGTTATAAGAGCTCGCAAAACCATCGGAAGCTTTCTGTAATTCTGTTTGTATTAGTTTTCGAGAACTAGCCTGCAGATCCTTGTGGAACAAGACGAAACCCGTCGCATCTGGACGAGTGACTGGTTCCGAGGTAACTTTTAATCAAAATATCGCGCGACATTCCATTAAACGGTCCAGGTAACTCGATTATACGTGCTCGTGGAGGCGATTTGGGCGAAATCCCTTAAAATTCGCCGTATAATGCATAGGATTACGAAAATGAAAATTTCGTTAGGGAGCCGAAAATTTCCGAGTGGCTGCGGCACCAACCGGGAGAGAGTGGTAACTTAGTCTTTGGATTATGTGGCTGCAGAAAATTCGGGCGTTGTCGCACCGCGTGGGTATCGTGGTTGTATCAATAGCCCCGGGGACCGTTAATACGCTAGCGTTAATAAAATACTATGTTCAAACTACTTCGGTGTAATTGAATTCCTCCTCCTCTACTTCACTCTTGATCCTGAAAGCCTGCGGAGAGAGCGGGCGGGGGGGGGGGAGGAGGAGAGAGTAGCAGAAAATATGAAAGAAGAAGAAGAGGAGGAGAAAACTGAATGATCACGGCCATAGTAATAATTAACGTTGCACGAGCCGATTGCAAAACCGTATTGATCTGTTACGACCACTTTACCGGTTGCCATCGTAATGTCTACGCAGCCATGAATTACCAATGGACTTTTGTTTGATGAAAACGAGAAGGATGTAATGGAATATAATGGAACGTCTGAGGGAACGAGAGAAAAGTAGAAACAACAATGACTTATAATTAATAATAATACACCGCCGCGAAACACCGAGCCAATCCCAGAATAAATTCATTATATTTTATATCGCACTGAGCGGGACCGATCTTCAGATATTCAGTAATAACACGAGGAAAAATACGCCGTAGTATTTATTAACCAACAGCCGGCGTGCTCCGCGCGATTCATTAATTTCCAACAATTTTTAAATTAATAAATTGTGCGATTACATTCGCTCAAAGGGAGTGTTGTGTCTGTACCGTGGCATTGTAGAAATGTTTCCTCGCCGTGTTACAAGAAAATGGCGTATCATGCTTTTTTTCAGATATAAAATCGTGATCGACACTCACTCCTCCATCAATCAATTAATCCCTTAACGTGAAATCGTGAAAGCGTCTCGCACAGGCTGTGTGTGCGCGCGCGCGCGCGCGTGTGTGTGTGTGTCGGTGTCGCCCGGTTTTAGCAGTTTTCAAACAGAAAAAGAGAAAAAAAAAAATAATCAAGCTTCGTTACCGTTTCAAAGCGAATGGCCATTGTCGTGTTCGGCTGTTCGAAATTATCCGGTGTGGCTGCGTGGGTGGAAATTCCCAGCTGATTAACGACCTTCCTACGATATTACATCGAAAAAGGCCAATTCACGGCAATTGATCGATTTACCCGAACGCGTTTGGGCACGCGAGCTACGATAAGCTTGACTTTCCAAGGAGGCTTTGCCCTACCTATATGTACACATACGGGCCGCACCCGAAAACTATTCGCAGGCACGTGCAGATTCCTAATAAACAATTAAAAAAATGAAAGAATTATTGTTCGAAACTCGCAAGAAAAAAATCAAATGTTAAAGTCCACTTCATATAATTATAGCTAAAATATAATTTGACCATTCAATTATTTAAGCCACAGGCATTACGCACAAAATTGTGGCCATCCAATTATGGACCGTCTGTACACCGAGTAATGTACAATAGTTCGGCACTATATGCTCTCAAATTCGTAGCGGATTTGCTCGATTAATTAGTTCCTATTTTTAACAACAATTAATACGGTAAAATATAGTTGATCGAAGAAATGTTCAAATTCGATTTTCCCGAAAACTAAGTATCGAAATTTCATTGTATATTTTCTTTTATCTTGTGATCACGAATCATTTATGAAACTCGTATTTCCTTTAAGTGTAAAATAATAACACTCATATTTAGTTTTTACGATTGGTATATTTTTAAATAGAGTTTTAAAAAACAGCTACTCTAAAGTTGAGAATTTTAATCCCGCGATATCAAACATTGCTGGCAGACAAAATCATGGGTTCTTAGAAAAATGAAAATGTTAATCTTGAGTATGCTATGTCAAAAATGTCATTCTTTGATTTTTTTTAAAAGTAGATACAAACATTTGCAAGGGTAATTGTACCTAATATGGTCTACCTGATTTTAAAAGCTTGCCAGAGATAATTAGAATTAATATATTTTTATATATCAATAGTTTAAATAATTATGCAAATGTTTAAGTGTCTTGAAGTAAAAAAAATGGTAAACATTGAAAAACTAGTATCTAATATGAATTATTTAGAAAATTGGTGAAGAAGAACTTTATCTGTTTATGAAAAATGAATATTTAAGTACAAACGATAAATAAACAACTATTCCGTCCCCTTCACTTTGCGAATGACGCACATGAAGCACCACATTCGTGACTCCAATACAAACATTGGACTCATTCTTCCCCATTATTGTCATTATCGTAATTGTCCTCGCAAAATAAATATTCTATGTCATCGTCGTAATTAACATTATCATCTAGTATTCCTAATTACGTACACTCAACGTGTTCCGCATTAGGTATATGCGTATTTCAACAGAAAAATAGTAATTATACTAAGGAAATAAATTTTACTAAATGTAATAAAACTAAAAAACTAAAAATGCAAATTTTTAAGACAACGGGACAAAATGATCATGTTTAAAAAATAGAATGTACAAGAAGAATTTATCAGTTTTGTGTAATATTCAATATTTTGTAGAGTCACCTTCATTTTGTATCACAGAAATTATTCGTTCGAGCAGAGATTTGTATAATTTTCTAATTGTTATCTAGTTCAAGGTCATTTGAAGGTCATAGTGTACCACATCATTGAACTCGTCTTGACATCAGCTACAACACTATGAAGTTAAAAATAAGCGATGACCTTCAAAAGACCTTGAAAACGACAACAACACCTTCTCTAACATTTACTTGTATCATCAAGGCTAAAGGAGCTGTTTAGGTGTTTTGCTTGTCGTGAATCACTCGGTATATCGACTATAAAAAAATAGAATTTTATTTCGGTTCAAAGGAAATTAATAACATATTTATTATTCAGGTTGCACTACTATTTATTTTGTTGTTATTTAGAAATTCTTCATCGTTCAGAATCCCAGAGAAAAAAAGAAAGTTTATATTTATTCTGTGTTTGTATATCGGCTACAACAAAATAGAATTTTATTTCGGTTAAAAGTAAATTTATAACATATTCATTATTCAGAATGTTCATTACGAGTCTGACTAGATAGAGCTAATGGCTGACTTCTGGAACAATTACTCTTAGTAGAAAGCTGTCTCCGAAATGGAAAGTGTGGACAGTGCCTTAAAAATAGACAGAGGAAAGGGAAATACTTTGTTTTCACGTTGGGAAAAGTGCTGGAAGTCCTCGGTGGAACGACGCGACGCTACGGTACGTAAAAACCGGTGGCGGCATGTCAATCGATCGATCGGTCGTTGCACCGACGAAACGGAGCTATCGGTGTGTATCGCGGATTAATCAGGATCCGTCGGGTATTTATTATCGACCACGAGATGCTGGCGGGGGAGGTTTCGGAGGGGGCCCCCAACACAGCCGGAATAAATGTTCTCGATGCGCGGGGGGAGCTCTCCGTGATATCTTAAGCACCCCGGCGGTGCGGCGGCGCGGCGGCGCAGATACGGGAGCCGATGGTAAGACGGTTGAACAGTGCCATTTATATCGTCACAGCCGGAAGGAAGTAAAAAGCGGGACGGTTAAACGGTTGCAATTTATCCTGCCACGTAACGGGAATGGTTACTTCGCCAAGGAATACTTTAAACAATCCCGGGGCACTGAGCCACCGCCGCGCCATTGGCGTAGACGAGGCGCGGCGGTGTGGCCACTTTTTCCCGGACCGAGTTTCCGGTAATTGCGACCAACACCGAGCAACTTTCCCGCGACGTCATTATTTTCACCGAATACACTCTCCCCCCGCTGCTGGTTCACGGACTTTATCGATGATCGCGATTGAGTCGCGAGCCCTGGGACCACGACCAACTCCAAAACAATTTATAGAGCGTGTACCCAAGGGGGAGAAGAGGGGGAAAACATCTTTGCGCACGAGCCTGGTTCCAGTTGGACCCACCTCGGCCCGTTTCTTTGAGAATTTAATCGGAGGATCAAACGAGACCGTTTCATTTACCACCCGCATCGCATTATCTGCGGGCTCGTGGTTCATCGACTAATCGCTGTGGTCGGTGCTCGATTAAATCGAAATCATTATCGGTAAAATAATTTGGTATTTAATGAAACCGGGTTATGTTTCAACGGCTGCTGCTGCTGTCGATAATAATATTTCCCCGTGAGCATCTACCTTGCTGATCGAACTGTACAAACATCGTTCTTCCTTTTAACAAAAACTTGAAGAATTGCTCAATAAGCACATTTTAAAGGAAAGATCAATGGTTGGATACAGACTACATTCCCACGAACATATTTTATAACTGGACTGTTTCTCTTGCTATTCTATGTAGAACTTGGTTGAAAACTGATTAGTTTGAAAAGATGTTTTGAAAAATTATCTTTGTCGAAGGAGATGCTCAAACGCGTATTCATTATATAGAACAAGCATTTTATAGAACCATGTAATTATTTTTTACATAGTAAGTCCCCTACCAGTAGCGCCGTTACCATGGAGGAAGGACGTTGGTGGGGGAAACAAGCGTTTGAGGGGCCCCTACCGTGCACTGCACTGAATAATAAGAGGATGTAAGGAGGGTTTCCAAGTTCAGCATTCAACTATTCATCTTTTAAATTGTTTTTTAAGTTGAACAAAAACAGGTATCTACAGTCGCGTGAACTGCATTGAAGTCACTAGATTTTGGTTAACAAAAATGTAACCAGTAGTACAACGCTAAAAGTGAGTAATTTGTGTCGCGTTATGAAAATAATAACACTGAGACGTTGCACGATTATGTCTACAGAATAAATAAGTATACACATTAAGTGTCACAACGGAATCACAATATAATTGTAAAATAAAGAATTTGAAGCAAGAACTCCATTTTACCCAATACGAATACGAAATTACACTAATCGCTGTGACTATAATACTAATATTTTGTCGTATGATTTCTTTGCTATAAATAATAGGAAAGTACTACCCCCTTTCTGTTAAATTTGAAATTTCTTCACATTGACTCTGACACATTATAAAGCAAGGGGTTAACCGATGATAATATTTTCCGGTGGTTGCGCGTTTGTAAACAAAAACTCGAAGTATTTATATACTTCTTATGTTTACACTTGGTTAACGATGCGCACGGGTCGTTGAATATGTATGCTTCAAAGTTTGTGCCGATCAATGTTGTTGTGGAGAAACATTAGCGCCGGTAAGTTCGTTTCAGTGAATTCCTGTAGGTCGAAAAAGCCTACGGTGAAAATATTTTGCAAATATCGCGCGGAATTTTTGTACCGGAAACGAAGCTTCATGAGAACATTTAACGAAAGGACACTCTGTATATTATAGGAGTATCGGAGGTAGATGATTTAAGATTCGAAACATTTTGAAATTTGTAAAAATAAATGCTATCATTCTTCACGGGGCAGTCAGAAGTTCGGGCTACCTAGTTAATATAGTATCGATAACAATCTGTGACATTGTTATTGATGTGTTTCAATAAAGTCGGCCCGGCATGATCAATAGGATATTTATTTACGAAAACTTGGAAAATAAAGTTAATTCACCGTGACAGCTTCGACCGTTCATAATATGTAGCAAGAGTGAAGCGAACAAAATGGAGTAGAAGTTCACGTATACATACATAGTAAATACGGTGCTATAATACCGTTTTCTGTTTTACGCTTTTGTCCAAGTAAGAGGTGAATTGTGTTTTACCTGTGAATTTACTGGTGAACCGCTTCGAATGGCCATACGGATTTTATTCCGCCGATCATTTTGTATTCCCGCGCGCCCGGAGAACGTTCTTTTTCAACATTGATGAATATTCGCGCGCAGAATAATAAATTCTGTTGTTTCGCTGGACTTAACCAGTGTCATGGATATATCGGCGTTAATTCGGGGCTACGTAACGCCCATTAATGAATTCAGTTTTTCGTGGTTAATAATGCCCCAGCGAGGAAAACTGATGGAAATTTCACAAACCGGGAAAATTTGATAAAAATTATATTAGGATTATCGTTAATACCATAATTCTTTCACGGTGTACATAACGTAATGCCGCGGTCTCGTATTCGACATAGATTATTGATCGTCGAATCTCTACTGAATAATTTAATTCTACCTGTTTGTAGATTAGCTCACGTGATATTATAATGCTTCGCACTCACATATTCATCGATTTGTCATTGCCGGGAAAATATCCTAATAATTCATCCGTTTCGCGTGAACATTAACTGAACGCTACGGAAAAAGAGTGAAAGTATTTTTATTTTATTCGAGGACTAATTTATTAAAACCAGCTCCTATAATTAAACCAATTTTATTTACATGGAACAAACATGATTAATGTTTAATTACATTGTTTATATTAAAGGCGAATTTGCTAGATTGCATAGTTGATAAACGTTGTTTACGAACAATTTATGTTTCGATTTCATAAAACAATGAATATTCTAAAATTGTCATTTCCATCCGGTCCTAGTTGTTTTGTTGTCGAGCAAGCATTGTCAAACTTTATACAGGGGTGTACAAAGTATTCGTACTCCTTCTAAAATGAAAAACTTTTTCAAAATTCGACCCAACAGCTTGAGTTTTTTTGAGACGTTAGAAGGATTAGTTTACTAGCTAAGGTGTAAATAATTTTTTTCTATTGTTATTGGTTGCAATTGCGAAGGAAAAAGTAAAGGTCACGATTTTTAAATTTTTTATCTGTACCCGTAATGAAAATTTCAAACATGTGTTTTGTAAATCTAAGTAAGTTATATACATGTACGAAGTTTCATTGAAATCGGTTGATGCATAAAAAAGCTGTGGGCATTGTAGTATATAAAATCTTTGAAATTAGGGTTTGAGAATCATTTAAATCGCGGATTCTTACAATTTTTCCTATTTTCAATCATTTATATTTCATAACAACCTTGATCGATTTCTATGAAACTTTGTATACATATGTATCCAGGGTGGGGCGCTATAAACAGGTCACTTGAATAACTCGCTTGCTTCAGAAGTATTTGAAGAGTGCTTTCAGACAATTTATTTTCTATTGCAGTTGACCTTGCGTGACCTATAATAACCTTCATAATAGGTCATTGTATTCGGCGTGAAACACACTATCGCAATGTAAATAAAAGACCATACTGTTTATACCATTTAAAAAAACAGAATTGACCTTCATATTTCCTTGACGTCTCCACTTATTAAAAAAATTAGTAACATCAGATTACCAGCGCCTCAATACCAAGTAAATTTCGTGTGATGCATTACCTTCTATCTTCAAAAGCAAGCGAGTTATTCAGGTGACCTGTTTATAGCGCCCCACCCTGTATAACTTACTCATACCTACCAAAGGCACATTATAAATTTTCATTACAGGCACAGATAAAAATTTAAAAATCGTGACCTTCACTTTTTCCTTCAAAATTGCGACCAATAATCGTTAAAAAAAAATTATATACACATTAGCTAGTAAACTAATCCTAACGTCTCAAAAAAACTCAAGCTGTTCGGTCGGATTTTAAAAAAGTTTTTCGTTTTTATAATGTGTACGAATACTTTGTACACCTACTGTAAGAGCTGTTCCAAGAGCCATAGCGAATAGCGAAATTATCGCGGAGATTGCGGATGGTGCCCGATCGGTATCTCATAATTACACGTTCAGTATCGACTATCGAGTGTAGCGACCCGGATCAAGGTTTTGCGCAGCTAGTCACCGGCAAGTTAATAATCTAATACGCTGGAAATGGTTAATTGCGAATGGCTCACTCTGTGTCGCGATTACGGCGTTTCGCAGCGTGCAAATTTAATGGGTATTACACGGTCGTTGGCAGCATCGACGGGGGGGTCGGTTTCAATAACGTTTTGTTTTGGATCGATCGGTATCGAGAAGCCGATCACGACGACGCGACCATAGGCGAGGGGTTCGCAGTGCACTACAGAGAGCGAGACAAAAACCATTTGTTCTTCGGTTTACGATTAATTCAACGTCGCGACACTCGCGTCGGTCCTCCGCCCCTGTGCTTTGCTCGAAACTACCCGAAGAGGGAACTATAACGCCGGCTATTTTACATTCTGTATTTCCCCGGTTCGTTATTTATGCAAACCACTAGAATATACGATGAGAAAATGTATGTTTATGCAAATCGTCCATACAAACATTTATTTATGTTTCGAGGGTACCCTTAACCTTTAACCAGCTTGTTATTCGCCACTGCCGAAAGTCCCCGGCGTGCTTTCAAACACGAATTACTAACAGGATTCCGGGGAATTATTCTCGCTGAGGCGACTACATATGTACTACAGTAATGGCGCGATGTAAGTCTTTTCTCGGTCCTGTGCGCGCGCTTAGATCGTGCCCGGACACTATTTTTTTTTTATGATTGCGTCGACCGCGCCGAATGTACAAAGGATGCCGAACGTAGAAAAGGACAGCATATAAACACGGACCGCGCGCGCGACCGAAGGCGCAACAACAGAACGCGTATCTGTGAGACAATACTAGTGCAATAATGAAACTTCTTTGTTTTTTACTTATTTCTAATGAAATCTTACCAATATATTTGCGACATTTTTCTGATTAGAATGACACCAAACAAAATACAATTTGGCCCCACTCGCTATCCTCTTCTATGTACTTAAGTTACTCCATACAGTCAATTAAATAACTAAATACAGTTAAATTATATCGTGTTTAGTGTCAGTTTATTCAGAAAAATGCCAGAAATAAGTTGGTGAAAGTCCCATGAAAAAATAATGAAAATAAAGAAGTTTCGAAATTGGATTAGTAGTGGTTCACACCGATATACCCGACCTGGTATGTTTACACTGCACGGCGACCGACGCAGCTCGAGCTTCTTGGCCCCTCGCGGGGTATGCCCCCCAGTGGAATAGATCTGCGAACGCGCTTAGATCGTACCCCTTCGTTGCGCTTAGATCGCGCCATTACTGTACTTTCTCAAAGATCCTCCCACCTCCGAGACATTCGTTTCATTTCGCGACTTTTATAATTTCGAGCGTTTTATCACGCGTGGCGTGACGGATTACAACGGAAACGGTTACGCGCGGCGGGGATTAGCGAACACACGTTAAATACCGATGACGAGAAATATTAAATAGCCCGGGAAATTGCAGCTAACGTAGTACGAGCGGATGCACGGACGCGAAAGCGTCGCTCAATCCGCCGGTTGGTCACCGTCCGGGAAAATCGCTAATGTGTATAATAATATTACTATCCTGTCGCCGGATTGGAATCCAAATCGTGTAAAATAACCGATGCGATTTTCAAGTGAAGTCTGATCGAAATGACCGTCTCCTGGTCATTTCTGTGGTCACTGACTCGACGCTTGACGTGTTTGCCAGTGATTAGAAAAAACTTGTCTGTAGATTTTCTCTTTCACACTAGTCAACGATAAATAAATAAATTAAGAATTCTGTACAAACTACAAAGTCTACATATATTATAATTAGTAGACCGCGGATCTACGACAAAAATGAGCAGGTGTATTTGAAAATAGCAAAAAAATTGGACAAATTTGAACACGCTATTATATTATTTTCAACCTGCTAAGCATTATAGGGAAGAAAATAAATTTCTATTTGATTCCAGATCTTTGATTCTTGTTTGCAGTTTCTTGATTGCAAGAAACAATTCGATTCTTCTTTGACAATCGTAATAAGTCGAAGATGATCTATTAGCACTCTCAAGTTTCTTTAATGTTTTTACTATTTTAAATTGCCCCATTGTAACAATTCTTGGCACGTTTATTACACGTTTATGCTTCGTTGAGCACATATACAGGTTGTGGCCGGATTAAAAATAAGTCGAGACAATTTTCGAGACAATCGAGTTTCAAAATGCAGCGAATGCTATTCTCATGCGTCTGATCATGACCAATCAATTTTACTTCCAGCATACTATAAAACAGGCTTGGTTGGCTGCGAGTGGCCTGTGCAAGGTGTCCCGCATACCGTGGACAATCTACGCGCAACAGTGAGTCGGAAAGAAAGAATAAAATTGTTTCATTCAACGCTCCCTTTTCAAGAAAATCGAGTTTGAACTTAAAACTGTGGAAACATTAGAAGAATTTAAAAATACTGTTATATTGGATTTTTATGCATTTATGACTTCTAAAAAATTTCAAAAACTAAAATATCAAATTCCGCTAGAATTTAGTACAATTTTTATTTACTTTGGATCCGCAAAGAGTATTACCACTGGAAGTGAGATTTTAGTTGATTCCACTTCCTTAACACTAAACCTACCACCGCCGGTCAAATGACCGGTTTCTGGTATTTTATTTTACAATTTTTGAAATTATAATGTTGCTTTCACCGGAAACCATTATACACATTTTTGTATCAAAGCAGATATTATAATAAAAATCACAGAAAGTCTATATAAATTCTATGGACGTTATTTTTATAAGTCGAAATATGCCAGCTGTTTTTAGAGCTCGGTACCGTTAAAATTAGTCTAGAAGAATTGAAAATTGCATAAACATCCGCAGTCTAGTTATATTAGTGTCCACCTATTGAACATATTAAGACAGAAAATAAATATCTATGTCATTCAGTTTGTTGGAATTCCGGTAGATAATTTTTATTTTTTATAAAGAACCGCTGTCTCTCTAGAGATAGCACAAATACTTCCCTGCGACACCCTGTATACGAAGTCTAATCGGACGTAACTTATTTGTTTATCGTGAAAAATATTATTCCCGAAAGGATTTAATTAGAAACTGCAAATAGCAAAAAATATTCCACCTGCCGACGGTTTTTTATTGTTTATTTGTACACTGAGGCGACCGATGTCGTAATGTTCATTTTCGGTTGAACGCAAGCTTTTAACAAAATTGTAAAAATGTTCTTTCTGCTCGGAAAGCTATTATCTGGTCTCGTTAGCCTTCGTTTAATGCTCGGAACGTTGGCAGGAAGCGGAGCAAGAGGGATGCAAGGGCACCGATCGGACGCGATCAAGTAAAATCTTTTCCATATTTTTCAGCGCGGAGTGCTCCTTCACGCGCGCTCATCGTTTCAATTGCGAGCTTGCGATTCGGGAGCCATTCCACGGCACGGTAACCCGACGATAAAGCGGGTTTTCTCGTGGTTGGAGGATCCTTGTGTCTAACTCGCAATTAGCGACTTCTAATGATGACGGGGGGAGAGGCTGAGGCCGCGGCCGCGGCGCGCGTAACCGTTTTTCCCAGCGACCTTCGGGCCACCGCGCCGCGGAAAATGGTGGGAAAAGGAAATAGCGAGAGCTTATACCGCGTCGCGCGTATAGCGATCGTTTCTTTTGATTTCATTTAATTATTACTGTCTCGCTCGCCGAGGAAATAAGGGGGTGAGCGAGAAAGGGAAGTAACGAGCAAACGAGAAAACGAGCCGAGCCGAGCCGAACAGAGCCGAGCGTCGTCATCGATCACGGTTGTTTCCGCGATCGAGAACGTTAACGCATCCATTTGTTTCTATTTACAGCTCACCGAGAAAACCGGGTGGGGAAAAACAACATCCACCGGTGAAACATTCGACGGGTGAAACGAGAGCGAGTGAAAAACGACGACGGAGAAGAAAAACGCAGTCGGTGAGCGAGCGCGGTCAGAAAAAGCCGCGACGAGCTTTCGCTGGCCACGTTAATTAAAATAATGCTTACGAGATAATTAATTTGCGGCCAGGCAAAGTGATGGACGAGCACGCGGCTCGGCCGTGGGATGGCCGCGCGCGCCGCGAACATACCCGGTAATGGTATGCGAATAATAACGCGGAGCCGCGAGAATATTCGGTATTCCTAAATTAATCGATTACATTTAATTGTTTCGCACGTCGAAACGCCGCGCCGCCGCCACTGTAGCACCATGTTCTCCAGCGTACGAAAACCATTTTTTCCAACGCCCATTGAAAGGCTCTCATCCTGTGGTAAACAATTTTTATTCAACTATAGTAATACCTCTGCGAAAGCACAGCTGCACACACACACACGCTCGCGTCACCGGGAATTAACAGTAAATCTACCACTGCCGGTTTTAGATTTTTCATTTTACAATTATTGAAATTACGAAGTTACATGGAAATTGATTGGATAAATTTCTCTATCCAAGCACATATTGAAATGAAAATTGAACAAAATCTAAATAAATAGAGCCTTGTCATTTTTATTGGCTGAAACATTTTAATCGCATTTAGTGCTCGGTAGGTTTAGTGTTAATCAAAATTAGGTATTAAAACGAATTATTAGACTGCGGATTTGATGCATTTATAACAAAAATGAGCAGCAGAAACTTGAAACAGTAAAGGAATTACAGAAGTATCTAAAGATGTCGTAACATTACTTTTAGCGTATTAAAATAATTAATGTAAGAAATATATGTTTATTCAGCTCCTGCTTGCTACAATTCATATAGGCAATTTTTATTTTGCATAAAGATCCTACTAATCATCACCACAACCAATAGGTACAGGCTGTAAACATTTGATGGAACGTTATGGCGATTTCATACTGTTTTCACCGTCGATTTGCAAACGGTTGTCAGAACTGTATTACAGCCTTGTACCTGCAGCCTTAAGCGGAAAATGGAGCACACGGGGTTAACCGAGACACTTAACCGAAGCTCCGAGCTCGTTTATGAGATTAGTCAATTTTATTCTCCGACAGGTGGTCTTTTATTATTATTTCCTTACCGCGTGATGTTTAGATATTTACATTGATTTTCCGATCGACTTAAAAACACCGGAGCACGAAAGGATTGAATGAATCGTTACGTACGTAAATGTGTGATATTCATGGATACATCGAATATCCCATACATATTTATTGCCTTCGTGTTGCCGGAAAGATTATAGCACTCGGTGTTCGAACAGCTTTCTTTTTACAGAATATTTACGATATAATTAGCTTCCGCAGCGGGTCGAACAAATTTCTTTTCGATATTGAATCGTTTTAATGAAAGAAGTTTCTGTGCTCGGAACATTTCATTTAACGGAAGAACAAAGGCCGCTCGAAGCTCTTGTCCGATAACGTATATTGCTCGGTCTGTTGGAAAATTCTGACCCTTTTGCGTTTTGCAGGTTAATCTTGATATGATTTAATTGTTGGACCGTTCAACAATAATGTTTTTAGTACATCACTTCTCCGACCGTTGTATTCGATAAAAATTTCATATTTTATTTCATCTTGTGTTCTAACTGTTAACAAGTGTAAAATGAATGAATCTCTATCGTTGGTACGACTCCATAACAGAATATTTGTTATCAATTAACGGATAGCTGAAAGATCAACAATTAGAAATGACGGAGCAGTTCCAGGAACAGAGCAACGGACTATAGGGAATGTCGACCCCCGATTTGCGGGCCTGTGTACGCCGCTGAAAACCGTACTTGAAGTCCTCAGAAACTCGAATGGCCCCTTAACTTGCCGAGGCACAGAGCACCGGAGAGACAGCAACGCCAGTGGGTTTCTGGGTGACTCGTTGCCTCGCGAATCCGCCGGACGACGATTGCATTTCGAGGAAATCAAACCGTCCGTAGGAAAGTTTTCTCCTCTTCGAAACGGAATCGAGTCACCCCGGGACCCGGGACCCGGTACCCGGGACCTGGGAGCAGGCTAGCGACGTTCAATGACTTTTACCTCGGTTCGCAGAGGACGCAGGAATCTCGATTTATAAGTTCGTGCCCGGCCAAGGTATTTGCATCTCGTTCCCGAAGCGGCGTGACGCCGCGCCGCGCCGGAGAGCTTCACTGAATTTCCTCCAATTTATGCAAATCCAACGGAGTGGTTGCGTACGGAGAGCTGACGAAACACCTCTGCGATGTCTCGCAGCTGACCGATTAGCCACTCGATTCGTTTCCTTCTTTAATGGACACTGCTTGCAATCCTTCTTTAATGCCGAACTGCTTGCAACCCTTCTAATGCTAAACTGTTTTTCTTAAAAATTTACAAATTTCAATTTTCAATTTTTTACAATTTTACTAACCACGTGTCGAAGAGTGACAACTGTAATCTGCGCGAGTAAAAAATGGCGCGAAATTTGAAATTACACCTCTTAATGGACGACCCCCTTTATACAGTGACTCCCATTAATATGCGGACGCTCTTTAAGAAACGATAACTTCTTTGATATTGGACCATACGATTTGAATTTTTTTGAGAAGTGAGAGCAATTAGTTTACCACATGATGTGAAAAGAAATTTTTTCAAAAATTGCAATTGGTCGGAATTGTAGAGAAAATACTAAAAGTTGCATTTTACAACTTTTTATGTGGGTCTAAATTGAAAATTTAAAAAATTATTTTGTAGATCTGTGTCAATTATATGCATTGTAAAAGTTTCATCGAAATCGGTAGATGTAGGAAAAAACGACAGGCATCGAAAAATGTACGAATCCTTAGATTTGTTGCAATTAGAGGGCGAAAATCGTGAAGAATTGCAATTTTCACCATCTTTAAACGTTTGTAGCTCATTGCAACGTTGACAGATTTTAATGAAATTTTCAGAATATGTTTAATTGATACAGATCTACGAAACGTGTTTTCTACGTGGGAAATTAACCCCCGGACTACTGCGAGTTCTACCTCAATTTCTGACTCGCACCGATATTTCACTGATACAGTTTTACTTCGATATAGGACGATGGCTTGGGACCGGCTTTCGTCGTATTTCGGACGAGGGTACCTATGCGGCTCGACTTTATTCACTTTGTTGAGAATGTGCGAGAGTATAATCCCTGGAATGATTCCGGCATACGGATAGTTAAACAAGAAAACTATTGCATTGAATGGTTTAAACAATGAACTAAATTTAAGAATATTTTAATAATTCGAGGAAAAATATTAGGTATTCCGTTTAATAAACTGAAGGTGAACCTCGCATCTCGATAGAAAAAGCAAACTAACAAAAAACAGATTGCATGCAACATTTATTTGAGAAACGTTTTCGTACAAAAAATAACTTGGGAGTTATTCGACGTCGTCATGTTACGAGACTATATTTATTTTCAGTTGTTTATTAAGACTTTACTTGTCACGGGATGCATGTCCGGTGGGAGTTGTATCCAAATTAGAGATCCGTGCTGCGATGCGTTTTCTATGGGCAAAGAACCGTTTCCGTCCCTGGAAATTTATAGTCAGCAACGCCCTCCATACAGTCCAGACCTTTCACCTTGCGATTTCCATGTTTTCGGACTCATGAATGCAGATCTCACGAAGCCGCGATATCATTCGAACGAAAAAGTTCAACGCGCGACCTCGAGAATAGTTGTCGCAAGTTGGTCGGAATGTTTTCAATGAAGAGATAGGAAAACTGACACCATGATGCGAGAAATAATGGCAGAAAATAAATAGTAGTAGAATTTTTTTTTCAATGCGACTGAAATTCACTTTTTCACTGAATTTCGTACATATCCAGAAACTGGACATGATTGGTCGTGTGCATCGGCCCCTGGGGCCGCTACCTCCATTACCGTACCGAATCACTCGGCCCGCACAGGAGAAATATATTGTCCTATACTACTGCTCGAACGATAGTCTTAAATTTTCAGGAGTATGTATTAGTATGAGAAGATATATATTCCCCTACGTGGGGCTCGAGTGAGTCAGCATTCGAGGGGCCGATGTTCGTGAGCAATCAGTTGCCCAAGGCTGATCCAACATAACACTGATCCAAGTATTAAATAATATAAATGATAAAAATATTATAAATTTTTATAATTTAATTCGAGAATTTTTTACCTGAATTGCAAGTACCTAGAGTGAAGTGGAAGTTTATTTTCTTTCTTAATATATTTAATAGATTGAAAATAATGTAACAGTATTTTCAAATTTTTCTATTTGGTTTTACTTTTTTAAATTACACCTACTCGAAAATTCTTGATACTTGAAAAATCACGGATTCACAATCAGAAAAAAATGAATTTTTAAACACGCTCGGTGCTTTTGTAAACATTTAAATATTCGCCTTGCTGCGAAAACAATAATTTTGTTGCTGGTTTCCAGTCACTTTTTTTTCATTTTTGCCAACAATCATTCTATAATCGATCGTTTACACTCGACCTCGATTTCAATTTTTAATTAGTTTCGTACCGGGTTATATCACGCCATTAACCGCCACGGAAAATTCTCTGTTTTAATTCGAAGTCGCGTACAAAATACAATTTCCAATTTACGGGTGTTGAGAAAGACAATTGCAGTGAAGTGCTAAATGCTATCGAATAGAAAATCATTTTTCAGTGGTGTAACGTTAAATTGTACGTGACATAAACTTCAATTACACAAACGTTTCAAAAGTTTTCTCGTTCTATTTCAATACTCCACAATTATTTCATTTGCTCGTGTTCTATAGAATCGAAAAATTCGTGGTGGAATAAATTTAACAATAGTTTTGAGACAAGCTATACAACAGAGGGATAATTTCAGTGACTTTCGCAAAATTAATTATGCGAATCTTTCGATGATATTAAATAGGGGTGGGAGGGTACGTGAGCCACGGGTCGGGTTTTGATGACTCGGGTCCTGTTGGGTCAGGTTTTCATGACTCGGGTCGAGTTTTGTTGACTCGGGTTGGGTCGGGTCGGGACCCGACAATTTATAATGTTCGGATACCCAAAATGTCAGATTTTTTGGTTCCCGACCTGACCCGTCCCCACCCGATTTCGACTTCGAATACCCGAAATTTCCGGGTACCCGCGTGTCACGAATTTTCGGATCCCGACCCGAGCCCGAATTTCCGGGTACCACCCGCCCACGATAAGTGGCTTTCGATAAGTGGTTTTTGGATAAGAATTGACGAATATTCGCTAGTTTAGCGATGGGCTGCGCCCGATTTCCGAATTCATAAGTGGATCGAGATGCAGTCGCGGCGGGGGCGGCTCGCGATATATTGGGCTTAGCGGGGGTGGGGGCAGGAGGGCGAGAACAGGAACGATCGACGCCTCTTCCAATTCCTTGGGCTGTTACTCTTCCGCGGCGACAAGCCTCGGCGAAGCCATCGCGGAATTCCCGTCGATAAATCAGGCCGCGACCGGAAGCTTCGTAGTCATCGGGAACCGTCTACGTCTGCGGTGCACTCGGTGTATCTCGTTCGACGACGCGACGCGACGCGACGCGAAGCGAAGCGACGAGACGCTAAGGCGGAAATAAAAAAATCACCGGAAGCCTCTGGGGGAAGGGGGCGTGTCGTGACCGCGGATACATTAAAGCCACAAGCCGAGTCGAAGGGGTTGTCATCGAGGGTGCTTCTCCGAAAGGGTACGGTTCGGAAGGGCTCGCGATGACGCGCAACTCGTTTGTTTTTACTTATCGGCCTCGACCCCGGCAGCTGCTTGATCGCAATTTAATTGCGACTTTGACGCGTCCCGTCGCTGGTCTGCCCTGCTGCCGCGTGCCGCCGGCGAAATTAAATCGAAACTCGTCGAGGGGTCGTCAACCCCCGCACGACCCGGCCCGCCGTTAATTCAGATGTTTACCGACGACGAGTTCGAACGGCCTCTCGTTCCCGGAACAAAATATTTCTGACGCACGTCAGACGTGCCGGTGTAACAGGTGGTTTCTCGCTCAATGAAATAAAATTAATTTTTGGGCTCCATCCCCCGCCCCCCACCGCCGAAGGTAGCCCGGGAATAGCGCAGTTCGTCACTGTCGCCGGTAATGGAATTACGAGCGCGGAATGCTGCCCGCCCATCGACGAAACTCGATTTCGTTTTGCAGGCGGGAAGGGGGGAGGGGGGTCGGGTTCGAGGAGCTACTCCGGTAGGGGTCGATGGAATTAGTTTTCCACAATACGATAAATTGCAATAAAAGATTGATGATGGTTCGCGGAAAAAGCGTCGCCGGAAAGATATTGAGATCGATAGCCCCCGGGGCTGAATGGTGGTTACGTGCGACGCGATGCGACGCGACTCGACGCGTCGCGGGACAAGTCGGACCGCGTCGCGCCGGAAGGGGATCATTTACCTCGGTGTGTTTCTTTTCGTAATTTCCGCGCGCGCGGTAAACACCTCGGCTATTTGAACGTTTAATGACTGTTTCCGTGCGGCGCGCGTTTTCTTGTTCCGAGGTACTTACCTTGTCAATTAAGTAAAGCACAATTTCACGTCTTGTAATAACGGGCTGAGCAGCGGGAAAGGATCACGAGAGCGTAAGGGGGCTTGACCATTCGAGGCCTTTGTGGGAAACGAACCCTATTCATACATACCTACAATAGCAATGCGGGTCCTGAGAATCAATAACAGTAGACGAAAATTCGTCATGGTCGTGACGTCAAAGTGTAGAGAAAACAAAGATACGGATTCATGTACAGACACTACTACTACGCGTCATGACGAACGCAGATCATCAACGATAACGCGACGATGACGCTTCGTGTACGGTCGTCCATTGATTTACATTGTACGCGACACTGAAGTGTACAGCCAGTGATATATCGTTGTGTGCGCTTCTCTAACCCAATACATCGTGGACAGAAGGCTTTGTCAAACCTCGTAGCTCGCGTCTACATCTTCGAGTCACCGAATAATTATTTAACCCTTGTGTAGTCAACCAAAATGTTCACTGTTTTTAGACAACCAGACGGTCTATTCCGATATACGAGATATGTAGCGAGAAATTTTACTGGTATTCATTATCGATAATTTTAAAAACAACGTTGACCGTAGATACGCGAGGCGACTTTATGCAACTTTGAAGTTGTGCGAATCAATTTTTCATAAAATGGTTGCATGGTTTCCATGGGGACTATTCTTTTTATCGAGAGATCGAGGTCACCATCAGTTTTCTAAATGCCCAATATTCTTTAGACTGCGGGTCTTTATGCAAAATAAAAAATGTTTGCATCGATCGCAAGACACAGGAGCCAAATAAAAAATTGTTTCGTCTCTTTAAACTGAAACTAATACATCAATGTCGTTAAATCTTTTTCATCATAAATGCATAAAATCCGCAGTCTAATTATGTTCCGCAATAACTGCAAAAACACTAGAAAAAGCTCAACGCCTCAAGCACTGCCTGAAATAAAATTTTTCGTGCAAATATTTTAGGAATTTCAAGTCCTATTTAGTGTAATACTTTTTTAATGGAGAATTACTTTATCCGAATTCGGGAAAAAATATTGGGAATTCCATTTAGAAAACTGATGTCTAAATAGCACACGAAAAGACGTCCATTTTACGTCTATTTTAGTCCATTTTAGATCTGAAAGTATTACGTCCCAGAAAGACTTCTTTTAGTCGTCTAATGGACGTTTTTAAGACGTACCGTTTTGTAACATAAGACGTTCAGAAGTCGTTAGGAAGAGGTTCGACCAACAGATGTCTTGAATACGGCTTCAAGACGTACAGTTTTGTAACATAAGACGTTCAGAAGACGTTAGGATACGTTCGAATAACAGACGTCTTGAATACGTCTTTAAGACGTACAGTTTTGTAACATAAGACGTTAGGATACGTTCGAATAACAGACGTTTTGAATACATCTTTAAGACGTCGTTGTGCTATTTGGGTGGTGACCTCGATCTCTCGATAAAAAAATAGTTCCCATGGGAACCATGCAACATTTGTTTGAAAAATTTATTCGCGCAACTTCAGTTATTTGAAATGGTCAACGAGACTCACTCTGTACAGTTTTATATTCATCATCTGCTAAATGAGAATTGCATTGATGGTCTTGCTGTCCAATGTAACAGCAAATCTAATGCATTTATCGTTGAGAAATGCTGCGATTTAGTAGAAAAAGTGATTAAGAATGATTGGACAGTGTGTCCATTGTAGATCGTGCCGAACACGGAACGTGGACCGATCGCTAGAGGACCGGTAGTGTGTATCGAGCCAAATTCTCCAGAAACGGTAGTATCCGTCTCAACATCCGTCGCGCCGGAACGTCAAAGACGGCCGTTCGTGAAAGATAACAAACGTGAGTCCGTGGCAACATCCTTTGGAACGATCTCCTATTAACCGGCAGAGGTAGAAGCAAAATTCCGGCAGGATCGATTTCTACGACTCTCCGAGTGATTTTCGGAAAGATCGCAGGCGGAGGCGCGGCTGTGGAGGCTGGGGAAACAGGTTACAGACGTTCCCCGGTTCGTGCTTCGCCGAAGCGAGACGGAGAATTATGTGGGCCGACTTTGTTCGATGACTTTCGGCTTCCCATCGACGCCCTGATTTATTGCATTACACCCAACACTGACACTTACACTGGCGCGGCGGGAGAGCCGTTGCCAGGAACCGAGGGGCGAATTTTATTTACTTTTAGCGAATCGATCGAGTACGAGAGATAAAGGCGGCGAGAGAAAAACCGAGCAATAGTGGGAAAGAGACGGTGCGGGAAAGAGCTGGTCCAAAGGGGGAGCGAAGAAGAGGGTATAGAGCTAGCCAACGAGTTACTCTTTCGTTTCCACCGACGTTATATCATCGTCTGGTTCCTCGAACGCCGTGAATTCACGCCTTCAAATCGGCCCAAAAGATCGGTACAAGATTCTCTCTCGGGCGCGCAACGTTTCACGGTTCGCCGCCTTCCCGTGCCCGAATTACTATAATATCATGTTCACCCGAGCGTTCGCTCGCTCATCTTTCTCAATGTTTTCGACAAGTCCCGTCGATCCGCCTTCTCCGCGTCGCGAGTCGCCGTCGCCTCTATTTATTTTCACCCTCGTCGCGCTCGAAATATCCGGCGACGGGGGTTCGCGATAACTCGAACACGCAGAAATTCGATCGGCGAACGCGCCGAGACGAGACAAGCATTTTTCTCTCTATCTATATCTCTCTCTCTCTCTCTATCTATATCTCTCTCTCTCTCTCTTTCTCTCGGCTGCCACCTAGGGACGGAAATTTCGCGAGCACTGGGGAAACCTTTCAGTTTGTGCAGAGAGGACGCACTTCATATCGTCCAGCCGCTGGAATCAAAACCGAGGAGAAATCACGCCCGCCCGCCCTCTCGTGGAAATGTACGACCAACTACACCGCAGTCCACGAAAATTTCGGCAAGATAATATTTGCCAGAATTCGTGAAACCGGTGAACTCTCTGCAGCTGCAAGGAGCGAATCCGAATTGCGGAAACCGAGGGCTACGGTTACGGATATGAGGAATTTTACGATTTCGCAGCGATCCAAAGTTTGCGCGACCCTTCGTACTTTCTAAAACCACAGATTCCGTCTGTTCCGTCTCCCTAGAATCCCACAATTTTTCACTTAATTGCTTCTCTCGAACCCTCCATCTCAGAAATGGGGTTACTGCGGTATCATGCTTCGATCGTACTTTATCTTAATATTATTCCTAATTTGTCATGAAATAATATGTGCAAGCATTTTATGGAAGAATGTGTTCCGAATATAAAGAAAAATTGCTGGCCCTCGTATGGCCCTAATACAACATAAAAAAATATTGAAAATCGATAACATTTTGTACGTATTAAATTACTGAAACAATTACTTGCGTACCCATTACTGGGGATTAGAATTCGAAATATACGAGCGTACGGAAACAAACTACGTATCTAGGCATTAATTTAAATAAATCCTGAGTACAATATCAGTTTAGATAAACAAACCTTTTATTAATTTTAACACCGTAGTATATCACATGAATATATTCTTTTAACAAATATTTTAGTAGTATTTATTATCTTCAGTTTGAAGCTGTTTTAAATTAAGAACATCGTGAAGTTTTCAACATTTCACAGTTGCATTTACAATATCCTTTGTCTTCCTCAATTTTTCTTCGTTTTTGTTTCTCAAAATCTCCATTCTTTCTTTCTTTGTTTCATATACAACATAAACATTCAGTCGATTCATGTAATAATAATAAATACCCCCGTGGTAGCAGAATAGTAAGTTTACTCATCAGTAGACTGCGAATGTTAATGGAAAATAAAAATTTTCTTCATCAATTACAAAACACAGAAACCATATAACATTTTCTTTCTATTTCTAACAATTTTAATTTATTGTTTTATTAATTTATTGTTTTTTAAATTAGATCCTCCACCCATTTTTGTCATAAATACGTAAATCTGCAGTTTGCTCATCAGTTATTTACAAGCTCTGGACGTGAAAAGAGGATACAAATTGAATATTATGGATTAACTGAATAAACAAACAAAATTTTCCCCAACACTGCATTGTACTGAGCCATGTTGTTGAACAGTATTCGATAAGAAGAGAGCTCGTAAAGGAGCTTACGTTTTTACTATCCTGTAAAGCAACGTTCCAAAAATATGGAAAGTTCTCAGAAGAAAATGAAATGTACATCACAGCAAACTCGCATTTCAAAACTTGGAAATGAAATTATTCTTGCAAATAATTCGAATTATTCACAACCACCGGTGATTATTTAAACTGATGTCTAGTGATTACAAAACAAACACTAATACCATTTTGTCGGTTTGTAAGTTCGTAGCGATGCGTGTGCCGTAGTATTCGCAACAAGTAGAATTGGTCGACTATGGTCAGACGCGTCAGCCGATACCACTGATCAGACTAATATTCTTTAATCCTTAAATTTTAAGGCATTTGAATATTGGTGTTTACACTATCGGAAACTAAACAAAAAAAGTATTATTAAACTATTATTAAATTATTATTAAACGAAAAAAAAGGTTCTTCGTTTTTCAATAGAATCTATTTTTAAATAGAAGCAATAGTACCAAGACAGTCTGCATGAAAGATGTGTGAGAGTCTGGACTTCCCATAATAATAATGCAATATAATAAATGTTTAACAATTATGTATGAACTTCTTAGAAGAACGATATTAAATCAACGTTCGAATTGTTAAAATTTCTATTTTTCGAGAGCTCATTTCGCAGCATTGTAAAAAAATAAATTCTCGACTGAACAAATTACGTTTTATTCGAACATGCAAAAATATCTGGAAAATGGGAACATACGCGTAATGAAAGTCCGAGCGGTGTCTCGGACAGGTACTTATTAGAGCTACCCTCTAAGATTTGTTGCTCACGTGATCGGTAATTCAAAATGGCTGTAGCGAGGAAGGCGTTTTCTGTTCTTTAATTCAGCAAAACCGGTTTCTTTATTATACTATTATGTCGCTTCCCTCCTGCGAGTTAAGTGGAACGTGTTCGTGCAATCTACCGACGACGGAGTCTGGGAAAAAAGAAACTTAAATTACTGTACTAATGTATACAGTCCGAGCAGAGATAAATACATTGAACTCACAACTAGCGATAACGAAACATCTCGAGTATACCTGGAAACCAGTTCACGCAAACATTTTATTATTTGCGATTCCATTTTCGATGATACAAATCTGATTTTGTTTTATATCGTGTTAATTAAATTTTTTGTATCGCAGCAATCTGCGAGATAGGAGATGCAAGTATGCAGCGAGAAAGAATTGAATTGAATCTCGGGCGAGCTGTAACGGGTATCATTGATCCGCGGTATGATACATAATCGCGAGAAATTCAATGCTCGCCAAGAATCGTTTAGCCTTAATGAAAAGACTTGGGAGAATCGAAGAAACAAGATAACGGTTAATTAATTATCAGAATGATTCGAACGTTCGCAAACGAAACTGATTTGCAACCGTTCGTCGACAAGGGATAATTCGCGAGCACTTCCATCGGGTAATTCCATCGCGTCGGTCTGGCCGACGAAATTGACGCGCGCGCGCGCGGCGATGAACTTTCAGCTAGATTGTTCTCGAGCGTATCGATATCGCAGCATAATTCCCGCAAGTTTCCTTCCTGCTGCGTTTCGTATGTATGCGTCTGGTTGGACAGAGAGTGTTTCGCAACTGGTCGCAGTAGTTTCTGCAGTCCCGGGCGCCAGCTATGAGGGGAAAACCGCGCGCGTCGCGTCTCGTCTCGTCTCGTCTGAACGAGGGGGGCACGTCAAGGCGAATTAAACCCGTGTTAATCACGCTCCGCCAGCTTACGCAGTTCCAAACTATTTCCAGTGATCGAGGCACGATCGAAGCAACGCGTTTTCCACCGACAGCCAAATTTCAACTTTAAGAAACTACGTGCAACCTCCCCTGAACCATTGATTTCTCGATTTTACGATGCCGTGTACAGGGTGTTCGCGGTAAAATGGACCGTATAAAGACAGTATATCTTACTGACGACGCAATAACCTGTGTCAATTTTTTCAAGACCAATTCACGTATATGTATCACAGTGACTTTCAAGGGCATAGCAGGGTCAGGGCAGGGTCAGGGCAGGGTCAGCGCAGGGTCAGCGCAGGGTCATACCAGGGTCATAGCAGGGTCATAGCAGGGTCATTGAAGGGTCATTGAAGGGTCATTGAAGGGTCATTGAAGGGTCATTGCATGTACATAGCAGGGTCATTGCAGGGTCATTGCAGGGTCATTGCAGTGTCATTGCAGTGTCATTGCAGGGTCATTGCAGGGTCATTGCAGGGTCATACGAGGTCATACGAGGTAAGAACTAAGAGAAATATGTGGAATGAACATTTCGTAACAACTGAAGGGCACCTTTGTTTCTCGAAAAATAATATAACTTGTAAAAAATGACATAGGTTGTCGTGCAAGTTCTTCCTGTTCCATTTTTTTGTAAATCTCACTCTTTACAAGAAGAACACTTCCATATTTTGTCTTTATAAAATCATTGAGAAAAGTTGATAAAATGCAACGTAATTATATTCTGAACCAACTCGCCCCTCACAATGCAATTTAATAATTTTGTTTGGGATTACTGTTTATACGTTCTATTTGTAAAAATAAGTGAAAAAAAATAAAACATTTTTTCGATCGACGCCCTGTTTGTGGAAAAACCGATCGAAGGTTCGACGGATCGAGCGCGCTAGCATTCGCAAGAAGTAGAATAGGTTGGCCCATAGTCAGACGCGTCAGTCGAGTCCTATTCAGCGGTACGCGTAACCGCGGAATGTTCAGAGTTTCTTGAAAACGAAGCATCAGCCACGAAAATTGTCCGGATTATTTTCCCCTCCTTTTTGCAAATGTAATCACCTCATTGTACCACCTGTCCTGAAACACTTTGCAATAATTATTGGACATCCTATCGACAGGCTTCCGGTAGATAATTTCCAAGGACACATAACAAATAAATCCAGCCAGCTCGAAGGACAAATCCGTGAGTTTTGAAAGAAATCTGCGACTACACGGCGGAATTCTCGCCCGTGCCCACCCTCGGGCGCAGTAAAATCCGAGACACGAGATACGAGTAGAGGGGTTGTTCCAGTCGGGTCTGAACCGAAAAAATTGCTACAGCAGGGTATTAGCTTTACGACAACGTATGCTTCTTTACGATTCCTCTTCCTGCTCCTCCGGTGCCGGTCTGGCGGAAAACGCGGCCACCCTATAACGGCGCTTTCTTTCTTTCCGCGGAGTTTTACGGCTAGACGGAGCCTGGCAGCTCGGCTGCCAAATGGCAGGATAATTTCACGGAAAACCAGGTCAAACTTTCGACGCTGCATAACACCGCGAGGTGTTTCCCTAACCCCTTTTCTATCCAGAGCCCCCCTACCCATACCCCGCAGTCTTTTCCCGGTCTGGGTTATATTAGGACAAACACGGTCGTATACGGCCGATGGGATGAACCCCTCTCGTTGCGCCACGCGTGATTCGAAAAGGCTTTGCTCTCGAACTCAAACTCCATCGAATCCGCGGGAAAGGGTAATAAAAGGATTATTTTCGATTTGAAATTGCTACTGTGCGAGCTCTCCTGCCGCGCCACGGTAATTCAACCGCGCTGTATTGCTCCGCTCCGCGCGATGTTCGACGTCCGCCCCCGCAGACCGCACTTTCGCGAAACGAGAAGATATCCGGGTTTGAATTTTCAACTAGAATGTCTCTGTTGCTCCGTAAAATATCGCTCTGTAATATTCTTCCTCTTGCTCCGATCTCACCTCCCTTTCGTCCCCTCCCTTCCCCGTTTGCTTTTGCATTTCTCACCGGAATGGCGTACCCACTGTTCGCCGAACTTGCACGTACCCGCTCGATTGAAAATGAAAATATTGACGGCACGGCGGAACGCGTCGGCGACGAATCGAGGTTAACATGGGCGTTATTACTTTGATTGCCGTGCGCAGCTCGTTATTCCAGAATAAAAGAGAATAATAATGTCTGCGAGTGACTGTAAAATCTATCAGAAATATGATCGACGTGTTTCATTAGGTTTGTCATTGTTCGCGCTATTACACTTAAGCTGCACGTCTGTCGAAATTAGTATTCACTAATCGTTATTTCAATTTCTGAATTTACTATTTCTATGAGAAGTTCTTACATTTCAGAACACAATTCTAACAATATTTTCGATGGTTGTATAGATTCCTTCGATACAAGACGATGGCTCGGGACCGGCTTTCGACGTATTGCAGATGAAGCACATTTTTCGATGATATTATGGATTCGCAGTGAACTGTTATTTCATGCAATATTTAGTCTCATATAATACTCACGCATGATTCTCCTAAAAACAAATTTAAACTTGAAATCCCCTTCAATTTAAGTCTAAAATTTATTTATTATTAGAATTACTCTATCATAAATTTATCATAAAAATTCCTTCAAATTACATTCTCCAATTCATTAGAAATTAATTTAAACTTGAAACCTCCTTCAATTTCAGTTTAAAATTAATTTATTAATGTAGAGTAATTCTAATAATAAATTAATCTTAACCTTAAATTGAAAGGTGTTTCAAGTTTAAATTAATTTTTAAAGAATTGGAGAATCTAATTGTCAGGAATGCTTATGATAAATTTAATCTTTAAATAATTCTTATTGTTACTTAAGATTGCATCATAATTGTTCGACAGCTTTAATCGAATGCGAGATGACGTCCGGAACATTGACAACCTCCAAATAATCCGTCAATATCAATCACTGTCAACATTAATCACGAGACTGAATTAAACACTCAAGTATATTTTAAGAAACGCCTTTCCACTTGTTGACTCGTCCGATCGCGTGTCGCTGGAAGGGGGTTTATATTGATATTGATAATGAAATTGAGAACGATATTAAGAACAACGAAACTACGTTTATTGATGATTACGGCAGCATGGTGTTCTGCTGTGGTGTTCATTCTGACCAGATCTGGTTGGTTTGTACAAGTTTTCGATCTTAAATACTAACTTGGACAACGAGTGTCTTAAGGGGGTCATCCCATGTGAGAGCTACTTTTTCTTACTTTCTTTAGGAATTTTTTTCGAAGGACCCTTAAAACATACAATCTTGAAATTTTTACCACACATTTATTGACACTTTAAAAGTCTCTCAGAATTTTTTCAAACCAAAATAACGAGTTGGATCAACTTTACACCGTTCGGAAGACACTCATGTGTAAAAAGAAAAGTAGGTTGATGGCGACTATGATTCCGGAGGTTTCGATCATCTGATATCCAAAAATCAAACGGCATTTTAATTTATAAACCTGCGGCTATCACCGGTACCACACTAATAAAAATATATCGAAAATTGAATTTTTGGCACGGTTTTAAACGTTAAGTTCCAAGTTTCGCCATTTTTTTCGTCTTTTTCAGCTTAAAAAAAACTATAGCAGATATCAGAAATATTTTGATACGGGCAAGAACTATAGATGTGCTAACTATACCATACAAATTTGAGCGAAATCCGTTCAGTAGTTTTTGAGATATCATGGTCGCCAATATGAAAAATACAGTTTTGGGAAAAACGCGTTCAAAGATTCAAGTATGATTTACACAAAGAAAATGTAAACTCAACATTAGTCTGCTATGAGTTGAGAAATTGTCTTGGCTCAATGCTCCGAAGTGCACATTGATTCGAATGCACTTTTTTCCAGCACAAATTAATATCCAGCCGATTGATATTTCACTGGTTATTTATTAAAACTTTACTCGTAATGAGGCAAACAGGTGCTCCGTTCTACGTTTATAACAGTCGAACGACTTCGAATATCGAAATATCCATTTACCTGCATATTGTAGGAATGATATAGAAGCAATTTGTGCAAAAAATATTTTTCGATTTTTTGGGTCTGTCACATGAGATGACCCCCTTAAGGGTGGGGAGACGCGGGTTTTCCCGGACGGACGGGATGGTGTCCCGGCGATGGGCCCAGGTATAGGAGAAAAATCACTTAATTTAGCTGGTCGGTACGGAGGTCCGTGGACCAGGGTCCTGGTGTCGCGCATGGTGTGTCCCTTTGTTATCGCCGGTTAGGGCCCTGGACACGCGCGTTTGTACCGCTGGATGCAATAAGCGGATTAACACAGTCCTCGCACAGGCGAGAGTCAACACCACTTTATTTCTTATGCTAGTCAATGTTATGAATATATTATGAACAATAACAATATTACCCTCGAGACAGGGACCATTTTAGAAACGATGTCAGGAAGCGTTGAAATGTAATATTGAATTTTTTAATCGAAATTTACCCGTTGCAGACTCCCGAGATTCGAGAACTAGATTCCAGAATCTGGAAAATGTATAATCAACTTGTCGCCGTTCTAACAGACATGTACCTTTAGTCCGGAAGCGAAATAAAAAATTCGGCGGCTTGTCGAATTTCTGAGACAAGCACTAAATAATTTCTGCGTGTAATTAGACTGCGGATTTTCATGCAATTATGGAGAAACTGGCTAAGTGAGATATAAAAGAGTAAATGACTTAAGAATATCTGTATGTTATTTTCGGTGTATTGAAATTATTAAGGGATGAAATCAATATCCATTTTATTCTCGTTTCCCAAAATCGATGCAGACCATTATTAACGTATTGAACATAGTATCGAATTGGTGCAATCAACACTATCGAGCACTGAATGTGGATAATTTATATTCGGTTTAGAAAATAACTATTTATCGAGAAATTGCTCTTTTTATAAAATACGCCTGAATAAAAAGTGTGTACAAGAATTGTCCATAATAACATTTTTACAATCTCAATAATTGTGAAATGCAGAATCCGTCATTTTGACAGGTCCAGATAGTGATAACTAAACTCCGGATTTATGATTAAAATGAGTGGATGTAATTTAAAACATTGAAAATATTTAAGATTATCGTTTTCGGTGTATCAAAATTCTTAAGGGATGAAATCAATCTTCATTTCATTCTCGTTTCCCAAAATCGATGCAGAACAATATTTCGAGAATAACTATTTATCGAGAAATTCAAGTTTTTGTAAAATACGTCCGAATAAAAAGTGTATACAATAATTGTCCATAATAACGTTTTTACAATATCAACAATTGTGAAATGCAGAATCTAAAATCCGTCGTTTTGACAGGTACAGTTATATAGTGATAACTAGACTCCGGATTTGATGCATTTATGACAAAAATGAAGTAGATGCAATTTAAAACAGTCAAAAGATTTAAGAATATCGTTTTCGGTGTATTCAAATTATTAAGGGATGAAATCAATCTTCATTTTATTCTCGTTTCCCAAAATCGATGCAGAACATTATTAACGTATTGAACATAGTATTGGATTTATGCGTTCAACACTATCGAGCACTGAACGTGAATAATTTGTATTATCTTTTAAAAATAACAATTCATCGATAAATTGCACTTTTAGTAAAATACGTTTGAATAAAAAATGTTCACAATAATCATCCACAATAACATCTTAACAATCTCAACAATTGTGAAATGCAGAATCTAAAATCCGTCATTTTGACAGGTACAGTTATATAGTGATAACTAGACTCCGGATTTGATGCATTTATGACAAAAATGAAGTAGATGCAATTTAAAACAGTCAAAAGATTTAAGAATATCGTTTTCGGTGTATTCAAATTATTAAGGGATGAAATCAATCTTCATTTTATTCTCGTTTCCCAAAACCAATGCAGAACATTATTAACGTATTGAACATAGTATTGGATTTATGCGTTCAACACTATCGAGCACTGAACGTGAATAATTTGTATTGTCTTTTAAAAATAACAATTCATCGATAAATTGCACTTTTAGTAAAATACGTTTGAATAAAAAATGTTCACAATAATTATACACAATAACATCTTAACAATCTCAACAATTGTGAAATGCAGAATCTAAAATCCGTCATTTTGACAGGTACAGTTACCCATTATATTGATAACTAGACTCCGGATTTTATGGATTTATGTCAAAAATGAGTAATTTGAAACAGTGAAAAGACTTTCAGAGTATTAAAAAATTAAAATTATTCATGAAAAATATTTACATTTAGCTTCGGTGTGTTGCAATTGATACAGAAACTGGGATATAGATTCGAAGTCTAGCGGTAACGCAATTACTGCGTGCATATTGTTTGAAAACGGGAACGCGCAAGAAGAAGAGAGACAATCGCGTAACGAAACAAAAGAAGGCTGACAACGTTGTTAATACAAAATTAAAGAATATCTCTCGGCGAATCTAGCCCCAATCTTTGAGAATTCAGAAACACAAAGCATAGAGGCAAGAGGTACAATCAGACGGTAGGGCAGGGCAGGGCAGAGCAGAGCAGAGCAGAGCACAGCCGAGCAGAGCAGTAGTAAAAGAAAGAAAGGGTACGGCTAATGCGGCATAGCGCGTCGATACAAGTAGTGGCCACGAAAATTGGGTTATCTTCGTTCATTCGTTCGTTTTCGCGTTCGGGTCGAGAGGCGTACGTGGATATCGGCACCACAGCAAACTCCTCCGCAATGGTACGATTAAAGCCGTGGGATTATGAAACGCGAACGCGAGAGAGCTTCGGCCGTTTCGAGTGTATATGCATGCATGCATGAACGTTCGCGGCATAGATAGGAAGAAAAAGGGATAAAGTCGCGGAGAGAGTGAGAGAGAGTGAGAGAGAAAGAGAGAGAGAGAGAAAACTGTGTGTAGGAGGCTGGGGGGTCGCGTAACGAAGGAGTTAAAGCCGCAGTTACATCTTCTCTGACGTTATTTCACGTCGCGTCATGGAAAATGTAGCCGCGGTGAGCCAATTAAAATACACGCTCGGATTACGAGACGCGAGGTCACGAGGATTTCGAGCATTAGGCAAATGCGCTACGCAGAGGACGCATTGACATCCGTGGCCCCGCGTAAAAACCGGGCGACCCGACTCGACCCGAGACACAGCGACGATATGCCATGCCGCCTCCGTGTTCCCACTTTTGTTCCCAAAAATTATTCGAGAGACTTCTCGCGGGTTTTTTTTACTGTCCCATAATCCTGTATCTTTACGACGAGATTACACGGCCGCGAATCGCTGCCAGACACTTGCGATCGAAAATTCAGTCCGGTCTTTCGACGCTGCGCCGAAATATTAATATTTGCGGAAAAAGGGGTTCGAAGGGGAAGTTTTTCGCGTAGAACGGGGGAGCTCCCTTTGCGCGCGCGCGCGCGCTCTCGGTGTTCGTTATCGAAGTAATAAAACGGTCCGAATCGGCGAGCGAGCTCTCGCTCCCCTCGCCTCCGCCATTACACCGAATTAACACTCTCTGTCGAGAATCGCAGGATTTTGATTGCTCCTAACTCGAGCGGGCGCGCGCGCGATCCCCGGCTGCTTCGAATATCGCACACGGCCTTTGAGCACTCTCTCTTTCTCTCTCTCTCTCTCCCTCTCTCCCTCTCACTCGGTTCTCGGTACCCAAGTTTCCCCGGGAATTATGAAGTTCCGTGGCAAGCCTCGCAAGATTGGCAATTTCAGGAATTTATTGTCGTTCGTTGCGTTCGCCGACGATCCGTGACTAATTGCTACGCGGCCTAGGGGCACACCCGGTACCATTCCCAGCTCGTTCGTGAATGAAAAATTTTCCAGCCGCCTCTCCTCTCCTCTCCTCTCCCCACCCGCCTCCGACAGAACTGCAAAGTTCAGTTCACCAAGCAACAAGTTAAAGAACGGTCGCGACACGAAACTGTGGGCTTCGAGAATGAAAAGTGTAAATTCCACTCCAGCCTCGTTATTACAAAATCTTTGTGGTCCCACCGCGAGCCCACGATCACAACAACGCGTATCGATCCCTTCCCATCCGCGACACGCAATCCTAAATTCTATAAAACGGTCTGACGCTTCGCCACACTACGACTCTATTTGCAATTTTATACCGGTTAGCATACTTTCCGAAAATCGAGTCAGGCTTGTGGTCAAAACTTTGAACGGGATCTGATAAATATTTGTGTTGCTATTTTCCCTTATATCGAAACGAAATTCTATTTTAGTGCAATTTTTTGGAGAATATGTATACAAGAAATATAAAAGAAATCGTAGCGGTTAATATTTACTATAGGACCACCAGTCAAAATGATTGGTTTCTAATTGATACCGAAATTGGAAAAATTTCTTCGTCAGAATTTTTCGAATGAATTTCTTCGTTGAAACGCGCTTATTACAATAATAATTGTATCAAGTCTATACTATGTAGATCTAGTCGTATTTCTTACTCGACAGTTCCAGTGTTGAGGATTGATTTAATAACTCTTCCGACGGCAACTTGAATCGGAAACTACGAAACTTTCTTTTCAATGTTCTTATCCTCCACAAGTCTACCGTTAGGTAAATTACTAATTTTAAAATCACAAAATATTCAACCGAAATGTCCGAATGTCAAATAACACAGTGGTATGCGAAAGTGTTTAAACGTCCTTTAAAACAGTAGAATTTTTTAAAATTTGCCCAAACCACTTGATTGTTTAAGCAATTAGAAGCAGCCAAAGCCTACAAAAAAGATTATGGAAAAATTGTAATTTTTCAAAAAAGGTACTTTTTGAAAATTTGTTATATAAGCGTGTAATTGAAAATGTAAAGTATATATTTTGTAGATTGTAGATGAATAATCGATCAAAAGTCGTGAAAAACCACGATTTGCACCATTTAACCGTTTGTAGTTTCTGTGTATGTTAATCGATTTCGATGACATTTTCAGCACGAGTATAACTAACATAGATTTACAAAACGCATATTTCAAAGTTTCTTTACGGGCCGATGTAACAAAGTTTTAAAAAGTGCCTTTTTTCCAAATCTTTTATGCACGTCGTTTGGTAAACCAATACTTCTGATTGCTAAAAAAAGTCATTTGGATCGATTTTTAGCCCTTAGCACACGGATGGCGACTCTGAGACACCACTGAAAATTGCTATGCCAGTCTTAAAAATATTGTTCATATTATTATTTTTGTTCGTATTCAATAAACTACTAGACATTTACATATTACATGAGATATATCAGTAGTTTCATATGCAAAAAATGAAAAAAAATTGTATAGAATGGAAATATTCTGGAATGGTAAAATCTTTCGTTTTCGAGTTATAACAGCTCCGAGTGCAAAGGGTAAAAAGTTATACAGTTTTAAAGGGCCCAAGAAAGTGTACATGTACACACCTGGAATTTATTCAATATGATTTTGTTGCTGTTCATATTATGATAATAATATTTTTATGAAATGTTGTTACACGTTTGAACAGAAATAATGAATTAACAAAATTTGGTAATTAGGAACTTTAACTTTATGCACGGCCAATTTGATCTATCGCGACACAAGTGCAATTATAGTTTCTTGCAACCTGCATTTTTTAACAATTTTATGAATTGTAACATTTCTATTAACGTTATACATATGCAACTTTAAGTACAGCATATAACAATCAACGATATGCCAATTTGAATTCGGTAAGTGTCAAGCTTCGTATCGATACATACTAAATATCATTCGACGTGTAATCTTTCAAGAAAAAAATTTTGAAAACTGATAAAGTGAAACATTCCGTATCTAACAATGTAATAACATGAAATCCAAGTTCGATCAGAGAGCTACGCGCTCGCAATAAAAATGAAATATGGATCGATCGTAGGTTTTCTGTGTTGAACAAGCCGCTGATTAAATTCCGCCGACGCTTTTAACAAGCACCCTACCATTTTCGCGATTTACATAAGTACATTAAGCGTTATCGGATGGAGCATTTACAATAAATCACACCGTGGCCAAGCCCTGAAATATTTTAATCCCGTTCGGTCAGGTTGGACACACGGACATTCGAGAACATCTGGCCGACGCGACGCGTCTTCCCGGTGTCCCGATCCGGCACGCAACGCGACGCGACGTCCAGAGACTCGTTCCAGTCCTCTTTCGACAAATCCTTTTCCTCGTTAATTATGTGCCGCGCATTAACGCGACCATTAATCACCGTGCAACGATCTAAAGCACGTCTTTGTCGTCGAGCGGCGCGGCGGCGGCCCCGTAAAACGTTTTCATATCGACCGCGTAAATTTCTTCTCTGGCTAATGCCATTAAATTCCCTCGCACGCCATTTAATTCCCACCTGTCCGCCGCACTGTACGAATTGCCAATATAGCTGGATAAAAGTCATTTTGGTGACCGTCATAAAATCTCCTAATTTTTATTGCGCGTTGCCCGAGAAGCTTTCCAACAACCGGGGAAACATTTATTCGGTCAACTTTATAATATGCTCGATAAACGGTACCTGTCCAAAATTCACTGTCAAACTACTTATTGGTAACATACTTTTCAGTTTCTTGTTGCATATTTTCTCACAAGGTACTTATCTCCTTCAACATACGGTACATAATATATCGTTGCTTAATGAAAACGAATGTATGAATTGCATCGAATTGACAGCAACCGTGTGCTTCTTCTCATAGCATTGCATTGGAAGATTCATTACTAGACCCCGGATTTTATGCATTTTTAACGAAAATGAGTCGATGCAATTTAAAGCAGTAAAAAGATTAAAAGATTTTAAGAGTATTAATATATTATTTACACTATATTCAAATTATTACTGAAGCATACGAATTTATATTTAGCTCCTCCAATTGATGCACAAACTTTTTATTGTGCATAAAAATCACGAGTCTATTCATTAACCAGAGAAACAACAATTTTTCCGCGAGGAAAGATATTTCAATTTTTATGAAGCTGAGATTCGTTACTTCGTACGTGGGGGTTTTATGTTGTAATTTTTGCATCGACAAAGTACGGTAATTATTGTCCTGTCTAACATTTCTTCAAGGAAACTTGGCGAAAGAATTTTAATAAAAACTCTGATCCTCGCGTACATTTGATTACAAATCAGACTGCAGTTATGTATTTAACACTAATCCTATACCGACACTTCACGTATACCTGTTCCTACGGCGACCGGTCAAATGACCGGTCTTTAGCACAACTTATATTTTTTAATATAGAATGAAGATAATAGCCAAGTTGACAGTTTAAAAATATAGTTTCTTTTGTTCAGAAGTATACAGGGTGTCCCGTAACTTGTGGTACAAGCGAGTAGGGGGTGATTCTACGTGAAAAATTGAATTGAAAATGTAGAATAAAATTTTTTAATATAACGCTTTATTTTCGAAAAAAATAAGTTTGAAAATTTACGTAAACGTTCGATGCAATTTAATAAGGAGAGAACAGTTATGTTTGCAACACCGTGCACATCACTTCCAACAGTTCATAAATTAGACGAATTCTGGAAATCTGTCCATCGATCCATTGACAACGTTTACGAACACGAATGGAGGTGATCTACAATGAAATCCGCCGAACTGAAGTTAAATCAAGTACACGCGTACTCGATAAATTTTCAAGCTTATTTTTTTCGAAATTAAAGCGTCATATGAAAAAATTGAATTCTACATTTTCGATTCAATTTTTCACGTAGAATCACCCCCTACTCGCTTGTACTACCAGTTACGGGACACCCTGTATAATGTACATTTTATTCGTTTTCATCGCATTTTTTCCATCCGAGGTTTCGGACCGTTTCGGATACCAATCTGGCAAATAACACCGCGAGGCCGAAAGGAGAGCGAGAACTGCAAACACTTGGAGGTGCCGTAAATCAGTCCCTGGAAGTCACTTTTCGGCTAAAATCATGCCACAATTGCATTACCTTTCGTTTGTAACGATTTTATAGTTTCGGAATTGAGTCTTCGAGAGAATACTATTACAAAAAGATATAAATCGTTCAACCGGTCAAATGACCGGTCGTGGTAGATAAGACAGACTATGAATTTTTCTCAGGAAACAAACAATAAAAAAGGAAGTGAATATTGAAAAATGTATTATATGTATATTTTAATAAATGTAGTCAATGAAATGTTGTCAAGTTTAAAGGCGATGCAATTACGTTGTATATAGGAAATTCTAATCGAAATTTTAAAAACGGTTATTTGACCGGCCGCGGTAGGAATAGTGTTAAAGACGCAGAATTCGGAATTCTCGATTGGCACAATTCGCAGCACTGTGCGTATTTCGACGGTTCGACGATGCGTGCCGTGCCATTTATGCTCTATCATGTGCCCCGGACCGGAATCATGTAAAACCTCGCGAGCTGCGAGTCGAAGTAGCGTAATCGCGACAACCGTGGACGATATCGATCGTCATCGTGAATATTTTAAGACGTGTGGCACAGAGAGAGAGAGAGACACCCGTGCAACAACGCTGCTGCAACGCGCCAGAAATCGGAGCTCTCGACGAGAAAAATTCGCCTGCGTTTTCTCGAGAGCGCCATTCTAGGTTTTCAACGGTGGTGCGACGATCGCTTTTTGCATAATTTTTCTCTCTCTGCGAGCCACCCTCGCGTGGCGAAGAAAAAACCACGTCAGCGCTCGCACGTGTGAGTAAACACGCGAGCCGGCCGCGCTCGTTGCTCCGAATTTTACTACACGCACATAGACACACAGACACACAGCCACCACACTTCGAAATCGTCGCACGCGACGAAGCGTTGGAAATATTATTCCCTTCTGATTCGAGATTAACCGTATTACCCCGAAACTATTCCTAACGATCGAGGGTTGTTGTTCTCCTATAGGTATCCGCAACGATTCTCGTCGACCGTATCAGCTTGTTCTTTGCCTACCTGATCATCTCCCGTTGCGTCGTCGATCGTCCCCTAACCAGTTCCATGAAATCCCTGGTGTAAGAGCGTCGGGTACCCGCCGCGTCCAAGTCCGAGAAATCCATGATCCGATCGGCGCGGTAAAACAGAATCCTGGGGTATATTGTCACTGTCGATCAACGTAACGCACTATATCAACATTGCTCCAAAGTAGAGCCACCGGACATCGAACCAGACACCAGATTACCATCCCCGCGAAAGACACACAGACACCCGCTACGTCCAAAAACAGAATCGGAACAGCCGGTTGTAGTTGGTCAGTGGTGTAAAACTTCCCCACCGATCGCACGGAAAACTGTCACACGTGCATTAGCCGACTACTTATTGGCTGGGGTACACTTTTCTACGGATCTCACTCTAACTGCGTACACTGTTCGCGGCTCACCGTGCGCGCCACTTCTCCGCAAGGGTAATCCATCCGGCAGTGGTGGCGAGGAAAAAAAAACGA
The DNA here is from genome assembly GCA_916610255.1 of Lasioglossum lativentre. Taxonomy (NCBI): domain Eukaryota; kingdom Metazoa; phylum Arthropoda; class Insecta; order Hymenoptera; family Halictidae; genus Lasioglossum; species Lasioglossum lativentre. Next base: position 18,060,652 of record OU744364.1, on the reverse strand, counting down.
ACACTCGGCAGCTTCTCTTTTCTTCTCTTTGTATTATCCCACTGTATCACTGCGGCGACATTTGTCCAACGAGAGGACCACCACCACTTTCTGATCGACGACGACGGTGAACGACGCACGAGGCACGCAGCTGTCAGGAGGAAGCGATCGAGAGGGTGTCGAGCAGCCCCGCCGATCTTCGTCCGTCAGCGTGCAGCATCACGACATTCGCGGATTATATGGTATGGTACACACGGCTACACACACTCACTCGCGTGGCTCTGCGACAACGACAACGACCGGGGTGGTGTTTTCGGAGAGCACTATATATTTTGTCGTCGAGGCGCGCGCGAACAAATTCTAAAACCGTCGCGACGTAAATCGGATATACACTAGCAGCAGTAGCACAGTGCACGCACACTTTCTCGTTGGAACAAAAAAACAAGTTCTCCTTCCTCGTACACCCCGCGCGCGATATATCGGTCCGTTCCGGAGATTCGATTATTTTCGACCGGGTCGTGCGAACGTCGACGAGTTTTCCGGCGAGAAGAGACGTGCGCGGAGCTTGACACGGATCAGCCGACACATCCGACTCGCGCGAGAGTTGATACGAAACTACTGGCGAGTTCTCGGTCGAGCGTACTTGCATCCCCACCACTGGTACGCGCAGCTCGCTCCCACCCGCCTGTCTTGCCTGCCTGCCTGCCTGCCTGCCTCGCACACGTAGGGCACACGCGCCCCTTCCCCCTCCCCTCTAATGGGCACGCACCGAGCTACCTGGAGCGTGACACACGCTCACGGTTTCTGGTGGGGGCTACGGTCGCGTGGCGGGTTGCCTTCGCGGTGGGAGAACCGAGGGCAACGGGGAGGGGGGTGTTACGGCTCCAAACGAAAGGGAAGCGAGACCGGTAGGGACCACGGCCGGGAGACGGAGAGAGACCGTCGCGAAGGAGACACAGCGAGAACCACGGGCTTGCGTCCGCGCAAGCGCCTTGCTCTCCTGCGGGAATGTATCCTCGTGAATACGTCGGCTAAGTACGAAGCCACGGACATCCGTACCTACGTACCTACGTACGGGATAACGAAGGCCGTAGGTGCAGAGACCTCTGCGCTTTATGCACCCCCCGGACGATATACGCGACTCTACTACGCGCTACGCGGCGGGTGCACGCGATTCATTCGAAGGTTACGCCGAGGGCAACGGTCCCTCTTTACCTCCTTTTCGTTACCCTTTCTCTCGCGCGGTGGCGGGGGGGAGGGATTGATCCGATCGACGTGTCCACTCGTTCGTCGTTCGAGACAGCGGTAACGAGGTTCGGGAAGAGCGCAGGAGGATGAATCTCTGCGCCGAGGAATATCAAACAGGCAGACGTTTGCTCGTATAATAGCGCAGCCTTAAGCGCGATATGTCTTCGGAGCTTAGGTTTCGCTCTGCCGAAGGGTAAACGTTTACCATCGGCAAATATTTGCCCGCGTTCGCGGCTGCAGCGGCGGGGGATACTTGTCCGCTACCTTCGACCTGTGCCGTGGGTCTCGTCATGAAATTTTGAATGCGTGTTCGGAACCGTTCGGCAGCGTACGCGCATCCGCGAATCGGGCACGCGCACGCGCACGCGCACGCCAGGCTCGATGATCCTGCGGCATGTGCGTCCTCCAAGTGGAATGTGGCCGAACAAGTGTGCGGAGAACCATGTCTCCCGGTGACAAAGACGATCCCGCGGAGGAGGACGAAGACGTCAACGATGCGATGCGATACGATGCGTTGGGAGACTCACCGGCGACAACCGAGCGCGCGCGCGCGCGCGCACACATAATAACGACAATTACCACACCCGGTACAGCTGTCTAGCGGGAATACTCCACCGTTAATGAGGATACTAGACTAGGCTAGGCGAATATTTTATATTTATACGCGACCGAATACATAATTGCCGTGATCCATTTGGATAACGATTTTGGATCTGCTACTTCGAAAATCTTCCTCTCGGGTAACCACTTTGCACAAGCCTCATTTTTAATTCAGAATATCAGCCAGACAGAGTCTCTGGAACTTCCTGGCGGACTTTGAGCAGCAGATGGATAAGATATTGCAGAAGTTTAAATCCAACAGTTTCGGGAAAGTCAATCGAAGCGTTTGAAGAATTTTATCGATGGTAGAGCGGTCTGATGAAATAATATGGAACACTGTTTGTTTAGTAGATTATTATTAAACAGCGGATTTTATGCATTTATAATAAAAATTAGTCGGTGAATCTTAAAACTCGGTAACAACATTAGAAAAATATGTATAAACGTATGGAGACGTTATTTTCAAGCAATTAAAATTATTCACAAACTTGAATGATGCACAAACATTTTATTTTGCATAATGGTCCGCTGTCTAATATATTATTATAATACGCTTCGATATCCAAATTTTGTATGCGTGTATGTAATGAAAATTTAGAAGGTGTCTTTGGTAGATCTAAGTGAGTTGTGCGCAAAGTTTCATCGAAATCGATGAAAGTTGTTATATGAAATATAATTGATTGAAAATAGTAAAAATTGTAAGAATCTGCGATTCAAATGAATCTCCAACCCTAAATTCAAAAAGTTTTGAACCGATTTCAATGAAACATTTTACATGTATATTTAATAAATAAATTCAATGTCCTCAGGAATTCAAGATGTACATGCATCGTTTAAGTGTCACAACTGTGCACTAGTAAAGAATTATTTCGATGATTTAGTCGAACCCTTGTAAATCACGCCGGAATGATTTTCCGTAGAGCTGGTTCTGCTAGTGGCACGACAGACGGATGTGAATAAAAGACCAGGCAATCTGGATCGAATCGGTTTAATTCCGACTGAAAAGTGACCAAAGGCGGAAACCGGGGGAATTCCAAGACGGATAGAGCAAACCGCGCAGTGACATTACGTTCGACATAGCCAACAGTGATAACGAGGAACGGTAGCACGAGGTTACGTGCTTCCTCGGGAGGATATTAATCCGTAATGATGCACTCAGCCCGCTGGATCTTCCAAGTTTGAGCGCCGCTATATAGACAGAGAGATATCGGGAGTAAGAAGCAGAGCGACAAGGGAACTGAACTTGCTACGCTCCGACGACGACGGCGACGACGACGGTGGCCTCTGCCGCATTCGCCCGCAGCCAACTTTAATTGAAATTAATCCTCATGAATATTCCCAATATTTTCGATCGACCGGCAATCGATTTCGTACATCGCGAACTTTTTTCCCCTCGATGCTCGTCTCGACCGATAACGACGATTGTTTGAACAAAAGCTGATAAACGGTCGATTGTCTAAAATTCTTACTTCGACATTTTCACCACCCACCATGTTAGATTTAGTACAATTCTGAATTTTTTCTGTAATTCAGCGTTTCATATAGCCTTTAACATAATTGGGTTCTACTTGAAGTAAAAATATTTTTTATGAGTAGAAACTTAGAGGATATATCAAGGTCAACCCTGTTTTTGCAAATGGAGTAATTTATACTTTCCAAGTATTTTTTGAATGGGTGTTTCAAGACAAATACAATGATGAGGGTCATTGAAGGTCATCCCAGGGCAACTGCAATGGGCAATACTATTATACATATAAATACACAAATAAACTTTCTCCCCAAATATTTTTATTGTATCTGTATAAATAATAATATACGGTGAAGGTCATTCAATATCATTCAAGGGCAACTGCAATGGGAAATATTATTATATAAATACATGAGGAACCTTATGCCACTCCTACAAATAAATTTTTGTCCCCAAATATTCTTGGGTATGTGTATAAATAATATACGATGAAGGTCATTCAAGGTCAATGATGCAATTCAATTATATTTCCATAAGTAACTCTACCAACTCATGTAGAACTGCTAAAAAACTGTTCTTGCGTACCATATAATAACATTATTGATGAATATAATAGGAGTCAATAAAATAAGACAGAAAGGATTAACGTTGAATATTTGTAGTAAATACGTGTCCACAAATCTACTGCCAGACAAGTCGTGGTATTGTTAAACAAGTTTTGAAAAGATTATCTATAGACAACATAAATATAACATCCTGCCTTCACAGCTCTCCTAAATTTTTTCAACATCCTCTAGAACGTCTCGAAGCCCTACAAAGCGGTACATAAAACATTTCCGAAGATAAGCTAAACAGTTCGGTTCAGAATGCATATGTACATGCATCGAGGCACTTGAACGATGACAGTTGCCTAAAGGTCGGTCTCCGCAACGGCGTAAAATTATTTCCCATTTCCCCGGGTTTTTTCTGGCGATTTTCCCCCCTCCCCCAGAACCGGGTAGCAGGAAGTGATTTCCTTCCTCTATTTTCGTAGGAGAGGGACGCCTGCGCGACCGAGTCCTGCGGGATCGTAAAAATGTATAGGATAAAGGAAGTCGAGGTCGGGTGTAAGCCGGCGGGGGAGAGGGGTAGCAGGAAGAGGGGGTGGAGGTTAAGTCGCTTCCCTCCAGGTGCTCGACGGTTTTCCTCGAACGATGAGAAATGTCGTTTCCGTCCCTCGGGAACGAGAGACACTCCCGAGTGGAAGATCTTTGGCTGCCGGTATATCCTCGGACACACGAGATTAAGCGGGGAGGCTGCGGGCTTAATTGATTTTCTAATGTACCGTATTAATGGATTGATCAGGGACGGCGACCTCGATGCTCGTCGTTGTCACGCGTTCGACCGGCGCGACGCCGGATATCGACTACGGGGGGTGTCCTCCCCCCGCCCTCCCCCCTCCACCTCATGGAAATCGTTCAGGTGGCTGGCAGCTATCGCTTTCAGCGGCACGAAGTCGATGAACCGCGTGAAACGACGAGTAATTACCCGAAAGTAACGGGCAACGGGTAACGGGTAACGGCGTCGCGCCACGATCACTGTAAGCTTAATAGAGACGCGCCTCTTTCTAATCTCGCATAATGTCCTCTCCCCCCGCGCCGCGCCGCGCCGCGCAGCACCGCGCCGCACCGCGTCGTGTCCCCTATTCCACCGAAGCGGAGGCCCGGAGGAAATTCAACGTCGTCTAGTCACAGACGTATCCTGCAGAATCTGTGCCCGGCCCGGCTCGGCCCCGAAGAACACTTTTCTTTCCAGTGTCCCACCCTCGACCGTTTCGCATCCCGGGTCCCGGGGTCGCGTGGTCTCGCGACAAGAATTCTCCAGAGGAACTTGCGCACTTTCCTCGAGAAATCATGTTGTCTGCCCCCATCCTCCACCTCCCCCCCCCCCCCCCGGAAAAATATCGTGGATTCAGCCGAGGCTCGCTTCCTCTTAAATATTACAAGAACTTCCAGCGACAACGTTTCCCCGGCTTAATGGTAGCTACCCGACGCGACGCGACGCGACGCCCGCGCCTGAACGTTTCGTACAGTTTAAATTTTCAAACTGCTTATTGTCTGCGACGACTTCCCCCCCCCCCCCCCCTGTTGCCGACGGTTTCTTTGGTTCGCCCGAGCTTCTTCCGACGCGACGGATCTTCCTGCTTTTGCTTTACGCTGCGCGCCGTGTCTAAATTCTCCGCGGCGCCACAGTGGGGTATTTGGCCCCAAAAGTCGGAAAAAACTACTTTAGTGTTATTTATGAGTTAATGGTCACAATATAGTGATCGTTGAATTCGTCTTAAAGTTAGCTGTAACATTATGAAATCAAAAGTGCATTTTAACATTTAAAACATTGTTTTTCGAAATTTTATATATGTATAGGAGTTTGTAGATGTTTAAATTCAGTTCAGCTTCTATTCGAAACAGTTTTTCCTCAGATTATCGGAAACCCTTGGAAAAATCGTGATACTGGAGTGCTTCCATCGAAAAGCTGGAGAAAATTATGTTTGCATGTAAATTATGTTGAAATGATGTAATTTATTATTTTAATTTAAAAAAGTCGTCTTAAAGTCGTCTTAAAGTCCTCTAAAAGTCGTCATTAAGACGTACAGTTTTGTATTATAAGTCATTCAGAAGACGTTCGGAGGCCGTTCGGAAGACGTTCGTCGGAAATTCAAGACGTGTTTAAGACGTGTTTAAGACGTCATTAAGATGTCTTTGTGCTATCTGTGACGGGTGAATAAATAAAAAAACAATACCGAAGACTTACGTTTCAGACCTTTAACTACGTCTACAGCAAAAATTTTACGATTCCCGCAAAAATTTGGAAATCGAGTTTTTTCCGACTTTTCGGGCCAAATACCCCATGGTATCGCGGTGCGTCGCGGGCAGAAAACTGTCCTAACCCGCGGAGCCATTCCGAGTTGATCGCTTTAGATACCGCTCGTAACGCGCGACTCTGTTGCATTAGCCGCGGTTCGGTTCGGATTGCATCGCGCGGAGATTTCCCGACGTCGACGTGGATAAGATTGACTCGCGATTGTGCTCGACAGCGGCGCGTACAACGGCGTGAAAAAATAATAGCAGAGCCGTGGCCGCGTGCCACGCGTGTTCCATACTCGCCGTGCCATGCCGCGCCATGCCGCGCCGATAACGTATCTGAGAAGCATCGTGATTGATGAGCAATACGCTCGAACGTGACGACGCTACTCCCAGCGAGCAGGACCCGAATCAGTTTCGGGATGAATAAGTTAATGCGTAGGTATCTCGACGGTGACAAGTAGACCTTTTCTGAAACGTGCGCTCGACGCCAGCTGTGCCGAGATACTCGTTGAAGAATTAATCGCTCGCGGATCTACTTCCGCACTGGTTATCTCGATGTCTACGTCGCGATCTGTATCAATGGCTTTAGCTATACAGGGTGTTCGATTTTGCAACTGTCGAATGTTTCGAGACGTGATTTTACAAGGCAATTTAAAACGAAAATCAAGGGTTGGTGACAAGACGTAGAATCATCCCTTAAAATATTTGTCAGACGTACTTGAACACTCTGTACAGTTCTTATACAGGGTGGACCAAAATTTAGTCGCCATGATTTTTAAGGTACTTCCTATAGAGAAATGAGTTTTTAATAGTCTGTGTCGTTTGGAATTTGACAAAAATTTTCATTTCGATGGAAGTTCAAGGTCATCTTGAATTATTCATAATTTCAATTGGTATTAAGTAACGTATTTTCATATGTAACAACGCTTTATCATTTCTTCCAAACAAATTTGAATCATTTTACAAAAATATTGATACCCAAATACGGAGAAAAAAATACTATTTTGCTTTCTAATAAAAATAATAACAATTGTAGTAATACATCGCATAACGGAAAGGTATACGGGTGTCTCGTGTAACTATGCCATATATAATAGTGTTTTCCATTGCAGTTGCCCTTGAGTGACCTTGAATGACCTTGAATGACCTTGAATGACCTTGAATGACCTTCATAATAGGTCGTAGTATTCTTTTTGAAACGCTGTATCTTAAGATTATCATAAGGTTCCTCATGTATTGATATAATAGTATTTTCCATTCCAGTTGCCCTTGAGTGACCTTTGTAATAGGCCGTTGTATTGTTTTCGAAACGCTCTATCTAAATGTAAATAAAAAACCATATCATTCCATTTAACAAAAACATTATCGGAAAGTATGACCGAGAGATTACCTTTACCCACACAGATTAATATCATCCCTTCAAATAAGCTAACTTTCTCCCCAAATATTTTTTTGTATTTGTATAAATAACAAGGTTATTAGGGGTGGGACACAGTTATAAAGGAGCCACCCTAATGTTGTTTATCTACGCCAAAATTCCTAAAATAAGGAATTGTCATAGTCGGCAATGCGGGGCGATGAGTACCTCGAAAAATTGATCCAAAGTTCCAAATAGAAGAAATGTTAATGGTCAATACAAGTCTTCCGCAAGAAATAAAACATGTGTTTCAGCGAAAACTGCAAAGAAAAGTTAAGCGCGAGACCTTTAATAATCACCTTTGCGAACAGATTATAAGATAGTTTACTCTCGGTAGTGGTTAGAGTCGTTCTTTTTACTAGTGGAAGTATCACGTAAATGTTAAGCTGCCCCAAGGTGCATAGCACCACCGAACAGCCTAAATGTCAATGACCGGTGCAAACCTTACCGACACTCCAGATAATGTATTTACTCCAGAAATGTATCTGCTCTAAGGCAAAATTTACTTAGAAGCAATACAGTCTGAAAGGACGTTTTAAGACGAACACATTGAAGGTGAAGGTCATTCAAGGTCATCTAAGATCAGCTGCAGTAGAGAAATGTTGAAGATACTTGGGAATAGTTTGGCTAGTGCAAGTGTTCAAAAGGGCAGCGTAAATGTCAATGACCGGTGCATACTCTACCGATACTCCAGATGATGTATTACTCTAGAAATTTATCTGCTCTAATAAATTAACTTGGAAGCAGCGTGTCGAGTTTTCATGTATCTTAGCCAGAAAAATTAAGTTTCGAACAGAGTGAATGATCAATGTAGGTCATGCGATATGTAGCAAAGTATGAAACCCTATACCAAACCTTTTTTGGCTAGAGGACACGTACAGATGATAAAAGCGACGCGAATGAACATGGCTAACACCTATGTAGTTCATAAATTCTCGACGTCGCGTCGCGCGTCGAGCGAGCATCGACAATAACAAGCCGGAATGAAGCCGAACAACGTTAAGCCAGATCCGATCCGCAGGATCGCGGAGCGATAATTGAGAGAGAACTAAACTTTCACGGGATAACCGATCCTCCCTCGCCCCCCCCCCTCGGAAAAATTGTTCCGTTCGCGTTGTTTCTTCGGCTCATCTTTTATTCAGATTCCTTAACTGGCTCGCCGGCGGCCCGACCCGGCTATAAATTAATCGTCGTCGGTCGTGACAACGGGTTACGTACCGTTATTTATAATGTTCAGGAATATTCTGCGGAAACACGATGATATAACAGGGCCGCCGCCTATTAAAGAGAAAATTTATATCGGCGCAGTATGTCACAGGCTGCACGTTGTAAGCCAGATTTAAAACTACTTATCCTGCAGATCTTTCTTCCCCGGGACGAGAGTAAATTTCAAAAGTCTGACAAATTCCAGGTCACGCCTCGGAATCGCTTTATTCGGGGGGATGGCGAGTCGCGTCGCGTCGCGCCACTGGGGAAAATGGGGGTAGTGCGGGGGAGAGGGTCGAGGCGAGGGTGAACGTGGTCAGGGTGCCGTTCCCTCGGACCGGATTTTTCGCAGCACGCGCCTCGAGATAAGCTTCGCCTGTATTTGCCTAGGACGGTTCGTAGTAGGCAAGAAGCGGCAGGAGAGGTCAGGAAGAGGAGGAGGAGGAGGCGGGAAAAAGGGCTGGACATATTGCCATTGTGGCAGAACGCCAGACGGAATTTCTCCGAGGCATCCGAACGTAAATTGAATCGAGGACTGTCGCTGGGATACGCTCAAAGGATGTTTATGACTCGTCCCATGCCAAGTCCATCGGGAACTTTTCTCTGGCGACTACAGGCTTTTAACAGACGGGCCACGGGATTTATGGGACGGATAATACTCGCTGAACCGAATCGAAAATTTTATAAACTGATCGGAAATCAACAATTACTCCGCCGTCGAGTGGGTTCTCGTCTTCGCAATGATAATGTCGACGGTCTGGATTATTATACGTTTGTCGTAGCTAAAGATCGTTCGGTAAATAAAAGCGAAACAGAACATGGAATGGAGATAGATGAAAAAATGTTGAACAGGAAAGTTGTATTATTCAAGTAAACATATATAGTGATATAAAAAGTTTTCTGATGTCTTCAAGGTCTTTTAATGGTCATCGACGGTTTTTAAATGGCACTACGATACAAATTGATGGTCGATTAATTTCCAAATCGCTGGACGTAATGGACAAATATCATGGTCACAAAAAAAGAAATTAGATCTAGTATATCAACTTCAACAGAAACAACTGAAAAGGCAATTCTTGAACGTTTAAATGCTTGTGCTATTGCTCAAGGTCGTCGTGTTGAACATTTAATTTCATCCAAATAAAATGAGTTGACATTGCTGTGTCATACATTTTTAGTCCAAGATCATTTGAAGGTCATAATATACCACATTGTTCACCTTGACATCAGCTACTACATTATGAAGTTATACATATATATGAAGAACCAATCAGAGCGCGACTACTGACGGCTCGCCCTGAGCCAGACCTTCGGCATTGGCTGAGCCGGAATTCGTCCGCTGCTGCCGCGTCTTGATTGGAAAAAGTTACTTGAAATGAGCTCAGGAATATTCCCTTTTAAGAAAGTACTCCCCCCAATTTAAAATTTATGTATTTTCGGGACACGCTATATTTCTTGAGCAAAACGCTTCGTAACATTTGCTTTCTGAAATCGGACATTTCGATATGCAATGTGTATACGCCCGAAGCCAAAGATGTTGTACGGAGCAATTATTGCGGATTGCCTAAAACTTGATTCACCTCCACTCTACATATATTTCAGAGTGGTTAAAATGGTCCCATTACGCACGGTATTTTTCCCTCCCAATTAAACACTGTTCGGTTTATAGTTCCTCTAACAATCTCTCATTCGTCTAATTACTCGAGTTTATCTATCATGCAGATTCAATGGATCAATTTCACTCATTTGGGATCGCTGATTATGTCGATTGAAACGTATCGCGTTAATTACGATGACGGGCTGGCACATTTCACGCAAGAAACGCCGGCGAAATATACATTTCGCGTTCAACAGGGATCAAAAATCGTTTGTAATTCCGGTCGAGTCGCTATCAAGATCCACATTCATCGAGCACCGGGATATTTTTCATCGGACTCGGCGAGTACCGTTGTTCCCGGGGGTACGTGTATCGAATCTGTTTCTTCGAACGGCCTGTAATTTTAACAGTACGTCCGAGCGTACACGTTGCGCGCGTGTGTGTTTCGGTGTCCTGGGTGGGCGGCGCGGCGCGGCGGCGGCGAGGGCTGGGAGAATAATATATTATCGCGATAAGGAGGGCACGGATTTCTGGGAAAGTCGGAGTGTTTTCCGATAATATTATAAATTCGAGCCTGATAATTCGGGACCTCCATTCGGCGCGGGGGATCCGCAACGTCGCGCTCCGAAACGAATGGGATCGAGGAACTCGATTACGGGACTCGCAAGCGCGATCAGCGATCACCGATACATATCGGGCAGCGGGGATATTCAATCGAGCACCGCGATCACGACCCGTCGGAACACGCGCACCGTGAAATAACGAAATCCCACGAAAAATTGAAACCAGGACACGAGGAAGTAATCGCGCGTGGTTCATTAGACTTTTATGTTCGGTCTCGGTCTTGGGACGGCCATTCTCATTTTTCTTTTTTTTTTTTTTTGACCGTTTTGCCTCTCGCGACTAGACTCTCCTAGCAATTCCTCGATCCGATACGCGAGATCAATGGAATTGAACGGCGCGCTTGCCTCTTATCCGTCTGTTTCCGAAATTCCTCGGGCCGCGTCGGGCCGCGTACGGGCCGCGGGTGAAGTATCGAGCACAGCGAGATGCAATTTTTATTTTACGAAACGTTTGATTTCGTATTCCCGATAGGAGGGCTTTATCGGCCGTACATTTTCACATTTTCAAGGCTTGCCGGGACGAACGCGTGGATGATTGCCAATAACGTTCGACTACGTAGCAACGGCCGGGGGGTGGGGGAGGGGTGGGGGGAGAATATAGCTTTCCTTGTAGAGTTATAGCCTCTTAATCGAACTATTTTGTCGTCACTCAATACCATGCATGCTATTTTCTAACTACATTTTCACCGGTGCTCGACTGCCTATTGCCAGCCGGCTCCGATAGAAATTTGATCGAATGTTTTGACGTTCGAATAATTCTCGAATAAGGCCTCCGCGCGACACGACGCAACGCGACGCGACGAGTTGATCGTTTCGCGCGACCACGTCCCGTTCCGTGTAATTGCGATAATCGTTCTTTCGTGTCCCGTTGTTGTTCATTGTTCTCCTCTATCTCTCCACTTTGTCTCCTCGTTTTCTTCATTTTTCTTGCCCTACCGCGCTCGGACGTACGATTTTATCGGAACGTGCTACGCGTTGCACGGTCGCCCTATCCGCAGTCGGGAACCGTAATTAATACACGACTTTCGCAATTCCAACGAGTCAATATTATTACGTTGGAGTCTCAAACGATTCCGACGCTGACGCGTATTTTACCGGGGCGAATCTTCGCTCACCATCTCTTATTGACACAGGCTTTATTAACGCCGATGCACTTTCACGGCGAATAACCTGCCGGTTAATTAATAAGTAATATCACGCTGGCTGGCCTCCCTTAAAACTGATGTAGTCAACCGGGTACTCGGGTACCCATAAATACATTTCCTTCAGTAATTTCTAATGTTCCTGACAAATTATTGCAAAACCGTTTTGGATCCCCATTCTTTGTACAATTTTACGTCGATTAACGTTCCGTCAAAAGAAATTTGTGTAAAATAGTTTGAAGAATTAAGCTTCTAACTTATGTATACGCTTGTTGTACAACCGGGGTGCGCGCGAACACATACAGGGTGGGGCATTTATCCTGGCCACCTGGAATATCTCGGAAACTAAATTCCAGAGAAAAAATATTTCAAATAAAGAATTTAAGTCAAGGAGGGGCTGATGCAGCAGTCGTATTCATTTTAAATTTTCATCATGTTTTCAAGGTCATTTCAAGGTCAACTTAATTTTTTTCAAATGGAAACATTTATTTTTTATTACAGATTCTAAATCTACGACTTTAACGTTTTTTTCTCCGCCGATTATTTTGTATAATATTGACTTCATTAGGGAGAAACAATCGCAATTAAACGGAAAGACAATTAATTTATTAATAATACAGGAGAATTTCTGCTCAATTGCAAGAAAATTAATTTAACAAGTGTTCAAAATGTTCGCCTTGAACCTGCATACATTTTTCAAGTCGACTGATGACGAATGAATTATGGCATTGCAGAAGAATGTCCGCTGGAACGTTATTGCAGGCGTGACGAATACGGTCCTTCATGTCATGTGGTGTCGTTGGTACCTCTTGGTAAACTTTTTCTGTAAGGTAACCCCGTAAGAAAAAATCCAGAGGGGCCCGATTTGGCGATCTAGCCAACATTTTGAACACTTGTTAAATTGATTTTCTTGTAATTAAGCTGCAATTCTCCTGTATTATTATTAATAAAATAATTGTCTTCCCGTTTAATTGAGATTGTTTTTCCCTAATGAAGTCAATATTATACAAAATAATCAGTGGAGGAAAAAACGTTTCAAATAAAATTTATTTGCTTAAAGTCGTAGATTTAGAATCTTTAATAAAAAATAAATATTTCCATTTGAAAAAAATTAAGTTGACCTTGAAATGACCTTGAAAACATGATGAAAATTTAAAATGGATATGACTGCTGCATCAGCCCCTCCATGACTTAAACTTTTTATTTGAATATACCCCCACCCTGTATATGAAAAGTCATACTTGGACAAATCGGAACGGAAATTTTAGAAAGAAATTATACAGAATACAAAATTATTGGTGCTACTTGTTCATCAACATAAAACATTAAATTATAATAATTAATTGATTAAAGGACAACTTTTACATATAGTAATTGTATTTGTGTGGTCATCACAAAACTTGGTTACAAGCACTTTTGGCAACTTTTTCTGGTTTTTCTGCGTCTCTTAGTAGATTCTGCGTGGCATGTATGGCATGACCCTAGAATTTTTTTGTCTACTTGCATTTTACGAGTAACTATCGTCGAGTCGACTATCGAGTATGGTGTCACTTGTATGCTGTCTATAGCTAATTTCGTTGAAAAATGTTGCATTATTTGGATATTTCAGGCTCGATTTTGAATAGTTGGGATACAAAGTTCTTCCCCTAATTGACGTGTAATAATAGAAGGCAAGATCGGCAATATCAACTATGTTACAAAGGAATGCTAGTGGCCATCTGATAGTTCGTCTTTTTGTGATGTATCTTCCCAGCATTTGATCCATTGTGTCAACGCCAGATTCTGTTTGATTATAAAAATCAACAATTTCGAGTTTCCTTTTTTGATTTTGTTCTTCAAAAACGAAACTGCACACGAAAATTTCTTCACGATACACACCTTATTCGTTCAAGAAACTGATTCAGTTGTTTGTTTCGTTCTCTAGCTCGACTCGTGGGTTCCTACACTTGTTTATATAAACGAGATGAGACATCCTTCATGGCTGCCTCAAAAACAGTCGTCGACGCAGGGATAGAAAGTTGAACGCACGAATAAGAATGACAGGACTTGTCCACTTTATCATGGAATTATATTGTAATTTCAAATAATGTTTCGCCAAAATCTTTTAAAACAATGTTTGGTATATTATAGCAAGGGATCATTGACAGTATCGATAATGAATACCAGTAAAATTTGTCGCTACATATCTCATATATTGGAAGGGTTACACAAAGGTTAAAAAGTACAGGCTTTCTCAGCTAAATATCTCCTTCGCTTTTCATGGCACAATTTCAGCAAATTGAATGAACTTGTTGAAATTGAATTGTGAGTTCACTCTTTCCTGTTTGTTTTTCGAGGTCATTGGTATTTTTTATCTGGGAAATGCGTATGACCTTGGAAACCAATTTTGTTATATATGTCATAAATACATACTTGTGAGACACTACAGAAGACACGGTGATAGTTGTATATGTATACTGAGTGGTGCACCTAAATATCTCCTAAACTTGTGATGACATAACAAATATTTTTAATATAATGTAAATGGTATCACAAGGTGAATGCTTTACAAATGTTATTTTTCTCTCAAGGTCAATTTTTTCCCAAGTTTTCAAGGTCATTGATTTTTTTTCGTTTCTATATGTATTTTTTATCATCTAATTTCAATTTTGGAAGTCAGAGGTCACTTCAAGTTCATATTATTAACATCTCTGAATACGTTTTACTGTCAAATAGAATATTTAAGGAAAAAAATATACATTTACAAGAACAAAAATGTCAATGTCCTTGAACACTCCGGGAAAAATAACCTTCAGACAAAAATAACATTTCAGCAAAGAATTCACCTTGTGATACCATCATACATATATTACATTGAAAACATTTGTTATGTCATCACTAGACTTTATTACAAACATCCGTAGGTGTAACATAAAACAGTAAAAACATTAAAAGAATTCAATGTTATATTATTTTCAACATATTAAACATATTAAGACAGGAAATAGCTTTCTCTTTCACTCCCGTTTGTTGCAAATCAGGAAAATAATTGTTATTTTGCATAAATATTCGCTGTCTAGTCATCACAAATAAAGGAGATATTTAGGTAGACCACTTGTATATAGGAAACTATTTTGACCGTCAGTTTTTTTCATTTCTTCTGTTGTACACGCGTCAAACTAAAGTGATGAAAAAAATCCCGTTAAAATCTGAGGGGAGGAGCTTGTTCTACAAGTTCACCGAGTGGGTTGAACTGCATAATTAGTGCTAGTGCTGCTATCCCACTGGAAACAATAGACATATTCGCACAATTCGTACTCGTGTCAGAAAGTGTATCGCTGTGAACATTTGTTACAAAAGCAGTAAGTTCACATACCATCGCAACAATTTCCTCGCATTATTGATTTTCAAGGTTATCTGAAGGTCATTAAAAAATTCACGTTTCGCAGATAAAAAATGACCTTGAATAGCATGTAATGGAAAACCCAAGGAGATATTTAGGTGGCCTCCATTGACCGACACACTCTCTAACGGGAAACGTGTTTCAGAAGACCTTGAACGGTGGTATTAGCAAAGTTAATTTGAATGCTTGTATCGGCTATTCAAGATGAGCTTCCGTTATTTATAGGGAGACGGGTACTACCTACTGTGTTTATCAAAAGACGCTTATCGGAAATAGACTGACATCTTGCCACTATGCGAATCGCGAAGTTCTTGGAGGGGAAGGTGAATCTGCGTTCACGGCATCTACCAGCTATTTTCCGACTTTGTATACACAAGATCTGAAGAAAGATACGAATAATTCACGGCTACCTACAATGGCGGTCAAAGGGACGGAGGTACTCTTTGTATTATCAATAGTATACCGTTGGTGTTAACACGAGGACACGTAGCTCCTTTATTACAGCGACGTTTCATTCGATTGTGTGCAATTGTCAAATGTGACTGGGCTTCTTATAAAAATTGCAAAACTGTGATTACAACGATAGCCAGAATAACTAATAATAAATGTGTCGATACTTTTATTGGAAATAAAAAAGAAAGCAGGCTAAACCACCACGGTTTTTTAAATTTATAGTAACGTGTGCTACATGTAAGAAAAATATGTAAACACAAGGCAGGAATGAAAATTAAATTACTTTTATTCGACTGCATTTTTCGTAACAAATATGGTAATTATTTACGAAATCTTCTCTGAGTTTGATAAAATTTAAATTTTGTTGTACAGCTGGACATTTCGAACAACTTTTTCCTAATATATTATAGGGAAAAGTTGTTCAGAATCAAGTCCCTAACAGCATACATATTTCAGGACAGTACTCTTTTGTAAATAATTACCCCAAATATTACACGCTTTGACCTGTTGAATGCAACAGAAATGACGTTGTAATATTATTATTAGCCAACGTTTTAATACAGATTATTTATTTTCGTAATATTACCAAAAATGTGAATTTGCGCATTAATGAAAAAGAAAAATATATAACCGCGCAAATGTTTAATGGAGGTTATACGCCATAACGAAACATAAATTATTAATTTCACTACTGGTACCACAAGCATTATTAGGTACCACTAACAAATTAGTTTAAAAAATTTCAATTAGTTGGAGTGACAAGAAAAAGAAAAAAAACTCACGTTTCTTAACTTTTTAATCTGAGCCTAGTCTTTTTTTTGTCGCTCCGAACAATTGCAATTTTTAAAACAAACATCAGGAATCGAAAAGAAAGTATCAGAAATCTTTAACTCATAACAACGTCAATGCTGATTTCGATGAATAAATATACTCGGATGAGAAAGTTAAAAAAAGTGAGTTTTTTTTTATTTTTGTTATTCCAAGTAATAGCAAAATTAGAAAAGTATTTTAGTGATTGTACAATAAACTAACATCTTATAACATCTCCAAAAAATTGAAGTCATTTGCTCTTATTTCAGACGTTAAAACGACGTCTCGAAAAAGACGTCTTTTTAGGATGTAAGACTTTCAGACCTAAAATGGACGTAAAATTGCACGTCTTTAAGTTACGTCGTGTGCTATCTCGGTAGCTGTTGATGCGACATAAAACTATAATAAAAACAAAAGAAAAGCTTGTTACAATTGCGGGAATGACCCTGTATACTAGAACCTATTCGAATCTAGAAGAACCTAGAATAACGTGTGGAAAGATACTCGTCCGGGTAGTACGCGCGTTTCATTTATTGCGAATGCGACTAAATCGCGCTCCTAAATCGTACTTTTCATCCGTGCTTCCGATCGCGCGACGGAACAATGCGAGGACTCGTATTGAAAGTTATATCGCCGACAGTGACGGAAACGACGTGTATCCCGGGGAACGATTCATCCGTTTCATTTCCACGATCTCGCGGCACGGTTACGACGAGGCGACACGACGAACTGTGTCGAGTGCCACGGACGGTTTAAGCTTTTCCTTCCTGCCGCTTCTGTCTGCCGCGAGACTTCTATTTCCTTGGCTCCTCGGAGTCGGGCGATGACGACGACGACGGCTGCGATCGTTCCTTTCTTTTTCCCCCTTTGCGACCCGTGGTGGCGCGCTTTCAAAGAAATACCGATTTGTCGAATTATTGCGTTCGAAAGAGCCGGCCGGCCTGCCGTCGACTTTTATGCGGGCGACAGCCCTCCCGCCCCGGCCCGACCCGGCCCGATTCGTACCGACCCACCGCACCCGTCGCGCCAGGACGTTTCACGAGCGCAGATAAGACGTCCACCACTCGAAATTAATATCACGACTTGAAACTACTTCCGTTTATGGCGCACAGCCACTCTTGACACCACACATGAAAATCCTGTGAAATCACAGTAATTTATTTAATGAAACAACACTTGCAAAGTAGCTAGATTTAATCCGGTCTGTATAGTTACAGTTTGTAGGAAAAGTTGGATTTACTTGTTTCTATATTGTTCTTTTCACAAGCATATGCATGTACCCATAATTATGAAATTTGTCTCTCTAAGTCAAAATTAAAAAAAAAATAAGTCTATCAGTTATTTCACATTACATTATTTTAAACTAAATTAATTGAATGTAATTTTTACGATATTGTCAAAAATAAACCGTTAGATAATGCTTGTTATTTCAACATTATGTAGAATTCATTTAGTGTTTGACATGTAATCCTTTAAATATCTCGAAACAAGAAATATATGTCTTGCTATAGGTCTATTAGACCACTTTCATAATTATGGGCTCATATGTCAACATTAGATAAACTTTTTAGGATTGTAATTATTAATTAACACAAAATCAGCCAGTGTATTCGCATTATTTTCATGCTTTTTCTCATACTACTCTTGCAAAATTTTATCTTATAACGCCCATTTTCAAGAGAAAGGCTCATTTCTAACCCGTGGTTCCTTCGAGAAGTTTGTTCGTCTCGACGAGTAGAACACGATACGATCATAAAAAAACATTTGACCTTGGAAAAGTCGGTCAAGGTCAAATGCAAAAAAAAGCTGTAGTCGATCGTGTCGAGTGTTCTTGAGTGGTGTTTGTCGGCTGTCTTAACTGAAGGGGTGGAAAACTGTCGGTGGTAGTGTTGCTGTTCAACTTGTGTAATGTATGAATGAAAAGTTTTTGGTAGTCTGTCGCACGTGGTGTCTGTATGCTTGTGGCCTTGCAATGTTGCAACAAGATTAACAGCAAAAACTGCTTGGTACTTTTAATATCAATAAATAGACTGTGGATCTTTATGCAAAGTAAAAATTTCTTACCTAAAGTGCAACAAGCTGGAGTGAAATAGAAATTGCTTTTCTTCCCAATTATGTTTTGTAGATTGAAAATAATATAATACAGCATGTTCAAATTTTTCGAATATTTTTGCTATTTTAAATTACAGTTATTTATTCTTGTCATGGATGCAAAAAATTTGCAGTCTATTAATAAATCACTATAAAAATTAATCCATGTTATAGTCGCCTTGCATCTTTTTGGACAAAGTGATTTCTGTGCTAACAGGTCTGCTAACATGTCTGCTAACAAGATCTGTTATTCTTTATGCAAGTGTTGAGAGTGCCATTTAACAGCCGAGTCGATTCATAGAACGGGACAGGCAAATGGAAAGTAGTTTGTCCGGTGCACGTTTTTGCGCCTTTCATTTATTATTTGAATACTCGACGTTCTACAATCCCGAGGAATCTCAGCGACCTGAAAATGAAGCACTCTGGTAGATTTCAAGTATATTGCGACAACTCGACGCATACACACACATTTATCGTGGAATTAGCAATGCAGAATAGAAGTTCTCTTACAAATCTATGTATTAAACCGTGATTAGGGCAATTTATATAAGCGGGCTAACAATAATGTAACGGACGGCGCGATTTCAACAATTTAAATAACAATTAGTGATGAATACAGTGCCAACAAACGAACAAACGACCTATAAATGAATTTGCCTCGGAGCATATTCTATCGACACAATCTCCATATTCATGCTTGATTCAGATTCAGATTAATTCTAGCCTTTGTGGTCATGTCGCTATACCTGCGAATTACTTTTTCTATTGAATATTGATCGGTCCCCATGCATCCTAGAGAATGTTTTGCTTCCAATCTCGA
Organism: Lasioglossum lativentre; assembly: GCA_916610255.1. Taxonomy (NCBI): domain Eukaryota; kingdom Metazoa; phylum Arthropoda; class Insecta; order Hymenoptera; family Halictidae; genus Lasioglossum; species Lasioglossum lativentre. Next base: position 18,040,973 of record OU744364.1, on the reverse strand, counting down.
CAGCGGACGAAATGACGCGGGTATGCGAACGCGGCCTCGATTCACAGTAGCTTAATGTCCAGCGTTGATAATTCGATCCGTCACGAAGTATGGTTAATTACCGATGTACTCCTCGTTCGACGTGATTGCTCATGGAACAATTCCATTCAAGCGACGCGCGGGCTTGTAAACAAGAGAAAACTACATTTCTCGCGAGCTTTTTACATAATGCTGGCAACTCGAATGGCCTCGCGTCGAATATCATTTGTCCTCGACTTTGATTAGAAAGTCCTTTGTGCTTAATTCCATAAAATTATCGTCTCCGGAAAGATTTTGCGAGAGAATTTCGATCATAGATCGAAATGCATAATGCCGACGTAATAATGCAACGACATCATCCCGCGGCCGATGAAACCATGCATGCCGAACAACTTATTCGGCTAAATGTTGAATAATGCTACCGTGCCGTTTCTGCCCGCCATTGTTCCGCTACCCCGGAAACGCCTATTCTCATTGTGACCGATTACGTCCACAGCGATTATACGCTCGAGATATATCAACTTGAAATCGACCTAAACGGAAAGTTGGACAAATGGCACGATTTTAATACTCGTTTAGTGTCACGTGACTATCGGAAAATCACTCGACACGCGTTTTATCATGTTATTCGCAGCGAAATCCCTTTTACATTACTATCACTTCGCGTTTCCAGAATTGTTATACAGTGGGTGTGCAAAGTATTCGTACTCCTTTTATAAACGAATAATTTTTTCAAAATTTGACTCAACAGCTTCAGTTATTTTGAGACGTTGAAGGATTAGTTTATTAGCTAATATGTAAATAACTGCTTTTTTTTATTGTTATAGGTCGCAATTACGAAGGAAAAAGTAAAGGTCACGATTTAAAAATTTTTTATCTGTACCTGTAATGAAAATTTGAAATATGTATTTTGTAAATCTAAGGTAGTTATATACATGTACAAAGTTTCATTGAAATCGGTTGACGCATAAAAAAGATATGGGCATTGTAACATGTAAAAATCTTTTAGGGTTTGCGAATCATTTAAATCGCGGATTCTTACAATTTTTGCTATTTTCAATCATTTATATTTCATAACAACCTTGATCGATTTCGATGAAACTTCGTACATTTATATGTATAACTTACTTGTACCTACCAAAGGCGCCTTATAAATTTTCATTACAGGCACCGATAAAAAATTTAAAAATCGTGACCTTCACTTTTTCCTCCGAACTTGTGATCAATAACAATTTGTAAGAAAAGTTATTTACACATTAGCTAGTAAACTAATTCTTCTAACGTTTCAAAAAAGAACTCAACCTGTTGGGACGAATTTTGAAAAAGTTATTCGTTTTTAAAAGGTGTACGAATACCTTGTACACCCCTGTATTTCGAATACTCTTTAAATAAGCTACTTCAAGTATCAAATATGACTAACTGCATCACAAGGTTCCAGAGATAAACCGTATGTAAAAACTGGGTTATTTGGGTAAATTTGTAAAATCCGAAACCGGTATGAAACAGCGAAATTTATATGTTAAGGTCATTATTTAATTAAAATCATCAACATTTTAACTCCAAATCGGTTTTTGAAATAATATTTCCCGAAGAGAGATACTAAATTTTATGCTTTGTTTTGCAATTTATATTTCTTATTTTGTTTCGTATAGAGTAGGGGGGAAAGTAAAAACTGTTTCATTCGCAACCAATATTTTTATGCCAAAATGTTATCTTGTTTTCTAACCACGGTATATTTAATCACTTAATTGCATATCTATATGATTAAAATAACAATGTATATGTTCGTACAGTAGTTTTGCATAATATATCCAGCGATACTAGCTGCGATAAATTTTGAATTATTCACACTGTTTGTTATATTTTTGCGAGTCTGTAGATATTGATTAAACTAGAAAAATTGTGTGGATTTTACTAATTTCAGTTTGTTCTCATTAATCTGTACTTCTATACGGTGTAGTTCACCTAAATGTAGCTACCTATGAATGTTTTTAATGCAATATAAATGGTATCGCAAGGTGAGTTCTTTGAAAATGTTATTTTTCTCAAGGACATTTTTTCGGGAGTGTTCACTTTATTTTTCAAAGATCAAGGTCATTTTACGGTCATGTTATTGTAATACGTATCTGAATGAATTTTTTCGCTCAGCTACACGATGCAATAAAACAAACAATGCAGTTATGTATCAAAAAACACCGATGACCTTGATAACTCCGAAAAAATTACCTTGGAGGAAAAAATGTTCTTGCATATTTAGGTGACCTTACTTAAATGGACAACCTTGTAGAGTTTATTTTTACAGTTCCATATGAATAAAATAAACTAAACAAATGTCAAGTATATAAACAATTTATCACTATTTTAATTATACTTTGCTATTCTGTAAATTACGAACTAAACACCGACTGTCATTAATAGACTGCGGATCTTTATGCAAAATAAAAAATGTTTGCATTGATTGCAAACCACAGGAGCCAAATAAAAAATTGTTTCGGTCTCTTAATTATCTTATTAAACTGAAACTAATACACTGACGTTGTTAGATCTTTTTAATATGACCACTGCTTTAAATTGGCAGTGTATATACATATGTATATGTAACCATAACTTCTAATGTTCCCAGAACCAATTTCATTCTAAAGAATTTCTCTTACACATGGACATTCACAAAAGGAATGTCGGAAATAATGGAATTTGGACTCGAACCTGTTCAACTGAAAAGTGTAATAGTTATTTATCATTCCCAACCGTGTACAGTGAATGCGAAGGCTTGGAAAAGAAACCTTGTAACATCCGGGAAAAGGCAGTGAAAAGAATTTTCTTCGTATTCAAAGGAATATTCTACAAGGTAAGACAATGACTCCAAACTTCTGCATCCGACGTGGTGTATGTTTGTGTGTGTCTGTGTAAGTTGTAAATGTACTTTTCTTTCAAAGAGCAAAGGAAGTTCTACCACTATGTAACATAAAATATTCACAGCACATGCCTGTTCTATTTAACGTACAACCACCATTTCGTCGGATGTAATTTAACACATACATGTATAGTAGTACGTAACGTGGGCATGCGTAGAGTCCAACCTGGCTTCTGTAGAATGATTTTCCAAATACTTACGTACATACAATTTATAATTGCGTTTTGAAACTTTGTACATACAGGCGGGTGTCCCGAAATTGTTGTACTTCCTTGAAAGGGGCGGTTCCTGAGTTCATGCTGAGTTACAACAAATATGGTATATGCTTATAAACAATGCCATTGATTTGCGTTTATTGTATTGTAAAGTGAAAATAAAAGAATTTTAATAATCTACCAACAAATAGAAGTGTCGCAGCCTTTTTCATAACAAATTACTGTACAAACTTGTTTTATTTCTAATTCTTTCTTTTTGGACATTCATATAAAACTTTCGCAACACCCTTTATATTTTAATTGAACGGAGCACGCGTTGTTCGAGAGATCTCAGCGGAGAAGTTTTCCGAGGAACTAAAAGAAGAATATAGAAAGCTCGATGCAGATCGGCCGTAACTACCAGCTCGAACATGTCTGACCATGGTCGGATTATTCTCCTTCGAACGACACTTCGAAACTCGAATTTCCAAGTCGTCCAGGCTGTTCACCTAACCGGTCGACTAGAATGGCGTGCTCGTCAACGCCAGCTTTCCCTTCCAATCTTAGTTTCTATACTCGTCCCGAGAGATATCGAACATTCCGAAAATCAAGAATATAAGCACCGGAAATCCTTGTTCGCTACGTCTTACCTTCCACGCTCCAGAGGATCTTTCCTTACGGATGGTTCTCTGGGCAATTCTGCGGAGCCCAGCTAGCCACTAACTCATGATATACAGCGACTGGCATAGTCGAGGTTGGTCCCTAAGTCTTTGGCAAATCTCTCAGAAGTGTGCGGACGAACCCATGTCTCGTGATTCAAGGCAGCACTGCCTTTGTTGCGGACTGAGGTTCCGAGACTCCTGTCGCAAAGACACTTCCGCTGGAGTCCTCGATGGATCGTGATCTCCGATTCTGGGACTGTTGCGTCTACGAGATTTTTCTTGATTCTTATAACTAGACCATTTGTACAATTTTTTCGTTTGTTTAGACAAATTTTTCAAGCATGGGTTATTTTTTCTAACCTCTTAACGGAGTGACTAACTTCAATCATTTAGGGAGGCGTAGCGTAAGAAAAATAGCATTAACTCGATATAAATTTTTGCCACCAACAATGTAAATACGATGTACTTTTATAATGTCTTATAATTATAGTTTATTGTTTTTTTAAAATGTTGCTTTTTCTCGTAGTTGACAAAGTCATCGATGTTTTTTTTTTTTTAAATAACTGCATATATATTTTCGTGCAGCATCGCGTAGCTCATAAAAAAATACATTAAAATATGTACCGTGACGTCAAACTAAAATTTCAATTGAAATTCCTTGTAAATCTGTAGAAAGTGTATTTCGTAGCACAACGATACAGTAAATAAAAGTAAGTCATTGTAAATCTCATAATAAAAAAAACAACCATTAAAATTCATATTATATAGTTAATAATTATTGTTGAATGACAGAAACAAAGAAATTCCAAAAACACGTATCCCCTATTCTAGTCCATAGAGCACGTACACAAAGTTCCATAAATATCGATAAACGATGAATAAGAAATATTGCAAACAAAGATGCATTTTTTAAATATCGATTAAACAATTATTTTTTTTTTAATCTTTTTATATGACTCCTCGATCGAAAGCACACAAATTAAAAAAATATCATTGTACCGAAATATTAGCAAAAATAAGGTTTTCACCCTCAATTTTAAGGGCTATTTTCACGACCCCTGGATACGGATCATTGCAGATAAAAAGAAAGGCGTGTGAAATATTTTTCAACAAACAATATATTCCGTATAAATTCCATAAAAATCGGCGTGTTACACTCGGGTAATGTCCCTTTTCACAGTGAAAACTACCTGGTGCTTAACTCCGCTAACAATCGACATGTTAGCGCGAATGGTAGATCGATCAGCATCCCGATGTAGCCCCATCAGTGTTCGAAACAACTGTGTTCAGTCAGAACTAATTGCGAGACAAGGGACGAATGCGAAAGTTTGACGGGATGAAGGGAAGTGGGAAACGAATCGGGCGTGTGTAGGAGGATAGGATAGAGTTGGCCTTATCGTTAAGGGCTGCGCGATAGGGTGTAGCTGGGAAGACGGAGGGAAGCCCGGGACTTATTCTCATCGGAGCAGTTAAGGCCGGTGTGGTTCGAGCGTGGCTCGGGGGAGTGGATTTGATAAATGCCGTGACATCACGAGAGCAATTATCCCTGCTACACTCTATTTGCAGTTCCCTTGCTCTTTTATCTATCGCGGTGGTGAGCTGAGCCTCGCCTCCTTTCCATCAACGTCCACCGAGCCGAACATTTCCTTTCGCAGTCGTTCAATTCGCGTACTGTCCATAGAAAAAAAATCATTAAATCTGAAAACTGTCATTCTTGTCATCCCGTGTGATTTATTGATAGACGACGACGGCTGCGAGCAGATTTTCCGGTCGTGAAAAAAAACCGAGGACAGTACCTAACTTCCGGATAATTAAAAGGAAAAACAACTTATAGAAACTCATTGAATGTATCGACGATAACGTAATACAGTGGGGAGAGCTTTCACGATCAGAACTGATAGGGAACTACGAGTTCTTTGATCGGGGACGTTGCAAAGCTTCCGTGTTAATGAATTCTTTTGCCGGGACACGCCGCCGCGCCGCGCCGCGCCGACCTTTTCTCTCTCGTACTATCGGCCGTGTTCTCTGTCCCGATATTCGCCAATTAATAAGCGTCTCGGGCGCCCCGGTATTAACGGATTCTCCTTTGTGTGTCGGCCGAATAAAAATGGAAAAGGAGAGAGAAAAATACAAAAAGCCCCGGGAAAAGGAAAGAAAAACGAGGATCGCGGGGAGGATCAAAGCCCTGAGGGATCCTGCAATTCGATATCGTAATGCCAGAAATTCGAGCGGTTATATCGAAGGCTCTCCCGGCTTTTGTTAAGGATCGCCGGTTATTCCCGAGCCTGAGGGAAGAACGAGAAGCGTGGTTCCCTGAAATTCGCACCACCCTCGCCTCGCCTCGGTTGCGTGCGTGATTCGGCGGTCGCGTGATTCGCAGCCGTTATCGAAATTCCAAGGAATTCTTCCGGCGCGGCTCGGCGCGATGCGAAAGAGGGCTTCGCCGAGCAGCGAACGAACCGCGTCCAACCATCATCGCTGATTTTCCGTGTGCGTGCGCTAAGCGTCCCGCCATTAGACAGAGACCGAAACTTCCGGGAAAACTAATTTTCTTAATATACACACGTGTGTCCGTTGACGCTCTGTTATCTGCTTATCGTTGCATTAAAAACGCGAGCAGGAAACCGAGCGACAAACAACGAATTGCCAAGCCGCCGCGAGCTAGTGGAGATTAACATATACTTGTACGCTGCCCAACAAAACGAACTTTCTAATTGGAGCTTCTGTGTATGAGTGTTAATGAGTTTAGCACTGGATGGTTTTGCAAGTATTGTTAATGTTCTTCTAATCTGTACTACATCGAATTTTGTGCAAAGTTCAGCGCCTTGTAAAAGTATTAAAAATTACATAGTACACATTTGTTGACATTTCTCTTAACTTACATCTACATACTTAATTACACGGATGAACAGACTGCTGATTTCTTTGCAAAATAAAAATATTCTGCATCGATTGTGGGCGGCAGAAATTAAATAGAATATTCACTTCATCCCTTAATAGATTTTTCTAATCTTTCACTCTTTTATATTTCACTCAAATAATTTCTTCATAAATGCATAAAAATTCGCAGTCTACAGATGAATAATAATAGTAATGGATTTGACTCGGGTCGCTCCAATCGACAATTTTCGTGTAGCATCGCGTAGCCCATAAAAAAAACACATTCATATATGTACCGTGACATGACTTTCAAATGACCTTGAACTCCGAAGACGAAGGTTAAACTGAAATTTCAATTGAAATTCGATGTAAATCTGTAGAAAGTGTATTTCGTAGCACAACGATACAGTAAATAAAAGTAAGTCATTGTAAATCTCATAATTAAAAAACAACCCTTAAAATTCATATTATATATTTAATAATTATTGTTGACTGACAGAAACAAAGAAATTCCAAAAACACGTATCCCCTATTTTGGTCCAAAGATTACGTACACAAAGTTACGTAAATATCGATGAACAATTAATAAGAAATATTGTAACAAAAAGATGAGTTTTTTAACTATTGGTTGAATAAATAATTTTTTTTTAAATCTTTTGATATGACTACATTCCTTGATCGAAAACACTTTTTGAAAAATCATTGCCCTCTCGAGATATTAGCAAAAATAGGGTTTTCACCCCCAACTTTGAGGGCTACTTTCGCCCCCTTAAGTCAGCAGCTAAAAAAAATATTTTTCAACAAACTGTATCCTGTATAAATTTTATTAAAATCAGGGTGTTACACTTGGGTAACATGTAAGCGAGGTTTATATATGTATATATAGCTGAACGTAATTTACATTGTGTTATAAAATACGGCTTGAATGACATTATTTTATGAGATGTATGTAGATATTTATAAAAAATTCATTGCTGCTTTAAAATAAAATTTCAGTTGTGCAAATTCTGCTAGTATGGATCATTATTTAAACTTTCTTTTGTCCGCCACTGTATACAGAGTGATGTGTGTATATTGTGATATCCACTTTTAACGTATTATTGTAGCTCGGAGTCCTGTGCCGGAGTCATTTCTGACTCTGCTCATCGATATTTTACTAATACATTGTATTCGTAATCGTTCGATTTCCTCGCGGATATTGGCAACGCAGTTGCGAATGCTCGAGCTCGAAAACCGCTTCGAAATACAGTGTGTTTGAACGAATGAAACCATTGATTACAAAAAATCATGGTTTATGTATTTATTACGACAAAATCTCAAGAAGCACGTGAGTTTACATTCGTGTAAGTATTTTAGATTGAGGTATGATTAATCTTCTAGCTCTGCTACATTTAGTATACCAGTGTGTTATACCTACAGTATACATATGTGTGGTATAATCGGTAATAAAATTTTAGAAAAATATCAATTTGTGGATCATTTCAATTTTTACTTAATATTAAATAATATCTGTCAAAGCAGTTTCTAGAAGATGCCAATAAATATTGCTATATAAATGTTTAGAATGCTCGGGGGTGGTTATAGACCCTTCCTAAAATCTGTGTCTAATTTATATAAATTTTGAAAAACAAACTATTTTTATATTAATAATTGCTTGATGTTTTATCATTACATTTACTTTCGCCGTTAATGGAAGTATTATCCACTTTAAAAATATGAATAATTCCAATAATAAATACTCGAATTATTTTTACCAGTAGTACAAGTATTACATGCGATTGTTCGATTCTGTTTAAGAGTAATTTTACAAACACGTCGCTTACAATAATTACGTACAATTAATCAATTAATAAATATCGTTAAAATAGATCCAAGCAGTTTAACGAATAAAACAGAACACGAATGTTTCTTTTACAACTACATAGATAATAAATGTTGCTATCGTGTGCAATGAAACTAAACAGCCATTGCAACAGTTCATTATCGATCATAGACTTGTGCAGACATTTCGAGCTAGCAATATTTCCAGTATCAATATTTTAAGATTGTATTAACATTTCGACCATTTTTATTTAAACTTCTATGTTGAAAATGTACAACGGTGGGAGTCTATAGTTCTCGCATTGTATTTTGTCGTTTTAGCCGCTTCTGTCTCTAAAGCCCAACTGTACACATTGAGTCTTAATTAAATTGCCTCATATGGGCAAAACGGAACCATTTTGGTGCGGGGAAAACTAGAGCACCTATGTATACATGTATGAACATACAGTAATAATCTTACCATTCAGATATCCGAGTACTCGGATTACTCATTATAACTCGAGATCCGAATCGAATTCCAGATCCGAGTATCCGGATATTCATAGACAGTTCCGAGTATCGGGTTCTCGTGTAACAACAATGGAAACGAATGATATCTTTTTAAAAATTAGGTTTTGGGGGACTGGTCTTGAAGTACAAATATAATTTTTTCATTTCAATTTTTCTCATTATTTATTTATCACGGTATTATATACAATTGTATGTTTACAATGTACACTGAAATTTTCTGTTTTAAGAAAATTTAAGAAAAACAATCGTTCTTCGAGTAACAAAGAATGGTGGTATGCATGCACGTAACAATGTAAGTCCTCTTTTTCGAATGCATTGTACGATGTCTTCTGTACTGTACACACAAATATATGACTTTGGATCGTGCAGATATTCAATTGTGAGTCAAGACTCAAATATCCATAAATCCGAGCAAAGCCCTAAGCCCTATTAAGCCCTATTCTCCCCTACAATATAAGAAAGAATAGAAATGCACGTGATATTCTCTCTTGCAGTAATTGTGGAATAAAATTCTGCTATCCTAGAAAATTGATTTTATATAGAAAAGAATGTTGCACGAGATACATCGGTTATTCGATCAAACTATCAGTTTAAATTTTATTAAATAACAAGTTTATTTAATAAAGATACGATACATATCAAAACTATCTGTAAACAGGATCTCCAAAAAATAAAAAAGGCGGTATTCTTATAGAAACAAAATTATTTTAATATTTACACAAGTTGTTGAACTAAAAAGTTGAAAAAAAATGATTCCGCAAATATCTCGTAAACCAAGGTCGTCCGGTGTGGGTAAGTTGATCAGAATGATGACCTTGATAACATATTTCAAGGTCATTGAAGTCGGCATTATTCTGTATTTGTTATAGCGTGTTGCTTGTTGAAAATGGATGCATGTTGAAATTTGAAAATTATGTATGCAGCGTGCAATACTGTATAGACAACTGCTAGCTCACTTCATAACACCCGATTACGAAGTATTAATGGCAATTATTCAAAAGGGTAAGCATTTGATTGAAAGTTCTCGAGTAATTAGTAATAGAAGTTCAGACGTCTATCGAGTGTTAAGTAGTAAATTAGTGGACACTCCAACTACGTGGCTCGTTTCTTCGCCGGGTTTAAACGACCACAGCGCTCCGCCTTCGTATTTTCATTTCGTCCCGCCTTTCACGAAAGTATTTCTTATTAAGCGCGCTACCAACCGCTGTTACTTCCTTTCCGTATACATTATTAACCATGTTCCTCTGGTTCACCTTTCTTGCTTTCCCTTTTCTCTAAACGTGCTGCGGGACCACCCTTCTACAGGAAAACCCGAGATGTTTCGGTGTTGTAGCGGAAATCGAGATTTAAATACACTATTTATACCATTAACACAGAATTTAAAAGCTGCTCCATTGGAACGAAGAACTACTACCTTTGCGACGAATGTAAAATTGTTTTCACTCCGATATGATTAGACAGTGCCCAGGTAGCTCGTGACGCGACGTTTTCAAGACGTCCATTTTACGTCCATTTTAGGTCTGAAAGTCTTACGTCCCAAAAACACGTCTTGAATGTCCGACAACAGACGTCTTCAAGACGCCTTTGTGCTATCTGGGTTGATCTTCATGCAATTTTCAATTTTTGCAGACGAATTTTCAGAAAATGAAATAAAATCTGATTTTCAGTGGTGGTAGCCTTTGCAGGTCTGAAATAAATAAAAATCGTATTAGATCCGCAGTCTAGTTATGACAAAGTGATTACTAGACTGCGGATCTTTATGCATTTATGACAAAAATGTGTGGGTGTAATTTAGAACAGTAAACACATTAAGACGATTTAGATAAAGATCTGCAGTCTAGTGATTACTTATACTTTGTTCAATAATTATAAATCGTATCTGTTTTAATAAAATTATATTAGACGACTCGGGATCACATTTAAAAATAACAGGGATCGCAAAGAACCACATTTTAAAATAACAGATTTATAAACCAATTATGCAGGGTGATACTGGGAACTAAGACGGATTATTGCTCTTTTTTAAGTAAAAATAGAAAAAAATCATATGTCATAATAACTTCCTGTGACCCTATTTTTTATGTGGATGCACCGATGCGCCCATCAGTTTTCATCAATTGCACTATTTATTCTCTAATGCAACCCAACTTTTTAAGTACTTACCCAAGGTCATTGGAATGTCAATACTTCTCGATATATATGACATGTTATGAGAATTTGGATATTCGTAGTAAAATACGTTTCGAACACAAAGTATCAAATATGTCGTATTGACAATTCGATGACCTGAGGTAGTTCTTCCATACTGAGGATAATAAAAGGGATCGATTGGTTGAACAAAAAAATCTGGTTGCATTAAAGTATAAAGTGCAATCGCACCTGGCGTGTGCATCGGTGCATCCACGTAAAAAACAAGGTCATAGGACGTATTATGCCGTATGATTTTTTCGTCTACCATTTTTCTATATTTTGACTTTAAAAAGAGCAGTAACCTGTCTCACCCTGTATAGTCACCACCATCCAATCGTTTCAGAATTTTGCGTTTGATTTTTTTTCAAGGAAGATCTTGAGGTACTGAAAATCGAGCACGAACAATTATCCAATAAATATGTATAATATTTACTGTATAATAATTGGTACCTCAATAGAAATTTCAAATCGCATACCGCGTGCCTATAAAATACATGACTCCGCAAAATTAGATATAACGGATCTGCAGGAGTGCTGGGCACGGGTGGGGCCCCTCAAACGCTTGCTCCTCCCACCAACCTCGTCTCGTGTCTTCGTTGCCCCACCGTGCGTGCCTTCGTGGCTACTCGCGACAGGCGAAGCGCGGTGAGGGACAGTGGGAGCTGTGGTGGGGACAGCGGGCGCTAAGGTGGGGATGGTCTTCCCCAGCACTGGTTTACAGATAGAACGACGTATTTCTAAGACTGATGTGACCAAGTCGATACGATCGATTACAACATCGTAGCATACTCTGGATAATTGCGATCTACTTTCGCTGCGATGTAGCATATTTCGTCTTGTCCATCCTCGCTGTAAACATGCTTCCATTAAATTTAAATGCAAGAGAAATGTAGGGTATGTCACGTAAAAATATTTTTATTTAATGCAGTAAATTTTTAATTTGTTCGCCACCACCATAAACAAATTAGCAAAATTTTTAATATTTCTAGAAAGAACGACACCGCAGTGATACAAAACAAACACGGAATGTTAAATATGTTCTGCGACGTATGGGAATAATACATCTCTGTTCCGCAACGCATTGTACTAGCAGACACCAAATTGCCACTTCCATCACTCCGTATTTTTGCAAGTATGTATTATACACGTATGTGTCGTGGTGTGTGAGGATTACTATAATTTGTGATCCACGTTGTATGTCTCTAAACCGCGTTGACCTCTGCAAGCGTATTCCATAAAGACACCACTGAAACGTCACGTAACAAATAGTTTATCGATGAATTATAAGTGAACTGTAGAAATGCAAATTCACTTTTCGAAAGTTCAGAGTTAAAAAATTCAGACGAAACGAACTATTTTAATAAAATCTCTACTAAATAAATTATGATATACTCAATTTTTTCCAATATTGCATTTTGTAACTTGCTAATGATATTCGTGTGTCTACTATAATACAAGTGCACGACGTTGTGTAGTTTCAACAAAAATATGGAACGTGATGTATTATACGGCATTATATTAATACCCTGTACGACATTATAATAGGATTATCTGTACTTGTTAGTGAAAATGACCTGAACTAATTGCGAACGAATAACATAACATTCTTAATACGTTGTTAATGTTCCTGTAAATTCTGATTTTTGTATGAGTCGAAATGAAACTTCAAGCACGTAATAGTAAATATCATATATTCAAAAAATAAATTCTATTTTTCCCATGTACAGTATATGTACATTGAAAGAGGGGGTCTCAAAGGAGAACGAACTTATTTAAAATGAAAAATGCTTTATTGCTGTTCTGTGTTGGACGCGAACGGTGACTCGTGATCAAACGTTAGCCTGATCGCTGTGCTTTTATGTTTTTTGTCAGTAGAGCGCGAATCGCTGATTGGACAGTCGTTCTGTGATGTCGATTTATGACGATTACCTCACTGCATATTATATTTTTGACAAACGATATTTTCCAAGACATTTACAACTAAACAATATGAATTTGTGTGTACTGAATTAGTAACATATTATTATTATTATTTATTTATTGCTTTAAACCATATACATTACAAATTATACAATATACGATTATGTTACAATATGACTTAAACTTACAATTAGTTTACATTAATTTTGTTAGGTTACAACTACCGCATTGAAATTAAATTTTAATTGAGCATAATATAATGTCTGGGCCGCATAATTACTAATTAGTAACATACTTTTGTAAATTCATACGAATGTTTGCCTTAAAATAACAAAACTTGATTATTTTTTACTTTCCATCATAAACTATTTAATATATGTGGTAGCAACTATTTTACACTGATTTCAAAACAATGCAAATTATTTTATTTTCGTCATGAAATTGTGTTTCAATCTGAAATCTTTTCGAATGAATATTTAAGGCAAGGAATTAATACGAATAAGTAATAAAAAAAAACATGATAATTTTTCCAGCAATAAAAATAAGTTGAAGCTGTATTAACAACTACAGTTGCTGGGAGAGTTAAAAGAACCGATTACTCGTGTGAGAATTTATTTAGTAGATTGATTCGGTTATACGCGCACTGCAATAAAAGTCAATTGGATATCAATAAATGCACTTTCGCAATTCATATAATAAAATTGAATCGAGCCACTTTGATCACTTGGTACGTAAAAGAGCCGTTTGAACGCGTGTGCACTGTATTCAATTTACAGTGGCGACCATATACTTATGTTCACTCTACAACTTTCAAACTTTATGCATTTCTTTGGGACACCTGTAATGATGTTTATGGGCTATTTCTAAGAAGTATCAACCTTGATGTACATACTATATCAGCATTAGAGTTTCTATTTATTTACAAAAAGAAAGCAAATGTTTTTCATTAAACCTATCCGTTTTGTAAGTAAGATCTACTTACAGTGGATCCAAAAAGTATTGGTTCTTTCATTAAGAAGCGTTATCATAAATTATAAAAAACGCAGTTTTTTACAATTTTTGACAATTCTAATCTTCACAAATACAAAATAGCGTGAAACTTCAAATAACACTACATAATGGAAGTCCCTCTATTATATTTAAACACTACATTTGCGATTGTCAAAAAATTGGTCGATGTTTAAATTTTAATTATTTCGTCAAAACCAATAGTACAGCCACAAGCCTGGACTCATTTTAAAGCTTGAAGCTTCTACATTCACAAATTATATAGTGTTCTTTTTCCTCCAAGATATTTTTACATGCTGTAGCAGGTGGCAAAAGTGCTGCAAATACGAACGTCTCACATGACAGTTTTTTAATCGTTTTTATTTTTAATCTTTTGTAGCTCATAGCAACATTAAACAATTTGGATGAAATTTCTAGTATGTAAATAGTTCTTATAGTACAATAGTTTTATTTCGGAATTATATTCCACGTAAGAAAATGCACAACTTTTGTTTGAAATATTTTTTTGTTAAAAAATATGGGTCTATGATAAAAAAAGACAAAATAACCTTGAAAACGCTCACGCATTAAAAAACTAATGGTGCCATCTGACTCCCCATTAGAAACAGTAAAGGACATGTGTGAGTTTGTTTTTTTTTAAATCACATGTCTTCGACATTTTTTACAATCTCAACTTAAATGGGACACACTGTATTTATGACAAAATTGGGTATGTGCGATTTAAAACAGAATTTGCTAATATCGATTACTCTACTGCTTGAAATTATTTACAAAAGGGAGGCTCTTGCATATGATACCTGTTGCAATTTCTATATAGAAAATGTTTATTTAAAGATTCGCATTATTACATTGTGCAGCGTTATAAACTAGAAACGCAGAGCAGTCGTGTTGGTATATAATATCATTGACCGGCCTCTCGAGCATCGAATGCCTAGTATGCAGAAATTGAAAAGGATTTTATTCGATGTTAGAAGACATGCCGTAACTCTTAGCGTCGCTCATTGATATCGGTACACGGCCATCGCTTAACAATCGGTTGGACGCGGGCGCACAGATGCACGGGGCCGGCTTATCGTTCGATTCGTATCCATAAACACCACTCTTAACCGCTTTATCTTCCGGGGCCGGTACACGTATAATGCCTCCGACACCGGGAATCGCTGGCGATCGTAAATGTCCTCGTAAAAAAGCTCGATGCGCGCAGCAACTCCGGTCGCCGCGGCAGAAAAGCACTTCGGCCCATTTTTCCAACCCCCCCCCCCCCCCCCGTTTCACTCCTCGTGGAGTAGCGGGCTGTGGGTGGGTGGGTGGCTTGCTTGATCGGCCCGTGCACCATGACTGAAAGGTAGAACGCGGCTTCGCCGGCCGACGCGCCGCACCGCGCCGCGCCGTCGACCTTGTTATCCTTTGCTTTCAGGACCGCGAATTAACGGCGGATCCGATTATACGAGTCATTTACGAGACCGTGCTGAGTCCGGCATCGACGTTCGCCGGGTTACGGGAGCGAAGCGTTTCCGAGCGACGGCAGCTATGAGCGGAGCGGCCATTTCCAGTCGTTCGAAATAGGAGGTCGCCTTTCGAATATTATCATTCGAATATAGCCCCCCCCCCCCCGAACTCCATTATCTGCTGCGGTGCAACTACTCGAAACTCAGCGCGCCATTAAACTATGGGGTCAATTTGTCCGGAACGTGTACAGCCCCCGGAACTACGTCCACCGCGCGCGCCCCCAGGATGGGAAAGAGGCAAAGAGAGAGAGAGCAAGAGAGAGAGAGCAAGAGAGAGAGAGAAAGAGAGAGAGAGAGAGAGCGAGAGAGAGAGAGAGAGAGAGAGAGGCACTGGTTTCATGCACGGAATTACACTTGTTCTCCATTAATTTCATGCGAGATCGATAATGTACCGCTCCGGCATTGTGTGCCGCCGATGAAGCCGCTCCGGACTAACGACCAACGAAAAATCCGTGCGCGCGTTGACACAAGTCCAGCTGCGAATTTTCCAAAATTCTTCCTGGTTTTTAATCGCCATTGTTCGCGGACGAATGCACGATCAATGGATTTCCGGTAGGAAATTCGTGGGATTTAATACGGTCCGATGAACGGGTCAAATCTGACCCCTAATCAAATTCATCATCCTTTGTACCATTCGATGGTGCCCGATACCAAAAATCTAAAACTAAACGTGAGCGCTTGTTATATGTATATAGGAAACAGTTGTTCAGAACGATGAACTTGAGAACATATTTCAAGGTCATGATGACATCGATCTGTAAATAATTGCTGATTTTGTACTCAAGTTACCGGGCCACCATTGCGGTTATTAATGTATATTTTTTCAGGTTTTTCAGATTTTTCAGATTAACCGAACATGTTCAATCAAATTAAAAATTCGAAAAAACGCATATTTAAAGGAAGTTTCAGAGACACCAACACCGGTAACACATTATTCTCCACGGGAAAGGACTTTTTAATACTTTCCACAGCAGTTTCAATTTTGAACAGTTTGATACTGTTACGTAAAATAGAATATTTTTAAGCTTCCCTTTGGCGCAGCAGAATTGTTGACAATCCTATTAACTCTGCTGGCGAATCATTCTTTATAATTGACGATGCTTGGGATCATGCACTGCTTTTTTAATCAATTTTTTAAAACATATTTTTGAAGGTTCTTCTTCATTATTTTATGCTCTGATTTTGATGCTCTGGCTCAAAATAAACCGGAGGCACAGTGTGTCGTCCAATGGACAAAAATCAGAAGATCAAAGTGTAAGATCTGTAAATTTGTCTATCTTAAAATGTTCATAACAAAACATAG
The DNA here is from genome assembly GCA_916610255.1 of Lasioglossum lativentre. Lineage (NCBI taxonomy): Eukaryota > Metazoa > Arthropoda > Insecta > Hymenoptera > Halictidae > Lasioglossum > Lasioglossum lativentre. The sequence goes on along the minus strand of OU744364.1, from coordinate 18,024,045 downwards.
TTTCTAAAACTACCTTCAATGTTAACTGAATAAATCAATTTGTTATTAAAATTGAGGCTGAAACTTTACTGTCATATTCCGTGCACATTTTTCGTGGCGTATTAAACTTTAATTTCGCGTTGGTTTAATTTGCACATATTTGCTCAAAATGGAGAAAATAATAAAAATCCATAGTAAGGCGCTCAGCCCTCGGCGGCTTTCTGCGTAGTCTTTCGAAGAAATGCAATTATTTTTAAATGCTTGCCATTCGATAAGTACTTATGTGTTCAATTTTATTCTTATAAATTATATATTTATTATTGAAATTATTTAAACATTTACAATCTTCCAATTGAGTATTAAAGAAAGTACCTAAAGATATCTTTCAGATCTTGTATTATTATATTAATTTAGGGCACATTAGATTTGATATTGTGGTCGACCTTAAGTGCATAAATATACAAAAATGTTAAAAATAGTAGAATTTTATTTCGACGTTGAGACGCGTCCGTTCGCCGTCCATGCCTTTAACGCGGTAAACAAAAGCAATTCTTAAAAACTACTAACTAAGTTATAATCCCTCCTTGTGAAGTTGTAGATGAACAATGTTATACAATGTATAGTATAGTAATATTTTTTTTTTACTTTTCGTTAAGACTATTAATAAAAATATAAAAAAAACAAGGTCGTCGCAACTTAAAAAAAATTTTTTTTTTAATTTACCAATCGATTAATTTTTGTATTTTATTTCAGAAAGAGTATTTAGGTACTTTACTCGAAAATTACTTATGGTTTAAGAGTTATGAATTTTGTCCCGAACGCCCATATGGTCGTCACACTGTGCGAGGGTTTAAAGTGGCACAAACAATACAAAAAAAGAATATCCACAAATGATTAAAATATTGTATAATTTGTTCTAACAGGAATCACCAATAAAATTAATTTTTAAGCTTAGCCATGGAATTGTGTCGCCTGCATGCAATAATGCTCGCTCCGCACCTCTGTATCGCGACGAGGTGGACGAGCAACGAAAAATGTGTGTGCACAAGGGAGCTCCGCAGGAAATTTTGCGAAATTGTTACTCGACTAATTGCGATCATTTTCGGACGAATGACGGATGAATGGATTCCAGAGGAGCGTGTGTATGTACACAATTCTTTGCGCGGTCCCGACGGGAATGAAATTTGAGAAATTTCTCGGATGCGCTCGCGGTATAACGTAGCGCCGGTCGATTGTTCGTATTTTCTATTTAGGTTAATCGCTTTAAATTTATATAATATGATAATGCTACGGTATCTATTCGGAGTATTAACGTAATGCAAATCGATAGGAGATAATAGGCGTTGGGTGAATAGGAGTGTCGGTGAATAATAGATAACACTATATTGGTGTCAGGGCGTAGAAACATTTCACACATGTGTCATTCGGATTCGGCCCAATGATGCCAATTTTCACAACCGATTTTCCCGAGAATCGAGGCTTTGCGTGAAGCCCATTATGCTCTTAATGGTTAAAAAGTGTGCCATGTGTGTCGGATCAAGCTGCTATCAGAAACTTATATTTCGTAACTAAATGCCCAGCAATGAGATTATTACTTTACGAGCCAAAGATTTCACGCCAAATACTCATTTAAAAAATGTAGCCTTCGAATCTGAATATTTTTAATTAACATCCGACATGTTGTGCACTCTTTTAAAATCGGCAATGTTCATAACTTTATATGCAAAACTCCTGTAAACATAAACTCCGTTGAGAGTTTCTCTTGGCTAAAGAAAAAAATAGCAACTTGCATTTCCCCGACCTGACACGTTTATCGTACATGAGAATTAAAATTGTAGTCGACGGCATTAATATACTATTCCTTTTTAACTGGTTGAGACGATTAAATTTCTGGATCGTTTTCATTTTTAAAGATCACGAACGCCGGAAAAGCGGCAGGGGACACACTTCGCGGTTTTCACGAAGTTACGCGAATCCCGTAACCTCCGGCCCGCTTGTCAAACTTCCGGCGGTTTTATGTGCTCGTTCTGTACTTCTTGCGCGGCTCTATTTTCGGACCCTACTTTGCCGAATAATAAATAAAGTTCCTTTACACATACGCGGGCGTATAAATCAGAGAGAGAGAGAGAGAGAGAGCACTTCAAACAATGCGAAAACGGAATAACCAGAAACATATGCTGGATATTAAAATATATGAGACTCCCCGCCATAATTGGTACATACATACATACATAATACATACTCCTCTGTGAATGTAATTGAACGGAACAATAATAATATAGGCGAAAGTTACACGCAAATACCGTGTATACATTTTGTAGCTTGGGTAAACAGTTACGAAATCTCAGTTTACAATGAACAATAATATTTAGCTACCAAACCAGCGGCTCCATACCTTGTGAAATACGAACTCGCAATATTCCTGAATTTATGTTATCATTAACTTATATTATTGGTTTGTACCTTTCTGCGCAGCAACCATCCTGGTTTCGCGGTATACATTGACAGTGGACAATGAAATTTATTTTACACGCAGATACATTGTAAATAGTCCAATAACTTCAATCAAATGGCAAATAGTTAATTTCAACGACATGCTCTCTCAATTTTCACAATTACAATTTTTGTAATATACTCCTCTGTTTTATTTTCCGCGGATATTGATTTCTAATTGTTTCTCTTTATACATGCCATAAAAATATTTGTTTTTATGTTATTTTTTTAGAGATCTCTCACCCCTCTTTTAAACATCTACAATGATAGCCCCTTTTATTGGGAATTCAGTTACTATAATTAGTCAAAGTCACTCAAGGTCACTCAAGGTCACAGATAGAGGAACCTCGAGCATAGAAACTTTACATGAATTTTCTCGTTGACTAATTGAACTGGTTCCTCATCCTGTATTTTATGAAATAAGCCATGAAATGTAGAACTTGCATAAAGATTCGTAGTCTTAAAATATTCGTCAATAAAATACACAGCCGTTGTCCCCGCATGACAGATACATTCAAAGTGGTATAGTGTTCAGTCAAACTATAAAGTATCATCCCAGGACCTTTCTGAAATTGTGTATAAATTTTTACGAGATACTTTCAAGTGTATTAATGTTCTAAAGAAGTTGAGAAATGTTGATATTTGCAATTTCCGTACAATAGTTAGTATACAGAAGTTTCGTTAAGGTCATGAGAAACCCCAGTATTTTTATTTTCTTTTTAAGAGATTCCAAGGTCACCTCCATTTTTTTAAACGAGACCACCCCTTTTTAAACACCCGCGATGATAGTCCCTTTCATTGGGAATTCAGTGATTATAATTACTCAAGGACATTCAAGATCGCAGACAGAGGAACGTATCTTTAGTAACAACGAAGATATTTCAGGTGCTAACGTTAGGTGACTCACCCTGTACATACACTGGGTGGAAATTATAAAGCGTTACAGACAAATATCTCCAAAAATATTGATTATACGCAAAGATATTTCAGAAGAAAGTTGTTCTGTACCGAGGGGGACCTTGTGTGTTGGAACTTTTATTTTCCCAGTGGGTACACCAAGGTGAGGTGAAGGTCAACTTTCTTTTTTTAAATGGAATGATATGTTTTATTATCCGCCATCAAATAGTGCGTTTTAAGATGAGTTCAATGACCTATGACTTAAGGTCATTCAAGGTCAGATAAAAAACATATCATTCCATTAAAAAATAGAAAGTTGACCTTCACCTTACCTTGGAGTGTACACCGGGTAAAATAAAAGACCCACCACATGATGTCCCCCTCGGTGCCGAACAACTTTCATCTGAAACATTTTTGTGTATAATCAATATTTTTGGAGATATTAGTCTATAACGCTGTATAATTTCCACCCAGTATACATACAGACCTACCATGACCTTGGACGACATTGTGCTGTTAATGGCAGTTTAAGAGTACGCTCGAGGAGAGCCGTGTGATAAGATTAGCGGCAGCTAGCATCGACAACCGATTCAACCAGCAGCGCAGCGGAAGAGACCCATAAATCGAGGAACGCGAGTACCAACGCGGGCCTAATTACCGCGGCCGCCGCGCCGCGTCGACTCGTCACCCATTTTTCGCCGAACAATTGCAGAAGAACCATGGAGAATCGAGTATCAAGCCCTCGTTAAGTGAGGGCCCGGCGAGAGGATGTCGTCGGTAAAACGGCGATCAATCACGATTTTCCAGGGGGCGTTTGTCAGTGGGCGCATGCATATACGCGTCCCCGGATCAGGGACGAATGGGGTCGTTGAACCGTTTCTTCGGATCTGCCGTCGAAAAATACACAGGAATCGGAGAGGGACGACAGAGTCGTAACGAGAAACGTAACGCAGACGACAAGAGGGTGATGTGGAGGTGTGGAGGGGTGGAGGGGTGGAGGAGCGAAAGGGGTGTGTGCCGAAGAAAACGGGCACGGGGCTAGAAAAGGGGGTTGGGGAAGAGCGAAGAAGGGGAAACGAGCGAGCACAATGCTCGGGCTGGGGAAACTGCGGTGACAAACAGTGGACTGCAGTCGGAACGATGAACGGAGAAAGCGAAAGAGCGCGCGTGCTACCGGTGCGGTGGAAGAAGAAGGGGCGGCCGCGAGCGAGGGGTGGCGCACGGCAGAGGACGAGAGACGAACGAGAGATGGGAAAAGCGAGAGAGTCGAGGATGAATATATATCGCGATGGGACTCTCTTCTCCGAGCAGGAATTACTCTCCTCTCGTCTATTCTTTCCACGCGGTTATTATGGTAGCCGAGCTATTCTTGGATAAGGAGAAAGATAGAGGTTGGAAGGAAAAAGGGGTTGGAGGGGGAGGGGAGAGGAGAACCGAGAGATGGGTGGTAGTTTCAAACAAAAAAAGAACGCCGTTCGGAAAGCGGACGGAAGCTTTCACAGTCGGGCGGGTTCGCTCGACTTCTCCATTCTGATCGAATCGATTTGCCTCTTCTGCGATGATAACGTCCGATGCTCGGCCGCGTCTAGATAGTCCACGCTGAAGGGGTCCCGTTAAAGTTTCCCGTTAATTTTGCACCATTCGGTCTGGCGTTCTGGCGTACTGGCGTATCCGTTAAATACTTCCCGCGTAGGAAAAGTTTCACTGGCGTGCAAAGCGTCCCGGTCATCGAGCAATTTTCTTCTCCTCTTTTTTTGCCTCTAATTTCGCCGGGGAATGAGTTGGCGCGGACGCGAAACACGCGGGAATAATTAATTTTCCCTGATACACCGATCGTCCACACACCGGCGAGATTTTTTCGACGCGACGCGACGGTCGCCTGGGATAATGAACTGCTTGGAATCTATTTACTCCGTGTTTTCGTTTCGCTTTTATATCTCTGATTTTGCCCGGCACAATGCGCCAACCGGGTATAATGCGGGTGTCCCCGGAGCGAATTCTTCCGACGCTGCCGACGCGACGTTTCCGAACTGGCGCATCGATTTGTCGCTTGTTTCGCGAAGCGCTGAATGAGAGGCGGAGAGAAGACAGGAAGAGAAAACCGGCAACTTTTGATTTCTTCCATTTCAGAGTTTGTCGCATCTCGAACGGGGATCCTTCCTTCGCCCATTCCGCGTACCTCCGGCTTCGGTCCCTTTTTCGCCCGCGAGTTATTAAAATCCTCCCGCCGTGCCGCGCCGCGCCGCACGGTTCGACTCGGCTCGGCTCGGCTCGGCGCGGAACTGAGCAGAGCGGAACAGAAACAGCAGTCGCCGCCGCCGCTGCAGCCGCTGCAACTTTTTCAATTCTCGCTACTTCAAACTTTTCGAAATTGCGCGGTGCAGGCAGGCATGAGGCGGCAGGTTACCCAGCAAATTTTTCGAAACATTCGAAAACGAAATTTTCGCAATGAACACGGTGAAATTATCCCGGAACTTTCGGCGCTCGGCAGTGTCGCCTGGATACGAACAATGGCGGGACGAACTGGCCCGCTAATCGTGTCACGGGAAAACTGGTAGAGGGGAGAAATTGTTCCATTGGTCACACGCTGCGCTGCGCTGCACTGCGCTGGAGCGGCGACACGATCCTACGCCCATGCTAAATCCATGATTTACTCCCGGCGAGCGAGTTCAAAGGGAAGGAGGGTCTCCTCGGAGCGTAGAGAAAGTTTCGCCACCACCTTGGGACGTCTCGAGTGCATCTCGTCCCTAGCCTCTGCTTCTGAATTTAACATCGAAGCTCCGCCAATACGCTCTTCTCCGCCTCTGCCCTTCGCGTGATAAAAGTTGATCGTTCATCGGGCTACACGGAGTTGGCGGATACATGAGCTTCTGATAGAGCTTTATGCTACGTCTGCGAACCAAGTCAACACCCCCACCCCCCGCCGTTTCTATTTATTTATGTTGGATGCAAATCGGTTTGGTATAAGTTGTTCACGTGACTCACTCTCGAGTTTCTTAATGACCGAACTCGTTCTCGATATTTTTTTCAATTATCATTAGACTGCGGACTTTATGCTTCTATGACAAAATTGTGCAATTTCAAACGGGGGAACAATTTTAAAAAATTTAGGTATGTCGATACATTATTTTCAACTCCTTAGAACAAACGAAGAAAAGAATGGCCCTTCTATTTTGGCTTCTGACTCTTGCAATTTATACAGAATATTTATTTATACAAAGGAACAATTTAAAAAATTTAGGTATGTCGATACATTATTTTCAACTCCATAGAATAATGAAGAAAAGAAAGACTCTTCTATTTGGCTCCTGACTCTTGCAGTTTATACAGAACATTATTATTTTGCATAAAAGTCTAATTATCATTTTCTTGATTGTTCAGCCAAGATACAGTAGCATCTCTATTATCCGAACCATCGATATCTAGTCTTTATGCTATACTGTTGTATAAATTAATAATAATTGAATAACTGTTCCAATATGCGAACGATCATATTTCTCAGTTTAGTTTGGATATTCGATGTTCTATTGCATTCGTATGCGTGTATTGTCACGGGAGAACAGTGTTAATTATTAAAATTAAATTACTAGTTTCGATAATATTTTTTTAGTTTGGATCTCGTTCGTTTGTATGCATAAGCTGTGCGGATGTGATAAATATTTGACGAAATGATTTTGCGGGGCAACATCAAACGAAAATTAAGAGTGACAAGATTGCAATTTCGACTTTTGTTTACAAATTATTATTGATTAAAGTCCGCCAGCGGATAAGCCAATCCTCTGATTCTGTTCCTCGCACAGCGCTACGTTATTCGAGTTTATTCCGACTTAATTTATGCATGTCATTATTGGTGGATCAGATATATTTAATCGTTAATGACTTGGAAATGATGTCGATACTAATATTAATATTATTGATTTGGTCTTATTATAGCTCGCGGGATCATCCTCGAAAATATTTATTACATTTAGTCAACTCCTTATTTTATTCTAATTTATTACCATAGTTCGTAATTATTTTAATAATAGTCGAGTTAAAAGAGTATCGTGTACGTTTATACTTGTTTGTATGCATCACTTTTATTATTGCATCTTTCCACGATGAGTGAGCAACGTAGATGATTCATTATCATAGGCCGTTCATCTCAAACAACTCGACTAACAGGTTAATTATCGGTTTATCGCACTTAAATGGCTCTATTAAATTTCTAAAGACAAGACACTATATAATTTCCACATTAAAACTACCGAGATGGAATAAATAAATTGCTCTGGTATTTTTTCGGTTAATAAATATCGAATGCAAGCAATGCAAAAAGTTGGATGAACTTGTCGATGAGCCTCCTCTTATCCGATTTTAACAGGACTTCTTTTGGTTCTACAGGGTATCTCACGTAAGTGTCATCCCCCAGACTATTTTCTGTAATTATAACGAACAAAACAATTTTTTATGTGTTATTTGATTGGTATCAAGTATCCCGCAGGGGTTGTTTTTTATCGTAATTTCCAAGGACATTGATGTTTTGTTTAAATAACTACATATATTTACTGTATTTTTTAATTTAAAAAATAACTCAATATGCACTGCGACATGACCTTCGAATAACCTTGAACTCCCAAGATGAAGGTCAAACTGAAAGAAGGAGACATTTAGTATTTTCACTGTACTTCCGACGAATCACAATTTTTCTCAAGAGGTTTGAACTGATTTTAAAGATTTGATTTAAAGTACGTCGACAATTTCGCCTCGATCAACTACGAGCGGCAACAAATACTAGACGACTAGCACATCATTAACGAACACCACGAACTCCTTACGTATAAGAAGACAACACTAATCCCAGAGAAACTGGAGTGTATATTATTACATGGTTCTATTCAAAGCTGAACTTCGTATCATCACATACTTCATCATCGGCATTATGAGAACACCGAAGGAACCCATAGATTCCTCGTGCACGTTGTGCTCGGAAATTTAAGCGGCTATCCTCAGAAAATGGAGTGTATACCCTCATGAAACTTGTAGCAAGAAACTTCCAGGGGTCGCGGACTCCCTTTAAAACATTTAACCCCACCCGACCCTGTGCTGCGCGACGCGTCGCGACGCTACTGCGTCCACGTGTACTCGGCTCCACGAAGCGATGGTTGACCAACAACAGAATCCTGCTCGGACACTCCCGAAATTAGATCGCAATAAATAAGTGAGTTCCCATCGCGTCGCAGCGCCGCGCCGCGCCGCGCTGCGCCGCGCCGTCGAAATCCGAGGTGGAGTGTCGCGGGAGAACGAGCCGCGCGGGGGATGAAATGTCAGGCCCGCTCCGCCGCGCCGCGGCAAACTTCTTAACTGCGCCATTGTAACTAACTTGCTACCGGTAGCGTCTCCCGAACTTAACCGATGAATAACTACAAAATAATCGGCTTGAATATTCATGGTTGGTGCTCGCGCGTCACGCCCGGTGTCGTCGGATTATTTGTTTCCATCCCTTGCGTCCCCACCCCACCCACCCACTCACCCCGCGTCCTTTGTTGGCGTCCTCGCACGGAATTCTCGGGCCCGCGCGCGCGAGCATTTATTAAAGATGCGGCGAGGCGGCGGCGGCGTTATCTCTTCGGGCGACTACCGCCCCCGTATTATCTGCCGCGGAACACACCGGGCGTTTTCTGTAATCCGAATGAGCTGTAATGGGCCGGCTAACCCCCGGGCTCGCTGCTCCCTGCGACACCGGCGAATTTTATTCACGGACGGCTCGCCCGCGCCTTCATTACATTCTATAAATAATCTAAGTTCGCCGGGCGAGCTAGGTGTTCGCGATGGAAATTAATTAGGGCTTTTAATGGAAATTCGTGGCGCCAGGACGACGCCGCCGCCGCCTGATGATGACCTCGTAATTTCGTCTTTACAGTCGCCCCTTTCACGTCCGATTCAATATTATCGTGGTCTTTAAAGATTTTACGAGTTTCAAAGGGTTAAGCAATCGGAAGATACAGCTATAGAGCTTGTTACGACTAAGTCACGTCATTTACAAGCTACCGATGATTTGAAACGCGAAAATCGTCATTTTTTCCTGAATTCTAATTTTATTTCCATTTTGCGACCTGTTGAATCAATGGAACCCCGTCTACTATTGTGAATAGATCTTTATGTAAAATAAACATGGTCTGCATTAATCGGGACATGCAAGAGCGACATTTATTTCTTTTCCTAACCCCTTGCACGATTATTTATTTTGTGATTATAGCGATTAGAAATTCTTCATCGTTCAGAGAGAGAAAAGGAAAGAGAAAATTTCTTTAAAAAAAATAGAATTTTAGTTAGGTTTAAAGGAAATTAGTAACACACGTATTTAGTAAGTTTGTTCGAAATCTTCATTACGAGTCTGACTCGATGTTATAGTGCAAGGGGTTAATAATTTTTACAAGAGTATTTTCAAACGTTTAAAGATATTCACTATTTTGCATTCGATGTGACCATTTTTGTCATAAATGCATCAAATCAGCAGTCTAATTATGAGAACAAATATTGCATGGTTAATATAGTAAATCAGCATGAATTGTAGAAAATCATAAAATGGCGTCATAGGGACGTCACGGATTCTACCATAAACTAACGTATCTAATAGCAACCTAATCAATTCACGAGTTGATTTTAAAGCAATATAAATTATTTTATTTTCCATCGATGCGTATTTAGAGCTTCAGACGAAATGAATAAGTACGTTTTAATCTGAAACCTTGGAATGGTTTTAGGGATCCAAACAGATCCATTCAAACGATTTCAGAAATGCCAAAGCAATTAAAATGACTTGGGGTCGCAAAGAATCACACTTCGGACGATCTTAAAAATTCCAATAACGCAATTAAACATTTTGCATTTTAAAGTATTTGCAACCTCCCTTTCTGATATTTCTTTAATTTTTATCTAGAAAATATGTATTTGGAGTCCAAAGGGCGACAATTCGAACGATTTGAGAAAAGCCAAAGGAATTATGACTTGGGGTCGCAAAGAATCACACTTCGGACGAACTTAAAAATTCCAATAACGCAATTAAACATTTTGCATTTTGAGGTATTTGCAACCTCCCTTTTTAATTTTTTTTAAATTTTTATCTAGCAAATATGTATTATGTATTAAATATGGTGGCTAATTACTTAAAATGACTCGGTAAGTTCAAATGGCGGCGATTAAATTGTAATGGTATATTTTATGGTACCATATTTAAAAAAAAGAAGATCACCTGACTAGAAAATAATTTGGCATAACAAGGTTGAATAAGATTGATTTTTAAGTTTAGCCAAGAAATAGCGTCGCCCGTATAGGATAGTGGCAACAACATTCGCGTTGAAGAAATGCAATTGACGGTAAAAAATTCACTCGGCTGTTATCGTCGAATGTATCTCGGGCCACGAGACTCAGAGCGAAACATTTCCGGCAGATACATTTTCATTCGCCGGTCTAATTCGGCCCGTCCGCGAGTCTAATTACGAATTTACCAGGGCAGGAAAGGGTAATTTGTAGACTGGATTAGCTGGGCGTCTTTTCTCACGGCTTGGAAGACTTTCGGTTAAAGATCGTGGCCCGACGTGGAGGAACGTAATTCACCTGAACGCTCCTCGTACTTTACAAGGGTTAACGAAAGAGCAGGCCCGTGGTAATTGCAAAAATCACGAAAAGATTTATCTCAACGTTTCGGTCTCGTTCCCGAAAATTTTTTCATCCTCTCCGAGCCCGGTTAACGTTGCGTTCTTTTTATTATTCGAATCGCTCGAATCTAACGATTAAATTTAACGCGGCAGCAGCACTGGGAAAGTAACTTTATTTGTATAAGCACGGACTATTTCACCGTACAACGATTACAATTTCCACAGCTCAAATATTTTAAGTAAATAGTACTTGTTTGTGATTCGACCCGGTTGAATTTGCTCCGATCTATTGGCAAATATTGTTGGCAGATTGTGCAATAATAAAACGTCTGATTCGCCGTGATACGTGGTAGCTACAGTTAATACCGATAACACGCGAATTCAAAAGTTTCTGTTGCTCCCCCTGCGGGTATTCTCAACAATCGTTATGATTTTAACAATGGCTTTCTTATCTTGATACTGCTTCAATAGCGTTTTTTAATTTTTTTAAAATAAATTTCTGAAAATAGAAATTTATTTTCTCTATAAACGCTCTTATCGTAATAAAAGAATTGTAGGATATAATATATTGTAATACTTGTATTAATTCAGTTCAGCGAAATATACTACAAACGCATAAATATCCACAGTTTAGTAATTACGAGAAACTGTAGAACAATACTCTCGTGCGAGTTATGAAATGTTTCGTTCTCGCGAGATCATGTCGTACAATTTAAAATTACCGAGTAAAATGGTTCATTACAATTTATTCTGCTTACAATTATTTGCCGTTGATCCTTGATATTCATTTTATCCTGATACATTTGTCCATCTACGAAATTGATTCTACACTATATGTAATATAACATTTATGAAATACTATCAGTTCCATTAATATTACCGAGAAGGGATTCATCATCGCAGCATTTATATTAAAATATATCTCCACATCAGTATCGAATGCAAAGTATATTAACAGAGATTTAATGTTGATTAAAACTGGTTCAAACAATGTGTTTTAATCTTATCAAAATAATTTAATCTAAAACTTTAAATAATTTTATTGTAAGATGTCATACTCTACTTTCTAAAAACTTTGGTATAGTTCGCAACTGAACCATTCTGTTTCATTTGTTATTCAGTTTGAAAATATTTTTCATGAATTTTCTAGTTTTACCACTGCTTCACTGTAAATAACAAACTGTTTTAAACACTTCAAGTATTGGAACAGTATAAATTTTACAGTACAAATTTCTTTATGTTAATTTTTCAAAATGCATTTTATACATCCTTGTATAACGAAAAATAGTAGGATAAATTTTATGTCAAAAGCAATGACAAAACTATGTTTGTTGAGCGTCGTGTCGGAACATTTTGAATAATTTTTATCATATTTATGTATAAATAAAATATGCGGTCAATATACAATTACCTTTGAAATCCTTGTCTCTCAGTATTTCCTCTTTTCTCGCTATATTCACGATTTTACTTTCTTCTGAATCCCGAAAAGAATGAAATACGGAATCGAAATAAATACATGAGTGGCATTGTTTATTACTTTACTGTGTATTCAAAAGTGTTAGCCTACTAGGCCAATACATTTTCCAGACATTAAATAAATTCATGTCTAGCTGTATATTGGAAGATTTGCTTGGCTTATACACACATTGGTAATGCGTTTCTTCATATTTATAGTCGTTGTTGACACATTTGTGAAACATTGGAATACGAATTTATATTACTCGTAAACAAGTGTATCGAGAGATCGTAAAAGCTCGGAAAATATGACCTTGAGATATTATTGCACACGTTGAAAATTATAAATAGACTCCGGATCTTTATGCAAAATAAAAAGTTTGGGCATCATTTGCAAGACACAGTGGCTAAATATAAATTTATATTTTTCTAAAAGCATTCTTAAAGTCTTCTAGTTTTTTCACTGTTCTAAATTGCACGTACACATTTTTGCCATAACTGCATAAAATCCGGAGTCTAATTATAAATGTAAGCGTTCGAAATAAAAATGGCAAATAAATGGCCAAAGTGAAGATTGATTATTCATTAGAATTTTCGTTGGGAAAACTGTATAAATCAATTTAATGCCAATATTTTATATAGCATCGTCGAATCCGGTTACAAGTTTTTCGCCCAAGTTAAATATTAACTGGAATCCAATGTCGATTCGGAAAATTCCGTACAGCAGCGTGCGAGAACGAAAGTATACCTTCGGTACATAGAAGCTTAACCAAGCAATCAATGTAAAACATTTCCGAACCCCGAGTCGACCCCGGAGGCCGGGTACCACAAAGATTTCAGATCGTCGCTCATTGTTTCCGAAGTTCGGAGTCGCGTCTCCGTCTCGAGGCGAGGATTACGTATTCCCGCGCGAAGAGTAAATAATACCACAAGAGATCGGTGGAATTTCGACGGAGGGATCCTGCGGAGCGGGCCTCAATTTGCGAATTCGGTCTCAATCGAGGATGATGGGCAGCTTACCTGAAAGTGCTATGCTCGCATGTCGATGATTGGATCCCGGGATCCCTTACGAATCCCGTGGAGCTTTTCTCGAACCGGCTGGTTCCACGTGCTCTCTCTCTCTTACTCTCGCTCTCTCTCCCCCCCCCCCCTCTCTCTCTCTCTCTCCGACAGCTGCAACACAAGAGGCCGTTTTGCGGATATGCGTAGCCACCGGCAGGCAAATAGGCGGGTGTGATAACGTGGCGAAAAATACCGGTAATTGGAGCACCATAATCGCATTATCCGATTGAAATGTTTGCTCCTGGGGGTTGCAGTCTACCAGCGCAGCAGTGCGGGGCGGCGGGGCGCGGCGAGAGGCGGTCGCGAAATGAATTGAGCGTTGATTAATTAATATTTCGTTCCATTTGTACGCGTTTCCATTAAAATTGAGACTCCGTTAGAGTCGTAGTCGCGGATAAAACAGCGAACGAAATGTATTGCAAAAAAAATTGAGAGGAAGAGAAAACATCGTTCTCCGACGCACCCGACTGGCGCGCGGACGACAACAATGCTCGATATAGTGAGGCAGAGATGAATTAATTGTGTTTTGTAGCAGTCGCACGGCCCGGCCTGGCCCGGCCGCCGCTAATAATTTAGCGATATTGCGCGTGGCAGTGATCCGCTAATAAACGAAACAATGTTACGAACGGGAACGTGGCTCCGCGGTGTAATGAATTTCGACGCCGGAAAACGCGTTCGTGTCGCCCGAGCATCGGAATTACTTCGAGTACTGGTTAAACGCGGCCATTAACTTTGTTAGAAACGGTGGGAACCATTGGAAAAAAAACGCCTGCTGCCACGGCGGCGCACAGTGGTTCCAATCGGTGATTTGGCTGTTTATTTGCTAACAAAATCAACTTTCTCATATAGACTTGTATCAGATGTATATCACTTTATGAATGTTCAGCACTTTTGAAAACGATCAAATCAATAGAATTTTTTCAAAATTGTAGTCAGAAAAAGCGTATCAATATGAACATTTCATAAGCACCATTTTTCACGTTGAAAATGTTTCGTCTTCTTATTGATACCCTGGAGAACATATTTAATAATATTGGTCTATTTTTGTTTTATCAATAGTACATTTCTCGTACTTAAGGATGCTGTTGTCTATAAGAAATATTCCTTATAATTTATTTGAAAAATGAATATTCAATTGACTAAGGATAATCGTGTACCTTTTATATAATTGACAATGAATGTCTTTGAAGTCCCAAGAAAACATTTTTTTTTAAATAAATAATTAATGTCACCTTGATTTTATAATTGTCACTATATATTTTTTACTTAATAATATCAAGACGAATCCAATTAATTACTTCACTATGGCTTAAATCTTGGAACAATGCTAAAATCTTTGTGAACAGCTACTTCGTCGATTGGGACCACTGTGCGGCGCTCTAACAATCGATTGCGCATCAAAATATGAAATAATCGGAGAGATGGTGGAGCTAGCATATTGCAATTAAAGGACGGTGTGTTGCAATTTTTCGAATCCAGGCAAAATAGCCAGTCAGTTTAAGATATACCGTTAATTCATGAGCCTGTTATATTTTAAATTTTATACGTTTTCTTTGCCTGTGACCTTGAATGACCTTGAGCAATTATACTCGCTGAATTCATAATGAAAGGAACTATCATCGCGGGTGTTATTAAAATATAACAGCTTGTTATATTTTAAATCTCATAGGTTTCCTCTGTCTGTAACCTTGAATGACCTTGAGTAATCACACTCGCTGAATTCCTAACCAAAGGAACTATCATCGTGGGTGTTTAAGAGAGGGTAGTCCCATTGAAAAACAATAAATTACACATGCATCATTCAGAAATTAAAGTACTTTTTGACTGGGGATGTAACCATGATTTTTCTTGGTGAATAACTTGAATGTTTCGAATCGTATGTGCGCTATCGCTTGAACGAGTTAAGGATTGGACACGAAATAAAATAGATAAATATTATTTAAGGCTACAACAGGGCGCGACACCCTATAAACACTTTACACTCACCCCATGTACCCCAACTAGTTGGGAAACCATAAAAAAAGTTCACTCGACGGAGCCGATGATTCATCCCTTGTTCACCCCAAACGGCGAGACAAGGGTGTAATACCCCTGAATCATTCAGGTTGTTGTCGTGCTCGGAAAGCATGAGTGAACTTGAATGTGTCATACGAATAATATTTATAAAAGTCTTTGGTAGCAATAAAAATGAGTTGGTGAAATATAAATCTGTGAAAATATGGGTTTAAACGGGGGTTAAATAAATGTCTTTTATATTGTTATAAAAATTGCATGAAATCACAATAAATTCAGTCATCTAATTTTTTTTAATACAATGTATGTACCAGTCACATTTTATTGTTACTGTTAAAGTAGCTTGAAAATTGTTAGACAGTTTATTAAAAGAAATATTTTACACTCTATTTCGCAAAATTGACCCGAGAAAAAACTTCCAATAAATGAGTGAGAAATACGTGCTTTAATATTAATGAATGCATATTATCGACTTTTTGATATGGAATTTATATGCATATTTCATTATACTTTAATATTGCAGTATAATGGTCACGTACGTGAGTACCATTTCCTTCAAAATCATTTCAATAATTTTCATTCTTCATAATTTTCACTTAATTGAAATATATTTAACTATTGTAAAAATATAACCAACTAAAAGATGAAATCGTTTCGGTTCTTTGAAAGACTGTACTTAACGAAAATTGAGCTTCATTGGAAATTTCATTTTACATCGATTTTTAGAGAAATTACTTTTTTTGCAAGCTTCATTTATATTTAGTTGGATCAGATGCAATATTTAGATTATCATCTGCAATAAAAATTATTGTATATATTTACATCGAAAATTCAGAAAGTGCTTTCACACGAGTTAATTACGATGAATCATTCTAGAGGCTGACCATTACAAGTTAAATGCATTGCTGGCTCGCATAGGGATTGTTAATGATCCATCCTGCTAATGTAATAATGGCATTCAATACGTTAATCATTTTATTTAGCAGTTGACTTTAAAGTGTACAGAATATGAAATTAATTGATTGACCACAACAACATACGTGAAACGTATCTTTGGTAATTATTGGAAATTGTAGTCACCTCAACGATCTTAATGACCTTGAAATATGCTGCCAAGGTCAACGTTCTTCTGCAATTCGTATAGCAGTTGTTTGGCCTTCGTTTCCGACCAAAATTTAACCCAGACTTCACCAAAATCTACCTCGGAGCTCGCCTAAATCTAACCGATGCCTAATCAAAACCTAACCAGATCTTTGTTTTATTGTAAATTAGCTCACAAGATAATTGCAATAATTGCTTTTTTATGCAGAATTTGGTGCTTTATCCAAATTCGAGAAAAAATATTGGGCATTCATTTAGAAATAGTGAAGGTGACCTTCACATCTCGATTAAAAAATTAAAGCAACAGTAACCATGCAACATCATTTGTTTGAAAAATTTGTTCATTGCGGTGGGAGTCCAAGTTCTGAAGATTCGAGTGAACACAGTTTTTCGAAGGCATAATTTATTTAGAGACAGCGTTAATTGATGTAGAACTTCATTCTTTACTGAAAAATGGCAGCGTATTCTTTTGTCACTACAAACCAATAGAACGAACCATTTGGGATCGCCTTACGGTCTTTTGTTTTCAGCCTCTTTTATCTCAAAAAGAGAGGGGATATGATATATCTATTGAAGCATATCCCACCTATTCATCACCCCTTTTTTTAACTCAATTAAAACCGCCGAAGATGTACGAGTTCACGGTCCTCTTTCCGATGACGAAACAGAGGATGTAATGAATAATTCTGCTTTCATTAAATACACTTTTTAACATGTTAAATTAATAAAAAAAAAAGCTTTCAATTCTTAAGAATACTAGTGCATTCGTTACCCTTACCAATCAAAACGATTCGAATGAAAATTCTGTTTCGTGCTTCAATTTTCACGTACAAACATTTTTTTATGGTTTTCGTATGAGTTTGCGTATATGGAGTTTTTTTAATAACAAGAAACACCAAATATTATTACACCACTATGATTCTTAGCCCGCCATGCCATATAGGTGCAATTTTAATACCTAACCCGCTTGTTTAATAACTAGACAGCGGATTTTATGAGAAAACTGAGTAGGTGCAATTTGAAACAGTAAAAACATTAGAAAAATTTGAAAATACTGTTATACGATTTTCAATCTTCTATTAATAACAAACAATGACATCGACAGTTGAAAGTTTGAAACCGAAAGTAGAAAAACAAAACGTACAATCGCGGAACAGGAAAGGAGAGCAAAATGAATCTGATATGTGCGAGTCACCGAATAGATCGATCGGCGGTGAAATAGTCACGGTATCGGTTCAATTACAGAAATAAACGTGGGCGGACCAATGGTATCACGGTTCCCGTGAAATGCCCAAGAAAATGGAAATAGATCGTTGGCCTCGATCAGCGATTCGCTTCGCGGGATATGCGGTGCGAATCCCGAATGGCAAGAAGCCATTCTTCGGGTTTGACCTAAATCACGGGAGAACTAGGCGCGGCGAACGATGGAGCAGTCGGCTGCCGTCTACTGGAAAACAAACCAACGCTACACACACAGAGAGAGAGAGAGAGAGAGAGAGAGACAGAGAAAGCGAGTAGGTCGAGCGTAACGGTGGACAGGGTGCAGCGATTTATCGTGCATCAAAACCGATTAGCGATCCTAATCCGTTTCTCCGTTTCAGATCGCGGAAGCGCCGCTGAGTGCAGTCGGATCGTTAATCAACCGCTCGTCCGGACCAGTGGATCTCATCCCCGGTCCCGCGTTCGTCTTCCGTCGCTCGATGCGCCGCGGCGCGGCACGACTAGGCTGTGCGAAATGCGAATGGCCACGGGCAGCGAACAGGAACCTTTCTCTCTCTCTCTCTCTCTCTCTCTCTCTCTCTCTCTCTCTCTCTCCCTCTATCTGGCTAGAGGTTAACCGTTTATCAAGCGGTCGACCGACGATGCGCCGCCGGCGCGGCGGCCGGAAGCATTTGTGGGACTTCTTAGACGCTATCGACCATAAAACCTCCGCCAACCCCGCTGGAAACTTGAATCGACTGCGAAAGGAGACCGACGAAACGCGCGCCGTGTTGCCCCGCGCCGTATTGCTTAGCGCCGTATTGTTTAGCGCCCCGCCGTATTGCTCCGCACCGCGCCGCGCTGTATTGTTTAGCGCCGTATTGCTTAGCGCCCCGCCGCGCCGTATTGCTCCGTGCCGCGCCGTATTGCTCCGCGTCGCGCCGTATTGCTAAGCACCGCGCCGCGTCGTATTGCTTAGCGCCGTGCTGCTCCGCGCCAACCGACGATGGGACACAAGGCGATTCGTTTCGGTTAATTAGACCTGTTTTTCCCGAAATTCGCCGCGAAGATTTACACGGGACCAACCAGCGAAAGAGAAAGGGAGAGGAATCTAGGGGGCGTCGAAGAAAACGAGTTTTTGTCCGGCAGCGGCAACCTGTTGAAAAGCGTAAACGCGGAATTCATCTTGAAACTCGTCCACTATGCCGACTTACTTCCTTCCTTCCTTCCTTCCTTCCTTCCTTCCTTCCTTCCTAAAGAGAGATTGCTTCGAAGTATTTAGATAACCGTCGAAATTCGCGAGCGTCGAAGGCTCCTGTCGTGGACATCTCTTCCCTTGCCGAGAACAACGCAGCACGAGATATGCAGCCCCCCGGATCCTGGCAATGATAGAACGCAAGTAAGCGGAGAAGTTACGGCTACGTCTGGGATCCTAATTATCGAGCAACTTGGCTCGAGCTCGTCGATCACCCGCGAAATTACGCTGCGGCGCGGCGCGGCGCGGCGCTCGGTCGACGTTCACCTTAGCTACTCGAAAACTAGCGCAGGAACCTCTCAAGACGTTTGTTTCTGGATGCCGTCCAATTATCCGCGAAAAAAGACGGGAAACTGTCTTCGCTGGCCCCGTTTGAATCTGCTTTCGAAGCGACTGGATCGTGCGCATTTTATTCCGGCACGATAGTATAAAGATCAATAGAAAATGGTAGGTACAATAAATAATGAAGAAGACATTTTTTGTCATGTCCACTCGCGTCCGAATAATTCATCTAGGTATACAGGCTGTTTTTATGGTCCTGCTTTTTTCTCGAAATGGTAAATATAAGAAAAAAATTTGCATGGCATGGCCAATATTGTACAGAACAATTTTTTATACATACTGTATTCGTTGTGGAATTGAAATCACCTTTAATTTTTTTGTTGAAATACTGTTATTCTTTTTACCATTTGGAAGCAGTTGTTAAGAAAACATTGGAATATGTAGTACACAATGATTTTGAAAGTTATGGAAGGCCAGGAATTATTTTTCATATTTCGAGAAATACGTAATTAACCCTTAAGGTATTTGCTCTGATTATGAAGTATCATGCTAGGACCTTTCTAATATTATTTACAATTTTTTTCAGATACATTTAAGTTTATATTATCAGAGTAAATAATCCAAATGATCTAAAGAAGTTAAAGAAACTTGATATATGCATTAGGGTCATGTGTGACCCCAGTATAGCAATTAAAGGTTAAGGGAGTTCAAAAATGTATACTTAATAATATTAACCATTCTGAACATATTATGTAGTCACATCAATAAGATGCGTTGATGATGATTTCAATAATCATTTGATTTTGATTAAATACTATTTGTAAAATAACAGCAGATTTATTTGTTAACAACTTTTTCAAACATAATGTCCGTCGAATAGAACCATAATAGTACTCAAGGTGACTTTGAAGCGTGTTACCTTTTTGTAAATATTTACAAAAATCTTTACTTCCATCTATTCTACGATTGTCAAATGCTAATTGTAGCATTTATACTGGACAAAACAGATGTGACAATCACATAAAAAAAACATTAACAAACGCGATGCAGTTCAGCAAGCAACAAAATATAATATCTACATATGTCGTTTTCCCATTTTAATTAACAAGTCATTCTATCGGAGCCACCGAAATTATTTCTCTGTTATTTTCCAGCTGGGGAAATTAATTAAACCGCCATATTCTTAGGAAAAAGTCGTCAATAGTCACAGCGACAAAACAAAACTAATCGTATACAGAAATAGCGATGAGTAGACTGCAAATTTGTATGCGAAGCAAAACTTTTAAGTCAATTATAAAAACCAGAAATTAAATAAAAAGGAACTTTTAAATAATTTTAATAAGGTGATAATAAATACTTTTAACTTCTTCCAATGTCTTCTGTATTTCATCTATTCATTGTTATCATCAAGTTATCAATTGTTATATCAAGACTCGTGTCCCCACTCTACCTGCCCTTTCTGACGCTAAAACAACGTCCCGAAAAAGACGTTTTTAAGACGTCAGAAATAAGGCGTCTTTAAAACATCTTGAAAAAACGTCTTTAAAACGTTCCGAAAGAGACGTCTTTAAGATGTTGCGTGCTATCTTGGGTTATTTCTATTTAAAAACTTCGCATTCGATGTGCCACGTCTTCCCAATGTCCGATTCATCTAAATTTTTAGATATATCATTTCTTCATTATGTGGAACAATTTTAGGGGGTGGTATGCTAAAAAATTCATAGTTGAAGAACAAGGCCCACCCTAGTGTACATACGAACTGACCAATTCGCTCTGATACATCAGGATGGTGGTTGGTATGTTGCGGAGAATTTTAGGAAAGAATGTCCGAATCCTGACCCCTGACCCGTTGGCCCGACCGATCGAGTAATCCATACTGTAGGATTCCCGCTAACCAAGCCAAATTCCCCCTATACATACATATAGCTGGCGCCTACAGAAACATGAAAGAGTCTGGAAATCGGGTGTCTGCGATTGTAATAAATCGGCGAAACTCGTAGTACAGCTGGCGCTAGATAAACTGCATTCCCCAACGACGCGACGCGTCGCTTCTCGGCGCGCGTCTTTACGATCCCAGTGCGCGTTAAGCGAGAATAATTGGCGTCGGGGTGGCACCATGATACTATAATGGACGAAGTTAAACACCCCGACAAGAGGTCTCTATGGAGGTTTAACGTAAGTAGTTACTCTCGCTCCCGTCCTTTCGCGCAGCGAATTTTCGAATTTCGACGACATCCGACACACGTTCTTGTTGTAAGTTCGATTTGTCTTCCGCTCTCAAGGATCCATTCAACAATGGCGCGCACCACTTGAACAATTTACTTGGTATTTGTGTATGTTCTGCTGTCACGCTTCTGTCCTTTCAGCATGTTGGCTAACCCTGTGTTTATCCTGGCCAATGTCGTTTGTCTCACTCTGTTTATCTCATATCCCTTAACATCAATCACGGCAGTGGCAACTCCGTACTTATAAATCATTTTGTTCGAGTCATTAATACTGTCACTATTCACTCGAGATTTTAGAATCTATGAAATAGTCATCTACGAAATAGGCTTTTTTGTTATTAATTTTCCAAATTTTTCTCAAATTTCAGTGAAAAGTTAACTAGACCTTAATTACGTGAATTGTTTAGTTGATATCAAAATTGTAGAAGTTGCACTCTACATAATATTGCGTGTCATAGAAGAATAGTCTTTTATGCGAGTCGCGGTGACGTACTCACACGGAGTAGACATTCGTTCTGTTTAAGAATAGAACTTCAATAGCTCCATCTTATAATACAGTTCTCACTTACTTCTACTTCCAATTTCTGCGAGACGAAACTGTACAGCCATTGACGTTTATTTCCATTCCTGTTCTTACCATCCGCTTTGTCATCATTTTTCTTGTAGGCCGTGCAATAAACCATTGTTCACAACAACTTTAAAGAAAAGGTATATTTGTATCAGTTTATAATAACTAGACTGCGGATTTTATGCATTTATGACAAAAATGAGCATGTGCAATTCAAAATAGTAAAAACATTGGACGAATTTAAAGCTACTGTTGTATTATTTTCAATCTATTAAATATATTAAGAAAGAAAGAAAATTTTTATTTCAGCCCAGTTTGTTGAAATTCAGATAGAAAGTTTTTATTTTGCATAAAAATCCGCAGTCTAATAGTAACTAGTAGAGCACAGAAATAGAATTTCAACGTGTAAAAAATTTTCAAAAAGAAAGATTTCATCTTAGAATAATAATATATTAACAAATCTACAATTTATATTACATTATTATAGTATCAGGAAATATGTTGCAGTATCATTGAATTCGATTCTCTTTGTAGTTTGAAAACAATGATAAAAAAAACATGGTAATAAGTTGCACAATGACACATTTCGCCAATTTCAATGTAATATGTTGTAAATATACTTATTTTTGCATTACAATGGCTGGTTGCACCACGATATAATCAGTAGACTCTGGATGTTTATGCAAAATAAAAAGTTGGTGCATCAATTGCAAGACAGAGGAGTTAAATATAAACTCATATTTTTCACTAATAATTTTAATGCACTGAAAATAATATATTAATACTGTTAGAATCTTTTAATTTTTTCGCTGTTTTAAATTGCAGCTACTCATTTTTTTCATAAATCCATAAAATGAGTGTAAATCCAGTTTCTTCACATCAATTAATTTGAATCGTTGCAGTTTCGTTTTTTTTTTGGACTTTGTTTGTATGTTAACTGTGAAAAAATATATTTTCATATACAATTTATAAATTGTAGTTCAAATTGAACGAGATTTGAGTAGGAGAAATTATAATTATTAGCAAATTGGAAAAATTTCGGCCATTATATTAAAAATTGTAATATTGTACTACAAATACTGAAAATATCATGTTATATTGAGTTATATTAAAAATTCGTCCGATAATTATCTTCAATATCTTTTTTTATTAACATAGTAGAGAATTACAAACAAACAATTGCAAAATCGTTTATTATGAGCAGTTTTTATTTAATCATAATTATCTGCAATTAGACAACTAGATCGTTAGAGTTAGAACATTTTTATGTTTGCAGCCGGACAAATTTATGTTGCAACCCAATAATATAAACTAATATATTTAATCTTACTCGGTCACTCAGAATCACGACCTTGACAACAGATTTCAAAGTGAATGCAGTGAATAAGTGTAAATAACAAGTTCAAGGTCATTTGAAGGTCATAGTGTAGCACATCATTGAACTCGTCTTGATATCAGCTACAACACTATCAAGTGAAAAAGTATGTGGTGCCATTTACAAATCATCGGTGACCATCAAAAGACCTTGAAAACGACAACAATCATTTATTTCACAGACAACAATCCTTTAACGGTACAACTCTTTTCTCTCTAACATTTTCTTCTATTTTCAAGCCTAACGGAGGTGCTATTTAGGTGTTCCGTTTCTAGTGAATCACCCGGTATATTCTCGGAGGAATGTGATACATTCTGCCTGCGTTGCTTGTATGTGGCTGTTCCTCTACAAGGTTGTCATCGGTTCAGCTAGTTCTTAGAAGATCGGCAATTGATGTGGAGGATTTTTCGAATTAGCAGTGATTTTAACGAACAGCTGCTGTTTTCGAAGGGGTTAGTAAGTAGTCCATTAAGAGAATTTCTCCGGGATACTCCATTCCTCAGTTGATTGATTTTTCCTGTGCGCTTTCGAACCGATTCCTGAGACACTTGGCGTTCCTCTTGCGAAAAATACCGATCCTCCTCCCAGCTGAAATTCCGGCGTGAGTCGCAGCTCGAGCAGGATCGACGAGTACCCGGCATCTCTCGTAAATACCAGCTCGACACCCCCTCGTTACGCGGGATTCGTCGCCTTCTAGGGAGGTCGTCGCCGGCTGCTGGAATCTGTCTTTTGTAACCCAGCCGTCGCGCGTTGTCTTCCCCATCCGAAAACGGGAATAGAACGGTCCTGGGGGAAGCTGAGCGCGAGCCGCGTGAAAGAAAACCTAGACGACGTTTTCGGGCTCAGGCTACGGGGTTGCAACGGGAGCTGAGGGGCTGAAGCGCGTGCACGCGCGCATCCGCTCACGACCGCCTCGAAATGCCTTCAATCGAGGAACCACACTTTCCTAAATTGTCTGAAGTCGAGAACCAGAGCGTGCCGAAAGTTTTTGCGGATCCTGCTCGTCTTAAAATTCTTCGAGTAATTCGAAGATTCGAAGAGACGCGCGAGAAGTAATTTAGTCCCTCTGATCTTTAGCATTCCACAAAGCGAAATCGTCGAGCATTTTTGTCGAGTGTCTACAAAGCCGTTGATACTCTTCACTCGTTAGAAAATATTATTTTTATTACGATTTTATTCACGTCTACAATCTTTATCCTCGATAATTTCGTGGAAGAGGAAAGAAAATTTATATTTATTGTATGCCTACTTTCAATTTCATACTTGAATACAGGTCATGAAATAGTGGGATTTTATTTTCTCATAAAATACAGGCATAACATTCAGATTTTTAATAATTTCTTCTAATAAATTCTTGTTAAAGAAATTTATTTATCACAATAAGCACCATTCTAATCAACACTTTTTTTTATTGATACTTTGATATTTTAATGATATTTATTTGATCACAGATTTTTGAAAAGAACTTTGTGGACAACCTAATACAATAAATTTTGCATATCTGTCAAGTTCATACAATAATTACGAATTTCAAACCATTAAATAATCTTTTGTGATGAATACATAGACTGCGCATCTTTATGCAATTATGACTTCCGAAAATTTTCGAGAAATGCTAGTATATAAAATACGACAGAATTCAGTACGATTTAAATTTATTGCAGAACTAAAAAGGCTACTATGTACCACGGAAAATAAGATTTCATATGATTCGAGTTTTTTAAAATTCGTCTGCAATAATTGCATAAACATCCGCACTGTAGTGATGACTTTCACAAAATCTGTGAATGTTAAAATAATCTTGCTATTGACCTAACTTGAATGTTTATACTTCAAGACATGAAGAATATTTTTGAAACAATAATGACATTGCTTACAAAATTGCAGAGATATTGGATGATTGAAAAAGTTATGGGGATTGAAAAGAATAAACTGGGTAACAAACAGTTTTATAGCATATTGGAATTTGATTGGATCAATTGAAACTTGCTTCTAAAATCTCTACAGAATATAGTATAAGGCTTTTTGGCAAATGCAATATAATCTCGCGGATAAAAATGTTTCAACGGTGTGAAAGCGTCGAGTCCTCCCAGATGTCCACTCGATTCGACTATTCGCGATTTCAATGGACATTTAAAGTGCCTCGGAACTCTCTGACGCGCCGAAATTTTTTGGAGGCATGCGACGCGACCGGGGAGGCTCTCGCGTCCGCATATGTGCGTGCTCGTGCTCGTGCTTGCGCCGGATGCGAGGATTGGGGAAAAAGAAACTCGAGGGTAAACGGAAAGAGGATGGGTGGCCTAAAATTACTTAGTCGTCGCCACAATTCACCAGTCTTGGACCTTTCGGATCCCTTAGCGAAGTACATTTCATCAGGCGACAGGCGGTTCGTTCATTTTCGTTCTTTTTGTTTTTCTGTTGAAATGCGCGCCGCCACAGAGGTCGATTCTTATAAAAAATGGGACAAAAATAGAAAAAAAAACACATATCTCTGAATTAAAATTTCTTTTGTAACTCGGTTTACATGTGACATCTACTTACAACAAGCTTTTTGTGTAGAAATTTGTTGACAGCGGAAAAATGATAAATAGTTGAAATTTCATCCAAGTGTGATCATTATTTTTATTTTCTACTAAATCTCACAGGTCCCAAACTATTTGAAACAATAGTGAATACAATAGTGAAGAAAATATTTGTATAAATCGTTTATAAATTATGTATTTGTATAAATGTAGCACGTGAAATTAGCTGCACCTTTTTGCAATTTTTGAAATAAATCGATGAAACAGGGTATTCTTACCGATATCTTATCAAGAATGGAAGTTATAAAAGAAATGTTCTGACAAAAGTTATTTTAGACAGGCATTGGTTGGTAGAAATAATTTTTTACTAAGTACTTACGTCCATGGTGCACAAGAGTGCACATGCTGAAAAGTATCTTTACCAAAAAGGGTAGTTACAGGGTGAGCACGGTTTAACGAATTATTTCTTCTGTTCCGCTCAACGAAAAATTACGAAAAAATTCATGAACATTTTACCTAATAGCACATATGACAGTGAATTATTTCAGAATTTTTGGTTGCAGAATCGATTTTTAAATAAACTCTGAAGCATAAAATTGCCGATTTTATATCAAAGTTTTCAGAGTATCACGTTTATATTATCATGTTAGTTGTGTCTCGTCGTGATTATCGATGTGCATTTCTTTCAGATTTTTCGGATTTTGCGATCAGGTTTAAAAAAATTGGAAATCTCTAAACACTTGAAAAAATGCATATTTATAATTGAAGGTTTGAAGATACCAATTTTATACAAATTCAGTAATGAGATATTGTTGAAACCATTATTCTTATATTTTATACAGTGCATCGTAGTTAAAAAATATGAATTTTTCGATGTTTCTTTACTTTTTGTAGGTGTATTATGTAATATTCAGAAAAATAATGTACAAACTTATAAACGCGATTTGAATGGTCTGACCAAAAATTAATTTGTTTCGGGGGTACTTTTCAGCATTTCATTCGGCTAAATTTATTTGTAAGATTTGAAGGTTGATCGATT
Organism: Lasioglossum lativentre; assembly: GCA_916610255.1. Taxonomy (NCBI): domain Eukaryota; kingdom Metazoa; phylum Arthropoda; class Insecta; order Hymenoptera; family Halictidae; genus Lasioglossum; species Lasioglossum lativentre. The sequence continues at coordinate 17,996,939 of OU744364.1, read as the reverse complement.
TTCGACCGCAAAAAGCTGAAAATCGACCACCGTGCGTCGTCATGTTCGCAAGTATCTACGGGGTGTTTTGTATTTCGTCGGCGAGCGCCGTAAGATTCCGGGTAATTCGAGTGTCCCGAGTCCCCATCAGGGGAAGGAAGGAAGGATAAATTTCATCGTTCGATAACGCTAGAATGCCACGTCGTTCCGCGACGAGTTACCCGGAGGAATTCCACCGATCGACGGAATTCCCCGGCATTCCCGGAACGTCGCCGAATTTCTCGACACGCGCGGCAACCTCGATCAAACATATTCCCGGTGAAGTCACGGGCACGTGGTGCGTGTAAATATCCGCTTTGACGGATCGGTCTTTCCTTATTGGGGTTCCGCGCGCTCGCATGAAATCTGGGTCTCGTCGAGGGCGTGTGCCTCGCCTCGCCGCCCTTGATTTCGCGGATGCAACGCGCGCGCCAACGGAGGAGAACGAACGTCTTGAATTTAATCCTTTCACCGTGGAATAATACGACGCGGATGAATGCAAAGACTTTTGTTATGCCCGAGATTACTTCGAGTCGCAGCCTGAGAAAAGTGTAAATAGATTGCGAGCGTTGTTTGCGCGCAGATGAATTTTTTTCTGAAAGAACAATCAACAATTCTGTCTTTCTCCGCGTTCCGTGTTTGATAATATTCGATGAACACATAATCTTTATCATTACTATAAATACGCGAGATCTAATTTAATAAATTCGGAGGTAAACGAGACAGATAACACATAAATACAGTAGAACCTCGATTATCCGAACTAATTAGGACCGAATTGAATTGTTACTGCTATACTACAATTCAGTGAAATTTCATTGTTTCTGTTAAACAGAACGATTGTTTATTGTTCGGTAGAATTTAGAGTTTTTATTTCATTAATCACTGACGCGGTTAATCGACAATTGTTATAGGATACATTGCGGAAGTTTCTTTTCTTCTATGAACTGGAAAAATCGTTGATATGTTTTACAACAATGTTTACTAATTAGTGTGCGGAATGTTTTTCCGAGTATGATTTACTTCTGCACGGATCGTTTTTATAAATACATATACAGGGTGGTCCGTTTAAATAAGAACACCTAAATATCTCTTCAGGTTATTGTAATGCAAAAATTATTTGTTACGTAATGTGCATGGTGTCAATGGACCAAATATTTGGCACGAATATTTTTTTCCGAGGGTCATTTTTTCGGAGTTGTCAAGGTCATCGATGTTTTTTGGTACATAACTACATTTTTTTTTTTATTGCATCGTGTAACTGATGGAAAAATACATTCAGATATGTATAATAACATGACCTTGAAATGACCGTGATCCTCGAAAATTAAAGTTTTACCTAGAACTGATGTCTATTGAGATCGTAGGCTTTGACCAAGACTCTACATTAAGAGCGTGAATGTAAATAAACATGTTTACTGTCACAATACTGATGATACCTAACGATTTGAAATTCCGATCAGTTTCAATTTATCTATCCGTGTATCGACGTGCTGTTTGAAATGAATTACTCAATGGAAGAGAAAGTTGATATGGTCTTCATTTACGGTAAAGCTGATCATTGTTTAAGGCAAGTAGTTAGAATGTATAAAGATAAATTTCCAGACCGATGGATTGGTCATACCAGAGTTCTAGGATGGCCACCGCGTTCACCAGACCTCACACCAATGGACTTTTTTTTCTGGGGAAAATTGAAACAAACAGTTTATAATGAACGACCAACTACACCAGAGGATATGAAGAGCCGAATAATTAGAGCTTATGCTGATATTAATTCCGAAACAATTGAAAGATCTGTACAGTCGGTCATTGCACGTTTCAGAAAATGTATCAACGTAGAAGGACACCATTTTGAACATCTCTGATGATAACTTAAGAGAACGTGAGTATTGTTTTAACAGTTAACACATACACACATCTGTTGATCGATATTCTTAGTGTGATAAAAAATTTTTTCTTCGCATTCGTAGGTTCAGGAGTCGTGGCCGAAGATATTCGACATCAGTTCTAGGTATAACTTTAATTTTCGAGGATCAAGGTCATTTCAAGGTCATGTTATTATACATATCTGAATGTATTTTTCCATCAGTTACACGATGCAATAAAAAAAAAATGTAGTTATGTACCAAAAAACATCCATGACTTTGACAACTCCGAAAAAATGACCCTCGGAAAAAAATATTCGTGCCAAATATTTGGTCCATTGACACCATGCACATTACGTAACAAATAATTTTTGCATCACAATAACCTGAAGAGATATTTAGGTGTTCTTATTTAAACGGACCACCTTGTATAGCTATCCTCTCGCGCCAGAATTATTTTCATTGGATTATCGAATTCGTATTTTCCACAGATTAATTACCAGGTAAAAAAACAAAAATATAGACGAGATGTGTTATCGAATTTTGCATATAGGAGCAGTATTTGTTTTACAACGGGATGCAGCTTTCATTAGAATACCGTGTAGGCAGTAGCTCGGTTTACCAACTGCAATAAATCAATTTTTTTTTACTGGGATCAATAGAAGCAATTATGGAAGCTATATCTCTACCATTTCAGGCAGAAATTCAAACTAGTTATACTCGTACAGCTTATAAAACAGTAGCGCGCATGTTTCGGTATACAGGGTGTTCCAAAAAAGGTGTACTTCCTTAGAGGGGTGCATTCCTGAGATCATTTGGAGTAACTTTTCCCTTTGCGAAAATATTCTCAGTAGCACTGTTAAGGAGTTATCAACGAAAAACATGGACTACTCAGAGCGCAGCTCGCGCTGAGCCTGGCGTTGGCATTGGCCGAGCCGGAATCCGTCTACAGTAGCCACGCCCTGAGTGGTCCGCATTTTTCGTTAATAACTCGTTAACAAATCCGCGGAGAACATTTTCGCAAAAGAAAAGATTACTTCAAATCACCTCAGGAATCACCTCTTTCAAGGAAGTATGTATAACATTTTTTGGACACCCTGTATAAAGCTATATTTTAGATTTCAATTCATGAAACAATTTTAGAGTTAAAAACTTCTGGTTTGCCGAAAAATAGGAGGGATCATTAGTTATAAATATACATTTGCCGGCTTAGCACCCAAAACTAGAATAGTGTTTTTCTCGAAATGACTTATTTAAAATTTGAGGGAAAGAAAGAGAAGAGACTATTCAATCAAATGAGATGTTCGGCAGTGTACAGCTAAACAGTAACTAACTGCCGCCGACGACCATAAAAATTTTCTAAAAAAGTGAACCGAATAATATTTTTGCAGAAATAACACGAAAATTTGTGGCCGAAATCGTAACTCTTCATTCCAGGACTCATCAACTTGTCAATTTTGTACTTTTTTTCGAGTTTTTGTTACGTTCATCGACAGCGTAAAGACAGAGTTTCAGTCGTTTTTTTTTTGGTTTCCGGTATAAATTAAAGGCTATAGAACGCCCGCAGATTGCACCGCTAGTGACGATTGCGCCAATGAATGTTTATATACGCTATGCTGTACTATTTATTTTACAACTAAAAATAACAACACGAATATGATCGAACCCTATTTATTTAGCAACAATAATACTTTACCTTCTGGAGAAACAGAACAAGTGGAATCTAAAAGTTTCACAGAATCTTCTATTAAGAAGTGTTATTCTAAATTATAAAAAATTTTACTAACCAGGCGTCGAAGAGTGACGACTCTAATCTTCACAAATAAAAAATATGACACCTCTCAACCTACACTCTGCGTACATACATTCTAATGTTAAGCCTTTGCTGGGGTGCAATCCTTGCGTGTTTTCAGTGCAAAATGTAAAGAAAAAACATTGACTACGTATTTCTAAAATTTTATTGATTTCCATGACGGTAGTTATGAAAAGATTGAAGAATTTAATTGAACATATAAAAATTCTCTATGAATATAAATAAAAAATTTAATAGTTTTAATTTTTTGTGAAATATGTCGCAGACAGCATTCCGAAGAGAATTTTGGAAATTTTCCAATCGGTAACTTTTCAAGTTTTTATTATTATGGGGTGTGTGCAGACCCTTTATTTGGTAGGTACTGAATTTATTGATGTAAGCATTCAATGAGTTATCTGATGTCAGAAAAAACGTCATTTTTATGAAAGCTTCGTTATCTTTGGTTAAATATCAAATAAATTCGCAAAATTTACTTTATTTTGAACACACTGACAAGGGAACGTATTTAAGTTATACATGTCGATTTTGATGAAACTGATGTGAGACACAGTTCTTCGAAAAATATTTGACGTTTCTTTTTAACGGCGACTATCCACATTGAAAGGGTGAAAAAACAGTCTTAAGAAAAAATCCAATTTTTCTTTATAACTTGTGTGGTTTTGAATGGGAAATTCAGTAGCGCAAGAAAATTTTAACAAAAGTTATTTATATTTATTAAAAATATGTTCCCTTGTGAGCCGGAGTGTATCGAATACCGGGGGGGGGGGGGGGGGGATAAATAACGAATATTTTTCAACAGCGATAAAATGATCTGTAATTCGGGCACGTTAGTTTCCAGTCTCACCTGTGGACGTTTAAAAAGACCCAGCCGCGCGGCGCCGAACTTTCAAAGGGTTACACAAGGCAACGTCCAAGCGAGGTTCTTTGAAGGACTGAATCCGACCTCGTCCCACAGGGTAACTTCGCTAACTGAAGACCCGGGATGAATGTCGAAGCCGGTGATTAGCCCGGGACTATTTTTACCGAATGCAATGAAGCCGCGTAATTAACCGGGTCGTGGAAAAAGGCAAGAGACCGTACCGGAAAGCGTGCATCAAAGAGATCGCCTGGAGGGTCGCTTAAAATCGCGCGAAACCGCCGCGACACCGGTTACGACACGCGGGGAAGGAAAACGGGGAAGAGCGAGAGAAAGGAAGGGGAGCGAGAGAAACGCGGAGTGGGGGAAGACCGTGCTAACGAATTCCTTCGCTTCGAGATATTTTCGTCGTCGCTGAAGCCGCAGCGTCGTTTGTCGGCCGATAAACTTTCTCCCTTCTGCATACAATTCTCTTTCTTTCCAACCGTTTCCACCCGTTACTTCGCCCCCGCAATACCCGACAACGAACGCATAGGCGTTCTCGCTATAGGGTGTCCCGAAAATGTTCTACTTCCTTCAGATTCCTGGGGTGATTTGAAGCAACTCTTCCCTTTGCGAAAATGTTCTCCGCGGCTTTGTTAAGGAGTTATTAACGAAAAACGTGGACCAATTCCATGACGCATCCGCGGCAGGTTCCATTGAGCGTAGCGATGGCGTCGCGCCGCGGTGAAGCAGTGAACAAGAGAACTGTAGCAGCGCTCTGATTGGTCCGTGTTTTTCCCTGATAGCTCCTGAACAGAGCCACGGAGAACATTTTCGCAACGGGAAAAGTTACTTGAAACGGCCTCAGGAATCACCCCTGTCAAGGAAGTACATTTTGGGACACCCCGCATAGCTTTTCCAACGAGACGAGAGAGTAGACGTAGAGGAAACATTCCAGTGGTTCGGTCGAATTTTTAAAAAACTGTTCAATTGTAAAGGGTGTCCGAATATTGTTCTAGACCGATGATGGACAATGAAGATCGACGAAGTTAATAGACCGACCCGAAATTTCCGAGATCTGGCACACCTCTAGTTTTCACGCAGCGCACGACACGCGGCTCGCCAATGAACTCGTGATACCAACACTGTCTCTAGACCGCTTGTACAACATTTAGCAACTCGTCCTGCTAGCCGAAAGTTTGATCGCTTAGCCCGTGAAGCGGCTTGCGATCGGGGCAATGTTGCTTGTACATGGATGGTCTATGGAGCCCAGGTGCCTAGCAATGAAAAGGGGGAATATTGATGTTTGAGGAAACCCCGGAACCTCAGGGTCCAGGCAGTTCAGCGATGAGAGAGGGGCAGGGTACGGTCTTTAGGGTATTGGTGTTATGGGAGCATGGTCTCTGACTGGTTTCCACGTGAGAACGGGGTAATATTGATGCGGCGAGGTGGTTCTGAACTGAAATTATTTAGACACACAATTCGCGCTGAAAATGTCACTTGAAAAATAGCAACAATCTTTGTATTACTTATCTTTGTGTTATTAATCTGTTCACAGTTTAGTAATAATTATTTAATATTGCTGCGATTCTACATAAATAAATACCGATTTAATTAAGTATTTAAGAACTATATTTTATGGATCCTAAACTAAAAAGTTTTCCTTACCTATTATCATCGGAACATAGACACTATAAAAACTTTCGAAAAGTGCCATAACTGTTTCGATTTCTCGATGATGATAGGTCCTTATATGTGTGTATATGGAACTTTTCGATATGATTTTGACGGCTGTGGTCGCTCATAAATAAATATCACGTGAAAATAAATGGACTTTAGAAGATAATTCGTTTTGTTCCCTGTGTCGTTACAACTACTCTGTTAGCTGAAAATTAACAGAATTTCGAAATTAGCTGCGCCTCCACGTTCGGCGCGTGCAAAAATTATTAATTGCTTGGCGCACTCTGTCGCGGTGCATTTCTGCTGATATTTTTCAAAAAGTTGAATCGCGATTCCACCGGTACGAGTTAGCGGACGAAATATCGCCATTTTATTTCCCGGCGTCACGGGAATTTTCGTTTCTAGATTTACCAGCCGGCGCGGCGGCGTAATCCCCGCCGCCTATCCATTATCATTCCGATAAAGTAGCTTTTCTCGTTCTTTCAACCGTGATTCACTATTATTATTTAGCTTTGTTATCCCGCGTATTGTAACTGCTCCACACACCTGTTTCCATTTTTCGTGTAACTGCAAGAGCGACCCAGATTTCAGCTCATTAATCTTGAACAGGGCCCGCGCTGATACTCTCTGACTCTTCCCTTCAAATTATTTCTAGGCTGGAAATTCTCTTATCGATTTCGACTCCAAAATACAAAATTCAACAATCGCCGAGTACTGGAGGCCTAGTATGCATGTCACATTTTTCTACTCTCATTTTTCTACAAGTTATAAATTATAAGTTCGTAAGTTTAATATAAATTACCTATGTCTCTTATCTATCTATCTATGTCAATCTATCATTATGCAAAATAAAAATTGTCTCATTGATCTCATCTTATCGATTGCACAAGATGAGAGCCAGAGACACATTTAATTCTTTCTTTAATAATTTTAACACATTGAATATCGTTAGTCTTAAATTAATTTTTCTGTTGTTTTAAATTGCAGTAACTAATTGTTCTGATAAATGTATAAAGTCCACGGATATTGATGCAAAATAAAAATTGTCTGCATCGATTGCAAAAGATGGGAGCCAGAGACACATTTAATTCTTTTTTTAATAATTTTCACTCATTGAATTTCGTTAGTTTTCAATTAATTAAATTTTTCTGTTGTTTTAAATTGCAGCAATTCATTGTTCTGATGAATGCATAAAGTCCGCAGTCTATTTATAACTAGACTACGAATCTTTATGCAAAAAATAAAATAAAAAGTTCGTGTATCCATTGCAAGGATCGCAGAGGATATTTTTCACTAATAATTTTAATATAATGAAAATAATGTATTTATACTCTGAAAGTCTTTTAATCTTTTCACAGTTTTAGAATCATTTTTGTCACAAATGTATAAAATCCGGAGTCTATTTATAAATTTGCAAAGATTCCAAGTTAATTTAATTTATCTTCAGGAACGAGTTTGTGACTATGTGACTCGAAGTGTATTAATGAAAAGTAGATGTAATTATGAAAGTGTTGTCTTTACTGTTGACGGTATTAGTGGTTATTATAAATGTTACACAACCTCATTTTGTTGATAGATACAATTATGGATCTGAAACATTATAAAAGATAATATTAAATTATGAAACACTTAATCAAACAGAATTTGTAAACTTAAACATTCTTTGGTTATCAAGTATTTTCTTAGTTCAAGCTTATTAAACACTGATAATTCATAAGTCGGCAGCCTTAATCAGAATCATAAAATTAAATTAAATCATTAGGTTGTCAGATGTGACGGATAAACTATGTAATCTATCTATTCATTCATTGAAACGTATAAAAAAGATGCAATAAAATAGTAAGTAGTTACACTTTTTTGACAAAAAGTACGTCGCAAAATTAGGGGAATAAGACTCGAATTGAGGGGAGTACAGTTACCCCTCTCTGCCAATACCAGATTAGTGACACGTCACATTGTGACACACGTACGACAGAGGGGAAACGCGTCACGTGACGCGAGCCGTGGCGGAAGAGTGGGGGATTAGCGTCGTGAAAGGGAAGGTAGAGTGGGGAGACAAGTCTTAATCTGACGAATGAACGGTCGAATTTGTATTTCTGTTGGAGCCGGACGAATTATACTGACCGTTGTGTTTTAATTGCAGGTGCAATTAGTACTTAAGGATGATACCGCCTTTCGGGGTGTTCCTTTTCCACAAACTGACCGTGGCTCGTAAAGTTCACCCTATAAAATCATTTCGCGAGTTTTATGACCTCGGTCCAGGTTAGCGCAACGTGCCCCAAGATTTGTCACGTTCCGGCGATAAAACGTTTCGTTTCGCCTTGCAGCCCGTTCCTCAATTTGTAATTGCGCCCCGAGACTCTCTCCCGCGGAACCCCATCCGATACACAATCCTTCGAAATCTTCTCTCGTCGAGCGTACGGTAAAAACGACCGTGTTCCTGCATTGGAAGAAACGTAATAATCCCGATCGAAGATCAATGTTGCAGCGCAGGACTAGATCATTTCAATATCCACAGAATTCCCACGGGCCGGATGTGGAAATTATAATGGGGGTCCGGCTGAGATTGGCCGTGCGTAATTGTGGCAAGGCAAAACGATAAATTTAATCGTATAAAGGCGGAAAATGGCGGCCGCCTCAAGCGACGAGTTACGACGCACCAATTACGTTTCAACCGCCAGTATCTACATCTACGCGACGGCATCTTGCGGCCTCGAGATAAGCAAATCGCCAACAAATACGATCCACAGAAAATTATTGGTTTTATCGACAATCACGAGGTTCCTAATTATCGAGGGTTCCCACTGGAAAAAATTGAATCTTCCCTGAAAACTCCTTGAATAGTATTAAAATGTTGCCTTTTAAAAATGACAAAATTGAATTTATTTAAACATTGCACAGTTGTTAATTTTATATGTGCTCCAGTAAAGATATTTATTAAATCATATGTCTATAATCTCAATAATTGTAAAATATAAAAATCTAGAACCGGTCATTTATGACCGATCGTGGTAGGTTTAGCGTTGAAAAAATCGATTCATATTTTGATCAATCAACAACAATTTTTATTCCACTGCATTATGTATGCGAGGAATACACGCATTTATGATTGCTTTCTTCTTTATGTACGAGACGATTTAGCACTAACGTAAATATTGTTATAAACTTAAAAAGTAACGTTTACATTGACATGTTTGTATAGTCCCATAAAACTGTATTCGTATATCATGAAACAAGCTTTTCTCCGAGTGGCCAGCTGCGTCCATCGAGCTTATTTTTCGTCCGGTGTAGTGTTTCGTTCAACAGGCTATAAATAACATAAAGAACTGGAAATTCAGAATATCGATATAAAGGCACATTCTATGTGCGATGGGAACGCAAAAATGAGTGAAAAAATGTTTTCATTCAGAATGAAGAATTTCGACTTTAGAGGTTTTGTTTCAACAATTGAGAAATAGAGATCGATGTTTTTTTAAATATAAAATTCTATTTTTTTTTACAATGTGTACTATGATATTTAAATAGAATTCGCTGAAATATTGTGCTTAATATCTGATACTAGAAGGATCCTTTCGTAGAGTTTTATCCAGTACAAATTTTGTTAATTTTACGTAACACTAAATAAAAAAATCTAGTCCTTGCCAAAGCCGATTTTAAATCAGAAAACAATTAAAAAACAGCACAAATGAAAAAGATTGTTAGGGGTTACAAAATATAATGACGGCTGTGCATGCTGTCAATGAACAATAAAAATCAAGTATTCAGCTTTTGTGTGTGTGTGCAAAGAAGATTAAACATTATCCATGTAATGTAAGCTACATGTAATAATATTGTACTTGCTACATATATAAATTATTTGGTTTAAAGCAATAAGAAATAAATGAATAAAAATAGGTGTTTTCAGTTTTAAATTATTATATATGTATAAAAAGACTGTTGGGGGTTACAAAATCAATGGCGGCTGTGCATGCTGTCAATGAACAATAAAAATTAAGTATTCATCTTTTGCAAAGAACATTATGAAAATAGGTGTTTTCAGTTTGAAATTATTGTATATGTATAAATATGTATAAATTAATATTGGTTTCGTAGTTGTAAATTATAATTTACCGAAATATGACAAAATAAACAATAACAGAAATTCTTTTTCCTAACACAGACTTATGGTTTCGTGTGCTGTCTTCTGATAGTATTGTCGCGGAGTGTGTGCAGAGCCCCTTAACGAGAAGTCATCGGTAGTCGGCGTCGATCGTCAGTTGCGGGGCAGTTGGGCACGCGATCGCGTTACAAAGTCCGAGGGCTGTAAATGGATTTCCGGTCGCGCGCCCGACGAAATATACTGGATAAACGGCGAGGCACGCGTGTCATTTAATTACGAGTCAAGCGATCGGGACGGCCTGTCACCGGCAGAATTTCGAAGGGCTACGCGACCCGGCCCGTCCCGGCCCGGCCCGGCCCGGCCGCGGCCGGTGCTGTTGATCCAGATGAACGGTGATAAACAAATAGAGAGGAGAGTTCATGCTAGAGAACGATAGAATCGCACCTATGTACAATGGGAGAGAAAGAGAGAGAGAGAGAGAGAGAGAAAGGAGGACACGTGTAGTTATTACTGGGGCCAATACGTCATCAACGGGACAATTGCAAGCAGCCGCCGGATGTTCTCGAGTTTTGTTGATCGCGTTAAACGCGGCAATTGCAATTTCAAAAGACGGCGGTGTAATTTCTGTTTGAAAGGCGAATTTCATCCGAATAAATCTGAGCTGACTGCTCTGTCGTGGTGGTGGTGATGGTGGTAGTGGTGGTGGTGCGTTTACCCTTCGGATTTCTTTTTATCGACTGCCCCTGACGCCCTCGTGTTTGTAATATTCATTGGTACGGTGTGCTACGTTACTACCCGACGCGGCGCGCCCGTCGTACCCGGTAATCCCATTTACTGATCGAGTTAAATGACGATCGACACGCCGAGCGACCGCGGTTATTCTGAATTCGAATTACCGGCTAAATGTTGACGAAGTCTCGTTGAATAACCCGCGGTTCTATTGAGTGGCTTCGACATAATATGCTGACGCTGCTGACAGCACCGTTCAAGCTAATGCGTATAGGCTAGCTCGATTTAACCGCGGAATATACATATAAAGTGATCTACTGCGAATTATTCGAAATATACTATAATACAACTGTGTCGCAACAATTTTCTTGCATATCTCTTTGACGCAACAGGATATCGCGGAATGTTGTATGTATCTTTATTCCTCGCGGAAATATGCTCCAATGGATGATAATTATTATGGCTACGCTGCGCCGTCGCCGCGGATGTACAATTATATCCTAACGAACTTAGCAGGTTCTTTTGAACTCTCTGAAAACCGAGACGAAAGAAGCGAGACTCTCTTCCGCAAGAGCAGTCTTCAAGCTTTCCTTCTAAAAATGGGCATTCGTACAATCTACCGCAATTTAGCTTCGAAACGCGTTCTTGTAACGCGAGGCAAATGTGCACACGCGACACGAAATTGTATTGCCAACTTTTTACGCTCCTCCATGAGTTTACGTAATATCTGTGTTACAATCTCATTTTATTAACAAGTATAAGCTCATTTTATACTTATTAACGTAGGTACATACATTTTATTCGATGAAACTTCTTCGCCGAACAGATTGTTACTTTATTCTTCGGAATAGTCTAATTTTATTCAATTGCACTGTACTGTAAATTTTAGTAGACTGCAGATATCTATGCATTTATGACTTCTGAAAATTTTCAAAAAATGCTAGATTATAACTAGACTCCGGATCTTTATGCAAAATTAAAAGTTTGTGCATCAATTGCAACTATTGCAAGACACAGGAGCTGAATATAAATTTATATTTTTCACTAATAATTTGAATATACATAGTGAAAATAATAAAGTCTTCTAATTTTTTCACTGTTCTAAATTGCACGTACTCATTTTTCCCATAAATGCATAAAATCCGGTGTCTAATTATAACATTCGACGGAATTCAGTACAATTTTTATTTATATCAGATCCACAAAGGTTACTTACCACTGAAAATAAAATTATATTTGACTCCTGTTTCTTAAAACACGTCTAAAAAAATTGCAAATTGCATAAACATCCGCAGTCTAATTATTAGACAAAGAATTGCAACAAACTGGAGTGACGTAGCAATTGATTTTCTTTCGTAATATGTTTAACAGGTCGATCACTCCTACTAATTTTTGTCATAAATACATAATATCCGCTGTCTACTAATTATTATTAAGGGGAGTGGGCATATTTCGGTACATAGAAAATAAGCTAACTTCGTGTTCCTTTTTCTCAGAATTTACTGCAGGTATCTTCCAAATTTTCGAACATCGAGTACCATACCGGATGTAAAATAGTTACCTCAAATGACTTTAAAACTCATACCTTTCAAGGAAGTACAAAATTTCCAGGACACCCCGTGTATAACCACTACGGGGTTAATTTTTCCAGAAGAGAAATGTATTTGGAAAGTGTTCGCGAACAATTTGTCGCAGTAGTAGAAAACTCGATACGGTCGAACGTTTCGTCGAGAGTGGGGCACCGAACTCTGTTGACCAAAGATGGCCGACCCGGTTCGAGGGGAAAGTTAACAAAAAGCCCGGTGACTTACAAGTTCGAACGATAATAACTGCAGCTCCGAAACGTCAAGAGACGCAAAGCGCGAGCACAGGCGAAACGGGAGCTTTTTCTAGGTGCGGCTCACGTAAAAGACATCACGTACATCCCTACCCTCGGTTTTATTTCCGTCCTCGGTTAGACAGAATGCTCCGCTGTCCGGAAATCCGTGAGACATTTGGCCTGTGTCCGTCTTGCGGTACCCATTCCCTCCCCCCTCCCCCCCCCCCCTCTTTCCGTCCCCACCATTCGTCGACGTTCTCGGTTTCCTTTCCGCGCGCTCTTCCGCGGAGAGAGCCCCGAAAATAACCAGGCCAGACAGCCGACCCTACGAGCTCAAATTGATCAGCTGCTTCCTCGGAATCCCGCTGCCTCGAGGACACTTAAACCGACATTCCTTTCCGAGGTCCATTCGCAAACCAATGCGAATATTCATGTCGACGGATTTCTAACAGTATCATTTACTTGCGTTGTATAATAGGTGAAATAAAACATTTTCATATCTCGATACAGTATTTCCTCCCCCCTCCCCTTCTCAATTCCACAAAAAATGGGACCGATTGAAACTTGATACATGCCGCATGGCGGTGTCTCACTCACACACACCGCCTGCTCTTCCTTCAGTTGAATTCGCAGAAGCCACCTTCCCCCCACTTAAGTGTCCGCATTCGGTCCCGACAGCGGACGCGTAATTGTCAACTAGTGTATAGTTTGAAACTAGGTCTTTTGTGAGCTAATACTAGGACAGAAACTTACATCTGATCTCATTGGATAAATACATAATAGTCAAGTTCCAATCTGTTGAAGCAATACATCACTTTTCTTCGCGTCTCGAGTGTTAGCGTTCTGTTTCTAAGCGAATGTGATCTTGCCAATCAAGTATGGGTTTTTATAGAATAGGTAATTACCTGTTTCTATTAACAAAACTTTGATATTTCAACCTCCTACTAACATAAAATAATATTTGATGAAAGTGTATTGGACTAGGATAGGAACGTTGTAACTGCCTTGGTGTGGTTAAATACATGAAAAGCATATAGCCGGATAAGATGGTGAAAAATTCCCCCAAACCAAATTGATTTTTGGTCGGACCATTCAAATTGCATTTTTAAGTTAGTACATTATTTTTCTTAATATTATATAATACACGTACAAACAGTAAAGAAGCATCGAGTTCATTTTTTTAACTACGTCGCACTGTGTAAAAAATTATGAAAACAATTGGAAACAATGGTTTCAACAATATCCCATTACCGAATTTCTATAAAACTGGTATCTCCAAAACTTCAATAGGGAGATATACATTTTTCGAATTTTTGGAGAATACCAATTTTTTTAAACCTGTTCGCAAAATAAGAAAGAAATGCAGATTAATAATCACGATGAGGCGGAATTAACATAATAATATATTATAAGCGTGTTACTCTGAAAACTTCAACATACAATCGGTAATTTCATGCTTCCGGAGTTTTTTAAAAATCGAGTCTGCAATCAAAACTTCTGAAATAATTCACTGTTATATGTGCTAGAATGTGGTAGAATGTTCATGAATATGTTCGTAATTTTTTGTGGAGCAGAACGGAAAATATGATTCATTAAACAGTGCTCCTCCTATAACTACACTTGTGGTAGGGTTGAAACTTGTCACAGAGGGTTTTATTTAGGAGCCCTATCTTATCGGGCTATAGCCTTTGTCCATTACTCCGTTTAGGAAACACTACTGTTGACTTGAATTCAAAATTTAGGGGAGTAATTATTAATGTTTAATTGATAATTATTAGTATAAAAAAATACTTTATATGTATATATTTATAATAGTTACTTAACAAGTAATTTCGTAATAAGTAGAAGAGAATTGTTTAACGTGTTGAGAGAAGAGAGATTAAAAATCGTAACGATCATTAACATTAATCAACTAGCAAATTAAAAATTTTTTAGGTCGAAGCACCCTTTACGAGGGTAGTTTTGTAAAGACAGTTTCTCATTCTAGCAAATAAAAAGTAGAATAATTAACAGAGCTAAGAATTTTGTCCAGCTCTTTGCTATTCTGGCCCATTATGGATCGCATCCTAAAAAATTTTTCCTGAATCCTACGTAGTATTACCGAGAATCTAACTGAACTTCACATTACCGAGAATTTAAGGCCGCGAAATTTTCGCTGTCGCCTCGAAATATACTCGTTGGTGCGTGCGATCTTTTAAGCTTCTTAAGGGCTCTCGTACAACTAGAACGCGGAAAATGAGAGTGAACTTTAACAACCTTCTTGACGGAATAGTGAACAAAAAGAAACCGTAATGTACATCTTAGATTAATTACTTTAATCTGCTTTAAGTTTCATTGAGAAATTAATGATATCGAAACTATGGAAAATCACTGAAAACCTATGATTCTTTCGCTCTAATTTTCTTAACAAAGTACGTGTAGCTGTCTACACTGGCGAAGGTCTAGTGACAGCTGCTAATGTTGTTAAAAACAATAACAAAGACCGCACGATACGTTCCACAACGTAGATAGAAGCAGTGTCGGCAGATCAGGGGAATTAACTCGAATCGAGGGGAGTAGGGTTACCCCCTCTCTACGGCTACCGGGTTAGTCATGACACAGACACAGGGCGCGAATCGCGTCACGTGACCGTTCCGTGGCGAAAGCGCGGGGTTGCTCGCGGCCGGAAGAGGGGGAATGACGTCGTAGAAGAGGAAGAGTGGGGGACAAGTCTTAATCTGGCGACACTAGATAGAAATAAGAACTGTATATCCTGCACATAAGGTAGAAATTTGATTATTTGAATAAGTTTTTCTGAGAATATACATAGTTAGATAATTTCAGATTATTATCAGCTAATGGAATATACATATAAAAATCTTTTTTGCTAGACATCGCAGCACAGCGGAACAAGCATAAATTTCTCGAACGAGTATCGTCCGGTGAGTGAGTGTAGGTTGTTTATGAAAGCGAAATTTATTTGTCCGTCTTATAAACAGTGTCGGAGAAGCTGCGATGCCTGAAAATACAAACAGGGGAGAGCGAGTTTCGATGAAAGGCATCACCATCCCGGCATACTGTGTTTGAATCTGTTCGCGAAAGTTGTGCGGCATTGGGCGTTGATGTTTCAATGGATCAGCCGGCGCGAGGTGACCGACACAACAAATAACATAATACATACACGATAAAACGGAATATCCGGAAATATAAAATCGTCGGAACTCGTAGAGTTCAAACATCATGATTCATAATACATACATATAAGTGTACGGGCACGAGTGTTGGTGTGTCGTCTATTTTCTGTTTTATCGAAATGTCTGACATCAATGCATTTATAGCGTGTCTAATATATCAACCGTTTTACTGCGACGCATTCAATTTTACCCCTTAACGTTCGTGCCCGCGCGAGATACGGCCATATACTAAATTGACAAAGAACGGCTTCGATTACCATAAACTAAATGTATTTCGAATTCGAAAGTATGTTTTGTTTTCCCGACAGACGCCAGAGTTTTTAGCAACAGGAAATTATATCAATTTCCTTTTAATAATCGCGTGGAAGCAAGTTTCAATTTTCATTTAACTTCGTATACGTGTGTACAGCGTACAGTCGCCACGGAAAGTAAGTTTTGAAAGAACGTTATACGGAGCGATTAGGAGAAATTAGATGACCTTATAATACGTTTCAGTGCTTCACGCTCTGGAAATCTCTGCCTTATTAAAAATGGATTAACAGTAATTACTGGGTCCTGGCATAAATACAGAATTATATTTAATCAATTGTAGAATTTCGGACAAAAATGGCTCCTTTTCTAGCACAGTTTTATGGAAATTTACAATGAGTCATAACCAGATGAAATCAATTTTTATTTTACTCCTGCTTGCCACAATCAATGTAGAACATTTTTATTTTGTATAAAGAACCGGAATCTAGTCATAACTAACCATATTAAAAAAAAAAATTGATTTCAATTCAAATTGAAGTTGATAGCAATTTTACATTTCAACAAGACAATGATGATCCAAACCACAAAGTAACTAAAGTTACAATGATACTTTTGAAAGAAAATAATATTCTAATAGATATTTTGTGGAGATATTAGAAAAAAAGAAATATGAACAAACAAAAATATTTTCATGCTGAAAGAACAATTAGTATAATTAATTTAGTTAGCGTTGGACCAGTTATTGCTATGGTACAATTAGCGTAAATGTTAATAATAAATTAATCTTTCAAGTTGCAGTAGAAACGTAGCTGTAAATATGCAATATTTCATAGCGAATTGGACACGTTTATTTTCCAATGCTTTCCAATGACAAAATGTACATTTTTCATTCGCTTCTGTTTACTTATTAATATAAAATAAAACGATTGTTTTGGTTTCACTCGTGCGCGACCACCGAGCCAGGAAAATATATTGCAGCAATACTATATGCATGTCATTATTATTCAACATAATTATATTCGCTTCCCCACAAATTATCATCGTTAATTTACTTTCCGAGGCAACGGATTGTAATTGAAACTAATTCTGCGTCAAGTGCTTATGTTATTACTTGATTGCAATAGGATGTCCAAAACTATATAGCTTTAACCCCTTCCGGTCCTATGTCAAGCCAGACTCGACATTAACTTTTGCACGAATAGTTACTTATTGTGTTGAGTGATTCACAATAACTTTCATCAATAATTCCACAATTTCATGTAACAATAATTGTATTATTTCTCGGCTGTTCTACCCAGGCTGGCGAAGCTACATATGTAATTGATTTATTAATTGAATTATACAGGGTGTCCCACGGTAAGTGCCGTTCGATATAACTCCTGATCGGTACGCGCTAGGGTAAAGTTGTATCGGGACTTTTGTCATAATTTTGTATGTAGAATGTCACAATGACAAAAAAATGTTTACCCTTATTCTTTTCTTCAAGGTTATTTCAAGGTCACTTCGTGTTTTTTAAAATGCATCGCCATATTTTTATTATGCAAGTGCAGAGAGAGAAACAAGTCGAGCACACGTCCTTGAAATGACCTTGAGGAAAAAAGAAGATGACAAGCTAGTTGCTAGATCGTTCGTGTTTTAATGAAAATATAGTACGTCCGATGCGACTGCATGGTACGAGCGGTTAAAGAGAAACAGTTTTCGATTTCGGATAATCCGATACAGTGCGCCGCGATTGAAAATAAATCCCGTGGAAAACGGAAAGTCGCCGAAAGTTCTTCGCCCGTACGAGAAAAGGGATTCAAGAAGCGATCAAAACAGGTGACGCAACCCGCGGGCGACCGAAAATGGAGCCGCCCCGCCCCGTCCCGCCCCAGTTTCACCCACCCACCCGATTTCATCGTCGAATTCCAAGCGACTCGGCTCGCTGTTACGGAGCAAGAAGTCGGGCACGATTGGCGGAAAGTTCGAAACTTAAAGGGTTCCGCGACTAGAGAGGTACTTTGTTCCAGTGGAAAGAAAGGAACAGCGGTATGGAACGAAAAGCCATGGAATTCGAGGTAAATGAAGGGTCGGAGAATCGGGCAGGTTTCCGGGGGCAAATATTTCATTGTGCAGGGCAAATGTTGAACAGGAACTCCTAAAAGCAGATACATTACCGCCCGCCCGTCGGTTACTTAATGTTTTTTCAATGTATATGTACGCCAGCGCAAGATTACAATGGGTTATTCCACCATTTTCTGAAACCTTGTATCCCCGTTTTCACCTTGTTCAAGATTCTGTAACGGAACTGGTCGGTTTTATGGCGGATTACACGATTTATTGCGATCGTTGCTGCAAGAATCTCCGGAGCTTACCGAATAAGAAACGAAGCAAAATTTTCCGGTGAATAAATCTATTACAATAGTCGGTCAAAATCTAACCGGACTTTGTATTGATCAACTGCATAGTCTTTCATCTATAATATATGAGATCCAGCGGAAATTCAAGTAGATCTATACCACGTTTTTTATACTACTGGGTATCCCAAAATATTGTACTTCCTTGAATTCCTCGAGACATTCGGAGCAACTTTTCCCTTTACGAAATTGCTCTTCTCGACTTTGTTAAGGACTAATTAGCGAAAAATACGGACCAATCAGTGCGCGGCTACGGTTCTCTTGTTCACTGCTTCACCGCGACGCGAGGCAAACGCTACGCTCAGTGAAACCTGCCACCGAGCCGCAATAATACATGACACAAAAACTTTCCGCTGAAGTACAAAAATTAGAGAAGAAGTCCGGTTTATATTTTATCGATTCTCGTATTTAATTGCCAGGTGCTCCGACAACTTTATGCATGTTCTTTTATATTGATATTAATTTGTCTAATATTTTTATACTAATTTCAATTTTGAAAGACACAGTACACTTCAAGGTCACGTTATTAATATCTCTGAATGCGTTTTAACGTCAACTACAATATGCAAGGAGAAAAAATAGTGAGAAAAAAAATATCGATGACCTCGAAAACTCCGGAAAAAATGACCTTGAGAAAAAAATAAAATTTGCCAAGCATTCACCTTGTGATACCATTATACATATATTGCATTGAAAATATTTGTTATGTCATCACAAATAAAGGAGATATTTAGGAGGCTACATTTAGGTGGACCACCCTGTATTATAATATAATTCTATATTTTTAATATTATAATATATACAGAATATAATACTCTAATTATACATATATGTATAATATAATATCAGAATTATGTGTAACATATATTCAACGAATATATAATTCGTTGGTATAATATAATTATAAATAAGTTGCTACAATTAGAATTTCTTTCCCACGTTTTCTATCATGCTGAAAGTAGTTCTATAATAATTAAACGCGTTTAGACTTTCGACCTGTGTACGAAAAGAAGTTTGTTTCTTATATAGTCTGTATCGAAGTAACACTTTTTTAGAAACATTTTTTTTTAAGAAAGAAGAAAATGTACTCGCAAGATGGTACGCTCCCACGTTACACCTCACGAACAAAATCGCATAGAAAGTCCGACAACCGAGCAACCTCCTCGCGATGTACATCGGAAAATGCTAATGTCGGCGGTACTCTGAATTTGCAAACTACACGTGTAGGTGGTGCTTTAAAAATGCTTTCGAAAGCATCAGCTATAAGGATATATATGATAAGAGAAACATAGAGTTCCATTTCAAAATTCCCAAGGTCATTGGGAATACAAATCATTATTATATTATACAATAGTCCAAAATATTTGTTTGTATTTTTAATATCTCGGGAAATGATCGTTAGTATGTACGAATACATATTCAAACCGGACGTGCTGCATATTATGCCGGATCCACATGCTCGCGAACAGCTCGTGAACCATTTTCGTCGGTGTTATGGACACTTCTGGGAACTGCGTGCAGGTTACAGTGAACTCCGGGAACAGCAAACACTGTTCATTCGGAAGGCGGCACCATCAAAAGCCTTCTTCAAATGTCCTACTCTGTAACTGTCCGCTCGCTCTAATACAGGATATTCCGAAAATGGTGGTACAAGTGGTACAACCGACGTGATGATTCTACATGCAGAAACAAGTGGAAAATTCAATGAATACGCGCGCTATTCAATAGGAATAGGCTGATGCGTATGTCCATGACCTATCCGTTCTAGTTTCTGCAAATTCTAGAGCACGCGAACTGCAATTTTCAAACTCGTTTTTCTCGAAAACGAGGCGTCAAATAACAAAATGTTATCCATTCTATTCGACGTGTTTTTGCATGTAGAATGTAGAATCACCACCCGACCGCTTGTACTACGATTTTGGAAACACATTGTATGTACACAATACTACAAACACTTTGCACACACCTCTTGCCAGTGTTGACGTGGCTCATAGATATGCAGTGGATTTTTATGCAAAATAAAAATCTTATGCATGAATTGCAAGGTACAGGAGCTAAATAAAAATGTTTTTCTTTCACAAAAGAATTGGACATGTTGAGACTAATATATTAATTGAAGTCTTTTAATCTTTTCACTGTTTTATAAATTGCACTTACTCATTTTTGTCATAAATCCATAAAATCCGGAATGTACTAATGAATGTAAATTTTCTCACATCAATTTATATGAATCATTGCAATGTGTTTTCATTTTTTTTTTTTACTTAAGTTTCTTTGTATGTTACCTGTGAAAAAATATAGTCTCATATAAAATTTATAATTGTAGTTAAAATTGAAGTCAATTTTCTCGAAAACAAAGTGTTAAACGAGAAAATGTTATTCCTATTTTTCGACTTATTTTTACAATGAATAATCATCCCCTGCCAGAGAAGTCCAAAAATTATATGTTAAGTATTTTCGTAAAAAATGAGCATTGGCAAAAAAGCTCGGACACGTGTCTGCTTATTTTGTCACTAGAATCGGCAGAAAAAATTTCCTCGCGATGGTGGAACTATTCCCGACGATGCGACGCGACGTCGAGTTTGTCCGATTCACTCGAACCCCTTCGTTTTAACACTCCATAGATCACCGGAAGCTGCGTAGGTATTTTTGTTTCAGGCTGGTTGGACCCGGCCTTTAGGAAGAAAGTAAATTGTAATTAACCGCGGACACCAGTCGTAATTAGTGTTATGGCGAAGTGAGTAATATCGTGCTTAAACACTCCGAGGATTTACCTCTTAAATGGTCTCGGAAACGTTTACGGGCTCGGTAATCCCTGGAACGTTAAACGTCGCGAGTTAACGCGGTTCCGACATTCTAAAAGCCGTGAAACGTACAGGCGAAATTTTCCAGTTCGAATCGGATTTATTCGTGTATCGTTTATTATTAAGATAAAAGAGAATTTGGACTGCGATGTCGGACAGACATAACGCCATCTTCATATTTCTCTTGGTTCTGACCTTGCATGACCTTGGAAGTCATTGTGTTACATGTACGCAATATTGATCCTAACCCACGCTTTTATGTGACATTTTTCGAGAAACGAAGGTGATCTTCAATTGTTACGAAATGTTCATTCTACATATTTCTCGTAGGTCTGACTTTGTATGACCTTGTATGACCTTGGAAGTCATTGTGTTACATGTACGTGAATTCTTTTTAACTGGCGCTTTCATGTGACATTATTTTCTGAGACATGAAGGTGACCTTCAGTTGTTAACAAATATTCATTCTACATATTTCTTTTAGCTGTGACCTTGTATGACCTTGGAAGTCATTGTAATACGTGAATTGGTTTTGACCCACGGTTTCATGTGACATTTTTTGAGAAACGAAGGTGACCTTCAGTTATTACGAAATGTTCATTATATATTTCTCTTAGTTTTGATCTTGTATGACCTTGGATGTCATTGTGTTAAATATTCGTGAATTGGTGTTGACGCATGCTTTCATATGACATTAAAAAACATGTAGCAATACATTTAAACAACTGAAGGTCAAACCTACGTGTCTCGAAAAATAATATAAATGTCAAAAATTTACATTGGTTATCGTGTTGCAATTTACCGTGAATATTCTGTAACTATGTCATATATGTCATCTGTCATCTATCATATGTTATATACGAGAACTATTACATCCTGAAATTTAGTAGTGATGAGAGAATAATATAAAAATAAGCAAGGAATGTTTATTTTATTCGTATTTCTATTCTAAAGTCCGAGAGTGTGAGTAATGGCTTAAATGAATCAAGTGCTAAAGATAAGCGCATGAATATTGTGGGGCTACTAATACTGTTTTCAGATGTCGAAATTATCTTAGAAAGGCTAAACAAAAATAAGTGACCTTTTAGTTATAGATCATACTTTGAACTTACAATTATAATATGTACTCCTTCACATTTTCTCCATTTTCATGGTAAATAATTGGATCTATGATTCCAATATTTTCTGGAAGTATACCGTTTGATTTGCGAGAAACAGAACACCTAAATAGCTCCGAATGAAGATAGAAGAAAATGTTGGAGCGAAATGTTGTAGACTGTTAGAGGAGGCAAATATGGTCATACAGAAAATGTTCTGATTGTTGTCGTTTTCAAGGACTTCGGAATGTCGTCGATGAATTTTAAACGGCACCATGTATTTTTAACTTCGTAGTGTTGTAGCTGATATCAAGACGAGTTCAATGATGTGGTACACTATGACCTTCAAATGACTTTGAACTAGAAAATTTATGATGAAGCAATTATAACTTCAAAATGTGCAATCTTTTTATTTGAATGAAATTTAATGTTCGAAATTGTGACCTTCAGCAGTAACATGAACATTTAAAATTATTAGTGAAAAATATAAATTTAGCTCCTGTGTAATATAATATGCTTTAAAGTATCTGAAAAAGATTTATACACAATTTTAGAAGAGTCCTAGGATGATACTTATAATCTGACTAAACACTGTACCCACTTAAGGGTTAAAAACAACAAAGGTATTTTAGGTGCAAACATTAGGTGACTCACCCTGTATTACATACACATATGTACATCGACAAATATATCAACGACCTTGGCATCTCGTGGAAAAAGTGAGAAAAGGTTCTACCAATCAGAATCTTAGCTCCTCGGCACCATTCGTTCAGCAAATGCAAGTGATTTTCTGTGCGCCGTTTAAAAAAAAGTATTTCGATTACTTCCCGTATGTTGATGATGTTAGAAGTTACCGGAGTGAAGTATTTACACGTTACAAATAAACTGGGAAGTTCGTTTGAGGTGGCAGAACTTCAGTTTCGAGTAGTTTGACCCTGTTCGAAGAGCACGTTGACAATGGCCGTTGCAATACTTGATTACTACCGTCTATTCGCAACAGACTTCTTCAGAGACTGTTAGGGCAAAGTAGCGGTATACACGGCGAAAGTAACGTTCTCACCGGGACACGGGGCCGACCGTAAACGCGAGACGACGAAACGGTGAAAGAAACGCGGCGCGGCGCGAATTTCCGCAAGATGGAGATTGGAAAGGCCCCGGCAAAAGTGCGTGACTGGGAAAAGAGCCGACGCCGAAAGCCATAAAGACTCTACCGCGAATGTGTTTCCCTGACGAACGACGGGACGCGAGAAAGCCGCGGTGACGACCTTTCAAAACGAGTGTGAAATACACCAGCCACGTCGAGAAAAACGGCTCGTAAAAACGACCGCTATACGTTAATAAATACGTTTAACGCGCGCACGCTGCGCCACATGTCGTGTGAATGCTTCGTCTTCGAGCAGGCTTCTGTGTATTATGATTCTAAGAAAATGAAACCTGCTTCGAAACCTCGGCACAGCGTATGCAAGAAACATTCAATCCATCATTAACTACGAAACACATTCGACTACAAAAATACGAGAAGCACGAACAAAGCTCCACAATATTAAAGACTAAATGAAGGGTATAGCCGGATAAGATACTGAAAAATGCTCCCAAACCAAATCGATTTTTGGTCTGACCATTCGATAGGGCTCCCAAAGAAAACCCTCTTTGACAAGTTTCAACCCTACCACAAAGGTAGTTATAGGGTGAGCACGGTTTAATGAATTATTTATTCTGTTTCGCTAAAAAAAAAATTACGAAAAAATTCATATACATTCTACGTAATAGCACACACGACAGTGAATTATTTCAGAATTTTTGGTTGCAGAATCGATTTTTGAAAAACCCCGGAAGCATAAAATAGCCGATTTTATGTTGAAGTTTTCAGAGTACTACGATAATATTATTATGTTAGTCGTGTCTCATCGTGATTATTAATCTGTATTTCTTTCAGTTTTTTCGGATTTTGCAAACAGGTTTCAAAAAATCGGAAATCTCCAAAAATTCGAAAAAACACATATTTCGTATTGAAGTTTTGGAGGTATCAGTTTTATACAAATTCAGTAATGTGATATTGTTGAAACCTTGTCCCGAATTTTTTTCAAAATTTTAATATAGCGCATCGTAGTTAAGAAATGAATTATTCGATGTTTCTTTCCTTTTTTGTAGGTGTATTATGTAACATTATTATAGGGGCAATAAATTTTTTTATCACAGATAATACAATCTGAAAGAATATTCAAGGTGATTAGTAGACTCCGGATTTTATGCATTTATTATTATTTATTTTCACTATATTAAAATTATTAGTGAAAAATATAAATATATTTCGCTCCTGTGTCTTGCAATTGATGTACAAACATTTTATTTTGCATAAAGATCCGGAGTCTAGTGAAGTTTTCAAACTCATCTTCAATTTTGTCATATGTAACACTATAATTCTTTGCCTATCAGTTAGTTCAATCGAATTCAACGAGCTCGCAAACGAACAATTTTTATGTGATACTGTGCAAAACGTTCCAGAGTAGACAAAGCAATAAGTAATAATAAATTGCAAGCAGTGTCGTCAGATGAGGGGAAGGACCACTAATTGAGGGGAAAAAGTTACCCTCTCTCTGCCAGTACCGGACGAGACGAAACGGGTCACGTGACCGAGCCGTGGCGGCAGTGCGGGGGAATATTTTACATAGGTACGACCGAGGGATCTTCACCAGTATTTTGTTCCCCGTTAGTAAACCAGAAATATTTTGGCGAAAATATTCCGATCAAACCTCGTCGACGTTAATAGACAAATGTTTATTGTCAAGAAATATGGATTTATTGTTTATTAATTGACAAATGTTTATTGTCAATAAATGTGTATTTATTGTTTATTAATTTGACAAATGTTTATTCTCAATAAATATGTATTTATTATTTATTAATTTGACAAATGTTTATTCTCAATAAATATGTATTTATTGTTTCAATATGTTTGTATTTGAACCAATTTTTTTTCACCTTTTCAAGCACACATTTTCTCATACGCTATTAACCAAACCTCCGAATGGGTCTTCAGTTACTAACTTTAGGGAAATGCGTCCATGGAAATGGAAATACGTTCGAATGGAATTTTCTCGGCAGTGCGTTGCAAAGTTGGCGGACCAATGTCAATGGCTCGAGGATCTCGCAACTAGAGCCAACTATCGGAAAAGAAGAAACTGTCTGAAATTCTAATACCAGCATGCTCTCTTTTAAATACACGAAGATCACGTTGTAAAAACTAACACGAAAGCGCCGAGAGATCCAGATAGTTTCTTCAGAGTATATTATAAGTGTGTGTGCACAAGAACTAATTATTAATTCTCTGGCATAATTAATATAAGCACGGACATTCTAAGACATATATTTGTCTGAATTTAAGACACAAAATTCTGAAATATCCGAGTCCCTAGAGATTGTTTACAAGGTAACAAGAGTCTACAAAAGACCTGGATTGGAATTGGTCGCATTAAATCATTTCTAAACGCAATAAAATGATATTATGAATTGAGAAAATTTATACTTGTGTACTCAGCGTACAGCAACGAGTAGAACGCCTTGCAATCAGTGTCTCCAGATCAGGACTCGCGTCCTCACTCTTCCTTCCCCTTCCGCCGCAGACCGGTCACGTGACTAATTCGGTACTGGCAGAGAGAGGGTAACTTTCTCCCCTTAATTCGTGTTCCCTCCCCTCATCTGGCGACTCTGGTTCTCTAATAGCGAGCGTTCAAATACTTTCATGAGCCACTGTGTGTATTAGGCGAGCTCACAATTCGTGTCTGCGGAACAGTGTTACGACAACATCCGTGTTATATTTTTAATAATAAATCAATTCTAAACTGAAATTGAAGGTGTTTTTAAGTTTAAATTAATAGATGAGGATAATCGAAGGGTAGTAACTCGTAGGGGTGACCCTCGGTTCGGCTTTTGATGACTTGGGACCCGACCCGACCCGACCCGAACCCGAAATTTTTGAGTACCCGCCCATTAGTAATTCGTGCTGTATAATATTAATATAATAAAATTTGTGCGAGAATGAGAAAGAAACATAATGAGTGAGAGACAAAATATATAAAATGAATTACAAAATGAGTGTGCATGAATGAGTGTGCAATGGATAAAAGAAGAATGTTTTTTGTTTAAAAGATTTGCCATTCGTTATTTACATGTCAAAGAGTGAACATCATCTGTATTCGTTGTTATATTAAACATTATATTTATATATCTATCCACTGCTTGTACAAAATTAATATGTATAAAATTAATATAATAAAATTAATATAAAATTAATATAATTACTATAATAAAAATATCGTACATTTGGGAAACCGTTAGAATTTTTGCATGACTTTGAAACCGTGTTCTAAGAGGGTCGACTGTAAAACAAAATCGATAATTCGTTTTAGAGCGGTTCTTACAATTTTTTGAAGGGATGGTTGTATGTTGACAATTTTCGCGCGGATTGGTGGGTGGCGCGGTGCTCGCGTTTCTCGATACGGATCGGAGGAAAAACATTTGCCGTGTCGCAAGCCGTCGGAAATCCACTTTGGTCGGACGTCAAATCGTAAATGGATCAATTAACAACGGCGACGGGAGAACGCGAAATCGAATTCCGGGCCGCGCGAGGACAATCAATGTCTATCGGACAGTTTTTCTGGTTGACGGGAAAAGGACGGACAAAAAGACCTATCGGGAAATTTTCCTAGACGGGAGGGGGGGTTGGTAACGGTAGGGAGGGGTGGGGGAGGGGGCGGTAAGCAGCCCCAGGACCCGGACCATCCATTCTGAAACTCGGCCGTCTCGTGAAAAGGAAACTTTCCGGCGGAACCGCTCGATGCTAATGGTGGAACAATGGCCGCAAAAACAATCGGATAAGTTGACCGAGAGGACCGTCGACGGCTGAGCCCGTACGTGGTTATTTGCGATTCCAGCCCTGGTCGCGAGCGTCGCCTAAAAATCGTCTGCGACCACCCGGAGTGCTTTTCCACGCTCCGACGTAATTAACTCGCGTCTTGATTCGATTGCGCTGCTCTCCGCTTACAGTTTCTCGCGAAAGTTCTAAACTCGCCATCGAGGATAGTTACCGCAACGTTTTAACGTCGCGCAACACGTACCAGCAACGATTCTATTATTTTTTTCGAACCCCCGGATAACTAAACTTTCACGCGTGGGAACGATCAAATAAAATCATAAATATCATAAATAATAGGATTAAAATGACAAATTTGTTTTTCATAAATTCTTCTTTTGAAATATAAATTATGTATTCGCATTCTTCTCTATTAGTATTTGAAATAATTAATTAATCAAACTGATAGACTTTGACTAACTGTAATGAATTTATTTATTGCTGGCGGATGGCATGTATTATATATGCGTAATATCTAAATGACAATTGACACGCGTCAGAAGTCATTACGATAAAGTATATTTGGCTCTCAACAGTCGAGCCTCGGCAACCTTTTTATTAATAATTGAAGTGTATTAATATTGGAATTGTTTGCGCATGTTATTTGCTGTTAAAAATAGCTTGTTGTCCTTATCGCAACAGCCAGAATAATGGATGAAATAGTGATTCCAGAATACTTTGAAAGCGTTAATTTGATAATACGTTTTTCTACTTATGTATGATTAAAAACCAAATCAATAAGTACTTTTATGAATTGTGTTAGAAATATTGAGAAACATGGGAGATTGAGAAACATGTAATATAAATTGGTGGATCACATTTATCAATGCCAGAATATTGTGCAGGAATTATGTGAATAAAAATGTGTTTTAAAAATGCCACTACACAAGAGTTCTTGTATGTATGTATTAGTTTATTGATCCCATTACGGGTTACAAAGAGTTCCCGTTCCCTTTACAATTAACTATTTCCTTTTCCGTCTAAACTATTTTTATTCTATTTTGTTTCTCATTCACTCTCTCTCCTTCACTCTCTCCCTCACATTCTCTCTTTCATCCCTCCCTCTCCCTATCCTCCCATCCTCGTCTTCCTTTCTCTCCCTATCCAGCTCTTCCATCCAACCCTCTCCGCTCCCGTCCGCCGCTAATATCTGTTTCACCCTCTCCTGTATCCCTGTATCTCTCCTTTGGTCTCCTCTGCATCTTTCCAGTACGTGTTCCCATGTTTCTTCTTCATATTTACATCTCCTGCATAGCCTCTCCTCTTCTTCTTCCCAGTACCTTCCTCCTCTCATTTCATTCCCTAACCTATACCTCGCTATTCTGCTCCATTTCTTTTCTTTCTTTCCTCTTTCTAAATACTCTGCAGTTCCCTCCACCCTTATTTCTTTGAACCACCTATTATATTAAAGAATTGAAGAGGTCTACAGGGAAACATCAGTGAGAGTGAAAGTAGGGGGAGAGATGGGAGAGAAATTTTGGGTGGGAAGAGGAGTGAGGCAAGGATGCCCACTAAGTGCGAAATTGTTCATGCTATTTATGGCAGACTTGGAGAAAAGAATGAGGAAGAGAGGGAAAGGAGGGATAGAGATTAGAGGAAAGATGGTTTACACACTGCAGTACGCGGACGACTTGGTGCTGTTGGCGAAGGAGGAGAGTGGGATGAGGCTCATGATAGAAGAGTTTAGGAGATACATAAGAGAGGAAGGTCTAGAAGTAAACAGAGAAAAAACGAAAGTGATCAGATTCGAAAGGAGAAAGAAAGAGAAAAAGGTATGGAGATGGGGAGAGGGAGTGGTGGAAGAGGTAGAGGAGATCAAATATTTGGGGTATATATTTAAAAAGAATGGAGGGCAGGAGAGACAGATAGAAGACAGGATAAGGAAGGGGGGAGGGGTAATGAGAAGTGTATGTACACAAGAGTTCTTAATAATAATATTTCTGGAAAATATAAAAAGAAATGAGCAATTTCTCACGTATGTAGTTTATTGTACAATATAGAATCTGCATTAAATAATTCACTATGCGAAGATTTTATAACACCACTTTCCCCCACTTTTCATTTTATACAGTTGATCAATTTGAGTAGCTCGTATAATACTTTTTTTTATTGATGATATATTATGAATTGAATCTTACGAATTGGATATTGGATCTTATGGCATTTTTATTTTTCCATCATCTCTAAAATTTTAGTGCTCCTTTACCGAAAACTAAATTTCGTTGAAAATTTTATATCAACTGTTATCGAAAATGCTCCCCGACATATTTAAAGTAGCACGAGTGATAAGAAAATTGGTGAAATCTTTTATGTCTGTCGGGAGAATACTTTTACAGCAACCTGTACTCCGAATGCCAATAAATCTCAGATTTTCTCATTGAAGAAAACAGAAATTTATCGTCCAATATAATAGACTCTAATATGACCTTAGGTATTCGTATGCTTGATTAATTACCTCTGACTCTATTACAGATTCAATTTTATTATGATCATACTTCTCGAGATTCTATACCCATGTAAATTAAATATACCTATTTAAAATGTCATAGTAGAACAACACCAATCGAATTGACTATATGCATTCCCAGTAAATACACGCATCGTATCTTTCATGTTTGTTTGTTCAGTTCCAATTAAAAGTTTACCAATGAACGCTTGATGCTTAATTTGTGCATTTACTCGAATAATAAATATCTACTATTGTAATGTAATCATTTAAGCGGATCACGAACATTCAATTATACTCCTTACTCTGACAGTCGAAAAGCGATGAAGAATTAACTTTCAAAATAAACAAAGTAATTGTTCAGGCAGAGGATCGTATTATTAAGTTGTCTCACTGGTAGTTAAATAAACAATTTAACATTATTACATAGGTGTTACATTGTTTCTAAATTTTTACGGAACATTAGTCTGAGGAATTTATAAATTATTTTCGTTATCAACATTAACGAAACTGTTTACATACGAAGTCAATAAGTTTATTATTCCAAGCTTTACAATCATATCCACGATTATCATCAAATCAATCGTAAAAAACCATAATCTGTACGAGGATAATAATCACCTCAAATAAAATAATTGAATATTAACGAAAAATACAAAAACAGCAGTATTTGCAATATAAACGTGTGTCTTCCTCAAAAAGATTTCCCGGTATTTTGAACTCGAACAAATTCGATTCGTTCGAATTTAGCCGAGATAAAGTTGATCATTTGAGCGAAAGCTGTTCGTCAACGTTAAAAATAACTGGATCGTCGAGAAAATTGCAGTGGAGACGTCGGATAGAAAACATCACTATTAATCTAAAACAACGAAAGATTAATTGACATAATCTGACCCCCGTTGGCGGTTTCGTGTTCCCATAATGGCTGCTGTATCGGCGAATCAACATGGCGTCCTGTTACAAAATAGCGTCCCGAAGCTGCAATTACTTCGCGCTGAATTTGGTTATTGTCGCAACGGTACAATAAAATTCTGCCAATAGCAGCTTAATCACGGAGATGACAGTGCAGCGTACTTTTTGAATCTATGAGTAGCCTCGGCGAAACGTCCGGGAGCCAGCGGGCTGATAAACTCGTCAAACGTTGTCGGGACACCGTTCGTTCGATTGGCGAAAAGTTATCGGCGAAACGGCGCCCATTGTTGTGTCAACTGTGTCGAACGGATCCAATTTTTCCTTGTTCTCTCGTCTACGTTTTCAACAGAGTTTTCAGAGCTCTAAATTGAGACAGATGTGCGAACTGCTTCATAGTCCTCCGCCGACAGCAGTTGCCCAGTGCTTCCCACATCGATTGTTGATGTTAAAAAAAGCGTCCTGATATAATAATATCAATCAGACGAGTTTTGTCATTGCTGTTTCCTTTGTTGTCAATGGAAATATTTTTCACATTGAAAATATCAATAGTCACAATGATAGTCACTTCTGCATTTGTTATAAGTAGACTGGTGGATGTTTATGCATTTTCCAATTTTTGTCGAGAAATTTTATTGTCTTTGTTGATCCAGAACAAATTAAAATTGTACAAAATTCTATAAAATTTTATATTCTAGCCTTTTTTGAACATTTTCATAAATAAATGCACAAAGATCTGCAGTCTAGTTGTAAGATATATGAGCCACTTGTAACTAGACTCAGAGTTTTATGCATTTATGGCAAAAATGAGTACGTGCAATTTAGAACAGTGAAAAAATTATAAGACTTTATTAGTTTCACTACATTAAAATTATTAGTGAAAAATATGAAAATATAAATATAATTAAAATATAAATTTTCAGCTCCTGTGTCTTGCAATTGATGCACAAACTTTTTATTTTGTATAAAGATCCGGAGTATACTTATAACAAGTGCAGAAAATTTTTATTTACCCCTGCAAAAATTATTTGATCGCACAACTCGAGTGCCTGTCATTGTAATTGTTCATATGTAAGATATAGGGGGGCAAGTACGTTTTGCTTCCTTTAATAATTTGACTAGGTCGAGCATCTAGGTCGTAGACTGTGTGAAATTCCAGTTAGTAATTTTTGTGATAAACGCATAAACTAACAGGTCTAATGATAACCATGACGGTTGTGGCCGACACAAACGCTGTTGGCTAACGTGTTGAGCCATTCTCGTTACGTTAATCCATCACAAAGCCGGCGGATAAGTAAGGGAGGAAGATTGAGCAGCGGGTTACCCAGATATCTACGGGCCGAAGATCTAAAACAGCGAGTTTTGCCACAGTGGAGTATTTGGCCCAAAAGTCGGAAAAAACTATTTTAGCATTATTTATGGGCTCAAGGTCATAATATAGCATGTCGTTGAATTCGTCTTAACGTCAGCTATAACATTATGAAATCAAAAATGGATTTTAACATTTAAAAAATCAAAATAATTTTTATTTTTGTCGACAAAAATTCTTTATCGAAATTTTATATATACTAGATAGTAGATGTTTACATACAGTTCAACTTTTGTTGCAAACATTTTTTCCTCAGATTATCGGAATCGCTTGAAAAATCGTGATAATGGAGTGCTTCCACCGAAAAGCTGGAGAAAATTAATTTTGCATGTAAATTATTTTGAAATGATGTAATTTCTTGTTTTAATACTAAGCATGTTAATATAAATCATGAAACTTTCTAATAAGTAAATATATATTTTAAGAAATTTTTAAATTCTTACTATTAATTTTCATCAGGAAACACGCGCTGCGACTGCTGATGCCCATTTCTACTTAAATTAGTTATAAATCTTCAATCTGTGCAAATCTGGGACTAATTATTTTCGCACTATGATTGCAAACCTTTATCGAATGTAATGATACCAGAAAGAATACCGGATATTACTCAATAGTATAAAAAAATCGTCA
This sequence comes from Lasioglossum lativentre, assembly GCA_916610255.1. Lineage (NCBI taxonomy): Eukaryota > Metazoa > Arthropoda > Insecta > Hymenoptera > Halictidae > Lasioglossum > Lasioglossum lativentre. Next base: position 17,964,090 of record OU744364.1, on the reverse strand, counting down.
ATGACGTTTTATAATAGTAGAAAACTTACAGAATGATTGATTATGTTCAAATATAAATAACTATACTAATTTAGATGATAGCGAAATGAAATCTGTGCGAAAGTACTCTGTATACCTATTTGAAATGCTTCTGCAATGTAAGAATTTACACAATTTCCTTAAAACACTTGAAAATCGCTAATGAGTGAACTCTCTTTCAGACACTGTTTAAGAACACAAACCGTGCTATAAAATCTCTTGACTTTCAATGGAAGTATCACGGGTTTACAAATAAAAAAAAAACAAATACCGATTGCTTATTCTTCAGATCTTTAACTAGATCGGACAGCAGAAATTTTACAACTTACGCAAAAATGTTGAAATCGACTTTTTTCCAACTTTTCGGTCAAAATATCCCACTGAGGTGCTGGAAGAAAACTCTGCTGCGTGTGACGTTGCGGTGAGAATGACGTCCAATTTTTTCCGTATTTTATCGCGGATGACGCGTCCCGCAGACGACGTAAAAGCGTAATCTCCCGGCTCGGCGAGACACACTCGACTTCTCGCGGTTTTCGCACGAGGGTCCTGTTGCAGCTGGCGACGCGAATGATTTGCACCTCTGCCGAACGAATGAGACAACACCGACAACACCGACAACACCGGCAAGACGGGACACCGGTAGCAAAGGCGAAGGTGAGGCGAAACGATTCGCGGATATTTCCAGATGTGCGGGGGTTGGGGGGGAGGGGCGTGGGACGGCGGGGGCATGTCAGAACGTAGCCAATGTCGTGGATTTTCATTTTGCACGAATTTACCAAGGAATGCGGGTGGTACGCGCACCGGGAATACGTTGTTCCAGCCGACGAAACGAAGAGATTGAAGTCCCTGCTTAGAGCGACAAATCCGTCCAGAGCCCCCGCGAAATTCCCTCCCCGGTTTGCAATATTACCGAACAGGATTTCGCGTGCGCGCGCACGTCTAACATAATGGGTGGCATCGGTAGTTACGGGAAAGGAAAACTTCAATTCCATCTTTCGGGTATATTATCCCCATTAAGGCCCTGTATCAACAGAAAACGGAAATCTAATTATTTCATTCCGGGATCCTGGACTATACTTACGAGGAAGCGTATTCAAGCTATACAAGCCGATTTTTGGGGAAGCTGACACCATAGGTAATTCTTAGCAAGGTTTTCATATCGGCCACCGTCCACATCGAACCAGATTAACCCTTTGCACTCGGAGCTATTTTAACTTGAAAATTAAACATTTCTTACGACCTAGAATAATTCCATTCTATATGATTTTTCTTTCATTTTGTGGATATGAAAAATTGATATAATACCTCATACAATACTTAAATGTTTTGTAATTGATTAGGTAGCACCATATTCAATAATGTAAACAATATTGTGAATAATGGTAGAGCAAGTTTTAATGGCGACTCTGGGTCGCCTCTCGAGTGCCAAGGGTTAACACTTGTCTCCCCACACTACCTTCCCCTTCTATTCGCTATTCCCCCCATGCTCTGGCCTGGTCACATGGCTAATGCGGTACTGGCAGAGAGAGGGTAACTTTTTCCTCTCGATTCGCGCCAATTCCCCCAATGGCGACTCTACATCGAAAGGATGAAGACAGCCAATATTTTGAATTATGAAATCATGTAACATATTGTTGGTCATTTTTTCAATAGTTAGAGAAGAAGTATTAGTATGCTGACGTACTTGAGAATTGTTTTGCGTATTTACTTTACATGGTGCTAATTTAGCGTTGCCATCGGTTTTATATGGATGATCTAGTATTTTACAAAATTTCTACATTTTCAGTCAGCTTCGTACCATTCTGAAAAACTATTCGCCAAGAGTAAATGATATCTTTGCATCTCTAAAATTTAAATTGATCTCAGGAAGAACAGGGAGTGTTGAAAAATATTTTTTGGGAGATCGTTGCATTTTCTTTTTTATTTTTATAGATTTGTCCACAATGGTTTCTGACACTCGCTTATTTTAAATGCTGCGGTATTTAACACGGAGTTGTAATGTTACGTATCGATAAATCGTTTAATCCCATAATCGTGTTTGCTCTGAATTGTCGGAAATATTCTTTCTTTCTTTTTAACGCAATAAATAATTCTTTCACTTTATTGTATCATAATATACCCATTAATATAAGCTGTATCGTATGTACGTTGGTTGTGGAAACATTTTTGTTATGTCAATTTCATTTGTCTTACGTTAAGTTTCCCTAAATGTTCGCGATTGGAAAGTCACTCGGTTAAATGTTTAAAGTTAAGTCTAGTTAATTAAATTATCGAGTTATAGAGATTCAAATTCAGTGTCAATTCGACTGCGGATTTTTATGCATTTATGAAGAAATCGGCTGAGTGAAAAATAAAACAGTAAAAGATTAGAACAAACCAACAATATTGGTATGTTGTTTTCAATTTATCAAAATTATGAAGGGATCAAATTACCTTTTATTCAATTCCTTCTCATAATCGATGCAGTACATTTTCATTTTGCACAAATATCCGCAGTTCGGTGGTCATATTAGACATTTTGAGATTAGAAATGTACATATAAAAATCAATTTTTATTATCCTTTACCTCTTATCGAAAAGGCCGTTTAATGAAAAAGTGGGAGGCGATGGGGTCGGCAACTAGTTTGGTATTATACAAGCTGCTCGTGACTGGATAAAAGCTAAAGAGCAATGTTTTAAAGCGTCGTGAAACCTATCTACCTTTAAAACTACGTAGTATTTCCTTTAATTTTAATAAAGTATCGAACCGTAGAAGTTTTTCCATTTACGGCGTTCCTAATCTGCCAAGTTTAGTAAAATATGGATGTTAATCAACTTTAGAAGTGTATGTAATATGAAGAACACGTTGCCGGCCATAGATGTAAAGAGCACTATCAATTTCCTTTCCCTTGAAAATGGGTTTGAACATTTCTAATTTGCACAAACAGTCCCAGTGTAGAAACCAGTGTCGCCCGATGAGGGGAGTACAGTTACCCTCTCTCCACCATTACCGAGTTAGTCAGGACGCAGCTGCGCAAACGCAACGCGAATTGGATGCGTGCATTGCGTCACGTGACCGATCCGTGCCGGAAGCGTGGGGTTGCTTGCCGCTGGAGAATGAGGGAACGACGTCGTAGAGGGAGAAGGGCAGAGTGGGGACACGAGTCTTAATCTGGCGACACTGGTAGAAACTACAAAACCCTTCTGTAGGTAAACTGAAAAGAAACTTGTTCTTGCTTAATCCGAGTGCCTTAGCCCCATTTACCGTGTCCATTCAATTATAACCAGCATGTTGGTTCGCGCGCTAAACAGGAATAATAATAATAGTAATAACAAACGCGGAGGAAACGCAGATGTTTACACGGTGAATTTTTATAAGCGTACAAATAACAACGACGCCAGACACTTTTATATACGCGTGCATTACACCGCGGCGAGCAGCTCGCAACACAATTCGCGGGAGTACAGTTTAAGCCACATAGAAATGTTGTTCCGAATTTAGTAGCCTTTTAAGCACCACTTTCCAAGTATCATCTGGATTGCTGGGTGGCCGAGGGGGAGCATCCCGCAGAAATTATTCGCCGGTCGTTAAGCAATTGTTTCCCGCTTCGCGGCTCAGGCTCAGGCTCAGGATCAGGATCAGGCTCATGCTCAGGTACGCAACCGACAAACGTTCTCGTTGACTATTTGTGCGTCAAATCCACCGATAAAGTCACTATCGAGTATAACCGGACGAATATATGTATATCAACGGCATACTCATACGTTAGAAATATCTTATCGTGGCGCGCACGAACGAGTTAGGACAATGGCCGCGCTGGCCGTATGTTTCTATTTCGCATAAAATATGAAAGTCTGATAGCCCGTTGTTGCTGTTGTATACGCAGCTATGCGAGGACATATCGCGAGAGCCTGGCCACCGCGACCCGACACACACACACACACACACACACACACACACAAACACACACAAACACATACACGTGACCCGACGACTTATCGGTTCACGGTCAGGTTTCGAGAACGGCCGGTTAACCAATTTCCAAGATCGAGCGTGATTCGGCGCACCGACTAGGACAGTAATTTACGAGAGCGGCGATTCCTCCCGAATATTGATTGAAACGCGGCCCGATTGACAGCCGCAATACCCGCGAGACGCAAGGAAAAATATTATGCGTCGGCCGTAGCGTGTGCAATTAAACGGCCACTGTGAACCCCCCCACCCCACCCTTACCCCCCCCGGATTCGTTTTAGCTTTTCTACATAGCCTCGCGTCGCCCTTCTTTTCCCTCCCATTTCACTGTTTCATTACCCAGTCCTATTATTCTTCACCTTTTTTATTATTATTATTTCGCCCAGCCGAGCGAAAATACATTACTAGAAAAGTGATTGTGGCAGCGCCCCGGATTGCTCAGTCCGATCGTGCCGCACGATAATTCGACCAATTTGAATTTGAATTTGAATCTGAATTTTTTAATGTTCTCGCAGGAACGGTCGTTCGATAAACACGAAGTACGCGTAACGCACCTACGATGAATCGGCTCGGTCAACGGATACCAAAGCGAATCGGAACACCGTCGTTAAAAGATGAATAACAGTGCGTATGCGTGATGGAGATGAATAAAAAATGATTCATGTTCAAGTTTGGAAACTTTTCAGGAAACAGGTGATTTTCCGGCGGAGAGCGTCCCCACGCTTCCGCCACGGGTCGGTCACGTGACGCAATGAACGCATCCAATGCGCGTTGCGTTTGCGCAGCTGGGTCCTGACTAACCCGGTAATGGCGAAGAGAGGGTAACTGTACTCCCCTCAAATCGTGCTCCCTCCCCTCTTCAGGCGACACTGGTTTCCACACTGCGGCTGTTTGTGCAAATTAGAAATGTTCAAACCCATTTTCAAGGGAAAGGAAATTGATAGTGCTCTTTACATCTATGGCCCGCAACGTGTTCTTCATTTCAAAGTTTCAAATCACTTTCAAAGTTGATTAACATCCATATTTTACTAAACTTGGCAGATTAGGAACGCCGTAAATGCATAAACTTCTACGGTTCGGTACTTTATTAAAATTAAAGGAAATATTACGTAGTTTTAAAGCTAGATAGGTTTCACGACGCTTTAAAACATTGCTCTTTTGCTTTTATCCAGTCACGAGCAGCTTTTATAATACCAAACTAGTTGCCAACCCCATCGCCTCCCACGTTTTCATTAAACGGCCTTTTCGATAAGAGGGAAAGGATAATAAAAATTGATTTTAATTGTACATTTATAATCTCAAAATGTCTAATATGATCGCTAGACTGCGGATATTTGTGCAAAAATGAAAATGTACTGCATCGATTATGAGAAGAAGGACTTGAATAAAAGGTTATTTCACCCCTTAATAATTTTGATAGAATGAAAACAAAATACGAACACTTTGGGAGACTTAATGTAAGACAAATGAAATTGACATAACAAAAATGTTTCCACAACCAACGTACATACGTTAGTTTCACATTAAGTGAAAGAATTTTTTTTTGTGTTAAAAAGAAAGAAAGAATATTTCCGACAATTCAGAGTCAGAGCAAACACGATTATGGGATTAAACGATTTATCGATACGTAACATTACAACTCCGTGTTAAATACCGCAGTATTTAAAATAAACGAGGGTCAAAAACCAATGTAGACAAATCTGTAAAAATAAAAAGAAAATGCAGCGACCTCCCAAAAAATATTTCCGAACACCCTCTCACCTTCCTGAGATCATTTTAAATTTCTGGCATTCAAAGATATGATTTACTCTTTGCGAACAAAATTTCATGATGGTACGAAGCTTACTGACAACTTAGAAATTTTGTAAAATACTAGGTCATTCATATAAAACTTATGGCGATGCTAAATTAGCACCATGTAAAGTAAATATGCAGAACATATTCAAGTATTTACGTCATCATATTCCTTCTCTAACTATTGAAAAAATAACCAACAATATGTAACACGATCTCATAATTCGAAATACTGGCTGTCTTCATCCCTTCGATGCAGAGTCGCCAGGTCGTATCAGGTCCGTCTATAAGTCTATTCATACTTGAGTCATATGTGTTATTCACGTTGACCCTCCATGATTCACGATTCCACTTTTAATTCAGTAATATCCATATGCTTTAATTGTACACGCGAACATTCAATTTTTCATCAACGTTTGTCCATGTCAGATCTAGAAAAGAAACCCCTAGAACGTTCATTTTATACGATCGAACTTATGGTCTGTCTGATCAGCATTGTTCATTTCGACGTAGGTTCCTTTTCTCTTTTTATGACGCATCTGTTGTAATTAGCAGTAGGAAACGAACCTTTTTGCTAATTTCGATCATAACGTTCTGAAGTGCACTGTTCCCGTAATTTTTGCTGAAAACTTTTGCACATCAATCATGTAACAATTATCTCTACCTGCCTCTTGTTTTTTAATCAATTTTCCGAATACATCTAATTTTTAAATTTATGAAACGTCGTCTATGAACATCTATTAACGACGGAAGATTGAAACTAAAATTACTGAAAATGCAGAAACGAAAAGGGAAACAAAAATTTTATTTTCATAGCGAGAAAAAATATCTAATATTTAACCACCTCGTCGTATAACAATCTTACTCGACGTCCACAAAATGATCTGTACGAATTACAGAGTAAGTCGAGAAGCGATGGTCCATTTAAAAAAAAAATAGAAGTTCGTTGTAAATTTAATCAACATCTCCAATAAAGAATACATTTGTAAGATACACATGTAATTCGTTTTTAAATTGGACCGGTCCAAATTATGAGTACCGTAACGGCATATGAGAATGGTGTCTCGGGTTTAAATGGAATAGCAACGAGGTACAGTATACCAAAAACAACGCTAAAACGTAGAATTGACGATACGAACAATAATGTCCATGGTTATGGAAAGTCTATGGTTACGCAAAGAAATTTGGACATGCCATTTGGACGTTTTATGCCCAGGCGTAAAGAATTATCGCTTCGCCAACCTGAACCTACTTCCACAGCCGGGGGCTTTAAGTTTTAACAAAGAAAAAGTTATGACTTTTTTACTATCTGGCCGCTCTGTGTAATGAATACAATTTCAATCCTTGCGAAACGTACATATAACGTCAACGAGACCTGTCTACGGTCCAAACAACATAAAAAATAATTGGACAGAAGGCCAAGCTTAGGTGCTCTCACCTAAAAAGTAAATTCTCTAGAACATTTATATTATTTCCATGTCTTTCAATGCTTATATTCAGGCGTTTCAAAATGAAATTTTTCCAAAATAGTTGCTTGCTTAAATTCGGGCTGGATTATGAGTAAATTATTTATAGAATGGCTAAGACATTTTATAGCGTTCGCTGACCGTAATAAATTATGGATGGAGATCCACGCATACTAAAAATATAACTATCTGTCTGAATAATGTCGTCATTGTCTGTTAATTTTTCAAACTCCTCAATTTATATTACAATCAAACTGCAGATAAATGGGTTTAAACGTATCCTAGCTAGAAATATAATTTCAGATATTATGATTACTTGGGGAAGCATGTACCAAAGCTGCGCCCATTATAGCAGCTCCCAGACGATGTCTTAAAGACGTCCATTTTAGGTCTGAAAGTCTTACGTCCTAAAAAGACATCTTTAAAACGTTTTATTTCAGACGTCTTAGATACATCTTTTTCAAGACATTTTAAAGACGTCCTATTTCAGACGTCTTAAAGATGTCCTTTTCAAAACGACGTTATATGGTCTGAAATAAGACTAAATAACTTGAATTTTTTGGAGATGTTATGAGATGTTAGTTTGATGTGCATTACTAAAATATTTTTGTAATTTTTCTATTTCTTGGAATGACAAAATAAAATAAAAAAACTCACTTTTATTAACTCTCTCATCTGAGCTTATTTATAAAATTTCATCGAAATAAGCATTGACGTTGTTATGAGTTACAAACAATTAAAGATAGCGAAAATCGCATCTTTTTCACGATTTCCGAAACTTTAGACCGATAAGTGCAGGTTGTTTTCAAAAATTACAATTGTTTGGAGTGACAAAAAAAAAAGACTAGGCTCAGATTAAAAAGTTAAGAAACGCGAGTTTTTTTTCTTTTTCTTGTCGCTTCAACTAATTGCAATTTTTTAGCCATTGTCTATAGAATTTTAAGTCCACGGCGTCGTAGTTAAAAAAAATAAACACCGATTTTTTCGACTTTTTCTGCGCGAAAAACTAAGCTAACCTTGAAATTGTTATGTTTTATTTACTCTATAAGTCTATTAGGCACTGATAAACCTTGAACATTTCACAAGAAAAATTAAAAGATGAAATCAACTTGATTAGTATTTCCACTGCGTCAGCGCATTACATCTGAAAGTATTACCTAACCATGTTTCGAACAGCCCAGTTGGGTTAGCGCGTTAGGTGTTCCACTGTGGACGTGCTTATACTAGATTCGCACACGGCATACGTCTACTTTTTTTTATCTGTTAAAACGTTAAAAGACGTCTTTAAGACGTGCCGTTTTGTAACATAAGACGTTCAGAAGACGTTCGTAGGACATTCATGACGTCTTTAAGACGTGCAGTTTTGTAACATAAGACGTTCAGAAGACGTTTGTAGGACATTCATGACGTCTTTGAGACGTCTATACGACGTCTTTGTGTAATTTGGGTTGAGCATGCTATCCAGAATCACCAGATTGGGACTCGTGTCCCCACTCTATCTTCCCCTTCTACGACGCTGTTCCCCACGCTTCTGTCGTGGTCCGGTCACGTGACTAACCCGGTATTAGCAGAGAGAGGGTAAACGTACTCCCCTCGATTCGTGCCCCCTCCCTACATCTGGCGACTCTGTGAAGGACAAGCGAACTGTGGGGCGAGAGTACCATGTATGTTAAACAAACCACTTTCACAATTACCGATACCTTTTTGGAAAATGTTTAGTATCGAAGAATCTCGGGATTGTTGTCTTTAAGCTTCGTTTGCAGGACGTACCGTGTGTTTCTCCGAAAGCGATAACGACCAGTTCGAGGAAACTCGGAACAAACGATCACGGGTGACTCGAGCAGTGTTCGTGTGACGCGTTTTATTCGATGATCGAGCGTGATATCGTTGAACGCGCGCGCGACTGTAGTCAGAGCGCGGTGCTCGCGATAATAAATCCGCTGCCCTGCGCCGGTATGCTCACCGTGATCGCGGAATTGATCTCGAGAAATACACGCGACACCGAAGAAGCCCGGCCCGATCGCGCCGCAACAACACACACACACCATCGATTGCGGTGGTGATTCGATCGATAACGTCCCCTGACAATCCCGTGGACCTCGGCAAGTTACGACCGTCGGCTTTGCCTAACGACGTTCACCGCGTTAACTCGAATATAACGACCACTAAATATACTTCCGCCTGTATGTGCCCGCCATGCCGAGCGACTAATAGTTCCGAAGTTTACTTGCCCCTGTGCGTTATTAATATTTACATGGCAGTTCCCGCTAGCTAGAGGCGCATCGATGCCGCAGGATTACCGACACAAAGACGCTTCCGAGACCACGGGCCGGGCCGGGCCGGGCAAGGGGAACCGGAAACTTGACCGTGCAGCCTCCGCGTTCTGAGTTACCAGCCCCAACGATTTAAATACGACTTCGTATTCGGGGATGCGTGATCTGTATGGTCGGCTGTTTGATCGCGATATTGCCTCCACCTTTACCTCAAAACCCCTTTTACATCCCCGACCACCACAGTACCAACTAAAACCATTTTAAATGCGAACGGTCAAACAGCCAGTCTCGTTCGTTCGTATGGAATTCGTATTCGTACGATTTAACGGTACGGCGCGCGGCGCGGCGAGTCGTTCGTTTTTTTTTTTTTTTTTACTTCTGATGAAATTACTTTTTTTATCTGAAATTGTTCAAATAAACCGAGGATTCTTTAAACGAACGCGAACGAACAATTTTCGCGACGTTTCCGTTTGTGCGTTGCTTTGTTCGTTGAAATAAATTGGACGGAAAGAAGAGACTCGTATAACGGTCTGTTGTTTGCAAAGTAATTCGTAGGGGATGTTTGAAAACGTTCTACATTTTCGCTATGGGCACATCTTTCGTGGCTACTCATATTTTACGTTAGTAAGTGGATATAATACAGGGTGTTGATTTTAAACTCGAGCAGCTATATTATTTCTGGTACTAGTGAAAGTAAGGAAAAATGACAGAATAGCATATACATGGTTTTGAGGCGCGCATCTAATGGCGATGAAAAATATCCAGTGAAGGTCATTTTAACGATTTTTCCAAGGTCATCATACACACCGTAACCTTGAAGAGACCTTGAAGGCGCAAAAATCAGTTTCAGTTTGAAAAAACACAGTTTCTACATATAAGGGTGTTAATCGAGCAGTTAAAATATTTCCGTTATTATCGAAAGTAAGGAAAAATGACTGAATAGAATGTGTACGTGGTTTCGAGGCGCGCAGCTGATGGTGATAAAAAAATATTCAGTGAAGGTCATTTTAACGATTTTTCCAAGGTCATCGTACACACCGTGACCTTGAAGGCGCAAAAATCAGTTTCAGTTCGAAGAATGCAAAAGTAATGCAACGAAAAGAGTACTATCACCTTGTTTTATTAGATGCTCAAAATGCTGCCCGCCGTAGATGTTTTATTCCGAAAAAACTATCGCGTTATGCAGAGTGAAGAGGAATTGTTCGAAGAGTACTACATGCATAGAACGATGTTTGTTTATATTAACAGCAAACCTACCGAGCACTAAAAATAATTGATATGTGTTGAATCCGTAAAAATAACAAATTAAATTTATTTAAATATTCCACGATTTTTATGGTTACTCGAATAAAGAATTTTATTGGATTTCCACTGGAAGTTCCTCTTTAATTTCAATAACTGTGAACTAAAAAACCGGTCATTTGACCGGAAGTGACAGGTTTAGTGTTGAGGGAGTTAGTTGATTACTATAATAACTGGACTGTGGATCTTTATGCAAAATAAAAATTTTCTACCTGAATTCCAACAAACTGGAGTGAAATAGAAAGTTATTTTCTTTTGTAATATCTTTAATAGGCTGAAAATAATACAACAATATTTGTAAATTGTTCTAATGTCCTTACTGTTTTCAGTTGCACCTACTTATTTTTTTCATAAGTGCATAAAATCCGTAGTATACAAATTACTAATTCTCTTTAATAATTATATTGTGATGTAAACGGTGGTTTTATTCGCAATATTGAAACATATAGAGCACTGGTTCGTCATTTAAAGCGTCACCGTAACAGAGAAACGCGTATTCGGTCAATCGCGGAAGACGTGTAGCGCGGAGTAGGGATATCACGTGGTCCCTACAATTTTTTCACTGCCATCTCGTGATGGCCGATCAGTACAATGTTACAAATACCGTGTTATACACATTACTATATGAATTTCAAGACTGCGTTGTTCAAGTAGCCCTCTATCCGAGCGCGATCCGTACAATGAAACGTTTAAAATTGTTATGACGTTTCCGTTAATAAATTATGCAGCTGCCGCGCAGCACAATTTCTTGAATAATTTTCCGTCAATCTACATACTTCGGAAAATTTCGGTACAAAGGCAAACTCACTGAACATTCCACATAATCTTGCTTATTTCTCGTAGCAGTTTATAGCTATTCCAACGCTGTTCGTGTATGCATAATTTATAATCTTTTACAACAACAGTAATTTATTCCTTATTATATCGTTAAAAAATGTGATTAAAAGCAGGATAATTTAGACTATATTTCAGCACCATCAACGAATCTCAAAATGTATGTTCCCATGCCAAACTCCGAGGACTTGAATTTATATAAAGAATTAATTTTACAGTAAAATTTAATATTATTGGGAAGTAAATTTTTTGTAGATAAAATATTTTACTCTACGAGCATGAAAACAGGCAGTTGTAATGAAATATGTATCGGGCATTTTTCGATATTCCAAACGTGTGCCAAGTTGCGCGTTACCCTTGGTGACTTTAGTTTGCTGACGTCTCTTCTAAAGAATCCATTCGATACATACTTCTCGAAGTTCTGATATGTATGTTCTACACCGTCTCCGGTTTTTGTTACAACGTTGCCGTAGCTTGCGCCAACAAGGCCAATGCATTTCACGAATAGCGATCTTCAAAAGACATCTCGAGTGGTCTCGATCGACTCGCGAATAAAAACCCAACGAAATGGTAGCTTCCGACTGAAAGCAGCGGGTCTCAAAGAGTTAAACTGTAACCTCATTGAACGATCAGGCGAGACCATCGAGGAGAGGAGGATCGTCTACTTTGCCAATCCTCTGCCCGATTTTGCTGCTTCGGCTTCCGACATTTCATCGACAATGAGCCCCCCTGACTTTTATTGTTAAAACAAATTGATTTTTTCAATTTTCTTCTAGTTTCATGTGTGTTAAGTTTGGAGCCTTTATGTAATGTGGAACACTCTTACGGTCCGGGAGTAATAATTGAAAATACTGGTAAGTTGAAGCTTCTTTTGGGCATTTTTAGACTGAGCCCCTATAATTCTGAAAGTGGTCTGAGTCAAAATTTTAAAAAAATGAGTTTATCAGTTATTTCACATCACATTATTTTAAACTAAATTAATTCAATGTAATTTTTACGATATTAGATAGTGCATGTTATTTCAATATTATATAGAATTTATTTCGTGTTTCAAGTGTAATCCTTCAAATATTTCGAAACAAGAAATATATGACTTAGACCACTTTCATAATTATGGGCACATATTTTCTCCAAATTATAGAGATTCTCCAGATTTACTTCAAATTATAACCAAATATTCTAGTACTCTAAAATGTACCGTAGGATTTTTCTGATATCTCAAACATTTGTTGATTTATAAACGATTACAGTTGAGCTTCATTTTAAATTTTAATATTTTTTATTTTAGACGTTTCAATTTTCGTCGATCTGCCGATAAAAGGTCGTTTCAAAAACAGCGAATGACTATTTTGTTTTGAAAAAATGGAGAATAAAGTTTAGGAGTTACGTTTGATATTACTATGAAAACTAGAGTTTTTCACTTAATAATTATTCTTGAAGATGGTTTCCCAAAACGCGCGCGTAGCACATTTTTAGATAGAAAAGGCATTCTTGAGTATAAGTATTATAGAATATAATTGAATTTATAAACACGTTTCCAGTTGCTCAATTGATTTGAAATTTTCAGAGTCATCACACGAACCGTTTGTTAAATAGAATTTTTTAAAAAGTAAAATATAGAAAATATCGGTAATTCGACTTCAAAATGCCGGCATTTTCTAAATAATCATTTTTCATTTCGTTAGGTTCGGTCAAAACTACATTCAGAATTAAACTGCGGATTTCATGCATTTATGACAAAAATGAGTAGGTGTAATTTGAAATAGTAAAAACATTAAAAGCCTATTAAACATATTAAGAAAGAAAATAAATTTCTATTTCATTCCAATTTGTTGCAACTCATGTATAAAATTTTAATTGTGCATGAAGATCTATACTGTCTACTGATTATTATTAAAGAACTGTATTTGTTCGTATCAGATGAGTTGACTGATTGGAATCGAGGCAACCATGTTTTTCAAAATATGCTCTACAAAAAAGAAAACTCATGTAACATCGAATATTTCTACTTTCAGAAAATCGTACAGAAACTTGAAATACAAAAATGTGTAGGAAATCCCAACGCGAAAGGGTCGATGAAAGTTGTCGTGAAAAAATTCATAAAAATTCGTGCAGAAGCGGCCACGAGAACCGGAATAGCCTCTTAACTACCCTTTTCCGGGGTAGTCGACGACGTCACCGATACATCCGACCTTCGAAAATGTGTCCCGTGTCACTTTACGGGGTGTCTGGCGCACGCCACGAGGTTTTGCTATGATAATCGTGCAACACGTCACGTGCGTGACATCGGGGAACGGACTGTGTGACTCACCTATCCGCCACCCCAGAATCCAGAACCCAAAACCCAAACCATTCTGTCTCGGTGGCGACCGTTACGGAGGCGTAAGTGATTATACTCGGTCTCGTTCGTTGTCCGCAGCTCTCTAGCGCCTCCTTCTGTCGGGACGTTAACGTGTATACAGGGTGGAAATTATAAAGCGTCACAGACGAATATCTCCAAAAATATTGATTATACGCAACAATGTTTCAGATGAAAGTTATTCAGTACCGAGGGGGACATCCTGTGCTGGGACTTTTATTTTTCCCGGTGGACACTCCAAGGTGAGCTGAAGGTCAACTTTCTTTTTTTAAATGGAATGATGTTTGTTTATCTGACCTTGAATGACCTAGAGTCATAGGTCACTAAATTCATCTTGAAACGCACTATTTGATGGTGGATAAAAAAACATATAATTTCATTTAAAAAAAGAAAGTTGTCCTTCCCCTCACCTTGGACTGTCCACCGGGAAAAATAAAAGTCCCAGCACATGATGTCCCCCTCGGTATTGAATAACTTTTATCTGAAACATTTTTGCGGATAATCAATATTTTTAGAAATATTCGTCTGTAACGCTTTATAATTTCCACCCAGTACTATACGGGCACGATACGACGTAATGAGTCATAACAGGGATGCGTGCGCGGCCTCTCGGACATCCTCGGACACGAATACCGATGTCGGGTGATCGTTCCATGTGAATCGCGGTAATGCACCGCACCGCACCGCACCCGCGTCCACGGCTATGAATAAATAGAACGGCCTTCTCGGGATCTGGCGCGTATTACGCCCCATGATCGCTGAGCGGCCAGACGCGGATTTTGAGGGATCGACGAACGATCCCCGGTAAATGTTCCGAGTGGATGGCAACTGATGAAAGAACCGATTAGGGGAGCGCGGTTTGTGAAATATTATTCGGATCTCCATTGTCGATAAGAACCTAACGAAAAGCGGACCTTTGCTATGGAGATGTATTTATTTATCCACGGTAAAGCTGAAAGAGGTTTCTTGAACCCGCCAGTCCGGTAACGAAATACTACCGAGTGAGGAAGCATGCCTTCGCTTGGGTAGGATATTTATAGAAAATATTTCATGAAATGTTTCCGAAATTTTCTCGATCGAAAAATCATGGCATGTCGGCAGAAATCTTATCCAGCAAAGATATTCTTTCGTAGAAAACCAATAGACACTACATCAAAAATTAGAAATATTAATATTTTTACTGATTTCATTTAGTTATACCGTTTTATAGTATAACCTCACAGAATTTAAGCAGCACTGCGGATTTTATGCATTTATAGTACAACAAACATTTGAAAAAATATTTTAAAATTATATTAATGGTAACATGATATTTTTAGTCCACTTATCTTATTAGGTAGATTACGATTATTTATATAAATCTACTCATTTCCATAAGTTCTTATAAAAATCGGGATAAGTGGACAATCCTTAACTATAGAATGGTTTGTGATAAAAGTAGGATAGATGTGCTATGAAAAATGTATTGGAGTGTACAATGGTAATTTAATTATTAATTATCGAAATATTTTTAGAAAATATATTTATGGCAGATGATTGTCTAACCGCTTGCCCATGACTGTTGTAAACATTTCAACCAACGCTTTTTAATAGATTATATCCGATCGGATGTAGACAATGTTACAAAATTATTTGGTTAATAATAAAAAAAATATGTATGCCTGATAACTAGACTGCGGAGTTCATGCGTTTATGGCAAGAATCAGGTACTGATCGTGAGAAACTTGTAGAGACCACATGATACCCCTACTCCGCGTTACACGTCTTCAAGAGTGGGGTCTCGCAGATTTCTGATGGACGATCAGTACTTACTGTTGGAATGGAAAACACCATGCAACTGCACGTCTTCCGTGCGAGGCTCGGGTAAGCTCGGGTGTCTTCGGCGCGAGTCGGTTGCCGGGCCGGCGAGCGTTGGCGAGAAGACGATCGAGTCTTTGCAAACACGTGTAATGGCTTTATAGATATTTACTTACACAAATAAACTTTTACTTGTTGTTAACTGTTAAATACAGTGTGTTATCCGTGGAGCCCCATAAATCCTACAAGTACAAAACAGTGAGAACATTTGTAGAATTTAAAAATAGTGTTGAATCACTTTCGACTCGCTAAATTTATTAAGAAATAAAATAAATACCGCTGTTGTTCTTGTGTGTTTAGAAAACAATTCGTACAATTTTGATTTTGCATTACAGTCCGCAGTATACTAATAACTAGACTGCGAATCTTTATCCAAAATAAAAATTTTCTTCATCGATTGTTACAAACAGGAGCTAAACAGAAACTTCTTTCCTTCTTTAATGACTTTAGCGAGTTAAAAATAATATATTGGCACTATTAAATTCTTTTAATCTTTCTATTGTTTTAAATTTTATTTATTCATTTTTGTCATAAATGTATAAAATCCGCAGTCTACTAATAACCGATCAGACCCGTATTGTTATCGCGGGTGCCCTTTCCAGAGACACGTAGCTCTCTACCAGTACTGGATTAGTCACGTGACCGGACGGAAGCGTCGGGGAATAGCGTGGTAGAAGGAGAAGGTAGAGTGGGGACACATAATCTGGCGTCTCTGACACGTACTGTTATTTCGAATTGTCTTTGCTCCGAATCTCAACGAAAATATTTCTGCGACTCATATTTTTCCCAGAAAAATCGCTCGATAGATCTAAACGATGATAAAAAAAGGATACCAATTAGAAGATAATTTTCGTTTAAAGAAAGTGAGAGAGAGAGACGGGGGGACTCATTATGTGGGTATAAAAAGCTTCGGCTAGAATTTCCATAATTAGATATTAATTACAACTCGGACGGGATATTTCAAAAAATTTCCAGGCATGTCGAAGCACGGCGCGGGCGCGATTCGTGTAGACACAGTTGTCAGTTGAACATCCGAACTTTGCGCGCTGGAAAATTAAGCGTTCGCCGAAGTTTGGATTAATTAACGGGCGAGCAGACGCACGCAAAATCGGTGGAAAAGTTTGAAAAATAAATTAATAAGAGAGAAGGAGAGAGAGGGAATATTCGGTGAAGTTCGACGCGCTCCGTCCGCTCTGCTGCGCTATGGTACATGATTTTTTGTCTCTCTCTCTCTCTGCTTCGGCGCACTTTATTCGGTTTCCCATTATATTGGCGATAGTAACGAAATTATTTCGCAGCCCTTTTCCCGAGCGGCTGCGACCGCTAGCTGTTCATGAGCTAAAAAATCAAAGTCCTCATATCAATTTTTAACAAATGTACATTGTTTCTTAAATGTCCATTACATTCGAAAACGATAATATTAAGTAAAGTAATTAAAAACTCTCGTTACAATAAGCGTTCAAAAATCAAACTTTTTCAGATACCGTTTTTCACCGAAAAAATTCCTTTTTTTCGTAACGATATCCTGGAAAACCCAGTGTTCATTATGAGCCCATTTTTTTATATGGATAGTATACGCGTCTATATTTACGACGCACTTGGAATTAAAAATTTTTGTTAATAACTTTAAAAAAAAAAAATACTCTGTGAAATGAAGAGATCCGTCAAAGTTTTTCACCTTTGACAAGGGATAAGTTGAAAAGTGCACAAAAATGTAAGCTCTAACAAAGTGGAACATTTTCAGCAACATCTCCTCTAAAAGATGCTGCAAAATTTACGTCCCAACTCAAACCAACTTTGAAATTATGATAGTTTAAAGCGTCGCGTGA
Organism: Lasioglossum lativentre; assembly: GCA_916610255.1. Classification (NCBI taxonomy): domain Eukaryota; kingdom Metazoa; phylum Arthropoda; class Insecta; order Hymenoptera; family Halictidae; genus Lasioglossum; species Lasioglossum lativentre. The sequence continues at coordinate 17,946,406 of OU744364.1, read as the reverse complement.
CACGCAATTCCGTAGCGAGTCGCGGCGCACGAGACGCATTGACGACCACTCAGCGGCTCTTAAGAGTGGAAAGAACTAACCCAGACCTATCTTATGAATTTTTTCATATTATACAACCATTGATAAAGAATCGAAGTTTTTGCTAGCTCAGTTGAATCATTTGTATTTGAAAGAGCATAGCATCAGCATCGCAGCATAGCATCACACCAGTTTTCCCATATTGGAAACCTATTTTATCTTTGTTAAATAGAATTATTGTATAGATTTTTGTTTATTAATAGGTAAATATAATTATGAGCCGCAAATCCGTATGGTTAATTGATTATAGTCGGTAACCAAAATATAATACTTATTTTTGTTTAAATATTTGTAATTTTTTAAATATGACAATAATAACACGTTTCTGTTATTTCATTAATTGTAATAAAATTCCTTGATTCAAAAATTATGGATTACTCTTGTTTGAAAGCCTGAACAGCCAGTTTTCAATTATTATTCACTATTCACACGATTTTTCAGACATTTCCAGTGGTGTGACAAAAAAATGTTTCCTACAAAAAGTAATCAGTAGTCAGTCTTTTACAAATTTCAATATAGAAAATTTTTTCTTTTTATTAAAAAATTGAAGTCACCTTGATTATTTATTTATCACTATATATTTTTTATTTAATAACATTATAGCTGACGTCAAGACGAATCCAACGACCTATTTACTGTGGTCTTTAAGTGTTGAAATGACGCTAAAATAGAGATGAACAGCTAAATCGTCATTCTGGCCCACTGTGCGCCGTGCCGGCCTGAATTACGAGTCGCGGACCGTGCATTTTCGTCGCTCGTTATCCATGTTTTTCATCTTGGCTCGAATAAAAATTGTGTGTAAGCCGTCCGAGAATATCGATAGTCTTCGGGAAGCGTTGCCGAATACAAGAACAACGTATACGCTCGGAATTCAAGAGTTTCAGACAGGCGAGCTAGAACCCGGACGAAAACGGAACAGATGGGGAACTACGGGTCAAGAAGTGAACGCATGTGACGCAGCGATGTGTACCAGTTTTTATAGCGATTTTTGTAGCCGACGAGGAGCTTGATTGCCCGGACTAAATGGAGCACACGTTGCTCCGATAGCTGACATACTGACGCAAGAAACGGAGGAAATTGAGTATACAAACGCAATTAATTCTTAACGAGTCCGGCTTTCAAGGCCCTCGATTTTCTGTTTGTCGGAGAACAGTCCGGTACCTCTAGCGGTCAACAGTCAATTATTATTTGAAATCACCGTTCGTTCCCCTGTATAGTGGTAAACATTCGATCTATATAAATGTCCACCTCTGCTGTAATAAATTATTAGTTTGGAGCTCCGTTCTCGACTATTAGCTCTCACTCTCGAATCCACACATTGGGGTTTATTACTATGACATATTGTTCCGCATTTTATTTATATTTAGGCAGATTACACCCGCGTGTTATTAATGTGCATTAATGCACCGGGAAATGTTAATTTCGAACCGAATTCATCATTCGGCTTGCGATCTTAAACTCCGGGACATAAAGATAGCACGCATTAAGATTTACACGATTTCACTGACATTTGTTTCTACACACTATTTCGGGATACGTTTAATATAAAAGTAAAAAGAATTCGATTTCACCAACTTGTTTTAAATCTAGCACACCCGTGTAGAAACATGAAATATTAACGAATTTCGTATTTAATATTTTGGTGCGCCGTATCACATTTAATAGCAGCAGTGGTTTTGTTAGCTGGAGATTTATATAAATTTTGAATAATTTTTTTAGTACATTTTTCTCTTCCACGTGTTATTCAAATCGACGCTGCTCCACTCAAATGTATGCTAACAATTATTTAATGTGTATAACTATTAATAATATAACTATTTGGATATTTCGATAGAGATGAATACTAAATTCAGAATTGATCTATTATATTGCGTTATGTTGTCATGAAATTCTGAATCATGCAGATTCAAGAGAACGGTTCATTTTCAACCCATGGTTTCTTTGCGAAGTTTGTTCCTCTCGACGAGCAGAACACGATATCGATCGTAGAAAAATTTGACCTTGAAAAAGTCTGTCAAGGTCAATCTGCAACAAAACTTTTTTAACGCCCATCCTAAGGTGTAACATCACGCTGTAACGGTTTTCACACATAATTTCTTGATACCCTGTGCATACGGCCACGCCCGAAACCAATTTTTACTCCAAAACTTTGAAAATTGCAAGATGTGCTATCCTTCTGTCCCAGATTGGAGAGACGGAATTATTAACCATCTTAGGATCAATTCGAATTCGCTGGACTTATTTTTCTTCTCGGACGGAATTCGAATAGTTTACCCAACAGTTCGAATAATTCTGAATAGTTCCTTATTTGCGTGACATTCGGCTGCGCACCGACAAACGGACGTATAATTACGATCCAGAGCGATGTTCCACGGGACGAGCCATCGCTAGCGTCTGAGTCGAACAAAGTTAAAATGGATAATGAGGGTAATTAAACGAATTTAACCGGTACCGTCTACTGTCGCTCCTTAGATGAACCACGGGGATCTCGGTGGCGGAGGAACCAGTGAATGCGAACAGACTCCTCGTTTTTTACGATCTCCGATCCCGCCCTCTTCCTCGTTCCCCTTCCTCTTGGTACGACGCCCTCTTTCCTCCGGCCTTGCTTGAATTTCACCATCGTTTTTCATCGTTGCTTCTCAGCCGCGACCGTCTCCCTCCGGCCTTCTCCGTTCGAGGACTCATTACGCAGCGTCTTCGGTAATTAATCCGTCTTAGAGCTATAAACACCAGTCCACGTTCCCACGTCCACGACCAGCCCCGAAAAAAAAGATCCAACCGGGGTCGGGATCGTACGAATCACTTTAACTTCGTAATTGACGCCGTTTAGATCTGAAATATAAATGCGCGCGCGCGCCATCAAAGTTCCAGCGACTCGATTTCCCTCGCTCCCGGTCAAACATAAATCACAGTTTACGTAAATTATATTTCTACTTTTCGCTGGCCTTGCACTAAGCTCTTACTCGCCAACCATCTTTGTGATCGTGGGGCTGGCTACCGCGATACTTGTGGCGAATTTCTCCGATTACGTGCGCACCGTTTAAATAGATCTCCATCTCGGTGTTCCTAGAGGAGTCTATAAATCCCCAAGATCGAAGGTCCTCCTCGGCGCTCTTTCCTCGTTTACCTTCTCGTCGCGATTTCCAATTTTCTTCTGCCTCGATCGGCGATTTTTAAAGCGACGACGAAATTACGTCGCCGTCGCCGTCGTGTCGTCGATGGCGTCGGCGTCGCCGATCCGGCTCAATCTGTCGCCGAGTCGCAGGTCAATTACGATCGAAAATTAGGAAAGTCGGGTTTGCTGAGAGCCGGCGTTTCTTGTCGAAAGTCACAACGCCGAGTAACTACTTTCTTCGCGCAGATGATGGCGACTCGTGTCACCCAATTTCATCCGGTAATCACCGATGCAGCGCGATTTCTATCACTAATCAAATCAATTTCTCGCCATTTTATTATTCGTTCGATATTATTTCTCAGTTTCAACAGACGGAAATCTTTAGTAACAGTTTGATCAAAATTCCACGGGATGTAGGCGATGCTTTAATTATACATATAACATCTTCTTTATGGAATCATGTAAAATCTTGTTTTCAGTGGTCAGTAGTACCTTTGTGGATCTGAAATAAATAAAAATCATACTAAATCTTGTGGAATTTTATATTTTAACATCTTTTGAAAATTTTCAGAAGACATAAATACATGAAAATCCGCTGTCTAGTTATTATATTTAAATGGAACCTTTACAGAATTTAGCCCAAAAAAGAGTTACTTCAATCCTGTTATGATTCTCGGATTTAAATTGTACACATTCTCTGCTTTTAGGATGATGAATTAAGAAGAAAACACAATTTATTCAATTAAACTGTAAAACAAGAACGTGTGCTGAAAATACTATGGCTGTGGATGACAATCAAGAATCGAATGTCTCAAGGCATTTAACCTTCTCTCTGTGTATCGGGTGTAAATGCACCCCAGGCTGACAAAAACAGAAATAAAAAGTGGACGAATGGAAATTTTCCAAAAATTTTCTAGGAATGCTATCTGTGATATATTCCAAATTATTTAAGGGGGTCATCCCATGTGAGAGTTACTTTTTCTTGCTTTTTTTAGGAATTTTTTTTTAAGGACCCTTAAAACATACAATGTTGAAATTTTTACCACACTATTTACTGACATTTTAACAGTCTCTCAGAATTTTTTCAAACCAAAACAACGAGTTGGATCGACTTTACGCCGTTCGGAAGACACTGATGTGTAAAAAAAATAGATTGATGGCGACCATGATTCCGGAGGTTTCGATCATCTGATATAAAAAAATCGAATTGAATTTTTGGCATGGTTTTAAACGTTAAGTTTCAAGTTTCGTCTTTTTCAGCTTAAAAAAAACTGTAGCAGATATCAGAAATATTGTATTTTGGTACGGGTGAGAACTATGTATAGATGTGCTGACTATACCATCAAAATTTGAGCGAAATCCGTTCAGTTTTTGAGATATCATGGTCGCCAATATGAAAAATTCAGTTTTGAGAAAAACGCGTTTGATTCAAGTACGATTTATACAAAGAAAATGTAAAGGTAATTTATTACGTTTAGGGGAGGCAGCTCCGATGACATTAACCTTGAAATATGTTGTCAAAGACAACATTCTGAACAACTTTTGTCATTACAACTACCACGTGCTCGGTCTTAGTTTTCGAGATATTTGCAAGAAAATATATATTGCTAACACTGTATTGAATTTTCGAAATAATTAATTCTATGTATTCATTAGACCATTTAAATACTATATAAAATTCTCATATAATAAAATCTCATAATTATCATTCTAAACGTAATATTTACCGAATGCACTTTTCCCCAACACAAATTAATGTCCAGCTGATTGATATTTCACTGGTTATTTATTAAAACTTTAATAGTAATGAGGCAAACAGATGCTCCGTTCTACGTTTATAACAGTCGAACGACTTCGAATATCGAAATATCCTTTTAGCTGCATATTCTAGAAATGTTATAGAAGCAATTCCTGCAAAAAATGAATTTTTCGATTTTTTGGAACTGCCACATGGGATGACCCCCTTAAGTATTGCATAACTTATCTTTTGAAAATCAATAAAATTTCACAAATACATAAGCAGACAAATTTTTTGTTTCATTTTGGCCGAAAAATGTATGGGGTCCATACCCACCTGTACATGATAAATAATAGAATAGCACAGTACACAGATTGAAAGTCTGGGTTAGGTTTACGGAACATGTCAAAATGAATCTAATATTTTTATTTTACGAATATTAAGATTGTGTAGATGCATCCATTAAGAATTATTAAAACTAAAAAATATAAAAATGGCTAAAAATTTGGTTAGACACATTCCTCTTATTTTTATAAAGTAATGTAAAATAATCACTTTTAATGAATTCAAATAGCGTATTGGCCATTAACCTGCATCCACCTTTGTGACGTTGAGCTAGAAAACTATACACGAATATTAAAATCCCTAGCGAGCAAAGTATACTTCGATCGAGGGCGACAATAATTTCTGAAAGCAGCATTATTGGAAATCGAAAGTTCCCGAGGTGCGAGTCATCGTAGAAAATTACGTGGCGCGCAGGGTGGAAGGGACGTAATTAAAAAACGAGGAAACGTTCAATTTTTACCACTCTCGAGAGCCGAAGGACCCTCGAAGCGAAGCGGCTTATGAAAGTTCGTCAGGATCGTTCCCTTTTACCATCGGTCTTCCCCCCCCCCTCTCTCTCTCTCTCTCTATTCGGTGATTTTCGAGAAGAGGTGAGGGTCGCGGAGAATTATTCAAGTTATTTATGGCGGTTAATTTTATTCCCGCGGACGCGGCCGCGTTAATTAGAGCAATGATGATTTATCGTCGCGTTGGCCACGGCTCGCGGTACACAAAAGCGGGGCTACACACTCGAACGATCAGAAATAGGTTTCCGGTTCTCGGCGGGTCCTCTCGCGAGCACGGCGAGCACGGCCATTGGCAATTCCAACGTCGCGGTTCTATTGTTGATCAGTCTCGATGAATAATTCCGCGTGGCTCTGCCGCGCGTGAACGCGGCCACACATGCATCCCGGCCACGAGATCCAGCTGCGGCCGGAGAGCCTTATCGGATAGCCGGGCTGACCGGCCGCGACGCGACGTGTTCCCCACGGAAACCGAGTTATCGTTAGGTCGTTACACCTGAGACGTAAGTTAGCTCGTTGCCGCCCCCTCCCCCCACCCCCCCGCAAGAATTAAACAAATTATGTTGGCCAAGCCACAGCGCCGCGGCCAAGACCCTTAGTTTCCACCATGACCAATACAAATACAGTATCCTCATACACTCGCGATTTCCTCATTGATAATAAAATATTATTGCTATTCCTCCTTCTTTGTCAAGGACAAGATGCAGATGTGTTGCGTGTCGAAATACCATGTGGTCCATTTAACCTTCACTTTCTGCGTATAGGGATGTAACCACAAACTAATAAAAACATACATGAAAAATTGCCGAATGGAAAATTTTCAAAGTTCTCTGAGGAATACTATCCACGACATATTTCACACACGATTTAAAGAATTTTGGAAAATGTATCTAAGAGCGGACCAAACTCGGATCACATTGACCTTCAAATATGTTGTCCAAGACAACATTCTGAACAACTTTTGTCAATATAACTATCCGTCGCTCGGACTTAGTTTCCGTGATAATTACGAAAAAGCTTTGTTAAATTTTTGTTGCAACTACACTTTATTTTAACGGTAGTTCGGACCGATACGACATCTAGCGGTCACTGTGTATCCATTAAATGATTTAGAAATGTAATTAAAATTATGATTTTGCATACTTATTGACTATTTTAAGTTCACCCTATATACATATGTATAACGAGAGTGAGATACTACTCCTGGATTTTCGTATGCGTGGTCGGGCCGGCCGTTAGGCCGGCCCTCTCCGCCCTCTCCACAAACCTAACCACAACTCATTCTATTCGCATAATCTTTGCATGTAGCTGTTATCTAGAATTTGATCTAGTAATGGAAAAATTATGCAAATAGAATGAGTTGTGGTGTGGTTAGGATTGGGTTAGGTTTGTCTTAATTACTAGATCAAATTCTAGATGACAGTTACAATACAAAGATTATGCGAATAGAATGAGTTGTGGTTAGGTTTGTGGAGGGGGCGGAGAGAAATATGCGTACGCAATACAGAAAATTCAATTCAGTACTAGCAATAGTTTTTTGCAATTTTCTCAAAAACTATGATCGAGCGACGGATAGATATAATGACAAAAGTTGTTCAGAATGTTGTCCTAGACAACATATGTAAAGTTTAAGGTGATCCGAGTTTGGTCCCCTAAACGTAATATTTACCAGAATTTTAATTATTAAATTTGTTTTTTAAATTTATAGAAAATTTTTTAATCTTTTCATACTTACTGTCGTGAAAATCAATAAAATATCTCAGATACTCACGCAGTCAAAGTTTTCTCTTTACATTTTCCACTGAAAACATGCAGGGGTTGTTATTGCACCCCAGTACAGTACAGAATAAGGTCCAAATGGCAATTGTTTTCGGTGAATTTATATTAATAAATTAAAGATTCTAAAGATTTCTTTCACCCGAATCTGACGATATTTTTAAATTTATTTATAATAGATAATAATATATAATAGATAAAACAATTTCGTCTTAAATCATAATAATTCATTTTTGTATATCTTTTTGTGTAATAGATTTTTATAGTATTACATAATTTAATCTTTACGTTTCTCGACAGAATAGCACATAAATTACATATGTTTGTTTATTATATAAACAAGTTACATATATTGTTTGTCAGTTATGTGTGGTATCGTGTACAACGCTTTCATGTTTACCCTAAAGCTGATTTGTTGTATATCGTAACACAAGGTGTAATGATTTACATGGCGTGCAAAATTGATTGTAAAAAAATAACTAAAAACTTGATATTTATATCTATATCCATTGAGAAAAAATACCACGCAGAAGATTACAAGGATCACAGCCAGCATGTAGCAACAATTATCACAATTTTGTTGATTGAAAAAGGAGATTTAAAAATGACTCGTTAGTCACAATAATAATCCACCTCCTGTCGATCATCACTCCAGATTAATGATACTAATGTGTTAAAACGGAGTTGAACAGCTGTTGCTAGCATCTAATTTCAAAAACCATGTTTAAATGAAAAAGACGAATATTCATAATATTGGCTAACAAATGATATTTCTCGAACGATATTCAAATTATTAATAATAATCTAATTATTAGACTGCGGATCTTTATGCAAAATAAAAACTTTCTATCTGAATAACAACAAACTGGGCTGAAATAAAAATGTAATTTCTTTCTTAAAATGTTTAACAGATTGAAAATAATGTGGCTTTGAATTCGTCTAATGTTTTTACTGTTTTAGGTTACATTTTATCTGAGTAGCAACAAACAGGGCTGAAATGAAAATGTAATTTCTTTCTTAAAATGTTTAAGATTGAAAATAATGTAGCTTTAAATTCATCTAATATTTTTTGCTGTTTTAAATTACATTACCTTTTTTGTCATAAATGCATAAATTCTGCGGTCTAATAATTATATATGTATTAACATTTAAATCGGTATTTAAACAATTTAATTTATCTTGATAAAATATTCAATGAAATTCTTACTCTATAAAGGACAAAGTTAAATCAGATTCTAACGAACACTTGAAACTTTGCAAAAATACAGAAAAGGAACGGGGGAAAGTTCAGAACCTTGAGGGTCGTTATATTTGCCCGGAGAGCTGAAGGGTATTTATTAAGCAGTAATCTAGATATCAAATTAAATATTGCCAGGAATTTACGAGAAGATCTAACATTGACAATCGCGACTGAGCTCTTCCATGAAATTTATTTCCATGACTGAGCAACGGGGAGAGAATTCGCGAGAAGGCGACGGCAGGATAGTTTTATTTAAACGATTTAGACAATAGCAGCGACAGTAGGAATGGAAGAGTATATAGCACGGGTGTTTAAGCACGCGTTCCCCGGGACCGTGAACAGTAATCTTCAGAAGTTATGGAAGCTGTACATTTCACGAGAGAGAGAGCACATCTTTATTATTTCATTAAATTCTATTCCGCGATTGTCCGGGGCATGTCGACTCGCAGACGGAATTAACTTCTGAAGTCTGGTTCGAGGATGATTGCGGATTAAAAGGCATCGTAATTATTTTGCCGTGTCGAATTCAAAATGGTAAATAGGTGGACGCCCGGACGTTATCCTAAGGGAACCGTTGCGAATCACGAATAGTCACGAAGTAGTAAATACCGGGTGAAACATCTGCGTGACGTCCCAGGCAATGCGCGTCTATTCGATTTGAAAGGCAGTCGACAATGTCGAGACGATGAACGTCGCAAAGCCGGCGCGGCTCGCTTCTCGAGCCAGGATCTCTCTGACTTTTTCGTTTTTTTTTTATTTTGCTGCTGCTGCTGCTGCTTCTTCTTCTTCATTCTTTTTTCAAGACGAGCCGAGCAGACCCGGCCGTGTATTCCCGCCGTTTGTTCCGCGGGATGTATTCACCGTGCCGGCATCCGTCTTCCTTTTCTCCCGGCCCGATTCACAGACGTCTTTCGAGGCGTTGCAACGCGGAACGTAAAGACAATAAAACGCGCGCGCGCGCTTGCGGAGAGGCGGCGCGGCGCGGCGGCGGCAGTCTAGCGTCTGCAGGAGGAAAAGGCCGGATAAATATACAGAGTATAAAATAGGCCGCGTCGGTAATACCGTCCGGGAATGGTTGGGAGGGGAAGGGTTGGGGCGGGGTGGACATTAAAATGAAAAAAAGAGACGAAGGGGTGGAAAGGAGGAAACGGGACGGAAGAAAAAGGGAGAGGGTGGCGGCTGTGGCTGGGTTACAACTGACAGGGCCGACACTCAGTGGCGGAGCCAAGGTTTTACCCTGTTGGACCATTACCCCTTTTTATTATTTTCTGGTTAAAACAAAGGGAACCCTTTCGCCCAGGCCCGGTTAGTTGACCGACTTGCACCAGAAAACTTCAGCCTCGAGATTAATTGCACCCTCTCCCTTCAGCTCGAATCCTGTACCCTCCCTCCCTGCCATGCTCACCCTCGCTTCCTTTTCCATTCTTGGCGTCTCTTTCACCCTTTTTTTATCGCCCCATTCCACTCTCTCTCTCTTTCTCTCTCCCTCTCTCTTTCTTTTTGGAAAGGTCCTTGAGAAAGTTCGGGAATGGGGCGAGTGGGAGCGCAAGTTTCGAGAAGAAGGAGAAAGCCCGACTGCTAAATTCACCTGTCGTACAGCGGGATGCACCGTCGATGCTCGGGCTTCGGTTCTATCGAGCGGCGGATCTACACTGGTTTATCGTGTTCAGCCGCCTAACACCAACCCTTCCGCACATGTGTCACTGTTACCTATTTAAGTCTTCATCAAAGATCCGAAGGACAAGCTTGACAACCGCGACTCAACGGGTGAACGATAAGAACGGAAGCGAACGGGATCAACCCCTGAAGCTTCTTCCTTGCCCCCATCAAGCTTCAATGCACTTAAAATGTTGCTCAAGATCGTCGACATTTTAAGAATTTTTCCTCTACAGTGTAGAGTCTACACGGAACGTTGAAGGAAAAGGTACTCACCCGGAGGAATGAAAACTGTCTAATCAGCATGTACGGATAATAAATAAATGGGTCTTATTATTAAACTTTAAGAGTATTAATATATTATTTTCGCTATATTAAAATTATTAGTGAAAAATATATATTTATATTTAGCTTCTGTGTCTTGCTATTGACGCACAAAGTTTTTATTTTGCATAAAGATCCGGAGTCTACTTACACATAAAGAATTGATGCACAAGTACATTAGCTCAAGGTCAACCTGCTAATATGCTAGAATAATTTTAAATAGTAATTTAATTAAAAAATTAATTTAATGAAATTCTTATAATTTTAATTGTATGTACTTCCGAATCAATCCCTTTGTGTACAATCAACATATTCCGAAGACGCTCGCTCACGACATCAAATACGTTCGTAAATGGTCAAAATTTGTTTTTAAATTAACAGGGTTGATTACAAGGTCCATGTTGATTCGACAATTTTTATTCCCGTTTATGAGTGCTGTAAACTCTTAAAGTCTTTGACGATATTTTTTATTGACACCTTGTATAGGAGCAGTGGGAAAATCAATTCTTTGCTAGCCTCTAGAGGATGGTTCGAAACATTGTTTACTGCGACCAGTAAAAGTTGCTGTGGAGCCTAATCTAGATGTACTGATCGTTCATCAGGAGATCTCAGCGAGAAACTTGTGGGGATCACGTGATATCCTTACTCCGCGCTACACGTCTTCCGCCATTGGCTAGTGTGACTGGAACAGAGGGATGTGGTGACGTAAGAGTGGGGTTTCCCCCTGCGCACCGCTGTCGAAATCACTGCCACGGACTACTGATGGACGATCAGTACAGACCGACGCGACGGATACAATGGCAGCAGAATCGGTCAAGGTCGGTTCTACAATTTTCATGGTCCCTTTACGTTCTGTCCGGAGTTTTGTCACGTTGGAGATATCTGCTGAATATTGCAGAACCCCAAACCGTATTATGTTACATGTTTACGACTACCCTAATTTTAAGGGCTACATTTACCCTTCGGGACGAACAGCACACATTGAGATTTACACATGCTTTCAATTTATTTTCACATTGCAAGTTTGTTTCTATACACTGTGTCAGAATACGTTTATTAATAACATTTATACATAACTAAAATTAAATTAGAGTTCATCTAACTGTTTGGTTTTATTTAACAGATGTGACATTTTTGCCAAAATCTAGAGGGACAGAATGATGGCAATATTAATAATGTTCTGGATCTTTTTAATAAATCCATTATGACTTCTAGGCTTCTGTCTGTGAAAATATGTTCGTATGATATGTCTGTATACATATATTTTACGAGCACTTAGTTTATTCTTTCCACGGTCCATTTTTATGAACCTTCTGTCCTACTTTATTAACAAGTATAAATCCCACAAAATGTTATTACACAGTTTATTGACTATGATTCAGGTGTTCGATGGTTGTTATTCAGTAGCTGGTGTACAACCGAGAAACGTAAATTTTGTGCTTGTGGCACCATTTTGTCCGGTTTGCGTGCTGCAATATTTACATATTTGCATCCGTATACAATTTTGTCGAAGTGAATATTGTGGACAATATTCAGCATGTTACATATACATTGATGCCAAAGACTAGTACTAACATGAAATATGTATTTTCACCAGGTTTTACTGGGAAAACTTTAAAAAATGCAGGATGTATTGTTTTCATTTTTTGATTTTTTTTTATTCTCCTGAAACATATCTCTGAATATGATTGACGCGTTGGTGCATTAAAATCATAACTGATCGAGACTTCAGTGAAAAAGAAAAAGCTACAGCGCAGACGCACATACAATAATACACACAGTATACGTTAGCTGTCACCGCAGTTTGTACCCGTTTGTTTCTCGACAAACCGGCCGATAAAACGAAATGGAAAAGAATTCGACTTTCGTTCCATTTCGGCGAACAGCTCGGCGCATCAAGATCAATAGTCTCGTTCGGTGCGATACAACAATTAGTTTCACTCTGCGAAGCAAATGCAATAAACAACCCCAGTTTGTGAACACCGAATATAAAGTCTTTCCGAATGTTTCATTTTCATCAGTGTTTCGCGAACTCGTTTCACGGTAATTCGCGTTTGATGTATTAAGTTGACCCATTAGGACGATCTCACGAGTGCAGTGTCGTCCGGATCAGGGGAATTCACTCGAATCGAGGGGAGTACGGTTACCCCCTCCCTATGCCATGACCGGGTTAGTTAAGACGCAGCGCGCGCAGGCGCAAAACGCGAATTGTGTGCGCGCATTACGTCGCGTGAACGATCTGTGGCGAAAGAGTAGTTATGCATGGCGTCATAAAATGGGGAAATGGCGTCGTAGAAGGGGAAGGGTAGAGTGGGAAGACAAGTCTTAACCTGGCAACACTGGGTAACAGTGATTCTACAAATGTTGTCTTGTATAAAGGGACACATTATTCGGTTAAATGATCTCTATATGTCAGGCCTCGGAATTATGTGCTCGCGACGGCCGGTTTTCGAAGGCAAGGCCCTCCTCACTCCCCGTGTCGAGATAAATTCAAGGAGCTGTACATTGAAAATAAATAATTTGAAAAAATTTAAACATTGCAGTCACATAACTCAGGAGACATTGCAAACAGTCTCGCCAGATGAGAGAAGGGAGCATGAATTCAGGGGGAAAAGTTACCCTCTCTCTGCCAGTACCGGACGCATGCACGACAGAGACGAAATGCGTCACGTGACCGAGCAGATGAGTGGGGAGATAAGTCTTAATCTGGCGACTCTGAATGTTCCCCTTATTATGGAAAAATCTCTAAATTCGTACTGTTTTGTCGATCCAGACGATTTAAATATTCCGTGAATAGTTGCCAGTGAATCACAATCTCTCTTCGTTCGGTTGCAGTTGTCCTATCTTGGGAGAATGATTTATGAAATAATTAAGGGGATATTCCCATTCGAAGCTGTCAATTTTAAATTTATGAGATAAACAATGTATTATAGGTCAGTTGTTTTAAAGTTTCGTGTACGTGTTTGGCTACATTTAAGGATAACACAGTGTAACTTTTGTGTAATTATCTTTATTATTTAAATTATTCTATGATATTTACGGTATATCAATTTTCGTGGCTGCCACGATATCTCGGTAATAAATTGATCAATCTTCTTCAGATTTTATCTTGCGAACTAGAATTATGACAATATTGATGGTAGTATTTTTTATTGCATGAAGAAATTTCAGTTTTAATGACTGTCATCTCGTAAATACAATTTTGTTCCTGCATCATTCTAGTTTATAACTATTTTTCTACGGATTAAGTAATTTTTAATTTCACAAAATGCCTAAAACTGATTTAAACGATAATATCTCCTTAATGAAAATAGAATTCGTATTAATACCAGTTTTGGAAGGTAAGACATTTCGGTAGCCACAAATAATCGTATTGATTTGTAACGGATAAAGAATGTCTCCGGTCCATACTAAAAATATTAGCTTCAAGTCGAGAAGAGAGGAATTTTTTGTCAAATAATTACTGAGAATGGCCAAGTGATTACGAACTTGTGAAGCACAGCTAAGCTGGAGCCCGCAACTTATACAACAGAGTCTGCAAGTCTTATAAAATCGCTTTTTATTCCTCGCGAACTGTAAACCCCGCGGGCTCATGATTTCTATCGGCGCGACGGTGTACTCTTATTATTTATAGAGGGCCGAGTATCGACAATTTGACGGTATCGAATATTCCATGAATATTGTCGGAACCGTTTCGAAGTTAATGACAAAAATACCGAGGAGGAACCACTTTGAAACATTTCCTGACCGTTTCGACGATTCCATCAGCGCTTTTACGGTCACGTTCGATCGCGGATCGATCCGTATCCGCAGTTCTCGAGTAGAGAAACGCGGCGAGAAGAAAGTGCTTCAGGTCTCGGCCCAATAATTTTGCCAAGGAATATTCTCTTCCTCGAAACGAAAAAAAAAGAGGAGAAAGGAAGGAAGAAGATCGGTAGGCTCGTCACTACGGCCTGCCGATGTGCTCAGCGACCGTAGAAAAGAGTTCCTGAAGAGTTCCTTCACGAAACCGGCGCGGCGCGCGGGAGGATTCATTTCCTGTCGTTGTCGTTCGACGATCCCACGAAAAACGTCTTCTATGTATAGGTCTTCGTGGCTCTCGGCGCCGCGTTATTTTGCTTGCGGGCTCGGTTATTCAAGAACGCGAATGAAACAAGGCAAAGAGGAAAGCTCGCGAAAACGAAAGTAACGAGCATCCTCGGTGAATTTTTATGGCAGTTTGTCACAGGAAGCGCTGACGCGGCAATTTCGGCCCGATATGACCCGACCACGCCGTGCTGGCACCTATTTATTTTTTACGTGTCCACCTCCACTTTTATGCAATCTCAATCCGTGGCCATCGTTCTCAGTGCGTATATTCGAGTCAACCATGACGTTAACCCTTATGCCAATAACCGGATATCCACTTTTAATTTCTTTTGAAAATACTTTTCAAATTTCTGTTGACAAGTTACAAAATTATTGTAGACTTTTATGTTCGAATCACATACATTTGAATTGTACAAATATGTATTGAAACTATAAAGTGTAACATCATTGAATATCGTAGAAAATATTAGTTATTGACATAAGGGTTAGTAATGACAACGGAATACATTAATGAACTGCGATAATAAAAAGAACATATAATTCTTAAATACAGTGGGTAAAGAAAATATATTTGTCCATAGTTTTTAAAAACAATTATTAGTAGATTGCGGATCTTTACGCATTTATGGTTTCTGGAAATTTTCAAAAAATGTCATATTATAACATTGGACAGAATTTAGTACAATTTTTAATTAATTTAATTCAGGTCCACAAAGCTTACTACCACTGAAAATAAAATTATATTTTACTCCACTTTCTTAAAATACGTCTAAAAAAAGTGCAAATTGCATAATCATCCGCAGTCTAATTATTAGATTATCGAACTATGCTGTATCAGTAATTTTGTGAAATGCTTCGGAGCAATGCAATTCTTGCCATTTTATGTTGTTTATTCTATAATGAGTAATTCTTAGTGCCCTTTGCTCAGATTGACGTCAAAAACTTTCTGAGAAAGACAGTTAAACAATATATAACTATTTTGTTCAATTTTAGATACTAATTTTATTTTCTTATTTATCAGATCTGAATTCTAATTCATAATGTAACAAATCCATTACAGACGATTTTTAACTTCTCAGCGGTCCAATAAAATTATAAATTATGGTTAAATGAAGTATAATACTTGTATGGAGAATGAAGTTTCATTATTAAATATCGGAAAAATAAATAAAACTGTTCAGAAAATTGAATTCGAAAATTCGAAGAGTACGCGTGAAATACTTTTACTTCTTGCGAATACACATTAGCACGCAAATTTGAAGAATTTCGAAATTTTATTTTTAAAGAAAACGATGCAGTGGACAAAAAATTTGATTCCAAATATTCTAGTGATTTTTCCATAACGCATCACTTCCATTTCGATTCTACTTCGGTTTAAGCGACGATGGAATGTTCACACCATTATAAAAAATCTCCGCCGATTCGAAGCTGCAGAATCACGGTACAGTACACGCTTGATTCTTGTCCAACAGCCGTGTTTTTCATGGACAAAAATCGTGTCCCAGAAGTGCTTTTTTATTTATGATTCAATAGAGAGCCGAACATAGAGAAGGACAGAATAAAATACGGTTCGCGTGACTGTTTGCGTCTCTTTCTTTCCGATGCGCTGTTCTTCGTTGCCTTCGAAACTTTCATGGTCGATAAAACCACTTAATACAGTTCAAATTATATCGTGTTTGGTGTCATTCTAATCAGAAAAAAAGCCAGAAATAAGGTAGTGAAATTCCCACAAACAAATAATGAAAATTAAGAGATTTGTAAAATCGATTCCTCGAGTCAATGTAGTGGTGTTCACACCGATATACCCGAGCCGACATCAATCGTCGCCGCCCTGCAGAGCAACTCAGCGTTGACAGGCAGTGGAGTGGGTAGGCACTGGACAAGAATCGTGCCCTCGCTCCGGACAAGAATCAAGCGTTTACTGTATATGGTGGTCACGACTCTACTGCAGATTTTATGCATTTATGAGAAAAATGGGTGGTTGAAATGTCGGACGGTGTAAATATTGAAAGAACTTGGGAACATCTATACATTACTTATAATTTATTAAAACTGTTAAAGATCAATTCCTATTTAGCCCATGTGTCTTACAATTTTTATTTTGCACAAAAATCCACAGTCTAGTCATGACATAATTTTCTTCCAATCTTTACCGTATTCTCCATGTTTACAAATTTTATTAATACAATAACTAGACTGCGGATCTTTATGCAATTATGGCTTTTGAAAATGTTCAAAAAATTCTAGGATATAAAATACGACAAAATTTAGTAAAATTTAAATTTATCTCAGATCTAAAAAGGCTACTGCCACGGAAAATAAGATTTTATTTGATTCGAGTTTCTTAAAATTCGTCTACAAAAATTGCAAATTGCATTAACATCCGCAGTCTAACAATAACGTTGAAGTATATTCAAAAACAGTTTTCTGCTTCTTCCGGAGAACATCTTTTCGAGTCGCATACCACACCCATTGCAAACGTGCGTTATGATATTCAAAGTTATGGTGTTACTTAATGCACAGTCTCGTAAAAAAAAAACAACAACTGTACATACGCTGGAACATCAATCAGCTCTTGTAGATAGCCATTAATTATGTCGGAGCATCTGCATTTAACCTGGTTAATTATGTAGCTTAAGGATATGCGATTTTGCAGCTCGACGGAAATAAATACGACGGCATCCAAAAGCGCTGGATGTTAACTGGTCAATATTTTTATAACTGGAGTCGGAATTTCGGTGATGGCGAAATTACGATTCATTCATCAGAAATTGGTGGTGTGTGATTTCTTGTTCCGGGAATGACGAAGAAATTCATTTTAAAATTAATTTCTTACTAGAATTACATTCAGATTAAAATTAGAAAAATTCCTTTAAATTAGATTCCTTGTAGTATGACAAATTTACGAGCTGAGATTTTGAGGAAATTTCAATGGCGGGTCTTTATTAGTTCTCGAGATATTAATGAAGAACTGTGAAAAAATATGTTTTCCAGGTCACCCGTTATATAGGGTGGTGCACCTAACTGTAGCCACCTAAATATCTCCTTTATTTGTGATGACATAACAAATTTTTTTAATGCAATGTAAATATTATCACAAGGTAAATATTTTGTAAATATTATTTTTCCCCAACGTAATTTTTTTTGGACTTATCAAGGTCATCGGTGTTTTTTGGTACATAACTGAATTTTTTTTTATTGCATCCTGTTGCTGAGCAAAAAATGCATTCAGATATGTACAATAACATGACCTTCGAATTACCTTAATCTTTGAAAATTAAAGTGAACACTCCGCAAAAAATGACTTTGCAAAATAACATCTGCAAAACATTCACGTCGTGATACCATTTACATTGCATTAAAAACAGTTATGTCATCACAATAAAGGAGATACACATTTAGGTGACTACATTTAGACGGCTACATTTTGGTGGACCACCCTCTATATAATTTTTCGTTACGTGTACGTATAATCTACATATAAATAATTATTAACTCTGATGATTCTCGCCTACGATAATTCGCTCGATTCGGAAAAACTGATTGAATCAATACACCAATTTGCGAAGCAGTACGCCTAGTATTGTTCTGGTTAGTTTTTTTCGAGCGACCGGATATTCGCACAGATATTTTTTCATTGATATGTCAAGAACTAATAAACTAATAAAGATCTGCCATTGAAATTTTATATTCATGATTATCTCGCCCCTCCTTAAAATCTGTGCTGATAATTTTGTGTAGGTCATACTCTTTCCGAAATGAATGAACATACTTGGCGTTGCAACAGGATGTTCCGAGTCGCGACAATTCGTTAATAACCCTGGGCCTTACACGGTCAAAGAAGTATAGCGACGCTCAGTCACAGAAAAAGCCATGCCCTGGCATGGGAACAACGAGCCTTCTTCATACCGAAACACCCGTGGCCGCTGCGCTGAAAGAACCGGGCATCCATTCTCGTGTGGTCAGACGTCTACTCGGTGTTCTGTTAAAATGTCGAGCAGTTGCCGGCAGCAATATCGCGTCGTTATTTGATTTCGCCGGAGCACAATGCTCTTCGTCGACATCTTTTTCCGGCGCCTCGTTCCGCTATGTTCCCCCGAAACTTTTTCCGGTGCTAACAGTTAGCAACGCAACGTTATTACATACTGTAACGGCGCGATTTAAGCCTTTTCTCGATTCTATGCGTGCGCTTAGATCATGCCCGGACACTATTTTTTTATGGCTGCGTCGTTGGATGCCAAACATAGAAAAGGACAGCATGTAAACACGGACAGCACGGCCAAAGACGCAACAACACAAAGCGTATCGGTAAGGCAAAACTAGTGCAATAATGAAATTTCTTTGTTTTTTACTTATTTTTAATAAAATTTTACCAATATATTTGCGACATTTTTCTGATTAAAATTACACCAAACAAGATACAATTTGGCCCACTTGCTATCCTCTTCTATGTCCTAAAGTGGCTCCATACCGTCAATTAAACCAGTAAATACAGTTGAAATTATATCGTGTTTAGTGTCATTTTAATCAGAAACATGCCAGAAATAAGTTGATGAAAGTCCCATAAAAAAATAATGAAAAATAAAGAAGTTCTGTAATAGGATTAGTAGTGGTTCACATGGACATACCCGAGCCGGTATCGGATTACGCGGCATATTTACACTGCTCAACGACCGAGGCAGCTCGAGCTTCTTGAACACGCTTAGATCGTACCCTTCCGTTGCGCTTAGATCGCGTCATTACTGTACTTCCATATGTCACGTTTGGTGAAACGCCCTTCTGGCAATGGCTTCTAAAATACGATAGATTATGTTAGCGAGCACTAAATGCGACTGGTAAACAGCAGAACCTCGATTATCCGAACTAATTGGGTCCGAGGTGGTTCCGAAAATCGAACAGTTTTAATTAAATACTGCTGTAATTATAAATGTTATTATGAAAAATGATTTATTGTTAATTCTGAATG
The DNA here is from genome assembly GCA_916610255.1 of Lasioglossum lativentre. Taxonomy (NCBI): domain Eukaryota; kingdom Metazoa; phylum Arthropoda; class Insecta; order Hymenoptera; family Halictidae; genus Lasioglossum; species Lasioglossum lativentre. The sequence goes on along the minus strand of OU744364.1, from coordinate 17,926,576 downwards.
GGACATACTAGATTGAAACTACGGGACGGGGAAGCATCTCCTCATTTACTTTAACCCTCGGACAACGGACCATACTTGTAACTATATAATTAATGATGTCTCACTCACTGCTTTATTTATCAATTTTTTACAGTATATTTCTGAAGGCACTTTTTGTTAATCTTTTTGTTGTATTCAATGCAGCAGCTGTTAATTTAATTAATTCGCTAGAACAATTGTATGACGATTTTGATACTCCTTCGATACTCAAAATAGACCCGGACTCCGTCGGAGGAGGGTTAATGCATGTGGTTCCTTGAATATCAGCAGGGAAATTAAATAACTTATTGGATTGGATAATAATAGGGATTACAGTTGTGGATCACTGTCGTCACGTCAAGACTTGTGTCCCGACTCTACTTTCCCCTTCTACGACGCCTGGTCACGTGACGCGTTTCCTCTCCGTCGTCTAGTACTGGCAGAGAGGGGGTGAATGTATTCCCCTCGATTCGTGCTCCCTCCCCTCATCAGTACGTGTCATTTTAAGTACACGGTTAGGTAAGTTGTATAACATTGCTATTAATTTAAGTGACGAGTTTATAAGACTCCCACAAATTTCGAGATTGTTGGTACAAAAATGAATGAAAACATCCTTTCTATTAGCAAAATTAGTTCAATGATTTGTCTGTATTCATACAAACATACTAACATATTTCTACATACATATTCGATAAATTATAATTTTCAGAATTTAATAATTACTTCCAGATGAAATTCTGTTGTTACCAGAGAACGTAAATATTGCATCAGTTTATTTGTATTAAAACAGACAATTCACTGAATAAATTTTATTGATAAAAATAATACTGTTCTAACTTATTTTTATAGCAATAATCTCGAAATTTTTCTCAATATTCTAAAAATGAACACGTATTTAAATGCACGTGAAATAGAGATCTTCAGTTTTTAACAATGCGGTAATAGGATTACGTGATATTATTAATTCTGACCGATCAATGAGGCAGAATCCTTGAATACATTGGACATTTTATATGTATTCATATTTGGTTGAGGGTGATATTAATACTATAGAAAATCAATTTTTATATTCACAATGCGAAAATTAAGTTGTTTTTCATATAATTAGACTTTTGTTTGAAATGTAACTTTCGAAAAGGTGGATAAAACAAATCTTCAAGACAAATCTTCAAATGATAAATATTATACCAAAATAACGAGCAATAGAAGAACAAATTTAATTAAAAAGCAATTAAAATTAAAAATTCAAAGTTTATGAAAAACTTTCACACAAAATTCAAATTCCCATTAATCGGTGGCGAGCTGATTATTCTAGCATACATACTGTATAGCTTTGTGTTGGAATAGTTAATGACCATAATGCAAAATATTAATTAACCAAAACATTATAATTTAAAGGGCGTGAAGCTACTTAGCCAGAAATATGAAATTCAATTCCTATTAATGTTAAAGGTATTAATAAATCAACTAAATCATAAAATACGTCGTGTGTATGCAGTGTATCCTAAAAAATTTAACGTGTATTAAAAATATAGGTAGATATATCTGTGTGTAACTAATAAAATAACATCTGAATTTTCAAATGTATGTACTGTGTCAGCAGCTGCGGCAAGAAATGCAAAATGATTTATCAAAGTTATTCGTGAAATTCAGTTGACGTGTCCGTGCACTGAGAATTAATTTTACGAGATTAAACGAACGAAGAGTTTTCCGCATACATATTTTGCGCAGAAAGGAATTACTGTGCAGGAAGCTAATAATCCTGTTATTTGAATGGAAAGTTTCGAACGGCGAATAGAAAATTAACTGTTAATCATGAAAACATATCAACATTAATGTCGGATGGAGGTTAGCAATTTCTTTTTTTATAAGTCGATTAAATTAATCGAAATTCACATTTGCGCACGATCGTTTAAGACGAAAAAGGAAAGGGATAGGAATTATTTATTACATACTCATTTTTTTACATAATGTTTATGAACATATTAGACTATATGTATACAGAGCGAAAGCAAAATTGTATTATATTTCTATGGATAAAAGTTGAGACTAAACATAAAAAAAAAATATAAAATTTTAATTTCAGTTTAATATTTTGTTTTACATCTATTATTTTTTATCGCCTCGACACACCTCAATATCGAATGTTAATTAACATAGTGCTGTATAACTAACATAGCTCTACAAAACGCATATTTTAAATTTTCATTAGGGGCTGAAACAGAAAAGCTTTAAAAACTCTTTAAAACTCTTTTGCACGTCATTTGGTAAACTAGTGCTTCTAATTGCTCGCAAACATCAAGTCGTTTCGTCAAAGTGTTGAAAAGTTATTCTGTTTTATAGTACGAATACTTATGGGAGTGAGTGTGCTGTGTTATTACAAAACGACATATCGAAAGGAAAAGTAGTATTACAACTAGACTCCGGATTTTTATGCAAAATAAAAAGTTTCTGCATCAATTGCAAGTCACAGGAGCTAGACATAAATTTATATATTTCACTAATAATTATAATACAGTGAAAATAATATATTAATACTCTTAAAGTTTCCTAATTTTTTCACTGTTCTAAATTGCACGTACTCATATTTGCCATAAATGCATAAAATCCGGAGTCTAATTAATAACACGTGAAATATTGAAATTACAATTGATCGTCTTAAACTTTTGTCCGCTACTGTCCAGCGTGTAGCACATACTTGACGAAATCGCGCGGTACACTGTGAACGAGCTTAAGGCTCTTGGCGAGCGACGAGAAGTCGTGAAATTGTTATCAAAGCGACTCACCGTCACGATTCCCCCTCTCGCCCGTTTTTCGAAACGCCATTCTGCACGGCAGGTAAAACGAAATAAAACGTGGAAATATCAGAAATTGAGGCGCGGGTGGGGGAGGGTGTAGAGGCACCCCGAAGGGGTAGAAATTTAAACCGATTTTCCGGATCGCGGTGAGAGGTCGACGAATTCATTTTCACGGAACGAGGCGTCTACTAGTTTGCGTCGTTGAATTATTAAAGCTGTACCCGCGTGGAAAGGGGATATATGTATAAAGCTGTGCTTGTTTGTCGGCTTGCGATTTCACGCGTCCGACTAACGTCCACGCGTCAGTCAATTACCGCTGACAGAAAGAGGCGAGGCGAGGCGAAACGAAAAAAGATGAAAACACCACCAAAAATTTGCTATCCCCTTTTTTCCCCGAGCTACGAACTTTGATGTAAATAAATCGAACGAAGGGGGGCGAAAGTTCGAGCCGTGTACGCGTCCGCGACGGAATGGACGTCGCGTATTCATTTTCATGAAACCTGATGTCCACGGGCCGCCATGCCACCGCGCCGCTGCGCGGTGCTGCGCTGGACCGTGAGAACGAACGAAAAAATAAAAATGTTCGGAACCCGGTGCGTACCGGGCCATTAACTTACTTTCGGGGAGGACGTTGTATAACCGTGTCATCCAACTTTCGCGGTTTTTCACCGCTCGCGCCCCTTATTTATTGCGGCCGCTTGAAACTTCGCCGCCTCCGACGTGAAATAGCCCGGCTCGGGCCCGGGCTACGGAACAAAGAGTAATTACTAGATAAAGTCGCCGCGGGGAAAAATTTCTAATCAACGTAAATGAATCGGCCGCTGGTACACGGCGCGGCGGAGAGAACATTAAGCCTCGTCCGGCCAGTGGTTCTCTGGCGCACACAGCTTTTTCACGGACGAATTTATAACCATTTAAATTATCGGCCTACAGGCCGAATCGTATATCCGTCGAAATTTTTCATTATCTCGACAACAAAAAAGTGTACAGTCCGAGGTACCACCGCGTCAATCTCGCGGGCAAGAACGAAATAAAAGCTGTGTGCTCTCTGGCTCCTCTCTGTTCATCCCCTGCGCACCGACCAACCCCCGTACGCAACGTAATAAATCTTTCAGCGCGAAAGCGTGCGCGGATTCAATGCGCATCCGCCGGTAATTAACCCGTCACGATTCCGACCAAGGGAGGAGAAAGAGGGATGCAAAAACGCGTAGGCAAACGCGCGTAAATATTAACGGAAAAACGGGGTGTGGTGTGGTTCATCCGGGTGGCCGTTCCTCCCTTGAAAGGGAGGACTCCTGAAACCCCTATTGAGGAGTCAGCATTATTGCAGGTGCAAACGCGAGGTCGCCGAGGTCGCCTTCTGTGAAAAGCATTAGCACCGCTAGGGCGCGAGTAAAGGCTCGCGAAAGGGAGTCCTCGTATTTGGCAGCAGGTGTCCTTTCACTCCTCGAGTTGGCTGAAGACTCTTTTGTGCGGGCCTGTACCTACCCTGTTTAGGGCACGGGATCGCAGCCGTAGTAGGACGACGAAAAGGGCGTCATGTGACGGTAAGTGGGTGGGGTGCGAGACAAGGGAAGAGGAAGACCCCCCGAAAAAAAAGAAGAAGAAAAAAACTCGTGAATGGTGATGCACAGATGCGACGGATGTGACGATGTTCCCGGAATAGATGAACTCCTTTTCCTCGACGGTGTATGCATGCGGACATGTGTCCGGATAACGGTGCGCAGTGTGTGTGTGGGTGAGGCTCCTTCCTGCGACCAGACAAGCTTGAAACTTCCATGGCCCAGCGAAAATATTTGTACGAAGATGTATTCTGTGGTTGCAATGGACATGAAGTGCATTCCGCTGTAAAGAGTTCCAAAGTATACGCATTGTGTATCGGATTTATGCGAAAGTGGATCGTCTGAATGCTATCGAAATGGAGTAATATGTATGGGAGTCGTAAAGTTTCTATTAGACCGAATCGCACAATGGAGATTATAAAAATATACGGATACCATACCCGCTGCTCCTTTACGGCGGATATTTTTACTCTCCGAGGAAAACCGGGGTAGAAGAATCGAAATATAGTTGAAGACGTTTCGTCGTTACTCTTTCTATAGAATAACAGAAATATGGCAAACGACAGGAAAATCTTTTGCAGGATCGGTCTAAATTGTTCAGAGAAATCAATAAAAAAAACTTATTGTTAGTCAACATCTGCATATAAATTATTACTAGACTGCGAATATTTATACGAAATAAAAATTTTCAAATTATAGGTAAAACATGAGAGTTGTTTCCTTTATTAATAGATCCAACAAGTTAATAATATGACAAAATGTAACGATGTTACTGTTTTGTGTTTTTTCTTAATTATTTCTTACTACTCGAAACGTTCCTCGAACGTCTAAAAATTCGTGTAATTGAAAAATCATGAGTTTTTAAACATCAAAGTTATTTCCTTCATTAATAAATCCAATAGGTTACTGTTGTGTTCCTCCTAATTATTGCGACCTAATCAAAAATTCCTCGAAGGTTTCAAAATTCCTCTAATTGAAAATTATGATTTTTTAAACATCAAAGTTACTCTCGCTTCACCGAAGGCAATCGATACACGTTTCACGATTGTTTCAGTGAATCCATTGATGAATAATCAACCACTGCACGGAGCCATCGGTACACAAAGTTATTTCAGAAATATGTCATCCTTCATTTATAAAAATCCGTAAATAGATTATACGAAGCTTAAATCAAGCAAATTAATTTAAATTTTCAATATAGTCTCGCATAAAACAGCAATCTTCAATATTTTCTTCGCGATTCTGACCAGTTGCAATTTTTTCAAAAAATTCAAGTGGTTTCGTCCAATCTTGAGAGAGTTATCGTCTTTGTAAAAGTGTCCGAATATTATGAATGTGACGGACGTATAATTAATATTATACCAACGTTTTTTTTAATCGGATATCGGGTCACCACTCATCGCTGAAACGGAATGAATATGTATATTCATTTATATTTTTGCCTAGAAATCGTCTGATTAAGCAGTTTAGAAATAAAGTCTGTCATAAAACTTATCAAGTCAGAACATTTGAAATCCTCCAGAAAGTATTAAGAAATCATGTACTCTACGATCGGGTTTCAATTTATTAATAAGTATCAAAACCGTACGGAAATCATACGGTTGTGTGTAGAGATTCGAACGAATCTGGATTCGTCGCTCGTAGAGTTCGTTGCCATATGCCCCGGCATATATCCGCATACAGTGGGTCCATGAAGTATTAGTACCTATACCCAATTTTTTCGAAATAACTTTTTGTAAAAATATAGTGAATTGATGTAATCTAGACGTCGCCGAACATCGGTATACATGAAACCGATACGTTCGATCAGCAATATCAGACAAACAAAAATCTGATAGTTGTAAAAGAGTTTGTAACGAAAAACTAACTAGCATGTTAAAAAATATGTTCAATAATATTACACCACTGAATTGTATACCTAATTTTTGAGATAGAAAAAACATAAAAAATTGGAAAAGTCCTTGCGTTCAGAAAAGAATTTACTTCTGTCAACAGACGAATTGAATTTATATTTTTATATTATATTTAGAATTGAAATTGAAAATAAAGTAATATTTTCAAAAATTACTGCATCAAATAAAATATTTGATTTTTTAAGTTACTAGTATGACTATAACTATTTGTTTACTTACGATAACTATTTTAACTTACTCTAAAGTTGTACGGACACTTTAAAATAAATATGATTATTTAATATTTAAAATACTTACAATTTTACCCAGCTGTGATAATAATGTAATAATACAATAAATAGAAAATCACATAATAAATACCGGCGCTATGGAATTGCTTGAAAATGATAGTAGACTGTGGATCACTATGCAAAATAAAAATATTTTGCATCGCTTGTGGGAAGCAGTTGTTAAATAAAAGTTAATTTCACCCCTCAATAGTCTTTTCACGTTGAAAACAACATATATCAGTTGACTGTGGATCATTATGCAAACTAAAATTATTATGCATCAATTATGGGAAGCAGTAGTTGAATAAAAGTTAATTTCACCCCTTAATAGTGTTTTTACGTTGAAAACAACATTCTTAGATTTTTATATTTTTCACTGTTTTATATTTCACCAAGTTAATTTAATTAATGCCAACGCTTATCAATTCATTCATATTGAAAAATGAACTAGATTATAGTGCAATATACAGGGTGTTTCGTTTAAAACAAGCCACCTAAATATCTCCACTATCTCTGAAAATACAACAAATGTTTCTGACGTAATCTAAATGGTTTCAAAAGACGAATCAAATGCAAGAAACCTTTTTTATAGTTTGTAATTTTTCAATTGTTTTTTCAAGGTCACTCGTGTTTTTTACGTATACATATACACACACATTTTTTCAAGGTCGTGCTATTAAACATGGATGAATGCACAATAATGTTTGCTATGACATACAACAACAACAAGACGTGTGTATATAAAAAATTACAATTTATGAAAAACGATTCTTCCATCTGATTCGTCTTTTGAAACCATTTAGATTACGTCAGAAACATTTTTTGTATTTTTAGAGATAGAGGAGATATTTTTGTGGTTCTAAGGAAGAACGCCGCATGTCACGTACTTTCACTTTCGAGATATTGCCGTTTTGATCACTAATTCTTTGTATAAAACGTCGGTTAAATTGCATTATTGTTTTTGAGCCTTTCGAATTTGTTTTCCTGACTTTTTTTCTGGTAAATACGTAAATCCTGTACTCTAAAGCTCAATTAATGCATAATCACAAATTTTTTGAAATTGTGTGCAGCGCTTTTCCTTGCAAGTATAGATTTAGGTAGTCTGTTTTAAGCGAAACACACTGTAGAAGCTATATTATGAAATAATTAATAGAATGCAGTGAGTGAAAGTTGCAGGGGAAAATTCACGTGGCACTCGACGCGTTAAAATTAGAATCAGCTATGGCTGTCGAAACACACATTTCTTCACACCCTGTAGACTGTAGAGGGGCGAACAGAGGGATAGGTCTGGGTGTCAGATCGACCCTGAACTTAGCCAGCTGCTATTTCTGCGTACGAAGCCGTGAAGACGGGCCATAAGAGTTATAGCCGCGGGTGTGCCTTTACCCGAGGCCCGTCGAATTTGTTCTTTTCGACGGTGGCGCGGCGCGGCGCGGCTCGGACTGTGTCTGTTTGATCACGGTTCCCGGCGCGCTCCCTTCTGTTGATTCAATTCAACCTGACTAGCATGTTCACCGAGTGAAAGACACGCGATGGCTAAATTGGAATTGCAGGGTCATCGAGGAGGATTATACTAACGAATCGAACAGTTCGCGCGGACGGGATCGCGGCCCGACGACGGTATTGATTGCGCCGGACGCGGCGGACGTCCAGCGTTCCGAGATACTAATGCGAACTTCTCCGCTCGGTTTCCCGTTTCCAGCATCGAGATTAATGCGGGCCTGGCCCGTTGACTTTAAGATGACGTTGACGAGCCAGACGGATGTACGACGATTGATTTTATTGCGGCCGAAACGATCATTTTTCAAACACCAGCGTGTAATTGCCTCTCGCTCGAGGCAGTCTAGTTTGATAAATTAGTATGGAGGTAGTGTTGGGCATTCAACACTCTGTCTTGCAAGTTTTCGAGCATATCGATTACCAATTCGATATTTATTCGAAGTCAGAAATTCTTGAAATTCTTGAATATTTTGACTCCTGATCAAGACTTTCGACACTGGTAAATGATTGTTGTCGATGTGCTACCTCCTCTCCGATTTCGATGACCTTGAAATATGTCGTCAAGGTCACCGATGTTACCTTTGATTGTTGCACGCGAACGACGTTCCATCGTCACGGGCAGATCGTCGTTCACAATTTTCCAGTTTACTTAAAATCAGTGGAATTACTTTTATACACTTTTATTTTATACAATTCCATACACTCCAAGATCATAGTACACAACATAATGTTCATTCCATGACTTCCTTTTGGTAAATTGTTCGGTACATTGTTAGCGACATTCCTACGCCTTATTCTGAGATTTCAGAACCTTGACTACTCGGTAATAACTAGTCTGTGGATTTTATGCATTTATGACAAAAATGGGTATTTGCAATGTAAAACAGTGGACAGATTTAAAACATCTAAGAACGTCAATGCATCAATTGCAGCTCATGAACATTATTAAAGAATGAAAGGAATTATCACTTGGCCCTTATTGTTTGTTCCAGATGATGCAAACAATTTTGATTTTGCATAATAAGTTCCACAATATAGTAATAACTATAGGATCTTTAATGGTCACAATTTTTTAAGTGACATTTTACACGTATATTTACCGTTCGAGTTAATCTAAACATAGGTTATTTTGTTGGAAATGTACTATATTAATGAGTTTTGCAATGATCCTTCAAATTGCACACGAACATCTATTAATAAAGAATGCGTCTCCCTTTGATCCCAATGTGTTTTTTCACCAGCTTCGTCATCGAATTAATTGCCCTTTGGCAATTTGTCAAAAATTCTTTCGTTCCGACGTCATACACGGATAACTGCTTTGATCAATTTATATGTGATGGTACAATCTATTTTGACTATACTAGCAAATACCGCATCAATTTTCAATTAAAGTCGAATCTGAATTCCCAAGCCTGGTTAAGCAATTTAGTTTCTCGTGATAATTGGACTGCGGACCTTTATGCAAAATAAAAATTGTTTGCATATATTGCAAGAAACAGGAGCCAAATAGAAATTTCTTATTAATTAAATTACCTTATTAAGCGGAAACTAATACACTGATGTCCTTAAATCTTTTTAATATGTCCACTGCCTTAAATTGTACGTACCCATTTTTGTCATAAATGCATGAAATCCGCAGTCTAGTGATAATACTTTTCTCAACATTCACATTATTATTTTCATTAATTTAGTATCCAGTTAGTACAGTACAGCCTCCTGTATCCGAACGCTCTACTCTCCGAACGTATAGTTATCCGAACCAGTGTCGCCGGATGAGGGGAGGTAGCACGAATCGAGGGGAATACAGTTACCCCCTCTCTGTCATTACCGGATTAGTCACGTGACATTGAACAACGTTTCACAGCGATGTTTGTATACAATACACATATTCGCAAAATTGAGCGTACGCGAGCTGTAAAAGCTTTATTTGTTATTAACAAACAATATTTTTGTTTATAGGCTGTCCGAGAAATGTTGTGCTTCCTCAAAACGGATGATTCCCGGAGTCATTTGAAGTATTTTTATTATTCATTAGAGGTAATGGTCAGGATAACAAATTATTCAACATTAGTAATTCATGGACAGCCGATCTTCGTGCAAAATACAAACTTTCTCAATTACAACAAACTGGGCTGAAATAAAAATTTAACTTTCTCGTTAATATGTTTAATAGATTGTAAATAATTAAACAGTAGTTTAAATTCGTCTAGTATTAGACAATTATCGCGGGCAGAGACGACAGGTTAGGGGAAGGAGCAGGAATCAAGGGGAAAAAGTTACCCCCTCTCTGCCTGTCTCGGACGCATGCACGAAACGCGTCACGTGATCGGGCCTAGCGTGGTAGAGGGGGAAGGTAGAGTGGGGACACAGAAGGATGTAATTCTATAATACGTTGAAAAACACACGTGGTTTAGTAGTGACAAATCGTTTTTAGGGTTTAGAATCATCGAATACAAATTGAAAAGTCTTTCGATTTTTATTGGAACAAATGAACTTTAAAAGTGATTGTTCCGAAAATTTCTTTATCCGAACACCTTTGTGTCCGCATTAGTACGGATATGAGAGGCTCTACTGTATCATTTCAGCACGACGTTGAACAGTATTATGCAGCCACGTTAACATATAACAGAATATGTACGCGTCTGACGCGCAAATGTCCATGAAGCACAGTTTACGTGAATTCGACTATGTTTGGACAGTCTGAGGCGTCAATGGTTGTTTCACGGTAACCTGCGCGAGGTCACAACACCATTCCTGATGCTATCTTGATCAAAGCAAGCCAAGGATGATGTCGGTCGCCGGTTGATCGTGTGATGTTTAATTACAGCGTTGTAATAGAGGCGTGATTAAAGCGACGCGACGCGACGTGCGAGCAGCACGTTGCACCGGTCTCCGGAAAAGAAGCGCGACATTAATTAACAGCAAACACGTGTAGCCGCCGTCGACGCCGACTCCGTCGTCGCGCGCCGCCGCCACCGCGACACGATCGTTCATTTTTACCACGATACGAGAGGCGGAGGCAAGTAATTGGCCGGTGTTAATGGAAATTCGATGGAAGCTGCCAGGATAACGACAGCAGGCGGCCGAGGAGGTGACCGCGCTACGAACAAAATCGGAACAAATCTCCGCCGATAAGATAACTCGTTTTTTTTCCCTAGTTCCCGGTCCCCGGTCGCCCCAATTATCTCCGGTCAACGATAAACCTCCTAATTGCTCGAACCTTATCGGCGACCGATCGAAGTGAATTACGTTCGTCAGATAAAATCCACCAGCGGGGCAAGCCGACTTATTTTTGGATAGCGGAGCGAACCTGAATTGCAATCTAGGAAACGGATAAGTACACTATGTACGTATAATTAACACATTCACTTTTACACTAATCGCCGATAGCGGCGCTCATTTTCCCAGTGCGGCAATGACGGCCATCCATGATCAAAAAGATTTTCCAAATGAACAAGATTAGCGGCTAATAAATGTCAAACGACGCGAGTAATTAGATAATAATTACGGACCACTACCATCCCAGATAGCACACGACGTCTTAAAGACATCCGTTTTAGGTCTGAATGTCTTACGTCCTAAAAAGACGTCTAAAAGAGATCTGTTGGACGTCTAAAAGAGATTGTTCTTTCAGACCTCTATTGGACGTCTTTCAGACATCTTTAAGACTTACAGTTTTAAACTATATAGTAACATAAGACGTTCGGAAGACGTTCGTAGGACATTCGAGACGTCTTTAAGACGTGGAGCGTACATAATCAAACACTTACCATATAATAACTACACAAAATATTTATTTTATGGCAACAGTGAGTAGCAGTAATTTAAAACACTGAAAACATTCGAAGAATTTAACACTAAACCTACCACTGCCGCTCAAATGACAATTATTGAAATTATAAAGTTATTTAGGGTACGATCACAGTGGAACCGTTTTCGTCCGACGTCCGACTTCGGCACACACGCACGAGTGTTTCGAACGCCTGGATTGGTGTCTTTACGGCCGATTCGTCGGCCGATGTGCTCACAGTGGGCCCGATATCGGACGAAACGGTCGAGATCCGTGGTAGCCGAACCTTTTCAAGTGCTTCGAGAAGGGTCTCAATGAGACTACCCTATGGGGTAACCAACGTCGGACGAAAATCAAATCAGTTTGTTTTTCGTCCAACGCGTCGGACGAAACTCTATAGTAGAAATTATGATATTCTGTGATAGCGTAGCGGCGATCGGTACGTGCAATAAAACATTTGGCGTCCTCTTTACAGACCCGTTTTTAAAAATACGGGTGCTTCAAAATTGACGACATGAAAATTATTTGAAGTGAACGCTACGCTGAAATATATCGCGCGGCGGCCGACCTTTCGGCCGACGTCGGTCGAAACGGGTCCACTATGATCGTACCCTTACACGGAAATTGATTCGATAAATTTTTTTATGCAAGCAAATATTGAAATAAAAATTGTACGAAATCTAAATAAATAGAGCCTTGTCATTTCTATATGCTAAAACATTTTAATCGCTTTTAGTGCTCGGTAGGTTTAGCGTTAAAAATGCTGTTATATTATTTGCATTCTATTAAACGTGTTAAGAAAGCAAATAAATTGTTAGTTCACTCCAATGTATTGCAAGTTAGATGGAAAAGTTTTATTTTGCATAAAGATCCTCAGTCTAATAATAACGAGTCCGACTCGTGATGGACACTTCATATTACCTAATTATTAATCTCCGGATCTTTATGCAAAATAAAAAGTTTGTGCATCAATTGTAAGACACAGTTGCCAAATATAAATTTATATTTTTCACTAATAATTTTAATATAGTGAAAATAATATATTAATACTCTTAAAGTCTTCTAATTTTTGTACTGTTCTAAATTGCAAGTACTCATTTTTGCCATAAATGCATAAAATCCGGAGTATACTAATTATGATTGTTATGCTATTCTATTGGAACGAATATACTTAAGCATTTCAATAAACACAGGTATAAATATAAATCTCTTGAAACCAGCTTGAGAATCACCCCTTTTAAGGAAGTAGAACATTTCTGGAACACCCTGTAGTTTTCTCGCGATGCTTTTTCTAAATTTTCACACGAATGTTAATAATATAGTTTTCTCTCTCTCTCTCTCTCTCTCTCTCTTTCTCTCTCCTTCGCCCTCCTTCCGTCTTCGTTTTTGTTAAGGACGTACTGTCGAGCTGTTAGCTTTCATCGCGCCACACCTACCGCTTCATTACGGCGTGTAATTAAAAACCGGCAAGGTAAAGTAGCTAACGCGTCGCTTCCTCAATCATGATAATAACCCAACAACAAAAGGTTGCATTATTTCACCATTAAACAGGCAGGGAAGCTCGTCCTTCAGCCCTCCGTGCAGTGCATCATCGGCGGGTCTAAAGTCTGTGAACTCTCTCGCCGTTTCCAGCAATAATGTTTCTCGATAATTAATCCTGGCGCTGTACCAAATTCCTTGGCCTCACGAATTTTTCGTGTAACTCGCTGTGATCGCCGCGGCGGCATGGCAACCGTGTCTCTCTTTCTTTCTCTTTCGGTCCGCGATTCCGTTGTAAATGCTGGAACACGTTCGCCGCGGCTAGTTTTCAGCTCGAGCGGCTCAGGCCATCTCTCGTCCCGATGCAACGTCTCCAAACAACCACCGTAAAAGGTTGTTCAAGCATCTGCTCGGAGGATCGTGCCACTTTCCCGCGTTGAGAATATATTTCAGAGTTTAGGTGAAACGGTCGAGCGCTCGGATTCGGAGACTGCCTCCGCCGCCGCCGCCACCGCCGCCGCGCCGTCGCGTCGGCCCGTAGGAAGTGTCTGGATAAGAACTTCAGCTGCCCCAGAAATTGGATCCCGTTCCTAGACCGGGATACGGATTTGGGATTTTTCTTTCCTTTTTTTTACCTCCAGTCTGGAGAATCCTTTTACTCGGCGGAGCCCGATATTCAAACAACGATTGCTGTGTACACAGTATTAACTTTCTCGGAGAGCTCGCTCGTCAACCAGTACGGATAATCGGCGAATCGAAAGAAATTACGCGGCACGATGTAATGATGTTACCGTCGAACGCCCCTCCGTTTACTCAACCTTTATTCTATCGCAAATTTGTCAATAAATTATCTCGTTTGCAGAGCAATCCAGATCAATGCTTCGACGGAAATGAAATATTCAACGATATCAATTTTGCGCACTTATGCGAGTTGGAAGATTATGTACATTCCCGATCAAGTCAAAGGATTTTTCGAGGAGAGGGGTCAATATTTTTCGGGGGTCTATGACCTTTGGGGGGGAGTCAACATTTTTTCGGAGGTCAATGACCTTGGTGGTGTCAACATTTTTCGGGAGTCAATGACCATGGGGGAGTTCGGGGGTCAATGACCTTTAGGGGAGGGTCAACATTGTTTCCTCAAATGACCTTGAGGGGTGTCAAAAAATTTTTGTGGTCAAGGTTGGATCCCTCAAGGTCATTGACCACCCCCTAAGGTCACTCGCCCCCCCCCCCCCAAAATTCATTGACATGATCAGGAATGGACATAATCTTCTTACGTATGTGTCCGGAAAGAAAACAGATAATTATTATTATTATTTTGATAAATTGATTATTTTAGGTGACAGCTGGATCAAGATCAATGCTTCGACGAAAAAGTAAATATTTATTGATATCAATTTTGCGTGTTTATGTGTCCGGAAAGAAAACAGAATATTATTATTATTATTATTTTGGTAAATAAAGAATTTTAAAGTGACAGCTGGATCAAGATCAATGCTTCGACGAAAATGAAATATTTAAATCAATTTTGGGCATTTATGTGTCCGGAATGAAAACAGAAAATTATTATTGTTATTTTGATCAATTTTAAATTGATAGCTGGATGAATAAGTTGACTTAATAGTTGGCATTGTCATGAATCTACTGTTTCATAAAAAATAGAGTGACAGGGAGATACCAAAGCGAACTTGTTTAAAATGAAAAATGCTTTATTACTGTTCTTTATTGAACGGAGCCTGTGATTGACTTCGAACTTTTCGTAATAGAGCGGTAGCCAGATATTTTTTAGTGCGACTGGCAATAAAACGCGAGTCATCGATCGGACAGCTGGTCGTCCTATGATGTCGGTTTGGGGGCGACGACAACGTGTCATAATATTGACGATTAGACTGCGGGTTTTATACACTTATGGCGGGTCCGATACGCTTGGGAAAACATGTGAGTAATGCTCTATATGATTTTGGAGAAAGATTGCTTCTCACGAAATTTATTTACATTGTACAGGGTGTCATTATGTGTAAAACCTATTACAGCGTGATTCTGCACCTCTAAAAAGTTTTGTGCAAAAATGACTTTGACTGACTTTTTCAAGGTCAAATATTTTTATGATTGTATCGTGCTCTACTCGAGAGGAACAAACTTCTTGAAGAAACCGTGGGTTAAAAATGAACCATTCTCTTGAAAATTTACGGTAAAGTTCAAATAATATGTAAACTTACTCGATTCAGAATTTCATTACAACATAATAGCATTAGGTAATATAATAGATCGATGGAATAACGACTCGACGATTCGAGAATTTGGATTCCTTGCAACGTAACGTAATTAAACCGTTGGTTGCCAACCAACCATCCATTAATGGATAAGCGATAATGGACGAGCGAGAGATATGAGCTGATACTCTGCACTTATGGCAAACTGATGAGACACAATGTAAAACCTGTCAAAGCATTAGAACAATTTGAGAACGTTACTATATTTTTTCGCTTCATTAACCTTTTAAATAATACATTTCCATATAATTTGTTTACTGGATGATATCGTAATGAAAATTTTGGAAAAATTACGTTTGCCTCAACTACGAAAAGAAATAATAAAAGTTGCATTTCATAACTATTTTATTTCGGCTTGTAACGAAAATTTAAAAAATGTGTTTGCAGATATTTTCGTTAGAAGTTGTATATACCATGCTGAAAGTTTCATCGAAATTGGTTAATTGGTTTACGAGCTATAAACGATTAAATACTGTGAAAAGCGGCAAATAATAGAATAAAACGACAAAAATAGAGAATCGTGAAAAACTGGAATTTTCCCCATATTTAATCGTTTGTAACTCGCAAACCAATTAATCTATTTCGATTAAATTTTCAGCATGTATAAAACTTATACGATTCTACAAAGCCAATTTTTTTTAATTTCCGTTAGAAACTCAAATAAAAAAGTAGTAAAAAGCAACTTTTGCTAGTTTTCTTGGAAATTCTGACTAAACGCAATTTTTTAAAAAGTTTTATTGCATATCATCTAGTAAACTAATCCATCTAGCTTGGCAAAAAAACTATAGTCATTTGGCATAAAAAATTTGGTATAAAAACATACGTGTCGAATACTTTCTGATACTCGAAGGATAATGCATACGGTTTGTAAATTGTACTAACATAATCTCCCTCGTTTATTAGATATCTTCATGATCTTCCACCCTCTTGTGAAACTGATTGTAAAAAAAAGTTTTTGTTCAATTCTACTCAAATTTCTATTATACTGGATTTTTATCAATTTGACTACCACAACATATGTATATATAATAAAAGTCATAGAAAAACCGAAGTGAAAACAATTCGACGTGGAAATACTAGTAAAAACTTTTTTAAAAAATTATTCCATTCGAAGCTCGGTTCTCGAAAAAATTGGTTTTGAATTGTACCTCGAACATATTCATATGTATAGGAATAAATCTGCTTCGTTCATTGTCCCAGTCCATTATTCTGTCAATATGTTTCTAAACATTAAAAGCTAATATATGGTTAAAATCATAATTGAATCGTAACTGAACTGCACATATTATGTATCTATGGAAAAAATGGATTGGGGTTAACTAAAATGGTACAGATATTTAAAAACTTATTAAAATTCTTAAACATATAGATAAAAATTATTAAAGACAATTCTCATTTTGCATAAAGATCTAGTCTAATCGTAATAGAACAGGTTTACACTTGCAATTGAACTTCTTTATGTTACATAAAGAAACAATTATTACTTTCGTAATGCAGAACAGTTTTAGTTTTTCAAGTAGATTAAAATGTTTACAGAATTTTTATTTTTATTTAAGTTTCATTGACGTTACATTTTCACCATTTTCTTTGTGCGCCCGTTGTGTGGTAGAAACAGGAGCGATCGGTATCTGGATGACACGTGCTGGTCACGGCTTCGTACGAATTTTCACAATTGATTTTACTGCAAACGAAGCCCGCGGTCGAAGTAGTTTCACGTACAGTTTTTGTTCGGCGTATATTTTTTACGTGGAACCACCTCTATATCTTTTGAAGTAGGATCTCCAGCCAGCCTGCTGACACAGGCGACCAAAACTTTAGATCCTCTCGTAACCAGAATCGAGCTGCTGTTCAGTCAGCTTCTATCGCGCGAGTGATCCACCCCAAAACCAATATTTTCAGAAACATCCGCCGAAACTCTCGCGGTTCTTATTTTCAATAAATTAATAGAATCGTATTCCCAAATAACACACGACGTCTTACAGACGTCCATTTTAGGTCTGAAAGTTTTACGTCCTAGAAAGACGTCTTTTTCGACACGTCGTTTTAACGTCTGTAATAAGACGTCTTTTTAGGACGTCGTTTTAACGTCTGAAATAAGACGTCTTTTTCGGGACGTTTTAAACTCTTTAAGACGTCTTAAATGTCCAACAACAGATGTCTCTAAGACGTTTCTGAACTATCTGGTATGGAGTTAAAGCAGGCAGGTAAATATTTTTATTATCTTACAAAATGGACTCCAAGTTCGCGATATATCGCTGGTCGAAGCGTGTTCGCGGGTGCAACTTTGGCAGCGGACTGTACGTTTCTGCGTTTCCTAGCAGCAGTCAAAGTTTGTCCAAACAGTTTAAGAACCGGTCAGGACAGCCGTAATTGAGTTCGGCAAACATAATGACAAGGGGGGCGGAGGAACAGTTCGTTGAAACAATTCAGCGCAAACAAGCAGTATAATTCTTGTGGAAACAGAAGATCACGTGTCACGGTCGACCACGATCGGAAAGCGGGGTGGCGGCGGCGGAGAGGGTAGATCGCACGCTTCCTAGCCGATAAATCGTCCGTCCTGAATAAATCAATTTTTCCCGGCAGCATCCGTTCAATTGGAAGCGGCGTTTGCATTGTTAAACAACGAGTTCCTCTCGATACGGGCGTAACTGCGCCTCTATGGCCAGTTCCTTTACGGGCTTATGCCCGTTCCGAATATCGTGTGAAACCGCAGTTGTGTGAAAGCCATTGCGTTGCCCGTTGCAGAGCCAATATCCACCGCTAGTTTCTCCCCCCTTCCGTGGTGGTTAAGGCTGAGATTAAAAGTAGTTAGCATTTAAATAAGAGCATTAAGCGTGCCGACACCACTTGCTCGAACGCCGCAGTACTCTCTTCTTTTTTCCTTCTTTTTCACCCCGTTCACCCACCTACTGCTTGTCCGTCAGATGACGGCTCTGTTGAGAATACGGTCCTTTACCCCCACCATCGCACGCGTCGTCGCTATTGGCCAAAGATGATGACGAGGAACGACAGCAGAGAGTGAAATAGTATATGGATTTCACAGTATCGGCCTAACCTCTTCAAGCCCGTGACGTCATCGGTCCATTTCCCAGCATGACCCGCTGTCGGTCTTCGTCATCATCTTCTACCAATAGCGACAATGCGATGATAGGGGTGTATTCCCCTCGAAATGCTTCTCCCTCTACCGCTAAATGTGGTTCTACTCTCCTCATAGTGGGAATAACGTGACGTCATGTGCCACTGAGATACAGAGTCCCCAAAATAAGACTCGTGTCCCGTACCTTCCCCTTCTACGACGCTCTTGCCCCACGCTTCCACCAGGGGCACGTGATGCGTCCCGTTGATGACGACCAACAACTGTTGTTACATAAAAATAGTGAAATAAACAACAACCAAAAAAACATGTTATTTAGACAACTGTATGGTTTCTCAGAAACTTATACAATTGATATTATTAATATTAACTATTGTATATTATTACTAGACTGCGGATGTTTATGCAATTTTTAATTTTTGTAGGCTTTTAAAAAAGTGGAGACAAATAGAATTATATTTTCAGTGGTAGTAGCCTTTAGAGATTTGAGATAAATAAAGATTGCATTAAATTGTGTGGATTTTTATATTATAGCATTTTTTGAAAATTTTCAGAAGCCATAAATGCACAAAGATCCGCAGTCTAATTATTACTTTTAACTATTGTATATTATTGGAAATTACAGTACTTGCTCTGTGCTATTATGATGCATCCAAATACCGCATAATAAGTAATTAATTTAGGTTAATGAATCGGTAGGTAATGACTCATTACTCATGAGTGACCTAATATAATACTATAGGAGAAATTATGTACAACAATATGTTTACGAACAGCATTTTGTAGGACTACAGTAAAGTCGTGATCTTAGTCCGTTCGCCTACCCCTTCCATTGAGGAGCGAGGGGCTGAAAAGCTCGAGCTAATGCCGCGTAATCCGATACAAGGTCGGGTATATTGGTGTGAACCATTACTAATTCAATTACAAAACTTCTTCACTTTTCATTATTTTTTTATGGGACTTTCACCAACTTATTTCTGGCCCTTTTCTGATTAAAATGACAATAGTATTTAGTGGTTTAATTGACGGTATGGAGTAAGTTTCCGGCCGCGAGGTCCGTGTTTACATGCTGTCCTTTTCTACGTTCGGCACTCTCCCTTTGTACTTTCGGCGCGGTCGACATAGTAGTAAAAAAATAGTTTCTCTTCACGATCTATGTCCCTGCTCCGAACTGACGACGGTACTTAAATAGCGACTTTACTGTACTTAAAGTTGGAATACATTAACACCGTTCGTAAATTTTTTCTGTAAAATTAAGGCACTAAAAAACATATTTAGATCATGATAGTGTAATATGTATATGTAGAGTCGCAAGATGAAGACTTATCCCCCCACTATACCTTCTCTGTCCACGACGCTATTCCCCCACGCTTCCCCGGTCACGTGACGCGTTTCGTCTGTGTCGTGCATGCGTGACCTGATTAATCCGGTACTGGTAATTTTCTCCCCTCACCTGGCGACTCTGTTGATATGTGGCGCGTGAGGGGAATCCGATGGTGGAGAGGGAAGCGTGCAGACTGTAGCCGCCTAGGCATCATCTGGCGGTCGCACAGTATGGATATCTTCGTTATCGCCGGGAACGACCGACAGACAAACAGCCAGGATAAGATACGAAAGGTTCGTCGGGTAACACGATACTCTGAAGCACAGCTGTGTGTCCTACCGCGACTCCAGAGAGGTGCATGCGTGTATATCCTGACGCGCGCAGTTTGAAAAAATATCGTTGAAAGGATCGATACACGGAAGTCGGGGTGAAAGAAAATAGCCGAGGATTGCTTCGTGAGCGGGAGAGGTTCGCTTTGATAGCCCGGATTTTCGATGTTTATGGAGCAAGCGGCAAACTGTACGGTACCATCGTGAAAATTTGAAAACGAAAGATTGAAGGCAATAGCCCGGACAGTAAAGGGTTACGAGTTAAAAAATCCATCTTTCTATTTTGTGTTTTCAAACGTTCTTCGCTCCGGATACTGGACTATTCTGCTGTAGAGTATTAGTTTTTAGGTCTTATCGAGATTCGTTTTATAGAATCGAATAATCGTTGTTTATTGATTTGTTGCTCATGCATTTACGGTTACTTAGGGTATACAATACATTCTGTTTCGAGCCGAATACTTGCTGTTGTACAAACTGCGTTCCTTTGATATTTTTGAGAAAAGTGTCTTTCTAACTAACAATAACAGGTCCTTAATTTTTGCGCGGAAAAGATAATCTATTATTGCACGTGAGTAAATATTTAAAAAAAAATCGAACGTACCCGTCAAAAATTTGTTAAGCACTGTGGAGATATCATACAATTTTATGTGATTTTTCATAAAAATTCTGACTAGCTTAACAAAAAATTCGAAACGAGCGATTTTATCGAGCTGTGTAATAAGTCCGTTCGCAATTCAAGAATTGTTATTTGTAACATTGGCGTGTTTTGACTGCGATATCGATATGTATCAAATTATAGATGGAGTGGGTGTTCTGTATATGTACGTTCAGTCAGTTGCCATTCGATCTTTATAGAGTAAAGCGCGATGCTAATACGAGCGAACAGAACATTGATTTTCGCCATTTAATTCTTTTTACTTTCAGAAGCAAAAAATGCGGGAGAGATTAAAAAGAGATTTGTAATGTTTATGGTAATAAACGTACCATTCGAAAGGGTATTAAAAGTCTGTGAAATTGCGGACTTAATCCGGCAAAATCCAAGATACGATAAAAATGGCAAATATACGTATAATTTATTAGCGTGAAAAAAATTAGCAGCATTTCATTTTCTTTCATATTATACATAACATTTAAATATTACACACAAACATAATGTAAACATAATTTAAGCTGTATATAATTAAATATATAAAATTGAAATAGTGAAATTAAAGACAACAAAACAACACTTTATATATACATGGTTTATCTATTAATATTAACTATTGTATATTATTACTATTAACTATTGTATATTACTGAAAAGTACAGTATTGGTGCACTACTTGCATTGTGCTATGTTACGGTGCAACCAAATACCGCTTAATAATAAATTAAATTATGACTAATGAATCAGTAGATAATTAATGACCTAATATAATACTGTAGGAGAAACGATGTATAAATTAATTTTTCCTGAAAAATTAAGACATTGAAAAACATATTTAGAAATATGTAGTGTTGTTAAAAAATATCCGATATAAATCATAAGAATTTATTATCAATAAGCTTCGATACACAGATTTCGTTTTGGTTGGGAAAAATTCTTCTATCTTAAAAAAAAACTATGCGATTCTCAATGGTAGTTTACTGTAAAAATGATTAATTGAATCTAGTACGCAGAAAAACAATTTGCCAGAAAACACAAACTAACCAACAGTAAAACGGGCTAATTCTAGCATCGGAAAACAATTATTATGAACTCGAATGGGGTCAACAAATAGTGACAGTAATAGGGCTATAAATTTAATGCACGTTCACAAAGCACGCCGAAGTTAAACCGTAATGTCCGTTTAATAAAGTTTACGTTCCATTGTCAGCCCCTTGGAACTCGTAACTCGGTGATTCCTAAACTTTCACGACACCCTTAACGTAAAAGTATTTCCATGATATACGTTTAACACATCGCAAATCGCTATCCCGAGTCCTGAGGTGACTTATCAATTTTCAATTTGAATAACACGTAACTTGCTCTGCCCGCTGGCAACGTTAAAACTACGGGGTAGGAAGGGACTCGGAAACATTCGACCATTTGCGTATAGGGCGATCGAAACATTCAAGCCGTTTAGGGTTTACAACTACTCGAATGAGTTCAGCATCGAGCTATCAGAGCTCAAATTTATCATGATTTCAACTTTGAATAGTCGTTACAGTAGAATCCTAATTGCTGCTTCGAACATTGTTCAAACATACTCTATTATGAAAATACCAATAGGCACTTTGCTTAATACCTTGTTGTCTTGTTAACAATTTTTATGTTCAGGTTTACTGGAATACATTTGTGAGAAATTGAATACCTAAATTCAATCGTCAAATGATTTCGGATTTTTTCAACAACTTCGAAGAATTAGTTTGCGACGTGTAACAATTTGTTGAGAAAATTGATATTGACAGGGACTGCGAAAAAATAGACACATTTTACAACTTTTTAATTTTAACTTGTAATGAATTTATTCAGAGCATAATATATAATATATAACATATAATAAAGAAATAAATATATAATATGTATTTATGTCAGTTCGATAGTGCCTCAATAGTGAGCACGGTTTAATAAATTATTCTCTATTTCTTCTGTCATGCTTAACAAAAACTTAACCTAATGCACAACTCAAATTTTGTTCAAATTTTAGAATTTCTGTAACTTAAAATTACCGATTTTACATTGAAGTTATCAGATGATGGTTTATATTATTATATAGTAGTTGCACCTTATTGTGGTTATTAATGTGTATTTTTTCAGACTTGTCGGACAATGTTTAAAAAAGTCGAAACATGATTGCCCACACTACCCCCGTCCCTCCCCGACTTATATCGGTACGGGTGGTGCTAAAAAAAAGTCTTTGTGGAAAATAGCTATTTTCAAAATATCCAGAAGCTACAGAGACATTTTTGACTCCTCTTACTCATATAATTAGACTACAGATTTTATACATTATTATAAAAAATTAGAAAATCTAAGAATAGTGTTATCTTGTTTTCAGTGTAAAAAAATGATTAAGGGATGAAATGAATTTTTATTTAACTCCTGCTTCCCACAATCGCTGCTGTAGATTTTCATTTTGCATAAAGATCGGCAGTCTACATATAATATAATCGTAATTTCCAAATCGCCTGATATTTATACTGTGTTGTGTTACATCTGCTCTTTTCAAAGCATCATAAAATTTAAATTAACCTTCTCTCAGTGTATGGAGTGTAAATGCACCCTAGGTTGACAAAATCGAAAATAAAAAGTCGACAAGTGGAAAATTTCAAAAAATTTTCTGGGAATGCTATCTGTGATCAAATTGTTTAAGTATCGTATACTTATCATTTAAAAATCAATAAAATTTCACAAATACTTGTGCAGACAATTTTTTTCTTTCATTTTGATCGGAAAATGTATGGGGTGCAATTACCCCCCTGGTTAACATTAGAATAGCAGTACACAGAGAGAAGGTTAAAAATAATAAAATCAGACACCTCCTTCATTACACGATGATTAAATAACATTGGAAGCGTGTATTTAATAAAAGTACGAAGTAATAATAATAATACGAAGCTGCTGGAATCTCCTTCGAGTTTATTTCAACGTACGTTAGAGCGCGGCCGAACGTTTCGAATACCGATCGTTAGCGGAAAGTGGGAAAACGCGTTTTCGGTCGTGTCGCCGTGTGTGTTTTACAAGGAATCTAGTTGGGTGGGGTGTTCGACGGAGAATACAGAGAGAAATACGTGACACAGGGACGCGCTGTGAATGTTTAACGATCAGTCGGAGGATCGGAAGGGAGGCGAAACGAAGTCGAGCGAAATCGTGCAAATTACATGACTCGCGCGGAGTATAAGTGAGTTTTAACGCAGATAGTGTCGGCGAATCGCGAGCGAGCGCTACTACTCGAGCCGGGGTACGCGTTCGGCAAGGGATCGAAATCAAAGCGAGCGACGCGCGAACGCGAAACTTTTAACGAGTAGCCGAAGTAGTATCGGCGGGAAATCATTTCAAGTTTTTGTAGGCCCGATCAGGTTTTTTTTTTGCCAGCAGATTTTTTGCGCCGCCAGCTAAAAGTGATCCGGGGGAAACAGCCTACATGAAAATTATGCAAATACCGTAAGATCGACACGGGGCTAATTTAATATTATGTTGTGCATGCGTGTGCCGCCGCGCCGTGCCGCGCCGCGCCGTCATCGCCCGCTGCGCTGCGCTGTGCGCTAGCGAGATCTTATGGTGACGAAGTTAATGCGGCCTGCTATTATAGCGGCGTTAACCGAACACCGAGGAACGTAATCAAATTCCATTGGCACAAATTAATATTGACGTTGCTAACGACGTCACATTGTCTGTGCGTGTTAAACTGCAACGCGATAATGCGTTCTACACCGAGAAACGGAATGCCACGCAGTCAAGCGGTTGCAATTACTGATCTTTTCAGCGGATCCAGAATTATTCATGACTAACGTCAATACGTCAGTTGAACCACCTAAGTTCCAAACAAGCACACCTAGGACTTTTCACAATATTTATTTAACCATTATAACCACAATTTTCTGCAATATTCCGTGTTATAGCTACAATGCATATTTTGATGCCTCGACTATCAAGGAATCATCCAAGAATTTACAATAAAAAAAATATTAAAGAAGTTATAAAAATTAATTTAAAATGGGTACCCGGTTAAAAGTCAAATTGGACGGATATTATTCATTATTGAACGCTGAACGTGACCCTACATAACATGTTAACAATTGTTGCTGAAAATAGTACGCTTTATTTCGACGCCCAAAGCGACAACGTGACATTTTTTTGACAGATTTGACCGTTGGTCAAAGCTACACGGGCATTACGTTTTCACGTGATTTTTTAAAAAACTGTATAATAATGTTTACTTGGAACTATCCAACAATTCAGTTGAAAGAGGAAAAGTATTCGATCAATAGCAGGTAATTTTTATAGACTTTGTTTAGTATTAAAAAATCTTCATATGTTGTTTTTCTCCTCTCAGTTTTTTTGTTTATCGATTCCTGAGGTGATTTGAAGTAACTTTTTCCTTTGCAAAACTGTTCTCCGCGGTTTCGTTAAGGAGTTATGACGAAAAAACATGGACCAATCAAAGCGTGGCAACGCCACGCCCAGCGAGACCTGATTGGTCCACGTTTTTCGTTAATAACTCTTTAACAACGCTACGGAGAAGATTTACGCAAAGGAAAAAGTTACTTCGAATGACCTCGGGAATCACCACTTTCGAGGAAGTACAACATTTTTGGGATCGATGAGTATGCATGTGCAGTAGATGCGAAACGATCGCCGCTGTTGAGAATCATTGGCAGTAGCAAACTATGTATATGCAGCACTGTTATTTTGTCAATCTAAACCGCAATCTGTATACTATAATTTTTCTTGCGGTTTTCGAAGGACGAAGGTTGTATTTGGTTTTGCCGGAGAAAAATATCGGCAAAAATTGGAGCGTCTACCACGGTCTGCTCTATAAATTTTCAAACGAAGATTTTTTCTGTCGAAATAAAATTTCTTAAAAATTCAAGGCGAGAGAAATATTATAATTTCAAATTGCTATTCTATTTGCTCAATTAACATTTAATTTCAATGAGGTAGTTATAACCTAGCAAAATTGATCTAAACTAATTGTAAGTTGGACACTAAGACATATTGTAACATAATCATATATTGTATAATTTGTATTATATATGTATGTTATATAAATCTTATATGGTTTGAAGCAATAAATAATAATAATAATTGCTATTCTATTAGGATCGCTTGTTGATTATCGGAACGCCGAATAAAGCTTTATCGGACAGTACAAATTGCCCTGGAAGACAAGTTTCAGAAAATTATAACTTCCGTAATGATCTTAATTTCTGAATGCAATTTTTATGGAAATCTTCGCGAAGAAGAATTCCATTAATGAACAAAAATTCTGCGAAATTTCGATAATCTTCTGGAATCTCCCCCGGCAGAATATTGGACACTAATTGCACGGCGGTGTCCGTCAGTCAGGTTTCAGCGAAAGAACTTCGTGATAAATGGTCCGAGAACAATTATTCTCCGACTGTTATGCCTCGAAATAATCTTCTAATTAAAATTCGGTCGAACAAGTTTATTATAAAGTAACTTGCTTAATCTCAGCAGCCCGCGCCGCGCGAGGATTTATACCAGAAATGTCCAGATTTCGTAGGGATTACGGTGGGGCAGGGTACTACTCGGGAGGGCGAGGACGGCGTTAAAAGAATTATCGGCTTGATTTATGGAGAAATACGTGGAAACTGGGAACAGTTTCTCGGGAATGTCATTCGAGATGCTGTCACGTACACTGAACAGAACAGCCAATACCGAGGAACACAGTGGCGGCTGTGAAAACGTTTCGTCTCTCGGAAACGTGGGGCCATAGAGAATAGAGAGTCTACACCGATATTTGGAGCTTTGATTTCATTATTTTCCTTTCAAACGCAACCCGGCAGAACACCGTTCCGGTAGAACTCACCGAATCGTCGTTTCGAGGATCATGAAGCGAACAGAGGGGGGGGAGGGGGGTTAAAAGCGACGGAACGCGTCGGGACGCTATATCACGGGGTCGTAAGTGGTTACAAATTGCGACAACGGAGCGGACGTTATCACTGAAACCGTATTATTGTCGAAAATCGCGAGCATTATCGTTATCAGGCGAGCTTTAGTGGCTGTACGACAAGGTGTAAGGGCATGCGGAATGTTGTTCCCGAAATTAACACTCGACGAAGGGGACGCGTTGCCGTGGCCGTTTGCCATAGACACCGATTAGCACTATTCGCGTGCGTTCCGCGCGGGATACACGTGTCTGGTTCGAACGTCATTTCCATTCAATCGAGATCCCATTTCCCTGCGGGACGGGAGCGCCATGTCAAGCGAGCTTTCGAAACAAATCTCCTCTCTATCGCACGCAACGTTTCACTGCGATGCGGTACGGTGTGGTGCGGTGCGATGCAGAAATGCACGCCCATAATGGAGCGGACGTCAACCACGAGGACGCATCAATTAACAGCTAGGAAGACGGCGCGACGCGGTCTAGCGCTACATCTTACCGAACATTTAGCTGGAAACACTCCCAAACGCTATACCATGGATAGAATTTCTGTACATATATAAGAACACTATATGATTTACCATGAATTAAACCGGTCATCCAAATGTCACATTGTCGGGAGAATTACAGGACATTCGACACACATACGAATATTTGGTATAATTAAATACCTAAAATAGCAAAACCTAAATAGCTCCGTCAGGCTTGAAGATAGTATGTTAAAGTATGTTAAAGATTGTTGTGTTTTCAAGGTCTTTTGAAGGTCATCGATGATTTTTAAATGGCACCATATATTTTTAACTTCATAGTGTTGTAGGTGATGTCAAGACCAGTTCAATGATGCGGTACGCTATAACCTTCAACAGACCATGGACTCATAAACAGGTATAGTTTGACTACTCTGTTTGATCAACGGAAATTTAATTTATTAAGCCAAGCCTCGGAATTATGTGCTCGCGACGGCCGGTTTTCGAAGGCAACGCCCCCTCGACCCGGACGCGCGTCTCGCTCCCCGTGGCGGCCGTAGTTCTCGAGGCAATTCATGCGCGTACCGTAGAGTGTTACAATGTAAGTGTCGGCTATGCGAACAGCTACGTCCAAAATCAAGTTATCCCACATGTTAATACAATTTGCACAATACACTTAAAAACTATATTTAAAATTTATCTTCCAAATTTATTTTCTGCAGCTGTTGTCCGAAATTATCGTGCGACATAGTGGAATAGGCAGTAAATATTTACTTTAGGGGAGGCATCTCCGATACCACTGACAAAAGAAAATGCATTGACAATGTGGAAATGTGGAAACCTATTAATACGGGTGTCGCCCTAATGCGCCAGGAATAGCTCCTATGGTACGCGCCTGTGGAGTTCCGAGCACTGTGGGCCGCCACGGGGAGCGAGACGCTCGGCCGGGTCAGATGGGCGTAGCCTTCGAAAACCGGCCGTCGCGGGCACATAATTCCGAGGCCTGTCTAATAGGTCTCATAACACGTACACCGTTAACGGAAGGCGATATCTAAGCGTACAAGAACAAAATTATCAACCAACTTACGATTTTAGAAGAACCATTGCCCATATTATTAGAAGATGTGTATTCCTTTAGATATTCGTCGAGTAATGTAAGAGAATTTCTAAACAATAAATTTCCAAATCGCTGGATAAGTCGTAATGGACACATACTATGGCCAGCTCGTTCACCCGATCTAACTCCTCTTGATTTTTTTTGTGGGAAACACTCAACGATTATGTATATCGTGATCAACCGACTACATCAGAGAACATGCCAGAAAGAATAATTAGATCTTCTAGACGAAGCGTTACTGCTCAAGGTCATAATTTCGAACATCTAATTTAGTTCACATAAAATGACTTTAAATGGTTTATCACAAATTTTCTAGTTTAAGTTCATTCGAAGGTCATAGTGTAACACATCATTGCACTCGTCTTGACATCGGCCACAACACTGTGAAGTTAAAAATATATGGTGCAATTTAAAAATTGTCGATGACCTTCAAAAGACCTTGAAAACATTTCATATCATCGTATTTGCCCTCTCTAACAGTACAACTTTTCTCTCCAACATTTTCTATCTTCAAGCCTAACGGAGCTATTTAGGTGGCCCGTTTCTCGCGAATCACCCGGTAGATTTGTTTCCTAACGGGATACGAAGAGATCTCGTTCCCAATTATTTTTACCATCTCGTTTATTTCTTCACTCTTACCCTCTCACACTCTCATCCTTCCATTCCTCCTTTTTCTTTGTTAGAGAGAGGAAAAAAAAAGAAATAAATGAAGTCAATCCATATTTTGCACATCCTACATGTTCGATGCTCCCTCCAAAGTGAGCACATTAAATCTCAAGTTTGTAGCCTTCCAGAAGCTAGCCCCCCCCCCACTTTTAGAATTAAATAATTCATATAATAATTTATATAACATAAAAAACAATTTTTAGAGTAGTACCCCACTTTTCATTTTGTGCAATTTTCTTTATAGTGCTAAGTTGTGCTAGCATTAAGCTGAAGTACTACTTTAAAAAAATAATTAGAAAAAAGTAATGGTTGACAACAGTTTTGGACATGTAATTAACGTTTAAGTTAGTTTGTATTTGCCCTGGAATTCTCCCTTGAATCGTGACGCGGCCTGTGGCGGACGCGTGGGGGAATAGGGTCATAGAAGGGGAAGGGTAGGGGATACTTCTTAATCTGGCGACTCTGAGTGTATGCAGCGTGACCATTAACACCTGAAAGTGGGTGTCCCTAAAACGGATTAAAAGGAGCGAAGGACCTAGTCCCGTGTGCGGTTCAGTTTGTAGGAGCTCGGCAACTTACGACCACCGAATAATACTTCTTCCGACTCGGACAATTTACAGTGTAGTAGGAGGGAGAACTGTCCGGAAAATATTTTTATTTATTACAATGTCCCGTAGGCCCGGCGATCTAGAAATTTTCAGCCCTCTCCGAGGGGGTTAAAGTCCACTCGAATTTTTTCGCCATTCCCGTATTTTCCCGTACTTTGAACGTCGGGTCGAAAGAGGTCGCCGGTCTAAACACGTTTCGGTCTGTCATCCAATAAATTCGAAGGGAGCAACGGTACACGATCGGGCCGAGTCACGAAACTTACCCTCCGAAAGAAGCTCGAGAAAGTTTCAGGACCGCCGCGCTCGCGTTCGCGCTCCCACCGGGGCGAGAGGGGGGGGGGGGGGGGAGGCCAGGTGAATTCGATTCAAACTCAGAAGTTTGTTGTCGCTTTAACGATGGAATTCTCGCGAGAAGGGATCGCGCCGCGCCGGCGAAATTTCACCGTATCGTTCTCATATTTAATCCTCAACGAGAGCCGGGGGCGAATTCGAGAAGGAACCACCTGGAACTAGTCAGGATCGCATAAAAATACAGAACAAAAGACGATGTCTTCGATAGAAATTCTCTATCTCGAAAGCTTCGATGAAAAATATGCAATATTCCAGAGATTTTTAAATGATTCATTTTTGAATATTTTAAAAATCATTTTTGGAATTAAAAATTCGAAAAAAATTCACAATCATTCCTGCTACTATGTAGAATGTTCATGAATTTTTTCATCATTTTTTGTCAAGCAGGAAATAGAGCTTATAATTCATAAAGGGTCACCATATAACTGCCGTTGAGATAGGGGTAACGTGGGTAGATGTTCATCGTGATGTTCTCCAATATAAACAATCTTCTAATAAGTCCATGTATTTTCCTGAATCAATTTTTGTATAGATTTTACAAATTGCCGTTTTTGAGACGTAACTAATATAATAATTAACTAAATAAATAATTCTGTTTAATAACTCAATTAATACTTGGTGGTTTCAATGCCTTATTCGTCCACTTTAATCTTTCATTTCGTCATACCCGGATTACCTGTGAGGTACCCGAGTCAACAAAAATTACCCAAGTATCTCATGAATAGACTGCAGATCTTTATGCAAAATAAGAATTGTTTGCATCAATTGCAAGAAACAGAAGTCATTCGAACACTCAAATAAAGCATACGGTGCGGCGCGGTGTCGCACAGTGGTTCGAAATCGCCAAAACGTGGCCAAAAATACATTTTTCAACTTCCTCCAAAATGAATGAAATTTATGCCAATAGCTTCTTAAATGTTCAACTTAGTTGTAGCATAAATATAAATTGCTGAAAGTCACCCATTATTGTTCGAGAGCAGTTTGAAAACAAGCAAAAATTGAAGTCTAAGATAGATCGCATTTCATCCCGAAAGTTGACGTTGTATGCCTCATCATACTTTTTTATGGGTAATATTTTTGGAAAAACTAACTACATAGCGTTAAAGAGCGTTCTTTCAGCTATGCGTATGTGTAACTTTTAACTATATATATATATTTTATCACTTTAAAAATTGTCTTTTCCTAAACAACTACATTACAGTCTTTTTTTTTCTTTAATGACGATTACAAAGCAGAGGTCACGCCCAGGTCACGATGAATTTTGCATAGCCTATTTGCTGAAGCCTCCTTTAGATTGCAAAAAAAAAATATCTTGCGCAGACTTGCACAATTTAAAGTTACAACAATAAATAGGCAACGACCCAAATCGCCCAATTACAAGCAGTACTCTAATTTAGTTAAAAATTAATACTCAGTGGTTTCTCGGGTTGCTGATTATGAATCTGATTTCAAAATGAATAATTGTAATAACTTTTTTAAAACGCAACCGAAATTTATCCGTATATTGTATTTGGATATACACTTATCACACATAAACAGTCAAGAAAATTCTTATATTTAAACGATGCTACAGTTCTTCTCAAACACGAATCGTTATGTTTCTAACTGCTCCCTTTTTCATTAAAGACACAATGGTTATTAGAATTATTCATTTTGAAATCAGATTCATAATCAGCAACCCCAAAAATATGAAGGAAATCCGACAATTTTTTGAGTAACTCATCTGCCATATTGAATCCGCCATTTTGTTTATTGAAATTTTGAAATCAAATTCATAATCAGAAATCCGAAAACCCACGGAATACCAATTTTCAACTAAATTGAAGAATGTCTTCGATTTTTGGCCACGTTTTGCGATTTCGAACCACTGTGCGTCGTGGCTCAGGTAATAATAGCTCTTGTAACCAGTTGTGAAACCTCATGAGATACTCGGATACCCGAGGACACGGCTGTCTTATGAGATACTCAAGTATCCGGGTACCCGGGTACCCAGGTGCTCGGTTATCTCATGAGATATCCGGGTAGTTTTGCTCTACCCGGGTATCTCATGGGTTCTCGGGTACCCATACCCGGGTAAAGGTTCTAACTCTAATTCGTACTTGTTTAAATGGAATGATATATTTTTTGCATATTCTTTTAGAATATAAAAAAAATAAAATTGTCCAACTATATAACCATTCGATTTCGTAAACGAACTTGTTGGTGTATTATCGGTTTTAATAATAACAGTGTTCCAACTTCACCATACTCACATATAAATTCTTATAATTAAATATGATATACACGAGAAAATTGAGAAAGTTTCCATTTACGACGAAAGCCGATAATATTTGGGGAAAATAATTCATGTATAGAGTTAAATTTTCAACTCGCATTTTCTACCGTGATAAATTTTAATATCCTAAAATTTATTTTTCAACATTAAGCCTACAGTGCACTATGTGTTGCCATATAAAAATTACACAATCGAATTTATTTAGATTTTGTGCGATTTTTAGATGTGTGCTTAAAAACAGAATACATAGTGTATAATCATTCGTGTAGAAGCATCTTTATGAATTCAATAATTGGTAAATACAAAATCTGGAAACGGTCGTTTGACCGGTTAAATTTAATCAAAATTAGTTTTTCATGTATTTCTAGTACCGATTTTGAGAAAATTGCGTTCAAACTTTGATGTTTCTGTGAAAGCTACAAACACATCAGTTTGAAGAATTTCCAAATAGAAATTTGGGAGAGTATTTATTTGGGAGAGATATTTCTCAAAAATTGTGAACGATTACGTTTACAGATGTGCTGAACGCATCGAAATCTATGGGAATAGCCTGTCGGTTATGGAAACGTGAAATTGGTGTCGGACAATGTAGTTAATATTCTGATTAATAGCCACGTTAATGCGTTCCAGTCGTCGCTTTCTACCTGTCGCTTCCTCTCACTCCGCTTGGATGCTTCTCCTTGGCGACCTCTGTCACGCGATGGACATGTGGATGTGATTGATTCAAACAACAGCGACCATACGTGTGGCTCGAGGCACACCGTGGCGTGGCGTGGGTAATATGATTGAACGGCATCTTACGATCACAGCATGATACAATGTTCAGAATGATTTTAACCACTTGCCTCACCTGTAATATCGAGTCACACTCGTGGTGTAGACTTCGAACACAGTCTAAAAATAGTTACGAACAAAAGTATTGGCGCACCTGGCTTTCAATTATATGGACGCATAGAAAAGGAAGGAAAAGCACAATTTTTGTTATTAAGCATAACTACTGGATCTGTAATTTTAAAATATTACAACAAATTTTATATTGGTCGGACGTAGCCATTTCCTGATGGACTATCAGTACAGTAGGACCTCTATCCTTGCAGTCCCTAGTATCCGAACACGCTTCAAATTGCTTCAATTTAGCGTTTAATATTTAATCATTATTTTACTCGCTTTCGAACGTTGGAAAGTTTCGGCAGAAACTTAAAGCTGGGATCACAAGCCTAAGTATCTCTTGCTCTAGTCTCCAAGTTATAAATTATTTACTTTTCATCTGCAGATAGTTTAATAAAGCTGAACTTCAATTTGCGAAACTTTTCGCTTTAAATACTTCCAACTGTTTCACAAACACTGTCAGAAGAGAAACTTTGCAGGTTCCCTACACCCTGAAGCGTAAGGGCCCGAAGCCAAAGGGAACCGCACATTCCTTAATTTCAACCGGCTTGCAAATACACGAGCTCCCAGCATGATCGGACGCATCGCAAATGTTCTCTGTGAGCGTCGCGCCGGATCGTTTCATCGTGGTTATTTCGGGTAAAATATGGGCCATTCCCCGCCAAGGGATCACATTTTCTGCACACGAAATTACGGATTTCGATGAGATTTATAGGCTTTGCAGAGCCGAATGACCCCGATTACAAAGCGATTTTTCATACCTCCAATGATAATCGAGTGTTCATTAATTTGTTGGTCGCGCGTTGATCTCTGTAATATTGTTCGAGTTACTTTTTCTAGAAGTTTACACTAAAATTTCAGATATTGGTTTATTTAGTTATCGAGATTTTTGCAATGGGCCTATATGACGTGAGAACTTCATTATCAAGTAAATAACAATTGTTATTACGTAGACAGCTGATAGAAAATAGTAAAATAGTAAAAACATTGAAGGAATGTAAATATACTGTTAGATTATTTTCAACCTATTAAACATATTAAGAAAAAAAATAAATTTCTACTTCACTCCAATTCGTTGCAATTCATGTAGACAATTTTTATTTTGCATAAAGATCCGCTGTCCAGTTATTAGTAGACTCTGGATTTTATGCATTTATGACACAATTGAGTTAGTGCAATTTAAAACAGTGAAAGGATTAAACGATTTTAATAGTATATTAATATATTATTTTCACCACAATAAAATTATTAGTGAAAAATATAAATTCAGATTTAGCTCCTGTGTTATTAGTAACGCTGATCGTTTCTACGAATGGAATAGACCAGAGGTTCCCAAATAGATTTGGCTCGGGTTTGGACAGTGTCGAGGGGAAAAAGTTACCCCCTTTCTGCCAGTGCCGAACCGCGTCACGTGACCGGTTGCGGCGGAAGCGTGGGGGATAGCGTCTTTGAAGGGGAAGGTAGAGTTGGGACACTGTCTTCGTATAAAAACTTGCTCATCACCCTCCTGAAACTCTACCTTCTTTAAGTGAACAAACAGAAATTATGTTGTGACAAATTTACATCATTTTATATGTTTCTGTACCGATTGAATCGTCCCAGCGCCCAGAGGAGCAGGTACGCCCATTTGGGGAAGCACTAGTGCGAACTCGTGTCAAACTCATAAAATTCACATGTTAACACTAAAGCTACCAAGCACTAAAATCGATTAAAATGTTTTATCTTCCAAAAATGACAAGACTGTAGTTACTTGGATTGCGTACAGTTTTTATTATAGTACGTGCTGGAATAAAGAAATTTATTGAAACATTTCCCATGGAAATAGCTGTATAATTTTAATAATTGTAAAATAAAAAATATGAAACCGGTCATCTGACCGGCCGTGGTAGGTTCAGTGTTAATAAACATTCCAAGGACGACTTCAAAGAACAGCGTCAGAGTGAGTTAGACACAGTCGCGGAGGGGGTGTGAATGGAGCTGTTTACGGGTAAGCGATCCGACGCGTCACGAAGAATTCCAGCGAATTCGACATTTTACGTCAATGAGATTTTCATCCCATTGCCACGACGGGATCAATAATACAGGGGCGAGCGTCTAGACAGAGCCGCAGGGGTTGGCCCTTCGCGATGACTGTACACCCGACGGCTGACACCGTAGGTCAAAGGTCTTTCGCGACGGATTTATCGGGGGGTCCTGCTCCCTATCCTTAAGAAAAGGGGCTGACCTAGACGAGTTAACAACCCACGGGTTCTCTCACCACCGTTTCGACCAAGCTTCTTGGAACGGAAGCGTGATGCCGTCTATGACTTCGTCCATCTACGTCACGTCCTGCACACGTCGCGCGTCATCGTCCGGCGTCCGGCGAACAGCTGCTTCGAGATCCAGCGAACCACCGTCGTGAGGCTGTATTGGTGATACATGGACGTTAGATAATTATACGGTGTTAGACACGGATCAACAATACATTTTCGCTGATCCCCAAAGATTTTTCCATTTCTAATGATGGGTTCAAGCATGAACACTTCTGTAGATGGCATTTCGGTCTCGCTGATAATTTTCTTCTTCTTCTTCTTCTTCTTCTTCTTCTTCTTCTTCTTCTTCTTCTTCTTCTTCTTTCGTTCTGTATCGTCGCATCGACATCAATAGCGATGACTACAGTCAGGCACAAAATGACAGGACACTCTATACATTGCTTTGTGTTTCCATATGATATCGAATGAAAATGTACATATTGTACTGATCGTCTACCAGGAGATGGCAGTGAGAAACTTGTTGGGACCACGTGATATCCCTACTCCGCGCTTATTAGTGTGACTGGAACAGGGGAGGAACAGAGGGAGCACGAATGGAGGGGAAAATCTACCCTCTCTCTCTCTCTCTCTCTCTCTGCCACGGACATATACACGAAAGAGATGAAACGCGTCACATGACCAGTTGCCGCGGTGGAAACGTGGGGAATAGTCGGGGAAGTAGAAAGGGAAGGTAGAGTGGGGACACAAGTTTTAATCTCATATGTCCTATGTCAGTGATGGGCACGGTAGGGGCCCTTGAGTTGCCTGCTTCTCCCACCAACCTCGTCGGCTATGGAGGGACGTATGAGGGGGAAAACGAAGGTACTGGAAGGCACGAGGTACCGCTGCGCAGCGAAGGTGCGCGCTGCACGAAAGAGTGGTTGGTGGGGGAAGCCCCGCGGATCCTTCTTGATTGCGGCAGTCAAAAATGCCCATCACTGTGACCTATGTCGACCGTTCCCGCCAGAATCTAAGCGTATGAGTGGGGTCTCGGAAATCCCCACTGTCAAATTCGCTGCCATCTCCCGATGGATGATCAGTACATGTAGCTGCAAATATATTCGTACGGAAGATTTTGCGTAGATTTCTAGGAAATGTTATAAACAAAAACATAAACAATGTTGTAGTCTTGGAGTGGGACAAAATAATTCTATACTTGGATTTTTTGGTTAATTGTTGATTTTTATTTTAAATGTTACTAAATTTGAGCAGTAAGTATATAAACAGGTAATTTGTCTGTGAACATAAGCAATCGAGGAATTGTCAACTATTCAATATTTTGTTTTATTCGGCTGTTTCTTTAGTTATTCAGCATCCTCCCATTCTGCTCTAGACGTCTGCTCATGATTCATTCGTTTCGAACTGATAACGCTTTTCCAATATTTAGCTCCGAGCGATCAATCCAACTTTCATCCATAAGTAACTGAAATTACCATTTAATCGTTTATTTCTAATACATTTTTGGAGGTGCTATTGTTAATCCGTTTGCAATGCTCGCTGAAATGAAAAAGTACAAGACAAATATCCAAGGTAAATATTGATGGGCCTTAACATGCATGTCTAAAAGACGCCTAAAATACGTCTGTTTGACGTCTAGAATACGTCTTAAACATGCTCCGTTTCCTAACAAATGACATTCAGGAGACGTTCGGGAGCCTTACAGAAGCAGTTCGGAAATGTCTTTAAGACGTCTGAATGACCAACAACACACATCTTTAAGACATCTTCAAGACGTCTCTGTGCGGTGGGTGGTGGCCTTAACAGTTTTTCTGCAAATATTTCACCAACTATGACTGACAAAAGTTGTTCAGTATGACAACCTTGAGAACATATTTCAAGGTCATTGAAATCGGTGATGAGTCCCCGTTTCTGCATAATAACAAAACATCCGCTTTTTACATAATTTATATTGCTTATACGCATTTTATATCAGTTGCACTTACATTATAATATTGTTTATATTATAATATACATTATAATATGTATATACATTATAATATACATTAGAATATATACATTATACATACATTATAATATAAACAAACAATAGCAGTGATAAATGTTTAAAGTCACCTAATTCTTGTTTCTGAATATTGTAAGCTGTTCGATCTCTCTCCGCTGTATTCGTTTAAAATATAAAATTATAAACGTGAAAATCGATGAAATATTAAGTATTTAAAACTCTTAATTTAATCACCAGTCTGAAGTGATAATTCCCTGTAGCAATTCTAGAATAAACCCTAATGTACAAGAAAGATTATAATTCCGAAAAAACAGTAAAAATAACGGTCATTTAACATATACTTAATTTGTTCCCTAATTTGTTATCGAGCAGAAAATCTGTGTACAAGAGAACGAGAATTTAATGATAAATTTGATTATATTATTTTTCTAAAGAAGGGAACGCGCTAAGAGATTATTGTCGTCGTCTGCTTAAACCTGGGGCATTAACTACGGGTCACCCGTTGGACTCTGGAAAATTGCACGGTTTAGCTAAAGGATGATTACGGAGCGGGTTAGGTTTAAAATAGTTTGATCAAAAGAAAATATTACGAGAAATCGCAGGACAGACATTAATTCTATCAAGTTCCAGAAGGCGGACTGGTATTAAACCCGTTGATAATTTCAGATGGAAAAACGACTGTGGCGATGTGTCCTCGAGCTATCAAAGATGGAGTATTAAGTCTCTTTAAAACGCTATCGTATTCAGGTGACGCGCCGGTTGCCACAGAGTTTATCCGATAAGAAACGAGCCACAAGAATTTATGTCGCTGCCTTTTGCTCACAATTTCAAAATCGCCTTTCAGGTGGCATAATCTGGCTTTCCTTAACCTCTTACGATTCATAATCTTCTATCACTTTTTTTTCATATTAGCATAGTTTATAAAGCTCAAGATACACCGTCACAATTAAGCTACAAAAGCAATTGCAGAATATTTAGTAAATCAATTCTTTATTTTATACCTGACTAAACAGTTTTATTATTCATTAGAGATGGAGACTAATATTCGAAAAAAAGAAATTCGAACACTCGGGACAACAAAATAGTCAACATTAGTAATTAATAGACAAAATGGGACGGGATATCAAAAAATTTCGGGTTCGAGTCGGGGCCCAAAAATTCTTCACATTCGGGTACCGTAAGTCGAAATCGGTTCGGGAACCAGAAAATTTAGAAAGTTCGGGTACGCGAGTATCACGAATTTTCGAGTCCCGGCCCGACCCGGCCCGAGTCCTCAAAAGTAGAACCGAGGCTCGGGTATTCAAAATTTTCGGGTACACGCTCACCCCTAGCTGAAATAAAAATTTAACTTCTTCCCGAATATGTTCAACAAATTGTAAACAAAAGTATTGTATTTTATTTAAGAAAAATGTTAAATGTCCAGCGCTAGAGACACTTTCGCCGCGTCCGATTGTTTCAGCAAAGAAAAAGAACTGTTGGCCAGCAGGACATTTTTCGGAGAATGAAAATCTTCACGCGCGCGAAGAGAGCTCGAGGAAAGGACACGGTAACTGAAATTGCGTACGTCCCGACGTTTTACGACCAGTTCTGTCTCGTTTACGAGTTGTTCGGTCGTAAATATGGTTGAATATAGACACCCGCCGACCCTTCGCGTCCGCTCAAAGGACGAAGTCGGCGCGATCTTTGTCTAGCTTGGTAAAGGGTCGGAGGTCAACAAGATATACCTGCCAGCAAGTTTGCTGAAACCTGGCAATAGTTACGGAGAATTGTTTGTTGTGTCTGATGCGTAAGTTCTGTCCGTCGATTTCTATGGCAATCTTATCGCCGCTGTTTGAAAACACTCAGCAGAAATGTAGTCTACGAAGCAGCAACCGGGTCAGAGGAAACTGTACCATGCTCCAAAATGATAACAGAATGACCCATTCAAATTTCAAAATCTGCTTCCGCGACGCAACTTTGGTATTACTCTCGCACGACTTTATTACACGGACAATGCACATACAGCAAACTTGGAAACTGTAGAACAAGAAACAAGTTTGTATTGTTGGGTTGAAACACCAGGCACAGTTAGACTGCTTTTAGATTCGGTGAAACTGCGGAAAAGCTACTTCTTTAGCAACATTCTTAACAACACCTATACATAAAAGCTGTGGTGGTTAGGGGACTACAAATTACTTTTTACCGCGTTTTTATTAGCTCGTTATATACAATCCAGTAGATTTTGACGTAAAAATGCTGAAAATCCAAGTTTCAATCCCAGGAATTCAGTCGTTCGAAAGTTATTTGTGTTCAAAGTTGGCCGATTTCAAGCGTTTTTGACAGGTAAGGCGCCGCCATATTGGTACCTAGATAGCACAAAGACGTCTGCAGGACGTCTGTTGTCGGACACTCGAGACGTCTTTAAGACGAACGTCTG
This sequence comes from Lasioglossum lativentre, assembly GCA_916610255.1. Lineage (NCBI taxonomy): Eukaryota > Metazoa > Arthropoda > Insecta > Hymenoptera > Halictidae > Lasioglossum > Lasioglossum lativentre. Next base: position 17,886,592 of record OU744364.1, on the reverse strand, counting down.
TTGTTGGACATTCGAGACGTCTATATGACGAACGTCTTCCGCACGTCGTATGTAAAACTGTACGTCTTACAGACCTAAAATGGACGTTTGTAAGACGTCATGTGCTATCTAGGTTTGTACTCGAACATTGTCCAATGAGCGGAGTGGGACTACGCATACAAATCTAAGTTACCGACAACACCGCGTGCTGCCATCCAGCGGCTCCTGAGCACATACCAACATGGCGGCGCCCTTACCAGTCAAGAACGCTTGAAGCCGGCCAGTTTTAAACACGCATAACTTTTCAATTACTGAATTCCTAGGATTGAAACTTGGAATTTGGCGCACTTTTGTCAAAATCTACGCTACTACATTTAAAAAAGTCAAAAATTTGTGGTCCCGTAAACCAAACATTAACCGCGAGAAGTTTCTATCTATTCTATTAGCAAAAAGCTGATTTCAAATTCCGAAAACACAAGCCCATTGATCGCGTATATTACCCTAATTCGCACAAACTTATGGAGCGCCCTGTACAATCTAGCCAACAGAATGAAGGCAATTTCTAAAAATTGAATTTCACCTGGCCTGCTTACCGGCGGGCAGAACTTTCACGAGGCGCGGGCGGGACATTTACACTGAAACACCAGTGGCTGTCCGTTCAGGGAACGTATATAAAGCAAAAAAAGAGGAATGCAATTTAAATGCAAATTGGAATCATATCGAGTGTTCGATCTTGCCGTGGTAGACCTTCGAAACCGATCCACATAGTTTTCGAGTCGTAAACACGTATTCTTTTTTCTCTCGTTGCTCACAAACACACACACATACTTATTCACCCACACTGTGGTGGTACGGTCGACCAGCAATGTCGGCCTCCCACAGGTCATGGAAGAGCCTACTTTCGGGACGTAAACTTTTAAACGTATCCTAGTATTCAAATCACGCCGATGTACCCGGTGGTTAGTTTAATAGCGATGAGGGAAGATAGGGAACGGCTCGGTTACCGGAGTTACGCGGAACAGAACGGAACGGAACGTCGGAAGAAGAGTTTCACGAGGTTTCTACGTTCTGGAGAGGTGGTGTTGGACGGCTGGAAAATAGGTCGTCGGTCCTCTTGCCCCCTGCGTTTGAAAGGGAGCCAGAAAGATGTGCAGCGACGAAGAAGGAGGGGAAAAGGGGGCACGTGGAAAACGAGAAGGAGACCAAAATGCTCGCCACAAGCGCATTTTAAATTCAAACGAGTCCCGATTACGCCATTCAATGAACGCCCGCAGGATTACGCGCGTTCCGAACTTTCGAATCACTTTTAAAACAGACACTCTCCGCAAACTCCTGCTGCTACGGTTAACAGCGAACGGTGCGCTGATGCGTGTTCGAGTGCACGCCCCCGTTAAATCCTGCGGGTAATAACGGAAGTGCTGTCGTGGACAGGTTTTGCGAGGTGTCGCGATATGCAATCGAGCCGAAATTTTCGTTCGGCTTTCGGCGCCCCGGAGATCGTAAATGCTTCGACTCGACTCGACTCGACTCGACTCACCTAGTCGAAGTCGAAATCCTGGTCGCTGATGGAAGGTTGCTGGAACCCATTCCGCGGCCACCAGCACCGAAGGTTCCCAAGTGGTGCGCTGGGCAGCTCGTGCTCAAAGCGGTTTTGTAAGTGACACGTACCGATGTCCGATTACACGTGAACTTGTACGCCGAATTCCAGTTAACAGGTGTTGTAACGACTCGACGGAAATGTTCGTCTAATGCGATGGCCTACTAAACGAAAGTTTCGTGTGCGAATAATTGCGACTATTCGATGCCTCTATTTATCTTTACAACCCTTGCAAAATGGCTGATAAATCGTTCAGGTTTTATTAACTCTTCGAATTCCGGGTCTAGTTTGACCCAGGGTATCAAAATCGTCTTTCTGTTACTCGGTTTCTGACGAATTAATCAAATGAAAACCTGTTGCATTTACGTGTCTACAAAATTTTCTGAAATATTGATAAATAAAGCAAGGAATGAAAATTGTCATAAAAATCATCAATTATACAGTTATTAGAAATTATACAATATATGATTATTAGACTGCGGATCTTTATGCAATTATGGCTTCTGAAAATTTTCAAAAATTGCTAGATTATAAAATTCGACAGAATTTAGTATGATTATCATTTATTTCAGATATAAAAAGGATACTACCACGGAAAATATTGGATTCGAATTTCAAAATTCGTCTACAAGAATTTCAAATTGCATAAACATCCAAAGTCTAATGATTATGTTACATTATGACTTAGTGTCTAACTTACAATTAGTTTACATTAATTTTGCTAGATTACATTTACATAATAATAATAATACAATTATGGTATGTCGTCAGAGGGTAACTACCGGAGGTCTATTAGTATGATTCTTAATTAAAAAATAATACCGCAAGAAATAATAAAATTCCTGAGGCTGGATTGTTATATCATTTTTCAAGAAATTCTTTGCTGTGAAATGTTTATATCCTGTTAAATAGCCGGCCATAAGGAATGGTTTGAAATAACCAATTCTTAAATGAACATTTATAGAATTTTTATTATTTTTTTGTATAAAGTATTAATGTTTGCAAATTGTTCGGACTGTAGTGGCTTTAATAATTCGATCACTCACTGTAGTTTGTATTACAACTGTTGTATCACAACAGATTTGATATTTTAAGAAATATAGCGGTTCCGCAGATTGTTATTTTGAACTATTAATAAGAAAAATAATTTCAATTTATTGAACTTTTATTTTATATGGTTTATCTTTTGCTCTCGTATCAGCCATTTCCAATCTCTCCACCGTAGACATTTTCAAGATTTTATACAGTATTAAAAAATAATATTTCAATACTATTTTACATTTTATCTATTGATGTTTTGCCGAATAAAATAAAATTTCTCCGCAACATAAATGTGGCTCGCTTCAATTTGAAAACAAAAATGTGAATTTGCATAAATTTTGCGATACGCCGATCACATGCCAATCATACTTTTACAGCAGGGGTTCCCAACGGGGTCCAGGTGGACCCCTTGGGGGTCGATGGTAGTTTAGAAAGGGTCTATAGTATTCGAGGGGTCCATTGGGGGTCGAAGATAAATTTTTCTATTTTAAGATTTTATTTAATTTTTAAGGAATGTAATTATTAAATAATAATATCCGTTTTAATATGTATAAATCGAACTATTGTGTAATTACATTCTGTGCTTCTGGAAAAATAATAAATCTAATAAACCACTTTTTTCTAATTTTCTGTTCTTAGTCGAATTATTATCTTTAAGTTTTTTATGTGCAATTGTTAGTATTATGATTATGTTCTATGTATATTATAGAGAAAAATGAAAGGGGGTCTATGAAGAAACTCGTTCTTTTAAATGGGGTCGATGTAGGGAAAAAGTTGAGAACCCCTGAATTTAAAGCGTTGGTTCTACGTGAAATTTCTCAATGAAAATGAAAAATATTTAGCAAAACTGAAATTACTTGCTGACCGAAATAATCAGTACCACACGTATAATTACTAATTACGTTATAGAAACGGAACAAGTAACGAAACTTAATTTCATCACTAGTTTTGCAGACGTTAAAAAAGCATTCGAACAGAATTACTGTCACAAAAAACAACAATCACACCCGATACACACAGCCTGTCGCTTCTACGATTTGGTTAGTCGCAGAATGTAATCTGCAGAAAAAAAACATAAACGTATAATTTGTTGGTGGATGGATGGTGGAAAATGGACGGTGGAAAATTGACAGCAATTTAGAAGAATGGTTGCGGAAATACGATGAACAAGCCGCGGATCAACTCTCTCCGGTATTTTTTGTGCTTCGTATCATTCTGTCAGGGGATGAATCATGTTCGCAGCCACACGGTCGAGCAGCCGCGCGTCATTGTAAGCCGAATCTGGCTTGTGTTACGATCGGGAGCCGTGGATCGGTTCGGTTTTCAAGCAGTGAGTGCGGACGTGTGTCTGAAATGACTAGCAAAGACCACGTCGAAGATGAGTGGGTTACAAAAGGTCGGCGAAGAGGCCGACAAGAGGATCTTGAAAACCGACAGCATTTCCTTCCTTTCTGGATCTTTTCTCCGTCGCGTCGCGGCGGCGGGCGTCGCAGTGGCAACGTACTCGTGGTGGCTTCCCCCTCTGTCAATTGGAAAAAAATCTTCTCAACAGCCCTTCCGTCCTGTCGTTGATTCGCCACGCTCCCCCAAGCTCGATCGATGACCAAAATTGTCCTCGGACATCGAACAACACGAAAGAAAATCACTTCTGGCGAAAAGGGTGCTGTAGCCGAATAAGGGTGTCAAAAATGCCCTTAAACCAAATTGAATTTGCAATAGGTCATTCGATAGCTTATCCAAAGAAAATACTCTCTGCCAATTTTCAACCCTATATGTCGACATGGGGGTAGTAATGGGGTGACAGAGAAAATCAGGTTTCTCCGTAATTTCTCTTATCCTCTTCAATTGAAAATTCCGAAAAAAATCAGGCATATTCAAGCTATTAGAATGCACATCTGTGAATTTTTTCAGAATTTTTAGCTTCGAAATCGAATGTTAAAAAATAAAAAACTTTTCGACTGCGTAATTCTTGTAGAAGTTGTGTGAGATACAAAGTTTATATTTTTACAGTTCTAGCATCTTGTTGTTAACATATAATTTTGTCAGTAATTTTATTCGTAAATCAAATAGAATTTTTTATTTTTTGCAATCCGGTAGTAACAGGTTCTTTGATGAGTCGATTGAAGATTTTGAAATAATTCCCTCTCCAACCCTCAGGAGGTGGGGGTGGGGGGTTAATTGTGGTATTATTGAATAGCATTCTTAAAAATATCAAATACGTCTAGTTTTATTTTTCTGATCTGATGTGTATTTCTCGCGATATCCCCAATTTTCAACGATTTTTTACCCATTTTGATTTTTGTCCCTTACAGCGCCATCTGTGAACCAAAATGCAAAAACTCGTAGGTCAAATTTGTGTATTTTTTTCTGGAGAATCCAAATCTGCAATGAAAAATGGGGGTTCCCATTTAAGTTTTTTATCTTCCCCCACCCCACCCTCAAGGGGTGGCGGTGGGGGGTCGAGTTTGGTATCATTGGATGTCCCCCTTCGCGACGAATAACTTTCATTACCCACTTGTTTTTATCCGATGCATAATTCTCGAGGTATTTCAATGTCTTCAGATAAAATGACCACCCTGTATATATGTATATTTGAAAAACTACTAGAGTTCTTCGATTCGAAATTTCTTGGAAACTATTAAAGTCCTTTTAACTCCGATCAAACATGGTGCTCACCCTCAACTTTTCCACCCCTTCAGTATGATCGATGGACGATAGAAAAAGAACATATCAAATATTTTTGTAAGAACTACTTCCAATCACGGTTTCATTCAACTTGGCAAATACCACTGTAGTATGTTCTCGTTAGTAGAAAAGATTCGATAAAAACGAGTCGCTAACTTCAGGTAGAGTCTAGTTGTGGAATAGTTTTGGAAACTAAAAAGATATGTTAACTGCCTAGGTTAATTATACAGTTCTTATATTCATATACCCGATTTGTTTTCTTTAGAGGAAAGTAGCCCAATATATAGAATATTATTTTGCATTACGAAACTCATTCTCACATTTGAATCGCAGCAAATAAAATATTCTTATTCAGACATATTATTGTATCGGAAGTTTATTAATAGGATTTTCAACAATTGTGCTGTCAGAAGTGACTTGTTGATTCTCAGTTGAAATTGCTCCTATTGTCAGTGAAAAATTGTACGGTCAAAAAACACTTTTAAGACCAAGGTCATTTCAAGGTCACACTTTTATACATGAATGAATGCAAATAATGATATCTGCTAAAACATACATTAGGGAAACTAACCTTCAAATAAGTATAAAAACTCGAGTAACCTCTAAAAGAACCAGCAAAAAATAACATTTATAAGAAACTACTAAAATTATATAAAAAATATTACTCTTATTATTGCAGATAGAGGAAATATTTAGGTGGCCGATTGGACTTCTATTGTGACTGGAAAATTGTACGCTGAAAAAGCATTTTGAAGACCAAGGTCATATCAAGGTCACGCTCTTATACATTGATGAATGCATAATGATGTCGGCAGAAACATACAGTAGGGAAACTAACCTTCATATAAGTATAAAACCCCGAGTGACCTCTAAAAGAACCAGCAAAAAATAACATTTGTAAGAAAATATTTAAATTACATAAAAAATATTACTCTTATTATTGCAGACAGAGGAAATATTTAGGCGAACCATTGCAAGCGGAACATCTTGTACACTCAATTTATAATTGGTTTACCTGGGTAATTGACAGTTAAAAATAAAGAGTACCTTACACTGGTACAATTAGCAATTAAACAGTATACCTATAAAAGATGAAGTAATAAACTCAGTATCATACTGAAATTAAATAACGCGATAGTTGATCTTATTGTTTAGAGAATTCGAATAGAGAGTTTGAATGGAGCCACCACAGTATGGCGACTCGCGTCTGATTTCAGGCTAAGTGGATCCGACGACAATTTACGCGACACAGAAATAAGTGATGTTAAAACGTAGGTGGCCGGTGCGGCGTGTTCCAAGGGTGACCGCGAGATGAAAGGGCTCAGAAGCGGCCGTGATTAATTCAAAGTGCTTTTAGTTCGATTAATCGGCGTGGCACAGGGTAGCGAATGTAGATGAAAAGCAGCGTTTCATGGTCAGGTTCCATGATCAAGAAGAATTATATCAACGGTGTTCGGCGAGTCCGTCGCGTCGTGTCGCGTCGCGTTATCAAAAGCAATTCCACTCGCGAAATTACACTGGGGCCGGTAAGTAGTTACGAGAGTACTAAGCATGTTATATATATATATATATATATATATATATATATATATATATATATATATATATATATTACAAGAAGTGCTAAACGCGATATAGGAACAATGCAATTCCGTCCGAGATAATTCGAGCAGAATAGACATTCGTTTAGGGCCCGGAATCAACATTTTCACCAACCCTCGGTGGTGCTTCCGTCCCCCATCCCTCTATTTGATAACGTTCCCCGGCGCATTTCAATTAATAAAATGCAGCAGCGTTCTTGTCTGGTCTTTTAGGTCGGAAAATGAGTCCGGGGCCCCGGGTCCCGGTACCCGGGACGAAATGCTCTGCAGCGTATTGTGTCCGACAAGAGGCGCGGCTTAATAATCTTCCAATTACAAAACCGGCTCCGACGTCTCTCTCTCTCTCTCTCTCTCTCTCTCTTCTCCCTTTTCCTATTCCCCTCCGACTATATTCGTTACTGACGACGACGACGACGACGACGACGCTGACGCTTACCGCCCGTGCGTTTCACCAGCACACGCTCGAGAGGGTCGCTTCGCGTCGCGTCGGCTGAGAATGAAACGAGCGCGCATGCTTTCTAGAATTCCTTTTTTTCGTCGATGGGATCGCAAAAGAGTACGCAGACGTCGCCGGCCAGGTTTCAGACGCACCTCAGCCGTGCTCGATAGCGAATGGTCGCCCCTGAAATGACTAGCGACGACTGCCATCGGAACGAGGGTAGAGAGATGGTCGTGACGACGACGACGACGACGACGACGACGATGGTGTGTTGGCTCGACGTGGCGTGACGCGGCGACGGCGGATAGTGGTGGTGGTGGATTTGAAGAGCCTCGGAGGGCTGGTAGAGGGTGCTGAAGGGCTCGAAAAGAGTGGCGACCTAGGGTGGCGAGTGCCGCGGCAGCGTTTCTCCTCGAGTGTCGGGGAAACGGAGACGACGCCGCGCCGGCCGGGGTCGTGCAACGCGCGAGCAGAGCAAGAAAGTTGGGAGGGGGGGGGGGGGGGAAGACTTCTGACGATTTCCTCGAAAACCTTCAAGGAGACTAATGAACAAGAAAAAAAATGAGAGAAAGGGGATCGCGACTGACGTTTCTCGCGGGCCCATCGACGAACAGCCGCAGCTGGGCTGTCCGTTTAATTAATTGATCGTTTTACACCATTGCCGATGGGGATCGTTAAATAGACGGCGTGATATGATCACACGATACGATTCACACTCTGCGCATACCCCAAACTAATAGAGACGTGCATGAAAAGTTGCCGAATGAAAAATTTCCAAAGTTCTCTTGGTAATGCTACCTGTGCGCATTTCACGCATGATTAAAACAATTTTAATTATTTTTATTATTTTTATTTATAGGAAATTTCTATATATTACATTGAATTTTTTTATCTTTCCAGACCTACCTTGATCATGAAAATCAATAAAATTTCTTACACAGTCAATGTTTTTTCTTTAACCCTTTTAGTGCCGAACGACGATATGTATATCGTTGCGTATGCGATGGCGCCTTACTATTCGCATTGCGAGAGAACTCTATCTCAAAATAAATTTATAAACCGTTGTAAATGGTCTAATTTTTCGTTGCAAAACAATTGAAAAAATTGTTTATGGATTTAACATTTTGTTATATTCTACAATGCTGGTTGGGGCCGAGACATCTTCTTTTGGAAATGGGAATTACACGTAGACCAACAATTTTTAGTTACTGGTTAACAAACCATATTCTATGGTTTGAGTAAATGTTTAGCCGTAATAGTTTTTTCATGTTGTGGAGAAAAAAACCTTACCAGCACGGGATAGCAATGAATATGACCCAGCAGCAAAATTTGAACCTGTTGTTGCCCATGCAAATAATAAATTCAATTTTCATTATTCACCTAATCAGCATTTGAGTATGGATGAATCATTAGTAGATACGAAAAGTAGATAATCACTGACACAATATTTGCCAAATAAAAAGGATCATGCATGTTGTTTTTTCACATGAGTTTTTTCCCAAACCTTAGCGAATTCATCAAATTGGTCCGGTACGATACTTTCGGTCGGCACTAAAAGGGTTAAATTTTGCATTAAGAACATGTATGGTTATCATTAGAATATACATATACGTATATGTACGCAGAGTGAGGATTGAATGCAGATACTTATACAGGGATACAACAATCAGTCGAAAAGGAAGGGTAGAATTTTTCCCTCGGAAGCTTCGTTCTCGAGAAAATCGAAATGGAAAGATTTACCTGGTAAAATAATATCCTTGTGAAAGTGAAAATTGTATAATATAGAAAACTAAATTGAAACTTGGCCGGACCAATGTCAGAATTGACACGTTGCTATCAGTGTCATGCGCTGCGTCGCCAGATGAGGGGAGAGAGCACGAATAGAGGGGAAAAGGTTATTTCCTCTCCGCCAGTATCGGATTAGTCACGTGACCGGATCGCGGCGGAAGCGTGGTGGAACAGCGTCGTAGAAAGGGGAGGTAGAGTGGGGGACAAGTCTGAAGAAAATTTATTCGATATTTTCGGCTCGTTTTCTCGCGTAGAATCACTCCACGGTTCTACCATCAATACCGGGCCACCCTGTATAAATCTGGTTTAATCCGCGCGCGGATCGACGCAGACGAATTTAAAAAGGCGTTTATGAGAAACCCGGCGCGAAACGAAAGTTTGTCGGGAGACCAAAATTGGAAGCGAATCCTGTTGTTCTGGCACCGCAGCTAATCTCGGCTGATTGCCACAGAACACCGTCTTCTGTGTAATTACAATTAAGCCGTTAGCGGAGGCAAATGCCGGGTCAATACGTGTTCGTCGACGAAACGGCACACGGGGATTTTGCTCGGGTCTAATTTGCCAGTTCTCGAGATATCATTGAAAGCTGTTGATTAAATCTGTAATCGTCTGGCGTCCCCTATAATTCCAACGGATCAAGGTATTTAATGCAGATATAATGAACTACCGTCTCCGAGGAAGGACTTTCCGATTCGATAAAGCCAATTTACTTGAACGACAGAATATACGCGCCCTGTGTCGAGAAAGAAACATTCAGAGGTTAAGCAAGGGTAACACGTTGCTGTTGCACTTTATTGTGCACACCTAATACATGTTACGTATTAAGTATGATTATGATCGTTGAATCGTCCGCACCGCGTTCTCTGACAATAGACACTTAATGGAACCACTGAAACCGTTTACCGCAAAACATGTGACGTCCATTAAAGAAAATTCATTAACCACGCACACGATAAACCTTCTACCAGCTCCGGTACACCCGAGACCACAGATAAAACGTCGGAGAAGGACGGCTCGTTGAAACACGAAGAATAATGATGCTATCCGGATTACGCCCCGCCGTTACAAGATCCGACAATAAAGTTCGCGAACTCGTCACTTTCCTCGACGATTACAACAGTCCTCTTGGAATCCTGTACAAGGTGTATAGAAATTATGTCCCGACTATCATAGCGCCATTATACACCCTCGGTTTGATGGAGATTGATGTAAGGAAGGTGCCGCAAAAGTAACTTTGACCTTGAATTTCAAGGTCAAAAGGTCAACAATTCTGTTTGATTGCATCGTATTCTATTCATCACAAGGATAAAAAGTGCGAAAAGAACCATCCGTCAAAACTCAAACGTTCTCTCAAAAACTATGGTAAAGTTTTTTCATTATCAAACTGATTTAGGAGGAGGGGATATTATCAATCGCTCGTTATTTATTAGAAATGTGAAGGTTTTCCTGCGGATGTCTTGAACGTCTAACCCAAATAGCACATCACGTCTTAAAGACGTCCATTTTACGTCCATTTTAGGTGCGAAAGTCTTACGTCCTAAAAAGACGTCTTTAAGACGTACAGTTTTGTGACATAAGACGTTCATAAAACTTTTTTTAGGACGTAAGACTTTCTAAGAAAATCTTGCGTCCTAAAAAAACGTCTTGGATGTCCAACAACAGACGTCTCTAAGACGTCTTGAATGTCCAACAACAGGCGTCTTTAAGACGTCTTTGTGCTATCTGGGTAAGAATGAAAACAAAATGGTTGTTTTGACGTCACAGTAATGAATACCAAAACACTGTAATCGTAATTTTTATTGTTTCTAACACATTATATTCTGCATTAACCTGGGCACAGTGTCATGTGAATTAGGAAGAGCGACATGTTCTCCAGTGACCAAATTACGACGATAAACGAATAAGACTATCGCGATTGGTCGAGAACTATCTTTGTAACATTCCTGTATAGTGATCATACGAAAATTGCGGTGTGCGAGTTATGTCAGTTCCATAGCAAGCGCGCGATATTGATCTACAATTTATTGGTGACACGAGTAACATAGCGACAGCTCCGGATACCATTCCTCAGAACAATTTCCAAAATAGTTCCGAGGGATGAATTAACCCTCGAACGAGAGAAATGGGTCATTCGAACCCTGTCGCTAAAATAGTAACTATACAGATTAGTAGCGGATTTTATACAATTATGATAAAAATGGAATCGCACAATTTAAAGCAGTGGTCATATTAAAAAGATTTGAGTGTATTAGTTTCAGTTCAATCAGATAATTAATCGAAGAAGACATTTTTTATTTGGCTCCTGTGTCCTGCAATCAGTGCAAACATTTCTTATTTTGCATAAAGATTCGCAGTGAACTTATATTATGAAACATTAACTCTACCGAGCTGTGAAAATGACTGGCATGTGTCGCTTTATAAAAACGACATCATACATTTTTATATAGATTTTCTGTGATTCCTATTACAATATGTGCTGGGATACAGAAAATTGTATATATTCATTTCCTGTGAAAGCATCATTATTAGACTGCGAATCTTTATGCATTCACGGCAAAAATGAGTACGTGCAATTTAGAACAGTGAACAAATTAGAAGACTTTAAGAGTACTAATATATTATTTTCACTATATTAAAATTATTAGTGCAAAATATAAATTTATATTTAGCTCCTGTGTCTCGCAATTGATGCACGAATTACAATTTCAATAATTGTAAAATAAAAAACCAGAAACCAGTCATTTGACCGGCGATGGTAGGTTAACGACGTTACATTAATGTCGACAACGAAGAGCCCATCCTCTGAATAAAACTAAATAACGCGTTATTTAATCTTCGTTATTGTTAGTCGAGAAAATTAATTTTAATATATCTGATCGCTTCGACCTGTCCTCGTGATCCTTGGTCAGAACTCGAAGGATCAAGCGTTGACATCTGCGCATAACTTTCGACCTCTAGTACCAGAATCTTGCATTAGCTGGCAGCGTCTAATGACCATATCTAACTGCTGATCAATGAGGATTAATTGTTCCTGTCCCATTTGGCGCTAGCGAGGCGTGCATTTCGATTACATTTACGTTAGGTGTCCGAACACTTATGGCTCGCTCTACAAAGCCAGTTCAAGATCTAATGCGGATAACGATGATCAGTTAACGCGTCGCTATAGCGCTATACACGTATAAAGGTGTGTTCAGGAACGAGGTGCCCAGCAATTTTATAGGGGAGGGGAATGTTCGCGAGCCTCGCCGTCAGACTTCGTCCTGGGGAACTTTATCAGGTGGCGATCGGATGATCTGCGTTTCGCAGGCGGCTGGTATCTCCATGAACTCCATCGGTTACATTTTGCCCGGTCGTATCTCCGAGGATCTGCAGAGGTCTCATTGTCAAACGTTACGCGCGCACACACGCACACAGGCGGACACGCGCGCGCACAGAGGTATACACACGTACGTACTTAGACGCCGGCATGAGATATACGCAGGGATGCGCATGCACGTGATCACACGGGGACGACCACGCACACACGATATTGATTGCTCGGCAGTCGGTCGGTCGGTGGCTTACGATTTATGTCGTCGCAGGCCACGACCGGAATAACCGATGTCACGCCGAAAATTCACTTTTTTCGTCTGCCACCTGCTTCACCCATGAATCCTACCTGACAACCGGAATCGTCCTGACCCGGTGGACGCGCGCACAAAAGTACATTGCCGAGGAACGGACGGAATTTATCATCGGCCCGGCGAGCTGAAAAACTTGCACCGGAGCAGGAGTGCTGCTTTAAGTGGGAGCACGACTTTGGTCGACTTTGTTACGAGGGTCCCTCGAATGCCAAATTAATATCGAGGGAAACTCGGAGGCTGCATGGAGCAACGGTAACCGTCACGGGGCGGCGCGGCGCGGCGCGGCGGCAGCAGCCGACGCCATTCCGGGAACCATCCTATTATCGCATGGCATCGAGAAACGTCTTTTCGAAGAAGCTGAGAACACCGAGGAGGGTCTCGAAAACTAAACCGCGAGGCAATCGAGTCTTTAATTGGGCCAAGATTGGAAAATCCTGTTTCGGTAGACTGCACCCGGCACACGCCGGTGGATTTTTCCTCGGGCCCCCTATCAGCTGAATTACACCCCGATCGATGAAATATTTCAAGAAACTCTAGTCCCGCCGAAGCGGAAACCTACCCTTAATTAATGCCGGCGCGGCGGTAGGAACCGTTACTTCGTCAAGTTACACGGAAAACGCTGATATTCGGCCAACTTCGCCCTCCGTTCGATTTTCTAATTTTCCCGTTGATTCGAAAAATTTATCAAAAGTGTGGTGGAGTCGCGTGCCAACCCCCGCCGCGTCACGACAAATTGCTTATTCAATTCTAGCGCTTGAAACCGGATCTAATCTTGTCCGTATTCCTCGCGGCGGCGACGGCGGCTGTTAGCAAGGAAATTCTTCCTTCTGGGGAAACGCTCTAACGAAGGAGGTTCGTCTCGTACAATTCCGCGAACGAGGTCGAATGGAAATGAAATTACAGCCGCGCGCGAGCCACTTTGTCAAATTTTTTTACTCTGTTACCATTCCGTCCGAGCAGCAAGAGAGAGAGAGAGAGAGAGAGATTTCGTAATCGTTTTGCCGCGTTATCGAATGAGGAATCGCGACTCTCCTCTCTCTCTCTCTCGTCTCCCTATACGAAATTACCGAGCATCGTACGCGTGCGCGCGCTATAAATCGTCTATTCAATTTACGCGTGAAAAGGGTCTTGAAAGGAGGACGTGTCTCGGAGCTGACTGCAAGAAACTTACATTTTCGATGAAACAGTGAACGAGGCTGTGAGAGAGAGAGGGGGGGGATGGGAAGAAGCGAGAGACAGAGGATGAACGCTCGAAGGAAGAGTTTAAAAAAGAATCGTATAAAGCGGAGATAATTTCTGCGATAAGACTCTTGGCTCGTATTACCCTACTAGTTAATAGGATCTACCTTACTAACTTAGTTTGGAACTTAGTTGGACTTCCCCGTGTGCAAAGAGTCTCCTCTTCGCAGTCTTCTCCGACCTCTATCTCGCTCTTCCTCTGGCGAACTTGTCTGTAGATTACCGACGCCTGGAGAGAGCCGAAAATCGTTGTACAGTTTGACTCCGAGATTTCACTAATCTTGTTGTGGGCGTCCTTTAGCATTTCGTCCGAGCACTTTGCAGTAGGTAAATGTACCTATTATTACGGGTGTACGTTTTACTGCGGTATTTTTATCCCGATGAGATTAACAATGCGTAAAAATAAATATTTTGCTCTGAATCAATTTGTACAATTCAAAGAGAATGTGAAACAAAATTGTGAATCATTCTTATATTTTTGTAATCTCAGGATTTGAAGAAACATCCTTCCTAAAAGGTAAACATAAGACAATTTTTCTTCTACCTCGATCACCAAAGGACTGTTGTTCACAGGATTGTACATTCTTTATATTGCTTTAAATTGCATAGGGGAAAGTTTGATTATTATTTAGATACCCACTTCGATACAATAAAAATATAAAAAGAAACTTCTCTTGCCTTTTAATAAACAAATTGAGCCCTCAGCATTGCGTACATTAAAGTGAAGGAGGAGCTCCTTATTACCCCAGATAGCACAAAGGCGTCTTAAAAACGTCTGTTGTTGGACATTCAAGACATCTCTACCAGGGTACCCATTTTCAATTTCATTTTATAAATTCTCTAATATATTTCTTCACAAATAGCAAAATTATTGTAGATTTTTATATTCTAGGATGAGCACACATTAGTTTACATTTGAGACATAAAGATATGCATTGAAACCGGAAGGTGCAACGTAGAAAATTTTGGTTATTGACATAAGGCTTCAATACAGTGGGTGCTGAAATCGTTAGGGTGCTTGAAATGAATGTCACAATAAATCAATAGAACTTCGTACGTGGAGATTTAATTATTTGAAGTGCTTATTATGTATTATTATTTTCATACGTGATTCTGCAAATTTCTCACGAAGCCAAAAAGGATCCTAAATCCCTCACAGAACAAAAGGCCTGGGAATTCTCCAGAGCTCAACCCAATTGGAAACATATGGTAATTATTAAAGAATAAACTTTTAAAAAGACTTGTCGCAAGCAATTAATTAACCGTTCAATTGCAATATCGCATAGAAATGCTGTATTAAAAATAAACTGTATAAAATGTATAATTGTATAAACTATAAAGGGTGGGTGTCCCACATATTACCATGTAGGTGGAGGTGTATCAAGAGATGCATCAAGGTACATTCTGACGGTTAATAGTTTTTTTGTGGATGGACGCGTAGAGGGCATATTGATAGACTTTATTATTGCAGTGGAATGCTACAATACCGCGTTTACAATGTTGAAGATATAAAATAGTTTTGTACATACATATAACTCTATGACCAAACTGGTTTTCCTTAGTGGGACAACGCGCTAGGTTCGACCGTTTCTTAGCGACTGACTTCGGTCCTGACTTTTCCTTTCCACAAAAGCCCCTTATACCTAAGGATTGTAAACCGCCCCTTAAACCTACTGTTTTTGGAAGTGGCAATCGTTGTACACCAACACATATGAAGATCATTCCCTTTTTTAGCAAATGTATGTTTCCATTTGAAAAAGAGTGAATGGCCGTCATATGTCCTCTAGGCGTCCATCCACAAAAAAACTATTAACATCACAATGTGCCCCTTTTGATACTATTCAACGTGAACCATTCCCCCCAACGAATAATAATCGATAGTGGTAATATGTGGTAACCCACCCTCTATAATTATCTGAAAAAATGGAAATTCTTGATGTATTTGGAACCTGCTTATCTTCACGCAAACATAGAAAATATTATTATTATAATTAATAGTTTCTGCATCCACAGTACTTGCTACGTTTTGGGACACTATATGTATGGAGCTACTACGTCCTCACCCTTACCGACTAACGACTTGTTGCTGCGAGGAGGTAGAATCGCGCTGCGAAGGGGGTTGTCAAAATGCGATGAGGAAATATTGTCACTAAAATTACGTCTCCATCGTTCCATTCGGTAAAGGGAATTATAAAATCCATGGAAATCTTTATTTTATCGTATTTGACTTGAGTAATCAATTGCTTCCGTGGCAAAAGCAAAGTAGATTTACATTGGAACGGTACCGTTCAGCACTGATGACACAAATATCCTTTCAATACATTTCCATATAGGTGGTTATGCATGTCGTATCGTACCAGTAAAAGCACGTATTGCCATCGATCCGGCTATTCAACATTGTCGGATAATATGAATACTCATATGTAGACTGTGGATTTTATGCGTTCGCATAAAAAATGATCAGGGAAAACAGTAAAGCCATCGGAAGAGCTTAAAAATAATGTTATATTACTTTAAACTTATCGCATCTATTAACACTTTCAATACTGCATACAATCGCCCAGAAACCAGAGATGGAATTATTTGTTCAGATTCAACAATGGATTTTTGATATATTACCAAATGCGGTTATTGTATATCCAGAAAATACAAAAAGGTTGAGAGTACATATTCAGTATCATACATATAAAAATTTCAATTTTTATCCCATTCAATATACAGGGTGTCCCAAAACGACTGCGTAAGCGGGAAATGGGAGGTTCCTTGGGTCATTTGAAGCGACATTTTCCGTAACAAAAATGGCGCCCGTGGCTTTGTTTAGGAGTTATTAACGAAAAACACGGACCAATCAGAGCGCGACCTAGACGCTCGTTGGCACATTCATCGCGGCGAGCCGGCAGGCGGTTGGCTGAACGTGCCAACGAGCGTCTAGGTCGCGCTCTGATTGGTCCGTGTTTTTCGTTAATAATTACTAAACAAAGCCACGGGCGCCATTTTTGTTAAGGAAAATGTCGCTTCAAATGCCCCAAGGAACTTCCCATTTCCCGCTTACGCAGTCGTTTTGGGACACCCTGTATATTGGTTTCATGGATTTGGTTTTATGAATCCTTTTTGTTTCACTCCAGTTTGCTGCGGTTGACGTAGCAAATTATTAATTTTGCGGATCCGCAGTGTATTAACATGCGCAGTCACTTTGGTTTTATGGAATTCTCGAAGTTGCTGAGTCGAAGCATTAAGAAAGGAAATAAATTTCTGTTTTATTTTTATTTTGCACAGAGATCAGCGGTGCAGTAATTAGTGACGAGGACGATAATAATAAATAGTCTGTATACTCGGCGACGATCGTTGCGCACATCTGATAAAGTTCTGAGAGCCCGCTAAAAAAACATGACGAGAATTCACTTTGAAGAAATGCCGGTAGCATTTTCGCGGACGCTTTTAAACCAACTTTAATTCTCGAGGAGCGTTAAACTTCGCGAAGCAGTTCGAAAAAGTAATTCCTCCGGACTTCGAACTTTCATCGTGAACGCGTTTAATTGCATACACCCGGCCGGGTGAACGCTTTGGAATATCTGTCGAAGTAGCTGCACGCTTGTGCGATCGATTTACAAAATCCCCGGTGTTTCACTTTTACGCCGGTATACTCCTACGTAGATTAGTTTATCCACGGCGGCGGGTCCCTTGTGTCTAGCAGAATTTTTTCCTCGCCGGATTTTCTTTTATTACGGAAACATTCTTCACTGGTTCGAAAATACTTTGCCAGGCATGGATAATTCCCCGCGGAATACGATCTCTTATCCGAGGGCGAAAGGGCGAGGGCAAGGGAACACATTTCCCGGGAAGGCACGTCGAACAGGATCGTTTCGACAAAGATTAAACTTTTTAAATTCCTATAAATTTCCTAAACGATAACGAGTTGTTACCCCCGGAAGGCACGAGAGGGGTGCGTCCACTGCAAACACATACGTAACTCCGAAGCAAAGCATTTAAACGACATAAGCTTTGATCCGCGTTTTACGGTGTTCAGAAAGGCCGACAATAACTCGGCTTGAGAGGCGGGGGTGGATGGAGAGGTGGGGGCACGATGGAAATCTCACGGTGGAGCAGTTTGCGGTACTGATGGGCATTGAGCATGTTCAAGCGGTATCGATTCCTTGTGACAAAGAATCATGGTATCACAAGCATGCATGATTCTCTGGGTATCAAAAAGTATCAATCCCTGTATGATAATCCCCAATGATAGTTGCTCAGAACCCTCGATCCTTTATAAGTTCATCTTGGATGGATTTGTTATCGATACTATCACAATCCTGTGGTGTCGACTAGTGATGGGCGTGATACAAGACTTTCTCATGATCTTCAAACAATTCAATACTTAAGTACTTGTTTGGGTGTTTCGATATGTATCAAAGGATAAGGAACTTGTAGTCGATCTGTGATACCAATACGTGCCGAAATGATACCAAGCAGTATTGGTATCACGTCTTGGATGAAATTGGTATCGTTACATTCGCAATTCACGTCTTCACTGTTTTGAACGTACCAACATAATATTTTCATTCTATCTTCCATTCTCACGCTTGATATTAGTAAACATAACATTTCATTATATACTTGTCATTCAGTCGACTTGACCCCACAGGATTCTGATAGTATCGATACCAAACCCATCCAAGATGTACAGTAAAAGCTTGATTCTTATCCAACAGCCGCATTTTTCATGGACAAGAATCGTGGCCAGAAGTGCTTTTTGATTTATGACTCCGTCTAGATATCGCGCCGAGCGAGACTTCAATAGAAAGCCGAACATAGAGGAGGACACGATTGATTCTTGTCCAACAACCGTGTATTTTTCATGGACAAGAAGACAAGAATCAAGCCACGAGAAGTGCTTTTGGCTTTATGACTGCGTCTAGATACTGCGCCGAGCGAGACTTCAATAGAAAGCCGAACATAGGGAAGGACAGAATGAAATTTGAAGCGTGTCGCCATCGCCGGCACAGTTTAAAGGCCCGCGTGCTCTCACAATGTAATATGCCAGTTAAAAATGCTTTATTTTTCATTATTTTTTATGGGACTTTCACTGGCTTGTTTCTGGCATTTTTCTGATTAGAACAAGACCAAACACGATATAATTTGGCCCATATATACTCTATATGTGAAGCATAATTTATAATTTATGAAACCACTAAATAAAGTTGAAATTATATCGTGTTTGGTATCATTTTAATCAGAAAAATGCCAGAAATAAGTTAGTGAAAGTCCCATAAACAAATAATGAAAATTAAGAGATTTGTAAAATCGATTCCTCGAGTCAATGTTGTGGTGTTCACAACATACGTCGATATGTATTTAATTATAACCGACATCAATCGTCGCCGCCCTGCGGAGCAACTCGGCGTTGACAGGCAGTGGAATGGGCAGTGGAGTGTCCACGCTCCGGACAAGAATCAAGCTTTTACTGTACTTATAAAGGATAGAATTGTGATACCCAGACTTTTTGATACCCAGAGAATCATACATGTTTGTGATACCATGATTCTTTGTCACAAGGAATCGACACCGCTTGAACATGCTCAAGGCCCATCACTAGTGTCGAGTCGACTGAATGACAAGTACAACATCTTGAGATCAGATGAGCCGAATCATACATTATGATAGGTTTTTGAATTTGTCATTTTATTTTCTATAAGAATATGAACAAAAAAATATATGATTCCATTTTAAAAAATATCGATGACCTTGAAATCTTGTAAAAAAATGACCTTGAGAAAAAATTTTTACCATCATCAAATTCGCCCCTTGAAACAGTACAACTTTATTCTGTGGAGATTTTTTGTACGACTAATAATAACCAAGATATTTAGGTGTTCCCATTTAAATGCTCCACCCTGTATACTCATGAATGGGTTTCATTGCCAATATATTGATGAATTTCGAATTTCTTGTACTTTTGTCTCCCATTGTACCTCCAGAACATCCTTAACCGTTTGAGTCCCAGGAGGTATTGAAAAAACACTGTCGAAGAATCCCAAACAGCGCAACCGCGCTTTTTTTAAATGAGTATGAAATAAGCTGGGTTTTCTCGGCATAAAATCTTAACAGCGCGATCGCGCTGCTTGGGACTCAAACGGTTAAGAGCGTCCTAATATTAATGGGAGTCACTCTATTTATAAAGGATGGAGACATTTAAAAAGGTAACATTTAGGTATCGATACCATTTTTGGAGTACATAATGATTTAACACCGGTTCGAAAGTATCGATACATTCGACGTTGCCGTGGTAGCAGTACTAGTTGGTAACATTTCGGCACGTACTGGTATCACAGATCGACTACAAGTTACTTATCTTTTGATACATATCGAAATACCCAAACAAGTACTTAACCCTTTTAGTACCGAACGACGATATATCGTCGTTCGGTGCACTTGCCAAAAATACCAACGACGATATATCGTTGCGCCTTTGTTGGGGCCTTATTGTACTCATCACAAGAGGTCTTTTTTTTTTCGCCGGTACTAAAAGGGTTAAGTATCGAATTGTTTGAAGATCATGAGAAAGACTTGTATCACGCCCATCACTAGTTGGCGGTGCTAGACAATGGGATCGCGAGCAAATTGCTCGGTCATCGTGGCAAACGCGGAAATTACCGCGATACATTTAGGCGATCCTTGTGACAAACGGGAACAACAAAGAGGCCGTTGTGTACGTACGCGCCGCCTGTGAAATTCTCTCGGTGGTCGCACGATCACGCGGCGACGCGACGCGACGCGACGGTGGCAGTGGCGGCGACAGCGACGACGGCGAACCACCTTTGTCTACGGGCCGTGCGACATTCGCGCGCACCTTTCGCGCTCCAAGACACCCACGGTTGCCTCTTTCTCGTTACTTTGTCCCGTTGCGTCCCGTTGCGCTTCGTTAACCTCGCGCATACACCAGAACACACCGACCGCTTTTACGGTCAGGTTCCTCCGAGAAACCGAGAAACAACAGCTGCGCGTTTCCCGCACGCGACTTAATTATTTTACAGAACACCATCGTGTCGCGTCGCGTTGCGCGTGGTCTCACTCGATGCAAAATCTCGCCGCGCAATGCGCTGCGGTCAGAAGCGTAGAACTTTGGTCGCGTTTTGGTCGACCTTCTTGTTGTTTTTGGGGTTATGTTAGAAATAACGACGAGGAGGTTGGTCAAGATTAAAACATAAACCGTATTTATTTTAAATATTCGATCGGATGAAAATAACAAAAATAACTCTTTTCTGTAGTGCCATCGGCACAGCTTCTTAATACATAACAAAAATAGAATACTTTATAATTAAAGTTAATACTTTGAACGTTTGCTTCTTGTTGCACAGGAATGACGAGAGTCTAACACAAAAGGAAGAGAAAAACATGGCGACGCGATGCTACGCGACTGACAACGGTTCCCGCGTAAAATTAGCGACGAGACTCGACAACTCTCGACGGACGACGATTCGTCTAAGCTGAACGCGCGCTGCATTTGAATCACACATGATGCAGCAAAAGAATGCAACCTCACACTTCTCAACTACACTGCCGCTCAAAAGTATGTAGACACTTCCTTAATTCTTATAACTAACCTGAAAAAAATTAAGATATCTTTAGTAAATTTTATTTTCTTGCATGTATTCCAGTTCGTACAGTGTTAGAGAACATATTTTAATAATAATTTATCAAATATCTCACCGATAATGATAAAAAATAATTATATCTTCTTTTTATCTACATATTCACCGCGTGCTTTTATGACCGCGTTTACTAGGCGCGGCATCCTGGCTATGAACTTTTTCATTATTTCACTATCGATAAGGTTCCACTCAAATTCTAAGATTTCCCAGAAATGTTTTCCAGATTTGGGACATCGTTCTCGGACGCAACGAAATTAAATTACAGGTAGTGCGATGGGATATAACGGTTAGATTTATTAATAATAATTTATATATCCTAAACGCATAGGCTTTTTTAAAAAAATTATTTAAATATTGCATTGTCATCCAGTTCTGAGCTATGTTTAAAATTTCAAGTTTCTAGCTCATTGGGAAGTTAGTTTAAAATTAATTGCAAAATTTGTACCGAACAGACAGACAGACAGACAGACAAGAAAGCGAGCTAATAATAAAAACGTGGTAAAAAGCACTTCTGGGGCACAATTCTTGTCCATGAAAAACACGGCTGTTGGACAAGAATCAAGCGTTTACTGTACTACAGTCCACCCGACCGTGTCGATCAGACAGAACATGATCGTGTGCGTGCCTCGACAAACGAAATTTAAAGGGACATTCGTCGCTAGGCCCGTACCAAGTCATTGTCTGACTTCCGGCCCAGTCAGATAATATATTTGAAGTTGCAAATACATAAGAATACTAATCCTACATTATAAAATACTAACGTAAAGTATACTTACAAATTTATCAGGGTCTTCTGTTCCTTCGGCGGATCCACAGCACACTACCATTTTCCCGAATTTGCCTTAATAGTTGTACCTGTCTTCCAGATTCAATGTGGACACCACCAGTGTCCAAACACACTTGTAACCTTTCTTTGCAGTTCCGCCGCACTTTTTCTCAAATGTCCATTCTTGTTATAATTAGTTCAAACGCGTTTTCAATTTTTTGTTTTAGTTCATCCACATTGTTAATGCGTGTTGTCTGTATAAATATGAGGCGCAGGTCTACGATCTAAAATGTTTCCAATGCGTGCCAAACATTTCGTTAAGAAATTGTCTAACTAAAACGGTTGAATGTGGTGGAGCACCATCATGTATAAAATAAATGGAACGACGCCTACCACGTGGCACGACTTCACGTAATTTTCTTATTAGAGTTGTTTTCAAAAAATCTAAATACCTCTGACTGGTCAATTTTGACGACAGGTAAATCGGTCCGATGATAATATTTCCAATAATACCCGCCCACACATTTATTGCAAGACGTCCTTCATTAAAACGTTGAATAACTGCATGGGGGTTTTGATAATCCCATATACGGGTGTTCTGAGAATTTTGAATTCCGTTGTTTGAAAAACTACATTCAACTGTAAATAATATATTCTTTATAAAATCGTCGTTTCTGTCTACTTTATGCAACATCCACCGGCAAAAATTGCATCGAGGGACGTAGTCGCTTGGCAGAAGTGCTTGCACGCGTTGAAACTTGTAGGATCGTAAACCTTCTTCAGGAATTATTCGACAAACTGTAGTAACATGTGCAATTTCAATTTGTCGAGCAATAGCACGAAGGCCCGTTAAGGGAAAGGCCCGTGCAAAAGCAATAGCCCGTTCCTCTTTTCGCCAGTGCACACGAGGGCGACCTGACGTCGAAGTAGCTGTTGGTTTTTGGGAAGCAAGGTAACTTTGAAGTAAAAAGGCGGATATTTTTGTAACGGTATTTATAAGATGCTCTCTTTTCTAAAGCTAGGCTTCAACTGACTGAGCTCGGTAGTTCATCCAAACATTTGAAACCGAGTCGCTCATGTCGGCATGCGACCTCAAAGGGCCGCGGCTCTATCTTTGAATCCAAAAAAAAGGTAACACGAAATATAATGTAACGGTCCCGCAGATACGGGATCTGGAACGTATACATATACAGTTCTCGGAACAGTATTAATTTCTGTATCATACATATATCAATAGTAGCAATTAAAGAAATATTATCATTCATTATTGCATCGCTAATGCGATGGTCTAATCTTTGAAATTCGCGACGGTCCGGAATGTCTTTGCACGTACCCGCCCCCCCCCCCCCTCCGGTTAACTAATAATTCGCGATACACTTCACGAGCTTCTGAATAATTTCTATTTGCTTCGTCAATAGCGCGAAGCATCAAATGCATATTACGCGGATTGTAATTAAAAAGGCCGTCGAGGCGTGGCGAAGCTCGTAAAAATAACCGATAAAAAAAGAATAAAAGTGATTATTTAACACTACAACACAATTTCCGAACTCGTGACGGCGAACGAGAAGAAATTATGTACTCCGAACACGAACAAAATAAATCTGCGCTCTTAATGCGAATCCGCGGGAAGACTGCTCTCCCAGCAACAATATGGTCGAAGGAGGCTGACTGAATGAAACAAATGAAATCGTTACCAAGGAGATATTGATTTTTCGAGAACCATCTGGAAATATTGATTTTTCGAGGATCATCTTGGAACATCGCGTCTTGTGAATTCAGACATCCGATTCCTTCAAGTTTACATTCTTAAATAGATGATATAAAAGACAAGATTTTAAACGCATTTGAAGAGGTTAGGAATAAAGTGGACATACGTGAGAAAGTGTATCGGAAAGTGTGCCCACATTGAGCTCGGAAGACAAGCATACTTATTTGAACGTACGTATTCACGTAAGTAAATAATAGTTTACTGTGGATCCGCCGAAGAAACAGAAGACCCAGAAGTAAGTATACTTTACGTTAGTATTTTATAATGTAGGATTAGTATTCGTATGTATTTGCAATTTCAAATATATTATCTGAATGGGCAGGGAGACAGACGATGACTTGGTAAGGGCCTAGGGACGAATGTCCCTTTAAATGCACACGATCATGTTCTGTCTCATCGTCTCATCGACACGGTAGGGTGGACTGTAGTATGTAGTAGGCTTCTGTTTATACGTATAATGCCACACAATCAAATTTTGCAAAAACTTTAACAGCTTATATCTTAATAACTATTTGTTTGCGACATATGGCTCCTTTCAGACTTCTTTTTTTCTCGATGAGTAGAAGGTGTTGATGTAAAAAAAAAACTTTAACAACAAATTTCATTGTTATAATTAATTTTGTGGCAAGTTTCCCTTGCAAATGTCCACCGATCCAGAGGTGTAGATTCACCCCTAGGACGGATGACCATTACTTTTTATGCACCCTTACGTACGGGGTGTATCCTGATAGGGTAAATGTGCCTATTACTGCGGTATTTTGTCCCAATGAGATTAACAATACGTGAACATAAATATTTTGCACTGAATCAATTTGTACAATTCAATGAGAATGTAAAACAAAATTGTCAATCATTCCGATATTTTTATAATCTCAGCAGTTGAAAAACATTCTTCAGAAAAGGTAAAAATAAGACCATTTTTCTTCCATCTTGATCACCATAGGACTGTTGTTCACACGATTGTACATACGTTCTTTACACTGCTTTAAATTGCATAGGGAATAGTTTTATTACGAAAAATAATTGAAGTATGTATTGTCTTGTTTATGCATTTAAATGAATTTTAAGGATTCGATTATACTATTTGTAACTCATCAATAAATAGTTAGCAAAGGGACATAAGATAGCTTTGTAAATAAATATGGAATTATGTTTTCAGCTTGTGTAATGCAAAATATTAGATTCTTATACTGGTATTTATTTTTTTAATGAATGATAAGTTGTTATCATTATTATGAATAGAGTCACACGGTTCATATTGAACACATGATTTCGCATACTTTGCTAAATGACAGGTTCAAACTGCCTTAATTTTTCGCGGCCAGGAATTAGTAATTTAGAACAAATTAAATATAACAATAGATAGAATATCACACAGAATGTGCTGCAACTGGTTTACAAAAAAAAAAAATGGTTTGCTTGGACCGACTAATTTGAAACACAGTTGTTTCAGACGAAGCTTCGTTTTCGAAGTACCAACAGTTTTCTGAAAGAAAAAAGGTTTACACAAAAAATTTATTTTATTTTAAACTTCATTTCCCAAAATTACCTCTGTTCCCCGATAGTAAAAGAAATTACAGGATACTGTCATTTCGTTCCTGCTACCGCTGGCACGACGCGACGTTCGATCGCTTGGAGATGAAGCGTGAAAAATCGTACTAATCGCGGAAATAAAATGCGATTGGTTTACAGTGGAAGTGTCGACCATTGCGCCGCAGCAGCGGTGGTTAAAATACACAGAATCATTGCATCTCGACCGCCACCGAGAGAAAATCAATGTCGTTGAAGAGCCAGTCTCGAAATCCCCTCAAGGTCCGCTCCCGGGGAATTGAAAATCCCATCGAAGTCAATTCGATCGTGTTTCCCTTTGATTTTGCTCTGCCTAATGGCCTCGATCAACGTTTCTTCTGTCGTTTGTTGTCAAACCCCCGTCTCGCTGTCCCGTCGCGTCGATCGGATTAAATCTGGAACGGGTAGCGATAATGGCGCATAATTCTAATAAGCGGCGCGTAATTGTCGCTCCGCTTAAGTGGGCCACCGTTTGCGCCCTGATATTACGCGAAGTTCGCGTGGAACACGGTTAAAATAACAAATGCGGGAATTAATATGCTGGATGGATAGAGAGAGAGTGGCCCGGCCCGGCCCGATCGGGAGGCTGGATTTATCGGCGCGGCGTGTCGGCCAGTCGATGCGTGTCCCCCAAAGATGTAAATCAATCCTCTGCCTGTTTGATAACCGTCTCCGTCCAGATAATCTGCCTCGTTCTGACACCGGAGCATCGACCAGTTCGTTCGTTCATTCCTTCATTCGTTCATTCGTTCATTCATTCATTCGTTCATTCGTTCATTCGTTCATTCGTTCATTCGTTCATTCGTTCATTCGTTCATTCGTTCCCTTTCATTCCGTTTCACTCCTGCGTCTTAACGTTCACGAACTATCGACTCTTCGAATCAAATGCTGCTAACACCATTATTGCCTTTGCCTCAGAGCTGGGGAAAATAGTATTTGGAATAGTAAATATTAAATAATCCTATTATATTTTAGAGTATGTGCACAATTTTAAAAATAAAATATTTTATTTGATGCAGTAATTTTTGAAAATAGTATTTTATTTGAATAACATTCATAATATTTGTATTTTGTCTCTCTCTCTTTATTTTCAATTTCAATTATAAATATTATTGCTGAAAATAATGGTTCGAATTCAATACATTTATGAGTGTAAATCGTTTCTTAACGATAAGATACAGTGTATGTTTATACGGTTCTTAAAGTATTATAACAATCGAAAAGTGTTTCAGATTGTTAAAGAAGAAATATTTTATTTTCTGGATCAAATTGTTGAAATAGAAATATTTTATTTTCTGAATTTCAGATTGTTGAAATAGAAATATATTATTTTCTGAATCAAATTGTTCAAATAAAATACTATTTTCTTTAAGCAAAACAAAATCTAAAATATTAAATAGTATTTGAAATATCTGTTTCGCCAAATAATGCCCACCTCTGCTTTGCCTCAACTTGAATACAGTAATAGCGCAATCTAAGCGCAACGGAGGGGTACGATCTAAGCGCGTTCGCCTACCTATTCCACTGGAGGGCATACCCCGCGAGGGTCCAAGAAGCTCGAATTGCCTCGGTCGCCGAGCAGTGTAAACATGCCCCGTTATCCGATACCGGGTCGGGTATATCCGTGTGAACCACTGACCACTACTAATCCAATTACAAAACTTCTTTATTTTCACTATTCTTTTATGGGACATTCACCACCTTATTTCTGGCATTTTTCTGATTAAAATCACACTAAACATGATATAATTTCAACTGTATTTAGTGGTTTCATTGACGGTACGGAGTAACTTTAGGACATAGATGATAGCAAATTGTATCTTGTTTGGTGTGATTTTAATCAGAAAAATGTCGCAGATATGTTGGTAAAATTTCATTAAAAATAAGTAAAAAATAAAGAAGTTTCATTATTGCGCTAGTATTGTCTGACCGATACGTTTTCTGTTGTTGCGCCTTAGGCCGCGAGGACCGTGTTTACATGCTGTCCTTTTCTACGTTCGGCATCCTTTGTAATTTCGGCGGGGTCGGCGCGGTCGACTCAGTCATAAAAAAATAGTGTGCGGGCATGATCTAAGCGCACGGACAGAACGGAGCAAAGGCTTAAATCGCGTCATTGCTGTACTTCCCAATGTCGTAGATCCTGGATACCCGCCTTTTCTCAAAGCACCGCTATCCAATAGAAATTCCGGAGCATTACTTGACCCCCACCCCCCTCCACGCTAGCAGCAGTGATACGGTTACATTCCTTTCAATACTTTCGTCCGGTAATTGTATGAGTTCGACCTCACTGGTTTCAATGGCCATGAAATATCTTGGAAAGATCGACGCGTTGGTGGTGGTGGTATCGCTTCACATTTTCATCTGGAACATCCTCGTTTCTAACGCGTTGATCGCCCCCACTCGATATTTAGTGAAAAGTTTTGTGATAGTAATTACTAGATCTTTATGAGAAACAAAAATATTCTGCATTGATCGTGGGAATGAATGGTTAAATAAAAATTCATTTCAATCCTTAATATAGCCTTTTTACGGTGAAAACAACATATTCTTGGATTTTTTAAATGTGAAAACATTAGAAGAATTTAAAAATATTGCTGTATTATTTTCCACCTATTAAGCATATTAAGAAAGAAAATAAGTTTCTATTTTATTCCAGTTTGTTGTAATTCGGGTAGAAAATTTTCATTTTGCATTTATTATGCAATTATTTATGCCAAAAATTAGTAGGGAACATTAAGAGAATTTCGAAGTATGTATCAACGTACTTATCATTTACAACTCTCTAAAATTAGTAAAGAAAGAAAGAACATTTTACTTGGCTCTAGTATCAAGGGAAGTTTATTGTGCATATGGTATAATGTGTATTCGCAGAAGAAAAAAATATCTTGAATTGCAACGCAATCATCTTGTGATATAACATTTACATTGCATTAAAAACATTTGTTATGTCATCACAAATAAAGGAGATATTTAGGTGGCTACATTTAGGTGGACCACCCTGTATAATATTGACCGCCATTTAAATATTGTATGGTTCTAATAATTTCATCGCTCACTGTACATACATAATAAATAGACTATTCTTATGCAAAATAAATATTGTCTGCATTAGTTGTCAGGCACATAGACATTTATTTCGTTTCTTAATTATTTTGTAGAGTTGGAGACACTGCAAATGTTTTTATTATTTCGCACTTGATCCACTTATTTCTGTTATAAATAAGTATGATAATAAATAAGAATAAGTGACCGTGACAAAGTGTGAGTGACAAATTGCAAACACGAATGAGATTTTCATATTTCGGTGCATACCGCAGACAAGTGTCCCCATGTGAAAAAGCTCTTACTGACTTGACTCGGTGGTCGGAGTGTAGCAGAGGTAATACGATATGTATAGCTATCTTATTCGGAAAAAGACACTTTCTAGAAAAGTATGCCTCAGCCAGTGGATGTTATCTTAATTCCGACTGGAATCACGGAAAAGAGGTTCCGCGGCGCCAAAAAGTAGATTACTTTCGAAGGCTTACTTCATTGCAAACATGTTCAGAATCTCGCACGATATTCATCGCTAACGACGTGACGTGCTCGTTTTATTGAGTAAATTAACAACTACACCAAAATTGTTGTATTTCCTTGAGGGGTGTGATTCCTGAGGTTATTTGAAGTAACTTTTTCTTTTGCGAAAATCTTCTCCGTGGCTCTGTTAAAGAGTTATTAACGAAAAACACGGACGAATCGGAGCGCGGCAACGCAACGCAACGCCACGCCCAGCGGGCCCTCATTGGTCCATGTTTTTCGTTAATATCTCCTTAACGAGGCCGCGGAGAATATTTTCGCAAAGGAAAAAATTACTTGAAATGACCTCAGGAACCCTTTCAGAGAAATACGACATTTTTGGGACACCCTGTATGAAAGTTGCCGTATTGTTTTGTTTAAATTCACTTGATATCTTTAGATTTCGAATGCATAAAGTATCAGATTTATTTGCAAATTTGACTGGAACGTATTACTATATGTATAAAACGAATCAGACGGCCGAGCAGAGTCCGCTGGATTTAAATATTTCAACATGTTCTATAAGTATAAACTGAACTTTGTGTATCGTAACCATGCAACCTCGTGTCTCGAGTGGTCTGAACGGCTAGACGCTTGAACAACTCTCAAGAGATTGTCGGAATAATTTGTGAGTCTTTGTAGGGGGTTTGCCAAGGTTCTGCGCTATGTTTCGATCGCAGCATTTCGACCGCGCACTGTACAATAGTACCCTGCACTGTAGGCACGGTCGATCGCGTGAAAATCGAATATCTGAAACTCGAAACGTTGATTGAAGCAGAAACGCCGAAACGAATTGTAACTCCAAAATAAACACAATGGCGCGGTATGTTTACGGTGATTGCGGCACGATCCGCGGTGCACTTTGGCAACAAGCTTGCTCTGCTAATTCAATTAATCGCCGCGTCCCTCGCTTAACACGCGCTCCTCTTAATAACGGTTCTATAACGTGGCTCTTCTACCCTCCATCTTCTACCGTTCAACCACTTCTATCATATGCGCGATCTATCTCTGCACACTGGTCAAAATAAACCAAAGATTATGCCTGCTAATTTAATATTTTTTATTATTAGTCTGCGAATGTATACGCAAAATGAAAACTTTCTATCTGAATAGCAACAAACTGGGCTGAAATAAAAATGCAAATTTTTTCTTAAAATGTTTAATAGATTGAAAATAATGTGACGGTAGCTTTGAATTCGACTAATGTTTTCACATTTAAAAAATCCAAGGATATGTTGTTTTCAACGTAAAAAGCCTATATTAAGGGTTGAAATGAATTTTTATTTAACCACTGCTTCCCACGATCAATGCAGAATATTTTTGTTGTTTTAGATTACTCCTACTCATTTTTGTCATAAATGCACAAAATCCTCAATCCAATTATTATTATACAGGGTCAGACACTTCCACCGAAAATATCTCCATTGTTTTTAGTAATTCGAGAAAATGTTTGGTTCAGTGGGACAATTATTGTGTGGGAGAAGTTTTTTTTTCTCTAGGGCATATTTCTCGATATTTCAAGGTCATAGTCGTTTATTTATAGTAAAACGACATATTTTGATTAGTGTAACATTATAGCTAATGAAAAGACAAATTCAACCACGTATAATATGTTGACCTTCAAATGACCTTGGAAGGAGTTATTCTTCAATAAGCATAACTTAACGTGTACGAAGACCATGTTCATGCTTACCGTACTCTACTAGGGTCTCGTTGGTGTGAGTGTGAATACTGAAACATTGTCGAAACACATCTCTCTGTACTCATTATTAAAATCATCATCTAAAGTAATGATTTTCTAACACAAGTGTTTCAGTACTTTTATATAGGAAATAACGTGTATCATTGAGTAATGCTTTCAAAAATATAGAATTCCATTTAAAAAAACAAAGTTGACCTTCATATAACCTTTACGCGCTCACGTAGAAAAAACATATTTATATCGGAGAGTGTGCCCTCTGATACCGTTTAACTTTTGTCTGGAACATTTTTTAGTATCGTCAACAATTTCGGAGATATTCGACTGTGTGAAAGGGATACCCTGTACAATATGTCCATGAGCGAACAATTATAGTTCAATAAAATTTTGGATGACAATTTTATTAGTTACAGTAAAGTAATATGTTTTGTTAAATACATCGTTCGTTTATTTACATTTATAATTCCATTCACTGCTTGAAGAAAACAGATTATGATAATCATACATTTTACAGTAAGTTACGTAGTATTAAATTGATGCAATGCTAAATATTGTACATTTCGGTAATTAAGGCCGAGCGACAATAACGTACAAGCAGAGTCGTCGGATGAGGGAAATTGACTCAAATCGAGAGGAATAAGTGACCCCCTCTCTAACAGTACCGGGTTAGTCACGTGGCATTGAGACGATACGCGTCACGTGATCGTGAGGAATAGCGACGTAGAAGGGGGAGGTAGAAAGGAGAGGCAAGTCTTAACCTGGCGACTCTGGGTACAAGTATAGGAAAAATGTGATCAATGTGACGGTCTATAATTGTGTATGATGAAGATATTCTAAACCAGTAGAAATATATATATATATATATATATATATATATATTTATGTTATTTAAATATGTATATGGTAATTATATGTACAGAAAAGAGTACACCTCGCCGATTTTGATGAAACTCAAATATGTTGTGGAATTCATAATTCTAAGCAACTTTTTCCAGTACGTGTTATCGTTGCGCGGTTTTTGTTTTCATGATCTTTCTATTCTGTAAAATAGAAATGCGTGAAGTAAAAGTAAAATGTAATTTGATCGTGATTCGCTACAATTTAAGTGTCGCAAAGTGTCTTATGTTAAGAACAGAAATAAGAAACGCATGAAGCAGAATTGCAATTACTAACCCCAACCAACTTGAATTATACCTTCTTCTTAAGGTCTTGTATGTGATCCATTCTAGTAACAGCAACAGTTTTTTGAGAATATTTCGGAAACTAAAGCTGAGCGGCGGTAACATATACATATAGGAAAAAGTTGTTCAGAATGATGACCTTTGATAACATATTTCAAGGTCATCAAAACCAGTGAGGTGTACTCTTTTCTGTATAATTACCAAATATATTTATGTGTTCATAAGACAACATTAAACTCTGCCAAATATTTACCTGCGTTAATTTGGGTGACAGTGATGTTGAATCTCTAATTCAAATGTTTTCACTGTTTCGCATTTCAACTTCATAACGAATGCATAAAATCCGCAAGCGACTCATATACAATATTTCTTCTATGTATAAAGAAAGACGAAATATAAAGATAGACGAGGCGAAATTAGCGTTCTGGAATTGCGGGTAGAAAAGGGAACATAAGTCTCTCGGGTTTGATCTACAGCGGAGTAAGGGCACGCGTTAGAACCCGAAGACGCCTCCATTCGGTCGTGTGCTTCCCGCACCGTGCCGCGCCGCGCCGCACCGCGGGAAAACTTTGATTCCGACGAAGCGTGCCGCCTCGTGTCTTCTTTTCGTGGAATAAATAAAGTCGCAGCGTGTAACTTGTCGGAATGAAAGCGTAAAAACGAGGATGTCACTCGTATTTTCAAAGGGGGAACTCGTTACACGGTAAAAGGAACCGTGTGTGCCAGTGCCTCTGCTCTGGTGTCGTAAACGTCGTCCAACGAGTTCCTTCAAACGACGTAATTGGGAACTTGAGGGACGAAACTTTTTCGCTTTACCTAATTACGCGACGTATCAAATACATTGAATTCTATGCGGTTGCGCTTTCAACATCCGTCTGCTTCATTGATGGCTACTCGACTATCAGGAATACGAGTTCCTATGGTACATTATATTAAATCACACTTTTCTCAGATTCAACTGCACCCTATACACCAATAAATAAGTTGCATCCCCTACCTTTAAGACGAATAAACTCTATTAATAGCTAAATAAATTAAATAGATGAACTGAATAAACTCAACATACGTAATTCAAAATTGAATACTATGTTTAATGCATTATATTAGAGGTTCTCAACCTATTTCCTACACCGACCCGTTTTAAAAGAATGATTTTCTTCATCGACTCTTACATTTTTATCTACCATATACCGGATCTTTATGCAAAACAAAAAGTTTGTGTATCAATTGGAAGACACAGGAGCTAAATATAAATGTATAGTTTTCATTAATAATTTTAATATAGTGAAAATAATATATTAATACTCTTAGTACATAATCTAATTTTTTCACTATTCTAAATCGCACGTACTCATTTTTGCCAGAAATGCATAAAATCCGGAGTATAATCATAATACTATTAATTGCACATCAAAAACAAAAAGATAACAATTTGACGAAGAATATGAACAAAAAATTAGAAAAAAGTGGTTTATTAGATTTACATTTTAGTATTTTTATACTATTTTCATTTTTAATTTTACAGATATAAACAAGATTTCAGAAGCACAGTAGTTCGATTTCAGTTAATGTGGTGGTTGTGCTTGGTGTATTGATAAAATTTTTTAAATATTTGGTCTGAAATTGCTTATCATCGTATAGTCACCAAAATTAACATAACAAATATAAAAATATATTTTATATATACATTTATGCCCTCTCTGTAAATCTATATAATATTGATACATATTAAAACGGATATTATTATTTAATAATTACATTCCTTAAAAATTAAATAAAATTTTAAAATAAAAATATTTATCATCGACCCCTAATACTATAGACCCTTTTTAAACTTCCATCGACCCCCAAGGAGTCCACCTGGACTCCGTTGGGAACCCCTGCATTAGGTCGTCGTATACATTCGTTTATTGTTCTCCTGGTTCGGTTAATATCTCAGAGTGTTCGTTAGATGTTAGATGACTCGGTCCGTATGCATACAATTTTTATAAACTATTAACATTAAACTGAGGGTATGCTAGTGTCCAAAATGTGATTAATAGACTGTGGATTTGCATTAATGACAAAAATGAAGTGTAATTTAAAATGGCAAAAATAATTGATAAATCTGACCATACAATTATATTATTTTCAACCTACTAAACATAATAGGGAAGAAAATAAATGTCTACTTCACTCTAGTTTGAATGAATATTAATTGTCTCGGTCTCGTGACGTATTCGCAGCAGATTAGTCGTTGAAAGACCGCGGGGCAAGAAATTGAAACATCCCCGCAGCTCGTGTAATCCGAACAGGAGCGATACTTCTTTCCGTGGAAAGGGGCGAGGAACAGGAAACCTGGCTGACAGAGGACACGTTCATAAAAGAAGGAATGCGACACGAGGGGAGAATGCGCACGAGCACACCGAGGAGGACATACCCATTTAAGTGAAACATTCCGCTCGTTTAAGCAGGCTGCCGGGAATGAACGAGCTGCGAATGCTCGTTTCACGGGATGCGTGGGGAACTAATGCACGCATTGACATCAATGTAATAAGCCCCGCGTGCGGAATGACGTGCAATCCGCAGTGAGGTACAGTGAACGACCTCGTTTTCCTGTTTCAGAATCGAAAACGAGCACGTGCGCGCACGCGCGCGCGAGCGCCTGTTTGCTTAGGCATGTATGTTCCTCGGTAGCTTCCGCGGCAACCGACGATTTCGATGAACGATCCAACGCCGATAATCTGCTTTACCAATCAATTCCCTTCATACATGCTGCTACCGATCAACAAATACGTTGGGTCTCTTGTAAGTATCCCTTCCGCGGATAACAGCATAATCGACGGCAGTCTCGCGAGGTTGGTCGCGGCAGCGCCTCTCTTCAGTGCGGTAATTTTCCTAAACGGCGATTTTGACAAAGTGATAAATCGATACGCATCCCGGCTGCGTATGTTTGTCCGAACCGCTAGATCGCATCGACTGGTTTGAATTCCCCGGCTCGATCATCCGCAATGTACGTTTCTTCCCGCCAAAACCAATTGATAAACTACGGTAAGGTCGCGATCTAAGTCCGATCCTCGATTCGGAGCTCGGACATAGATTGTGAGGGGATACTAGTTTTTGTGTGCGACCGCGCCGAACGTAGAAAAGGACAGCGCATGTAAACACGGACCGCGCGGCCAAAGGCGCAACAAAAAATAGTGTATCTGTGAGACAATGCAAGTGCAATAATGAAACTTCTTTACTTATTTTTAATGAAATTTTACCAATATATTTGCGATATTTTTCCGATTAAAATGACACCCAACAAGATATAATTTCGCCCGTATTTAGTGTACACGTGAAGCATAATTTATCGCTTCAGAAATCTGTTGGGAATGGTTTCATAGCAAGAAATGAAAAATAAAAACGTTTGCATTAATATTGTGCTACCATACGTTCCTAGGTAGAGCTTATCGTTCCAGCATGCTTCGAACGCTCACGCTCAGTCTTCGGTTTACATTGCTTAGGACTTAGATCATACACTAGACACGATTTTAAGGGGGGCTTCTCGTGTAACAAGTTTAAAAAATGAAAAATATTTGTTGTTTACAGAAAACAACTTATCATCTCGAACATATGTTCTCAAAGAATTAAACTAGAATTTTGAATATTAACGGAGTTACTGCTTGTTGGAGGTTTTTAGACGACTCATTTTAATAAGAAAAATGTGACAAATATCTTGAGAAAGGCTGTATAAGAAGAAAATTGAAAATAAAAAAGTTAGCATCGCATTGGTATTTTAAACAATACAACAAGTTTTTATCGTCGTAATCGATGTTTCTCTTTCTTTTTCACTCGCTAAGTACAGTTGAAATTATATCGTGGTTAGTGTCATTTTAATCAGAAAAATTCCAGATATAAGTTGATGAAAGTCCCATAAATAAGTAATAAAAAATAAAGAAGTTTTATAATTGGATTAGTAGTGGTTCGAGAGGCAGCTCGAGCTTCCGGGCCCCTCGCAGGGTATGCCCCTTAGTGGAAGAGGTAGGCGAAGGAACTTAGATCGATTACCGTCGACGGACTTAGATTTACTGTACCACGGTTGACCAGAGTCGCCAGGTCAGGGGAGTCGACTTGAATTGAGGGGAATAGCCTCTCTCTGCCAGTACTAGATTAGTCACGTGACCGGGCCGTGGCGGGAGCGTGGGGGATTGTGTCGTGGAAGAGGAAGGTAGAGTGGGGACACAAATCTGGCGACTCTGACAGGAAATACTCGCTTAGAAATACTATAATCGTCATTAAAAATATAATTTGGCATTAACACTCGAGATGTGTAGAAAACTAATACATTGATAAACAGATATAGTGTTCTGGTCAGTGGATCTCAATCGAGTACCTATTAGCTTACGAAAGTTCCTAATTTCAACCTAATCATTTTCGTTCCACTGTGTCACGTACGATTGTTAATTTCATTACATGATGTTACAGATATTAGCATAATTTGCTGGAGTTGTTGATATTTCTCATAGTAATGCTCAAATTCCAATAAGTGCACAAATAATGCTCGCTATACTGCGGAGTTTGTGTAATAAAATGAGTACACTCAATGCAAAACAGTAAACATATTCAAAGAAATTATAAGCACTGTTGTATTTCCAATAACATTATTATTAAAAAAAAGTCTACGTCTATGTCTTGGAATTAATTCAGGCAATTTTTATTTTGCATAAAAATCCGCAATCTAGTAGTTGCAGCTTATCTTGTGTAATAAATTCTGAAATACTGTTTATCTCAATGAAAAACATTATTAACACTAAACCTATCACTGCCGGTCAAATGACTGGTTTTATATTTTTCATTTTACGATTATTGAAATTATGAAGTTGCTTACATGGAAATTGTTTCGATAAATTTCTTTATCCAAGCACATATTGTGATAAAAATTGCACAAAATCTGAATAAATAGAGCCTTGTAATTTTTATAAGCTGAAACATTTTAATCGCTTTTAGTGCTCCAGGTATAATTTCTGTTTGCTCGTGTAAACTGATAATTTAATCGTTTTCAACTTGCATAAACTTCCTCCTTCTGAATTCCAAACACAGGAACCATTACGTAACGCATTACGTAATGCTAATTATAGAATAGGCAGGTTTAATGATTTATAGGAATCTGTAGAATCATTAATGTTGAAATCGGAAATATAATATCTTACGCAATCGTGGAAAGATGGCTAACAAAAAGCCGGCACAGGTGCATGCTGGGAATCCCACTTTCACTGCACGATCTCGTTTGTTACGTCATCCGATTTGTTAGTATACCCTCGAGCCACCGGGGACGCGCACCACACTAAATAGCAACAGGAAAGGGCTAGATAATTCAGAATTGATAAAATAGAAAGGAGAAACAGTGAAATACTATTTTATCTCGTGTATGAGGTGATGTGCTCGAGAAGAGACACGAGTAGCAGCATCTACCGTGTTATGGGACGGCTTCGACCTGCAAACGGCTTTAGTATACCGTCGCGACACATATCCCATTCGAGGGAGAAGTGTCTCTTACCATGCGCGCCAGTAAAAACGTTAGTATATAAAGTTGAGCGTGTGCTCTGCGTTTCTAGGCCCCGGGACGACGATTGGTCGCCGGAGCGTTTTTCATAGGACGTTTCAACCTTAAAATACACGTTGCTCTGTGTCCTTGTTCACTTGTGTAGCCTATCGACGTGATTTCGACACATTGTACCGGGCGCACAAACATCCACACAAACACACACACGCACACACACGCACACACACGCACACACACACACACACACACAGAGATCACCGGAACACAACACAGATACGCACGACCGTACGAAACAGCAAACACGTCACGAAGCAATTTTGCACGTGGACGCCTGACGGCTGATATCCAACGCTTACGAGATCTGCCTATGTAAACACGTCCAGCCAATACTTTAGCTGTGTAACAACGCCGCGCGTTGTCACGCTGACAAACTGCCGTCGCGTCGGTATCCACAAGGCCAGTTAACCCCCTACCCCTCCCACCCACCCCTCCCCTCCCCAACACTCCACCCGTACAGGACCATTTTGAAAGAGAAAAACCGCGCAACGAAACACGGGGATTGGCTCTCTTTGATAAGGGCTCGCGATCGGTCGCCCGCCATTCAGCATCGCGTAATTGGGTTACTTCGTAATTAAAGCATCCTCTACAACGATATATAAACAAGGTGTAAATTGCTGTTTACGCCGGGCAAATGTGGTCACGAACAAAAATTAGTACGTATTTGCCTTCTTATGCCGCGTTCCCACGAATCAAGTTTATTATATACTTGACTCCAAATAAGAAGGTACCTGACAAATAACGAATTTAAGACTTTACTGCGCATACTACCTTGATCAAAAAGTTCTAGGACCGGCCACCGTGTGGCGCTGTCAGTCACCCGATTAGTTTTTTTTTTGTTAGATTATCATATCTGTCATTGACACTTCCTTCCAAATTTCAGCGTCATAGCTTGATATTTGTAACAGTTACGCTGTACTCAGTACATCTACCATTGTGCGTGTTTTCAATTTTATACAAGTTTGAAAATGGAATAACGATAACGCACCGTCTCACAATTCAATCCTTATCCGTGAGTTTTTGACCAAAAACA
Organism: Lasioglossum lativentre; assembly: GCA_916610255.1. Taxonomy (NCBI): domain Eukaryota; kingdom Metazoa; phylum Arthropoda; class Insecta; order Hymenoptera; family Halictidae; genus Lasioglossum; species Lasioglossum lativentre. The sequence continues at coordinate 17,847,796 of OU744364.1, read as the reverse complement.
ACACGAATACTATCCAGCAGCCTTCGATTTCACCTGATCTGGCTCCCTGCGACTTTTTCCTGTTCAACCGACTTAAAAGACCGCTTCGCGGAACGCGTTACAGCACCCGAGAGGAGTTCATGAAAAAATCGAAGACGGCTCTGATGGATATACCGGAAATTGAGTACCAGCAGTGTTTTGAGGGTTGGATTCAGTGCTGGCATAAGTGCGTTGCAGTCGACGGGGAGTACTTTGAAGGGGACTATATCGATTTTGATGAATAAACTTGTATTTTCGATTTTATGAATAAGGTCCTAAAACTTTTTGATCAAGGTAGTATGTCACCAACGGAACTCGTTCATTGGCTAATCCCCTACTCGCACTCCTACGATCAGGGATCGAAAACCTAACCCGAATCGGATTCGGTTCTCAATAACCCGCTGTAACCCGCGTAGCTTCGGTAACCGGTTACTAGATGGGTAACTGTAACCCGGTTAACCCGGTAAGAGCGGGTTATGGTCGGAAAACTTTAAAACAGGGATCGTAACCGTAACCCGAATCGGTTTCGGTTATTTGTAACCCATAACACTCTGTAACCCACACTAAGAGCGGGTTTTCAGTACGAAGTTTGAACTTCTTTTCTTATTTATAAATTATGCTTTGATGCCAATCAGTTGGATTTCTCTACGATTTAGTTTTAAATAATATGAGGACAACTTATTATTGATGTAAAGAAATTTATATTTTAGATAATTATGAGGAGTATGAATGTTGTGTGTCTAAAAGAACGTATATACATATATAATAAGGCAACAGTAGGCAAAGTCAAAGAATGCATGGTATTGTTGTTGGAGCGCCGATTGGCAATTGTTTAACGCGGAACGCAGCGACCACCACGCGACGTCGCGTCGCGAGATTCATTTTTTTTACTTTCATTTGTTTTTTATTTCTCCATTGTTAGATTCCTTGAATTTCTGTAACCCGCTCCGAGCGGATTAACCCGCTCTTTCTACGATTTGAGAACCGTTCCCTCGAGGTTGGTATAGGTTACAGCGGGTTACAGTAACCTGCCTTGGTTAACCGGGTTTGGGTTAGGGTTAGACGTCGGGTTAGGATCCCTGCCTACGATCGTGCACCTCTTCTGTGTTATCACGCTGTACCGTGTGGTCGTAGCATTCAGGGAAATATTGAAATTTTTGTCCAGCTTTTTTATTTATTTATTTATTCACTTATTTAGTAGTTATTTAGTTAGTTATTTAATTAGTCAAAAAGAATAAGAAGACAAAAGGAAGCTAGACCACAAGCGCGATCTACTGTATGGCAGTGCTGGGCTCGGGTGGGGCCCCTCAAACGCTTGCTTCTCCCACCAACCTCCCTTTCGTAGATACTCGCGACAGCGTACAGTGCGGACAAACCTGGCATATCTCAATACACGTGTACATCACGATGTATGTACAATAAATTCTTTTGGCAAAACTGCATATTAGGAGGAAATTGATATTATTAATCATATAACAATCATTTTTATGCATAAATATTGTTAATTTTTTTAAATTGATTAATTATAATGCTAAATTTCATTTTTTGTGAATAATTACCATTACATGTACATTAATAACTAAATTTAGATTTTTATAAAAAATTTTGCCACGTGCCGCACTCTCTAGAGTCCAGAGCAGGCTTGCCATATTGCCCGGGCAAAAGCGCCCCTTACCGCTGCGCCCCTCGCCTAGCTGTGCCGCTGAGCCCGTCTAACTTGCCCCACTCTTCCGTCTGTGGGTCCCACTTGTCCCAAATGGGCGCTTTTGCCCGGGCAATATGGCAAGACTGGTCCAGAGTGCCAAAAATAATATTACATCAATTGTAAATCAGTGTTGCAATAATAATTCTGTATAATGGAAAGTGCTCACCAAAGTATATGCATTCTTTTACATTTAATAAAGTAGATTTATTGTTTGTATACATTTTCAACGGTGGTTTTATTTATTACATGTATATAAAACTTCAAATTAACATATCTCGAGAATGACAAACAATATCCAGAGATTTTTACTTATTCGGATATATTACTTGTTATAGTTTAAGAATTTCATAGTTTTGTCTACAACTAACTGCTACTCTTAATTTTATAAACTTTTTAATAAGTGCCCATATCTTTCCTGTAGGATCTATTGTGGAAAATTTGATAATTTCGGTTTAAATTTATTAGTTGTATTGTTAAATTTAATTTTCTGCGGATAATTACCAATCCATATATTCGTAAACAAATTTCGTTTTTTGTCCAAAATTTTGCCATTTATTCGCCACAGTCACAGTGCGGAATATACTGTAAAAATTCAATATTTTTGTATATCACGATATGAAATACATTTTTTGCAAAAAATGCGTATTAGGATGGAATTTGTTATTAAAAATCATTTTTATCATAATACGATTTTGCAATAATTATATATCAATAATTTTTATGTATTCTTATTTTGTATTTAATATATGCTTTCTACCTATTCGAAAAGTAATAAGAATCTACGGATAGATCGAGATTGTTTGGAAGAACGTGAATGGGGACCATTGAGGACTGACGATAGAAGTATGAAAGATGAGTGTTTATGTGTGAGCGATTGATAATGGTGCAGAAGATATACATATGGTTCATTTATCATTAATCTATTACTTATGGTTCATTCATTATTAATCTATTAGATATGGTTCATTTATTATTAATCTATTAGATATGGTTCATTTATTATTAATCTATTAGATATGGTTCATTTATTATTAATCTATTAGTTATGATTCATTTATTATTAATTTCGTTTTAAATTTGCTAGTTTCTAAAAATACATTTTTTTAAATAAAAATTGTTAGTTTCTTGTAAAATTTATTAATTATATTGGTAAATTCCATTTTCTGTGAATAATTACCTATAAGGGTGGTCCACGCAACTAGTTCACCCTCAATAACTTTCAAAGTATGCATTGTGTGAAAAAACTTTTTCTAGAAAAGTTGTATAGTTTGAAGAGATATATTATGTAATTTAATTCATATACTTTTTTTGTAAGTGGAGGCGTTTCGAAGATTTGAATGTCAACTTTATATTTTTAAATGGACTGTTATATTTTTTATGACAAAATATCGAAGAGCGTTAAATTTTGAGTAAAAAAGTACTGACCTTTATGAGCCGTAAACTTAATAGTTAACGAATAATTTCACTTTGTTTCTTGAAAAGGGTCTGTGCATGATATCAAGAAAGAGTTTCAATACCAGCAAAGATTTCCGTAAGATCGCTTTGCAAAGACCAAGAACCAAAGTGAAATTTTTCGTTAACTAATAGGTTTGCAGCTAATAGAAGTCAGTACTTTTTTACTGTAAATTTAACACTCTTCGATATTTTGGTATAAAAAAATACAGCATTCCATTTAAAAAAAACGAAGTGGACCTTCAAATCTCAGAAACGCCTCCACTTACAAAAAAAGTATATGAATTACATAATGTATCCCTTCAAACTATACAACTTTTCTAGAAAAAGTATTTTCATACAATGCATACTTTAGAAGTTATTGAGGGTGAACAAATTGCGTGGACCACCCTGTATACATTAGTAACCAAATTTAGAGAAGTGCCGAATATTAGGCCATTTGTAGCGCGTCCTTACTCCACGGTAACTGTGCTCACTGGAGGGTACAGTGGGCGTGACTATAATGGGGACGGTTTAGCCTGAATTTTGCCGCAAACGCGCTGCTGTATGAGTTGATTAAAAGCTCGGCAAAAAATTGTGTAAGTTTGCCGGGACTAATAATTGCGGAAAAACGGATTACTTACGAGATGACTTAACATTGTCGGCGTCCGTGAGAACCGAGCGAACGACACTTTCCGGATCCTCGTCGTCGCTGGATTCGCTTGGATGGGGAAGCGGCGCAAGAAGAAATACAAGTTTTTTTTTGTTTGTTGCGAACGTAGTTGCTTGTTAAAGGCGGATCTTTGTGCAGAGGAGATTGTGTCCCAGGGATTACACGTACAAACTGATTTTCCGAAATGGGTTGACGTCGAGCGTGTAACTGGGAACCTTGCGATCCGGATTGGTAAAAGGAAGTTTAGGTTGCTCCAGATATACCAGAAGAACTAAGCGATTCGAAACGAGAATTCATCATCCCTCCTCTTTTAACGTGGCAATAAAGTCTGAGATGATTTCGGAGGATCTTCTTGGTAGATCTCCGAGTCCGCGGACTCTCGGGTCTTAAACGACGTATTCGGATTCGTTCTCGCGCCGAGGGATATTTTAATAGCCCGATTCCGAGCTTGATGGCGAATAAATGACAAATCGATTTCACATGGCCCATTAAGGCCGTTATAAAAGAGAAAATAAACACGCATCGGCTCGCGGCTGAAACAAAAGCAGATCAGCCAATTAGAGTTACCCTTGAATTCAGACGTTTGCAAACTTTGTTGCAACAATGTATCATGTAGTTCATTATAAACTATGTCGTGGAAGACAAAACATTTCGCTGAACAACTAACAATCGTATTTGTCGAAAACTCGTAACAAACATTTTCTAAGGAATTGATTGGTTATTATATCACCGGAACTCGCGAGGGACCAATTATTATTGACAATTATTTATTTTAGAGATGGAAATGTTCGAAAATATTATCTTGCGTGTAGATCCACCCTCGGATACCGGAAATAGGTCATTTTAATCCGAAACTGTTGCAATCATTCGAGAAATAAAATAGTAATAATTGTGTTTATTAGGAAACATTTAGTATATCTTTGTGTTGGTGCTGATAACAAATACAGTAAAAGATTATAATAAAAAAAACGTCGTTAAAGCACATACTGTAAGTCAAGTTACACGATCAAAGAGCAAAAAAACATTATAAGTGTTGGTACAAAGTAATTGTTGATCCTGACACTGCATTAGCATCTGGTAATTATTTAAACGGAAACTTTTCCCGTAAAGTGTGGGACTGTTTTATGTTAATTATTGATATCTTAACGACATATATAATTGTAGCGATATATGTATCGACAATATTGATAATAAATTCATTAATTTTTGTTGAAACTTGTCACAAACAACATTTAGCCTACCTTTTTTACCGAGAGAATTTGTTTTGTATTGAAAATAATTGTTCACTCGAAAAATTTTAATAAAAAAGCACAAAATATAAACTTAATTATTTAATGGGTTGTAACATAAATTCGGTCGTATTCGATATTTCTTTCGAATTATTAACCAAGTACAGACTTGTATCCAACAAATTACATGATTTACATTATTATTCATGGCGTAGTTGATTGTTTTTACAGCGGAAGGGATATACACGATGACAAGGAGGACAAGGGAACGACCTGTGATTACAAATTCTTATATTTACTTATGTTACAACCTAATACAAATAATTTACAACATGCATATAAATGCACAAAGTCTTCTATTATTGCCTGCATAAGTTTAAATAAAATTCACTAAATTCTGAATGACTTTATTACAATTAATGTGTTGAAATCTAGCTCGGATAATTTTACTCACATAATCAGAATCGATATTATCAATGAATCGAAATATCGATAATATTTCGATATTATCAAAATTTTTATTCTTCTTGTCTAGGTTATCGTAATAATTACAGTTCGCAAGAACAAGACAATAAATATAGCGTATCCATCAACCACGCGAATAAATATTACAGGAAGTATATATATTTGACCCCATAATTATGAAAGTGGTCTAAGTCAGAATTTAAAACAAAAATGAGTTTATCAGTTATTTCACATTACATTATTTTAAACTAAATTAATTCAATGTAATTTTTACGATATTGTTAAGAATGAACCGTTAGATAGTGCGTGTTATTTAAATATTATATGGAATTCATTTAGTGTTTGAAATGTAATCCTTTAAATATCTCAAGACAAGAAATATACGACTTAGACGACTACTTTTATAATTATGGGCTCATATCTCGAAGACGACTGGATGTTTTGAAGTGATAAAAAAATTGAACAAGAACGCGATGGAATCGATAAGTAGAGGCCACGTTGTTGCAGAGTATAAATAGAACAGCGCAAACTAATCTCTTTCGAGCTAACGGCCTCGAAAGAAGCACTCACCTCAGAGCTCTATTGGCATTTTCAACTTCAACCACCTTCTCGGCTATGCTCAGCCATCCCTTCACCGTTGACCATATCTGTTCACCTTTGATACTCTCGAACCTGTTCAACCATCGTTACTCCCTTGATCGTCTCTTGTCCACCTTCAACACCTTCGCAAAGTCAATCATCCCTGCCCACTTATGCAGCATTGACACTATTATGGCTTTTTTGGTAGTCCCTGCTCTCTAGGTCATCTTCGACCATCTCTGTTCTCGTTGAGCCCGCCATCCTTTGAAAGTGGCTCTTTAAAGGTTCTTGGAGGTCCTTTACAAGGATCCGGAGGCCTGTAAAGTACCTCGGAGGATCCTTCGGAAAGCCGCAAGAGGTCCTACAACGGAGCTTCGATGGAACTTGCAGCCAAAGACGCGGTGGTCCAAAAAGCGATTCTTTCTCTCGATTTTCCGGGTGGTAATTCGTCGTTTTCTCCGCCTGCTGTCTATCCCAGATAGCACAGAGACGTCTTAGAGACGTCTGTTATTGGACGTCTCCGAACGGCCTCCGAACGTCTTCTGCACGTCTTATGAATATACAAAACTGAACATCTTAAAGACGTCTGCAAGACGTCTTAGATTCTGTTTGACGTCTTAAAAACGTCTTTTAACAAAAAAAATGTAGAGGTATACTGGTCGCAAACCTAGTACGAGCACGTCCACAGTAGAACACATAACGCGCGGACCCAATCGGGCTGTCCGAAACATGGTTAATACTTCTAGATGCAGTGCGCTGACGCAGTAGAAATACTGATCAAGTTAATATAATTTTTTAATTTTTCCTGTGAAATGTTCAAGGTTTATCAGTGCCCAATAGACTTACAGAATAAGTAAAACGTAACAATTTCAAGGTGATCTTAGTTTTTCGTGCAGAAAATGTCGGAAAAATCGTTTTTTATATTTTTAACTACGACACCGTGAACGTAAAAATCTGAAAAAAATTCTATGAACAATGGCTAAAAAATTGTAATTAGTTGGAGTGTCAAGAAAAAGACAAAAACTCACGTTTCTTAACTTTTAAATCTGAGCTCAGTCTTTCTTTTGTCATTCTAAACAATTGCAATTTTTGAAAAAAAACTGCAGTTATCGGTTGAAAGTGTCAGAAATCGTAAAAAAGCTGCGATATTCGCGATCTTTAATTGTTTGTAACTCATAACAACGTCACTGCTGAAAATCGATGAAATTTTATAAATGAGCTTACAATCAGATGAGAAACTTAAAAAAGTGAGTTATTTATGTATTTATTTTTTGTCATTCCAAATAACAGAATAATTACAACAGTATTTTAGTGATTGTACAATAAACTAACATCTCATAACATCACGAAAAAAATTCAAGTCAATTAGTCTTATTTCACACGTTCAAACGACGTCTCTAAAAAAACGTCTTTAAGACGTCTTGAAGACATCTATTCAGAACGTAAGACGTACTCTTCGTACGTCACAAGAAGTTTCCCGGCAGGAATTCGAAAGGAATGCGACAGCAAGCCGTCCGATTGGTTCATTCCAGACGATCTTTCGGTTCTAGCCGAATTATTGGCTAAAGTGTGTGACGTCAAAGCATAACCATTGGTTGCGAGCGAGGATTCCCTTTGCCCCTGTGCCGTCTCGAGGGACTTCTTGTGGCGTACAAAGAGTACAGACCTAAAATGGACGTAAACAAGACGTCTTTAAGACATCACGTGCTGTCTGGGATTTACCAGAATAGGAAAACAACGACGCGGCGTTTAGGAACCGTCAGAGTTCCAGCGGTTTAGCCTCTTCTCACCGGTCGTACAGGTGGCTTGAACAACGACGAGGAGGCCGCCTCATCCAATTAACTCGACGTGGATTATACGAAGAAAGGAGAGCACTAAGTCGCGGCGGAGAAACCGCTCGGAAAAAAGCAAGAAACAGGAATTCTAGCCGACCGTGCCTCCAGCCAGATTACCCTGGCGTGAGATGAAAAACTGAGCAGCCGGATGTGGCGCCCGATCGACGAGAGAGGGAGATAGATAGAGAAGACGGAAAACAAAGAAGACCGGAAAACGTCGGTCGCGTCGGAGCAACCGTCGCGTCGCGTCGCGTCGTCGACACTACAAGTGAACAATTAAAACTGAACAGCCGTCGTCTTGACCGATGTTCGTCGTTTTGCTTGCTGTGCGTCTTTTATTTTCTCAAGCTTCCAAATTATGACGTGTGCTGTGCAAGCTGAAAATCCGTGTTTGTAAAACGAACGGATGTCGGGGACAGGGGGGGGGGGGTGGGGGTGGGGATAATGACGCGATATCCGGCCAACGAACTCCTTAATCAGGAGTTCGCCGAGCGGGCCACGCTCGTCAGGATTATCAAAGATTATCAAATATGAAATGGAACTCGCTCACAGACGGAGTGGCGCGTTAATCGGAACGCATTCACCCGGGAAACATTGTTCGATGGTTGGGGTAAAAGAGGCGGAGCAACGGCCCATCAGCCAAGGACAAAAAAAAAAGAAAAAAGAACGGGAAAAGTCTAGATGTCAGTGGCCGGAGGGTTGAAAAGGAAGCAGACAGATTACGTTGAGGAGTGGAGGGGAGGGGGGGAGGAAAGGAGAGGCGAAATGGAACGGTGTAAGGTCGAAGCTGGTAGAAGCACCGGAGATTCTCGACTCGAACGCGCGGCCTACGTCAACAATCCGATGAGATAATAATTCCGACGTTATTACGTATTCTACGTTCGAGTTACTTAAAATCGGCGCCGCGCAACGTGTTCCTGCTCCTCCTTCGCCGAATCGTTATCAAAAATTCTAGCGCGACGCGAAACGATATTAAAAACGTGCAGCGACGCTGCCCCGTTTTCAATGTATTAAGAATGTTAAAAAGCGCACGATTCAGGGGCGTGTTACCGGTTCAAGCCTGTGGAAACGTGCCAGAGGGAATATTGTCCTCGTTACGGGGACGATCTCACGGTATGGCGCGGATCGCGTAACAGGAAACATTTCAAAGAGGAAAATCGTGTTGAAGAGGAGAAAGACTGGCCAGTGTAGCCGAAGGTCGAGCGGTCACGGAGGAATTATCACAGGATTTACAGTTTTTTCCACCCCCCACCCCCCGGTTTGCTGTCCTAGTAACTAACGACGCACTGCATACGAAAAAAGTCTATAGAGTAATGACTGACCGACTGCAAATAGAAAGGGGTTGCAAACGCTTCATATCCGAGGATTACACGCCGCTTAAGTAACACGAAATTGGGGATAGTTTTACCATTTCCGACAAATTTTCCCGGAAATTCTTGGAATTGTATTTCACGGACAGATATTTTATGTACGACAATCGAAGGTGAACGAACAATTGATTCGCGAAACATTGTCAACTCCAGTTTCACCCATTCTCTACCGAAGGTCTCCATACGAAAATCTATTCCTGCGTTCGAAATGGAATTATGTAACCGTGCTAGCCTCAACTTTGTATTATTCAGCGGCAATGAAATTCATTTGTTATGTGTATTTTCGAGCAAATGTGTGCTCGAACAAAATAATTGCATAGCAGTTTTCCTGAAATATCTAAATCAGTTCACTTTTCTAATTGAAATCAACAAATGTTTTTGGCTGGATTCATTGTGGAAAATAAACCTCAATTATCCGAACTACTAATTGGAACCGAGGTCGTTCGGAAAATCGAATAGCTTTCAAATTACTTATTAAATACAAAAGTGCTGCTTTTGTAGTTGGAAATATGTATATTACTAAAAATATATATCCTACGTATACATACATATGTGTATACGTATACGATACATAGTAATTATTAGACTGCGGATGAAAAATAAAACAGTAAAAGATTTTAAAAATTCAAGAATGTTGTAATGTTGTTATTAATGTAACTAAGTCGTTAAGGGGTGAAATCAATTTTTAAGTTATTCCTGCATCCACAATCAATGCAAAATATTTTTAATTTGCATATATACAGTTAAGGGTGCGTGGGCGCCAATGTGGTGCCAATGTGGTGCCTCTATCGGCGTAAAGGTGAACAAAAAATAAACTAGAACAAGGATAGAGAGGGAGATATGTCACTGGCAGGAGAGACAAAGACAGAGAGTAACCAAGTGCCTTATTTTTCGATGAAGCTACTTCCATTTTTTGAAGCGAAGAAGCGATATTTTTTAATAATTTTTGTGTTGAAATATTTTTTATATTATTTCGGTTAACCTTACAGAGCGTTTTTTTGGAAAAAGTGTACAGAAAAAAATTTCTTCTACAAAAACGTACAGTTTTATTTTTTATAAAGTTTCAAGAGCCAAAATGCAAAAAAGGGCTCTGTACGGTTACCCGAAATAGAACAAAGAATAGTTTAAAAAAAGAAACGTGAGAAAATATTGCTTCTTCGCTTCAAAAAATGGAAGTAGCTTCATCGAAAAATCAAGCCGCGCGGTTGCTCTGCCTTTGTCTCTCCTGCGAGTGACATATCTTCCTCTCTGTCTCAGCTCTGTAGGAGAAACAAGGATGTCGCTCAAAGTTATGAAATACATAGAATGACAACCTCTACGCCGATAGAGGCACCATATTGGATGCCACGCACCCTTAATGTAAACTAAACTTATTTGTTAAAGTAATCTTTATTTTTCACATTCACTGGTTCGGATAATCGAAAGTTGGGATAATCAAGTTACATGTAACACTGTTCATTTTAATAAGTTGATAAACATTGAATTGTCATTATGTAACTTCTCTATAATTTAAACACTCGTGTTTCCCTCTTTCGATTCGGATAATCGAGGTTCTACCGAACGGTGTTGGACTAAATCTTTACCGAGTTGTAAAATAAATCATGATCTACATGGATCGTTCTAGACTGAATTATTCAGAAGTAGAATATAATCACACAGTATGTACAGTCGGTGTGAAAAGTATTCGTACACCTTTTAAAAACGAACAACTTTTTCAAAATTCGACCTAACAGCTTGAGTTTTTTTGAGACGTTAGAAGGATTAGTTTACTAGCTAATATGTAAATAATTTTTTTTTTTTATTATTATTGGTCGTAATTGCAAAAGAAAAAGTAAAGGTCACGATTTTTAAATTTTTTATCTGTGCCTGTAGTGAAAATTTATAAGGTGCATTTGGTAGGTATAAGTAAGTTATATACATGTACAAAGTTTCATCGAAATCGATCGAGGTTGTTACGAAATATAAATGATTGAAAATAGCATAAATTGTAAGAATCCGCGATTTAAATGATTCGAAAACCCTAAATTCAAAGATTTTTACATGTTTCAATGCCCATAGCTTTTTTATGCGTCAACCGATTTCAATGAAACTTTGTACATGAATATAACTTACTTATACCTACCAAATGCACCTTATAAATTTTCACTACAGGCACAGATAAAAAATTTAAAAATCGTGACCTTTACTTTTTCTTTCGCAATTACGACCAATAACAATAAAAAAAAAAAAAATTATTTACATATTAGCTAGTAAACTAATCCTTCTAACGTCTCAAAAAAACTCAAGCTGTTGGGTCGAATTTTGAAAAGTTATTCGTTTTTAAAAGGTGTACGAATACTTTTCACACCGACTGTATAGAAATCTGATGTCTGAGGTTCGGATAATCGAGGTTCTACTGTATTCATCGTATGCATTCTCCAATGCCTGTATATAAAAAATGAATATGAATTAAATATTTCTTATATCCGACTCGATGTTATATGTATATGTATAGTGCATGGGGTTAAAGAGGAGAAATGATTTTTTATGAACAATAAAAAGTTTTCTTTTAAAGACTACACAATGTCCTTAGGCGAGTTTCCGAGCTGCTTTAAAATGGTTTAAGGGTGCACGTCTTGGAAACTTTTCGCCTAAAATCGTTAAGACTAAATTACAGAATTTTATGGATTTTTGGCGTACTTAACTAGAATTTAGGTAATTTCATTGTAAATTATAATGGCTCCATATTATTTTATTATATTCAGAAAGAAATAGGATCTTTTTCATTTCAGTTTTATTGTAATTTCTAAAACGTATTCTGTAAAAATATTTATCAAAAAAGAAAGAAAGAAGTTTAATCACTTGTTTGTTATATATTTTACATAGAAATATCATGCAGCGAAGAGCGATGAATATAAATGCTAAAAAAATTGTATCGTGTGGATAACTGAAAAACATTTTAATCTACCACTATTTTGTTTGTACATTTAGAGCCAATGTTATAAATACATACAATGAATATTTGTATTCTGTGATATCTCGATCATCCGCAAAATTTTCAGAGGATTTTGAGCGTAGCCCCCCACTTTTCATTTTGTGCAATTCGTTCTGTGCTAAGTTGTGCTAACATTGTACTGAAGTGCTACTTTCAAAAACTAATAAGAAAAGACGTTATGGTTCATAATTGGACTGCGGATCTTTACACAATTATACTTTCTGAAAATTATCAAAAAATGCTAGGATATAAAATATGACAGAATTTAGTACGATTTTAATTTATTTCAGATCTAAAAAGGCTACTACCACGGAAAATAGGATTTTATTTGATTCGAGTTTTTAAAATTCGTCTACAAAAATTGCATAGATGTCCGCAGTCTATTAATAATAGTTTTAGACATGCAATTAACGTTTAAGTTAGTTTTTATGTGCCCTCAAATTCCCCCGTACCTAGTCACGTGACATTGTGACACACGACAGAACGCGTCACGTGCCCGAGCGGAAGCGTGGGGGAAGGGGAAGGGTGGAAGACAAGTCTTAATCTGGCGACTCTGTCAGAGTTTCGGAAATTAGTAGACTGCGGACGTATGACAAAAATTAGTAGGTGTAATTCAAAATAGCAAAAACATTTGACGAATTGACAGCTATTGTTACATTATTTTCAATGTATTAAACATATTAAGAAAGAAGTTAAATTTTCATTTCAGTTTGTTGCAATTCAGATAGAAAATTTTTATTTTGCAATAAAGATCCGCAGTCTAGAAATTAGATAGGCCAATTAAATAAAGTGAAATAATCTGAATTCGTAGAAAGTAAAATTCTTGAATAAGGAATTATGATATTTTCAGATGTAAAATATTTAACTTTCAATGTACTATTTACATTTAGCGTGGAGTTGTTTCTATTATTATTATTATTTATTTATTGCTTTAAACCATATAAGGTTATACAGCACATACAATACAAATCATACAACACACGATTACATTACAATATGTTTGAAAACTTTGATTCATATTTCAATCAATCAGTAATTTTGTAGGAATAATTTTTTGTCAAAATTACATAGTTGAAAAATAATGTCCACCCTAGAGGGATAAGTAACAAGACGATCGAACGGCATAGGTGACGATTGAATACAAAATCGAATAATAAACGACGGTTAAATATCCGCGGGTACCGTGGATATGAATCGCGAAGGGAAAGAATGTAATCCAGTTGCGCGGAAACGATCGAGTGACAAAACGACCGTGCGCGGTGTTACCTAACAGTTTCGATAAATTGAGTGGTGTAGCGACATGAATAGGTCGAGTATCGATTCCCTCTATTTATAGTCTTCTAGCCAGGAATAATGTCAATGACACGGAAATTGCGGGGACACGCGGAGCACAGCGTCCCCCTGCCCCCGCGCGACTTTATCATGCGAGTCACGGGGCGATTTAAAGCGTTGAAACGGCAGTCTGCGTTTCATCGAGTGACACCGCGTTGGCCGTGAAAGGGTGCGAAGGTGCCATTGGAAAGGTCACGGGGGCTCTGAATTAGTCGGCAACGAGAGGGGCAATTTGGCTGTTTCAGCGGGACCACTCCGAAACGCAAGGTAGAAAGAAAACGGAAAAACGAGTGACCAGGCAACCGACACAGCCGGCGCGTACGAAATAAAACGGTCCGCTAATAAAAATATTATTTTATATTATAAAGTTTCGCCGGTGTAAACTTGTCGGTGCGGCATGGAAACTGAAAATCCGAAACATTTGGCCCAGGCCCGGGAATAGCGCCGCGGCGGCTGGCTGAAATTTAAAGCCAGAAACTTTCGGGTTTCCGGGCAGGAAACCGTCCAACAAAACCCATCTCGGTATCCGTAGTTTTCCGGTTCCGCACACCTTCGCCTGCGAAATCATAAATCCAGACTTGCTAAATGGCCGACCGATAAAACGCGTCGCCGCTAAAAGGCTCGGTTCCGCCGGATCGTTTTTTCGTTTTTACTTTTTGCAGCGTGCGTTTCGCGTTTTTGGCGAAATTGAATGTTTCACGGCGATCAAGACGGACTTGTCGAACGAACTTGCCTCCTACTGAACGTTTATAGCTTTCTAAACAGTGACACGTAGTACAGTGGTCCTAAATCCCCAAAAGCTGGCCAAAACCCAAAAAATTAATTATGACTTAGGGCATTTTTACCCATTGAGATGGGTACTCTAATAGTGACACCATGGTGGTGTAAACGAGAAAATGCTGGAGTATTTTTACCTGAGTTGCAGTCGTAGTCGAAGCTTTGCGTTCGTTAGACAGAGGCATTTTTCACGACCTTGAGTGTAGGTACAAAGTGTAAGTGGAAAGTGTGTAAGTTATATTGGAAGTTAGTGATTTTTATACTACATAATAGATGCAGTTTGTGGAGGTAATTTCAATCGTTTTTAATGCTGAATTATTAATGTTAACCGGTGAATAGTCATGTGGAAGTGAAACGTAAAATTTGATGCATACATTTTAAAGATGTAGAGATAAGTTAAAATTTTTTCCATATCCGGTCGAATGACTTACATAGGTTCTTCTTTTATACTATTATCGTTAAATATTACGTTTAGGGGAGGCACCTCGAATGACCTTGACCTTGACTTTTTTTTTGTCAAGGTCACCTTCGCTCGTTGTTTATTAAAAAGTTATAAACAAAAGAAGTTTTCATAATATAACAGTTATTTTAAGTAATGGAGGCTAAAACGATATACTGTATTGTTTTTATTAAAAAGTTATGGACAAAAATATACCAATGCTACCGTATTGCAATTTGCGAGTATCTAAGTACATGAATGTGATTTTGAATTTGACATATGTTATATCCGACATTCTCTGAAATTGGACGACCTCAAGATGGTGTTAGGTCTGGGTTAGGTCTGGTAATCGAACCAAACCTACCAGACCTAATCCAAGTAAATTCTGAGAATTAATTAATAAATTTTTAATTTTTTAATTACTTCTTAGACAATATGTTTTAAATATTTATTTCTATTACTTACTTTCAGGGTATCGTGATAGCGAAATCCGATTTACGGGGAAACAGATTTTTTCTGAACGCCTTCAGGATCAGATATTCGAACAGCACGGAAGTTTAATTGAAATAAATTATGAAACAAAGACCGCATTAGGGAAATTATTTTATAACATTAGGACAAAAAGGCAAAGTGAAAAAGAACAGAAGCCGCGTTTTTTATAAAGTTTGCTACGTGGCTTAATGGCTCTGTTGCATTAAGCATAATGAACATGCGACAAAAGTTGGCCGTCCTTCTTCAGAATTCGAAACCTTCAGCGAAAGATCAAAAGCGAAGAAAGAGAGAAGATATTCATCCAAATTTTACAAATGATGCATTATCGTATGCAACTCAAATGAGTCTCTGAGCATCCGGAAATTAGTTATCGTGGTTCGCAATCGCGATACGTTCAATACACCTCGAAAAGCCAATTTTTGAACAGAACTAACAATTTTTTATCGTACCCGTTCGCCATATTGAATCCGCCATTTTATTTCTTCGAATTTTGAGTTCAGATCTGTAATCAGCGATCTAGAAAACCTTAGAATACCAATTTTTGAATAGAACTAACAATTTTTTAACGTACGCGTTCGCCATATTGAATCCATCATTTTGTTTTTTCAAATTTTGAGTTCACATCTTTAATCAGCGATCTTGAAAATTTTAGAATACCAATTTTTTAATAGAACTAACAATTTTTTAATGTACGCGTTCGCCATATTGAATCCGCCATTTTGTTTTTTCAAATTTTGAGTTTAGAATTGTAATCAGCGACCCCGAATACCATAGGGTACTAATTTTTGGCTGAATTGAAGTTTAGGGGTTTTGACCAACTTTTGGAGACTTGGGAGCACTGTGCGTCGGCTTATCCTGATCCGTGAGCTCGATCGAGCAATGCGTAAATACATATAGAACTCCACGTCCCGTTGTTATCGAGGAACGTGAGGCGACGGTTGTCCGACGGATCTCGCGAGAAGGAAAATCATAGCTCGAAGTTTGAAGAGCACTTGTTACCTCATAAACTTTTGTTTTCTGTTCCGATGCAAAGCTCTAACTGCGTGCGCTCCTTTCGTCGGATCCGAGGGGACCTGGCCACTGTCTTCGGCACACAAACAATGTACTTTGCAGTAACACGTTTTAGATATACATAGCTTTTGTTCAGACTGCGCCCCCATGGCGGCGTCTGATATACGCTTTGTTCGAAAGTGCGATGCTTGTTCCTCGAAAGTCGTCGCCCCGACGCGACTGCTTCCTGAGGAATATCTTATAAAGCTCCGGGAAGATCGGAAACTTCTTTCCCGGAAATCGAGGTTTTGGTGAATCTCGGGGTTCAACCGAGTTCCAGATACCACATGTGTAGTGAAATAGCCACAGCGGCGGATAAAAGCGAGGTACAGCGCGGCGGGGATTGGTAAGCTTGCGACCGGAGTACATTTCAAGGGTTTCGGAACGTTACGCGTGTCAAATTCGTTACTCGAATGCTGACAGATCAGGACCGGTTCACTGAATTTCAACTTTTCCAATGCTTGAGAATACAGCATTTGTATTTTGTTGACTTGTTAAATGAAAATCATTTTAATCGAGCTAAAAGTTGTAGTTTGTACCATATCTTGATCAGTAGATCTTCATGCAATCATGGCTTCTGAAAATTTGCGAAAAATAAAATTCCACAAGTACGATTTTTATTTATTTCGGACTACTATCCCAGATAGCACCCGGACGTCCGATGGACGTCCGTATTAGACCTCCTGTACGTCTCAGAGACGTCCAAATAATGTCCGTATGTCCGAAATATGTCCTAGATACGTTCCAGATACGTCCCAGGAATGTCCCACAAAGGTCCCAGTTACGAAGTGGGACGTACATGGGACGTCCTGTTCGGACCTATCTGCGCCGTCCCTGGGACGTACGTGGGACGTATCTGGGACATACGAACATTATTTGGACGTTCATGGGACATACCTAGAACCTATCTGGGTCATACAGATTTTATTTGGACGTTCCAGTGACGTACGGCTGGACATATTCAGGACGTTAACAGTACGTAGAACATTTAAAGCCAACAAGCGTAACTCTCATCGCACTCACAACATACATTATATCCAGAACCGAAAAATAACAGTTATAAATCCAATATAATTTCGTTCTCAAGAATCGTAACCGTAACCGTAACCGATATTCTCCTAACAGTAATAATTATAAAATACTTTTGGTTCTTCATACATTCATAACTGTTTCGAGAACCGGAACCCATATCATAATTGTTTGCAATCCCTGTTCGAAATACATGAAGACATTCGAAATTTGGTCTTGAGAACATTATTTACATATACACATTATTATATGTGTGTGTGTGTGTGTGTATATATATTAACATGTATCACGCGTAAGAAGTGAACATTCCAAACGTACAAAATCTAAGTCCCAAGTTCGAAATGTAGGTCCCGTGGACGTCCGTAGGATGTAAAACACGGATGTCCCTGAGACGTCCGAAATTTAGGTCCCACGGACGTTCAAAGAACATCTGCAACGGACATAGGACGTATTGACGTAAACAGGACATAAAACGGACGTCCTGCGGACGTCCGGTGCTATCTGGGGCAGCTGAAAATAAGATTTTACATAGCATTTGTCATATACATGACAAGAGATTTACATTTCTTTGTTCAGGGTGTGACCGATCTGGCGGTACAAGGAGGAGAATTTACATGAAAAATAGGTCGAAAAAAGCATAACTTTTTCGATAGAAATCGGAAAATACTAGGGCACGCAAGCCCAACGAACCATCGAATTAATTTTGCTGGAAAGTGAAGCTTCAAACGAAAAAACATTATTCCTTCTTTTCGACTTATTTTTTCGCGTAGATTCACCTCCTCGGTGGAACCGCATCAGATCAGTGACACCCTGTGGATATACTACTGTGCAGTATCACAGAAAGTTCGGACAAGCTTATCAGTGGAATCGTGTTTGCTTAAAGGGACCGTTATTACACATCGTTGATTACCGCAGTGCAAACTGATTTATAATCTCGAAACGGGTTCGGCTGTTCGGAATACGAGATGATACGGGATGCGTGACACTCCATTAATCACAGGTGTACAAACGGTAAAACTGTAGGTGTTTAATCGCGATGATACGAGTAACAGGTCCGTAAACGTCTCGACTCTTGAACATCGCCGATGATATCGAGGTGATCGAGGTAAGTGAAAGCATTCCCGTCTTCAACTTTGTAGCTACTGTAAACAGGGTACTCGGCTCGGGAAAGTAAACGATCGTGTAACCGGTCCAGTTGTTAATTAAAGATTCTGGAACGAACGAGAAGCGTGGCGAAGCCAACGAATCGCGTAGGCACAAGGCTTTTTCTCTCTCTCTCGCTCTCTCTCCCTCTCTCTCCCGCTCCCTCTCCCTGCCCCCCCCCCACCGCTCTCTCACTCTCTCTCTCTCTCTCTCTGTTTGTGGAACTCTTCTTAATCGTCCGAGTGAGTCGGTCGCGTAATTAGACGGTGGCCTGCGATTGGTTAAGAGGCCAGGGACCTCGTCTGCAAATGAGAACCCCTAGGAACATATACGATTCACGGCACGCGGCACCTGATTCCATTACCTCTGTGCCATTCCTGGTCGTCCTATGCCCGCGACCACTACAAACCCCCGTCGTGCCCGCCCAGCATGGCCCCTTTCACCCCCCACCCCATTGCCACCCTCAACCCCTTGCTGCCTTGACGCCCTTCCACCGGTATACGCTACACGTCCCAGCGACCTACAGGTATACCTTGTATCTACAATCTTCCTGTATTATGTTAGCTGTATGCGCCGCGCAAATCCCATGCGAACGGAGACACTGATGTCGTGTCGCACAAAGGGCTATATTCCATTTTCTCATCCCCCCGAAGACTCATCCACGGTCGCCTAAAGATTCGGAGCTTTGTGACACCAACTCCGCGAACCGTCCTACCGTGCATCGTTTCTAACCCCGCTCTATTTTTTTTCTTTTTTTCCCGTATAGTTTGCTCGACTTCGTCCTTTATCTGGGCCACCTCTTTTTTTTCTCCACCGTCTCTCCGTTTCTATACTCTCGACCTTTATTAATCGCTCATCCACCGACTACGGGCATTCAAAGAACCCGCAATTCGTACAGTCGCCGACAAAAAGATAGAACACTGTGTTAATTTATTTGTTTCTATTTAGCAGATCAGATCAATGTCTCGTACATTTGTTTATTCGTTGCCCCGCGTGAACTCATCTGGAAAAATGTAAATTTTCTGGACAAATTGGAAGGAATGGAATGTAAGAAAATCAATTTACCAGTTTTGTTTAATATTCAATATTTTGTAGAGCCCCGTTCATGCTGTATCGCAAAAATTATTCGTTTTCCAACACCTTTAAAAACAACCCCGATAGCACAAAGACGTCTTAAAGATGTCTTAAAGACGTCCGTTGTTGGACATTCAAAACGTCTTTAACAAACGTCTTCCGAACAGCTTCCGAACGTCTTCTGCACGTCTTATGTTACAAAACCGAACATCTTCAAGTCGTCTGAAAGATCTTTTGGACATCTTTAGGACGTCTGTACGACGTCTCCGAGTCTGTTCGACGTCTAAAAGACGTCTTGTAACAGATAAAAAAAATGTAGAGGTATGCCGGGCGCGAACCTAGTACAAGCACGTCCACAGTCGAACACCTAACACGCTGAGCCACCGGAACTGTTGGAAACATAGTTAATACTTCCAGATGCAATGCGTTGACGCAGTAGAAATACTGATCAAGTTGATTTCATTTTTTAATGTTTCCTGTGAAATGTTCAAGGTTTATCAGTGTCTAATAGACTTATAGAATAAATAAAACGTAACAATTTCAAGGTTAGCTTAGTTTTTCGCGCAGAAAACGTCGAAAAATTGATTTTTAAAAATAGGCTAAAAAATTGTTTTAAAATATTGCAATCAGTTGGAGTGACAAGAAAAAGAAAAAACTCACCTTTCTTAAATTTCTAATCTGAGCTTAGTCGTTCTTTTGTCATTCCAAGCAATTGCAATTTTTGCGAAAAAACTGCAGTTATCGGTCGAAAGTGTCAGAAATCGTGAAAAAACTGCAATTTTCGCGATCTTTAATTGTTTGTAACTTATAACAACGGCAATACTGATTTCGATGAAATTTTAGAAATAAGAGCGGATGAGAAAGTTAAATAAAAGTGAGTTTTTAATTTTTTTTTATCATCCCAAGTAATAGTAAAATTACAAAATTATTTTAGTGATTGTAAAATAAACTAACATCTCATAAATCTCCAAAAATCAAGTCATTTAGTGTTATTTCAGACGTTATATGACGCCCCGAAAAGACGTCTTTAAGACGTCTTTTTAGAACGTAAGACTTTCAGACCTAAAATGCACCTAAAATGGACGTCTTTAAGGCGTTGTGTGCTATCTGGGCAAGCATTTAATGGTCCCATATCTGTTTGGCTACTATTGTAAATCACATATGTGTTTCTCAGTATAAATAGCTATGCAGAATTACATTCTTCTTGTGCCCCAAACCTGACTATGAAAGAAAAGCATATTATAAACACAATAACTGAATGATTTATTTGAACTGTGACATCATTTCCGACCTATGGTTCCTATTGAAAAGTGGAGATCTTCGTGATGAGTAGAATACGATGCAATTAAAAAAAAATTTTGATTATTTATCTTGAATTTTTAAGCTCAAGGACTGGGAAGCTTTCCTGTTAATATACGTATAGTTTTCCAGCACTATACGAATATTAACACAAATGATAAATACTTTTCTTAATCTGTTTACTTGTAATGTTTCATCCTGAGAATCAGAATCAGTACATTGATTTTCTATTCATACATATATCCATTAGCAGTGGTAAAACTTCAGATGGTATTCGTTTCTTAGATATTTTAGGTTGGATATCACACTGAGAAATATATAGATCCGGATGTATACCATAATTCTGTGAAATACGTCCCATTTGTTTTATCCGTAAGCTCATTCGCTTGTATTCTGTTCTGTATTTTTTAAATAATTTGTGTGACGCTTCCAGCAGTTCTTCCGAATAGGCACCAATCGGTAAAATGCAGTTTTTAGCTACTGATGGTCATTCATGAAAATCTTGTGTACCGATGATGGCATGTGGAACCAACAATAGAAATTAATAAATAATTTTGCCGTATCGATATAATAGACTTGAACACTGAAGGCGTTTCAAACGACTCAACTTTCAGTAATAAAGATACATTTGAAATTCGTGATCAGCGAATAATATAGCTGTTTTACTAAAAACATTAAGAATTAATAAAAAATTCCTTATTTGTTCGGTTGAACATGCCCTTTTGATAGCAACATGGAATCCTCAATTTAAAAATATATTTATATATCGACACCGATTTTTCAATTTTTATTAAAAAATTAATTAACCAAATTATTATTATTATATATTGCTAAATATATAGACATTAGACTCCAGGAGTAGTATTGTTTGCACAATATACTCATTAGTTAGATCCGACCGCAAACACACAATCGTATTGGTATTCATCTGTATTCATTGCATTGAAAATTTAAAACACGAATTTCTTTTTTTGGCGCAAACATGTCCAAGATTTTCTTTTAGAATATTCACAAATACTTTCCATGCCAAACAAGCATGTTGTTCCGTGTTGCTTTTTTTATTTAAGATGAAAGTCGTACAACATGATTTTTCTTGAAACCGTATACTTTAAACTCTATACATGTTGATCCATGATCACGAAACTAATTGTACTACTACAATTTCATTATTGAGTCATCAGGGAACAATTTTTAATAACGAAATTATGCTCCGGAGTGTCCAGATTTAACACAATACGAAGAAATATGCAAAACAGTTTCACAGTATTAGAACGAAGGAAAACTGAACTAAAGATATAATTTGTCAATGTTAAAATTAATTTTTTAAGCTAATTTTTCTAGTTTCTTATAGTTTGAACTATTACTTAATCACATCACCACTCGGATGAAAAAAATTCTTTACTTCAAAAAATTGTACTACGGCCAGCTTTTGGGCATTTTTGCCCACACTGTACAGTAGAACGATTGCACGTATAGAAAGATTACTTAAGACGAGAAATACCGAAAACAAGAGCGGTTGCTAATCATTATTTTGTACACGTTCGGCAGACTTGTACGTTTGATAAACGTACCGAATAACACCGGATAAAAGTTTTCATCGTTCCGGTCCAGGGGACAATATCATACTGGCCGGTGAGCAGGACGCTGAAGGTTCATTACGATTCGTTATTTGTCCATTAAATCGGGATTGGAAGAATTGTCAGGTTCGCGAGATGAACGTTAAAAACAGCACTTCGCTGGCAGACGGACGTAATACGCTTACGTGTTTATTCTCTCTCCGGAATGTACAATATCACCGGCAAATGGTTCGAATTCTCGCTGCATCGACTGACAGGCATCTCGGAACAAATGGACTAATCAACAGCTATGATTAACCGGCACGGTTTTTTCCGCTGGGTACAGAGTGTGCAGTAGGGTGGACCTTATTTTTCGACCATGAAATTTTGGGCACCCCCCCCCCCCCTCAATATTGTTCCATGACATGAAAAAATGATATATCCAAAGTTTTAGATCAATCGGACGTCGAGAAGACGAGCCGCATCAAATGCGAAGTTTTGAAATAGAAGTAACTGCGCTCTAAATGTGAAGAGTATAGCGAAAATTCAAGTTAAATATTTTATATCTCCAAAAATATCATAATTCTTTACATGCACTCAAGTACAAGTGTACTTTGTACGAATTAAGATTATTTCACATTAATTAGCCTGTCTAATTTCTGTCCGTCACCATCCCACTAACAAGTCCGTTTTCGCGAAGCGTAACGCCGTACCGGTGAAACGACGTATTCCAATTGGAGTAATACCTCTAATTCGCCCAACCCAAATCAGATGAATGGCGAAGGCTATATATTCTTTAAAAATATTCTTATTTAGAGATCAATTGACATTATCAACGGATGAAGAACATGGAATACGTCAGATTTGCATTGTTATCAGTAAATTGTATTTATAAACATGGATCCAAGCTCCAATTGCAGCAGAGGCTTCAAGACAAGACCATGAGTTTTTAAAAAGTCTATACGCGTATAATGCCAGCAATGACCAAGTAATTCGCGTAGCACTATGAAAATTTTGTAATCATTTGTGGTATTTAACATCCGAATCTGTAGCGCTAGCCTTTTCTCACTCCAATATTCTGCATCATATAAAAAAGCAAATGGTTGTAGCTTTAGATACCGTTAATGAGGATGATGTAAAAAGATTAATAGTTGATTCGAATAATATAAATGAGTACGTTGGTAGTAACATTGCAGCCTTTATTTCTAAAAAAACTTTAAATTTTTCTAAATGATTTTCAATTTCCCTAGATTTTATAAATAAGGAGCCCTCAGAATGGCATAGTGATCCCAGTTATAACTAAAGATCACGGTTTTGAACGTGTATTGAGGATACACGTGTGTTACAGCAAAATGGAACCGTCTTTTGCCGGAAAATGTAAACACTTTGGTTTTTCTTCATCAAAATAAGCAGTTAATTGATTAAGGTTTATTAACATAAATTATGCTGTTTCTTCATTTTCGCAACTTATCATGTTAACTCTTTTATATCTCAATGTACGATCCGTGTATCCATGTACTTGAATACACGGGCACACGTGTATCAAAATACACGGATAATACGGACTACATTAATGAAAAATTTGTGAAATATCTTTAGAAGTGTTGCCTTCTACAATATATTAAAAAATATTTAAACTCAATAGCTTTATTTTCTTTTCTGCGCTTTTATATTTATATGGTGTAATATTCACCACATCCAGTTAAAAATATTATATTCTGATTAAATATAACATATTTATGTCGAACGTTAATTTCTCTACTTTTTACATTAGTATACGAATACAATTAAAAGAATTGGTATTTTCAATAAAATACGTAAAATTTAACATACAGAGGGTGTCCCAGCTAACTTGACAACCTTGAATATCTCGCTTAGTGTTAGTAATAGAAAAAAACGTTAGGTGACAATATTAACCTAACCGAAGGGGCAATTTAATGATTCGGAAAAAACTTTTTTCAAGGTCATTTTCTTCTAGATATCAAGGTCATCAATTTTTTTTTAATGGAACTATATATTTTTTTTATCGCGATGTAGTAGTGAAAACTATAATAGTAGGGGTGAAAACCTATTCAATGACATATTATAAAATGACCTTCGAGTGACCATTTCTTTTTATGGGAAACACTTAAGAGTATTGTTTATGAACATGTTCCAACAACAGCCGAAGATATGAAGATGAGTATTAGAACTGCATGTTCCAATATTAGCAATGAAACTATTAGAAGAGTCAGAGAATCATTTATTTTCCGTATACAACAATGTATTGCAAACAATGGTCATCATTTCGAACATTTATTGAAATAAAGTAAATTAATCACTGATAATACCTGTAATGCTTTTTGTATTTTGTATACCCAAGGTCACACGAAGGTCATTGTATAATATGTCATTGAAGAGGTCTTCACTGACTTCCCTACTATTACATCGTGATAAAAAAAAATTACATATTCCCATTTAAAAAAAAATTGATGACCTTGATATCTAGAAAAAAATGACCTTGAAAAAAGTTTTTTCCGAACACATTAAATTGTCCCTTCGGTTACGTTAATATTGTCCTATAACGTTTTTTTCTATTACTAACACTAAGCGAGATATTCAAGGTGGTCAAGTTAGCTGGGACACCCTGTATATTTACAAAAATATGATGATTAATTAATTGTTATATTGAAAATATTACATTTTGGTACTATTATAATCAATATTTTGACACAAGAAGATCGTTTAGTCATAATAAAAAGTCTTTCCTTCAAATATTCCCATTCCTACAAAATTTCATGTTTTTCTCAACTTCAACGTCAATGCGGAACGTCTTCCCCTTATCCGATCAACTTCATATTTTACAGGAATTATTTTCTTACCAAATGGTACAATTTCAGGGGGGGGGCGTGAAAACAATCTCACAAAAAAAATTTCGTCAGGTACAGCTAAAGTCCACCCCAGTGTGCAGCATCAAACCGAAATAATTTAAAAATCGTAGCCGTCGCCGCCACCATTGATGCGTTCGTCACGATATTTCAAAATAAAACAAACCGTCCGAAAATAGTGTACTCCTCGCAGCCTAGCCGCACCGATTGTGGAAGAATCGTCGGATTTAATTGGCAGAACGATTTTGCTGGCCGCGATTCAAACGCAAACTAAACTCGGAACAAGAAAGCACCGGCGGTTGGTTCCTCGTCCCGTGTTCCTCGATAAGATTTATCCAATGGTCCGCCGTGCCGCGCCGGTACAAAACGAGGGCAATCCATGACTGGACGTGGCCCGCTTTCAAACAAATACGAAATTCAAGCATGCCGAGTGGAATACCGAATCTGCCGGGATTAAAAACATTTTATGCATTCATGCAAAACAACTGGAATACCGGCGCTGCGCACACAACCGGATCCCTTTTTAACAATGGAAACCGAGTAAGAGGCATCGCGCGCACCGAATCGTATCTTATTGTTAGCGGCGTGTGTGCTTGCTGAACGCTTTTATAATGTACCGTTGCAGTTTTACAGACAGACGGAGAAATGATTACAGTGAATGCAAATCAGAATACACCGTGTTTTCTCTCGTAACGAGACCGTGAAATATTGTTAATGTTTATTTGAACTGAAACGTGCAAGAAAATTAATTTTTCGGATAGCAAACGTTCCCTTTCGCAGAAGCAAAATTAGCATTTGAGAAAACAATAAATAAATGTGCGAAATGCGTTATCACTGTATTCTATAAAATATATCCAGAAACATTTGAACATTTTCAAAGAAATACATTTATCAAATAATTTTTATTTAAAATTTTCAAAGGTGTCTGTACACAGAACGATGGAAATAAAAATGTTTCGTCCGATTAATTCGTTTGTTTAATCAAACACTTGAGATTTTCGATGCGATTGAATTGCTAAGAGACGATCTATAAATCATGTATAATTTTATATATTTTAAAAGAACTCTACGTGTTTAGTACTAGAGGAGGTACACCCCGTCCGTAAGTCATCAGACACTTACTTATTTTCAACAAAATGGTAAAAATAAATGTTTCCAGCTTGATTTTATTGTTTTATTTAGATTGGAAGTAGCTATTGCACGATAAATACAACCAATATTGTACGATAAATTTATTAGGTAAATGCAAAATTAAATACGATATATACAGGGTGTTTCGTAAATGGTGGGCAAAACTTTAGGAATAGATTCCTAATGCTTAGAGACGACAAAAAAGTTATATTAGCATAGGTCCTGAAATTATTAGTTTCTGACATTTGTGCCACCATTCTCGTCACATCGTCTTGGAGGAAATTTTTTTTTCTTCTCTAAGCATTAGGAATCTATTCATAAAGTTCTGACCACCATTTACGAAACACCCTGTATATACAATTTGAATAAATGTTGAAAAAAGAGATTGGAAAATTGTGGAATGATTAGATAGAATATGAGAAGTGTACCCAAAATCAAAACAGCGCTTACGGACAGCTCTATGTGTGTAGAAGCCGAATTAGAAAACAATCACCCCGCATGAATTTAAAAATTTAGATAATATAAGATATTTTGGTCATATATTTGACATACAATATGATTTACATGTTCTCTACATTACAAAAAATTAGCAAGCACCATTATTATCTCATAATATAGATCACCATTAATAATAAAAAATATGAATAAATGTCCGGTGACTTAGGGACGTGGGTGTACCTAAATGATCATTCGGGAAAAGACTTGTATAATTTGATAAGTGGAAGACACGTATAATATTGTGTGTATTTGAAAAAATGTTGAGAACTCTCTTGTAACGTCTTTTTAGAAAAGCTTTTTCTATGCGACGATAAATCATATCTGTCGCTAATCAATATGTAACGGAGATACGTGTGTGTAATAATTAGGGTGAAGGGTGCAGGGAATAGTTGATGCGAAAGCGCAGTGCATTATGAGCCGGCAATGTACTTGAACGACCGGGTTCAATTACGTGTCGTACATGTGAATCCACAGTGTTTCCAGCTGACAACGGGCGGGACAAGCGAACCGGTAAAATTCTCCGGGTGCAAACGGCGGTCCGCGGACGAGATTTATCGAACCACGGAGCATTAGTTATCAAATTAAGCGGGACGGAAAAAATAAGCAAGCCGGGTCGGGCCGGGCGGGGCCGGGCCGCGTCGCGTCGCGTTAAACGATGCTGGTAAATGTCGCGGCCCCGGGAGCGCGCAGTTGGTCGCGATAATTTTATGGGAAAACGTGTCTTTGTTACCGGGGGCCGGGGAATTGTTTTGTCCCCGTAATTATCATCTGCTCGTTCACGCTCCACGAATTACGCGATTCGCAATAAATTTCGCCGAACACGATTTTTCTTTTGTCTCCCTATGTTCCTGGGTTTCAATTAAAACGGGGCCAAACGAAAACACGGAGAGACGGGGGAAAAAAGTGTCGTCGATTATAATATCTGTCCCCCTCCGTAGACAGAAAATTCTGTTCCCGAGAGGCGTCCCTCTTAGAAAGACATCCGGGACACAGAAGATTAAGTGGAAACAACCCCCTGGAAGAAAAAAACAAAGATGTGACGGTGCACGATTTATTCGCGGGAACACGCGGAATTATCGAGAATGCGTCCCGGTAGGATGGATCGAATAAGCGCGGATAAATTTCCGTATGTGGGAATACATTAGGGCCATTTTTACGAAGAGCGTCACCATCAATTCGACCGCGCGATAGCTGGCCACGTCACGGCCGGCTGCAAAGATGAAGGGGTTGAAAATCTCGGCGCGGCGAGGCAAGGCGTCGCAGAGCGTGGCACGGATAGATCATACATCATTCCTTTGCGAACGAAGCCTCCATATCCTCTTCTGCCTAACCCTCTCTCTCTGCTCTTGGTCCTCCTCCCCAGTTTCTCGGCCTTCCCGCTGCTTCTGCCTGCTGCTTGCTGCTTCGCTGAACTCCCAACGCCGTCCATTTACCCTTTCGAGCATCCCCGGCCCGTAACACACCATTCTTCAACTTACCCCAACCCCCCGGGCTCCAGGACGTGCGTGCTTTCCCGTTGATCTGCGGTTCGCCCGGAAACCTGCCGTTTACGAGATTCCTGCGAAAACTCTGTTAAGAAGCTTGCCACGAGAGCCCCAGCCCCGGTCCCGGGTCGGATCGGGCCAGCAGCCACCGCCGCCGCCGCCGCTGCCGTGCCGGGGCCGTTCTCCGCGCGGCCAACTGTATAACCGGAGGGATTTCGGAGATGTGCTCGGCTAGATTGGATAAAAGAGACTCTGAACAGGATTCCGGCGAGAAATAACGCCCGGAGAACCGGCAATGATCGTAACAGCGTCCGGAATCGGGACGAAAAGTTTGCCGCAAAGTACCGCAGTCGTTTCCAAGCTGTAGCCACCGCCGCCGTCGCCGTGGCACCGACCAACCGACCGACCGACGATAACCGAGCGAACTCATACGAAATGGAGTAGCGAATTCGAGTCAAGTCGAAAATAATTATCCTTTCGCCGAGCCCTGTAGAATGGATACAGATATTGGGCACGTCCTATAGGTGTTAGAAATACACGAATTTCATTTAGTCGAGGTGCAGACGCGCTTCCTGCTGTTTTGGGGAGAGAGCTTTTCCGCGTAACATTTCCCGCGCCTCATTAAACCATTTACCGTAGCGCAATTAAATGTCCGCAGTCGGGACCGAATAAGGACGCTTAAGCGATGAAGGTGGCTACTGTGAGTTCAACTGGAGGACGGACAGGGGATGCGTGCGTGCGAGATATCGACATCCGGCATGTATCGAGTTTCAATCAGCTCGGTCCGAGGTCCAATTATTTTTTTTGGAATTGTGAGGGATGGCGATGGACATTTAAGTGTAGCTCTTTATAACGGTGTATTACTTGTTAGCTTGTTTTTTAGTAATTTCTTGCAATGGACCAATCCCAGATATGATGGATAGCAACTCAAAGTTGTGCAATGTAATTACTAGACTGCGGATCTTTATCGGAAAATAAAAATTGTTTGCGTCGATTGCAAGGAATATAAACTAAATAATAATGTTATTTCTTCCCTTAATAATTTTAATACATGAGAAATCGTATATTTACATAGTCAATTTTCAACATTTTTTCAACAATTTTGAATTTTATCTACTCAATTCTGCTATAAATGCATAAAGTCTAGTAATTACATATGCATACATATAACACTAATAAACAGTTACAGTATACTATTACTGAACGGTGATAGGACAAAAATCTTACAACACTTTTATCATATCATGTTTTATATGTAGCATGTCACTGTGATAAAAAAATTTCGTTTTCAAAGTCGCACCAAGGTCATCTTGAGTTTTTCAAACGAAATGCTATATTTTTAGTTTGGCATGACGAAAGAACAGAAAAAAAAGAAGTCATCAAAGTTTATTACACGAGACCATTGGGTCCGATAAATTTCCATGTTAAAATAACCAGTAAAATCTTCCTCTTCATATTTTATAATATCACATCATAATTAGAACAGTTTGAAAATGACGAAGGTTTTCGACACACATAAGTAGACTGCGGATTTTTATGCAAAATAAAAATTTTCTTTGTTAATTATAACACACAGAAACCATATCAAAATTTCATTCTATCTCCAACAATTTTAATAAACCGAAAGTATCATAGTATGGACGTTTTTATTGTCTAAAAGTTTCTACCGTTTTAAATTACGTCCACCTATATTTGCCATAAAAGCATAAAATCTGCAAGTCTACACATAAATCACAGACAGGGGTTTTAATGGAATAAACGATTCCCTGATATAGAGCAATCTAAACATGTGTATGGAAACGGGAGGCGAAGCTTTAGATCTTGTCTGCAATCACGTAAAGAAGAAATAGTAAGGTAATCCACTATTTTTATGCAGCACGATAGCTTCCGAAGCGAGTAGGCCACTCGTTTAACTGAAATAAGAAATGGTCTTTCCTCCATTTGGGCGAGTGCTATCTACCAGAGATGTGCGAGGACACGAGATTACGGCTCCGGTCGGGCCAGAAAAAGAACCCGAAAATATTTTGGTACATGCAAACGCGCGCCAGATCGCGTAACTTTTTGGACGAACCTTGAAATGATTGGTCATTCCTTTGAAAGTCATTAACAAAAAAATCTTGGCACTACTATACCACTTTCTCCGCACATACATATGTTATTAAATACACTCTTTTGAGTAATCGCATGACTGGATAAGGATGTTTATTAAAAAAATTTTTATGATTTCAATAGTTATAAAAAATTTATTTATTGATTAGATACTTTCTCTTCCACAAGAAATGTATCGTTAACTTTTTTTTTAATGAACTACCGTTTTGCAACAATCCAATCAATCTGTCGAACAACCCATAATTATTATTGAATTTTTCAGTCGATGGTTATTTGCAACCCTTATACATCACTATAGGTCTTCCGAACGGCTAATAATTATTGGGTTACTACAAAATTAAACTATTTTTGCTTTGCAAAGTTCTAAACAAAAATTGAAGAACGGCAAATGCATTGAAAAACCAAAATACTATGATAATCAACAATTATCAAAATTGATGTACGGACAGCGTCGCCAGATTGAAACTTGTGTCCCCACTCCCCACTCTATTTCTATTACGCTATTCCCCCACGCTAATGCCACAGTACGGTCACGTGACGCGTTCTGTCTCTGTCGTGCACGCGTCACAACGTCACGTGACTAATCCGGTGGAGAGAGGGTAACCGTTTCCCCTCCATTAGAGTTAATTCCGCTGACCTGGCGACTCCAAGTACGGACGACTGAAAATTGCGAATTCAAGGAACGAATAAAATTTCTGGAAATGTGACCTTGACACGACCTCGGCACTCATAACCTAAACGGAATCTTTTAGTATCTCTAC
This sequence comes from Lasioglossum lativentre, assembly GCA_916610255.1. Taxonomy (NCBI): domain Eukaryota; kingdom Metazoa; phylum Arthropoda; class Insecta; order Hymenoptera; family Halictidae; genus Lasioglossum; species Lasioglossum lativentre. The sequence goes on along the minus strand of OU744364.1, from coordinate 17,816,476 downwards.
AAATAATATAATTACAATAATAATGCAGAATACCAAAATAATTGTAGACGGTCAGGGGCTAATGAGCTTACTTTTATAAATCAAAAGGAAGGCAAAAATCATTCGAACAGTAATTAAGAGTGACGTATGCAGAGGAAGATCGCAGAAAAGTGCACAACTGCGCGAGAAACACGAAACCGATAGAACGAGTTTTCGAGCTGGATGTTTCGACGCGGTGGTTAAAATTCATCAATTACAGAGCATTCTTGCCGCGATCGAGGGAATTCGCGGCGTGGCATCGAACAGTAAAACGATCAGTCAAAAAAAAAAGAAGAAAAAACAGCATGCCAGATGAACGAGTCGAAAGTACACCGTCGAAAACGCGCAATCAGCAACGACCTCGGGAGATCCGCGCGGAACACATTTAACATTCCGTTCAACCCTTTATGCATCGCATTCCGTCAGAGGCATGCGGCTCCGGCTCGGTTAATCACACCACCGAAAGATTTTATTTTCGACGCGGGAACACAGTTCGCGAAACGTAAATTAGGCGTGGCCGCACAATTCGCAAACACACGGCGCGGGTCGGCGCGGGTCGGCGCGGGTCGACGGCGATCGTAACGCGCTTGCGAACCGGCGAGATAGCATTCTCTCGATACGCATTCCGTAATCATTTTCCTCTTTCGGTCGGACCCTCCCTCGGGTTCATAATGGCACATGGGGAGCGCGATTATTTCCGGCGTGATTTGAATAGAAATGCTTTCTGGACGCGTAATGGCGACCGCAGGGGCTGCTGCAACGCCGGGGATGGCGACAACCGGAGCCCGATTTCGCGTCAAGCCAATCGAGCCCCCCCACTGTGACGTGATTAACGGTATTGCTGTACATAAAGGAAACGCCAAGGCGACCAACCATTGTAATTGTTAGCCTTGCTCCTCTATACATATAAATTCTTCGAAGTAAAGAATTTTGTTCATTTTATTCATCAACATTCTTGTTCATAAAAAACTAGAAAAATTAGCTTGAAAAATTGAATTTAACATTGCTATATCTTTAAGTTCAGTTTTCCTTCGTTCTAATACTGTGAACTGTTACGTTTATTTCTTCGTATTGTGTCAAATCTGTACACTTCGCAGCATAATTTTGTGATTGAAAATTGTTCCTCGATGACTAAATAATGAAATTGTAATGGTAGAATTAGTTTCGTGATCATGGATCAGCATGTATAGAGTTTAAAGTATACGGTTTCAAGAAAAATCATTTTATCCGATTTTCATCTTAAATAAAAAAAGCAACACGGAACAACATGCTCGTTTTGCATGGAAAGTATTTGTGAATATTCTAAAAGAAAATCTTGGACATGTTTGCGCCAAAAAAAGAAATTTGTGTTTTAAATTTTCAATGCAAGACAGCAGAATAGCAATACGATTCTGTGCTTGCGGTCGGATGTAACTCATATTGTGTAAACAATACTACTCCTGGAGACTAATGTCTATATATTTAACAATATATAATAATAATTTGGTTAATTAATTTTTTAATAAATTCAGGATTCCATATGTTGCTATCGAAAAGGCATCTTCAACCTATTAAAAATAAGGAAACGTATGCAATTTTATATTAAGTTTTAATGTTTTTAATAAAACAGCTATATTATTCTCCAGATCGCACACGATGTCTTAAAGAAGTCCATTTTACGTTCATTATACGTCTGAAAGTCTTACGTCCTAAGAAGACGTCTTGTTCGATACGTCGTTTCAACGTCTGAAATAAGACTAAATGACTTGAATTTTTTGGAGATCTTACGAGATGTCAGTTTATCGTAAATTCACTAAACTACTTTTGTAACTTTGCTATTACTTGGAGTGACGAAAAAAATAAAAAACTCAATTTTTTCGTAATCAAATTTCATCGTAATCACCATTGACGTTGTTGTGAGTTACAAATAATTAAAGATCGCGAAAATCGCAGATTTTCGAAACTTTCGACCGATAACTGAAGTTTTTTTCTTAAAATGTAATTGTTTGGAATAACAAAAAAAAGTCTGGGCTCAGATTAAAAAGTTAAGAAACGTGAGTTTTTTTCATTTTCTTGTCACTCCAACTAATTGCACTTTTTTAAAACAATTTTTTAGCCATTTGTCTACAGAATTTTTTTCAAATTTTTAAGTCCGCGGCGTTGTAGTTTAAAAAAAGAATCGATTTTTCCGACATTTTCTGCGCAAAAAACTAAGCTAACCTTGAAATTGTTACGTTTTATTTATTCTTGTGAGTCTATTAGGCACTGGATAAAGCTTGAACATTTCACAGGAAAAATTAAAAAATGAAATCGACTTGATTAGTATTTCTACTGCGTCAGCGCATTGCATCTGAAAGTATTAACCATGTTTCCAACAGCTCGGTTGGGTCAGCGCGTTAGGTGTTCGACTGTGGGCGTGCTTATACTAGGTTCGCGCCAGGCATACGTCTACTTTTTTTTATCTGTTACAAGACGTCTTTTGGACGTCATACAGACGTCTAAAAATGTCTTTAAGACGTACAGTTTTGTAACATAAGACGTTCAGAAGACGTTCGTAGGCCGTTCGGAAGACGTTTGTAGGACATTCAATACGTCTTAAAGACAACAACAGACGTCTTTGTGCGATATGGGTAGCTGCGTCAGTTTTTGGTAACACAAATCTAACAGCTCTCCCTGAGCTACTGCAATACCGAGGATGGCGGGAACCGTGGGCCGATTTCGCTTGAAGCCAATCGAGTCCCGCACTGTTACGTGATTAACGGTATTGCTGCACGTAAAGGAAACGCCAAGGCGGCCGACGATTGTCCTTGGTAATTATTAGCCTTGCCCTATATATATGCGATATATACATATGTATAGATGCATGTATTTATTCTAGCCTTGCGCGTGTGTATACATATGCATATGTATTTGCATGTGAGTACACATAGATCCATATATGTATATAAACCAGATATATATCCCAGTCTGCTCGAACAATAGAATTAATTATAAAGCTTGTTCGGATAACCGCAGAGAGCCCGCTACTTGCGGGAACTTCGACCTGTTTCCTCCCCCGTCCGTCCCGTCTACGCTACGCCGCGCGCCGTACCGCACCGTACCGCACCGCACCGCACCGTGCCGGTTTCTCCTCTTCGTTCAACTTTCCCGTCGGACGGTTTCCATCATCGGGACTCGACTATTTACACCGAATGAGAAGAGAAGCACCAGCGCAGATGGGAGCTGACGCGAGGAAGCCCCTAGCCCCGGCGTTGAAATAATTACCGCCTCGGTTACCCGGTTCCTCGCGGGAGGTATCTTTTTACGCGGCGCTCCTTCAGGAGCCCACACTCGATGCAGGTTGATCGTGAAAGTTGATTAAGTGCACGCTGATGATCTCGAATGCGCTGTTACGACCTTCGCTTGTTTTTCAACAGATTGAGCTTTCAAAGGTTCCTACTTGTAGAGGAACGAACGGGGGTAGTCACCACGACAAGGGACTGAAAAAGTCTGTAGGGGTTACCAATCAACTCTACGAAATCTCCCACTTCTAAAGGGTCTTCCATCGAGAGGTGTCATTTTGAATTTCGCGCTATTTTCCATTTCTGAAAACCAGAGTTGTCACGCTTCGTCACGTGGTTAGTAAAATTGTTAATTGTAAACAAACGGCGTTTTTCTCTAATTTAAAATAACGTGTCATTTTAAATTTCGCGCTGTTTTTGATTTCTCAAAATCAGAGCGGTCACTCCTCCTCACGTGGTGAGTAAAATTGCTAATTGTAAAAGAATAGCGTGTTTTTATAATTCATAATAACACATCTTAATGGAAGACCCTATACAATGTCGCTACTAAAAATGCAACTGAGGAAATTCGCATGTGCAACTACCGAGGTTCTACCGTACTTGTTTAACCCTTAGATATCGAGGCCTCACAAATCTGTAAATATTGTACTTGCTATATAAACCATCAGGTTTAAAGCAATAATAAATAAATAAAAACCGAAGGTGGATCACTATAGGGTCCCCTATGGATATTTCTCAAAATCATCTTTCCGGATGTACCCAAAATATTTTAAACAATATTGACATCTGAATTGAATATTTTTATTAAGCACCTTTCAATATTAAAATAATTCGTAGCAATAATAAGGATCATAAATGCTAAAAACGAATAAAAATAAAAATTTGTCGAAAGATAAATGAAAATTAACTCTGACAACTTTACAAAGTTTAAAAACACATATTGACATAAAATGTATAAAAACTAATTGGTGATTTCTACTGGTGATTATTCCTTAACAGCACGATCAATGTGTACACGAAGCTTTAAACTCCAGGTTTATTGTTGTTCTATTTTTGTTAACGAAATTATTACAATTTAAATATCGAAAATTTTTCGAGAGTTAGTGGTCAGATACTTTTTAGATCCACTGTACGTTATACATCCTCGCTTGTAACTATATTGACTTAGTAAAAAGTAATATTTAATCAATATTATGTTACATGTGTTGGTATTTTAATATTTGCGAAGGTATAATATAAATTGCCAGATCAATGATGTTTGCGTCTTTAATATAAACATTTAACGGTTCATTGCAGCTCTTTACTCCTGTTATGCAAATATTAGATGAAACACTAATGTAATTGAGTTTGTTAACTTTACTATTTAGACAAATTCAATGATGTCGTAACTTGTTTTAACTAAATTTTATAAAATTACAACAATGAGATTTATTTTTTCAAAAGTTATCTGCAATAAATATACATAGGTATATAAAGTCATCGTAAAGATAATTAAAATGATAAAAATTGACTTGATACACAAGTACAATATTAACTGAAGTATAATAAAATAAAATAATTATTAATAAAATTCTCAGTATTAAAAGCTGCTATATTTAACTCTAGACAACTAAACTACATGGAAATGACGACGACAATTAAAACGCGAATATAGTTAAATTATTTTTATTTAACAACAATTATTCTTATTTAATAAGAACAAAAATATTTTACTTTTTAATGAATGAGAATACACGAAATGAACTATGTAGTTTTATTTCATATCGAATGTAGTGATTGAAATATTTTTAATGTATCATCGTTACTGAATTAAATCATAGCATATCTGAAAGTCATGTAGAAATGAATTTTGTTCGAAGGACTTACGGAAACTGCGTCACGGTAATATCATTTCGGAATGATTTCTTTTTATCCGGACGATATCGGCGCACAACGATTCCAAAGGTTATTGCAGAATAAACGGTACCGGCGCGGCGTTGGCATCATCAAGTAAGATGGTATCGCCGAGAGGCCAGGAGTTCCCAACGTCAATAGCATCGGTGCCCGACATCAAATCCTTTCATAGTGCTCGTAGCTATACACCTTTCGCCGAGTTCACTTTAAAAAATTAGATGACGGACTTTTAATTTCAGATAACGGTCACCGATATCAAATGTTACTCGAGGTGATTCGCGATCCCGATGCGATGTCCCCTGCTCATAATTAGCATCAAGACAGCTGAACACGGGACTTCGGTCCCGAGCGCAAAAAGTAATCCTGCGCTACGCAAAGTCAAATTCTTTGAGCGAGACCATTTTGCACGGGTTTCTATTCAACGTCGAAACTGGCGTGGGTAGATTTCGATCCCTTCTTTACGTCTGCAGGTAAAAAGTTGGAGCGATGACTGCGCATACATAGAGTTACCAGGTGAGGGGAATGCAAGTACCCCTCTCTGCCAGTACCGGATTTGTCACGTGACATCGTGACACATATACTACAACATCATCTATTATATCACGTTATGTTCTTATGTTGTAATGAAGTTCAGAAAGTTTACTTGTTTAACGTCAATTTTCAAGAGATCGGTTCATTTTGAACGCACAGTTCCTATGAGAAGTTTGTTCCTATCGACGATACGATGAAAAAAACCTTTGACCTTGAAAAAGTCTGTCAAGGTCATTTTTGCACAAATCTTTTTTCTTCACCGATCCGAAGGTGTAGAATTACGCTGTAACAGTACAAAGTCCGAATTAACATTTGACTGACCCTCGTGTATGGTTAATTCCTCTCTTTCATAGAAACATTGAATCTCGTGCTCTCGTCTGGCTGATCCCTTTCCTCTTCGTTCTCTTTTGTACTGCTTGATTTTAAATTCATACCGCGTAACGGTCTCACCGTCGTAATCCAACGTAAACGATATTCACCGCGAAAAATCCTTTTTCCTTATTCATCACCGACAATCAAGATGATGTGCTAATGACAAACGAATGGCGCTTCCACAACCAACCCTTACGCTACCCCTCACCACCCCCCGGCGGATTAATTGCGAAACGTTACCCGCTCGAATACGTTGAAGCGTATCGCGAAAAAAATTCCATTGGTTTTGACAGCGACGAAATGTCGCGTGACCGCGTTTATTAAAACGGAATTCGTTTACAGTCTGTTACGGGACGTCTGCGCGCCGATTCAATCCAGATGAGAGGAAGAGCTTACCCACTCCCTCTGCCAGTACTGGATTAGACACGTGACGTTATGACGCATGCACACAGAGACGGGACGCGTCACGTGACCGGGCGGAAGCGTGGGGGAATAGCGTCGCGGCAGGGGAAGCTAGAGTGGGGGAACAAGTTTTAATCTGGCGATTCTGATTCAAAACGACCTTCGAACTTGCCAGGCTTTTGCGGGAGCACGTATTTTGCTACTCGTCATTAACATATTCCGACGGCCATCATATATAATTGAAGCGTACGAGTGGTTCTTCATTGCGAATTCAAAACCGCTTCGTGATGTTGTGAAAACGCCGCTAATAATCAAACGCTCGACGAAGACCGTGTTAATCAGGTGAAATTATCCATGCGTTAACTATTTAATGCATGGCTCCGAAAAAACCAATTTTATATTTATGTTTCACCTAATATACCGCGACACAAAATGATAGCGTAACGTCCATTTTGTAAAGCTCCGTAGCAAACCCGGGTAAGAATACATATTTTATGTTGTTGCCAGTTTTTGACAAACATTGTTCCCTATATTCGTTTCGACATAATTCTACGAATACAAAATATGTAAAAATTCGTGAACCTTACTTATGTATATCTATGTACATATTGGTACTATAAAAATATAAATTTCGCCTTTCAATGTCAATAAAAAATCTGGACTTCGCTAATTTTTTACAACCACAATTTTCAACTTAAAAATCCAAATTAATTGCAGTATATGTATGTGTCTGGATATTTGACATCGTTCCGATTGTTTCGGAGAGGATTTTACATAGAAAAAAAATATTATTTTAAAGATAATAAATATTACCAAAATATCATACAACGTTGTCAAAATTAATAATCTGAATCAAAATTAATTAAGCGGATCTTTATGCATTTATGAAAAAATGGGCAGGGTGAAATATAAAACAGTGAAAAATTAGAAAAATTTCCGAATATTGTAAATGCTGTTTTCAATGTAACAAAATCATTAAGGGATGAAATCAATTTTTATTTTATTCCTGCTCCCCACAATCACTGCAGAACATTTTTATTTTGTAAATAATGTAAAAGAATTATTTGTTATTTTACTCAGGATTTATAAAAATTAATGTCTACATACGTAGTTTGTTTCCGTACGCCCTTATATTTCGAATTCTAATCCGCAGAATACATTATTCTTCCATAAAATGCCTACATACATTACTATGTCATAATAAAAATTAGATATACTATTTAAATAAATTACGATCGGAGCATGATACCGCGGGAATCGGTACAGTTATCCTAGCTGTCGTTTGGTCGCTTGAAGGTGCTACAGGTACAGAAAGAAAGAATTCAGGAATTCTAATTTCACCGAAATTAAAGGAATCATTTTTTCAAAAACAATTTTAACGAAAGAATCGTGAAATTAGAGAGAACTTGGTAAAAATCGAATTCGTTAAAAATCGATACGGCGACGTAAACACAGATCGCGTTTTGTTACGATATATATGCACTAAAACGGGGTATCATCATTATTCGAAGTTTATTTTTACATTAATTGCGCCCCATTATCGGGAGATAAGGTGATTTCACCTGTGAAATCACGACTCGTGTCCGCCTGTAATTTAATAGTGACACGAAATAACACGGATTATGTGTCACCGGTTTAAATCGTCAATCGAATTTAGATGATATTCTATAGAGGCGATGTTCGATTCGCATATGTATATACCCGTTGATAATTCCCCACTGGAAAAGCGTTCGAAATAATATACGGCCGCGGACACATAATATTATTCTATTTCCCATTTACCAAATACCAGATATAATGATCATCGTAAACCTTTCATCGTTTATTTCCTTTGTACGAAAACGGCACCGTAGTATTGATTTATTCGATGGCACGTTACATCGTCGTAATTAAATACAGTCGAACAAATTCGTTTAATTAATTAAGTCGGCCAAATAGAATGTAAAACGAACAATTGTGGGAAAGGGACCGAGAGGAGAAACGATGGATGCGATGAACAGAGAGAAAGCGAGAGAGAGAGAGAGAGAGAGAGAGAGAGAGAGAGAGAGAGAGAGAGAGAGAGAGAGAGAGAACGAGAGAAGTCAATAAGATATCTCCACGGGCATTCTAAAAGCCGCCAGGCCGATTCTTTCACCGCGAAATATCCTGGAAATTCCATTCCATATATTAACTCATTCGCGCGCAGCCATCCGATGGCATAATTTGTCGAGTACACTATATTATATGTGTATACATATAAACAATTCATTCCGCGCGTTCCCTGTAATATCGCGGAAATAATCACAAAGTATTTGTTATTAACGACACCGCGGGAGCATAAAATATTATTATCGCTCCATAAATATCGGCGCGCGGAGCGGGGGGTGGGGGCCACGTGTACAAAAGCCCATTCACGATTTAACCGAGAGGATTCATAATCGCTTGTCAAGCGGGCGGACAAAAAAAAAGAAGAAATTCGCGGGACGTAGAATTCTGTTAGACAGAAGGGGGGGAATAGGGGTACTGTTTTCATTCATAAAGTCCCCATGAATGATATTTCCTCGACGATCTCGTGACGGGAACATCATCGCGTTCACAGTTCCACAGTCTGTACGGCCTGTCGGTTTCTTACATTTTTCTATCGTATAAACGGATTCTCGGCGCGCCCCAGTTTCCCCGGTACAGAAAAGCTCGCCCCGTCACAAAGGCCGTGATTGCGAAAACGTTTGTTTTGCTTTCAGAATGCTGCCGCGCCGCGCCCAGAGACGAGACACGGGCCTGACGCGACGCGACGTCATCTCGTCCGCTACAAAAGCGGTTCTGCTGTTTCTGCCCGAGAAGAAATGCATATCGCGTAGGTAGGTATACCGCATTCAAAAATGACAACGGTGAAAAGAAGGGCCGGGCGCGGGGTGAAAAATGCGAGACACCGGAGGAGCTAAGGAAACAAGAGGAAGAAATGGTTCGCGCTCGGCCCGACCCGACCCGGCCCGCGCGTGATTGTGCGACCCGACCGCGCTTACACATCGGGAAAATTGAATTTGGAATAACGACATTTTTGCGTCTTTCCTGCACCGTTGGATCCAGGACCACGTAAGCCGCTGGAAACATAATGAGACATAATTGTTCTTATCTACGTCGACGGGCGAAATCACGGAGATCTCTATTCGGAAATTATTTTGTTGGGGACAATAGACTGCGAGAGCTAATGGGGTTAACTCGACCCCTCCTAATTCGCGAGAGGTCCCGAATAATCCTAGACTCAAGGATCGAAATTTTGAATTTCCATTTCGAGGAGCTGGCGTTGAAATAAAAATTAGTTTAAACATTTACGCGTCATTGGTTAGACAGCTGAAGTAATATCTTTGTACTGTTTCCATCCTCGCCGACTATCAATCTGCTTTTATTTTTTTTAATATTAAAAACGTAAAAAAAGAATTTGTTTACGACATTATAAAGTTAATTATCGAGATTGAAAAAATCATTTTATAAAAGCCCAATCCTACCGGAATAAAACAAAAAAAAATGTAGCTCAATCGGACGAACAGTTCTTGAGATAAAAATTCGTAAGCGAGGCCTGTTTTCGCCAAAAGGGGCAAAAATTGCAAGTTTGGCCTTTCATTTCTAAAAAAATTCGAAACCGGCAAAATGATGACTTAAACCCCCCCTAATTTCACATGGACTACAGCATATTTCGTTTAGAACAAAATCGACGATGGTGACGTCAAATATGTTCCCGACGTTTTACGTCGCTTTGTGAACTCCCATTCAGGAATTATTTCGCGAAGGGACCTACAGTTTTTATGAGGTGGCTTCCGACCGACCTTGGGCACCACAGTTTACAGAGCACATGGAGTATTTCCAAAGGTGCCGGCGTCGGGGATTGAGATCGCGACCACGGAGTCCGTAGGCGCGCGCTCTACCCACTGAGCCACTGCGTGCCCCCTTCCCGACGTTATGTCGGAAATATTGTATATTTTTATAAGGATTGGAAAAGGTAAGTAGGGAACGTGTGCTAAAAGTTTTGCGAGATAGTTAAAATGGCGAAGGGATGTAGAACAGGGCATGAAGTAGGCTTAGAGGAAAGGATTAGAAATATGTTAGGTGGGGATGGAAAGGGGAATGGAAAGAAGAAGATTGGTTTCGGAGACCAATCTCTTGATCTAACAATGAACAGACGAGTGGGAGGAAGAGGTGAACAGGAGACAGATGAAAATGGAGAGGGTATTGTATAGTATACAGGGTGCCCCAAAAATGTTCTACTTCCTTGAAAGGGATGATTCCTGAGCTTATTTGAAGTAACTTTTCCCGTTGCGAAAATCTTCTCCGCGGCTTTGTTAACGAGTTATTAACGAAAAACGAGGACCAATCGGAGCGCGGCTACTGTGAACGGGTACCGGATCGGCCAACGCCAGTGTCTCGCTGAACTGTAACCGCGCTTCGATTGGTCCGTGTTTTTCGTTAATAATTCCTGAACGAAGCCGCGGAGAACATTTTCGCGAAGGAAAAAGTTACTTCAAATAACCATAGCAATCATCCCTTTCAAGGAAATACAACACATATAACAGTGTTAAGAAAATTCTTTATTTACACTAAACCTACCTCTGCCGGTCAAATGACCGGTTTTATATTTTTCATTTTAGAATTATTGAAATTATTCAGTTGCATGTAAATTGATTCGATAAATTTTTTCATCCAAGCACATATTGAAATAAAAATTGCACAAAATCTAAATAAATAGAGCCTTGTCATTTTTATAAGCTAAAACATTTTAATCGCTTTTAGTGCTCGGTAGGTTTAGTGTTAATAAATATGCGAATTTTAATCTACGAATTTCTATTATTTTGTTTAATCGCTATATCATTAGATAAGAATAAAAAAAATATATCCAGTTGGTAAAACTTTTTAAGACCGATTTTAAATAAAGGAATTTCTATATGTATACAAATTGAAAAGTCTATTTACCACTGAATCAGCGAAGAGGCTAATCTAGATCGCAAGTGGGATTCTTGAAATATTTATAATTTACATAGCTACGTGCAGCCATTAAGCAAATCGCTACAATGTTCACTTGTCATGCGACCACTATCATCGGCTAGGATCACTGAACATGTTGTATTCATGAAGATGAATCGTATGAACCACATTGTACAGACCAGTTGTTTCCGGTGAAGTATCATTTTTCTTCGATAGAATTGTAAATTCGACGAGCGGTAACTTGCGGCAGCTTGCGCGTATATGTATACTAGGAAATGCAGTGTGTAGCGGTTTTCGTCGTTATCGTCTCTTTGTTTTCAGCTTACGATTAAGAAACTTTTATCTTTCACGGCCAAATTTTGTCCAAGATCGTGTGCGAGCTTTGAACATTGCCGATCTTGCGCATCTGGTAACCAGACTTCTTCTTCAGGAACAGGACTTTCTCGTGAGCGGATGGAGGCACTTGAAGGCTGAAATTTTCTGAAAGTTTCTTCATTGTTGTTCAACACGCACTTTCAGCGTGGTAACAAGATCTCACGTGGTATACAGCGATGAACAAAACTGAACACACTGTTAACATTTTTCGAAATTCTTTTTAATTGCTTCATTATCAAATGTTCAGTTCTTCATCAAGTATTCATTTAGGACTTGATTTATCAACCATCTACGAGCTGTTGGGAACATGGTAATACCGACGCGGTAGAAATACTAATCAAGTTGATTTCATTTTTTAATTATTTCCGTGAGATGTTCAAGGTTTATCAGTGCCTTACAGAATAAACAGAACATAACAATTTTAAGGTTAGCTTATTGTTAGTTCTTCGCGGAAAAAACGGTTTTTATTTTTTTTCACTACGGCGCAGGTAACCGATAAATCTGAAGAAATTCACGAACAATAATTATAACAATATATCGCTACTGTAAAAATATAGATGTGATCACTCTGAAACTTCCATGTGAAATCTGCATTTTTTCGATTTATTCGAGGTTTCTGATTTTTCACAAGCAGGATTTTCAATTTAAAAATCTGAAACGAACTGCAAAGTATGTTTGAGTGCTTAACATGTCTCAGATTTTTTTTCTCAGAATTTCTAAACATCGTTAACTAGGGAAAACATTTGGAAAACTGATTTTTCGATTTTACCCCAAAACTTCCCTCCCGATCGAGATGAAGGGTTGAAATTTTACAAAGTATGTTTCTTCTTGATGCCCTATCGAATGACCCATCGACCATATAATTAGGCTCAAGGGCACTATTCACCATCTTATAAGGCTATACCCATTTCTGTGTCAATTTCGCGTCTCCCTGACTTTTTTTACTTCCCGTTAAATAAAAACAGAACGGGATGAAAACCGAGTACAGTCTGAACTCGTTCCATATAACCAACTTCTCGTGCAAGTTGCACAAACATGATATTCCCAGTGCAGCATCCAGACACGCGAATACAGTGTGTAACAGACGACAGGACAATCTGACGTACGAGACAAGCTGGATCGACGCGTCTGCCATTCCCGAAACTGAAAATTCGCCCGCGGTCGTAGTGCATCCCTCGAGGCCGTGAAGTGTCGAATGAAAGTTTCATTTTCAAGATAATTTCCAGACCGACGACGTAAGAAACGCGTCCGGGATGCGGGCGTCGTCGTCGTCATCGTCGTCGTCGTCGTCGTCGTCGTTGCGAGAACGGTGCTCCGCGAAGGGGGTAAAGCATGCCGCGAATTATGTTTACCCTCAAAGCGAAAAAGACCGCAAGCCTCCGCAACCGCATTCGCATCCTTCTGTATGCACAAGGCGGATCTCTCTCATTTGCGTTAGCGGGCGGCTGCGTGGATCGCAAAAACCCAGCTCCGTAAACTTTCAGCCATTGAATTCGACGCTTCGTCCGCGAGCCGGGCTACCAGCTTCAAAAACGTTGAACGAACAAATTACATAATTAATGACAAGATCCTTGGCTTGGTGTTGCCAACTCCTCCTCCTCCGTAACGCAACGCAACGCAACCGGTCCGGTAGGGCTTTATTAAATTAAGGAAGCGTAACAATAATTTCGAATTCCCTGCGTATCTCGCGCGATGGAGCGCCTTGGCGCGGCGCTTTGCTCTCGACGCGACGCGTGTACCCATGGAATTTTTATTCGGCCGTCTCGCGACGTCTCTTTGCGAATATTTGAACTCGCCACACTATAAAATATCCAGCGAAATCTGGCTCCTCTCTCTCGCTGCTCTCTTTCTTCTTTCTCCCACTACTGGCTACATACTCATCCTCTTTAATCTACGTTTCCTCTCTGCGATGTAGGAGATCGCACTACCGAACAGTTGGTCCACGATCACGGAATCGTTTGAAACTAGAGAAGCCGATAAACTACCTACTTGGGTTATCAAGAGGATTACAGGATTGTCACGAAGATACAGTCGAAAGAGGATCGATTTACAGCTTGGCCCGATTCCGGGGGGGGGGGGGATTCATTGATTCGCTTCCCCATTTAATGTTTCTTTACATTTCACTATATAGTCCCATCGATTCAGCACCGCTACAGTCCGCGACGGTATGCCTTCAAAGGAATAATAAGAAACGATGAATCGATCCCGGAGGAAACTTTCTTCGGGACGTCGCGTGCGTCGATCCGCCGAGGTCAGTAAAATTTTAGCGAAATTACTACCCAAATAGCAAAAGACGTCTTGAATGTCCTACGAACGTTTTCTGGACGTATTATGTTACAAAACTGTACGTCTTTAAGACGTCTTGGAGACATACCCAGATAGCACAAAGACGTCTTAAAGACGTCCACTGTTAGACATTCCAGACGTCTTGAAGACGTGTTAGAGACCTTACCGAGATAGCACGAAGACGTCTGTTGTTGGACATTTCAGACTTCGTAAAGACGTCTGTTGTAGGACATTCAAGACGTCTTAAAATTCCCACGGACGTCTTCCGAACAGCCTCCGAACGTCTTATGTTACAGACCAGCACGTCTTAGAGACGTCTTTCAACAGATAAAAAAATGTAGAAGTATGTCGAGAGCGAACCTAGTATAAGCACGTCCACAGTCGAACACCTAACGAGCTGATTCTACCGGGCTGTTGGAAACATGGTTAATATACATATACTTGCAGATGTAATGCGCTGACGCAGTAGAAATACTAATCAAGTTGATTTCATTATTAATTTTTCCTGTGAAATGTTCAAGGTTTATCAGAGCCTAATAGACTTATAGAATAAATAAAACGTAAGAATTTCAAGGTTAGCTTAGTTTTTCGCGCAGAAAACGTCGACAAACTCGGTTTTTTTTTATCTACGACGACGCGGACCTAAAAATCTGAAAAAATTCTATAAACAATTGCTAGGATGTTGTTTTTAAAATTTGCAATTAATTGAAGTGACAAGAAAAAGAAAAAACTCACGTTTCTTAACTTTTTAATTTGAGCCTAGTCTTATTTTGTCACTCCAAACAATTTGAATTTTTTAGTAAAAACTTCAGCTATCGGTCGAAAGTGTCAGAAATCGTGAAAAAGCTGCGATTTTCGCGATCTTTAATTGTTTGTAACTTATTGCAACGTCAATACTGATTTCGATGTAATTTTATAATTAAGCTCAGATGAGAAAGTTAAAAAAAATGAGTTTTTTATTTTTTTTTCACTCCAAGTAATAGCAAAATTAGAAAAGTATTTTAGTGATTGTACAGAAAACTAACATTTCCTAAAAATTCGAGTCATTTTGTCTTATTTCAGACGTTAAAACAACGTCTCGAAAAACATGTCTTTTTAAGACGTAAGACTTTCAGACCTAAACTGGACATAAAATGGACGTCTTTAAGACGTCGTGTGCTATCTGGGTAGGGGTGGCCGGGTAACCGAGCCTCGGGTCGGGTTTTGATGACTCGATCGGGTCGGAACGGGACCCAAGCAATAGAAATTTCCGAATACCCGAATATCGTGAATTTTCGGGTCCTGACCCGACCCGAAACTGAATTACCCACCCCCAGAAATTCTAGAAACGGACATGTAAACGCAGCAAGGTTGACCCTGTCAGCAATCTGTTCTCCTCATGAGACGAGACGCGTTTCATGTCGCATTTGGTCATCCTCAGCATATTCCCAGCCGCCGCCCAGTTAATCCTTCCCTGAAGGCAGCGCTAGGATTTCCATATTACAACTTTTTTTCCAGAGTAATACCTCCGGCTAGACGGATTGGCGGTTCTCGAAAGCAGGTAGTAATCCTTGTAAGAACATGAGCCGATTGAGGGTCGGGGGGTTGCATCGAAATCTGGACCGTCGCGTCGGGTCTGTCGCAACAAGGAGATGTCTCGAAAATGGTTGGCACGGTGCTTTGAGAAAGTTTTAATGTCTGGTTACAAACAAGATTGGGACGGAAGCGGCGAGGGAGCAGGCTTCGAAACCCTCCGGGATCACTTACCCTAATCGCTGACGCCTTTAACTTCGATCCAGCAGCCACCCCCGTCCGCCCCCTTTAGAATCTTCTACAGCTAACCACTACAGATTTCTTGGTTTGTGCAACGCCTCGGGAAGATCGCCACGTTTGTGGATTTTCTTCTTACTTACTTCGTTAGTATCGGAAGAGGATAGAAATAGGGGATGGGGTTGGGGTATGCTCCTACCGAAGAGATCCTGTTCGCCGGCTGTGAGGTACTCGATCGATCTATTCGACGACTATTTTAAAGTTGCTACATGCTTGCCCGGCCTGCATTATTTATCCCGATGGATCTTTTATGACGTCCAAGATATTCGCAAAGGAAGACGCTGGTTTATTAATCGAGCATCCCCTTCGTCCTAGTTAATTTTTCAGAAGGTCTTCAGGGAACAAGACGCTGTTTGTCGATACTCCGTTCTCGACCGTGCAGATTCCATTCTCTATCCCCCCGCGACAGACGGAAACGCTGCTGTTGTGTAAAGTCTCTCTCTAGGAACAATAGTTACGGCGAAACTTACAGCGTTCTTTGAAGCCACTGAAATCAGAGGTCCCTGCGATTCTCTCATATTTGATTAGCCTTCGACGGATCTTCTTTTGTGAATTCCTAACGCAAGTCGACATCGGATCGAGCCATCGAGTTTCGATTAGGTTCAAGAACTTTTGCAACCACAATGGAATTTCTGATACAACTGAACAGTATATAGTATATTCATAGAAATTTAATATTTCAGTCACTGCGAGAAAACAACCGGAATTTTTGTACTTTTTGTTCTGGGGGGGTTTTTTAGACTTATAAGAATATTTACGTACGCAGGTGAACCGAATGAAAGCATTAAATATTTGTTATTCCACAATTTGCTTTGCGCAATAGATACACAATAACATTTTTCTTCAACCATTCCAGGGAAAGTGTCTTTTGCTTATATTATAGACACATCAGTCATTCATCTACAGGATATCAAGAAATTATGTGTAAAAATCGTCACAGCAAGTTTTGGGCAAATATGACGTGGACAGACTTTCTCAAGACCAAATTTTTTTAATGATTGTGTCGCGTTCTACTCGTCGAGAGGAACAAACTTCGCAAAGAAACCATGGGTAAAAAATAAACAGTTCTCTTGAAAATTGACGTTAAAGTTCAACTAACACATAAACTTACTTGATTCAGAATTTCATTACAATATAACGTAATATAGTAGATGAGAAGATCAGAAGATTGTTCCTCTCGATAAGTAGAACACGGCACGATTATAAAAAATTTTGACCTTGAAAAAGTTGGTCGAGATCATTTTTGAACAAAACTTTTTTTTTTATTAAGCCTCAAATTTAAGTGCATCGAAACTTTAAATTGTGTGCGACTGAACATTTGCATTAATTCCTGTCATCAAAATGTATAAGCATTGCAATGTTTTTGTTAATTGCTATTCATCTACTGTATACTATTTATATGCTATTTACTTTGTTTGCCAGTCCAAATAAATGTTTGGGAGCCACATATAAATTTTGTGAGTGATGTATTTTAGAATAATTTTTTGATGGCTTTATAAATGGTATTTTCTTGTTTTCGAGTTGAACCAATTCAGTTTCGAAAATAAATATGATGATCTTAAAAGTGTGGTATTACTATATGATTCTCTTCTTGAACAATTTAATATCAAATATCGAACAGATTTTGTGTAAGATAATTATTTCAGTAAGAAATTTTTCAATAAAAATTTACGCTGAAATTACGTTCTGTCAGCTTCGATGCCAGCGAGAATAATATACGATCAAAAATATGGATTCCAATTGAAAAATTCAAAGTTGACTTTTACAGGCCTTTCAAGGTCATCTGAAGGTCGAATAAAGAACAAGATAATGTGCCCCAGCGTAGTCATACAACGTCTATGCAAAACATTTTCCGTATCGTTCATATTTTTCGAGATGTTTGCGCTCGGAATTTAAAATGGGACTCCCTGTACACTGGGTGTTTCACGAAAAACAGAAAACCTAAATAGCTCCGTTAAGCTTGAAGATAGAAGAAATGTTAGAGAGACAAATTGTACTGTTAAAGGAGGTAAATATAGTGACGTAAAAAATCTTCTGATTGTTGTCGTTTTCAAGGTCTTTTGAAGAGCATTGGTGAGTTTTAAATGGCACCACATATTTTTCACTTCACAGTGTTGTACCTGATGTCACGACGAGTTCAATGATGTGGTACACTATGAACTTCAAATGAGCTTGGACTCATAAATAGGTATAGTTTTACTACTCTGTTTTAGTAAGAGTATAATCATTTTACGTAACGTAATATGTATTATACTAGAAAAATTTGACAATAGCATGTCATTTTTACCGATCCTATCGTTATAAAAAGTTTGTTGCAAGTTCTACAACGATATTTCAATTTCTCACGAGCAACGTAAAATGATTTATAACTTCTTTCCACCTACGTGGAACGTGCATTCGATCTGGTGTGCACCGGTCGGGGCCAAACGAGACGACGCGACGTCTTTGATGTCAACTTTCCACCTGTTACCTTACGTGACCGCAGATTTCTCGATGCACAGAAGAAAGGCGAAAGGGCTACAGACGGCAGAGTTCTAGCAAAGGTCGAAAGAGGATGGCAGATGGAACAGAGGAGTTCAAAGAGCTCTTTAATCAATACCGCGTGGAGTCGAATACGGTTCCGCGCGCGCGCGCGCGCGCGTGTGTATGTGTGTGTATTCAAGTAAGTGTGTGCGTGCGCGATCGTGTTATTCACTCGTTCGCTCGGCTCGTAAATGCTGGGCGGAGAGTCCGGTGCACGGAAAATAAAATTCGCGAGGTTGCGACGCACCCACTGGCCTCCAACATGTTTACGACCTATGCCCTAATTACGTCCACTGGGTAGTGCCTCCTTTAAACCCTTTCCTATATGCTCACCGACCGGACACCGGAACCTTCCTTTCTTCTACGGTGCTCTCTCTAATTAACATAATAGCGGCGCGGCGAATCAACTTTAGATCGCGGACGCGTCTCCATGATGATGCGTCAAACACCACGAGATAATCGCTCGGTATCGATTATACCGTCGCGAACAACCCGCGGCAGAGTGTTCCATCACCTTTTTCAAATCGCATAATGTTCATCAATCAGACATTTTTGTCACATGCTGGAAGAATTAGTTTACCAAATAACCGGTGAACAAAATTTTGAAAAGATTGTCATTGAAGATAAGATGAAAGTAGATAAGAAAACTTAAAAGTAAATTTTTCAAACTTTTTTATCCGATGAAATTTTAATCAATGTAGATCTATGTCAATTTAGTAAACTAATACTTTTAATTTCAATTTTAAGGAAACTATGCGATTTTTCAACCGCGGGTTGTACTTGTGAAAAGTTTCGTTCCTTTTCCAAGCATTGTGTTACAAAAAAAAATTCGAACGAAAACAAGGAATGTCGTCGACGCGATGCTTTCCCTGAGCGTTCGAAGGGTGCAATAAACAGCGATAGTGGACACACTGGCGACAAGTTGTCCTCAGGGCTAGAATTTGCCTGAGCAGCCACTCTTTTGGAGACTCTCGCAGTACCGTAGCTTTGAGAGATAAACGAGCACGGTATAGGTACTCCCGTCTAACGCGGCAGTGAATGTACAATAAATACAGGCTGAGGCATTTGAAACGGGTCACCCGAATAACTTCTGTTGCTATTGGTGACAGAAAAAAATGTGTCGGCTGAAACTTGCTTGGTTTAATCTCGTGTTAGCAGTTCTTCTGTAAGTAGAGGACATATGAAGGTCAACTCCGTTTCTTTTTATTTGAAATGATATATTTTTTTATGTACTATCTAATTTTAAATACATACAGTGACCTACGACACGAGGTCATTCAAGAATGTTACAAGTCAGAGCGAAAGGTTGTTGCCCTTGGAATATGGTTACAATTTGTCAGTTAGGTGCGCGGACGAACCCAGTGCGACATTGGGGAGCTGCTGGGTTTATAGACGTCAAGGACGAACCTGACGCGAAGTCAGGGAGCCTCTAGGAATGGAGTCAAGCGCAGACTTGCCTGATGCGTAGTCACGTAATCAGGGAGCTGCTACGATGTGGACGAACCTGGTGCATAACCAGGATGCCGTTAGGATGGTATAATTTTCGTGAACGCACCCAGTGCGAAAGTGAGGAGCCACTAGGTTGGATAAATCTCTGTTTGGACTATTGATATGTCGCGAACGAACCTGACGCGAAATCAGGGAGTTGCTAGGATTATTAGTAGGCCTCGTAACTCCTATATTTTTATTGATACAATCCGCGTGGTAAGATTGTATTGTGTGGGAAAGTTTAATTACTAGATTAGGATTTTGGTCAATAATTAAGGGGTTAAGAAATTAACAAATAACACAGATATATTCCGATAAAAGATGTGTGTGTGTGTGTGTGCAGATGGTGGTGTCGCGACTGAACTTGTGAGGATTATTACCTAAGATGCTCGGTGTTAACGTACTGGCAATGCGGGGCCTGATAGTACTTGAAAGGCCAAATAGACTTTATACCGAATTCGCGGAGTCTGTAAAGTTAACTTTGATCGAAGGGGAATTTTAGCCCGATCTCACTAGACGTGGACTCTAACGAATGCAGCACGACATGACACTACTCGTGTCTGGAAAAGTACTGACCCAAAGAGAGTAAAAATGCAGGGGTTTATATACCCCTGAGATGAGGTATGGAATCTATCATTAACGGGTAGTGTCTGTTATGAACAGGTGTAATCTGTCATGAACCCTGATTCACATTCGTTTTGCCGTTATCTAGTTAGGAGGGATGCATGTTTGGTTCTTAACTAAACAGCTAGATTTGTGGGTTCATCTAGGACGGTTCCTGCCAGAGACGATCTCGAATATCTGTTCGCCATCCGTAACAAGAGCATCGAAGGTCAACTCCGTTTCTTTTTAAATGAAATGATATATATTTTTCTATGTACTATCTAATTGTAGATGCATACAATGAGTCAAGGTCGTTCAAGAGCATTGGAGGTCGACTGCGATGGAAAATATTTTACTTTGAGTTGACCTACGTATGTCCTCTACGCCTCTACCTTGTATATAAAAAAATTGTTTAAAAATGAGTTACTGCCACAAAAGGTACATATATGCAGTCTTTGTAAACGATTTGTTGATCGCGTTATAAGCTATTATACTAGCATGTGGTTGAGAATGGCGACGTTAATTAATACAAAATATGTTTTGCTGTAATTTACTGTAATATGTTTGTTTGCGTATATTTACTGTAATATGTTATTTTGTCATTTTATTCACTTAGTAGCTATTCTGTGGTCGCTTACTGGCACATCTGCTTTGATAACAATTTATTAATTTGTAATTGTCAACAGAAATAAAATGGCAACTGTATATGAGAGGAGCAGTTACAATTATTTAACTATACCGAATGGCAACAAGTTATGAATAATTGTAGCATGATTTTATTCTTAACCGGTCACTTACAGGTACATTTACCTGATCAATTGCAAGACACAGGAGCTAAATATAAATTTATATTTTTCACTAATAATTTCAATATAGTGAAAATAATATATTAATATTCTTAAAGTCTTCTGATTTTTTCACTGTTCTAAATTGCACGTACTCATTTTTGCCATAAATGCATAAAATCCGGAGTCTAGTTATGACACTTTATGTCGAGACTTAATTCGAATTTCCAAAGCCGTATCCAAGGTGTTAATTGCCGTCTTGCGTCCCGCTGCGCCGGAGCATCCTGTCGTTGTCCCGTTCCGCTTTAACAGGATTCATCTGGACGAATGGCGCTCCTAGTGTTTCCAGGCCTCTGAAACGGAAATCCGAGACGACTTTCATGCCTGACGATGACCCTCGCGGTCGAGCATTTACGGAACAGATTACTGGCAGTTCGATTTACGGAACGCCAATTGAGATATCCCCTCGACAAAACCCAGATTCTACTTCCTGTACTCTCGCGCAATATTCGATTGCTGCGGAGTCTTCTACGACGGAGTACCTGCTCGTTCTGAAACTAAAACAAATTGAAACACTAGTTCGCTACAACAGTATGTAATTACTTTCGATTTTATTTTGTTACTGTAAACTTTCCCTTGATTGCTATCAACTATGCAAATGTGTATGTTCTATCGGGCTGTTTAATGTGACGATGTAAAATATTTACTATCACTAACAAGATTGTTGAAGCTGGACTTTCTTTTCAGTTCTTATTATATCACATAAATATTGACGTTCAAATTCTTTTTTATTCTTATAGCACATTCATCTTCCGGTTGAAATTCATGTAACACATTTTTAAACTTAAAAACTATATTTGGAAATGCCAATATATTGGCATTCTCTCTTTCAAATCTCCTCTTATTTCGTCATATGTATATAGACTACGGATGTTTATGCAATTTTCAATTTTTATAGACAAACTTTAAGAAAGTGTGGAATGATATGAAATCATATTTTTAATGGGAACAGTCTTTGTAGATACAAAACAAATAAAAATCGTACCAAATTCTATCGAATTTTATATTCTGGTGTTTTTTGAAAATTTCCATAAGCCATAAATGCATTACGATCCGTAGTCTAGTCATCTAGTGTATAACGTTACCCTACACCCTCGGTTTGGTGGATATTGTCGTGATAACTTGCCCGAAAGTTGACCTTGAGCTTAAAAATTGAAGGTAAAAAATGTTGACCTTGAGCTTGACAATTCAAGGTCACAAAAGGTTGTCCTTGAGCTTGAAAATTCAAGATAAAAAATAAAAAAATTTTTTAATAGCATCGTATTCTATTCATCACGAGGATCTCCCCTTTTCAATAGGAATCATAGGTCGGAAATAATGTCAAAGTTCAAATAAATCTTTCAATTATTGTGTTTGTAATATGATTTTGTTTCATAGTCAGGATTGGGGCACAAGAAGAATGTAATTCTACATAGTTATTTATACTGAAAAACACATATGTGATTTACAATGCAGCCAAAAAGATTTGGGATCATTAAATGCTTGCCCAGATAGCACACGACGCGACGTCTTCAAGACATCCATTATAGATCTGAAATCTTACGTCCTAAAAAGACGTCTTTTTCGAGCCGTCGTTTTAACGTCTGAAATAAGACTACATGACTTGAATTTTTTGGAGATTTATGAGATGTTAGTTTATTTTGCAATCACTAAAATACTTTTGTAATTTTGCTATTACTTGGAGTGATAAAAAAACATTAAAAACTTACTTTTTTTAACATTCTCACCTGAACATATTTATAAAATTACATCGAAATCAGCATTAACGTTGTTATGAGTTACAAACAATTACAGATCGCGAAAATCACAGCTTTTTTACGATTTCTGACACTTCCAACCGATAATTGAAGTTCTTTTTCAAAAATTGCAATTGTTTGGAGTGACAAAATAAGACTAGGCTCAAATTAAAAAGTTAAGAAAAGTGAGTTTTTTCTCAATTGCAAATTTTTAAAACAACTTCCTAGAAATTGTTTATAGAATATTTTCACATTTTTAAATCCGCGGCGTCGTAGTTAAAAAAAAATAAAAACCGATGTTTTCGACGTTTTCTGCGCGAAAAACTAAGCTAACCTTGAAATTTTTACGTTTTATTTATTATATAAATGTATTAGGCTTTGATAAACCTTGAACATTTCACAGGAAAAATTAAAAATGAAATCAACTTGGTCAGTATTTCTACTGCGTCAGTGCATTACATCTGAAAGTATTAACCTTGTTTCCAACAGACCGGGTGGGTCAGCGTTTGCACACGCAGATGACAACTACATTAAAGTAGACAAATTAGGATACATTCAAAACAGAAATGGAGTCCCGATATTGTACCACATCCCACGCCTCAGAGGTAAAAACGCCATAACGTACGCTCCCCAGGGGCATGATCAAATCACACTTGAACAAGGTTACCGTTACTGCACAGCTATCCCACATAAAGATCTCGTAGAAATTAAGAATACATATAGATTATAAGAAATACTGGTGGTTAGCCGATAGATTTAAGCCACTGTAGTTACCTGCGAAATGAGCAAGTTCAATTGTTATTGTTAATGAACTGTCATACCCCACAATCCCAAAGAATCTTGTGCAATCAAGAATAACCTAAAAATCAAACCTCGTTGATAATAGCAAGGTACCCCTAGTTCATAAGTTGGTAAATAAGTCATCAACTTTACCTCATCCCATTCCCACTCTATCACTCTATCCTCATCTTCACAAACGCATCTGTCCCACGTGTACATAAAATCATCACACCCTCACCCCACCTCATCCTCATCTAGCATAACTGTAAATAACATCATCCTATTATCACATCATCATCCTCCGCCCCCCCCCCCTCTTCAGTCATTCATCTTAGTCTATTGTACATATGTATACAAATTTAGCATTAAGATTAAAAATAATTGACGCGAGCTCCTGTTTTGGTCAAGGGCGTTTTTAGGAACAAGTAATAACCCTAAATGTTGACGGCTGTCAACTGCATCCTACTCAGTACAAAATAGAATTACGAGGAGTGAGCTCCGCCACTCCTCCGGCTAAGAAAGAAAGACTGTTGACCGCTAATGTGCCTTTATACATTAGTATTACTAAAATTGCTAGAAAAAACTTTTCGTAGATTTTTATAGTTAGTTTAAGAACTGTTAACATTGTACTGCCTTTAAATAAAAAATTTGAAAGAAAGAAAAAGGGTGGGTCAGCGCGTTAGGTGTTCGACTGTGGATGGTTCGCACCCGGCATATGTCTACTTTTTATTCTGTTAAAAGACGTTTTTTAGACGTCGAACAGACGTCTTCAAGACGTACAGTTTTGTAACATGAGACGTTCGGAGACCGTTTGGAAGACGTTCGTAATAGATGTTTTTAAGACGTCTTTAATGTCCACCAACAGACGTCTATGATACGTCTTTGTGCTATCTGAGTGTATACTAATTGTGAATTAATTTTTGATTTCAATAAGTGAAATTAAATATCAAAAAAGTTCTGTTATGGGAGGATATTAGGATCTCAGTTCCGATATGGGAGGCTCTACTGTATACGAACGATTTCATTAACTCTGTCGATGCGACGTTAAAGAACAGAAGAAAAAGAAGATGAGGATGTCCAGCAAACAGGATTATCCTTTAAAGACTGTTTGGCGGTAAGGTAAGGGTAAGAGGAAACAGGTGTCAGGTGTCATCGTCCGTCGCAGGAACTCAACCGGAGAATTGATTGAGCAAGTCGACCGCTAATCTGGGATCCTATCGGGGGAGGAATGGAATGAGGGAGGAAGGGGTGGCAAGGTTCGACCGGAAAAGAATAGACACCATAACAGAGACGCGTGCATCGGCTACATTGTGACAGTACGCAACGGAAGAAACCCGAGGGTTAAGTGAAAACTTAATGGTCTCGAGAGGCAAACCATGTTACGTTATACCGCGGCGTCTATTCCCGGCCGTATATTTAACGCGTTTAACGTATTCCGAATCGTGAAAATAGCCCCGATTTGCATACATACAGCCCCGGAATTCATGAAAAATTCATGGGGGCCGAGTGCCGGTATACTTGGAATTATGCCTCCTTTACTATCAATTTCTTATTATTGCCGCGGACCCCCGTCGGCGCCCTCTCGACTTTAAGATGCTGACTGGGACGACTACGAATAGGTAAATACGAATCGTATTATACACCCCCGGTGAGAATGGTCCTGGTGCAGCTGCCTGCAAGCAGAGTTCTTCGTGTGGATGGCTTTTCGCTAAAAGGTCTATCTGCGCCGACGACCGTCTCTACGAGCTCGACAACAAATTGCATTGTTTCCTGGCAAACAACACCATCCACTTGCATACGAACAAATTAAATTATCGAGCGGGGGAGGGATGGGGGTGGGGGGAAAAAGCGAGAAACCCCGTTGAATTCCAGTCGCTCCGGTTAATATAACAGCCTCACAGACGGAATTCAGAATAGAGTTTTAATCGTTCTGAGCAATTACCGGGGAGAATGTCAATTATTACGACCACAACACAACACTCGTTTACCGTGGCCCATTCAGTCGCGAGCGAGACGAATTTTCATGCGAATCGAATCACGCGACTTGAACATTTGTATCCCCTTGTGAATTCGAACATTTTCCCCCGCTGGATAAATGATTCTTTTGTGGGATCCCAGACGGTGTTCGTGCGCTGCGCTTCGCTTCGCGTGGATAAACCCATTTTCAAACCCTTTCGCTGATTATTACGAAATCTGTTGACAAGCTTTCATTATCAACTCGTATTCCACACCCTTGAACATTGTAATACTATAATTGAAACTTCTACCACCTTTTTCAAATATTTTATTGGAGAAAAAGTTCATTTTCTTATAGTAATTATTAGACTGCAAAGAATATGAATTGTTTTATTAAGAATAAAGCAAACGAAAAGTTTAGTCCACTGTAATATCCTTAATGGTTCTTAATGTAGACATTTTTTCGTGCGTTAAAACTTCTACTACCTCTCTTATATTTGTTATTTTATTGAATAAATTCTTCACTGTGTTAGTAATTAGTAGTTTGGTGAAGGTTTATTGTATACATTCCCACTTCCATAAATTGTTTTATCAAAAATTGAAAATTTAGTTTAATACGTTATTCTAACAGTAAAGAAATAAATGTCACTAATGGTTGTTAATGTAGACATTTCTTCGTGCGTTAAAACTTCTGCTACCTCTTTTATATTTGCTATTTCATTAAACAAATTCTTCAGTGTGTTAGTGATTATTAGACTGTGATGTTTTATTATACATATATGTACATTCCCAGTTTCATAAATTGTTTCATCGAAAATTGAAAGTTTACTTTAATACATTATCCTGGCAGCAAAAATAAAGTAAAACTAAATGTCATTAATAGATTGTGGATTTTATGCATTTATGGCAACAGTGTAATTTAAAACAGTGAAAACATTAGAAGAATTTAAGAATACTGTTATATTATTTGCATCCTACTAAACATGTTAAGAAAGAAAATAAATTGTTACTTCACTCCAATTTGTTGCAAGTTAGATGGTAAATTGTAATTTTGCATAAACATCCGCAGTCTATATAGTTATTCATGTTTGTTAATGTTGATATGTACGTTCCATGCTAGTGGTCACGTTATGAATTAAATTTTGCCATCGTTATCATAAAGAACGTGAATACAATGTAGTGTATGCCAATATGATTACTATTAGACTTATTCGCTGAATTGAAAAATAAAATGAAAATTTCTGGATGGTGTTAGCGAGCTGGAATGACAAATTAACTTGTCATCCCTAATTAACTCTCACCCGATCCTCGTGTCAATTAGACACATTGATTCTGAATAAGTAGCACCTATGTTCTACTCATTGTTAAAATTATTTTTTTTTAATATAAAAAATTACTAATTCGAGTGAAAAATATTTTATAAATAATCTAGATTTTTAATTTATTTTGTTTCAAACCATAGCAAATCTACATTCATACCGATTAATACCTCATTGTTTTTTATTTCGATCGATATGTTTTTCAAAATATGCTCTGATTATTTTTGCTTAAAAAAATAATAGATCCGTGTGCCAAGAGTTTTATAGATATTCTGAAAAAAATTCGTATAATTTGGTGAAAACACTTAATCGTTAATCTTTAGTAGAAATAATATTTCGTGAGAACCAATAAAATAAACCTTTTCTGGAAAAAGTTTGCAAGCGCAGTGCATCACCGCGTAAAGCGATCAAACCTGCTCCTGAAATCCGAAACACGTGGATTCCGTGTTTTGGCAGTGTGTGTGTGCCATGAAACCGCAAAGAGTATTGAAAAGTTTCGCGTGGCTACACACTCTGGCGAGGGTCAACCGAAAAAGCAGCGCGTTACACGCGATTACGTCGTCGCCCATCGACAGCCAATGTGGACGGGGTGCCGCGGCAAACAACCATCGCCGAAACCAAATAAGGGCGCAAGTATCAGAACAAAAAAAAGAGCCGAAATGTTCCCCCTCCCAAAAAAAGAAAAAAACGAAAAAAATTGTTACCGTTCGAACGACCATCCGAATTTAGGATTCGCGAGACGAACGATATGTCGTGAATGATATTTGCAGCTGACCATCGTACAAAGCCGACCGGAAATAGGTTAGCAGTCGGATTCATTGTGCACGTGAAAGGCGGCCGAACAATGAAAATAAATAAAACAGGAACGAAAGGCAGAGGAGTATGGGGTGTACGGGGCGAAATTGCTTTTGCAAGAAAATACGTGGACCGTGTTGTCGCGGCCCAGGCTTACAGTGGCGTGGTTTTGAGGCACACGTGACTAGAAATCAATTATGAGGGACTACAAAGCTTTCGGGCCTATCGCGCGCGCGGTACAATATTGTTCGACTCCGGAAACGCTGCGACGATTTCACCGAACAGGTCTTACGTGTCCGCACCACGTGATACGAGCAAGACAAACGCGAATCGTGCCCCGTTATTATTCTATTCCCCTGATCACTCTCTGCGTTCGTGTTCAAACAATACGGACCAGTTCGACTCTCTAACTCCCTAATTCAGTCCGTGCCGCACTTTGCTTAGAATTTCACGTCAGACACGATCCTAACACATAAGGTGCAATTCGTACAATATACATATATAGGGTGAGTCACCTAACCTGTTAAATGTTTTAAGGATAAAATTTAATGGTTCAATAGTTTTTATGTTAATTTCTTTTAGAGATTTCAAGGTCACCTTAATTTTTTTAAAAAGGGACCACCCCTTTTTAAATGCCTACGTTGATTACACACGTTTCCTCGGTCTGTGACTTTGAGTGACCTTGAGTAATTATAGTCGCTGAATCCCTAATGAAAGGGACTGTCATCATAGGTGTATAAAAAGGGGTGGTCCCGTTTAAAAAAATGAAGGTGACCTTAATATCTCTAAAAAAAATAACATGAAAATAAATATTTTTATGGCATCCTGTGAGCCCGATTGGACCATTCAACTTTGTCCTGAAGACATTTCACGTATCTTTAAAAACAACAAAGATATGCGAGGTGCAAACACGTTAGATGACACACTATACCATAGTGTTCACAGCTAGTAAAATCAAATCTCGAATTGGTGATTCAATCGACACTGTCTGATTAACGAGATGGATCAGTCCATTCCCCCATTATTTAAGCTGCTACCACAGTAGTGTCTCCGTAAGTGTTGTATCGTAGGGTCTGCCGAGCGACAATTATAGTAGAGGTGCTACAATTCTTTGTAGTGTGCCGAACATTGAGGCACTTGCACTCTCTGCCTCTCTTTCTTTTCCGTTCGCCATCCTCCCTCACGGTTAAAACTTTAATCGCTTATTACACAAGTAATTATTAGACTGCGGATGTTTAAACAATTTTTGTAGAAGAATTTTGTGAAAGTCGAATCAAATAAAATCTTATTTTCTGTGGTAGTACCCTTTTTAGATCTGAAATAAGTTAAAATTGTCCTAAATTCTGTTGAATTTTGTAATGTGGCATTTTTTGAAAATTTTCAGAAGCCATAATTGCATAAAGATCCGCTGTCTAGTAATTATGATCATAACTATATCGTGTTAGGTGTCATTTTAATTAGACAAACGAGACGAATACGATGGTTAAAGTTTGAATCGTGAAAAATTAGAAAAGTTGCAATCTTTCTGGTCGGACTGGTTCCAAGGGGGAAGTGGTGGGGATAAAATTTGGACAGTTACGGTAGAGACCTTTGCGACAGTTACGGAGAGAATACTTTACTAAAGCTGGTATTGCTATGTACATAGATTGACGTGTTGTCTGGAAATTTGGTTTCAAAATCTATCCAGATTCTTGTGTAATGATTAGTTAAACAAATCATCGTCTAATATAAAAAAAACATTAACCCATCGATGTTGTCAGACATTTATAAATTTATTTTCAAGAGTAAGGGGCTGAGGCATTTAATTACATTGGTGATTAAAATTGGAACCCAGATTTCGTTTTAGTTTGAAATTTTACTTTCTCTTCTGAAAAATATCTTGAATAAAAAAAAAATAAGAAAATACTAAAATGTATAATAAATCAAAGAAATATATGGTATCTAAACATATTTAATTTACTAACCATTATGATATATGTACATATGTATAGATACTTACAAAACTATGATATTCTTATAATTGTATGAATTATGCAGGGGTAGCTCGAAGGCCTATTTATACGTGTTAATTATTTTAAATACTCTCATAATAGGACATTAAAACCGTGATATCGTCATAAGAATCTCCAACGTGAAGTAATAACTACAATCAACAGATATAGAGCCGATCATTAATGCCTTTCATTCTCACTTGCTCGAGTAAGTGTAACTAATGATCCTAAACGTCAATGCGGACATGACATACCGCGCATTAACCATATTGCGTGGCAATGTGCTTTGTTTGATGAGCAAATATTACAATTTATCATGTAATCTATTGCTTGTCAAACCTACTGTGCGGTTATGTAAACTTATATATACGTCTTTTATAAATTGTAAGATAAACCATATCAACAATTTATCTTAGAAAATAATGTAATACTGGCACGAGATTATAACGCAACTAATAATTGCAACAAAATAATGTAATGCTTTTTTATCTCATATACCATGTGAAGAATATTTGAAAATAATTTCCTTATGAAAGTTAAATTAATATAGAAAACTAAATCGAAACTTGGCCGGACCAACGTCAGAATTAACACGTTTGCTATTAGCCAGATGAGGGGAGGGAGCACGAATCGAGGGGAAACAGTTATCCCCTTTCTGCCAGTACCGTCACGTGATCGGCCGCGGCGCGATGGATGCGTGGGAAATAGCGTCGTAAAGGGGGAAGGTAGAGTGGGGACAGAAGTAGGAAGTAAGAGGTAGAGTGGGGATCACAATTTTATAAAGAAAGACAAATTAATTTGTTGTAAGTTCAGATCATAACGGTCATAATATTCATAATATTCATAACATTTAATTAAATATTTTTATTACAAAAACTGTAAACGATAAACGACGGTAACGAATGAATTGATTAAGCATTGTCCATTTATAATGTTTTCTCAATAAATTGCATGTTTCTCGTTGAGAAAGGAGGAAGTATTTATACACTCCTCTATATTTCACGGATATGCAAATAAAAGTCGTTTTACATGCGATTTATACATGTATGACTTACACAGTTCCTGTCTGTCAGTGTTGTTGTCAGTCATACTGTCTTTTTAAAAAATGAAGCAGATAACGTTTAGATGATCAGAGTGGGTTCGACAACCATTGTAACCGTCGATGTTACTCGGATATCTTCTTTTGAAACACGGTCGGCAATATTGATGTCGATTCCTGCATCGGAGAACTCTCGTTGGCTGAAATTCTTTCGTTCATGATATTGACAAAATTTACTGTATAATATACTTATCTAATATTTGAAAAATTTAAGTAACATTATTTGAATTT
Source organism: Lasioglossum lativentre (assembly GCA_916610255.1). NCBI lineage: Eukaryota > Metazoa > Arthropoda > Insecta > Hymenoptera > Halictidae > Lasioglossum > Lasioglossum lativentre. The sequence goes on along the minus strand of OU744364.1, from coordinate 17,785,208 downwards.
GGATCGTCAAAATAATCTATGTGTAACATACTTTCGAAACAAATGTGTGTTTAAAAAATCATTGAATATTTGTTCGTGTTGTGTATAAGTTTCAGATTATCAGGTGTAACCCATACTATAGTATATGTCACAAAAGCGTTGTGACGATATTTCTAGAAATATTAATATATTTGTATAAAACTTCATATGGATAAACATCGAAAACATCAATACGTTTTTAGTTAATAATGGGACCAATTTCGTTTATTGTCGATCACAATTTGGCGAAGATTTATTCTTTTTTATTAATCCGCTGCCAGAACGTATTGGTATTTGAAAATTTTCGATTCATATTACGTTTTTCCAAATACAGTGGAGGACGAAAGCATTGGCGCAGCACGAAATCGAAATAAAAAGGAATAAGAAAAGACGAAGAGAATTTGCAATGGAATTTCGTAATAAAGGTATTGATTTTTGGAATGGAATTCTGTTCTCAGGCAAAAGTCACTCTCATATGTTTATGTTTTCACTTAGGCCAATTAGTGTGGAGGAAACGTGATACAGAAATGGGTGTGCAGAACATGCAAGCTACAGTGAAACATGGAGTAAGTGTTTTTGTATATGTGTGCATACATTCTTGATGGAGAAGTTAATACTGACATTTATTTAAATATTTTCAAAGATAATTTAGAGAAATTAGTGGGAGAATTCCAAAATGATCGACAAAAATATTTCATACATTTTAGAAACACTTTCTCAAAGTGATAGAAAACTTATGGTACGAATTAGAAAAAAAAATGCAATAACAAATTGCAGTTAAAAGGAGCAATATTAGATAGGTAATGAATTTGGGAGAAAATTAGTCCAATGCTCTGCAAAATACAAGAGGTGATAAAACGTCGAGGATACGTGACAAAATATTGAAATTTTAATTTAACATATAATTATTACTTTCTGAATAATTTTGTCCAAGTGTAAAATGATTGTGACAGACGCTTCCATTTATTACATATTCCGTATTTTGTCCCCATTGCTCTGTTTTTGGTATATAGATAAATAAGGTACTACAATATGGATTCATGCAAAATAAATATTGATACAAGTTAAAAATTAAGTTAAAATTTAATTAGTTATAAATTGTGGTAAAAATGGATGAGTGCAACATAACACTGCAAAGACATTGAAAGAATTTAAAAACATTATTACATTATTTTCGATATAGTAAAATTACTTATAAATACATTCTGATGCATACAAGTTAGAAACTTTTCTTTTGCATAAAAATCTACTTAAAAGGTGTACTTAATATACAACTTAACTATATGATTAAATTCAAATTTAATATCATTCTTAAAATCTAATTAAGAAAAATATAATTCAATCTTACAATAATTTCAAAAATGTTTGTATGCAAAATTTTGTACTATGCCAACACTTTTGTCCATCACGGTACATTAATTTTTGTAGAGGTACTTCTACATTTTGGAAAACAGTCGACTGGTGCGAAACCACCAATCCGGAAAAAATACGATTGAAAATTAATTAGCTTGATTATATACATTCATGAGAAAAATGGATAATTTAAAACAGTAAGAAAATTCGAAGAATTATAAAATACTGTTATATTATTTTCAACCTCCTAAACATATTAATTAAATTCTATTTCACTCGAGTTTGTTGCGATTCCGGTTAGAAAATGTTTATTTTCACCGACAAAGTACAGTGTTAGCGTTGTGAGGTGTTGGAAAATAATTTGGAGAAGTACACGACTTCCGGGCGGAAGGCTCAGTAGCGAATCCGGCGGAAGAGAATCGGAAAATTCCGCGAGGCGTGCGAGTTTGTTGATGTACAAGTGCTTAAATCAAGTGACAGACGATTCATTAAAAGTATTGTCCACTCGAAATTTCTGCTGGTCGCGTCCGGTTTGTCGATCGATTCGTAGCGCATCAACGAGAAAAATGCATTACGATGGGAACCGGATCGCGGCAGATATTGCGCAACTGGCAAGTCAGGCCTCGATAGAATCAATTTTGGGGCTGGCTGGCTGCACGGAATTTTTCAAACGCCCAACGCGACGCCTGATAATAAATAGCAACACTGGGAGATAGAAATTCGTTCGGGAAGTAACGATTTTCCAGCGGCACGGACGAAATGCAACACGATCATCATTCGGGAAACAATAATATTCGAGGCACAGAGAGTGTGTGTGTGAGAGAGAGAGAGAAAGAAATTCGTGGACGGTGTACTACACGGATATGCGCGGGTATTAGTGTCCGACCACGAGCTGGCCCACTTTTTGTTCTCGCGTTCCTGAAAAACAATAATCCGGCCTAAGAACAACCGCGCGGATATTCAGCGGGAATCGCGCTGCCGGGTCAAGAGAAGCGCAAACATTCCTCCAGAGTGTCTGTTTCAACTCGTTTTTCGTTCCAGTACACTTTCCCGCCCCCTCTCGGTTGCGATTCAACGAACCCTTTCCATTTCTGTTTTTTCTTTTTCTTTTGCGCCGGGTTTCTTTATCTTCCTCGAGCTCTATCCACGTGCCCCTTCCTTTCACCGAACACCAAGCTAACCGTTCGAAAACCGAATGTTTGTGAACGACACCGGCGGCGGAGGCAGCGGCGGCGGAGGCGGCGCGGCGCGGCGCGGCGGCAGCGTTTACGGGCAACGTAAACCGTTGTAAATTGCGGAGGAAACAAGTGGACCCAGCGGTCTCGTTGTCGCTCGCAATCTCTTCTTAACGCAGCCTCGCGCAAACGATTTAAGCTACCGCGAGCTTAAGAGCTTGACCTCAAACGAGCATAACATGCCCCCGGGAATTACGCGAACATGATTTTACGAGCCGAAACAGCCTCAAGTATCACGGTATCTCTCCATTGAGCTACGCTGATACACGAGACCCTTGCCGGTTGCTTCCTTTACCAACAATATTACGGCGGACCGTTACTTACAATTAGTCGCCGAATCGAGTTTCGTCTCGGATTACTTCCCGTCGATCGTTCTTAATTGTGTCGTTATACCTGCGTGTTTATTCTCAAACAAAAAAGTATCTTTCTAGTCTCGAATTTCAACCCCTATTATTGTTACATCAAGAGGAAACGTTCTTCAGAACAATCTGAATAAATCCTATACGGATTCTGTGGGATCAGCCAGTGTCGCCAAATGAGGGGAGGGAGCACGCGAAGGTAAACAGTTACCCTCTCTTTGCAAGTACCGGTTGAATAAATCAGTTTTAATTCAATCAATTTCTGCTCCCGTCGATTTTAATTGAACTTTTTCTGGTGAATGTAGAGCGAAAATAAGCAGACCCATGTCCGAGCGTTTTTGACAATACTCATTATTTGTAGAGATAATTAATATTTAATTTTATGATACCCAGAACATATCTTGATATAGTCGCGCTCTGATTGGTCCCCGTTTTTCGTGAACAACAAAACCGACGCTGGCATTTTTGCAAATGAATGTGTCACTTCAAATGACCTCAGCAACCTCTCAAGGTTGGTCGACATTTTTGGGATACCCAGTATAGTATTATCGTGGAGTGTCATTCTTTCACTAATAGATTACACAAAAAGTGATTTAGTACTACGAAAAATATCGTAAGAAAAATTAATAAATTATATGATTAATTAAAATATTCGTTGTTTTCGTGGTAGAAATATTGCTAACGGGTGATAATTAAATTCTATAGATAATTATATAATAGTTTGATTATATAATGGGTTAGGTGCGTTGCTTGTATAACTGTAAAATTATCACTTTGTCCTTGTTTATTTAATCGATAGAACCATTTGCGTCACCAAACCTGACAATGATACTACGTTTATTAACTTAACTCACAATAAATTTTCGTATATCGATGCTCGTATTATCTGGGTATTGAATTCACTTGGAAAGCTTGGGTGTTCAATAAAATACCTGAACAATAATCTTTTTGAAAATGCCGAACGGTATTTCATATTCAAAGCACACTTTAATATTTTTATACACATCCCGATATGAAAATTATTATTGAATTCTTGGTTAAAAGAATTTTATTGTGAAGCATTAAAATTGTGCAAAGTGGTATTGAACCATTTAATTTTATCTGTCATTTGAAGTTTGTATGAAGCAATGTTTTATCGTCCATATACCGAAAGATTGCAAAAGTTTTACAGTTGCTATTCGGATCTATAATGGGCTGGCTTCAACGGATTACTTTGATTCAAAAGACATTCGAAAATTAATATGTGCGAGTACCATTTGTGTACAATTATGACGTTTCATTGCGGAACAAATATAGTATGTAACAAAAACAAACTTTCATGTAACTTTCGTGTATTTAAAATTACACGTCTATATTGACGATATGAAAATGTAGCAATGGAATTACCGAGTCTGTTCACAAGTTCTCAGCTAGCACAGTACACATTATTGTTACTTAAATTACATATTATTATTGAAAATTGCATACATTGCGAAGCTCACAAAAGTAAGTAGATGTGCTTGAGTTGTTGCTTTTTTCCAAGTTTCATTGCATATGTGCTTTAAACTTGAAACATTGTGTTATTATTTTGTTATAAATCCCGTCAATAAGTGTATATTCATATAAATTATTTTACATTTGCATTGAAGAATGGGTGAAAATAAGCCGTTAACTGACAAACATCGCCGGATTTTTAGAAAAATGCAACATGGGAATAAATAATTATTGACATTTTTGGAGTGTCAAGAATAGAGTTACACCCAACTTGCGAAAAATACTATCTGAAGAAGTTCGAATCCACCAAATATTTAAAAGCTGAATTATTAATATTTTAAGAAACATCAGAATCATTTTATAAAAGCAAAAAACTCAACTGCTTATAGAATATTGTAACAAAATTTATTGACTAACAGGTTTTATGTACTTGAAGTCGACACACGGTTCGCGAGGTTTATTTCTTCATTTGACTTTGAGTATGATTTTTGACTCAGTATATTGATGTGTAAATAGGTTTGCAGTCTGGTTATCGAACACAACGATGACTAGACTGCGGATATTTATGTAAAATAGAGACGAAGTACACAGTTCTTTCTTCCTTTCACCGTTCTGATAGATTGAAAATAATGGCATGCCAAAAGTCTTTTAATTTTTATTTTAAATTTCACCTACTCAAATCTGCTATAAAATAATAAAATCCGCAGTGTAATGTGTAATTATTCAACATGAGAACTATCAAACACTAAAAGCGCCTGGTATGTAGTCAATGCATTGTATCGCTTTATAAAAATTACACCACTACATTTATTTAGATCAGGCTCTCCCCACTACTCGGTCCTCCCCACCAAACTCCTGTGGAGTGTAGGAGGGGGTTGGGGGAATTAGGAGTGTATCGCAGTCACGTGAGGCAAAGCAGGGTGGGGGCAATATGAAATAGTTGATAGTGGGGCGTGAAGCGACCTCGGGTAAGAAAGCCTGATTTTTTGCGATTTTTATTATAATATATACCTGACTAAAGAAATTTATTCAATAATTTTCTATGAAAGCAGTTTTATAAAAGCATTATATAATTTTCGTGATTTTTATCATTATGATCCATGCGATAGTTAAATAAATTGTACAGTTGAATGTGGATAATTCGAATTTTAATGGAAGATAATGGAATCTTCAAGTTGCACAGGTTTCGACTTATCTAAATTTTCTGGTAGAAGTGGTTTAACAAACGAAAATTCGACGTGCAAAAGCTTTCTACGAAGATTAATAATTTTCCAATTATGACGGTTCATAGAGAGAGAAATTCCATTTTTTAACGTGAATTATTAATTGAAAAATGTACTGGGTTCTCGGAGAGTGAAGGTACGACCGAGACGAGGGCGATACTACAAAAAAGATTAGGAAATCGATTTTGAAATTCCCTTAAGTCTGCAGACGCTGCAAACTTAATTCTTAGACTGCGGATCTTTATGCATTTATAGCAAAAATTCAAAATTGTAGGAAAATTTTAAAAATTGAAGATGTCAATATATGATTTCTCATCTATTAAAATTATTAAGGGAAGAAATAACATTCCGTTTAGTTCCTATTCCTTGCAATCGACGAAGACAATTTTTATTTCGCATAAAGATCCGCAGTCTATTAATTATAAGACAAATGTCATCGTATTTAAATATTAGTTATTGCTTATGGAAGTAAACAAATTCGAATTACAAGAGTAGAATAATGCATATAACCTGGACGCGTAATAAATAATTCGAGTTAAAGTAAGTGTACTGCAGAGGTTCGACTGCAATTAAAAAGATAATGCAATTTGTTCGTCTGTAGAGAAACTAATAAAAATTCTATGAGCCACGCAGCAGCAACAGCAGCAACAATGACGGGTTTCACACTGTTGCTCGGCACAGTGCACGGCGGGAAATAAAGTATCCGGCCGCGTGGCGCGGTGGTAAGTTTCATGGGATAACTAACCATTAAATCAGCGCGGAGTCTCGTGATTCCGTGGGCGAATGCGGATTAAATTTCGACCTGGAACTGTCTTCCGGTGTACGGAAATGAAACTCTTCTTTCGAGGAGAGCGAGCGAGCGCGAGCGGAACGTTCGCCAGGAAGTTTTACGCTCGTCTATTGTTGCGAGCAACACTGCCGCAACACCTCGGCCCGTGATTCGTCGTAAAGACTGACCCAGTTTTTGGGACTGTTCGACGAGTTATTACGACGGATTCCTTCGCCGAAAAGGGAAGAGACGCGCAAAGACGACAGCGTGGGGGCAGCAGCGCGCAGCTGCGCCTCGTAATATCTTGATTCCGATACGTTGTCACGAGCTGCCGCGGCGGAAAACGAGTTTACGGGGTCGTCGGTACGTGTATAGGTGGTTTTGTCGGGGCTGATGTGTAACCCCTTCGTTTTACGAGCTTTCAGCGGAACGAGTAACTCGATGCATCGGCCGATACGCATCAAGGAAAACCTATATCCTCGGCTGATTCACTAGTAAAAATCGAATGGCGACGCGCGACGGCTCGAGAACGGGACAAATACCGACCAAATACATCCACGTAGAGACGTTGAAGTCCGTAACGCGGCTGTAATAAAACCTGTAAATTTTCAGACGCGTGCGATGTCGCGTTACGGACGACGCGACGTTACGGTTTCACTGTCTCTCGATCACGTATACATTCTATACAATTACTATATGTATACGGTGGATGTACAAAGTATTCGTACTACTTTTAAAAACGACTAACTTTTTCAAAATTCGACCCAACAGCTTCAGTTTTTTTGAGACGTTAGAAGGATTAGTTTATTAGTCTCTAAATAGCAAAAATTGTAAGAATCTGCGATTTAAATGATTTAAAAACCCTAAATTCAACGATTTTTACATGTTCCAATGCCCGTAGCTTTTTATGCGTAAACTGATTTCAATGAAACTAGGTACATGTATACATATATAACTTACTTAGATTTACAATTTTTAAAAAAATTATTTACACATTAGCTAGTAAACTAATCCTTTTTAACGTCTCAAAAAAACTCAAACTGTTGGGTAGAATTTTGAAAAAGTTATTCGTTTTTAAAAGGAGTACGAATACTTTGTACACCCACTGTACATGTACATATTGTAAAGCATAGATACCCCGAGTCTGTTAACGGAACATCGAGATTTCTAGGGGCATGAAATCCACTGTGTGGACAACATTTCTACAGGGTGAGGCAGTAAAAATTGTCACCTGAAATAACTCGTTATTTATTGACTTAATCAAACAATGTTAGAAATGAGATTTATTGATGTTTTAATGCCTTGAATTTTCTGGGATATTAAGATGACCTTGATATTGTCAAATGTCACTGTATATCTTTTTCGTTGTTACATGGTAGTCCTTAAAAGTACGAATTCAACGATCTACTATATAACAAAGTACCTTCAATTGACCTTGAACATCAATACGAAACATTGAAAATAAGTAATGCAGTTACATACTCCCCACATCTTTTCGCTCCGTTTTGAGGGTCATGGTCAATTGAAGGTAGTTTGTTATAGGTCGTTGAATTTTTTTTTTATGCACTACCATGTAGCAACAAAAAAAAATATACGGTGTCACTTGAAAAAGTCAAGGTGACCTTGATATCCTAGAAAATATAAGGCCTTAAAAAATCTAACTGTGCTTTTCTAGTGAACCACCTCGCATACAATAAATTGCATTTCAATCATTTATTGATTAAGTCAATAAATAATGAGTTATTTCAGGTGGCAATTTTTATTGCCTCACTCTGTATGTATAAGGACACTATACATATGATTTCCTTCCTTGAAAACTTCTTCGAGTTTTATTAGTAGTACAGGGTGTCAAGAAATGATTTGTAAGAAGTTTTATGCAGAAATGACCTTGACAGACTTTCTCAAGGTCAAACTTTTTAACAATTTTATCGTGTTCTACTTATCGCAAGGAACAAACTTTTCAAAGGAACCATCGGTCAAAAATGAACCGTTCTCTTGAAAATTGACGTTAAAGTTCCAATAACATAGATCAATAACACAAATTTATAATATATCAATATTGTATGTATAATAGACAATAGGACCTCCTCTACTTCTTTTGAACAGAGTCTTCAGAGAGAGAAACTTGGTCACGTGACCGGGAGTAGTCTGTAAGTCAAATTCTTAGAGGGCATATGAAAGTTATTTTTATTTTCTTCTTTTCCAATTGTCCGTCATCATTTCCTAGTCATCCATTACTCGTATCATCAAATTGCTTAATATTTTTTTTAAACAGTTCTTATTGAAACAGTTTGTCCACTGTATGTCGACTCTATCGCAAGAAATGAAGTGGATAATAAAATTGTCATTAATAATGGTCGCGTTTGTACTTGCTGATTTTCTTTTGGGACGATTGTGGCTTACAAATAATTTACTGATACTCGTTCTTCGCTCGTGTACATCATGCATCTGCGTTTCTATGTATATGGAATAAGTTTTTGATGTACCTATATAATTTAGCTTACGCAGCAAGATTAGTAAAACGATGCTCGGTGCTGTCGTTTCATGTTAGCGTGTGCATTACATATCATATTGTGAAAATGGTATGAACAACTTCCATAAAGTTGAATTGTTTAAAGCCGGATGAACGCATAATATAGACATGAAAAGGATTGATTCAACAATTTTATGTATAATGTACACACTATAAAACGCACCGCGAAACGTGCAGTTCTTTTACTCGATATATAAGAATAAAAAGTAAATAAAGATTAATATGAAAAAAAATAGTAAAGATAAATTTCAATAAAATTAGATTTAAAAATATATAGCAGTGGATAACTATTTTAACAATCACAGTATGACGTATGTATATTACAGTACTGATAAAAGCTCTTCATCAAGTATCTTAACACATGTGTGACGTCATGACTAAAATTTCACCGTCAATCACCAACTAACAAATAACTATTATTACTCTTAATCATTTGTGTCTTGCAGTAAATAAATTACTCTAATTTCTTCAACATTAGAAAAGTTATTATAAATTATTACAATATTAAATAATTATTAATAAACTTCCTCATTACAGCACCTAGTACAATAAAAATTGTACGAAATCTAAATGCAAGCAATCTTGTCATTATTATAAATATATAGGGCGTCCCATTTGAAGTTTCGCGTATAATTCTTTCCCAAACTATAGCTCGTTGTAAACAATGATTCAAATAATTACTCTGTTTCGAGGGGGACATCTTATGGTGGTCAAAAATCTTCTGTAGGTGGACATGGTTCTTATAACCTCGTGGGCACTAAATGACCTCGACTGACCTTGGAAGACGAAAGTGTTACAGAACAGTGAATTCGTCTCGGGATAGGCTTCACGTTCACCTAAACAAAAACATACAGTTCCGTATAAGAAAAAACAGAGGTCACCCTGAAATCTCGAAAGCATGTCCATCTAGAGAAGATTATTTGTGACCACCATAATAAGCTGTCTCAAATTGAAATAATTTATAAACTTGTAACCTACGTGCCCAAGGTTAATTGTTATTTTTTTTTCCTCTCCCCACAATGTTACTAACGTTCTCGTTATTCACTATATCGTAATCGCTATACCCTAGAATCTACATAATTGTGTTGTAATAAATCTCACTCCTAAAAAACAAAAAAAAAAATACGAAATTATAATTTATTAGAAAGTGGAAAATCAACAGAGACAACACTCGGATGCCTGCGTGTTGGTGCTTAGCGTCGCTAGTTTGCGTGAATTAAAGCGCGTCGTTATTTCGCCGAAAGCATTTAAAATAAACTAAAGTATCAAGGGAGTATTTAAGAGCGCCGTTAAGGAGAGCTTAAAACATTTCCGAATGTGAAGGTAATAAAGTGACCGGATCAAGGTGTCGCGTTCATTTAGGAAATGTTCGGCCGTGTTTTCTTCCGGTTTGACCTGGTCGTTGGCTGGAAAAACCAAGTGACTGTGCCGTGAAAGGGTGGGGGGGGGGGGGGTGAGAGAGAGTGGGGCGAGAGAGAAGAAGGGAAAAGAAGAGAACGAAGCTTACTACCGGCGATAATGTAAAAATGAGAAAGCGGTCCCAGCCAGATATACGAGGGACGAAATGCTTTCTACTTGTATTCCGTGTGGCTTCCGCTAAAAACGAAAGCGACAGCACGGAGCTGCGGGTTTAATGACGTGAAATGCATTTTCCAGCCAACCAGTTTAAAATGAAAGGCAAAAACGGACTAAAACGCCTGGCCCCCAGGCTTTCTAATTAAAATCAGTTTAAGCGGAACGTACGGCCGCGCGCGTACAGTACAATCGTTTTTTTTCTTTTTTCCTTTTTTCGGGTACACCGTTACCGTCGGGACCCGCGAACTCTTCTCTCTCGCGGACAACTTTGTTTTCAATCCTGCAACTTTATTATGGGCTTCTTTTTAATGCCTGAGAAACGAACAATCAACGGAAATGGTCTCCGCGATTTCTATTTTAAATGTTTGTTTGTTTGCTTGGTTGCTTATTTGCTTGTTCTAATCCGAGTGCTGGGAAACTGGACATTGCACGCGACAACTGTTTTCAAACTTCCCGCCTTCGTTAATAGTGTTGACGTAAAGGTTTTCCCAGAATTCAAAGCGCGATCAAACAGGGAACTACGTGAAAAATATGTTGGATGCGTGGAATAACAGTTTTTCACGCGAGGCTGCGCTTTCGAGAACATCGAGTTTTTAAAGTCATGAGGTACCCGTGTTTCACTATGGTGTATCGAGTCAAACTATAATTTGATTGTTACTAAAGAAAATCACTTCATTGGAGAAAAGGTTTGTAGCTCTCCCTACTCCTAGGTTCTCCCCACCAAACTCCTGTGGAGCAGAGTCGCCAGATTAAGACTCGTCCCCCCACTCTACCTTCCCCTTCTACGACGCTATTCCCCACGCACACCCCGGTCACGTGACGCGTTCGTCTCTGTCGCACATGTGTCCGGTACTGGCAGAGAGAGGGTAACTTTTTCCCCTCGATTCGTCCTCCCTCTCCTCATCTGGCGAATCTACTGTGGAATTTTATAGGCGGTTCGGTTCGTATCTATCTACTTTTAACCCTGTTAGTCCGTAACAGAAAATAATCAGTACTTGTTCTAACATATAACATCCCAGATAACACACAACATCTTAAAGACGTGTAGTTTACTTCCATTTTAGGCCCGAAAGTCTTACGTCCTAAAAAGACGTCTTTTCGATACGTCGTTTTAACGTCTGAAATAAGACTAAATAACTTTAATTTTTTGGAGATGTTAGTTTATCGTACAATTACTATAATACTTTTGTCATTTTGCTATTACTTGAAATGACAAAAAAAAAATAAAAAACTGACTTATTTTAACATTATCATCTGAGCTTATTTATAAAATTTCATCGAAATCAGCATTGACATTGATATGAGTTACGAACAATTAAAGATCGCGAAAATCCCAGCTTTTTCAGGATTTTTGATTCTTTCGACCGATAACTACAGTTTGTTTTCAAAAATTGCAATTGTTTGGAGTGACAAAAAAAAAGACTAAGCTCAGATTAAAAAGTTAAGTAACGTGAGTTTTTTTCTTTTTCTTATCACTCCAACTAATTGGTACTTTTTAAAACAATTTTTTAGCCATTGTCTACAGAATTTTTTCAGATTTCGAAGTTCGCGGCGTCGTAGTTAAAAAAAATAAAAACCGATTTTTTCGACATTTTCTGTGCGAAAAACTAAACTAACCTTGAAATTGTTACGTTTTATTTATTCTGTAAGTCTATTAGGCATTGATAAACCTTGAATATTTCAGAGGAAAAATTAAAAAATTAAATCAACTCGATCAGTATTTCTACTGCGTCAGCGCATTACATCTGAAAGAATTAGCCATGTTTTCAACAGCCCGGTTGGGTCAGCGTGTTAGGTGTTCGACTGTGGACGTGCTTACATTAGGTTCACACCCGGCAGACGTCTGCTTTTTTCTGTTAAAATACGTTTTTTAGACGTCAATCAGATATCCAAAAGACGTCTTTACGACGTTTAAAAGTCTTATAGACGTTCAGAAGACGTTCGAAGGGCGTTCGGAAGACGTTCGTATGTCATTCAAGACGTCTTAAACAGCAGACGTTTTTAAGACGTCTTTGTGCTATCTGGGATTATATATTGTAGAAATATTTAATCTCGGGTTCCTTTAAAAACAATAGGAAAGTATTTTCAATTATTGTCGGCTTGTTAGCTGAAAAGGTGTTTCGGTCTCACTTATCCTTACTTTTGCATAAGTGATTAGTAGACTGCGAATCTTGATGTATTTATAGGAAAATTAAGTAGATGAAATTCAAAATTGTTGGAAAATTTTAAAAATTGAAATTGTCAATATATGACATTTGTCTTGGGAAGAAATAATATTCAATTTTGTTTCTATATCATGCAATCGATGCAGGCAATTTTTATTTTGCATATATCCACAGTCTAATGATTAGCGTATAATGTGACGGATTTAAGAATTTAGCGCAAAGCGATTCGCGGACCTCGCAGTGTTACGGCTGAAGGGCGGGCGGCGAAGCGATCTTAAGGGTTGAGCTTCCCCGGGACAGCCATAATTTAAAGGGCGAACGTATGCATCAGCCACGTCCCGGCAAGAGATTCTCCGGTTATAAATCAGGGACTTCTGCAGAGCGTCGTTTTTCGAAATCTCCTCTCTCTCTCCGCTCCGGCTGAATATATATTTTTTCGACGAGCACCAATCTTCTCCGATCGAGTAAGACGATCGCGAGGACAAGTGGCTAGGAAATTCCTTCTGACCTCTCGAACTTTATCGTCGCGATAACCTTTTTCCACCTTCGGCTGATGGAAACACTGAATCAGTATGATCGGATATCTCATGGTACGTTGGATTCACTTGGTTACTTCTCTACTCCTATTTCTCTTCTATTTTCACCGTAAAAGCACGTTTCCCTTCTCCCTGGGTCTGTGTGCTTCTTTCTTCTCTCACTCACTGTGTCCCTTTTACTTTTACTCTGTCAGTTACTCTGCCGGTTGCCGCGCAGTTCTTCTTTATCCGTTCGCCGTGTCATCGATCGCAATATCGTAGAAAAAGTCAAGTGAAACGCGCGACCGGTCGCCTCTCTCTCTCTCTCTCTCTCTCTCTCTCTCTCTCTCTCTGGTTTATTCGCAACAGCTGGCGAAGAGAAGCCCGAGAAGAAGAGTCGCGGAAAAAACGGTACAGTCTTCTTCTTTCGCCGACCAAGTTGGGTTCATTCCGTTAATTGATCACCGGTGATATCAGTACAAACCCATCTCTCGGTCCGTAAATTAATCCCAGCAACTTTTTCCGCAGCCATCGCCGCCGTCTTACCATTCTCCTGTCGTATTCCCCTCTCTCTCTCTCTCTCTCACACTCTTTCTCTCTCTCTCTCTCTCTCTCTCTCTCTCTCTCTCTCTCTTTCGGTCTCGTGGCTCTCTCCTTTTATCGGTTCCCGGGCGCTTCATCGGTCGATCCTTGAGAAGTTTCGGCAGCCACGAGCTACTGATCAGGGCGGGAGTAAAACTGGATTTTCACCAGGATAAACTTCCAGAAGTTCGTGATCGAATATTGTTTCTTTGCGAGCCCGGTTATTTCCGTGGCCGTTGTTAATTAATTGCTTCGATAAATTGAAGCCGCGGGACAAAAACTCAGAGGGGTCGGGGAAACGTCGATACCGGGACGCGATAGCGCTGGAGATTCGCCGATAAGATGGAGAGTTTCATTGGCAGAACGTTTCCAGGAATAAAGAATATCTTTCGGACATCGCCGGACGTCCCAGGGAACGTCCGGAGTGCCGCTCCTCTTTAACCCTTCCGACACCGGACGGACGTACACCATATGTACCCACGCACCGCCGACGCACGAAATTATCTTGTATAAATATAAAACGTGATGATTTTCCGGCTTGATTTTCGCAATTACGTACAGGGTGTCAAGAGATTATGTATAAAAATCGTTAGAACGTGATTCTACACCCTGGATCGGCGAAAATCTATTAAAAATGTTTTGTGCAAAAACGACCTTGACAGACTTTATTCAAGGTCAAGTGTTTATTATGATTGTATCGTGTTCTACTCATCGAGAGCAACAAATTTCTCGAAGGAACCATGTGTCAAAAATGAATCGTTCTTTTGAAAATTGACGTTAAAGTTCAACTAACACATAAAGTTACTCGATACAGAATTTTATTACAACAGAACAACATAAGGTAATATAATGGACCAATTCTGAATCAATTGAATTTACGTGACGGGTAAAACACGATACGATGATAAAAAATTTTGACCTTGAAAATGTCTGTCATGATCAATTTAGCACAAATCTTTTCTAACAGATGTCCACCGACCCTAGGTAGTGTAGAATCACTTCTTGACACCCTGTACAGAATAGAATATAAAGAATAAGTTGATGATGTTACTACCTTAGTAATTTAATTTTGTGTGGTATATTTTGAAGCATGGTTCCGAATACTGGCGGAACTACAAATTTTGGGCCCCCTTTTTTCTTTCGATATTTTTATAAGATTGAGATTTTTTAATGCTTTTATGAAAGAGAATTGTAAAAATTCAATAAACGCAGAAAGCATGTTTTCTTTGTCAGTGTACTTTTTTTGAAATTGCAAGGTAATAAATGCACAAATTTTAGCCCCCTCCGATTATGAGCCCCCCCCCCCCCGTATTGCGGAGTCTTGCGGTATTGTAGTTCCGCCACTGGTTCTAAAAAAACGCCAACATCGCGATTGCGTTTATATCTGTATATTTATAAGCAAATTAAAGTTATATACATGAAAATCAAAATATTAAAAATATAATAATAACACCGTTTTTATGCACAACATGTATCGCAGAATCATAAAAAGAAGAAAATTCGTCACGGTTGGGGCCCCTCAAACGCTTGCTTCCCCCACCACCGTAACGGCGCTCACTGGAAGGGGACAATAGGCGCTACGGTGGGGACGGTTTTGCTTCGATTTATGCAAATGTGTCCAGCACTGCCGTACGACATATCGTGTGAACATCGACCGAGTCGGAAGGGTTAATTGTAACACAAATGTACCCTACCGCGAACGAAAATCGATGATAAATGTGCACCTGTCGCTGACCTAAGTAAATATCGCGAGACGATGCCCGTATTTACTCGTCAAATATTTTCCGTTCGAACAAGAATATAGTTTTTACTGATAACCGTTCGTCGAACACAGCACCACTCTTTCACGGATGGACCGTATGAAATACATCGGAGAAAAGAGAACCGTGTGGTATACGGGCACGGTCACTCTCGAGAGCGATCCACGAGACAACCGCGCACGGGCACTCATTTTTCACCGCAGGATCAACGATCTTAGGGCTTCGACCTTTCACCCAGGCAAATAGGGATTTTCCTCATAAACTGGGATTCTCCTATCAGAATAACATTCCTCGATCCCCAGGGACAGTTCCGACTTAAACAGGCTTCGTAAATCTTGCCGGCGTTCGATGCCGAAACTCGAAACACAAAATTAACAGAAATATCGATAGAAGCCCCAGGCTAAAAAGATTCGTGTGGTATTTCAGTGGAAAAAAATTGATACTTCGTGCAAACAGCGAATATGGGAAAAGTAAACTTTCACTTGTACAAATACGGATGAAAGTATGAATGGATTTTTTCACCTTTCAGCTTTCAAAAATTGTTGGCGATATTGTTTTATTATTGTATCGCTCCTCAATCTATAAATATTGTAATATGTATCTTTTTGTAGGCGTTCCTCAGTCTTCACAATTTTTTAACCTTTTTCACTTCGCTGTAGCCCTCCATCTTGCTTCCGTTTAATTAGTTTATTATCATTTTGATATTTTAACTTTCACATGACTTTTCAAGCCAAAAAAATTGGCCAATTATAACATATAAATGCCTTCGATTAATTGTAATATCATATTATAATGAACATCACATAATACTATGAATATGTTAGTATCCATATATGTATACAGTGTGTCCGATTCAACTGTGCCACACCTAATAACTTTGACAATTGTAAGTATTTGTGGGTGAAGGTCATCTCAAGGTCGCTTGTCGAAGATCTTGCGAAGAGTAATGCTCAAACGAAATGCCTACAGAGCATTATACGAAATAAACAGCGAAGCTAACGACCATAATCGGATGATTCTGAGAAAAATGAGATGCGACCAGAATATTTCAGGTTCATCCGACGAGATGAAGATCGGTATGCTTCAATTTCATAGCTACGAGCTATTCCCGAAGCAGTTCGCATGCATTGACAAAAACTATCTGGAGGATCGATCGCGATCTGGAGAGCTGGTTAGAAATAGAACGCGTGGGGGCTGGCTGTTCGAAAGAGGGAATCCCATAATCAGCGCGTTCAATGCCAGAGCTCGAATTGGAAATCCTCGGCGTTCTCCGGCATCCGACCGCAAGCAGGATCGTGAAGGTGCAAATTGCCGTCTAATTTGTCGTCTCTTTAGAAAGGCGGCCAGCTCTCCGGCGCGGTTGGCCGAGGGTACGAGGAAGAAGCAAGGGACCGTGTAGGAGGGGGGGGGGCGGAGGGGGACTATTCTGGTTGCGGTTCGTCATACCACGAATATTGGAAAAGCGTTATGAATTTCAAAGGCCTGCTGTCAGAAGTACCCGGACACCGCACAATGCGAACAGACCGCAATCGCCACTGTGTCCCCTTTGCATCGCTCGCAGGCTCCCCCTTGTGTCCTGCCCCAATCCCCTCCCCCGCCCCTACGATTTCATACTCATCCTTTAACCGCATACCAACGGGACGCCGGAATTAATAGCGAAAAAATTTCGCGTGCAGAAGGCACCTCTACCGGAGTCCAACGGACCGAGGGAGGGAGGACACGGAGGGGTTGTTTGCGTGGCCTTTCCAATTGTCGCACGTGTGACGAGCGCCGGGGACAATGTCGAGAAAATGGCGGTCAGAAGTCCACTTTGCGATGCAAATGGACGATCGAAACATTTGCCCGGCACCATCGCAACTACACACAAAAGCCACCGAACTCTCTTTACGACTTCCGATTTGCGGAATCGCGATATCGTGTTACCCCGATTCGAATAGCCGGTGAATTTCCCCGCACCTGTGAGGAAAGACCTCTGAACAATTCTCGACAGATAAACAAATTTAACAAATTCGAGTGACACCGGGAATCATAGTTTTCGATAATGTTCCTCCGTTTCTCTGGTTATGAGGGTGAAATTATAGTCTCGATCGTTACTGTCGAGACGTGCCGATATACAGCAGAAGGAAATATATGTTTTGTTTTATTCAACGTATTGTTGTTTCATGTTACATACAGTGACTCCCATTAATATTCGGACGCTCTTTAAAGGGCTGTGCGCACCCAACTACCACCAGCAACCTTACCACTCACACATCGATAGATCCGCATATACGTATACGAAATGCAAGTGTTTACGGCAAAATAAACTGACGCCTCAATATTGCAATTAGAAGTTCAGACCCGGTCGATTATGTTTCCTAAGAGTCCTGGCCAGGGTGGTTCAGAGCCCAAATTTCATATTTTTACGTTGTTCAAGAGTAATTTGTAATAATCGGCAGAATACTTTTTGTCACAAGTCAGCGCTGCCGATTATTGCAAATTACTCTTCAACAACGTAAAAATATGAAATTTGGGCTCTGAACCACCCTGGCCAGGACTCTCAGGAAACATAATCGACCGGGTCTGAACTTCTAATTGCAATATTGAGGCGTCAGTTTCTTTTGCCGTAAACCCTTGCATTTCGTATACGTATATGCGGATCTATCGATGTGTGAGTGGTAAGGGAGGTGGTGGTAGTTGGGTGCGCACAGCCCCTTAAAAAACGATAGTGTTTTTGATATACGATTTGAACTGTTTTGAGAAATTAGAGTAATTAGTTTACCATATGATGTGAAATTTAAAAAAAAATTGCAATTGGTCGTAATTGTAGAGAAAATACCAAAAGTTTCAATTTACTGATTATGTGGGTCTATATTGAAAATTTAAAAAAATATGTTTTGTAGATCAGTGTCAATTATATGCATTGTGAAAATCGTGAAAAACTGCAATTTTTACCATCTTTAGACGTTTGTATCTCATTGCAACGTTGACCGATTTTAATGAAATTTTCAGAAATGTTTAATTGATACAGATCTACGAAACATGTTTTCTAAATTTTCAATATAAGCCGACAGAAAAAGTTGTAAAATATAACTTTCAGTATATATGTATATTCTATGTAATTCCAACCAATTGCAATTTTCTCAAAAATTCTTTTCACGTTACGCAACAAACCAATTGTTCTAACTTCTTAAACAAAATCCAAGTCGTATGGTCCAATATTTAAAAAATTATCGTCTTTTTAAGAGTGTCCGAATATTAGTGGGAGTTACTGTATGTTGACGTGCAAAAATGTTAAATTTTAGGGATTTAGCGGAAATAGTTGATAAAAAATTTCCGAAACTCATTTTTCTTAAATATAATCGTAAAAATCAGTAACTAGTAAAATTCAAAATTCTTTTAACACCCAATTTATTAATTAAGTCAAAACATATTTATATTCTAGAATAGAAGATTTTTATTCTTTTATGTTTACACACATCACAAATGTCATGATTAATACTATCTCGATTTATGCGACCTTCACACTGTACTATTCCGAATTTTTATCGAATGACTTACTTTGAGATTCCTTTATTATACTTAAATTTCATCTTCGTCACAAAAACTGTGCTTCAAGTACCAATAAATATGTGTACAAAATTCGAATGCAGAAGGTTCAATAGTTTCTCTGAAAAAAATTCAAAATTCTGGAAAACCCTGAATTTGGCATATTTTGCTACAGAACGGCTAATGTGGATAAGAATGCAACAATTAATCAAAGCAATTGTTGACAATGAACCTCACAGTAATAATTTTCATATAGCAGAAAGTAAGAAAATTATGGAAAGTCATTTGCGATATTTCAACAAATTTTCTTCAATTGTTGAATGCCAATTAACCTAGGGCTTAAAAATTATCGAAATTTTTAGTTGTAAACATTTCTAATAAAAATCTGAATTTTACATTACACACATGATACTTCGTGATATTTTACATTGCTAGCAAGAGGCAGAAGCGCTCACAGTCTTGATATTAGCAGCACGGAAAAAGCGAGATGCGTCGTCATTAAAGCAACAATAGTTTATAGATTAGCATAAGCTTGTTGTAAAATTCTAAACAGTATTAAAATCAGTATTAAATCTTTTCAACACACATTCGTCAATATACTGTACACATCATGAACTATGGTTTAAACATTATTTAAATAACTTCTTTGTTATTGCAAGATTACCCGCAGGAACAAACTTTCTTCGAAACTGAACTAAAAAAATATCTTCGAATTTGGAATTTCTGATAAATACATCAGGTGTGACTTTACTGGACGCGGTAGCTAAGCAACGTTATAAATTCGAGAAAAAACCAATTTTTCAATTCCCTGAATATTGTAATAAAACGTACCTAATAATTTCGAAGAAAATGGTTCCATACATTCGCAAAAATTCGTAAATTTCTGTTCGTGCTGCTGAACAGCTTGATGACGATTTGCTCGTCAATATTATCTGGTGAACATATTTACAGGGGGGGGGGGGGGGAGAGGGCGTGTAAATTTTCGGTAACATTGCAACTAAATTTTCGGTCTCGCTCGAGAACTTATTTTTCCCGCCCTTTCCCGGTGCTCCTGACACGACAACAGCATTATCCGCGGGAGAAAATGTTTCCGGGGTGGATCGCAGGTGTGACACGGTTCCCACGGGAACGATGCTAAAAAAATGATTCCATTTTGCCGCGCCACGAACGCGCGGCGTTCGAGCGATTAATTCGCGGCTTAATCCGGTGCTCGCCGATTCGATTTAATCGGACGTCACGCGTCACCTTGCCCCGCGATATCGTCTCGGTGGTTACGAGGGCAATTGCGCGCGAAATAAACGATAGAACCGCGATACAGATAATTTACGGCTGGCAGTAAAGCGCGCGTCCCGGTTTTTCCAGAAACCGTGAATCCGGACGCACCCGGTGGACAGGAAAAGGGAAGAGCCAGTCCCGCGATGGATGTCGAACGAAACGGGGACAGAGATTGAAATATAAATATCCGGCCAAGAGATTTAAGGGCCTATTTACGCGTTAATTAAGATCGTACGGAGCATATTATCCTGGTACGGCGTGTGCTAGATGAATCGGCGAATGAACCGGGCCACCGGTAATAATTCTGGCAGTAAAGCTTTCTGCCGACACCCGGCCTGGCCCGGCCCGGCCCGACGTATACCGTCAGCAACCCCCCCGTAGTTTTATGTTACGTCGTTCCATCGCGAAATGATCGTGATACAGTATGTCCCCCGGTTATTTATTATATTTCGATGCTCTCATTCCGGGATTACATTCCGTCGCGCGCGCGCGCCCTTCTGTCCTGAGGCCCTTGTTTCCCCCGATAATGCTACCCAGACGATTCGAGAAGTGGAGCACTCAAGAAAATGAACCGATCGACCGATCGCCCAGAGGAGAAACGCCGCGTCGCGTCGAGCCGGCACCGATGTGGAATTACGACTGTATCGCCATCGAGGGCCCGACGATTGGTCAATCGATCTTAATTGTGCCGCTTGAATTTCCTCCTGTTTTCGTTGCTTGATTCGAGCGCGCCCTCCAATCGGGACATTCTCTTCCGCCGATAATTATAATCGGAGACACTAGAAGAAAACTGCTCGAATCCGATGCTGTTCCAATTGAATCGAGCACCAGACATTTGAATCGGGTATTCGGGCGTCAATCCGATTTCTGCGATCGACTACATATCCTAAGAGACTGTAGTAAAGGTTGCGACAACCGTATAAGTTGGGATAGTGCTTTTTTCGAAATTATCGCACTGGAAACACCAATGTCAAGGTTGTCAACTTTATTTCTGTTTATAAACAAACTTTTCACGAGCATTAGTACCAACAAGTCGTGTTCAGTGTAGCTGTGCCATGCATAGGCTAAAAATATGTCCTAAAAAGTTTTATTGTGTTTCTTATCGATTCGTTTTCAACTGAAAATTTTCATCTATCATTCTAATTTGTTGGAAATTTCATGTAGTTTAAATGTGCAAAACGAATTATGGCGATGTGGTTTTTTTTGTGTTTCGAAATGACGTTTTTTGTAAAGGTTGAGACACTCGTGCCGTATAAGTTGGGGCACAAACTTTTTATCTTTGTTTTGGCGTATAGACGTCATTTTTTATGAATGGAAACCATGTTTTAAGTGTTTTTATGTAAAATAATGAAATTGTAAAGGCGAGGACTGTGTCGAGGCGGCCAAATACAATGGTCTTTAATATTTTAATATTTTGTTATTGGCATCTTCAACGAAATCTATTTTCTCGGGTCCGTGCTCCTTCTTAGATCCTGTAGTTCTACTATTTCTTCATGAACTCGCCGACCGGACCGCGTGGCCGAATACAGTTCAACTGATATTCTATTTAGTGTTATTTTAATTCAAAAAATGCTACAAATAATATAATTGGTGAAAATCCCCTAAAAAAATAAAGAAGTTTTGTAATTGGATTAGTAGTGGTTCACACCCATATACCCGAAGCAGCTCGAGTTTCATGACCCATGGGGAGTATGGCCCGCAGTGCAGGGGATATTCATTTTTCGTAGATCCTACAGTTTCCGTAGATCCTACACGGTTTCCGTTTTCTTAGATCAAGGCTTTACTGTGTTACGTTTGCGTCCATACAATTTATACAGGACATAGTTTGTTGGAAAATATTCCACACGTGCGTTTTTTATCTGCAATGATCCATATCTAGGGGGTGAAAATAGCCCTCGGAGGTGGGGTGAAAACCCTATTTTTGCTGATGTATCTCAGGAACTAGAAGATCTAGGACAATGATTTTTTTATTTTGTGTATTTTCGATCAAGAAATGTAGTCAGACAAAAAGATTTCAGAAAAATTATTTTTTTGAACAATATTTTAAAAATTCATCTTTTTCGCAATTTTTCTTATTAATTAATTATCCATATTTATGTAACTTTGTGCAGATAATCTATGGACCAAAATAATTCTTGTTTTCCCTGTGATTGTTAACACTTTGACCGTGTCGATCTAATTTGAAAATTTTTACTACAATTTATAAAGCAATTTTATGAGAACCTACGAGTTCTGAGAATGTTACAAAAATTATTAATAAATTTTGTCTTTTTTATTCTCATATGATATTTAATAAGCTGCTTTGATTTTATGACTTGATTTGTGTGACTTTTTACGGGCAGCGGTGCGGCACTCAACGTGTTAATGACTTTTTGACACGGCACGTAATGGCACAGTGACAGGATATTTGCTAACTTTATTTTCTGGTTCTGTTTATTCCATGCAAGAGCACCATTCCTTGATGCAAGAGTTTTACGAGGCAATGTTTTAAGAAATACTGCTCCTGTTACAATTATAAATATCATGTAATTTATGATCCTTTCGTTTGGAAAGATTAGTAAAAAATCGAGCAAATTCTTAAACCGATCAGTTAATTTTCTTTAACTGTCAGGGGATACATTTTCTCCTACAATGCCCAGTTTACGTACCTAATCCATATCTTACGTACGTAATCCATAACTAAGAGTAGACCATTTAAAACTTCTATTATCTAACTTTATACAGGGTCTCCCAAAAATGTGGTATTGCCTTGAAAGGGGTGATTCATGAGGTGATTTGAATTAACTTTTTCCTTTGCGAAAATCTTCTACGTAGATTTGTTGAGGAGTTATTAACGAAAAACACGAACCAATCGCAGCGCTGCAACTACTGCAGCTACAGTAGCTGCACTGCTATTGGTCCGTCTTTTTCGTTAATAACTTGTTAATGAAGCCGCGGAGAACATTTTCACAAAGGAAAAAGTTATTTCAAATGACCTTACGAATTCAATGAAATACAACATTTCTGGGACACCCAGTATTTAGTTCAAAAGCTTTACCACGAATTTTGAGTCATTATTTTAATGCGAGTAATTATCGCGGACTTTCAAACGTTGTATTGTGTAGCGAAATACGACGCATTTTCATCTTTTTTCAAACGTTCAATAACATTTTATTCACTCTCTAATTTCATGATTACTAGTCGAGTAGTAAATACCAAAAAAAAATATTTTGAGAGTATTTTTTACAGATCGCATTAATGAAAAAGCGATTTTCTAAAGAACCGTAAAGAGACTTCAAAATGACTTGGATTTGAAAGTACAGAGTATCAAGAGAAGCAATATACCCCTTCGAAAAGTACTATTACTTGTTCCTTTGGAGGTTCACGTTTGAAACTATCATCTTCATCTGCTAACAAGAGCAACGGAACCTTGCCAGGCGTTATGACGCAGGTACGAGCATTTCGATTAATCTCCGATGGGTCCCAGTTTTTCTTCATATCCATCCTCGTCATCCCGTCTGCCTGGTATGATTATGAGGCCGCCTCGGCAACGACGCGACGCTTCAATTAATCTGCATAGACTTCTGAATGCCAGGGAACGATCGCAGACCATTGAAAGCAACTTTAGTTGTCTCTCGGCTAGGAATTAATCCGGCAAAGTGACACGACACACTACGTACATATAACAGACTTGAAAGTCCACTTTTTCCTTCTGGCTGTTACACACGGAAGACAATTTCCTCTCGGTTTTTCGTTAGCGCGTCTTTTCCACAGAAAGAATCGTGGGTCTAGTTATTTCAGGATTAAATACCGGTTCGTCGCTCCAATTACTGGACCATCGTTTAGATAACGCATTCAATTCGTTTTGAATTAATTGGTGCGGATAGGGATCTTGTTCAATTTCTTCCTGCAATTTCACTTTTCTCTACTTATCCCCTCGCGATTCGTTCACCCTGAAAGGATGCACGCGTCCGTCCGGCAGCACGGAGACACCGAGATTTACCGACTTCGCCACGTATATTCCCACGCGGCCATGTCCCCATTAGTCCCAACCCATCCGTCATACCCATCAAAAACGACCCTTGTCTTCGTTCCTTAAATGGACCCTCGGCAAAAAAATCTACTTTGCTCCCGCGTCGGTTAGGCTAACATTTCTGAATCGTTGATCCCTCGCAAACAATTCCCAACAGGGCCATTACGAAAGATGTCTGCATTAACGTGATTATCAAAAATATGACCGTTATCTCGGAAAGTACGGGAAACACCACCAACGCGTATTTTCTGTATAGATAAACGAGGTATACCATTAGCGAAAACAACGGTAACGACTCCTTTGTCATCCGAATATATTCATCGTTTCACATTCCATGATTTTCTTCTTCGATCAGCAGGAGCTGTTTCTTTCGTTATTTCCTGAACTCATTATTTTTCTATTCAGGATAACAACACATGCTGACATTTTGAATATGTATCCATAGAGCCCGATAAAGTACGTTCTACCAAGAACTTTTCGGAAGTCACACAGGTAGCAGGAGGTCAAGGTCATACCCAGATAGCACAAAACGTCTTGTTTACATCCATTTTTGGTCTGAACGTCTTAGGTCCTGAATATACGTCTCTGAGACGTCTTAAAGACGCCTGTTTGGAGACGTCGTTTGAACGTCTGATATAAGAATTAATTATTATAATTCTTCTCCTCCCCCTGGGGGGGGGGGAGAGGCGGGGTATCCGTAATAAAGATATTATCTCCACGTAAAAAAAAAGGGTTCGCGCCCGACATCCGTCTATTTTTTTAAAAAGACGCCTAAAATAAGCCTTAAAGACGTCTGTTTCACGTCTAGAATACGTCTTAAACATGGACCGTTTCCTAACAAACGACGTTCAAAGAGGTCTTGAAAACGTCTCAACGTCCAACAACGGACGTCTTTAAGACGTCGTCAAGACATCTTTAAGACTTCTCCGTGCTATCTGGGTATTTACGCCATCTAACCTTCCGTAATCAATTTTAAAGTATTCTGAGTGGTTGAAAGGGTAGAAATATTGAAATTCCTCGACTCAAACGTGACAATTCCGGAGCGGAAGAGCGAGACGGTATTGTAATACGAGCTCAAAGAGTAATCTCGAAGATCTTTAAGAAGGAGGGTCCAGTTAGGGGAAGGCCGAGGGCAACGGGGAGCATCGGGAGAATCATATCAATTAAGTGATATCTCGTCGCGTCGCGACCTCGAACTTTCACCCTCGAGTCTTTCGAGGAGAGCGCGGAAGTTCGCAACGAGTGGCAACGCGGCTGAAAAGAAGCGAGAAAGGCGGACGCGGACGATGCCGTGGAGACGCAAGGAGCAGAGAAAGAGAGAGCGAGAGAGTACCGAGTGACTTACGAGGCTGGAGCCGCCGCCGCCACCGCCGCCGCTTCAGGGTGGTAGGCGGCGTTGTTTACCCTTTATTTATGACGAAAGTTTGCCCAGATTTCGCGAATGCGCGGTCCCCGGGTCGGTTAAGCTGCGGAGGCTCGGTCACAGTAGTTGAACAAAGAGGGATGGATGGTTAGCCGGCGGGGTATGGAGGGTGCTGGCACCCGGGGGTAACGGCAGAGGGGATGGGGGTGCGGGTGGCAGAAGCTCAGCCGTGCAGTCATTTGTTAATGTCATCCCAACGTGCCCCTCCCCTCCTCCGCCTGCACCTCGGCAACCCTCTTCATCCCCGTTAACGGAGCCAGCCCTGTCCTACGGCCGATGTTACCCGTCTCATACGCGATAATAAGCGGGCTAGTTAGTGCAGTCTGTAGAGCCGTGCCAACGAGCCTAACGATTCTTTTATTTCCCTTTTTCTCCTTTCTCTTCTCCTCCTCCTCCTCTCTTCTTCTCCCCCCCCCCCCCTCCTCCTCCTCCTCCTACTCCTCCGCGCCACTCGTCTTGGAGAAAGTGCGTCGTGTTCGAGGGTGACTTTCGTGGAACGAGAAAACGGTGAATTTAAACGTCTTAAAAATGTACTTGGCCCCGAGATGAAGTTCTGAAGAGCTGGAAAGTTAAGGATTCTCATCTCGTTACTGTTTTAATTTTACAGCCGCGTTTGTTCCGATTGTTACCGGCAGAATGCGGACGCTCGTCCTCTGTTTGTTTCCTTGCGTCTAATAGGTTATTTACAAAAGTCGCAACTAATCACATACATTTAACAAACCTAGTACACAATCGGAAGAAACAACGAATATTTTCAACGCAGAAAAACATTGCAACAATTGATTTATGTGTTTGTTACATTGCAATTTCACCACTCGATTAAACACAAACACTAAAAGACATGTTGGAATGGTATTCGTCTTTTTCAATAGTTTTTAATCTGAAACAACAGAAAATCGTTAAAAAAATAATTAACTGTGTGATCACGTTTATAACAAAAACTTGGCAAAGTATATTCTGCGGAACAGTTTACAAAATTACAAGTAAGACAGACCAGAAGACGGGACAGTGTAATTTCGAATCTTTTCCCACGGCTACCGCGAATCACTTTTCTGCAAGATTTCTCAAAGATCATTTTCTTCCCTTAACTGTCCGTTCAACGCTCGCCGTGTTGTTTTACCACGGTAGTTATAGTTCCGTAAGAAATTTTGTTTTTCACTGCTAATCCAACCTCGGCTGCTTCAATTCTTTCGCTAAAATGATACCGGGGGATACGCTTTTGTTTCCTTTCTCCGTTTCTGCGTGAAAGTTTTTGCGCCCGTTCCCCCTCCTCACCGCCCCCGCCTGCCGGTTCTTGAATAGTCTTTATCGAAGCTCCGCGGACTGCGCAAACAATGCTATTTAACCGATATCGGCGTAAATATTAAAAGAGATTTTTCTTCCTCAACCGCTTCCGCGCCGAGCTGTCGCAACTTGAGCCGGAAAGTTTCTCGTCCGCTGCGCAGACTGTTTACGGTCGCTACACTGCCTCCGCGGGATTAAATGGATCGGCCCAGATGCCGAGCTCTCTAATATTAAATTTTATTCCGCCGACATTCCCCCCCTCTCAGGTTCGTAAATTTCCCTCGGCGTAGTTGGTCGTGAGACGCGGGCGCGAACTGTAGACGCGCTCGCCCCGCATCGCGCGACGCACAGTAACAGTACAGTAGACGCGCTCGCCCCGTATCGCGCGACGCACAGTAACAGTACAGTAGACGCGCTCGCCCCGTATCGCGCATCGCACAGTAACAGTACAGTAGACGCGCTCGTTTCGTATTGCGCGATGCACAGTAAGAGTACAGTAGTCACGCTCGCCCCGTTTCACGCGACGCCCAGTAACAGTACAGTAGAACCTCGCTCGTTGCATGAAGCGGGACCGAAATTGCATGCGAAAGCGAGGTTGCGCGACCAAACAGGTAACCAATCCACTTTCCCACTCCGCATTTCCCCACTCTCTAAGCTGCTTGGGATATCGTGTGGGTTACCCTTAAATCGCCGACAATCGTTTCAGCGACAACGAGCTCGCCGACAATGTTTATTTACCGACAATTATTTCGCCTACATCGTTTTACGACTTAGAAGTAGACAACGGACTTTATGCATTTATGACAAAAACGAGTAAGTGTAATTTGAAACAGTAAAATCATTAGAGCAATGATTAAAAATATTAAAATATTTTTTCTGTAGACTGACCATGAAAAATCATGGCGATGATGGAGTACTCGCACTGATAACTCTGAAGAAATTATTTTTGCACGGTGCGCTCGAAAATTGCTGGTTTTTGATTTTTTTAACTTTGAAACTTAGTATTTAATAACTTTTTCAAGAAATCGGCATTTCAAGATGTTTTTTATTTTTTTAAATTCGGTTTCGTGGTTAAAAATTCTGAAAAAATTCATAGACGTGCATTCTAATGGCTAAAATATGCCTGATTTTTTTCAGAATTTTCAATCAGAGAGGATAAGAGAAATTACGGAAAATCTGATTTTCTTTGTCACGTCATTACTACCCCCCATGTCGACATGTGGGGTTGAAAATTGGCAGAAAGTATTTTCTTCGGATAAGGTATCGAATGGCCTATTGCAAATTCAATTTGGTTTAGTTTTATAATCGTGAAGAAGGAAAGTTATTAAAATATTAATAACTATGCAAATGCATGTGATGAAAAAGTAAAATCAGTTCGACAGTACATCTGCCTTTATACAACTGTCTTGAAACGTTATAAGCTAGTGATTTTTCGAAGAATGGCCAAGAAAGAAATGCATCCACAAATCACGTCTTTCACGAGCGCACTTCTATTCAACGGCCGCAAATAATAAAAATATTACGTTTTGTTTAAAGTTTACGAAATCGACATTATTCGAGGCCAAGTATCCCACCGCGCAACGGGCGAGATTGCTCGCGTGCAAGCCGCGCGCATTCTTGTATAGCGAATAAGCGATCGATGGATCCGCGAAGATGCAACCTGGCAGTAAATCCGCGCGGCTAAATTGCTAACTAGTCCCAGCGCCATTTAAATGTACGACGTCCCGGCCAATCGGTATCTCACTCGGAACACATAAACTTTATGCTTCATTCGCCTCCTCCTATCCCCCCCTCCCCCCTCCCCATCTCGAATAAGACTTTTTTATAATTTTATCCAGCTCCTAGACGGCTGGAGACTCGTATCAGCCGCGCTGTCTAGTCTAAAGCAAAGTCTTGTAAACTGCCGGTGCACTTGATACAGAGTTGCTTGGTCGAGTGCATTTTCCACCCATGCAAATCACGATAGAGCAACGCCTACAGTCCGGAACCATGTGTATATGGAACCTGGAAATATTCCATGGCGTCGCGCAGCCATATATTCTCCATCCGAGCGTTATGTCGACCTCTTCAGCCAGCCACGAACGATACCGTGAAAGACTGTCGTTCGGTTTATTCGTTGCGCTTTTTTCGAAGTTTACTACGCTCTTTGCGACATTTAGAGCATAGTTTCACGCCGCTGCGGAACCGATTGAAAACTGCGGATACTGCTAATCGTTTCCTTTACGATCGTCTCACTCCAGGGAGTACGTATGACGGAGTTTCAGCGCGATTACTGTTCGTGTAAATTTTATTTTACTCGGAAAGCGATCGGCTTTGTACACACCGGAACAAAAAGACAGTACACACCGAGAATTATTTCATTTCTTTTTATGGAACAATGTAGATTCAATTTCGTTTGCAAACGTCATTAACCAATCGATTATAACAAACAAGCGAGATGTTTGCAGTCGAGCCAAAACAGTCATTAACAATAGCTTGTAAAGAAAATTAAAAAAAAAAATTTTACTTTTGTCACGAAAAATTATTAAATAAATTCAGTGATTTTTGTCTTACCTTTTCAAATGTAGTGGATTGTTGACATTGTTCTGATTAAAATGAGTCCAAACACGACGTAAATCGGACTAGTTTTAATGTAAATAACAAAATTAAAGACACACATACATACGTGTGATTGCTAAGTATCAGGTCTATAAAAATAGATCTATTTACGTCATGTTTGGTCTCATTTTAATCGGAAGAATCTCGACAATTCGAAAATTTCGGGTACCCGAGTCTTGGTTCGGCTTTTGATGACTCGGGCCGGATCGCGGCCCGAAAATTCGTGAGACACGGGTACCCGAAGTCGAAGTCGGTGGAAACCAGATAAATCTATGAAATTGGGGTACCCGAATATTATAAATTTTTAGGTCCAGGCCCGATCCTAACCGAAATTTTCAGGTACCCGTCCATAACTAGCACTACTGTATCACCATGTTCCAGATTATCTGCGTAGACTTTACATACGAGAAATTTCATGGAAAATTTCGCTGCAAATGGAACGAATGGCAGGGACCGTAAACGAGAAGGATCGAAGGGAAAACCCGAGAGGCAGACACGATCGCGAGCGCGCGCGCGCGTGGGTCGCTCGGAGGAGTTCCGGTTCGAAACGAGCGGGCCCGTCTTGCGATTGGAGGATCGCGGCAGTTGATAATTGGACACGTGTTTCGTCTGGTGGCGACCGCAGGTGAAGTGGTTCTTGATCGGACGCGTGCGCTAATTGGGAGTGCAATTAAAAACAGCAGGCCTGTGTCCCCTAGGGGTGGGGGTGTGTGTGTGCAGAAGTCGACAATCCGGGCGCGCGCGACCCGAGCCGTTCCGACCCGGCGCTCGGTGTGACGTGATCAAAACAAAGTGTGGCCTCGTACGAGTCGCGACACAAGGGAGTAACCAAGGGGCGTAGATAGCGGTGGCACCAGTAGGGAGGGGGGGGGGGGGGTCGGCTAAAACAAAACCAACGGGAATAAAATAGAAAGACGAAGCACGTTAATTGACTGGGCTGACACGGGACCGGAAAACAAAACGCGTCGACGCGCCGAATGCGTCGATGCTGACACCCCGCGTGTCTCCCGCACTCTCGAGTGCGTTGCCGTTTGAATACTGATTTTCATTTTTTTTTCTCCCCGCAGTCGGCCTACCACAGACACACACACACACACACGTACGCGCACAAGTACGCGCGACTTGTTTCGGCGCAAAAATAAACAACAAAAAAACAACCGGAGGACAAAAAGCGGGAGACAAAAACAGAAGAGAGATGAATCGCGTCCGCTGCGAGTCAACCACGTCTCGTGTCCAATGCCCGAAATGGGGATTAAATAGCCCCGCCAGTGGATCACCGGAAAAATGAGTACGCGTGGGAAATATTGTAATTCCCGTTCGATTGAATCGGCGGCCGGATATTAAATGTGTCGGAGATTAATTTCATCGGGCCACCGTCAAATTCTATTAAGAACTTGATGTAACGTCAGTTAAATGAATCGGACGTTCATCGAACGCCGGACCATGGTATATTTTTTAGTTTTGCCCGAGAACAAAATCATGCCGCGACGCCTATTAATCGCCGGTAATAATCATTCTTTACCGGTGGTCTTCTTCGCCCTTCAAAGTGAACAACGGTGGAACAAGCAATGGTGGGGTAAGCGATGGTGAGGCAAGCAACGGTGGATCAAGCAACGGTGAAACAAACAACAGTGAAACAACGGTGAACAAAGTGTCGCGGTTACTCGCCGATAATTTATTTACACCCGGGGTGTTTTCCACTCGATAGGATCCGAATGGACGCGAAACCCTGACAGTTCGTTACGTTACAGCTGAGCGTTCCGCCGATACCCGCCGATGCGTTTATGTTTATTGCGTTATTTACTGGCGCGGCAGATGGCGGGAAAATATGTTTTACATCGTCATTATATCGAGAGAAACGTTAAAATCTGATTTCAGTCGGGTGAAAGCGTCCGGAAAAAAACCAAATGAAGGAAAAACGTTCCGCCTGGATAAAATGGAGCCACAAACACGCACCTCTGATAGCCGTACACCTATTTCGATGTAAAAAAAACAATGGCCGGCGCGGCGCCCGGATCCATTAATTCTATAATTTAAATAATGTAGACCCGGAGTATTACTTTTTAATTTAGCTCACGTTGTTGTTCGTCGCAGTCGATACAATTGCGCGATCGTAAATTCGAGACGGTTTCGCTGTGGAGCATCGCGATTGAACCACAACATGCCGATGCCGATGCATTCAGCAGGATGAACGAACTTCTGTAATATCGAGATCGCTATACACACAGAATGTTGCGTTGCGTGTGGGAAGCAAGGGTAAATTCAACGTACTAAAATAAGCAAAAAATTGCTCAGTATAAATATATACCCTGTGGGATACCCGCTTTCGAGTTACAGCTTATTTTATGTTGTAATAATTTCTTATGCAGTTTCAAAGGAATTGAAGTGCAACTCGGCTTACGTGCTAACCACTCTATTCGTACTATAATGCCTAATGATGATTACCAATTCGTGTGATCTCGTTGGCCTCGGGTCACGCAGAAAAACAGTAAATCAATATCCAATTTCGTTTTACGTATGCGCATTTATACGCGCGGGGAAGATCGTTGCAGCGTAAAATGCATTATAATTCGAGAAACACGATCATAGACGATGTATATTTTTGTATCAACCTTTCTTTTTTCACTGATTTTAGTGCGTTAAATTCGCTGTTTTTCCACGTGCAATACAATACTTTGCATAATACCGTATACAAGTTGCAATAAAAATATATATTTCCAATGTGTAATTATTATTATTAAATGTACATACTGGGTGTTTTTAGCTCAATACAGTGAGATATAACTAAAAGCGCACTATCAAATTACTTAGATATTAAACTATAGCATTCCACTTGAAAAAATTCAAATGATTTTGAAAAATGTATACATATACCACATTACATCTCTCTTCATACCAAACAACTTTTGTTGAAAAATTTTTTTCATAGGATCATTCTCTCGAAATATACTGTGCTGATATAAAACAGACACCCTGTATGTATAATACGTGAATTTAATAAATTTAATATACGCATTTAATGGAGGTGATTCGAATAAATTTACCAAATTATTCCATAATACGTATTGGAACTAAAATAAAATTTACAAAAGATTCTCAATTCATTAAATTGGAGCATTGCACATTAAAAATAAAATTAAAACTAAGGGAGATAATAGAGAAAGAGAATGTTGTAGAACTTTAGGTGCAAATTGCTATTTCCTCATATATTGACCGGAACATATTTCAACCATTTTTCCAGAAAAAATAAATAAAAAGGACGGTTGTAAATGAATAACTTTGAAAAACTCAAACCCCATGTTCATCTCCAGAAACTTTTACGGGTTTGAAATAACAAATAATTATTAAAACAATCAGTTATTTAAAATACTTTACATTTTTTATGTTGCAAATAACATAAACAGTTAATTTTCATTTGGAGTTTAAATCAAATACATTATTTTCTACTAAATTTTTTATTTCAATTACTTTGTTCAAATGATAAATGTTTTCACCTGAAGAAGAAGTTATTGAAATACCTAAATTAATCATTAAATTGTTTAAATAATTTTTCATTAGAATTTTTTTTTTTAAATGGTGACACAACTTCACGGGTACACCGTGTATATGCTGTGCAAACTCCGATTGGCAACCTATACATGCATATACAATGTTAGCAGTATTTCATTTTTTTTCAAGATAGTAGGAGTTTCTACAGCCAGTTTTCATTATTTTCCAACGGTTTGGCGTGCGCCGTAACAAAGTGGATGAAAAAAGTCTTGCAATTCTGTAACGAACAGGATAACAAACAAGAAACTTGGCGTTCGGTTTTTGGGTAGAAGGGATTGTTCTGCCGATTGCAGCCCACAAAGGAACCTGGGTAGCGCAGCGCGCAGGGAAATTAATTGATTCGACAACGAAACGCTATTGATCGAGCGACGTGTACAAATGAAAAAAGTTGGTAGCAATGATAAACTGGATGAATGAAAGTATCGCCGGTAAATTACAGCTATCGAGAATCCCCCGATGGACCTCGTTTCTGGCCATTCAGAAACGCATTTATCTCGGCGAGAAGAGCGTCCGTGCCGAATTGCCATTTTACCCTTCCCTCCCCCTACCCTTTCCGAAGAACTGCGAGATATCGATCTCTTCGATAATATAGATTTATACATAATAAACAATTTGCAAATGCGCTAGCATCGAGTGTGCCGCATCGCCGACCATTATTCGCCCGCGTAATTGATTTTCACCGTGACGTCGCGCCGCGCCGGCGAACGAATCGTCCCGGGCGCTGTTTTATTCTCGGTTACAAACGCTAATGCGCCACTGACAAAACCCCACTGTGTTTTACATAATTGCCGTGAAAATTACGCACGCAATTTCCGCCTACTATTTCTGACCTTTATTAATTCGCTGCGGCCGTGGCCGCCGCGCCGCGCCGGCCCGGCCCGCTAACTGAATCCGCTCAACGGACAGCGCAGCGACCGCGCGACCTGCTGGCATATTAATATTTCACCAATTAATTCGACGAATACGTGATAACGTCTGCTGTCAACGGTGCACGGAGAGAAAGTTCGCATAGATCGCGCGGAGACTGCGATTAGAGCGGCGCGGCGCGGCGCTGTTCGCGGTTTTCCGTCGACGCAAATTCGATTAGAATGTAACCGCCGCAACTCGTCACAAAAGCTAATTACTGACATACTGTTAAAAAATTTCACAATTTACACGTCTAGACGAGTATTCCCACAGAAATTATACATATATTCGTATTACCACCGAAAATGGGGAAACGAGTTAGTTGATAAAGCTTCAAATATCTTTTTTCATTTTCGCGTGATAATGCAACAGAAAAATGGAACACACGCGGAACCCAGTAAAAATATCTTTGACACACTGCTGGGATTATCTGGCTGAGATAATGCGGTACATAATAAACTGGTATAATTACACCCCGCGACAAAACTAGAAGACTATACCCAGATAGCACACGACGTCTTAAAGACGTCCATTTTACATCAATTTTAGGTCTGAAAGTCTTATGTCCTAATAAGACTTTTTTTCAAGACGTCGTTTTAAAGTCTCAAATAAGACTAAATGACTTAAATTTTTTGTAGATGTTATGAGATATTAGTTTATGGTTCAATCACTAAAATATTTTTGTAATTGTGCTATTACTTGGAAGGGCAAAAACAAATAAAAGCTCACTTTTTTTAACTTCCTCACCTGAGCATATTTATAAAATTTCATCGAAATCAGCATTGACATAGTCATGAGTTACAAACAATTAAAGATCGCTAAAATCGCAGCTTTTTTCGATTTCTGACACTTTCGACCGATAACTGCAATTTGTTTTCAAAAATTGCAATTGTTTTGAGTGAAAAAAAAGACTAGGCTCAGATTAAAAAGTTAAGAAACGTGAGTTCTTTTCTTTTTGTTGTCACTCCAACTAATTGCAATTTTTAAAAATAAAAAAAAATAAAAACCAATTTTTCCGACATTTTCTGCGCAAAAAACTAAGGTAACCTTGAAATTGTTACGTTTTATTTATTCTATAAGTCTATTAGGCACTGATAAACCTATTGAACATTTCACAGGAAAAATTGAAAAATGAAATCAACTTGATCAGTATTTCTACTGTGTCAGTGCATTATATCTGAAAGTATTAACCAGGTTTCCCACAGCCCGGTTTGGTAAGCGTGTTTGGTGTTCGACTGTGGATCTCTAAGACGTCTTAAAGACGTATTTCAGACGTATCGTTTTGTAACATAATACGTTCAGAAGACGTTCGTAGGCCGTCGGATGTCGTTTGTTGGACATTCAGGACGTCTTTGAGACGTCTTTGTGCTACCTAGGTATCTTCCACTATAATTTCCCTATATGGGAAATGAATAAGAAATTACGTAGTTCATTAACTGTCTAGTTCATTAACATAGGTGTTGTTCTTTTTAAATGTTGTTTTCTCTCGCAGTTTTCAAGGTCATCGGTGTTTTTTTTTCAAATAACCACATATATTTTCGCGTAGCTTATAAAATGATACATTCGAATATGTACCTTGACTTGACCTTCAAATGACCTTGAACTAAGAAGATGAAGGTCGATCTTAAATTTGTCCTTGGCTCCGCAATAATTGGGGCTCTTTTTCGAGAGAAATAAATTGCTACTTGATTCCTATGTCTTGCAGTTAATGCCTACAATTTTTATTTGGCACAAGGATCCGCAGTCTATTATAATGTGTGCTTAAATATAGAATCGTGTATAATCATTTGCAATGGCAGCATCTTTATAAATTCAATAATCGTAAAATAGAAAATCTGTATATTGGACCGGTAATGGTACGTTTAGTGTTATTATTTTCTTATGTTGTGTTAGGTTTCGAGGGCCACCAATTTTTTTTGTATTGAGTGGCTATTCTTCCATATAATGCCTAGACATATTATTATTTCATGAGAAATTAGGAATAATATTAAAATAAAGTACGATCAAAGCATTAATTACCCTATACATATAGTTACCCCATTGAAATTGAAGAGAAATTTATTTCTTTAGGTATACAGCGTGTTCACGTTAACACTGGCTAGCATTTATCTTGGAAATAGTAAACAATAGAAAAAAATGAAAGAGGAAAATGTCATACTGTTTTCTACAAGCAATGTAATGGTGATCTGTACTTTTTTTTTGCATTATTCTTTCAGAAATGAAGGTGACATACAATTTTTTAAATGGAATGTTGTGTATTTTTTTATTTCATATGAAAGCGTCTACTAAAAGAAATTCATTCGTATACGACATAGTGATCTTCAAGGTCACGCAAGGTCAGAAATGGAAAAAATATTTTAAACATTTCACACGTAATATTTCGTACAAAATGTTATCGATTTTCTTTTTTAATATTTTCTTATGTTGTATTAAGTTTCGATGGCCACCAATTCTTTTTTCGTATTCGGAGCACATTATTCTATAAAATGCCTACTAATATTATTGTTTCCTGATAAATTAGGGATAATATAATACGATCGAAGCACGATACCGCAGTAATCGGTACCTCTGATTACAGTAAATCCAGGGGCGTTCCAAGATATTACCGTCGGATGTACAACAGACGAGAAACAGTCGAGTCTCGCTTTAATTAAATTCTGCTGTTTCGAGCGAAGATTTCGGATTCGGGCTCGTTCCAGGCGATAATTTATTTCACAGAACGGCGTACAATGCTACGCGCCAAAGATTCTGGCGAAGAAAGTTACGTTTCGGTGGGAATGAATGGAGCTGATGCGCCGCGCCGCGCCTTTCGAAAGCCCAAAAAGCACAAGCCGTGCCTAGCCAGCTAGCCGACCGAAAACCCGGCAACAACGGCGGGAAATTCCGGCGTGAGAAACTTTTCGCGGATAAATAAGATGTACGCGCGAGATGAAAGTTCGACGACCACCAACCCGAACAGAGATAGATTCGGTCGGTGGCAGACGCTTGTTCCAGAAACCATATCCCTCTCCAGGAAAATGGCAGCACGTGGCCTGATCTGCGAAGAATCGTGAACAGGCCCGCGTTTCCATTGAAATTGGTAAATAGCTGCACGTTCGGCTCGGATCGAGAACACGTACGCTGCAAGTAATAGTGACGAGCAGGAGTCTTCTCAATTAGCGTCGATTCCTAATAGCCAAGTATGATAGTATTTAGTGTGAGACTTCATGTTGTATCTATTTTAATTTACAGGGTGTCAATACATGTTACAGCATGATTTGACACCGTATTTAATCATCTACAAACTTGTATACATAAATTTTCGAAAAAACAATTTTTTCGACAGAAACTAAAGATCATTTTGATTTTTGTAAATATTAAAATGCATTTTTGATTTCACGATATTATAGCTGACGTTAAGACGAATTCAACGACCTACTATATTATGACCTTGAGCCCATAAATAACACTAAAATAGTTTTTGCCGACTTTTCAGGGCTCCTACCCCACTATGCGATGGTTCCTTTGAGAAGTTTGTTCCTCTCGATAAGTAGAACACGGTACAATCCTTAAAAAAGTTTGACCTTGAGAAAGTCTGTCAAGGTCAATTTTGCACGAAACTTTTTTACCCACAATTCTTTGGTACACCCTGTACAGGATTGTGTATACACGACGTGTAGACACACGTTTGCGAGCTATTTTTCCGAAGAAGAAACCAGTTCCAAATATCGCGTTCGGAGTGTGTCACGGTTGATCGATATAAGAAACTAACGGCTGACAGTCTACGAACGTGAAACGCAAGCGAAGGAGACACGACACCGAGGCGTCGAGTGCTCTGCTCGGATGGAAAATGGATTTTTCGCGACGACGCGACGCAGGAAATAACACGCGAATCAACCGGCGCGGCGCGGCGGCGTTCCCGATCGAGTCTTGACGTGTGATGTGCTCTTGGACGGTGTCGTCGAAAGTCATCCTGTCACGACGTTGTACCGCGTCCGGGTGGGAAACGGAATTCGAACGGAGTCGCAAAATACAGCGATAATGAGTGAAGAGTTCGCGCGAAAGAGCTCTCTCTCTCTCTCTCTCTCTCTCTCTCTCTCTCTCGTAGCTTCCCATCGAGATCACCAAGCAACTTCTGAGATACAGCGTAGGTGTGAGAGTGAAGTATTGGCTTGGAAAGTAGTAGGAAAGACTGAGAACCGGAAGAGAGAGAGAGAAAGAGAGAGAGAGAGAATCGGTTAAATGAAATTTCGTCGAGGTATCTGTTAAAGATGTGGTCGTAAGCCAGGCTTTTGAACACTCTGGTTCCCCTTGTCTTTCGACGGGATTCCGACTGTCAAGTGAGGATCTTTCACTGATAGTCCTGGATTTTTGTTGTTTCGACCCGATCAGGTCTCCAGTGTTTCACTATCGACGGTAATTCAGTCTGAACCACCTCGGTAAATACTCGCGGAGTTAAAATGGCGGTCGGGGACACCGTGCACGGCTCCCGAAATAAAACTACGGTGGGAGGATTCGACTGTGCGCGGTAACCGTGTGATATAGTGCGACAACTTAACGACTGTTCGCGATAACGATTATTGTAATGACAATAGGAACGGTGTATTTACCGGTGTCAGTTGCATTTAGCGAAAAATAGAGAGCAAAGAAACCATAGTTGTCTCTGGTGGGTGCCGGCCAGTTAAACCGTCACCCTGAAATTTAATCGAACCGCGTGTACTCCATTGAAACCGGATTAAACGTTACGACGCGATGGCGACCGGCTGCACGCGAGAGGACGCGGTGTTTTAAGAGTCGGATAGGGGACCGGATCGTTGATAGGATATTAAGAGGACAGTTTAATCGGGAAATGTATCGCGGCGACCAGAAACTTTTCTTCTCTCTCCTCGTGTCCCGCAGCATTCCCGTGGCGGCGTCCTCTTCTGTTAACGAGTCTCACTGTCACCTAAAACTCGAATTTTTATCGCCTATGCTAGTCGCTCGTTAAACTGCAGATGCCCCGCTAGATATTAGCCGGTAAATTGCTTACCAGTCTATGTAATTCCCTTCTGGTTCCTGTTGACTTGGCTATCTCGGTCTGATAATGTCTTTTTTCCGACATTATTTCAGCCAATGCACGGCACGGGGGCTGTCAAGTTAAATTACTTAGCATTACCAACGAATGTGAAAGCTGCTACAAAAGAGAGGGTCGGCGTAAGCTTAATCGAGTATCGTCATCTTGGACGAGCTTTCCGTTAAAACCGCTTCCAGCGCTATTCTTCCTCCCCGGCGCGGCCCGGCGCGGCCCGGCATGGCTGCTCCCTCGCTGATGACGGAGGAAAGTTGACGGTAAAGTGGAAATTGCGTTGTATTCTCACTTCGGTACCGGAGGCTCCGACACGAGGAAATTGCGGCGAGTAGCGTGCATCCTAAATATTTACCCGGCTCTCGCCGTTACATCGTGCAAATATTCCTCCCGCGACTGAGAAAACACACGCATGTCTACCGCGCCGCTATGTGCCGCTCTGTGCCGCTTTGCACCGCGCTCTATCGTACCAGTAATCCCGACGAACTTGATGCCTCTCCTCGAATGTCTCGGACCAGGCCCAAGGCGCAAACAACTTGCTCTTTCGGCTCCTGTTGACAGTCCAACGATCGCGCCTTGTCTTGTGAGCATGGTCCTCGGCCATGACTAATATGCGGCGGGTAAAGCTATGTTCACACCGAATGAGCAAGTTCTGTTACGTTGCACGTAGACATCGCGAAAAAGTCGACGATTTTACCGAATAAAATGAGAAGGAGGGTCATTCCATGCCAAATCGATCACATTTTGACATTAACACATCGTCGATTTTGTTCTAAATGAAATATGTTGTAGTCCATGTGAAACTAGGTGGGGTTTAAGTCATCATTTTGCCGGTTTTGAATTTTTGTTTTTAGACACGACAGGCCTTCGGCAATTGTTGCCCATTTTGGCGAAAACGTTTGGCCTCACTTACGAATTTTTATCTCAGGAACTGTTTGCACGATTGAGCTACATTTTTTTTGTTTTACTCGGAAAGGATTGGGCTATTATAAAATAATTTTTGCAACCTCGATAATTTACTTTATAATGTCGAAAACTGTAAACAAATTCTTTTCTTACGATTTCTCGTTTTTTACGCGCGCTCGACTCGCCTCTACTTGAAACGGGGGTACACCGCGTCCTTTTCCAGCTCATTATGACGCCAATTTTCATATCACCATTCTTTTCAAGGACTCATGTTGTAGGGGAAACTTCAGGGAACATAACCATATTTTTTTTCAAAATTTAAATCACTCTAGCCCCTCATCGAAAAAAACGTAAAAAAAGAATTTGTTTAGATTTTTCGACATTATGAAGTTAATTGTCGAGGTTGAAAAAATTATTTTATAATAGTCCGATCCTTTCTGAATAAAACAAAAAAAAATGTAGCTCAATCGGGCAACAGTTTCTGAAATAAAAATTCGCAAGTGAGGCTCGTTTTCGCCAAAATGGGCAAAAATTGCAAATTTCGAAGGTCTGTCATGTCTAAAAAAAATTCGAAAGTGACAAAATAATTACTTAAACCCCTCAAATTTCACATGGACTACACACATTTCATTTAGAACAAAATGTTGCTCGATATTGCTTCAGCGTGGACGCAGCTTAATACTCACGCATGCTGGTCTTAAGAACTCGCAGAGTGTCGTACATATTTAAATGGTTCCCCTCCTTCTTCGGCGAAACTTGTGTACAATATAGAACTCGAAAAAGTACTTGACGCATG
Source organism: Lasioglossum lativentre (assembly GCA_916610255.1). Classification (NCBI taxonomy): domain Eukaryota; kingdom Metazoa; phylum Arthropoda; class Insecta; order Hymenoptera; family Halictidae; genus Lasioglossum; species Lasioglossum lativentre. Next base: position 17,744,327 of record OU744364.1, on the reverse strand, counting down.
CCTACGTGTGTAGCAGTCATTATTCATATCCGAAGCCTGAAAAGTGTCTCCAAAGCTGGAAAGTTACCTCCTCACGAATTTCAACCGAACTTTTTTCGACAACTTCGTCTTGGTGTATACATCAGTATCCTACAAGGAAAATATTCGAATTAGACTGTGGATTTTTATGCGAAATGAAACCTATACCGGGTGTCCCATAAATGTTGTACTTCCATGAAAGGGATGATACCTGACGTCATTTGAAGTAATTTTTGCCTTTGCAGAAATGTTCTCCGTGGCTTGGTGAAGGAGTTATTAACGAAAAACACGGACCAATCAGAGCGCGGATACTGTGGACGGATTCCGGCTCAGCCAACGCCAGTGCCCCGCTCCGATGGACGTCCGTATCGGACCTTCTGTACGCCCCAGGGACGTCCAAATAATGTCCCCAGATAGCACCCGGACGTCCGTATCGGACCTTCTATACGTCCCAGGGATGTCCAATATTGTCCGTATGATCGAGATAAGTTCCAAATTCGTCCAGATACGTCCCAGGAATGTCCCACAGAGGTCCCAGTTACGAAGTGGAACGTACATAGGACGTATCGCGTTGACGTTCTATGGACGCCCGCGGCTGGATATATTCAGAACGTTTATAGAAAATTTAAAAACTCGTGTATGGAAAAAAAACTTTGCCACTCCGTAGTACCGCTCTGCCAACCGGCGATGTAAGCGTTACAAACATTCTGGTATATATCGCACAAAATACAATTTTCGCTTTCTCTGAAATCACATTTCTAGTGGTCAAACAATTGCTTGTTTCAATGTAATAACGTAAAAAATTACTTAGTATACACCCACGGTAAAGCCAACAGGTGTAACTTTCCTCCTCACAACAGAAACGTCGAAAAATTTCGGTTTTTATTGTTTTTGAGAATGATCTCCAACAACAAAAAATCTGAAAAAAATTAACGACACTGCCTGTTATAGTACTTTATCAGGGAACTAATTAGTAGAATAGCATGTTCTTATATTTTGGGGGTTTTTCATATTTTATGGTCACAGTTGGCAACAAAAAAATCTGAAAAAATTCTCTAACATGCGCCTTGGATTCAAAATGTGCCACATTTTTTCAGAATTTTAAAGAAAGCATCAGAGAGCGGAAAATGCGCGGAAATGGACGAAATCTAATTTACCCTATTAACTACCCTCACGGGCAAGCTAAAGTTGCTAGAGGGCTGAAATTTTACTCAGTGGGGTTTTTCTTGGTCGCTTTCGAATGGTTACACAAGTGATTGAAGAACCTCTAAGGACAGTTTTGACCATTTTAATCGGCTTGGCCCTTTCTTCTTATCATTAACAATTATAATAAATTGAAAATAACATATGGATGTTCTTCAATCGTCTTAATGTTTTTACTGTTCTAAATTACATCTACCCATTTTTGTTATAAATGCATAAAAAAAATTTAGGTATGTCTATATATTATTTTCGACTCCTTAGAATAATTAAAAAAAAGAAAGACCCTTCTATTTCGCTTCTGACTCTTGCAATTTATACAGACAATTTTTATTTTGCATAAAGATCTGCAGTCTAGTAATTATAAATATACAGTTAATCTTAAGAAACACTTATTTGTTAAAGTAATCTTTAATTTTTTTTTAACCATCATAGACTGTCTTTTCGAGATCTCTCATTCACTGGTTCGGATAATCGAAAGTACTAATAATCGACGTGCGGATAATTGACAATCTATACTGTATTCTTAAATTCTGCTTACTATTTTATATTTCATCCACTTATTTTTTATAACAAACCATACAATCCTTAATCTATTTATTATTTATCAGAAGTTGTATGCGAATGGTTAAAACAATCTCAGACCATGTTGAGTTCTTGAATTGATGAATATCACTAATCACAGTTGCAGTGTTAATTAGAGGTGTTCAGCATATCTCGCATATCAAAAAGCAAGAGTTTTAAGCTGCAACCTTTGTGTCTCCTGTTTGCGGAAGAAGTATCATCGATATACTCCGTATCATCGATTAAACAGGCCCGATGTATCGCAGTGAAGTCTTTGAAATGAATAGTGCCTGCGTTGATATGCTAATGATTAGACTGCGGATTTGTATGCAAAATAAAAATTGTTTACATCGATTGCAAGGTACTGGGGTCAAGCAAATATTCGTTTCTGCATCCAACAATTTTAATACAAATACAACATATACAACAATTTAATATTGATGACAACTTTGGATCTTTATACGAAATTAAAAGTTTGTGCATTAAGATACAGTAGAGCTAAATATAAATTTATATTTTTCACTAATAATTTTAATGTAGTGAAAATAATACCTACATTAATACTTTTAAAAAATCTTTTAATCTCTTCACTGTTTTGAATTACACCTACTCATTTTTGTTATAAATGCATAAAATCCGGAGTCTAATGATAACATACCGATGATTTGCAATAATTTTAATCCTTCTACGATATAAATGCTACGAATGATCGAAACAGCCACTCAAACTAACTGATTCTTGTCTACTAGCAACTACTAGCAATACTTGACATCTGAACATCAATAAATTTTAATAGATTCATCTTAATAATAAATGTAACCGGTTGATCATGATTTTAATCAAGCTAATTTGATTTTACATCAGGTACCGCGAGTTTGATTCGGTCAGTTTGAATGTGGGTCAGTTACTTGATACCCTCATCCGATAATATGTATATATCCATTAAAGTAATAACCTAATGATCTATAACTTCTCCGAGTAACCTACACTTCTCCAATTATTCTTTTAACCTAAGTAATGAGATACGAAGCTTCAACATATCTCACCTTTCAACACCCCTTCCACAGAAGAGCATAACATTTTTCGGATACACTGTACATCATCTAGTATGGCAGAAAGACTGAAGTCGTTTGGTCCCTTATGTGTAATCAACCAAAATGTTCACTGTTGTTGGACAACCGGGGTACCCGGATACCCCAAGTGTTCTATTCCGATATTGATTATAAATTTTATATAATTTAAGTTTTATTAAGAAATTTGTATTGATAATAATTTTAATAAAGTTTATTTCATAGGAAAGTTTATATGAGATGTGTAGCGACAAATTTTACTGGTATTCATCATCGATACTCTTAATGACCCCTTCCTATAAGATTCCAAACATTGTTTTAAAAGATCTTGGATTTTGATTTTAAATGATAAAGTGAATAACTCCTGTGCGTTCAACTTTCTTTCTCAACGTTGACGATTGTTTTTGAGGCAGCAATGAAGGGTCTCTAGTCTCGTTTATAAAAACAGGTATAGGAACACACGGAGTCGAACTACATAGAGAACGAAACAAACAACTGAATCAGTTTGAATCAGTTTCTTGAACGAATATGCTGTGTACTGTGAAGAAATTTTCGTGTGCAGTTTCGTTCTTGAAGAACAAAATCAAAAAAGGAAACTCGAAATTGTTGATTTATATAATCAAACAAAATCGGGCGTTGACACAATGGATGAAATGCTGAGAAGATGTATCACAAATAGACGAACAATCAGATGGCCACTAGCATTCTTTTATAATAATTTATAACATAGTTGATATTGCTGCTCTTGCCTATTATGTACGTCAATTAGGGGAAGAACTTTGTATCCTAACTATTCAAAATCGAGCCTCAAATATCCAAATAAGGCAACATACAAGTGACACCATACTCAGTAAACATTCCATCGATTAGTTCTGCACAACCGGCGTCATTGTTGTAAGATGTAAGTAGAAAAAAAAAGTTGTAGGGTCATGCCATACATGTCACGCAGAAAAGTGCTTACAGCCAAGTTTGCGATGAACATGCAAACACAATTGCTATATGTAAAAGTTGTCCTGTGATTAATTAATTATTATAATTTAATGTTTTATGTTGATAAACAAGTAGCATCAATAATTATCTATTCTGTATAATTTCTTTCTAAAATTTCAATTCGTATATGGGTACCCGGGTACCCCGGTTGTACAACAAGCGTATACATAAGTTAAAAGCTTAATTATTCAAAATGTTTTACGCAAATTTTTTTTACGGAACGTTAATCGACGTAAAACTGTACAAAAAATGGGGATCCAGAACGGTTTTGCAATATTTAGTCAGAAACATTACAAATTATAACATAAGGGTTAAAGTGTGTGCCATTAATTATGAAACTGACTGTACGCACTACATTTTTAGGCGGTACATTCCCTCATAGACCTGTCAATATCTCGGACAGAAAAGTTGAGTATTTTTGACCCGTTAATGATCCATTAATGAAATACGGTCCAATAATCTGGCTAGCAATTATGTCGCACCAAATATTGACTCTCCACTGGTGTTGATAGTCGGTTTCATGAACTCGATGAGGATTGTGCTGTGCCCAGTAGTGCATATTTTCGAAATTTACTTCTCTGCGATTTGTAAATGTAGCTATGACAGTTCATAAAATGTGTCATTTTCCATAACTGATTCAATAATCATTCCCAAATTGTTTTATAAATATCTTCCTTTATTGATGTACTGTTAGGTCATATGGATGATGTTTGTGACACTTGTGATATTTTGTGGTCCACACTATGTGAGATTCGTCGAGTACTGATATTTTAATTTTACATTTCTGCACTATATCTACAGGGTGTCCCAAAAGTACTTCAACTCCGGGAAATGGGAGGTTCCTGAGGTCATTTCAAGCGCCATTTTCGTTTTGCAAAATGTTGTCCGAGGCTTTATTTAGGAGTTATTAATGAAAAACACGGACCAATCGGAGCGCGAGCTCGACGCTCGCTGGCACGTTCAACGCGGCGAGCCGACAGGCGGTTGGCTGAGCATGCCATCGAGCGTCGAGCTCGCGCTCTGATTGGTCCGTGTTTTTCGTTAATAACTCCTAAATAAAGCCTCGGACAACATTTTGCAAAACGAAAATGATGCTTGAAATGACCTCAGGAACCTCCCATTTCCCGGACTTGAAGTACTTTTGGGACACCCTGTATATTGTACCATATAGTGTACCACATCATTGAACTCGTCTTCACATCCGCTACAACACTATGAAGTTAAATATATGTGGTCCCATTTAAAAATCATCGATGACCTTCAAAAGTATGAGTCATTTTTAACTTTAACACTAAACCCACTACCGCCGGTTAAACGACCGGTTTCTAGTATTTTATTTTATGATTATTGAAATTATAATGATGCTTTCACTGGAAATGATTATACACATTTTTGTATCGAAGCACATATTATAATAAAAATTACAGAAAATCTACATAAATTCTATGATGTCATTTTTACAAGGCAACACGTGCCAGCCATTTTACGAGCTTGGTAGGTTCAGTGTTAATACTGGGTATGTGTAGTGTCGAGATTAAATCTCATATTCTCTAATACTTGTTTGCATGAAAATTCAATAAAAAAAAAAAAAAAATAGTAAGTATAACATTTCATTTGAAAAAAACCAAGGTGATCGATCCACACACCGAAAATAATTATCAAAATAGATAAATTATCTTAGTTCCGATAGAGATGTCTTCGGAAGAGAATTCTAAATTAGAGATTCCCTTCGAAACTTTTCCCTTTAGAACGTAGAACTTTAAATTATAATGTTTGATGTGGGTCTTGATCCAAGGACTTCCTCGCCGAGTGTTAGGTCTCTTATTCTGGGCACCCTTAAAACTTTAAATAATTCGTGACGTTTCTTCGAGTGCGCTTTACGATTTGAAAGTTCCGCGATGTTTGTGCAGGAGAGTGCATCGTGTGCCCTCTTGAACCTTCGTTCGCAGCCTGTGTCAAACAGTGTCGATGTTATTAATTCGCCGCGATGAAAGAATGGCCAGCATCCATCGCGTCGCGTTGCGTCGCGTGGCGTCGAAAATATTACCAATCAATACACATCAGAATTACAAAGTTTCGCCGTGGAAAGCCGGCAGCTCTCGAATCGAGCAATCAGCGGAGACGATCCTTCAACGTCAGCTGGCACCGTTTCCTCGCATAATGATCCCTCCGGGTCTCTCTGGCCGCAGCTTAAGATTATTTCGCCAGGTCACCGAAATCCTCGGGAGCGCGTTTCTTCGCCGTTGTCCCGCCGATCTAGCAGAACTTTGGCTAAAGTGCTTGCGTAATGAAAGCCTTTTACATGGTAGCGTGACACCAGCACCGGCATCGGCACCGGCATCGGCACCGGCAGCTTCTCCCCGGTAGGAAATTCGAACGGTTACTTTGAGGGATGTCTTCCAAGCAGAGAAACTTCGAGGAGCTTAGGTCAACAGCCGAATTAATGTGCAAACTTCAACATAAATAGTTGCTCTTAAGGGTCTTAACTATCGAGTGGTTCGCCTAACTCCTCTGGACAACTTCATTAACTGCTGGCATATGCTGTGACTTTCTTTGTTTCCCCAGTTCCACAGTTACTCGGGAATACCTGGCTCCCTCTAATCCCGGAATTCCTATCGGCACACACAACAATATCTCTCGTCACGGCAGCTTACTATTTCATTCATACCATTAGCCATTCAACGGTCGATTCAAAGGAACTGAGCTCCTCATCGAGGATTCATATCGATAAGTTCGCCGTCTGGTAATGTCTCCTTAGAATTGTCGTTGGACGAGTTATCGCAATCGGGTACGCGATCACGGTAAGTTGTAAGTGCCACGGCACGATGTACACCCCGCGATAGAACTAGGGTAACTGTACCGATTACTGCGGTATCATGCTTCGATCGTACTTTATTTTAATATTATTACTAATTTATCATGAAATAATAATATGTGTAAGCATTTTATGGAAGAATGGCGTATTCCGAATACAAAAAAAAATTGGTGGCCCTCGAAACCAAATACAGCATAAGAAAATAGTAAAAAATAAAATCGATAACATTTTGTACGTATTACTGCGGACGAAAAATGTACCAAATACTTGCGTACCCATTACTGCGGATTAGATTTCGAAATAGACAAGTATACGGAAACAAACTACGTATCTAGGCATTAATTTAAATAAATCCTGAGTACAGTAACAAATAATTTTTTTATTTATTACATTGAACCTTTTATTAATTTTAACTTCGTAGTATAATATCACATAGATAACTAAATACATTCTTTTAACAAATAATATTTATTATCTTTAGTTTGAAGCTGTTTTAAATAAAGAGCATCGTGAAGTTTACAACATTTCACAATTGCATTTACAATGTAAACTCCTTTGTCTTTCTCAATTCTTCTTCCTTTTTATTTCTTAAAATCTCCATTCTTTCTTTGTTTCTTAAGTTCTCAGTTCGATAAATGGATCCTTTTGTGCATTTCACTTTACTTTGTTTTTTATTTTTGTTACTTTTTTGTCATTACTTTTCGATTTAATTTTTTCCATATCTTCTTATTTTATCTATAATACTCTTTATTTATCGAATAGGTACTTAACCTAACACGTTAGGCTGAAGTGAACCTCGTTTCTCATCGTAGTTTTAATTCACACCGCAATATTCGAGATATTCCTATAGTGATTTTTGTGACACTTTAATGAGTTCCTTCTTCACTTTAAGGTACATGATGCTGAGGGCTTAATTTTTTTTATTAAAAAGGCAAGAGAAGTTTCTTTTTATATTTTTATTGTATCGTAGCAGCTATCTAAATAATAATAAAACTTTCCCCTACGCAATTTAAAGCAATATAAAGAATGTACAATCATGTGAAAAACAATCCTTTGGTGTTCGAGATAGAAGAAAAATGGTCTTATTTGTATCTTTTATGAAGAATGTCAAATCCTGAGATTATAAGAATATGAGAATGATTGACAATTTTGTTTTACATTCTCATTGAATTGTATAAATTTATTGAGGGAAAAATATTTATTTTTACGTATTTTAATCTCATTGGAAAAAAAACCGCACTAAACCGTACACCCGCAGAAACAGGTACATTTACCCTATCATTGTCTACGTTCTTCGCGCGGGCAACTCGTTGAAACGCGTCGCTTAGCTAGACGAAATTGAAAAATCTATTTACTTGCTATCGGGAGGAAGAAGTTACTTGTTGTATGTAATGAATGCAATCTTGATGGGCAATTAACTCTTACAGGTTGTTTACACGCAGGTAAGCTGGATACCAGCCAACAGCGAACATGTGTAGTTTCGTTATTAATTGGCCACACTTTAGAAAATTCTGTCTGTTGGTCATAATTCTCCCTGGGCCTAGACATTTGTGAAGGTACATGAGAATTAAAAAATTAATTTGTATTTGTTTGTAACACACTTGAATTGTTTTCATAATATCATTGAAGCAATTAATGTTTTAGTATTATAAACAGTGGAACTACTGAGCCCCTAATAATATATAATAATAATAATAATAATAATAATAATAATAATAATAATAATAAGATTGAATCTGTACCTAATTGAAAACATAAAATATTACAAAATTGCTCGTGAAAACATTTTTATTGTTTCAACAATGATGAAATAATTTTGAAATTAAAATTGTAATTAAAAATTGTAATTTTGACCCATTCGATAGTTCCATTGTTGAAAGCTTATATTAGAAGAATAGAAAATATTATTAATTTGATAAAAATATGGGCGACATGTGCAAACTGTTCGAGAAAATCTAAAAGAATTGTAGTTAGGAAAAATTTATTTACTTTGAAAATATGGTCTTCGTTCTTGATGCTTGAAGTTTACTAGAATTTCGACAAGTGCACATTAAATATTTTTATTAAATATGGGCAATATGGTCAGTGTTTTCCATGACTAACGGTTAGTATTGAATACGTGCAATATGAAAAATAATAAACATTAATTTAAAGAAGAGATAAAGAAATAAATTAATTTAATTAGTAATTTAAAGGGAAGAAATTACTCACTTACAAAGATTGTTGAAATATTATGAAAATCTTGGCGCGCAGTGACCAATTATTTTTAAAAGCTGTGATTATTACATTAGAAAACACATTTGAGAAGTTGTAGGATGTTAAAAAGGTCTCCACTATTGTATGCAGCCGTCATGAAAAAGAAAAAATTGGGCGTGGCTGTGTCGGGCGCACGGCCGTTGGTTTAATGTGAAATGTCTATGTCAGCGACCTTCAATACACTTATTATTACTTAAATCGATCGATCTCTATAGACAAAAAATACACGAATCTCCGCTCTTTCGTACACGAGTTAAATCTTAAAAAGCAAGAAATAAAAGGAATTCAGGAAAGGCTATTGTTTAAAGGGTTAAAATTATTGTTATTACTTTCATCGTTTACATACAGTGACTCCCATTAATATTCGGACGCTCTTAAAAAAATGATAACTTTTTTGATATTGGACCATACGATTTGAACTTTTTTAAGAAGTGAGAGCAATTATATAGTTTACTACTTGATGTGAAAATAAATTTTTTCAAAAATTGCACTTGGTCGGAATTGTAAAGAAATTACTAAAAGTTGCATTTTACAACTTTTTTATGTAGGTCTATATTGAAAATTTAAAAAATATATTTTGTAGATCTGTGTCAATTATATGCATTGTAAAAGTTTCATCGAAATCGGTTGATGTGGGAAAAAACGACAGGCATTGAAAGATGTACGAATCCTTGGATTTATTGCAGTTAGAGGCCGAAAATCGGGAAAAATTGCATCTTTAAACGTTTGTAGCACATTGCAACGTTGACCGATTTTAATGAAATTTTCGGAATATGTTTAATGGATACTGATCTACGTAACGTGTTTTCTAGATTTTCAATATGAGCCCACATAAAAAAGTTGTAAAACATAACTTTTAATATTTTCTCTGCAATTCCGACAAATTGCAATTTTTTCAAAAATTCTTTTCACGTTACGTAACAAAACCGATTGCTCTAACTTCTCAAAAACATCCAAGTTGTATGATCGAATATTAAAAAAGTTATCGTCTTTTTAAGAGTGTCCGAATATTAGTGGGAGTCACTGTACTTGTAGCTAAAAGGCTGCTCTTTGACACTACGTGAATAGATTTAAACTATTTCCAATTAATCACAAAATATAGTGAAGCCAAGTACGCCAATTTCAGCTGGACATTATAATCCTACTCTTTTTTTCGCTCTTTTCAACGCTCTGGAAAAAAATTCTGAGTGACTTGGAACCACCCACATGTATGTCAAAACTTACGTCGGGCATATAAGATTTTTAAGGGGCTGTGCGCACCCAACTACCACCACCACCCTTACCACTCACACATCGATAGATCAGCATACACGTATACGAAATGCAAGGGTTTACGACAAAAGAAACTGACGCCTCAATATTGCAATTAGAAGTTCAGACCCGGTCGATTATGTTTCCTAAGAGTCCTGGCCAGGGTGGTTCAGAGCCCAAATTTCATATTTTTACGTTGTTGAAGAGTAATTTGTAATAATCGGCAGAATACTTTTTGTCACAAGTCAGCGCTGCCGATTATTGCAAATTACTCTTCAACAACGTAAAAATTTGAAATTTGGGCTCTGAACCACCCTGGCCAGGACTCTTAGGAAACATAATCGACCGGGTCTGAACTTTTAATTGCAATATTGAGGCGTCAGTTTCTTTTGCCGTAAACCCTTGCATTTCGTATACGTATATGCGGATCTATCGATGTGTGAGTGGTAAGGGTAGTGGTGGTAGTTGGGTGCGCACAGCACCTTAAGTAAAAATTTTTAAAATTTCAATGACGTCGAAGATTCAACTTGAGTTTGTGTGTTGACGATTTCGAACCGCTGTGGCAGTGGCGGAGGCGGCGGCGGCGGCGGGTGAACGTCCTTCGGACGTCACCGTGAAAAGGAAGGAACGAAGGGCGGTAAGGTAATCCTATCGGAGATTCGACTGAAGAATTTTGTCGCGGGACAAAGAAAACCGACTACTTGAAATGATAACGCAAGAAGCTTCTCCGGCGGTGGGCAACCCAGTAGGATGAAAGGGTGGAATAATTTGCTTTCGCTTTCGCCAGCACGGAACGGGAACGGGAACGGAACGGAACGGAACGGAACGGCAACCACCTTCGAGTAAGACGAATTTCGGGAATGTTCTCACGAGCCCGTCTCTGCGGCCGGGTAATACATTTAAATATCCTTTCTGGGAAAGGTTCTACGTGAACCGACTGCGCTCGAATTCGCCGCGAGATTAAGTATTACCATTCCTCGTCCAGGGTGGAACAAATGACTGGCGTTAGACCGATAAAAATTCATTGCCGGCGTCTTGAGGCCACGCTTTACCAACGAAATTGGCACACGGACGCGTGAGCTGTTTGCTAATCTGCCCCAACCACCCCTCCCCCCCGCCGGTCTCCGGCACCGAGATGTTTAAAGCTAGTGGCTCGGTAAACGAAAGAATTTCGTAGATGGCGAAACTGAATAAAATGGCGGGCTACGTGCCCTCCCGAAACGCAACTCTGTAAAATCACTCGCACGTACTTTGCAAAAACATGAGAATTCGCAATCACCGTCCTGAAATTGTATACAAAAAGAAGCTGGCCTGAAACGAGCAGACGCCGCGCCGAGGCGTTTCATTTATATCGCACATCGGTACTAGGTAATTTACGAGCATTCTTCTCGCTACTCCAAAATCTCCTTGACCAAAAAAACTCTTGTCCAAGCGAAAGTCGAATTGTTCCCACCTCGCCGAATAAGGACTAATTCCCTTTGCCAGATGAGGGTTCGCGTTTGTCACGTCGCGTCGCGTCGCGTCGGACGGCGCGGCGTCGTTGGTGCGTGAGATTGAAAGGCGACAAATACAACGACGGGTGGGGGGGAATCCTCCGCTCGAATTTCCGTAACAAAACGTAACGCGTAATTTATGAGCGATACAATCATCTTGTCAATCACCGGTGAAAAACCGGCTTGCAGTGGTAAGCGGCGTTTCTTTGCGTCCGAGCCGTGCCGCGCCGGAGGGCGAACGTAGAGCGGACGACCTTCGCGTCGCAGAAACATACTATGTACACCGAATGCTTTTCATTGATTAGTACTTAATTATAAGGAGGTCGGCTGCAAATACGCGGCACGGAGATACAATCGTAAATCTTGATGCGGGCCCCGGCGAAAAAGCAACGAACAGCCAATTTGCGGACAGGTGCAGGAGGGCGTGTCCCCCGCGTCACACGTCACGACGGATCTCCTTATTCCCATTTTTCTCAATGTTACATCACCGTCCGGGAAAATTAAGAAATATTCTCCCGAATCGCTCCGCGAGCATTCTGCCACTCTGAATTAGCCGGTCTGGTCGTAATCCTGCGAATACGCCTGTTCGAGGAGACAACGCCCCGACACACAGTGGGGCAGGAGCCCCGTAAACCTGGCAAAAAGTTAGATAATGAAATTTCGAGAACGTGCGATTATTGATCATTATAATCGATAACATGCTTTATTAGATTCTGTTGGAATTTATTTAAGAAACAAATTGACAAAAATAATCTACTATTATTTAGTAGGATATTCTATCACTTTACTTTCGAGAACTTTCAAATGATGCATTGTATCTAGGGTAAATGTACCGAGTACTTACTGCGGGTGTACCTATTACTGCGGTATTTTTTCCCAATGAGATTAAAATACGTAAAAACAAATATTTTGCCCTGAATAAATTTGTACAATTCAATGAGAATGAATTCTCGTTGGCTAGGCAAACAATATTGTTGATCATTCTTATGTATTTTTATAATCTCGGGATTTGAAAAAATATTCTTCATAAAAGGTAAAAGTAAGACGATTTTTCTAATATCTCGATCACCAAAGAACTGTTGTTCACATGACTGTACATTCTTTATATTGTTTTAAATTGCATAGGGGAAAGTTTTTATATTATTTAGATACGTATTTCGATACAATAAAAATATAAAAAAAACTTCTCTTTCCTTGTTAATAAAGAAATTAAGCCCTCAGCATTACGTACATTAAAGTGAAGGAGGAGCCCATTACTGCGCGACAAAAATCACTAGGAATGTCCCTAAGACTGCGGTATGAATTGCAACTTACAATGAGAAACGAGGTTCACTTTTGCCGACCGTTGTACACCTAGGTTAGAATTCGGTAAAAGTAAACAATTTTAGAGAAAGAGTAATATTATAGAAAAAATGAGGTATGCCAAAGGTTAAATCGAAATTTAATAAAGAAAACGGTAACAAAACTAAAAATCTAAATAAAATGAGGAAGAGAAAAAGATCTATTTATGGATCTGAAAACTTAAGAAAAGTAGTAAATGAGGTTAGACAGGGAGTTTACGTTGTGAAATGTTGTAAACTTCACAGCTTTAAACTAAAGATAATAATAGTTATGTAATAATAAGATCATTTGTGTGATATTATACTAATAAGTTGTTAAAATTAGAAGGTTTATACATTTAAAATGTAATAATAATAAGATTATTTATGTGATATTAAACTAAGTTGTTAAAATTATTAAAGGTTTATTCATTTACAGTAGACTACCATATACCGCGACGAAAAACTTGTTTAAAAAGACTGAATGGACTAAATTTACAGTAACGAAACATTATGTAAGAAGACTGTACACTTACTGCCACATAAAATACATACATACACTAATTTTAAACAATTTTTTCATCGCGTTATTTGGGAGTCTACTGTAAAATATAATAATTATTTACACTAATGCCGAGGTACGTAGGTAATTTGTTTCCGTGCGCTCGTATATTTCAAATTCTAATCCGCAGTAATGGGTACGCAGTAATTGGTAAATACATGGCTCTTTTTCGTCCGCAGTAATACGTACAATATGTTATCGATTTTATTTATTGATATTTTCTTATGTTATATTAGGTTTTGAGGGCCACCAATTTTTTTTTGTATTCAGAACACATCATTCTTCCATAAAATGCTTACATGTATTATTATTTCATGATAAATTAGGAATAATATTAAAATAAAATACGATTGAAGCTTGATACCGCAGTAATCGATACATTTACCCTATGCTGTCCGCGTCATGGGACCCTCAACTCTCAATTGTTTCTTAGATCGTCGTCTGTTTTTCTAGAACGATCCTCACTTGTGTCGTATTTGTCGTAGATTAAAGTGCCTCACAACGTGTTTTTCAGATATATTAAACTGAATTAATTCTATTTTATATTTTATATAGAGCCTGGTTTCTTGTACCCATATTCCAATAGATTCTGTAACAAAGAACGATACTGGAAGGCCAAGTTCATTGTCAGAAGAGTTTAAAGTTGTGTATTCATAGTGAATTAATTTATGGATCAAAAAACGGTGCAATTTATAAATCAAAGTAATGTGATTTAAACATCCACATATAAGGAAACAATTACATATATAATAGGTAGGAAATATTGTAATACGTAGATATAATAGACTTGTTTTTGTTCTCCTAAGAAAATGGTAAACTATTCATATATTCTGAAGGTTTTAGTTGTGTGATCCACCCAAACTTTTATTTTTTAAATGTCGAGAATTTATTTGACTTCAATATTCCGAAAGAAAAAGTTGCAACTTTTTTGCACTTTTTGAGAAATTCCATTTTTTTACGTACGGCACCATCGCAATGCAGCGTGTTGCCTGATAAAAATTAATATTTGTATTAGTATTTACTGATTATAAAGTTTCGTGATCTACTTATTTAGTATCAAAATAATAAATTGCAATATTTCAACATAATTTACATGGAAAAATAATTTTTTCCATCTTTTCGGTGGAAGCACTCCATTATCACGATTTTTCAAGGGTTCCCGATAATCTGAGGAAACAATGTTTGCAACAAAAGCTGCACTGTATTTAAACATCTACGAACTCTATACAGGGTGTCCCAAAATTCCTTCAACTCCCTGAAATGAGCGGTTCCTGAGGGCATTCGAAGCGACATTTTCCTTTTCCAAAATGTCTGCCGCGGCTTAGTTTAGGAGTTATTAACGAAAAACACGGACCAATCAGAGCGCGACCTAGACGCGTGTCGGCAAAGATGGTCCGGCGCGCCAGCAGAGCCGGAATACGACGAAAGCCGTCCCGACCCATCGTGTTAAACATCTGGGGACTGACGTCACGACCACCATATCAACACGGACGGACCTCGCGTATCTATCCGCGCATCCCAAATACAACGAAAACCGTCCCGACCCATCACGGTATATCGAATATTACTGTACAATTTACACCACTGTTTTTATGGCTACTACGTCACGATGTATGGATCAACATGGACGGTTTGCGCCTATCTGCGACGACGTATCAAGGAATTACAGACCCAGACGACTGCTGGCGCGCCGGACCATCTTTGCTAATACGCGTCTAGGTCGCGCTCTAATTTTGGAAAAGGAAAATGTCGCTTCGAATGACCTCAGAAAGCGCCCATTTCAGGGAGTTGAAGGAATTTTGGGACACTCTGTATATGAAATTTCAAAATATATTTTTTTCCGACATAAAATAGAAATCGTTTTGATTTTTTAAATGTTAAAATGCATTCTTTATTTCATAATGTTATAGCTGACGTTAATACGAATTCAACGACCTCTATACTATGATCTTTGCCTCATAAATAACGCTAAAATAGTTTTTTCCGACTTTTCCGGGCTTTTTTCTTTCCGTGGCTCAACCCACCATAACCACACCACGGCTGTTCTACTTTCTTTGCCAGAGGTCGAACTATTTTTCCGGATTACTCGCTCTAATTCGAGGTAATCGATCCGAGGTTTCGTAATAAAATCACTCGAAACGCGGTAGAATACAAAGGAAGCGGTTCCGGAAGATGAAAGTTTCAGGAGTCAAAGTAAACGGTAGATTTGTACGGCATTTAATTGGGTTCGTCGGATTAATTGGTCGGCATGCGTGGGCGGCTGCGACGATCCGACGCGCGCCAGAGTAGGCAAAAAAGAGACCATCAGAGATTTTTCAGCGACGCGACGCGACGGGTCGCGCGATATTGATTTCCACAAAGCCAGCTCCGGTATTCCTGCCGCGAGGATGAAATTTGTACTAGTCACGGTGTACCTCCGGATTTTCACTTTATGGCCTGCCTGCCTCCCGTCCCGTGACCCTCTCTCTCTCTCTCTCTCTCGCTCGCTCTCTCTCTCTCTCGCTCGCTCTCTCTCTCTCTCGCGGTCTTTTTCTTCCGTTTTCTCCCTTTTTCCTCTCACCTGCTATTCCCCCCCTCTCTCACTCTCGCTATAGCTTTTTCTCTCTCGCAGTCTCTTTTCGCAGTTACGAGGGTAGAGAGCTGTACCGGTTCGCGTGGCGAGTTTGCTCCGCCATTATCTCGGGGGCCAGCCTCCATTGGCCTGCACGGAACGCCTGTAAAGTGAAACAAACGATTCCCTGGTCTGTATATGTGTGTTCGAGTCCTGCCGCCGCTTATTGGTGACGTACGGCCCGGCCCGGCCCGGGCCAAGATAAAGGGAATCTCCCGACGAAGAGTGGCAACAGCGAAACTCGTAAGTCACCCTCCTAATTTCATTCGCCACCACCGGAAGACTCGAGCCTGCCATCCGACACGATGAAGATTTATCGACCGGTTTGAATGGACCCGGTCCTTTGTAGTATGTACTCCGGGTCCCGCCGAAAATCTTGCACGCCCTATCGCCGGGACAGACCGAGATTGATCATTCCCGTGCGGCCGTCGACGTGCGACGCCGACGAAAATCCCGCGGAACTTGGAAAACCGAGCCCCCACCCCCACCCCCACCCCCCCTTATCGCCGTCTAACGAGCACCGCTTCAAGATAGCTCGTTCGAGCACTCCTAGGTATAATGGAATTAGTTCGCGTTACCTCGACGCTGCCGCCGCGCTGAACCGCGCCGGCCAAGTTTTATACGACGATCACTTCGCCGAGATTAATTATGTTTATCGACTCCCTCAAAACGACCGATTCATCCGCTTTAGACGCGCCGATTAACCTCGGAATAATCGACAGGAAATAAAGATGCCGCGAGCAACTACCGGACATCGCTTTTTTCCTTGCACCGTTCGATTCGTGCTATTTATTTGATAGATCATCAATTTAAATAAAAGAGAATTTATGTGTAAAAATCGTCGCTACGTGATTCTACTAAAAAAAGTTTTATGCAGAAATGACTGACTGACTTTTTTAAGGTCAAATTATTTCTATGATTGTATCGTGTTCTCCTCATTGAGAGGAACAAACTTCTCGGAGGACACCATGGGTAAAAAGTGAACCTTTCTCTTGAAAATTGACGTTAAAGTTCAAATAACACATAACCTTACTTGATTCAGAATTTCGTTACAATACAACGTAGTATAATAGGTTGTTCCTCTCGATAAGCCTCAAATATCTGTGTCTTGTAAGGAAAAACGCCGCATTCACAATTTCAAAAAATTTTAGCTTATGGATTAATTGAGCTTAGGATTTACGTATTTACCACAAAAAAGTCATGAAAACAAATTCGAAAGGCTGAAAAGAATAATGCAATTTAACCGATGTCTTATATGTACAATGAATTAGTGATCAAAACTTTTAACGACAATATCTCGAAAGTGAAAGTATGTGACATGTGTCGTTCTTCCTTACAATCAGAGATATAAGTGCATCGAAACTTAATAGCGTTTAACTTCATAGTGTTGCAGCTGATGTCAAGACGAGTTGAATGACGTGGTACACTATGACCTTGAAATGACCTTGGACTCCTAAATAGGTATAGTTAGACTGCTCTGTTTGATTAACGGAAATTTAGAAGAAAATGTTACAGAGAAAAGTTGTACTGTTGAAGGAGGCAAATATGGGGATGTAAAAAAATGTTCTCATTGTTGTCGTTTTCAAGGACAACGTGTACGGATAAGTTTCCTATAAGGACACTATGTGATTTCCTTCCTTGAAAACTTTATCAAAATTTTATTCGTTGTACAGGGTGTTAAGAAATTATGTGTAAGATGTTTTGTGCAAAAATGACCTTCACAGACTTTTTCAAGGTCAAATTTTTTAAATGATTTTATCGTGTGCTACTCGAAATTGATGTTAAATTTCAAATAACACATAAACTTATAACAAATTGTATTATACAAATATCGACTTTTGCAGTAAACGGCTCCAGTCATTTTAATCGGTTAAAAGTCATTCAAATGATGAGATTTTTTCCTTATTTGCAAATATTATTTTTTACCATTACGTATTAGGACAAAAGTAAAATTGTTTCAAAGGGCTCGTTGTCTATGCTTTAATGATGAGTAAAATTTTTGTATGACGTCATTTCCTTTACGATATCTCAATTTTATGTTCGATGTGTGTAAACGGCCCTCGGTGGAAGTAATTATTTAACATAATATTGAGCAAAGATTATGTTTTTTTATATTCAATCATGTATATTTTTCAGGTATCTTAAATGTGGATTCGAATACCAAACTACATAACAACCTACGTAAACATACACTTGGTTTTTTACCAATACACTGAGGTACAATGTCTACAGCTGTTTCCGATGACGTGTTATTTTGTCTGTCTACGTATATGAAGCTTTAAGGAATTCAAAGAAGCGAAATAAGTAAGAATTTTCTTTATTGGCCCCATAGACCGAACTTGTGCGCCAGAGAGTTCAGCTGGAAGGACCTCGCGATGAGCTCCGTTTCGAGAGTGTCATTAAACATTCCTTCTTTTATATCTCCGACTTCGATTGAATATTTTATGAGGACCTTTTAAAGCGATTCGGTGAAACCCTGACGGATCAGACAATTCCGCAGGTACCTTCCGCGATCTCTCTCTCTCTCTCTCTCTTTATGCAGATCCGCCCCTGCGCGCGCGCGCGCGCGCATTGTGTCACGACCAACGCTAGAACACGGCGTGACAATCAGAATTCTTTATTAGCGCAACATCAAGCTTCGTTAACGGGTCCAATGACGGCCATCGTATTACCAGGTATATCAACGGTCCCGTACCTATATCTCTGCTGCGACCAATGCGCACACGTGTGTCACATTTATTCGAGTTTGAATACCCTGCCGACGATAATGCACGCGCACATTTGATTATAAATTTACTATTATAACCGTATGTGCATCACAAGGCCGTGTTAATCAACGCTAACACGGGCACAAAGTGCGTGCCATTTCATGGGCCGATTTGGGGACAATGGGGTGTGCACAGGGCGGTGTGAAGGATATACAGTAATGGCACGATCTAAGCGCAACGGAGGGGTACGATCTAAGCGCGTTCGCTTAGATCTAAGCTCGAGCTGCCTCGGTCGCCGAGTAGTGTAAACATGCCGCGTAATCCGATACCGGGTCGGGTATATCGGTGTAAACCATATACTACTACTCAAATTACAAAACTTCTTTATTTTTCATTATTTTTTTATGGGACTTTCACCAACTTATATCTGATATTTTCTGATTAAAATAACACTAAACATGATACAATTTCAACTGTATTTAGTGGTTTAATTGACGGCTTGGAGTAGTAACTTTAGGACATAGAAGAGGATACCGAGTGGGCCAAATTGTATCTTGTTTGTTGTCATTTTAATCAGAAAAATGTCGCATATATATTGGTAAAATTTCTTTAAAAATAAGTAAAAAATAAAGAAGTTTCATTATCGCACTAGTATTGTCTCAACGATACGCTATGTGTTGTTGCGCCTTTCGGTCGCGCGGTCAGTGTTCACATGCTGTCCTTTTCTACGTTCGGCATCCATTGTACTTTCGGCCCGGTCAGCGCGGTCGACGCAGTCATAAAAAAAAAGTGTATAGGCACCGAGAAGAGGCTTAAATCGTGCCATTACTGTAGCTGGATCAAGCGACTGCCAACACGGAACGAAACCAATCGTACCTGGAAAGAATATAGCAAAACAATTAATGAATATTTATACGTGTCCCGGTTATCACATATATATACGCATACTTTTATCGCGTCAATATTATTGAGATTGCGGTACCAGGCACAACGGTCGCGGCAATTAATTTCATTTCAGTGTACGCACGTTTGATTAATAATCTTGTTTTCTGAAACAATCTGCTTTTGCGTTCGAACGTTCCGCCCGCGATGAAATGAAAATTCATTTCGATCGCGATATCCGTTACCTGGACGTTTTTGATTTATGATAAATATCCGATTTCGCGCAATTACTTTCCAACAAATTTTATTCGGTATTTTCTGTCAACGGATCCCGCTGTTCGAACGAAGACGTGTTTGAACTCTCGATGACCCGATGTTATTTATTCGCTTACGCTCTCATTGACCGCAAACAGATATTCTCGAGCTTCACTAACATGTGAAAGAGATTCATTCAGCAGAAGGAAAAGCAATTTCCGTAAATTCGTAATCGCCTTAAGTTTCGCTCTGGGCAGCTAAGGAACATTTGCAGAATTTTATTCTGAAAAAAATAAATAAGATAACACACTGCGGTTTCCGGAATTTGTTGTACAGGGTATTTCACCTAACTTGACCATCTTAAGGGGGTAGACGCTAGATCGACATATACGTACATGGGGATTGCATGCAAGAGTCCACGAAAAGTCGAATCATTTTTCGATAATGCACAGTTGGGGCTTCTACGTAGTCACAATTGCGGGATAAAAGATCAATCTAGCGCTCATGTGTCCCAAAGTGGCTTACTTTTGCGTTTTCGAGGCATAATTTGCATTATTTGGCGGTATGTAGCGGAACCGCGAATAGCTAATATGGCGGCGCTTCATGTAGCTACATGCTTCCAAATAATGCAAATTCCGCTTCGAAAACGCAAATGTAAGCCACTTTGGGATACATGCGCGCTAGATTGATTGGCTTCCGAACGTCTTCTGAACGTCTTTAAGACGTCTTATTCCAGATGTTAAACCGACGTCCCGAAAAAGACGTCTTTGAAACTTCTTGAGGAAGACGTCTTTTTAGGACGTAAGATTTTTCGACCTAAAATGGACGTCTGTAAAAGACGTCTCGAGCTATCTGGGGAGTATTCTCAAGGTCACATTTGTCGAGATTTCAAGGTCACCGAAGTTTTTCTAAATGGGACTACATATTTTCATTACAACAGTCTTATAGCTCGTGAAAAAACAAATTCAACGACGTGTCGACCTTCACGTGACCTTGGAGGTTTACTGCCTTGCAGAAAGTATATTATTCAATTTCAGAAAAATATGTTTTTTGTCTTAAATACATATTCTTGAAATATCTGATGTTTTGATGGATCTAGACTAGGACTATTCCTGGAACAGGCCTTTATAACGTTATCTAGAGTTAACTAAATTACTGAATATTTTGATGATGATTGCTTTCGCTGCAAACGTTACAAATTGAATTCAAGAAATTCCGTGATAAAGGTAGACGCGATGAAAGATGATCATTACACGAAACGTTTTCGGGGCAATTTAAGGCATCATTGTCGTAATTAATTTCAAAGGCATAATTAATGTAATTGCTACCGCTATCCGTCGTTTCCGCTGAGCACGAAGCAAAGGGCTGATGGTAACCGGTTTAATCCGCGTTTTATCGTGCAACACGTCATCGAGCCCAACGGCATGGCAGGCCGACCCTTAGCGAAAACACATCGTTCCAATACAAATTAGGGAGGCCCTTTCTTGAAATATATCGCGATTCGAGCGATTTAATCGCTTCACATCCCGGCTTTATGAGTCACTGTTTCATTGAAGCAATTTCGTACAATTCCACAAAATGAGCTACAAAAAACTGGATGCGATATTACGCTGCATATTCATTGTAGCCAGAGGGTTGTTAGATTATCTTCATGTACATTCTGAGGAAAGTCTTCAAAGTTTCCTAGTATTTCATTCGGGAATGGCTATCAAACTCGTTGAACGAATTCATAATTATAAAACTTGATATTCACACAGTGGTTGGTTATATATTTCAAACTTCCTTTGAAAGTGTTCGAATTTTTCTTGATAAAGCAAAATTTGAAGAAACAGTACTTTTACATGCGTTAAGTATAAGTATAGGAGTATCTAGTAATAATGATCTGAGTTGAAAACAAAATTTTGTAGTGTACTGTATTGTTATAATATTTACTGTTCTGCTATTCAGATTAACTGCAGATTTTATTTTATCAGTATTTAATAAATAAAAAGAATTTAAGAATATTTTGATATACTAAGTCCAGAAAGAAATTTCTATCTTGCTGCTTTCTTTTATATCTGGTGCAGAAAATTCTTATTTTACAAAAAGACCCACGGTCTATTGATTGCAATACTTTTTGACGTTCCTTTTTATGGATTCGATATGGTGAGATCTTTTTTCCGTTAAAAAAATGTTGTACTGCCTGAAATAGGTTCCGTTGAGGATATATCTGGAAAATATTGGGGGTGTGGTAAAATTTTCCAATCGAATTCGCATAATTTTTTTTGCACGTTCTCACTAGAACACGATCAAAACGACTCCGTTCCACGAGCCGGCGCGGCGCAGCATCCATATTTCCAGCTTCCATACCATTCCTGTTTTCTCCGAACATCTATTAGTTAGTTTCAGGATATTCAAAATTCCAGAGATCCTTTGAATCGGTAAATTTCGTATTTCGTCTACTCAAGTCTATCGGATTTCTAAATCAGTCTGCGTCTACATTAAATAAACGTCCGACACGTGACCAAATGTTCTCCATGTAAACGACCAAATCATTTTCTGCGCGTACCGTACGATCATTTCCTGTGCAAAATTCATACAGCGTAGTGCGCCTTTCACTCGTGATTTTCACTCTGATGAAAATAAAATGCTTTTTGTTTCCTAATTTTTTTCCCCTTGGATGCCGTCTTACAATTAGACTAATCTTGGGCACAGTGTCGCCAGATCAAGACTTGTTTCCCCACTGTACTTTTCCCTTCTACGACGCTGCCCGGTCACGTGACGCCATACCCCATGGAAGGGGCAAGATAATTTCCACTGCTTCGTTTTTTAAAGTTTAATAACCACAAATTTTTATTCAAATATTGTTGAAACTATGTACCAAAGTATTAACTCATAATTATATATTGGTTCATAAGAACTCAAATAAAATTTATAAATATCAGAAATAATTAATAGAAGTATAAAACTGTACTAAACTGTTTTAATACACAGTTTTAAGACAATATAATGAATAAAATATTATTAGTAAATAAGTTCTTACTATTTTTATCTATACATTTGCCAATATCTCTCTTTCAAGCATTATTTATGGATTTAACACCAAGTACTAAATGTTAGGTACTAAAGATTTGATTCTGTTTGCGATAGTATCGATACATCCATTGCTATCGTGATACCAATATCATTCAGGATTCATTTTGACAAGCATCAATATCAGCTGCCAATACCAACTACTTTTCTCTTCAATACGCTTCGATGCTTCCGTATAAGTTCGAGTACCGAATTACTTGAAAATCACGAGAAAGAATTGGATCACCCCCCTCACTAGTAAGTGGCGATGAGCATTCAATACTCTGTCTAGTGAGTTTTCAAGCAAATCAATCACCACAAGATTTCGAATAAATTCGATATTTATTCGAAATTAGATATTCTTGAAAGTCTTGAAGGATTGAAAATTTTCAGTCTTGATGAAAACTTTAAAAACTTTCAAGACTCAAGGTTTTTAAGACTTTCAAGACTCACGACTTTCAAGAATTTCCATACTTTCAAGACTTTCAAGACTCAAGACTTTCAAGACTTTCAAGACTTTCAAGACTTTCAAGACTCAAGACTTTCAAGACTTTCAAGACTTTCAAGACTTTCAAGACTTTCAAGACTTTCAAGACTCAAGACTCAAGACTTTCAAGACTCAAGACTTTCAAGACTTTCAAGACTCAAGACTTTCAAGACTTTCAAGACTTTCAAGACTTTCAAGATTTATAAGACTGTCAAGTCTTTCAAGAATTCTAAGCTTGGAATTATGTTGGAAGTGATTCGAATGTTTCGTGATAAATATTGGACCGAAGCGATTCGGTTTCAGATCCCATCGCTACTAGTAGGTAAGCCTCTCTTTCAAAAAATTGGAGGAACGTCGCCAGGGCCGCGGCCATTCATCGAAGACGGTAGTACGTGGTTCACAATTAAACCATGAAAAACTGTCGAGCGGTTATTGGCTGAACGAGGCAGCCGCGCCGTCCCTCCTTCTAGATACTAGAGATCCGTGCACTTGCACCGCAGCAGTATGGATTTTACCACAGCGGGTACATGGAGTACAATCGTTCTATTGTCGACCTGTTCGAAAAGGCTGATGGAAGTTTGCCAATTATTTCGTCTAATTCATTGGACTCGCCAGTTCCATATAATTCCGATCATTTCGACTGACCCATCCTCTCCATTGGGCCTGTCCCACTTCACCGGGATTTGAATCGTTCAACCATTTCCTGCGTCGAGATCGCGCTCTTCGGTTCGCCAATTTTTCGAATGCCGGCTAACGGCTGTATGTATCGTGGTTACTTCAACTGTGTAGGATCATTTTGTTAGCCGGGATACATAATTGTATAAAAGGCCGGAGCGGCCACCGGAAATTCATAACCCACCGGGTGCTCGTAATTCGGGGCGTAACGACTGCGCAAACATTCGCGCCACGAAACCTTTTTTTATATGGAAATAATTTTCGCGCGTAGAAGGCGGCAGATAATTCAAGGATGCCAGGAGAAACGGAGGCGGGTACGGTTCGCGCGGCAGTCTCTTCGGCTGGCAGGGAAAAACAGCGGAATACTTCCGCACGTCGGGCCGGGTCGGGCCAAGCGTTATCTTGCCTATTCTCGATTCATTTACAGAACAACAGGGATCAGCTTCCTCCGGCACCGCCGGAGCTCCTTGCCAAACGATATTATTAAATAAAACGTCCGGCAATAAGTTCTCGTTACGGCTGCTTTGTCGCGGACGACTTCGCGCGAGCGGAGCAACCACCTAGCTGGAAATTATTAATCGATCGCGCGCGAAACCGGGAACGGTGAAAATTCCGATCAAGCATCGCGCGTTCTAGCCTTGCGCGATTCTTTATTTCTCCAGCCGCCGCGCCGCGCGCCGAGTGGAATCGTGGATCGTAATGGACGCGCAATTTTCAATCAGCCCCGACATTACACCTTCGAACAAGGGCCAAGCGGCGGCGGTGAGAGAGGAACTCGAGAAACGTGATCGAAGACCACGACGGAACTCGAACGAGAAAATCAGAGATACCGCGCGGGACACAACAACAGGTACACGAGGAACTAGATCACGCGGACCGTTGCTTTCCACCTTTGGAACACGCGAAGACAGCGATTACCGGGATCGATTAATTTCTTGGAGGCAGCAAAAATAACCAATCACTACCATCCCCGGCAAGATTTCAGGCCGATGTAGTAATTTATACCGCGAGCGAACCCGTCTAATACTGCTTATTAGCTCATCTCCGAGCGATACGCACTGGCCGCACCACTACGATGATTGCACAGTTCCGTGTGTGTTATTTGGTTTATTTTACACGGTTGACTTTTTTCGGTCCCGCGTACTTTACCACCGAGCATCGTCTCCCATTTATCGACATTTCTCGGGCTCCTTTCCTTTCCTTTGCTCCTTTTCGCGGGATTGAAAACACAGGCTGCGCGTCGATGTGTCAACGTTTAAGGGTAGAAACGTCCGATGATACGAAAAATAATACTTTCCAGTCGGGAAGGAGGAGGAAGCTGAGTAATTATACCGATGGTAGGACTGCCGTATCGTTTACCATTAACCTTGAAAGAAAGCTCACAAATTGGACCGACTACTTTGCCAATGCAATAGATCAATTTGCTTACGAAGCAACGCGGAAACATTAGGTACAGGTTTTTTCACCACGTTCCATATTTGGTAAAAAATGACTTGTCTCATATCAGTATTTAATCCCAGATAACACAAAGACGTCTTAAAGACGTCTGTTGTTGGACATTCAAGACGTGTTAAAGACGAATACCAATGTCTTCCGAACGGCCTCCGAACGTCTTCTGAACGTCTTATGTTACCAAACCGTACGTCTTAAAGACGTCCCAAAGACGTCCATTAGACTAACAGCCTAATAGATGGCTTTAAGACGACTTTTAAGTGTCTTTAAGATGTCTCTTGGACGTCTGTTTGATGTCTAAAAAACGTCTTCTAACAGAAAAAAAGTAGACGTATGCCGGGCGCGAACCTAGTATAAGGTAGAGCTAACCTTTACCCGGGAATATGAGATACCCGAGTACCCGAGTACCGGAGTGCCCATGAGATACCCGGGTAGAGGAAAACTGCCCGGGTATCTCTTGAGATAGCCGAGCACTCGGGTACCCGTGTACCCGAGTATCTCATAAGACAGCCGTGTCTTCGGCTACTCGAGTATCTAATGAGGTTTCACAACTGGTTACCATTTTTATTATGTATCGAGATCCGCAGTCTATTCATGAGATACCCGGGCACTCGTGTAAATTTTGTTAACCCGAATACCTGGGTATCTCACGGGTAATCCGGGTATCTCATAAGTAAATGCATCTACATTACTTTCGAAATGTTTAGCAATGTCAAAAATTTCGATATTAATGGAATTTATATAAAAACATTTTATGATTTTCGATTGAAAAAAAATACTAATTTTCTTTTATGAACCGAACCTATTTAATATCACTGAAAAATTCTTTTTTTAAAATGATGAGCATTCTTTTACCCTAAAAATGCATACCTCAAACTTGGACATGCAGTTCGTCATTTATTAAATAAGTAATTCTTAATGGACTAATGAAAGTTGTCGGAGTTATTTCTCTCTGACATGGAATATCTTTTGAGTTCCAAATAGTTCCGCATTTTTTCAAATTGGAATATTTTCAGTATACTTTTCATTGGACACGATGCCGGAAGAATCATTTCCGCTTACTTATACTTCAGTAGATATTGATGTATATCGAATGTATGTTGCTTTTTAAATGTCCATCACCTTCAGAAACGATTAAATTAATAAGGTTTATTAAAAATTGTACAAGCATTTAAAAAGCAACATTTTATGAATACCATTATGGATTCTTGTTTATTTCGAAACTGAACATGATTTTTCACGCAGTTCCGATAATGAAACAAAAAATGTTCAAAACAAAAGTTAATCAACATTTAGCGGTCTACAAATTTCAATTTTTAAAGTTTTTCAAAAATGTTCACTCCATAAAAGTTTAAGATCACCCTTAATTTTTAAAAATCAATATATGTTTTTCACTTCATAATATTGTAGCTGATGTCAAAATGAATCCAA
Source organism: Lasioglossum lativentre (assembly GCA_916610255.1). Classification (NCBI taxonomy): domain Eukaryota; kingdom Metazoa; phylum Arthropoda; class Insecta; order Hymenoptera; family Halictidae; genus Lasioglossum; species Lasioglossum lativentre. The sequence continues at coordinate 17,717,237 of OU744364.1, read as the reverse complement.
CGACCTACATTATTATACCCTTAAGAGGCTAGATCCCGCACTAGAATTCCCCTAGAATACCCTAGAAATCTGGCCGAAACATGGGTTACGCGGTACCACTTTTCGCCCTTATACGAGCATATTTCTTGCTGGACAAGGGCTCATTCGATAGAGGAAGGTTAAATGAAGGGGTCTCTGCTCCTCTGTTATATGATATTATGCATACATTTTGTAATATAAGTGTTAGAAGTAAGCCAAAATTAATGATGTTCAGCCATGTAATCCAAGCCATTTTTATACCATTGGATGAATTTTCTGGATGCTATCGTGGGCAGAGACCCCTTCATTTAACCTTCCTCTATCGAATGAGCCCTTGTCCAGCAAGAAATATGCTCGTATAAGGGCGAAAAGTGGTACCGCGTTTCGGCCAGATTTCTAGGGTATTCTAGGGGAATTCTAGTGTGGGATCTAGCCCCTTAAGTGGGTGAAAATAACCCACAAAGTTGGGGTGAAAACCCTATTTTTGCTAATATCTCTGGAACCAGAAGGTCATCCGACATCCAGCAGAATATTATAGTTCCAAATGTTGTAAAAGTTTGTTATCATTTACGAAACAAGTCCAAACAGTTCTTCCCCCTATGTGGTCGGAAAATGTAATATATATGTATTTAATAATTATTGTTATGTTACATAAATATCGATAAACAATTAATAAGAAATATTTCAAGAAAGATGAATGTTTTAAATATTGTTTATCACTAAACCTACCGAGCACTAAAAGCATTAAAATTGTTTTAGCTTACAAATATGGCATGTGCTTGGATAAAGAAATTGATCGAATTAATCTTAATAAATAAGTAAATGAACAAAAAAATTTCTATATAAGCAATTTATTCATATTTTCAATAATTGTAAAATGAAAAATATTAAACCTGTCATTTGACCGGCAGTTGTAGGTTTAGTGTTCAACAAAAAAATTTTTCTGAAATCATTTTATACGACTACATTCCTTGATTCATTTCATAAGATACATGAAACACTATAATATTAAATAAATAAAAACAATAGATTATATAAACATTTATATAAAGTAATAAAGCAATTTTAAATTCATACTAAATGCTAGTATGTGAAAATTAGTTCGTAGTAATTTTTCGTTACTCGTAATTTCTAATTATAAACTAATGAATGCTTGCTTATACGAGTAAGACATTCCGTAGATATGTGAGTTTCACCGTGGACTTTATTTGAATTTATTTCGTCATCTCCGACACCAAATGCGATAATAACGAGTGTACGAAATGATTTAATGTTAATTCGAAAGCGGTAAACTTTCAGTTTTATCGGTTCGGTGAAACTGGGCTAACCATGCGTAAGATAATTGCGTAACATTATGTAGTAATTTCAGGAAAATTGGTTAGACTGCAACACCCGGAAGTAAAATCCCGTTTTTTGCTCGCAATGGGGGCGCGGCGCCGAGCTTTTCTTTGTTCACTGTTCGAGCAGAAACTAATTTCGGGAGAATATCGCGCGTTGTTTCCTCGCGTAAAATTATACGCGGCCGCAAAGTTATGGGGGTATTAAAATCAAAAAGAGAAACAAAAGGACGAGAAAGTGTACGTACCATGCTAGAGATTTTTCCTCGGGTCAACTCGTTATGCGAAATATGTATGGTGTAGCGTTCGTATTTGTTGACGAATCAGTTTATTTGTGAAAGGCTCGTGGCGTGGACAACGCGTTGTTTTATAGACACACCGTCCATCAAACGACACCGATGCCCATTGGCGAACGATCATTCGATCGTTGACAAAGAGTAACGTCTATTTTTTCAGGCAACGGCACTGTAAATGGAATTATACGAAATTTTCTACTTCGCCCCGGTCAATTACGTGATTCCCGTTATTTGCAGCACAGCAGCCGGTTTACGCAGACTTCATGACAGCTCGACAGCCCCCCTCTCCCCCCTCCCCTCCACCACCCCTTTGCTGGAATCATTTCATTTGTTCCTATCATTCAAAAATGAAAATGAATCGCGCCACCAGTCTTCCAGTGTCCAAATATCTCGATGTGCTTTCTATCGAAATTAATTTGTTGCATTGCACTGCTCGCTATGTTTAATCTGTCTGATTGTTGATAACAACCGACAATGACTACCGCACCGATTCTGTTATTTACATGTTTCTACGATCGTATTGTTACTCTCCGTTTTCAGACTACGGAACGAAATGCGAAATAATTTAATTGATTAAAATTTTATCGATACCGCGTACGATATATCTAATTAGAACGCGGCGAGTTTTTCCTCTCGATATTAGATTACCATGGACAAAACAATTCAGAGTGTGTTCGCGAGAATTAATTACTTCCTCTCTTTATGGGCACTATCGAGGGGAATACGGTTACCCCCTCTCCGCCATTACCGGGTCACGACGCAGACGCAGCGCCAATTCGGTGCGTGCATCACGTGACCGATTCGTGGCGGAAACGTGGGGATGCTCGCCGCTGGGAAGTGGGGGAATAATGTCGTAGAAGGGAAATCCGCAGTCTACTCAGCACCCTCAAAAGATGCTAATTCGCACGCCAGTAGTTGGTCAATTAAGTGAGCCCATAATTATAAAAGTGGTCTGGGTTAGGTAAATTGTATCTTGTTTGGTTGTGATTTGAATCAGAATAATGTCGCAAATGTATTGGTAAAATTTCATTAGAAATAAGTAAAAAATATAGAAGTTTCATTATCGCACTAGTATTGTCTCACGGATACGCTTTCCGTTGTTGCGCCTTCGGCCACACGGTCCGTGTTTATGCTGTCCTTTTCTACGTTCGGCGCGGTCGACACAGGCACAAAAAAATAGTATCTCATCACAATGTAAGCATACGCACAGAACCGAGAATCAGCTTAAATTGCGACATTACTGTAACAAGCACATTGAATTAATTTAGTTTAGAATAATGTGATGTGAAATAACTAGACAGCAGATTTCATGCATTCATGACAATAATGAGTAGGTGTAATGTAAAACATTAAATACATTAGTAGAATTTAAAAATTTTTTTCTATTAAACACTATTAAACATATTAAGAAAGAAAACAAATTTGTATTTCACTCTGGTTTGTTGCAAATCAGGTAAAAAATTTCTATTTTTCATAAAGATTCGCTGTCTAAAAATAACTGATAAACTCATTTTTTCAATTTTGAATTAAACCATATTTTGATAATTATGGGCTCAAATAATCACGGAATTAAGTTCTCCCTCTCTGTTTGGCGAATCCAAAGCTGTTATAAATAATTTATCGCCGCCTTTTCGATTTGTCATAGGTTTTTCCCCTCATTTTCCGTCGTTGTATTTGCTTGAAAACATTTCGAAGTGTAAGCATACAGTGCCCGCATCAAGTATGAATGGTAAAATCCGATTATCGCAAGCTCCACAGAAACATACGCACACGCACACACACAGACGCAGATACATACGTATACCTCGAAAATTCAGTAATGACTGTTTCCAATTTCAGGTATCCGGCGCGGATGTCGATGGATCGGCGCGAAAAACTACGGGAACGTTAGACGGCAATTCGAAACGTCGATGACAGACATTGGAATGCAAATTGTAGATAGGTCGTCCGTCCAGGCACAGAGGATACATATCGAGCGCACGGGAACGATAAAAACTGCAGTCTGACGATCACGGAAGAGATACCGCGGAGAACATTTTTCCAGGCGAAGTTCTCCGCGGCCACGGTGTCACATGAAGCATGTTCGCAGGTATAACGACAGCAAAGAGGAACCTGGAGAAACTGTAAGAACTCATCCGCCGCTTATCGACTCCCATACATTTTTGAACTCGCATGGGAACCCGACCGACTGCGATCTTGACACCTTCTTTATATTGACCGCGTCTATAAAGCTTTGTCGCTCCAATTTCCTCCGTACGACGTACGAATGCTTCGGCGGATTTCCATTTTAAATATTTTCGTTCGCCTGTGTGTGCTATGACGACGACGAAAGTGTTTTTAGTTTTCAGCCTGACGCGGGAAGAATACGGCGAAAGGACGAGGAAACGCGATCAAGGAATCATACGTAGCTAGGGATGGGCGAGTACCCAGAAATTTCGGGTTCGGGTCGGGTCGGGTCAAGAACACGAAAATTTATAATATTCGAGTACCTGAATGTCATAGAATTTCAAGTTCCCGACCCGATCCGAGGCTCGGGCAACCGCCCACACCTAGCAGCTACAGAGACGATTTCAGTTCTCGACGCGGAGCACCCCAGAAAGCACATATACGTCTTAAAGACATCTTAAAGACGTCTTGAATATCCTACGAACGTCTTCCGAACGGCCTCCGAACGTCTTCTGAACGTCTTATGTTACAAAACTGTACGTCTTAAATACGTCTTTAAGACATCTGCTTGACGTATACAAACGTCTTCCAACAGAAAAAAAGTAGATGTATACCTGGCGCGAACCAAGTATACTCACACCCACAGTCGAAGACCTAACATGCTGACCCAACCGGGCTGTTGGAAATTATGTGTTGGATATAATTATTATATACTAATCAAATTGATTTCATTTTTTAATTTTTCTTGTGAAATGTTCAAGGTTTATCAGTGCCTAATAGACTTATAGAATAAATGAAACGTAACAATTTCAGGGTTAGTTCTTCGCGCAGAAAACGTTGAAAAACTCGGTTTTTATTTTTTTCAATTACGACGCCGCGGACTTAAAAATCTGAAAAATTCTATAAACAATGGCTAAAAACTTTTTTTTTTTTAATTTAAATTAGTTAGAGCAACAAGAAAGAACTTCACGATTCTTAACTTTTGGATATGAGACTAATATTTTTTTTGTCACTCCAAACAATTGCAATTTTTGAAAACAAAAAAGTGTCATAAACATATAACACGAAAGTGTCATAAATCGTGAAAATGCTGCGATTTTCGCAATCTTTAATTGTTTGTAATTCATAACAACGTTAATGCTGATTTCGATGAAATTTGATAAATAAGTTCAGATGAGAAAGTTTAAAAAAGTGAGTTTTTAATTTTTTTTGTCATTCCAAGTAATAGCAAAATTACAAAAGTATTTTAGGGATAGTACAATAAACTAACATCTCCAAAAAATTCAAGTCATTTAGTCTTATTTCAGACGTTAAAACGATGTCTTTAAGACTTCTGAAATAAGACGTCTTTAAAACGTTTTGAAAACGTTTTCTTAGGACGTAAGACATTCAGACCTAACATGCACGTAAAATGGACGTCTTTGAGACGTCATATGCTATCTGGGACGGTTTCCGGGTCTGGTCGGGATTGGGTGGGACCCGAAAATTCTTGATACTCGGCTACCCGGAAATTTCGGGTCGTGTCGAGTCGGGAACCCGAAAATTTATATGTTCCGAATTTCAGTTTTCCGGGTCGCCGACCCGACCCGACACCGAAATTTCCCGCCCTAGTGAAATCGTCCCGATTAACGCCATAATTGCGGAGGATCGAAGCTTCCGGAGGAGAAGCGCTTTATGGCTTGCATCTTGTTTATGGGTCATAGTCTCGCGATGGATACTCACTGCGGGACGGTCCACGGTTGCTCGAAAACAAGGGCTCTATTCTGTAGAAACGCGAACACACGTTTGCGTAGGTGAGTATCTTTATGGCGCGTCTACACGACCAAGAAAATATCCGCGTTCCTCCAGTTACGAGCCTAACTGTCTTAAGGGTCAATCTTCTCCGTTTATCTCGGCTCGGGTACACTCCGCGATAAAATATCTGGAGCGCCGGGATTTTTTGCATCTTTCAATATCAATTCAGATTTTACACTCGAAATTTACTCTTACACAGACTATATTCAACCTTTTGCAAATCAAATTCACCTTGCGGGTGACTTCAGTAAAATATGGCAAACGCCATTTTGTCGTGATTTAATTCGATGTTGCTCGTACTTCGTACATTGGATTCAAATAGTGTTTGAACTTTTGGAAATTTAAAAAGCAATGATTTCGTTGAAAAAAATCGTACACGAATAAACTTACACTGATTTTAAAGCTTGAATCTTCCATTTTCTCAATCAATCATTCATTCCTTCCTAGAAAAATTTTGAAAATTCTACAAGTTCAGACACCTGTGAAAATATTAACAAAATTTTTTTCGTCAGTGAACCTGCTACAGATTTGAATTTACGACGAGATATCAAAACTTGAAATATTCAAAAAAAATTATTTACTACCGTCGATGGCTTCGAAATAGGCAACAAAACATTCGTATCAGCTTTCGAAAAATATTATTTCTAGAAAAAATGTTAGTACATGGTTAGTAGATGAATTAAATTTCAGAACTCTGTGGGCTAATTACATTGAACAAGCCAAAGCCTGTTTAATGGTGTCTGCCATTGAACGATATTACAGGATAAAACAGGAAAGAAAACCTTGTTGAACAGGAATCAGTCTTCCATTGTACAAAACATACAGTGCGAATCCATGGTTGTATGTATTATATGTAGTATGTGTACGTAGTGTAAACATACTCTTCTATCATGAATATTACGGAGACATCGCATATAACAAGCGCTTTATCGAACTATTCGAGAGTAAACACGAGTATTCCCTTCGTACACTCCGCTAAAAAATGATAGGACATGTTGACGAACATAATAATATAGTTACAAAAATCGATGTTTTATTCAAATTTTAAGTAAGCTCATATTTGTTCTATTTTCCACGACTTACGACATACTGAAATAATGAATACAAGTGATATAATAATCGATAATACAGTAGTACAATAAATGTAACAAATCATTCTCATTAAAACAGAAGTGCGATATTATGGATACTAAAATAATTTCTTGTAATTTTAGAGATGTGCATATGGACAAATATTTATTTTTTCTTGCTGTAGGTTTCAGGATTTTTTGATTTCCTGAAGATATTTCGGTTTTTGCCAATTTCGATATTTCAGAAAGATTTGCATTTTCCTATTTTAAAATTATTTACATAAATAATTTTTACATAAATAAATACAATTCCTGGAAAACAATGCGAATAGCAGCTAGCTTTTTTACATGTTACGAAACAAGAGATACTCTACGTATATGAGACTATGTAAACAGTCTCTGTATATTATAAAATCGTTGTACACATTACAGGTGTTACACTCCAAATTCAGCAATTTTTGCGAATCAAATTCATCCTGTCACAGGCCAAATTAACACTATTATAAATCAAATTCACCTTTTTGCAAATCAAGTTTTGCTACGTATTGATTTGCCTGAACAATTGTAATCAAAATGACATTCAATATGAATTTATTGTTCTAAAATTAATTCATCTATAATGGTTCTCCTGCTGCCGGTTGTGGTAATTTCATATATACATATGTAGTTGTATAATAATTATGACAATCTGTGGGTATAATAGTTGCACCAGAATGATTAAATAATATCCAACAAATGTTCATGATTTGAAGGATCAGCTAAAATAATTTAATTTCTGAAAAAACTACTTTAATGGGGTTGGAGAATATGATGGTAGAAATAATAAATCGTGCCTTGTAGAGCTTTATGTAGGTGTCCAAAACGAAACACACTTCCTCCAGATTATCTTCATTCAATTTAATCCGAAAAATATTTCAACACTACATTCTCGAAAAATGATGGGCCTCTCAACACCAATAATTTCTTTAACAAAAATAGTTCAAGAATACTTGAACTCGTTTCAATGCTCGAATCCTTTATTGTCCTCAGAGGGGAATGTGCCCTCTCTCTGCGAATACCGAATTAGTCACGTTGTGACGCATGCACGACAGAGATCCAACGCGCCACGTGACCGGGCGCAAGTGTGGGGGAATAGCGTCGTGGAAGGGGAAGGTAGAGTGGGAACAAGAGTTTTGATCTGGTGACTCTGGTTCCAGCTATGTTGTCAAGGTCATCAAAATATTTCAATGTCATTGAAAACTGAGGGGAGGACAATCCTAATCGACAAGTTCACCGAGGAAGCTAAGAGAACTTAATCATATTTTGCTAGACAAAAAGTAGTTTTAAATTCTCGTTCAATTAAAATTCTATCGCAGCTCATAATTGTGTTACTATTTATAATAAGTCCAAATACGCTAAGGTCTACTAATATTTTAAATTTAATATTTAAATCTGGCGACTCTGATCCGGGCAGCCGATTGTAGCGAGTGAAACCCAGATAGCATGCGACGTCTCAAAGGCGTCTTGTTTACGTCCATTATGGGTCTGTATGTCTTACGTCCTGAATAGACGTCTTTAAGACGTTGTTTGAACGTCCGAAGTAAGACGTTTTTCGAGGGGTCTTAAAGACGTCTTAAAGAAGTCTCTTTCGAGATGTTTTAAAGGCGTCTTATATCAGACGTCTACAAGACGTTTTAGAGACGCTTTAGAGACTTTAAGACGTCTGAGTGTCCAACAACAAACGTCTTCAAGACGTGTCCGTGCTTTCTGGGCTGATCCGAGCAGCCGAGGTGATTGTAGCGAGTAAAATAGTCATTACGAACGACGATGTACAAACTATTTCCCTTCTTTCGGAAAGCAGCCGTGCTCGATTATCTGTGACCCGTTCACGAACCGTTTCCTCCTCTTTGTCACCCTGTTGAGGAGCAGCATGATTAAGTTTTCACGGTTGTGAATTGCTTGCGAACCAACACCGTTCCTTTGATTAAGGAATTCGCCCGAGGGATTTAGCGAGAGCCGGTAGAAAACAGAACCGGCACGGGAAGGACGACGGGAGTGTGGGGGGGGGGGGGGGGGAGCAAACGGTGCTGGAAAATTAATGTAGCCTGCGGAATCACGCGAAAATAAATTAGGACAGCACGAATATTGGACACGGCCAACACCGTGCTTCTGATTTTAGGAATAATAAATTCCGATATCTTTACGGGCGGACGTAAATTTAATAGATAGCGGCGAGCACGCCCCGGTTCTCTGCGATCTCTCTTTATAAGCTCGTCTATTGGTCGTTCGCGAAACTGCGGGAACTTTAAATTCTGTGGCTAGCCTCCTATGTATCGTAACTCGCCGGATTGCATCCGGGGAGCGAATATACATGTATGCAGTTACGACGTTTCCCGTACCCCCGTATCCGCACGGATACGATCTATGTACGTACATGCGTTAATGACTCGTTAACGATCCCAATTGAAGCCTGATCTCCCGTTCTGTTTATCTAGAGTTACTGCGCCGTATCGTTAATTCAATCATTCTTAATCCCTCGATTCGACAGGGGTTAGTTTGTAACTCGAAGTTTTACACGATCTTGGTACAAATCTCACCCAAAATCGATCCTGTACATCATTTTTTACCCCGTCAATTTTAGCTCTTCCAATCCATCGGCTCGTGTTCCTTTTCGCTGCGTCATCGTAGCCATTTACCTCACCGAATAGCAATCGTTGAATCTCCTGTGGACGGTCCTTAAAGTTAACCCGTCGGATCCGACATCGGTAGGCTGCACCGACTCTGAGGAATAGTTCAAAATTGATTACACAAGGGCGGATCATTATATGAAAATTCGGCTCGGGCTCGGGCGGGACCCGCAAGTTTTTCTGACATATACAATATGTTCGGGCCCCCTAACACAATTCAGGAGTCAATCGTACATAGGGAGCATAATTTTTCCCTTTAAAGTTTAAAGTTTAAGTGTCAGACAAATTTTCTGGATCCCAGCCCGACCAGACCCGACCCGACCCAACCTATTATTGTTCGCTTTCTAGAATTTCACGGTAGCTAGGAAACATATTAAAAAGTGTAAATCATCAAAAGATTATTGTACCATCTGTATAACATCGACCATACAAAAACAAACTGACTCTCGTCATCATCGAAGGGCTAAATCTTGCGCATTTCGTAATAATGAAACGTCTGAGCAGACACTGTAGGGTTCCAAACCGCGTTTATAATTCTCTTGGAAGTGTATCCTTGGGAAGGCTCGCCTTGAAAAAGAAAGGCAATTATGAACACCTGTGCGACCTGTTTCAAGGGAATCTGGGACTGTTGCATCCCGAATTCTGAGACGCCTGTCTCCAAGCTGTGGGACAAGCTTCTGCTTCGAGCTGTACGATAATTCGCGTTTGTCATAATTCAGTCGGCGCTCTTAACAGGAGACAATCAGCTTTTAACTAATCGGGGTAAACCTCTATTAAACGGCAATAATTGCGCAACACCTGCGTCATCCCGTAAATCAATTTTCGCGTACGTGCAGTCGTGTAGAAGTGCGCGCAACGGCGCCTGTGTATTAACATTTATACACTATCGTACTCTCGTAATTAGTCTATTTTGTTGTGTCGCATAGTTTATAATCCCAGGAGATCGAGAGGGGGAGGGGGGGATTAGATGTCGGGGACATTTTATGTCATATGATTTTTAATTCTTCGATATTGTTTAAACTTTCTGTGTTACGAGCAGGGCTTCGGAGTCGGTAGACAATATTCATAACTCCGAATCCGACTCCGACACCGATTTCGACTCCGATTCCGACTCCGACTCTCCAAATTGAAAAAATATGTACTCACAATAATTAAAAGTTGTAATAAAACTGAATAGACAGTAGAAATATTGTATTAAAGTCTTACTATATGCAACAGATAACTCTGACACAACACAACACGACTGTTACTTTCCCACTCTCAGGAAATAGTTAGAAAATGCGTATCAATTTGAGAAATTTATTAATGATTTATATACAAAATAGCCAAAGTTGGAGACGGAGTCGATATGTTTTTTCTCGACTCTGACTCCGACTCCAGAAGTCGATATATAGCTTTTTCTTACTCCGGCTCCGACTCCAATGAACAGTAATTACTTCCAAACTCCGACTCTGGCTCCACGACTCCGACTCCGAAGCCCTGGTTACGAGTATCCAAAATTTTCCTTTTTTAATCTCTTTCGTAACATTTTATCATGAATAAGATGATGCGTATCGCGAGCAACCAACTACGCCAGAGAACGCGATAGAAAACATAATTATATAGGCCTTACACATAAATCTCAAGAGAAACAATTAAAGGGGAAATTCATTGGCTTGCAGAATCTTTTAATTCAAATAACATGTTTACACATTCTCGAAGTTATCACTGTTTCAGCATAAAATTTTTAGCTCAAGATCACTTGAAGGTTATAGTATGTATACATCGTTGAACTTGTCTTCAACTCAGCTACTATACTATATGAAGTTAAAACTATGTCTTACCATTTGAAAAAACCATTGATCACCATCAAAAGACTTTGAAGACAACAACAGTCAGGAAATTTTTGTACATCAGCATAGTTGCCTCCACGAACGGTACAATCTCCTCTTTAACATTTTCTTTCGTCTTCAAGTGTACCGGAGATATTTAAGTGTTCTGTTGCTCCTGAATCACCCTGTATATTAGATAGGTAACAGAACATTGTCCTTAAATTTGTTGTAGGTGTTACTCGAAGGGTTGCTTGCAACCACCACCCCTAAAATAATACATTTTTTTCTACCCTTAATAATTTGCTCACAATTGCGAAAAAATATATGAAATGCATGTGGTAAGTTCGAGTATTTTCGTTTTTTTTACATCTTAATAACTTAATTAACAACCGAGAACACAAATGATAAAGTTAAGGGTGTTTACCTTCATGTTATCCTTAAATGAGAAGTTAGCAACTTAAAATTTTGGGGGATTATCTTTCAACCTGAACGCATTGTTTTGCACACGATATCAATAAAAATTGTCGTGGGGGTCGCTGCACCATGCTTATCCTGCTAGACCCTTTCTATAAGAGCATCGTTTCTAGTAAAAACTGTTAAGTAATTTTATAATACGATAATACGACTTTCATTGTTTTATTGCATAATGTATATTGTTATCGCTAGACTGCGCATTTTTATGCAAAGTAAAAATTGTTTCCATCGATTGCAAGAAACAGAAGTCGAACAAAAATTTCGTCTATCGTTTAATAAGTTTAATAGGCTAAAATTAGCTCATTGATATTTTCAAATTCTTCCAATTTGTCCACTGCTTTAAATGTTACCTACTCCTTTTTGTCTGTTTCTGTCTAATTATCAGGTTTTTAACTATCGAAGGTGACAAATACATTGAACTCTTGCATAGATCACGTCAACAATTAAAAGGTGAGAAGTTACTGAGGGCACAAGTTGGTGCTTGGTCGAAATCGTTTGTGAATGAACACTAACAACGTGATCGAATTTCAATGTATCGAAACAAGCGTCACAAGAAACCATTCTTGTCGTTTGGGAGCAGATTGGAGCGGCTGTTGGAACACACGAAAAACGACTATTCTTGAACATCCCCTTTACTGGCCAAGTGTATCACCTTGTAATTGTCATTTGTTTGGACCACTCAAACCGACATTGGGAGAATATGGTGTGATTAGTAACGAAGGGGTGGTGCATTTGACCTTGGACCCCCTATTTTTTATGATACTGGAATTAAAAAATTAATAATTCAACGACAAAAGCAGAACATACAATGGGTGTACAAAGTATTCGTACATTTAAAAACGAATAACTTTTTTAAAATTTGACCCAACAGCTTGAGTTTTTTTGAGACGTTAGAAGGATTAGTTTACTAGCTACTGTGTAAATAATTTTTTTTTATTGATATCGGTCGCAATTGCGAAGGAAAAAGTAAAGGTCACGATTTTTTAATGTTTTATCTGTGCTTGTAATGAAAATTTCAAAAATGTATTTTATAAATCTAAGTAACTTATATACATGTACATACAATGTTTCATTGAAATCGGTTGACGCATAAAAAAGCAATGGGCATTGTAACATGTAAAAATCTTTGAATTTAGGGTTTGCGAATCATTTAAATCACGGATTCTTACAATTTTTCCTATTTTCAATTATTATATTTCATAACAATCTTGATCGATTTCGATGAAACTTTGTGCATTTACTTATACCTACCAAATGCACCTTATAAATTTCCATTACAGGCACAGATAAACAATTTAAAAATCGTGACCTTTATTTTTTCCTTCGCAATTGCGACCAATAACAATTAAAAAAAAAATTATTTAACATTAGCTAGTAAACTAATTCTTCCAACATCTAAAAAAACTCAAGCTGTTGGGTCGAATTTTGGAAAAGTTATTCGTTTTTAAAAGGTGTACGAATACTTTGTACACCCACTGTAAGAAGAAATATAACTCTCTGGTATTTTGAAAAAATTCCACTGAAACAGTCCGGTTTAGACGGAACCACGTATGTGGTGTACCAAAATTATATGTCACGAGCACCGTAGAGAGATTCTACACCTTCGGATCGGTGGTGATTTGTTAAAAAAAGATTTGTCAAATTTGTTTTCTATTACATCGTTTGGTACTCGTCTCGGGGAACAAAAGTCTTACCAGAACCATTGGTCACGGATGAACCATTCTCTTGAAAAACGACTTTAAAGTTCCGTAAGCTGTTTTACTAATTATACTAATTTTTGCATCGAGATCTCCCTCGATAGATCAGCCTGCATCGTGGCATAAGAATCGCCTGCCGGTTATCGAAATATAAATTAAACAAGAATTGATTGGACAATTCTCTATTATAGGACAGTCGACCAGTCCGTCAGAATTAAGAATCATCGAGTTTGACACGTGTAATTTCATTATTGATGACTACTCCGCGACGTGGTTCTTGACTGACCGATGCGTCACGCCCCTAAGGACAGTTAATGCGATACCGCAAGGAGGATACCGACTAGAAATTATCTGTTGCGACCAGCAGCGAACAGTGTTTAGGCCCGCATTAAACAGCTGGGTTATTTTCTACGGCGGCGACCGCAATTTACATTCTTCTCTATTCGAGTTAGGCGGCGTGCAGCGTTCGCTGATCGGGATCGATCCTGTTCCCCGTGTTGCGTAAACACATGGAGACTATGTAGAGAGGCTGGGTCAGGTGCTGGCGGAACCATGCGCAGGAGCAGAGGAGGTGAGAGAAAGAAGGGGCCCGGTTGGTTGGGAGAGATCGCCGCCGCGCCATGAGAAGGAGACGCTTATGGGAAATTGTAAGCAGCAGACAGTGATAGCCAGACGCTGTTCAGGGAACAGAGGTTCAGCGGAGGCGATAGGATGTTGCGCACCTGCTTACCTCGAGGCGGCATTGTACTTCTTGCCTAAGCTATTCCTGCTCCTTGCCCGCTTCCTTGTTCTGCCGACGCCGCGCGCCGCTCGTCCGCTCTCCTCCGATCGACCGGAGAACATGCTCTTCCCTTTGTCGTGATCTGGTTACGCAGGATACAACCGACTCAGGGTCGAGCACTCACCGCGATGCGTCACGGTCCTGTTGTCTAAGGCATTAGCCCGATGTATTACAAAGTGTAGCAACGCCGCGTCCGTCCCGCTCGCGCGGCTCTTACGAAAGATTAAAACAGCAAGACGCCCTCCCTCCCTCCCAGTTCTATCACGCTATCCACGAGAACGTGACGACATTGCCACGCGCAAACTGCGGATGCTTTTGCCCGCAAGCTTCGACAGCCGGGTTGGTTCATTCGTTGCGGGACGTTAAATTCATTATGTGGTGTACACATTGTGTAAAGAAAAACAGTTCAAATTCCAGGAAAATATCAACACTACCTCCACTAGCTGCCACGACCTTTTTGACCTTCCCAGATAGCACGCTACCTTTTAAAGACGTCTTGTTTACGTCCATTATAGGTCTGTACGTCTTACGTCCTGAATAGACGTCTTTAAGACGTCGTTTGAACATCTGAAGTAAGACGTCTCTTTCGAGATGTTTAAAGGCGTCTTATATCAAACGTCTACAAGACGTCTTAGAGACGCCTTAAACATGCACCGTTTCCTAACAAACGTTCAGGAGACGTTCGGGAGTCGTACGGAAGCTCTTCGGTGATGTCTTTAAGACGTCTTGACGTCCAACAACAGACATCTTTAAGACGTCTTTGTGCTACCTGGATTGGACCTGAACCCACTGCTCGCTTCAACTCCTCCGCGTCCGTTTTCGTCGTCACCTCCGTGATGGTGATGACTACCTCTGATGTTGCGATGTTTCGCATTCGCTAGGGGATAATCTCTCCCGATTAATCTTTTCTTTCAATTCGATCGACGAATTCCGTCCCCGAATCACCTCTTACCGTTTGTCAGAATTTCGTCGCTAGGTCGTAAACTTGCGTCTCCGCGTAGCCGAACCACGCAGTAATCTCGGTGGCCGATTTTCCGGCACGAAGCGATTCGAGTATCGTCGTTCTTCGGTCGTACTCTTGGTTCGTACCTGACATTTTTCCCACTTGTTTGTTGATTGGTGGCTTACGCAGTGCTTTACCTTATCGACAATTGCTTCGTTTATGTTTGTCTCACTTATTTGTGGAACTGCCCGAAAAAATTTATCTCGACGGCCCTGTATCATCAAATTTGAAGATGGCTAGATAAAAGAGATTATTGTAACATTTTCAATATTATGTAGCATCGACCATACAGAAGAAAACAATCCATAGTTGTCTCTGAATGGTTAAATCGCATACAGTGGAACTCTGCTTATAAATTATTAAACAACTGTAAATTTTGTCAGTAAAAATATAATATAATTTTACAGTTAGAGTATAGTGAAAGAAAAGATTTTTTTACGAGGTTATACTTTCCGACATTTCAAGGTCATCGTTTGCTTTTGAATGGGACGATGCATTCGAATTGGTATAATGTTGTAGCCAATGAGAAAACAATATATTGACCTTCAAACGACCTTCAGAGGCGTTATTCTTCAAAATACCCAAGTAGAATGTAGTCTTTTCTAGATTTAACGATATACGAATTAACATCAAATTAACTTCAGCTAGATTAGATCGAAACTAAATCTGGGTCTCGCCTAAGTCTAGCCCAGACCTAACCCTGACCTTTGCGTTACCGTGAATTACTGCCCCAGGCGTAGAGAAAGACCATCAGGAAAAAGTTGGTAAAAATCGGAGGTGATAATGGAATTGCAGAAATCGAGGAGAAAGTAATTTAGCGTAACACGTCGGTGTAGATTAAGTCCAGGTTATACTGATTGCTAGGTTTGCTACGGAAACTCGAAATCGATGAAGGTGAACGATGGAGAGGGGAGGATACTGACAGGCTGGACCTGCATTGATTATGAGAACTTCGGTTGGCTCGACGTAATAACTGACTTGTTAGCTAAAAGAACAGGCAGGCATGGCACGGTTTTTAGTTATCGATCTACTCGCTCATGCTAAGATTCGCCCCTTCGGAACGCACCAAGGAAATTGAGGACTTTGAGTGTGCGATTGGAAGAAACCTGGATAATATGCTGCTTTTTCGGTGTAACAAAGTGAACATTGGTCTGCTATTCCTGCCTTACTGTTGACAACGGTATGACCATTCAAAGCTCACCTCACAATTTCATTCCGAGGTTGTCGATGGTAAATAAAATAATTTCTATTGCTTCGAAGCCAGTGTGAAATGGTTAGGTTGCTACTCTAAGGCTGTTTAAAAAAAACATTCAATATTTATATGGTACATAGGACACACTATACCCAGTGAAGAAGCCTTGGTAAACATACATCAAAAGGTCAACCGTTTCTGAGATACGAACATGTTTTTATGTTAGCGTCAAAATTGACTGATTGACTTCAATCAGAAATCGTGTTATTTTAATACACCGTGTATATTAATGTTAAAAATATTAAAAATGAATATTAAAAATATTAAAATATTATTAGAAATAATCTGGGTTAACACATGCGTGCTATCTTTTCTTTCTTAATAAAATACATACACAGTGTCATAATTGTTAGGATGCAGAGAAAAGGAACCTATTATTACAAGCACATTTAGAACACATTTACAAGATAATTAATAATTACATCCGCCTTTGTTTTCTACTACTTCAAACATTCGTTTTGGTAAAGTATTTATTTGGTGAGTGGCTTGTATTATGCGACAAATTGTTCCATTCTACCATTATAGCTAATGTTAATTGTTGAATATTACCATACTACTCACCATTCATATATGTATACAGCTCCTGCAAACTCTCCCAAACAATTTTGAGTAATATTCAAATCCGGGAGATGTTGGGCTTGTCAGAACTGATGTTTTCTCTTTCAAAAAATTGTTCGACAACTTTAGCTCGGCGAATGGAAGCATTGTCATGTTGGAAGATAAAGCTTTTGCTAATTCGCTGTGCGTGCTTGCTAATGTGTTCTAACACTAGTCAGCATTATTCTTGCAAATAGTAAACAACAGAAACAAAATGAGATAGGAAAACGTTAGACTGTTTTTCGCAAGCAATGTAATGGTGTCTGTAATTTTTTCAACTCTTCAACTTTTTAAATGGAATGCAAAACGAATTCAGTCCTATACAACATAATGACCTTCAAGATCACACTATTTGCAAGAATACGCTGTATATATATATATTTTATTAACTACCATTTAAATCATCTAAATATCATTACTATTAGGACTGTGGAAATGTTTTGTTTAGTTTCTGGTCATACATTTATTTGGTACATAGGTAGTTGTAGATTTTTTCTTCTTCGATTTTTTGTCATATTTTTGATCTCTATTTAATTTGCGATTGTGCTCCGAAATAAACAATGCCGGCATTCTATCTTATGATCCATCACAGACACTCTGTTATGCTCTTAATTGTGTAAGTTTGAAAGTTGGGTAATAAAGATGTAACAATGAGCGTCAGAGAAACATCAAAGGAAAGATTTATCCGAAGTACATTGCTAAGGTAAGAAGGCAGTCATAGTTTAATAATTAAAGGAATGGTGGAAAATTATTTCGGAATTTTCGTACAATAATATCACGAAGTGAATGAAATATTAGAAATATAAACAAACAATAAAAATAGCTTTATACATTACTTTTCAACAATTTCTTCCTAGACTAATATATTTACGTTATAATACAATTACACCGAGTCCGAACTTTTAATACTTTGTCTCGTATTTCATGAAAGAAGCGTTTTAAATTAATGTTCACTTATCATAATTATACAGAGTGCTCTAGCTGATGGAGGCAATCTCCATTGTTTTTAATGTTATGAAAAATGTTCCCACTGCAATTTACGCATTTAGGTGGCTCTTAAATTGGCCAACACGTTCATCTGCTTTAACTCCATTAAATTGTTCCTTCGGAAGACACTGCCATTATTCCGGAAACAATAGAAAACCATTCGTGATTATGCTTTTCAGAAAGCGCATCACGCGTCAAGGGACAACATACCAAACATTTAATAATGTAAACTGTAAGTTCTCATAAAGGTGGATCTTATTTTTCGACTTTCGAATTTTTTGTCGGGCCACCCCCCAAAATTATGACAATAAGTGAGAAAATGACCTAGTCAAAATTTGGGCCCGATTGGACCACGAGAAACCGGCGCGCAACTAATTTGAACATTTTGAATTTTTAAAATTTTGACATAAATGTACATTATGACATATCGTTGAATTTATCTTTCTTTCTCTTTAACGATACATACATAGCATAAATAGTTGTTAACAGAAAAAACATCCATGACCTTGAAAAAAATGTTTTCCCCAGCCACTATATTTACTTCCTTGTATACTACAACTTTTGTTTGCAGTGTTTTTTTTATTTATCCACAAATAATGGAGATAATAAATATTTTGGACAAGCGGGTTTTCCCGGTTGTGACCGATGCACAGACTGGTATTTGTGCTAAAAACCTGGCCAGTAATATTTTCTTATTTTTCCTGCGTTATACAGTTAGTTTATGAATAAAAAAGTCATTTCTAACTACATACTAGTGATAGTAAGTTTTATTTATGGGTGTTCATATGTAAAACTAAGGCACTAACTTTTCTTGTAAATCTTTCAGTTTTTCATCAAACAATCGTTTTTTGCTTTCTCTTACTAGCTCGTGCAGTTGCTTTCGAGTTATAGACTTGACGGAATCCACGGAAACTGGACCAAACGAAAAATAAAATTAACCAAATAACAAAAGAGGGGCTATATTTGCAGTGAAAACTTTAATGTGAAAACTTGCGAAAACTTTTTTTGCGGTATAGTAATTCTAGATATCCTGAAGTTTAACAACACGTAACTTTTATGCTGTAGCGATGAGTTGTATATGTTTAAAAACACTAATATATGCAAGAAAAGTAATAAAAATCCAAGAACTTTTAGTCAGGCTTGTAGATCGGTAAAAACAAGTACAAAAAGATTTTAACATTGGTAAAAATATGTTTAATATAATGTACATACCTTGTGCAACAATATTCATCATAAGTTTCGCCACAAAAATCACTTCCAACATAAAAATTATCACAACAAAAAGATTCTTTTGAACAGAATGCTGCGAAAAAAGACGCGCGTATCGAACAAGTGCTAGGTTCTAAGTGCAGGCACCTGTGGCTGGTTCGGTTACCACAGATAGGGAGTCCACCACGTGACGGCATGTTTATCTATCTATTTTGGGATGCAACCATAGCTCTGTATGTAAATATTTACAATTTCGATTTTTGGCCAGGTTTTTAACACAAATACCAGTCTGTGCGTTGGTGGTTCGGCGGTGGGCCCTGGTAGTCCTGAAATGACGGTGAGTTTTCATTGCTTTTTGACGGAATGACTTCGTGGACTTTTTCAGAGTTTTTGGCGATAATTACTGTGTTGTAAGGCATTGTAGCGGCTATCGGCACGTCCAATAAAATAGTTGGCTTGCAATTGGTCGGGTTGGTATATGAGGCGAGCAACAACACAAGCTCTCGGTCACGATCTAGACGATATAGTAATAAATCGAACGTCCATTCGACGTCAACGTACACATTATCGAGCAAAACTCGCAGAAAAATATCGTGAATTGTTTAAAGACTGCGATCTTCGTGCTGTTACTCTTCATTGGAACGGAAAGAAAAGATCGACAGATTACCTGTGGTAATAACTTGTAGAGGCATTGAATACCTGCAATTCCATCTGGATCTGGCAACGAACAATCCTCTGCGGTATATGAATTAGTGCAGGAATGGAATATCGGCGACAAAGTACAAGTACTTTGTTTTGACATAATATCTTCCAATATGGAACGTTTCAAAGGTGCATGTATCCTTCTCGAACAAAAATTCGGAAGACATTTAATATATTTCCCCCCTGCTGGCATCACATTTAAGAACTAATTTTGCAGAGTGCATATGATCAGAAGATACAAAAATCTTCGGGTCCAAATATTCCACTTTTTAATCAATTTCAACAGGTTTGGTCTCATATCAACAAGACGTGACAGGAATTGAAGATAATTTCGTCCGTCAATCAATTCCTAATATTACGGAAATTTGCAACACACACTTTGGAAAGAAAGCGACAACCACGAGAAGATTATCCTGATTATCGTGAATTTCTGGAACTCGGTAGTTATTTTCTTAAGTGGAAATCCTACGAGAAATTGTATTTTCCGAGCTCAAGGAGTATTTCACCACGTACGATGGATGGCGAAGGCGATATACTGTTTAAAAATATATTTATTCAGAAATGAATTGGTTCTGACCAGCGAAGAGGCAATTGGGATTCGGGTTATTTATATTTTTCGTGCCAGCTTATAATCGAAAGCATGGATACATGCTCCAAACGCAATAGAAGCCCCACGACAAGATTTTGAATTTTAAAAGAATTTATACAACTATCGTCAAGTTGATGATACAATAAGTCGCATTGCAATACAGAAAATGATCAATCATTTATGGTATTTAATTCCAGAAACTGCAGCGTTGGCATTTTTTGATAGTGAAATTGGAAACCACACGAAAATACAGATGGTTGAAGCAATTAATCTCGGAACGGACAGTAAAGAAACTATCAAAAGGTACAAAATTCTCGCAAAGGTTGTGGAACACTATGTCGAGAAAGGAATAGAATATTTTATTTCTCCACGGTCCAAGAACTTTTTTGATGATAGAATACCAACTGCGTCAAATTGGACAGAACATCACTCGACAATTAAAAGTTGTAAATGATACTGCTGAACGTGGTGTCAAACTTAAGGAGGAATACAATAAAAAATTATCACAAAATGAAGAGGAGAAACAGTTTATATTACAAAATGTAATGGAATATAGTGTGGGGAATAACGGTGTGAGTGTACCTTTACATTCAGCCGCGCGGCGGAAATACCTGACGGTTTAAAAACGACGACGATCGGCCGTCGTCAATAAATAATAACAGTTTCGTGACAGAGCTTGACCTGTCAAGTCGTATAAAGATATTGTGAACCGAAGTAATAAATCTTATAAATATCTCTACAATAGAAAGCAGTATCCTAATGCCACAAAAAAGCATTTTTCACAGGATTTATAAAGGACTTTCTCTCTTGCTCAATACCTCCTGGAGTGCCAATTTAACATTGTTAATATAGAATTTTCATTACTTTTAACTGTATTCATTATAAGTGTAAATAAAGAAGGATATAATTGTAAATATTTTCGTTTTTACTGTATATGCACTTTGGGTCATTGCACACGAACTTTCGGT
The DNA here is from genome assembly GCA_916610255.1 of Lasioglossum lativentre. Lineage (NCBI taxonomy): Eukaryota > Metazoa > Arthropoda > Insecta > Hymenoptera > Halictidae > Lasioglossum > Lasioglossum lativentre. Next base: position 17,695,820 of record OU744364.1, on the reverse strand, counting down.
TCTAGCCGAATTATTGGCTAAAGTGTGTGACGTCAAAGCATAACCATTGGCTGCGAGCGAGGACCCCCTTTGCCCCTGTGCCTTCTCGAAGGACTTCTTGTGGCGTACGAAGAGTATATTGTATATTGTATAGTATGCATAAGCGTTTAAATGTGACTTCTCTAAATATCTTAATTATTTGTAAATAAGTGAAAAAATTCTTTAGACAAAAGTTGAACTACTCTATGAGATAAATATAGTAGTAAAGAAAGAAATTTTCAAAATTTGGTTTTTGAATTATCACAATTTTGATGTTTTTTCCCACATAATAGTGTTTTTTGTTGATATATTTTTATAGAGCGTAAAAAGACAAATCAAACGGTATACGAAAATGTATAGTTACGATGTACTATAATGAAGAAAAGCGATTTCTAAAATAACATATTTTCAAATTTGTTTCGCGCCCGTTTCTCGTAGTCCAATAGGGTCCAAATTTTTACCAGGTCATTTCCTCACTTATTGTCACAAGTTTGGGGGGGGGGGGGGGGATTGAAAAAAAAATTTTCACCATGTGTACCTAAGGTCCACCCTAGTTCTCATACACCATTATCTTAAAATTTCATCTTCTAGGGTTCATGGTCATCTGAAGGTCATTGTGTAGGCATATTTCAATGTACTTGTTAGCCGGATATAGAATCACACAGAAAAAATACACGTTTCCAAAATGGTAATTACGTTGAAAAAGAATGAAACAGAGCAAACAATAAAGTTTTCTTCTTCCTCGATGTTTCCCATCATACAATTAATTTAGACTGCGGTTTTTATGCATTAATGGCAAAAATGAATGGATACAATTTAAAGGAGTAGACAGAATAAAAAATTTTAAAATGTCAATGTATCAGTTTCAACTTATCAAAATCATTAAAGAAAGAAAGAAATTTTGGTTTATTTCCACTTTCTCGCAATTCATTCAAATAATTTTTATTTTACATGAATATTCGCAGTCTACCATGGTCGTCTATAGATCAGGCCGGAACATGGTACATTTGGCAACGCTGTCTCAGTCCGAGATACGCAAATTTGGAAGTTTAATGGTATAGCAATGCAGGTCGTTGGATTCGTTTTGACATCAGCTACAATATTATGAAGTAAACAATATATATTGATCTTTAACAATTAAAGGTGACCTTGATTTTTTATAGAATAAACATTTTTGAAAAACTTTTTGTATTAACATTTGTAGACCGCTAAATGTTGATTAACTTTTGTCTAAAACATTTTTTTTCTCATTATCGGAACTGCCTGAAAAATCATGTTCAATTTTAAAATAAACAACTCAGATAGCACAAAGACGTCTTTAAGACGTTAAAACGACATCTCGAAAAAGACATCTTTTTAGGACGTAAGACTTTCAGACCTACAATGGACGTAAAATCGACGTCTTTGAGACGTCGCGTGCTATCTGGGTAGATGCATTTGTAGCAGCTTGGCTGTTGCCACGCCGCTTCCTTTTCTTCAATGTAGGGTACCAGGGTTTTTCCCAGTTTCAAAGCGACCGTGGTATGGACATACCTGGTACCTGCCCTTGCGCGGCCTTGGTGAGGAACCTCGTACCGAGAGGTAGGGATTTCCTCCCCTATTCTCACAGGACTCTTTTGCCCCCACAAGGACAATATAAATAGCGCCCAAAAGGTCGCCTGGAGTCAGTTGTTAACACCGACACCTAGTTCACGGTTGTAAGCTCTCGCGTTTTGTATATACTAAATAAATCTGTTTTATCGGAATAGGTGAATCTTTTTTTCTTCTCAATTCATCCTATCTCCTCACATTAAATACCGATACGAGACAAGTCATTTTTCAGCAAACGAACTGTTAGATCTCCCCATTTCTCAGCTGAGTGGTGCGACTGCGCCTCGTTTAGGAGAACAACAGACGAATAAAAAAGTCGTAACGATAAATCACGGCAACCATATGTGGCAATTGAAGTATTGGAAAATTGCAAGATAGACGTGTCTATGGTTGCTCTAACAAGCCTAATTAACCTGCGTTACCGCGACGCCGGCGCAACACGGTGAGCATATTCCGGAAGGATGCGACTTACACCTGAATCGTCAGCCGGCGCGTCGGTGTATAATTCGTGACAACGAGCCGTCGCAGTGACGAATACGTAATTCCGTGCCGGTGCGCGCAGTCTTTTCGCAGGTAAGCATCAGCCGAAACTGACGGAAAGGGATTTGCTGATGATACCGACGATGTTATCGAGCGCAGCCCTTCTATTTAAATGTTACACGGTTCCGTTCGCCGTGACGAACCAGAGGCGAGCGGGACCACGACACCGAGCACAGAATATCTGATTGTTAATAAGATCACGGTAATGTAGTTTCGAGTGTGCAACGTTGTTGCACGCGGCGCCGCCGGAAGACAAATTAGAGGCGAAAGAGCTCGGCTCCGGCGAGCGACAGTCTTCCCCAGATGATTCACTGTCGCTGCTCGTTTCCACCCTTGGCATCGGTGATTCTCATTTCAGCAAATACTATTACAAGGATATCGTGTTCCTCATGCGTATCGCCTGGCTCGGCAAAATTCCGGGAATATCCAATGCAGTTCCCATTCAGTAACGTGAAGTACATTGTTGGTATTACGTGTGCCAATAATACACCGCGTGTATGCGAAAACCTTGCCCAAGACTCATCGCTGCCCTGATCCGCACTGTTTTTAACTAGGGTTGCCAACCGTCCCGGAATTGAAACTGTATTATCATGTTTTTACATAACAAAACATTTCCACGGAAAACTAGCCGTGGTTTCTCAGAATATTGTGAAATTACATGTACAGGGTAATTTTTGTGAAAGTGACAAAAAAATTGGTACATGTGACCCAGCATGACCTTGGATGACCTTGTGCCGTAGTTAACGAACTCGTCATGCAATACAGTGTCAGACTATACAGCAAACTGACTGACTGTAGAGCAAAAAATATAGGGTTAGATTATTTGAATGAATTAAATTGACCTTAGGATCGCCTAGGCCCCTTCCCGAACACTTTGTTCTCGGGATACGAGGGTGACCTTGAGTTTTTGTTTCGTAATGGGTGATGTTCGAATATGCGGTTCGAAGGTATGTGGGCTGAAAATAGATACCTTAATATTCTTTGGTTAATTCTTCGGTGGAAGTATGATGACGAAATTTTTATAATTTTAATTATACGCTTGTGAATCGTTTGCTACTGTGTTTGTGACGTTCTTCTGATTGAAACGAGTCCAAACACGATGCAATATGCACTCGTTTCAGTGGGACCTCCGTTATCCGAACACTCGCTTCGAATGATTATAGTTCTTCTAAGTCAGTGATGGGCATTTTTGTCCGCCGCGGACAAGAAGGATCCGCGGAGCTTTCCCCACCAACCACTCTTTTGTGCAACGCGCACCTTCGCTGCGCAACGGTGCCTCGTGCCTTCCAATGCCTTCGTTTGTCCCCTCATACGTCCCTCCATAGCCGACGACGTTGGTGGGAGAAGCAGGCAACTCAGGGGGCGCCTACCGTGCCCATCACTGTTCTAAATCGTGGACTGAGCAGGCAAAGAAACTTACTGAATAATTTCCAAAGGGAGCATATCTTTGTAATTTCAATAATTATGGAATAAAAAATGTGAAACCGGTCATTTGATACGGTTAGTGTTGAAAACATTACATCATTTTAAAGGGTGGATCGAGACATTTCGACCAATTTGTTTTACGTTGTCGAATTATTAATGATTTTTAATTATGAACTACAATGTCCACATCGCGACCTCTAATCATGGTAATGAAATTAGATTTCCTAACGCCACCGTGTTGTCCACAGAAAATACGGACGTGATCTTCGAAGTCCCCTATTTTGACGGGCTATTGAATTATTGGCGTTATTTGTTCGAGGAATAGCGTGTACGTGGACTATTAATAATCGTCAACATGCATCCGTGTTGTCATTAAGGGTAGACGTTAGAAAAAATAAAAGAACCAACCGACTCGGCTCTCGCGACGATGAGGAATGTATTGCCGGTCGCGATATAAATTGCGCGCACAGTTTTCCGCGGCATTCGGCGCAGCGTTTCTCATTGATCGTTAGATTCAGCAGGTCGACCCCCGTCGTAATGACTTATCTGCGATGGGCAAAATCGACGAAAATGCTTATCACGTTAATGCACGCTCTTTGAGACGGCCGGTTGGCGCGCCACCCAAGGCGAACCGTAATCAACTCGATGCACCTAAATGATATCAACACATTATAGCGTTTAACGACGAACGTTCGCAGCATGGAAACGCGCAACTTTTCTGCGATATCCAAACTGCAACAACGTTGAATTTTCGAAAGGCTACCACGGGTACGGGTGACAAGGACGAACAACCGATTTCTTCGCGGTGGTCCCGGTTGGGCAGCACTGCCAGCGAGTTGAACCACACCGACCACCTGCTTTCCTTTCGTCTGTGTTTTCTTTAATGACACGGCCAAGGTCATTAATATGCTGAGGCAGCGAGCAGGATGGGTTGAGAGACCGTGCTGTAATAAGACGTCAGCGTTGCGGGGCTCTAATGATCGCGCGAACAACGGAATATGTACACCGAGCTCGCATTAGACCCCGTGGTACATACAAGGTGTCCTGTATTTCGCGCCTCGGCTAGAAACAGATTTCAAACGATTCTGACTCAGCTTATGAGAAATAGCGAAACACCTACCCAGATATTCTTTCGATACAAGACGACGATATTTCTCTCGCAACAAGGACGTCTCTATCCCCTTTTCCTCGTTTCAAGTTGTTCGACACTGCCTAGTGCTAGAACGAGAGCCCAGACAGCACAAAGACGTCTTAAAGACGTCTTGAATGTCCTACGAACGTCTTCTGAACGTTTTATTTTACAAAACTGTACGTCTTTTGGACGTTTTACAGACGTCTTTCAACAGAAACAAAGTAGACATATGCAGGGCGCGAACCTAGTATAAGCACGTCCACAGTCGAACACCTACCTTTTTTTTTTAAACAATGTTTATTGGTAATGGTCATACAATAGAGAATATAATAGATCGCAAAAACATGTGAAAAAATAACCAGAAGATTGCACTTTACTTTGTCTAACGGCACGCTCGTTTGCGTAACTCGTAAACAGAGTGTTTGTTAATGATTAACATTTTATACAAATACTATAATTATCTTATTTATGCTTATTATTAAAAGAACATATTTTTCAGTCTTAGGAATCGTGGGGTAAGTATTATACAGAAAATCCCATGAAGTTTTTTTACAAGGATTATGAACTAAGCTTACAATTAACTAACGTACTAAGGATCTATGTACAATGTACAATGAGTCGAACACATAACGCGCTGACCCAACCGGGCTGTTGGAAACGTCGTTAATACTTTCGGATGTAATGCGCTGACGCAGTAGAAATACTGATCAAGTTGATTTCATTTTTTCAAGGTTCAAGGTATATCAGTGCCTAATGGACTTATAGAATAAATAAAACGTAACAATTTCAAGGTTAGCTTAGTTTTTTGTGCAGAAAACGTCTGAAAAAAATTCTATAGATAATGGCTAAAACATTGTTTTAAAAAATTGCAATTAGTTGGAGTGACAACAAAAAGAAAAGAACTCACGTTTCTTAACTTTTTAATCTGAGCCTAGTCTTTTTTTCACTCCAAACAATTGCAATTTTTGAAAATAAACTGCAGTTATCGGTCGAAAGTGTCAGAAATCGTGAAAAAGCTGCGGATTTCGCGATCTTTCATTGTTTGTAACTGATAACAACGTCTATGCTGATTTCGATGAAATTTTATAAATAAGCTCAAATGAGAAAGTTTTAAAAAGTGAGTTTTTTATTTCTTTTTGTCATTCCAAGTAATAGACAATTTACAAAAGTATTTTTGTGATTGTACAATAAACTAACATCTCATAACATCTCCAAAAAATTCAAGTCATTTAGTCTTATTTGAGACGTTAAAACGACGTCTCTACGATGTCTGAAATAAGACGCCTTAAAGACGTCTTTTTAGGACGTAAGACTTTCAGACCTAATATGCACGTAAAATGGACGTCTTCAAGACGTCGTGTACTATCTGGATACTTTTCTCTCTAAAATTTTCTTCTATCTTCAAGCCTAACGGAGCTATTTCGGTGACCTGTTTCTCGTGGATCACCCGGTATAGCATATACATTACAAATTATGCAATATATGATGATGTAACAATACGATTTTTAATGTCTAACTTACAATTAGTTTACATATTTTTAGTCGTGTCTTTCTACAACGAAGCTTCAATTCAATTTTCGAAAATAAACTATAAAAATGGGAACTTGCATAAAGATGCGCTGTCTGGTTACAAGCATCCACAAAAACCGAGGAGTTAATCATTGCACATGATCTTTGACAAGTAAGAAGTTTATAGAACTTGCAGGGCCAAGCGAAATAGTAATAACTTGATATCTCAATAGAAGCCTAAATATCACTAGATGATTGCTATGGAGTATACTGATTGGCCTTCGGTAACATTTTAAGTTTTCATATTAAAAGGAATTTCTTTAGGGGTCTAGCGGTTGTTAATAACTACGGACCGTTCCGCAGCACCGGAGGACATTACACTTCTACCTATTTATAATAGTTTTTATCGAGTTCAGATCTCAATGAGTAATCGACCGTGTAATCACACCATTTTCTCGGACTACAGCGAGTTACGGAACACCCAGTGCACACACGTGCAATCGCGTGTACGGTCCAAAAGGAAAAAGTCTGCCCCGTAATGGGCAGCTTTGACGCGGTAACCCCCGACGCGTCCGGATAACAGCGATCGTGTTCTAATTGCCGCATTAATGGCCGTGTTAATCGCGGACGCCGCGCCACAGAAAACGGAGATGATTTATACCGGGCCTGGATACGTCAATGATAATTACGCTGACACGCGTAGACACCATCAGGATCGTTACTGTTCGCGAAAGAATCTAATCGAATCGCTGCCGTGCGGACGACTAGGGTAGTTCTTATTTACTATTGATAATTGAAAATTTTTTTCAAAATATCTTTTACCGCACCCCAATAACACCTTTACCCTTGATAGAGTGGCACCAGGAATTTTTTTTTACTTTTTATAAAAGATTTATATGCAATTTCCTGCAAAATAATATGCAATAAAAAAAAGTATATTCCGCAAGTTCAAAAAAACAAATAGACGAACTCAAACATTTTTAAGACCTAAAAACAAAAAATATATATAATCTCTGGCAAAAAAAAATGTGCACTTAAAAAAATGTAAGTTCCGCAAGCTCGAAAACAAAAATACACATTTTTCGTCAATGTTTAGTGACAGAAGATAAGAAAAACACAGTTCAGTTTTCAAATTTCAGAAAAAAGTCCGGTCCGACATTTTTCTCAATTTTTTCGACAATCGTTTGTTTTACGAAAAAAAGTAAAGCGACATACAACACGCAGCCTGTCCAAAACTAGAGGTTTTGTCTAAGATATTTTTCGATGCGGTCAATAATTTAGAAGATATTCGAGACAAAACGATTTTCTGAGCATTTAGTTAATTATTTTAATGTTCAAGGGCTTCAAACTTTGTACAGATTTTTTTTTTATTAATTGGAACAATCTTGGAGGGTGCCGTAAAAGAAATTGAAATGTCGAAAATAAGTGCCACCCTAGAGCCGGCGCGATAGAAACGATGACGAGAGCATGTAATATTATAATGTAATATTATAGCCCAACGTCCTCAATTTACTGATTTACGAGCCGGCAAAGCTGAAATCCGAGACAACGCCCGAAGACCTTGGAGATCTCGCCACGGTTTTCAGGAACGATTAATATCGCGGTTTTTGCACGTTGATTGCAATATAATTGAGAACGTTGGATAACCCAGCCCTCCGATTCCCTTGAAAAATTGGCCGAGCAACTTTTTCTGCGTCGTCACTTGGTAGCCTATTAGTCAAATCCCAAAAGAGCCCCAGAATGCCGTGGCAGGGTGAGACTTTGTCTACCGGCTTCACTTACACAACGCCACGATTCCCCCTCTTTTATGGCTTCGGCTTTCAGTGATTCTTTCACTAGCCATGAACCTCAAAGAGGAATTTTAATCTTTTAGTCGTGAAAGTCCTACTTGCGATCGTGTATCATATCCGAAATTCTTTGAACGCTGACCGATATTTCTGCAAATTTTCAACCCCACATGTCGAGATGGGGAGTAGTAATGGGGTGATGAAGAAAATTTTCAAAGTGCGGGCACATAGTTAAAAAAATCAAAAATCGGTAATTTTCGGCGCCCTCTGGCAGAAATCCGGTTAACCTTGGAGGACGCTGGTGGGGGAAACAAACGCTTGAGGGGCCCCTACCGTGTCCATCGCCGAGGTAGGAGAAGATGGATAGTAGGAATGTCGTGTTACAATTATGAGAAGGGCTGAGAAGATAGAGCAGTAGTATTGCGTGAGTAGTAATGAACTTATCCTTTATAATGCATGCTCGAAATCAGTGGAAGTAGAGATTCGAAGTAGGTGTGTGTATCTAATATGGTCCGGTAATACAATTTGCCTAGAATCACAAAAAAATCTAACAGTAATTCATTTTCATTATCTTCCTCGCCCCCTTCATTTTCTTCCATGTCTTCTTTTTCTATCGGATTTTCTACTTTTATATTATTTTATTCTATATTTTCAATCATTTCTCTGTCAACTCCAAATACTCTGAAACCTTCCACGTGATTACTTCTGTTAAGTCTTTAATATTTGTTTCAAATCTGTGTGTGTGTGTGTGTGTACCTCAAATTGTATTATTGACTTCACATTCAATATTCTGCACTATTTCACAATTAAACCAATATTGAACCAACTTAGTAAACATATACATAATTAAGAGAAATTTGTTAATTATTATTATTAACGCTGAATTATTATTATGTAACTTCCATGTTTTTAACTCTGATGAATATTACGCAATGAAAAGTTTCCAGCATCGACAGTTTTCTTTATTTCATCGATATATTATAACGAATAACAAACTATATATGGACGAATAATGAATAAACGATGAAGAATTCCAAATTGAATAAAAGTGAATTCGAACAATGACCAATACTATAGGATTATTCGAGTTAAGTAGCCAGCGAATCGGAATTAATTTAAGCACAGAACATTCGATAAACAAAGAAGGAATTCCACAAAGTTTCCTTCAGTCCGTGTTGGAAGGGTGTAGACATCGCTATTTGTTTCTCATGGTGTAACCAATTTCGAATATACTCGAAATGTCCGATTTCAATCCTTGTATTTTCCAACATACAGGGTGTCCCAGAAATGTCGCGGATAGCACACGACCTCTTAAAGACGTCCATTTTACGTCCATTTCAGGTCTGAAACGTCTTAAAAAGAAGACTTTTTCGATACGTCGTTTTAACGTCTGAAATAAAACGTCTTAACGACGTACTTTTCAAGACGTTTTGAAGAAGTCTTATTTCAGATGTCTTAAAGACGTCGTTTTAACGTCTGAAATAAGACTAAATGACTTAAATTTTTTGGAGATGTTATGAGATGTTAGTTTATTGTACAATCACTAAAATATTTTGTAATTTTGCTATTACTTGGAATGACAAAAAAAATTAAATACTCACTTTTTTAAACTTTCTCATCTGAGCTTATTTAGAAAATTTAGAAAATTTAGAAAATCGCAGCATTTTCATGATTTCTGATACTTTTGACCCATAGCAGCAGTTTGTTTTCAAAAATTGCAATTGTTTGGAGTAAAAAAAAAGACTAGGTTCAGATTAAAAAGTTAAGAAACGTGAGTTTTTTTTCGTTTTCTTGTCACTTTAACTAATTGTAATTTTTAAAAATAATTTTTTAGTCATTGGCTATAGAATTTTTTCAGACTTTTAAGTCCGCAAAAATAATAAAAACCGATTTTTTCGAAGTTTTTAGTGATTAGTATTTCTACTGCTTTAGCGTATTACATCTGTTAGTATTAACCATGTTGTAATGACGTCCAAAAGACGTCTTTAAGCCATACCTTTTTGTAACATAAGACGTTCGGAAGACGTTCGTAGGACTTTTAAGACGTCTTGAATATCCAGCAACAGACGTCTTTAAGACGTCTCTGTGCTATCTGGGGGTTGTACTTCCTTGAAAGGGGTGATGTACGTTGAATTTTTCATTGCTCGTAAATTTTGATTCTTCTGTCCTTACAATACGATGTAAGAAATTCTGGTGTTCTAGCAGCCAATAGCAAAAAACCATTTGTGAATTAAAGTCACGAAGCGTAACTGCTTGTACTCTCTGCACGTGATAGGGATGCATCGAGGAGTTATCCACTTGTAAAGAGATAATACCTACAAACAGGCGTAAAAAAGTTACCTACCTACGCTATTATTATTTTTCTTTTATTTCTGAAACCTCTATGGAAGTATGGTTTTGCTTACGCAGGTATATTTACATGGATAATTGGTGGACTGCGGATCTTCATGTAAAATAAAAATATTCTGCGTCGATTGTGGGAAGTAGTAGTTAAATAAATATTCATTTCACCGCTTAATAGTCTTTTTACGTTGAAAACAACATAACAATATTCTCAGATTTTTTATATTTCATCCAATTAATTTCTTCATGAATACATACAAATCCGCAGTCTAGTAACGAGTCTGTAAATTAGATTATTAATTACCGGTTATAAGTACGGGACATTATTTGACTAACTGCACAATCAGTGATAACTAGACTGCGGATCTTTATGCATTTATGGCTTATGAACATTTTCAAAAAATGCCAGAATATAAAATACGATAGAATTTAGTGAGATATTTATTTGTTTTGCATCTACAAGGGATGTTCCCATTAAAAATATAATTTCATGCCATTTCCTTAAAATTTGAAAATTGCATAAACATCCGCAGTCTAGTGGTAACAATTTCTCGTTAGAAGTCCAAGAATACATATACCACCTGGTCCATTTAAGCAAGGCCAAATAAATATCTCCTCAGGTTATTATGATGTAAAAACTATTTCTTACGTAATCTATATGGTATCAATGGACCGATATCTGACAAGAACATTTTTTCCCTTAAGGTAATTTTTTTCGGAGTTATCACAAGGTCGTCGGTGTTTTTTGATACATAAATTCATTTTTTTTATTGCATCGTGTAGCTGAGCGAAAAATACATTCAAATATGTATAATAACGTGATCTTTGAAAATTAAAGTGAACACTCCGGAGAGAATATATATTGCATTAAAAACATTTGTTATGTCATCACAAATAAAGGAGATATTTAGGTGGCCACATTTGGGTCTCCACCGTGTACATGTATGTATATCGAATCGCGAGGCCATTTTGATTTGTTTCGTTAATTCCAGTGGTCAAGAATCCAACAATATCGCGACGACACAAAATTCCTTTTCCCGTCCATTCGTATTATTGATTCCTCGCATGGAGTTTTTTTTCTCGATGCGTAAACTCGGAGCAAATTTCCAGACGCCTTCGAGAAGCTGTTAAAAATATTTACAGTCCCATCGTAAACGGGGCGCAGGATGTGAAATGTAGAGTTTGTGCAGGTAGCTCTCGCGTAACCCGGCCCGGTCCGGCCCGGCTCAGCGCACAGTGGGCCAGAATGAAGATTTAGCTGTTCACGCCTATTTTAGCGTTATTTCAAAACTTGAAGACCACAGTAAGTTGGTCGTTGGATTCGTCTTGGCGTCAGCTATAATTTTATTAAATAAAAAATATATAGTGATAGATAAATAATCAAGGTGACCTCAATTTTTTATTAAAAAAAAATTTTTTTTTTAATTTTTTATATTTACATTTGTAGAAGACTGATTACTGATTACTGTTTGTAGGAAACATTTTTTTGTTACACCACAGGAAATGTCTGAAAAATCGTGTGAACAATGAATAATAATTGAAAACTGGCTGTTCAGGCTTTCAAACAAGAGTAATCCATAAGTTTTGAATCGAGGAATTTTATTACAATTAATGAAATAACAAAAACGTGTTATTACTGTCTTATTTAAAAAATTACAAATATTTAAACTAACATAAGTATTATATTTTAGACAGTTACTGACTATAATCAATTAATCATACGGATTTGCGTCTTATAATTAACAACAAACTATTAATAAACAAAAATCTATACAATAATTCTATGTAACAAAGATAAAATACAGTTTTCCAATGTGGGAAAACTGCTGTGATGCTATCCTGCGATGCTGATGATATATGCTCTCTCAAATACAAATGATTCAACTGAGCTAGCAAAAAGTTCGATTGTTTATCAATGGTTGTATAATATAAAAAAATTCATAAGATAGGTCTTTCCACTCTTAAGAGCCGCTGAGTGATCGTCAATGCGTCTCGTGCGCCGCGACTCGCTGCAGAATTGCGTGTCACGCGACCCTTTACACTATCATAATTTCAAAGTTGGTTTGAGTTGGGACGTGAATTTTGCAGAATTTTTTAGAGATGTTGCTAAAAGTGTTCCACTTTGTTAGAGCTTACACTTTTGTGCACTTTTCAACTTGTCCCTTGTCAAAGGTGACAAACTTTGACGGATCTCTTCAGTTCACAGAGTATTTTTTTTTTAAAGTTATTAACAAAAATTTTTAATTCCAAGTGCGTCGTAAATATAGATGCGTATACTATCCATAAAAATGGGCTCATAATGTTCACTAAGTTTTCCAGGACATCGTTACGAAAAAAAGGAATTTTTCTGTGAAAAATGGCATCTGAAAAAGTTCGATCTTTGAACGCTTATTGTAACGAGAGTTTTTAATAACTTTAATTAATATTATCGTTTTCGAATGTAATGGACATTTAAGAAACAATGTACATTCGTTAAAAATCGATATGAGGACTTTGATTTTTTAGCTCATGAACAGCTAACGCGTCATTCTGGCCCACTGTGGCGGCGGCGCGGCGCGGCGCGGCGCTTCGACTGATATTCGCGAACTTTCAATGAACGTCGCTCGACGCCCTCGCGCCGGCTCAACGCGGCGCGGCGAGTGCCTCGTTGTTGTCCGTGTAATTCAAACGATCGTTATAATTAACGACACGAACATCCGAGCTAAATTGAGCACAAGAGGTTGTCGCGATTCCTGTTTTCCGGCCGGCCGAACGGCGACGTGCCGCGCGGACGAGAATGCTCGTTACAACGTTACAAGTTCACTTCGCCCCGGTCGTTACAGCTAAATTTCGAATCGCATCTCGAAATTATGCAATGAACGAGCTTCCACCTCTTAACGGACAGATACTCGTTAAATAGTATACCGCTCCACCGGGAAATTGAAATGTTCTTCCGAATGGCACTACACTGGCTGATCGAAATGGCCCAAACAGCAACATCTCGGATACGAACAGTGTCGTCGGATCAGGGGAATACAGTTACCGTCTCTTTACCAGTACCGGATTAGTCACGTGACATTGTGACGCATGCACGACAGAGACGAAAACGCGTCAGGCAGGCGAAAAACTGTGGGTTTGTTTTCGAAAATGCCACAAGTTCTGCAAACGTCTCACAGTGCGGTATTTGGACCGAAAAGTCGGAAAAAGTCGATTTCCAAATTTTTGCGTAAGTCATAAATTTTTCGGTATTGTTGTTTTTATTTGTACACCCGTAAAGTACTCTAGTTCATTGAGGGTCAAGTGATTTTATAGCACGGTTTGCGTTCTTAAACGGTCTCTGAAACAGCGTTCATTCATTAGCGATTTTCATCATTGCAGAAGCATTTCAAGTAGATATACAGAGCACTTTCGCACAGATTTCATTTCATTATCATCTAAATTATTAATATTTTAACATAATCAATTATTCTGTAAGTATTTTACGATTATAAAACTTCATTCACCATTTTGTTATCAGAAGGTTTGCGATCATAGTGCAAAAAGTATTAAAATAATAAATTACATCATTTCAACATAATTTACATGCAAAAATAATTTTTCCAGCTTTTCGGTGGAAACACTCCATTATCACGATTTTTCAAGGGTTCTCGATAATCCAAGGAAAAAATGTTTCGAACAAAAGTTGAACTGTATTTAAACATCTACAAACTTCTATATATAAAATTTCAAAAAAAAATTTGATGGACAAAAAATAAAAATCACTTTGATTTGTTAAATGTTTAAATGCATTTTTGATTTCATAATGTTATAACTGACGTTACGACGAATTTAACGACTACTATATTATGACATTTAGCTCATAAATAACACTAAAATAGTTTTTTCCGACTTTCCAGGCCAAATACCCCCTGTGGCGTCTGTGAAAACATTAAAAAATCGTTTTCGTCAGTGAACCTACCACAGATTTGAAGATTGCAGCTTTGCAGCGAGAACTCAAAACTTCATGTACGATTTTATTTGACGGTCTCATGGGACAAAAACGGAGAACAAGTTTGGTCGCGTAAAGTCTTCGCGGTATACCCAGTGTCGTCAAATGAGGGGAGGAAGCACGCATCGAGGGAAAAAAGTTGCCCTCTCTCTGCCAGTAGCAGACGCATGCACGACAGACACGAGACGCGTCACGTGGCTCGGCCCTGGCGGAAGCGTGGGGGAATAGCGTCGTAGAAGGGGAAGGTAGGGTGGGGAGACAAGTCTTAATCTGGCGACCACGAGAAATCATACGTTCGGAAAATTGTTAATGCTATTGGCCGCTGCGTTAGATAAAGCCTTCTCCAATTAAACTATTAAGTGTTCTAGTTAGTTTGGATAAAGTTGTAATCTTTTTGTGCTTGTTTATAGTAACTTTTTAAAAGTGAATGACACTTCCATTAAAATTTCAGACACTGTTTTAGAGTGTATAACAAGAAAATACAATTAATCAGTAATTCTGGGATCATGATGTGCAATATACACGCGTGGGTCGTTTAAATAGAATCGCTTAAACATTTCTGTTATTAATGATTTTATGGATAAAGTCCACAGAGCTGTTTGTTTCCCAAGGTCATCTGTACTGTGTTTAGATCACGGTGTATTATACATAGAGGTGTTCCGACAAAGCACCTCTGTAAGGTTGACCAGATCACGACGCCTCTAGCGGTCGCCAAAGAATCTTCCATCTAAATATCACACTTTTCTGAGGGAACTTGGAACACCTCTATAATACACCGTGGTTTTAGATGGAACGATATATTCCTTTATAACATAACTTTTATAAAAAAAACAAATTCGTCGACCTGTGTAACTATTTGGGTCCGTTCATTGTGCCTCGAAATATTTGTATCAACATTTCCTAATATCACCGAAATATACTGTTTAATACTTACCGTGATTGTCGAGCATCGTGTTAGGACAGCCGCCATGCTGATATTACGTTTTTAAAGGTATTAGAAATTTTTTTCTAGTGTAAGAATATTTTTTCCTAGATGTGGTAAGTTCGTGATTATAAAAATCATCCCCTCCTCTGCTGATTCGGAAATTACCCAGCGCGATAACAGAAAAGCGGATAATTTTTAACCCGTTAATGATTCATTAGTGAAATACGGTCCAATTATGCCCCACCAAATATTGACATTCCACCGATGTTAATGGTCGATTTCATGAAGCCATTGAGGATTGTGCTGTACCCAGCAGTGCATATATTTTTAAATTCAGTTCTCCGCGATTGGCAAATATGGCTTCGTCAGTCCATAGAATGGATTTTACAAATGACATTTATATTTTGCATCTGATTCGACGACCACTCACAAAATTGTATACGTTTTATGAAATCCTGCCCACGGAGCTCTTGATGCATTCATAGATGATATGAATGAAAAATATGAAACTGACAAATACGCACAGCATTACTCTCTGAAAAGAAGCATTGTTCTCCGAGGATTATGCAGAGTTTCGAAAAAGTAGAATGCAATGACTGATTTCCATCGGAATATTCAGTTTACACTTTTAACTGGGTGACTTTTCAATCCGTGAACTGTTAGAAAGACAATCTTAATCACAGACAAGTCGAATTGAGATGCTAAAATTTTTACCATATTTATTACGAATACAATATATGTAGTTCATGGTAATATACAGATATTCTTTCACCAGAGGCGGGCAATATTTGGTGAAATGAATATTTCAAATACTAATTAATATTTTCGACATTTAAATATTTTTATTTTGAAAATCTAAACCACGAGATAAAATATTTGTGTTTAAAGAATCTAAATCATAACATAGAATATTTAACAATTTCTTACACAAGATAAAATATTTTATTATAATAATCTGGCATGAAATGAAATACTTTAATCTTACTTAAATGTATACAGAACATATTAATATATTAATGAATATATGTTTGTTTTCTCACAATGTACAGAATCAGTAAATTTTTGTATGGCTACATTTACTGCAATGCATAAATATTGATTACAGAAGAATCAAATTTTACTTCGTCTAGAAAGAAAGACATGACACTCGTATTTGTTGGACTTTGTTTAAAATTTTTCAAAAAATTTTTTGGCAATGCCTATCATTTAAATGTATTGATACTTCGTCATGCAACTTTAAACTTATTTACAATTTTACAATTTATAGAAAGAATTCATCATGTGATAAATATTTTTCTAAAATATCATTAACTCTTACTTATCTAATATACATGTAGGATCGGGTTTTGATTGATTTGGCTTTGTACAATAGGTTGATAATAACTACTTTATTAATTAGCGCGCGAGGGATGGGGTTACAAAAATGGCGATGCTTTTAGCGACGACCGGAGACGACTGACGACTCTCTTACGTTTTCACTCTGCTCGTCGCTTTGCGTTTTTCAGTTGTTTCGCGAGCGCCGATATAACCTTACATTAGACCATATACAGGGTGTCCCAAAAGTACTTCAACATCGGGAAATGGGAGGTTCCTGAGGTCATTTCAAGCGTCATTTTCCTTTTGCAAAATGTTGTCCGAGGCTTCGTTTGGGAGTTATTAACGAAAAACACGGACCAATGAGAGCGCGAGTTCGACGCTCGCTGGCACGTTCAGTGCGGCGAGCCGGCAGGCGGTTGGCTGAACATGCCAACGAGCGTCGAGCTCGCGCTCTGATTGGTCCGTGTTTTTCGTTAATAACTCCTAAACAAAGCCGCGGACAACATTTTGCAAAAGCAAAATGACGCTTGAAATGACCTCAGGAACCTCCTATTTCCCGATGTTGAAGTACTTTTGGGACACCCTGTATACTAATAGACCCGGCATAGGTATAGTATGTGTATAGGAAAACCGAGAATTCAGTGTCCGAAAGATGATGGGACACTGTGACGTCACAAGATAAGTCTTAAGATAATTTCTTTCCATGTACTATGTACATGGCGCACCCGCTGACCCCCCTCACCCCATGTAAGCCAAGCGTAGATGGCGCACCCGCTGACCACCTCTCCCCATGTAAGTCAAGCGTAGGCACTGTCGATGAGCATAGCCACAGCCTACTCTAGTGCTAGCCATGCTGAAGGATGTGGCAACACGGCGAGAGTCCTATTGTATCTATGTATATCTATATATATTATATATACAGATACAATAGGACTCTCGCCGTGTTGCCACATCCTTCAGCATGGCTAGCAGTAGAGTAGGCTGTGGCATAGCTTGTACAAATGTGACGTCACAGTGTCTTTCAGCTGATTTCATCTTTCGGACACGGAAAATTATCTACGCCGTGTCTATAGGTATATATGGTCTAAGGATATAACAATGATCGTGGCTTGTTTTTAACGGTCGTCGTGGGTCAATCTGAATAATCGTTACGCGGGGCACCCTTCATACATACAGTACACATTTTTGTATACGCTCGAATAATTCGTTCAAGAATCGTGTTCACAACGTTAACCGAATATTTTCTGCCAGGGGGGCAATACCATGCAACTTTTGTTTAGAACATTTCTTTCTACGGTGAATAATTTCGAATTTATTTAAAATCTGTGTACGACTAGCCTCGCCATGTTACAGATCGATTGCTACCGCTGGTTGATAGAAAGTGAGTCGAAGCTACGCTAACGAGACAACCGTTGCCATCCACCGCAGGAATAATTTGTCGTCAAGTTGCAGACGAGCGATACAGTGAATAGAGAGAGCACCGTGTAACAATGTCGTAAACTTTCCCGACGAGAATAATAAGAGGATAAAAAAAAAAAAAGAGGAAGAAGAGGATGTCGAAGGAACATCTCTACGAGCCGTCCTCTGCGTCGAATCGGGTCGCGTTCCCAGCTGGCAATTGATGTGTCGGTGGGTGTACGTGTGCTTTCGACGGGAACGCAACAAGTAAGAGAGACACACATGGATCTGAAACGCGTCCAGAGCGTGTGTCGTCCGGTCACGTAACCGAAAGAAACTCGGTTTAGAACCGCGGTTAATTGCGTTCGCTCCCGGCGAAAGTTAACGCGGCGTTGCATCGATTGCACTCTAATTGAGAACTCGCCGTGAATGGTAGCGTGTCGGATAAAGAAACGCTGGGTGCCCGGTCGGATCGAACGGTGGAGGGAGCGAGGAGGAGTAGCAGTAGGAGAAGGAGGAGGAGGAGGAGGAGTAGGGAGAGAAGATATCCGCGCGCGACATCCACGGACGTCTCGGGCCGAGCGATTTATCAGGAAGGTTCGCCTGGGAACGCTATAGCCGGATAAAAACAGATCCATCAAAAGTTTGATGCGACCGGGCATGGCAGCCAGTCCCGTGGAATACCTGACAATCGACGGGAACGGGAGACCGA
This sequence comes from Lasioglossum lativentre, assembly GCA_916610255.1. Classification (NCBI taxonomy): domain Eukaryota; kingdom Metazoa; phylum Arthropoda; class Insecta; order Hymenoptera; family Halictidae; genus Lasioglossum; species Lasioglossum lativentre. Next base: position 17,677,157 of record OU744364.1, on the reverse strand, counting down.
TGGAATATCGAAGAATCAGGGATTCTGACGAGTAGAAGGTGTTCCGATGGAAGGACAAAGGATATCGACTAGGAAGAAGGGTAAATGGATCGCAAACGGGAGGCGGAGTGGGGCGCCGAGAGTCAATCGTAGAATCTTCCCACCGTGCAGGTTCCCTCCCAGGTTTCTGGTGTTGAAAGTAAGCTGCTTAACAGCGGAGGAGGATCCGCAGAAAACGAAGGACACCGAGGGAAGAGGCAACCAGCAATCCTCCCAAGAGGAGGAAAGATTCGCAGGTTTCACGAGACTTTTATTACCTGCTCGGTCGCCGGCAGAACTACAGTCTCGGCCCATTCCGATGTAACTGAAATTGTCTCCACGGAACAGCGTCGTCGTCGTCGTCGTCGTCGTCGTCGTCGTGCCGATCATGGCACCGAGAATTCCGCGTTCGGTCGAATTGTTCACGAGCGGCGTACTGCTTCGGCGGCGCGCCTGGGTCAATTAAGGCGACGCGACGCTGCGCGAATCTCTCTCCGCCGCGAACATTATCGGGAATCGGCGCAACGAACATTCTTCCGAAAGTTCTTTCCCATCTGCCAGCATGGCCCCGGTCCTCGCGAGCAGCCGATCTCGTCGCGATTGCGCAATTTTATATCGCACCCCCGCGAACATTCCTGCGTACCCCGTATTCCCCCGTATCGTATCGCTGCCTGGATCGCCGATGCCTCAGCGGGGACACGGACTAACGAATTCCTTGGATGTTTTCGGGACACGCACACACAGACCCGTTAACATTTCCACCGAGTGGACGAATTTCTTACTTCGAGAAAGTTTACATCCTGACTGGTATATGTATGTACGTATTTAGTATCGAAATCTGCCGTAGACAAACATGAAAAATCCGATCGTTCTCCGAATCGTAGAAACAGGCTACGAACCCCTTGTACGGGTTCTTGAGTAACCCAGAATCAACTTTCAGGGCAATTACCACTTACAAGGCAGTTTACGTGCAAGCAAGTTGGATATCAAGTGCGAACACGGCTCTCTGTTATTAGTTCTCCATACTTTAGCGGTCTGTAATAGCTACTTCCTGGGCTTTAATGATTGGCAATCTTTTTGATAGCGCCTTCGATCTTTTGAATATATAGTATATCACACACTATACGTATTAACCTTTTACATTATGTCGAGATGGTAATTCGACGTCAATTTTACTCGCAGGAACTCTCTTGTGTCGAGGGTGAGTAGATTTTTTGAAATTGCCAATATCGCGGGGGCATTTGGAGACGTAAATGTTAGACAACTTAACAGATAGAAATAGTTATGTTATTATTAGACTCCGGATTTTATGCATTTATGACAAAAATGAGTAGCTGCGATTTAATCAGTGAAAAGATTAAAAGACTTTTAGAGTATTAATTTATTATTTTCACTATATTAAAATTATTAGTGGAAAATATAAATTTATATTTAGAATAAATTTTTATTTTGCATAAAGATCCGGAGTCTAGTTATTACAGTATATGTCTGGATCAATTTCAAGATATCAATATCAATTATAATATCAATTATAAAACTATAATCAATTATATGATTCTTTCAGCATGTCACTTTTTTATAATTTTATGAATTATGTCAATGTCAACGATAGTTTTTTTTATTACTTAAAGAAATATATCAGTATTAATAAATTTCTCTGCTTTATTCGACTGCCACTTCATTAAAAAAATCGTTGTTTACATGATTTTAGTTTACAAGATGAAAGGAGTTCTATTTTATATGTGCGTCAAATTTCAAACAGGTTGACCAATTTATTATTGAAAAATCATGGTAGACATGAAAAATCATATACTGCTGGAATCACACAATAATTTAAGTAAGAATAAAGATAATTGCATAAACATTTATACAAAATTTTTAAAAACTCACCCATTCATTATCTCACAAATTGTCTACAATTGATAACTCTGAATGGCGATACCCTCTCAAGCAAGCATTATATTTTATCACATTACTTTGTTGTTTACTTAGATAAACACTATACGTGTATTTAGCTATTTTCAATATAATTAATAGACTGCGGATTTTCTGCATTTATGACAAAATTGGGTATGTGCAATTTAAATCGGAGGAACAATTTAAAAAATTTGGGTATGACGATACATTATTTTCCATTCGTTAGAATAATTAAAAAAAGAAAGGGATTTGGGATCCTGACTCTTGCAATTTATACAAAACTTTTTATTTTGCATAAAGATCCGCAGTCTAATAATTAGTAATAATAATTGTTTAAAATTAATATGAATCAAGTACCAACTATCTTGTCAAGTACATTTTTAATAAATACACTTAAAATAATAGGAATTTGTTGGGAACAAAATTGAAAAATGATTAATTACTCACCTACCATAATTCATGCACCAATGTAGACGTTATTATAATTGTTTTCTAGTGTCATTGAAATTGGGGCATCTGTGATTTTCAGAATTGTTGGTATTATCAAATAATGTATAACTACAAAATTTTCAAAGGTTTATACACATTGTTAAATGTATTTGATTACACGAAGCAACATTTTTCAATTGTTCAAAAACCATAAATGAATAGAACGGCATAACTGAACAGAACACACGAACGTTCAACACTAACTACAGGCAATACTTGTAGGAATATGTCAACTTCAGTGACGTTATCAATAAAATTCAACCTACACCATTGACTATTACACGCTATAGCAATGTGCCTACGCTCTGTGAATTTATTATACGCACAACAGGATATCTTAGGAGTTCCAATGCACCATCAGTTTATTCACCTAACTCTCTTCCCAGAAGGCACATCTACGTAGCGCATAAGGTTCACCGAAACAATAAAAATGTCAATTTGTTGCACGTCGAAATGCGTATAGTTATCCATTAGACGGATTATTTTCATACCAAGAGATTTTTTATTCAGCCAGACAACCATATGGACCAGATCGACCATTCTGCGTTCATTCCCGCGCAACCATAACCATAGATCCCAGCGCGAGGAACGCCTCGAACGACTCTCGAAAACAGGATGTTAACATTTTTCTGCGCAGCGGCTGCGGTAACGCGTCTTGCTCCCTGCCGCGAACATTATCTTTTCCTCATCGTTTTCTAACGTTACTGGCCGCGAGAAAGACGAGCTTGCATTCGTCTAAACTTCGTTAATGACGCGCTGCGCCGGACGTATCCGGTCTTGCCTTATCGAGAGAGAGAGCCAAAGAGAGAGAGAAAAAGAAACACACCGCAGCACTCTCTCGTTCATCTTCGTTCACGGGCAAAGCTTGCCGCTCGTGCTTTTTTGCCGGAAAATCGACTGACCTGCCACCGTGTTACTTAATCGCTCGGTATTTCGAACGATTCGCGGTAACCGAGCCACCCTTGTGTCCCTCGTGGTTCTTTAGCGAGGGGGTTGCTGTACACTTAACTCGCGGAACGTCAAGATCAATTTATCTCTCGGAACTAGCACATGCTGCCCTTGCCCTCTCTGTACACGCGAGACACATGAGACACTTAACACCCAATTATCTCCGTAACTGTCAACATTTTATCCCCACCACTCGGGGCATCCCTCTTGAAACCAGCCAATCGAAAGAGGTTAGCGAGTAGAGAGAAAGAGAGGCAGAGAGTCGAACAGACCTTAAATCAAATATTAAACTTTCTAATTTTTGATTTTTTGTGATTCAAACCTTTACCGTAATTTATCTCGTTTTTCTAATTAAGATGACACCAAACACGATATAGTTACGATCATAAATACTTATGTAGCACCTCTACTATAACTGTCGCTCGACAGACTCGACGATACGACAGTTACGGAGATACCACTGTACAGACACTTTCAGAAATGACACTGACATTGTTGCTTAGTTTAAATATGAATTAACCGAAAACGTAAGTTTATTTGGTATTTATTATTATTTAATATATTCAATTGATTTTTTGTAACTTTCTGAAGTAAGTCATTGTTTTTGCTCTTCTGATCAAGTACAAATGGTATAAAAATCAATGTGGAAAAACAAATGTTGCTGCTTCGTCTATCGTATGAATTACAGTTTTAATCGCGAGGAAAATTTTGTTTTGGTATTAGAATTTCATAACAATTATTTGTTATTTCAAGTAGAATAGTTTAGGACGACAGTAATCGGGTAGGTGACAGTAATCGAGTAGGTGACAGTAATCAGGTAGGTGACGGTAATTGGGTAGGTGACGATAATCGAGTAGGTGACAGTACTCGAGTAGGTGACAGTAAGTAGGTCTTTTACCTGGTGGCATGATGCTTTCCGACGTGCGACGGGTCGGTTAAAGCTAGAAGAACCGGCACACAGTACCGCCGCGCCGGTTGAGTACTTTGCGATAAATATGAGTTGTAATAAATAGTCTTTTTCCATTTTTCACGGTTTATGAATATTTAAATCTGTATCTCGGTGCATTGCTGAAGTAGAAGCACGATATCTTCCAATGGCGGCAAGTGGAATCGCGTGTACATACGCCCGTGTAGATACGAACAGGAAAATCAATATCCCCCTCTCGCTCCTGACTCAACTTTTACTATGTTTCTTCATTTGCGTAGATTTATATTATACCGATCAGACAAAGAACATGGTCAGCACCGATCAGACAACGTCAATACAAAATATTCTTTAACACATTTAAATGTACGCTCCTGGACACCATGATGGCACCGTGTGCCATTTTCAATATCTCGAAGACTACAGTACAACCTCGATCGTGGCACGAAATAGGACCAAAAACGCGTGCAAAAAAAAGTCAAGGTTATGCAATGAAAGAGGTAATCATGATGACTCATAGTGTCGATTTCCTTCTGTTTCTACGTCACCACCACAATCTCTATCACGAGATTCAAAACATCTCGCGGTGGGAGTCGCTAGTATGCAATAAACGAGGTTCTACTGTACAGGGTGTCAAGAAATTATGTGTAAAGATCGTCAAAGCGTGATTCTACACCTCGGTATCGGCGAAGATCTGTTGAAAAAATTTTATGCAAAAATCACCTTGGCAGACTTTTTCAAGGTCAAACATTTTTTATGATTCTATCGTGTTCTACTCATCCGGAGGAACAAACTTCTCGAAGGAACCATGTGTGCAAACTGAACCGTTCTCTTGAAAATTGGCGTGAATGTTTAAATAACAACATGTGGCACAATGTCACGTGACTAATCCGGTACTGACAGAGAGATGATAGGACTGTATAATGGGAGTGTATCAGTATAGGCATACGCATATCTATACATCAGTCTGGTCATCCAACGTTCCCACGAAACACATTTTGTCGGATGGGAATACTCGTTAGCATATTTGTTTGATCGATGCTGATGAGATACATTCGATATCCGAGAGAGTAATACAAAAATACCTTGAATCGATAAACGAAGAATCGTGTGTTGGTTGAAATACCACCTTCCCGCTCTTTTGCCGATCGAGCGTAAAGAGGATCGAGACAATCGTTTCGGGATCTATGCTGACGCCGCGCCGCCACGATTGTTACACATTTAAACTCCGTTGGTTCTCCGCGGCCCATGAATATTCAAACTTATAACCCCGTCGCGTTTCCGGTCGCAGCACGATAACTTCTGGTCGCGACTGCGAAAACCGGACTCGCGTGTTGTTGTGCGGCGAAACTGGCGAACAGGGTCGATAGGTCGAACTTCGACGATAATTTTCCGCGTACCGTTCATCGAGTTGCACGAACATCGGGCCATCTTCGATCGGGGCTACGGTGCACGGCGCGGCGGGCCGGTTCAGAATTCCGGAAAATTCGAAAAATTCTATGGGGCCATTTTTTTTGTCGGGAACCGATAAGTAAGAACTGATTTCACGGTTTCGCTTTTTTCCGTAAGGGATTCACGAGAAACAGAACAATGTTCTGATTGTTGTCGTTTTCAAGGTCTTTCGAAGGTCATCGATGATTTTTAAACGGTACTCTATATTCTTAACTTCATAGTGTTGTAGCTGATGTCAAGACGAGTTCAATGACTTATGACGTATATGTATGAACGAATCTCATAGGATTTTTCAATATCTTAAAAATTGGTCATTAAATTAGAAGACTAGAATCAACAAACCGATGACAATGAGTTTTCAGGAGCTCATAGTGAAGACATTAGAGTATCTCCTAAAAATGTTATTTGTTTTTTATTTACAATGTTTTCATAGCAAGGAACTGTTAAAAAATTTGAAAAAAATGAGGATATAGGCCCGAGTGTCCCCTTTACGGACCTGTTTTAATAAGGTGGACACTTTAAAATTGACGAAATGAAAATTATTTGAAGTGAACGCTGCACCGCGAAATACATATACACAAGAGATATCAGGATGAAATTTGCTCTAAAATTCGTTAAAAAATTATTCCTATCTACTGATAATTATCGTAATAAATTTTGTAACAATTTTTTAATTAATTGTTTAAATTTTATTGTCTTAAAATAATATTTAAAATTGTTTATTTGTTACTTATTTACTGTATTTAATTTGTCTTTAGTTATAAATGTCTCTGTATTTCTTGAAACTTATTCTCCATATTATGAATATTTCAAGAAACCCCCATGCGAAGAATGTTAAATGTCAATTGAGTTAAAATCTACAAGCTGTAAAATCTTAGAAAGCTGCAGCAAAGAGGACGGAAGGTTACAGTCTTTACATAAATGAAAAAATTTATACAAGTGCGGTATTTAATTAATCCGGCATTTAATTCCCATGCACCACGCGTAAAATTGAAATAATTAATTTAACAGAATTTTCGGGACTTTTCAACTGGCGCGCTACTTAAAAAGTTTCGAGACAGCGCGCGGCCGTGCTCGGTGCTCGCGGAATTTCATAAGTAACTACCAGGGCAATTAAGTTTGCGAATAAATAACGCCGCGACGAGCCACGAAGTTGAATGTCTCAGCCAGACGAAATCCAGTTTCCGCGACAGCGAAACAAACACCGGCTACTTCCGGTGTACGCGCGACACCGGCTAGGCTTCTCGGCAGTGTTCAACAAGAAAATCCCCATATTTCCCGTGTCCCGATTCCCGTGCACGAAAATTCGTCGCGTCGTGAAAAAAAAATGTTATTTTTCTTTTTTCATTTCGTCGAGAACGGTAAAAAGAAAATTGCGATGGCAGCGCCGACGACGCGGCTGCCCCCCGATAAAAGTAAACTGCGCGGGGTGGGGGTGGGGGTGGGGGTAGGGGTGGTGGAAAAGTTCGTGGCGACAATTTCGGTCGGGCTGGTTCCGTCGAAAGTTGGCCGCAGCTCGGGACACCTTATTAACCGGCAAACATAAAATTATCAAGTGCGTTAGTCGCGGCGTAATAACCGTCCAGAGAGAGAGGGGCGACGCGCGGGAAATCCAAGAAGAAAGGCGGACAGCCGGTGGGCAAAGGCCGAGGCATGATATTAATTTACAACCCCTAACGAAATAGAAAAAGTTTTCAAATTATAATTATGTGGGTGAAAAACATTGAAATTTATTATGCTCCGTAGAGACGCGGGCTTTGTTAACGAGGATGGCCGGTGAATTTCATGAAGGCGAGGTAATTGGACCTGCGTGGACACGCTTCTTCCCCGCGTTGTGTTCTTCCTCTCTCTTTCTTCTCTCTCCCTCTCTCTCTCTATGTGCTCACCCCCGGCGACTTTCTTTTTCCGGAGTTGGTTCGCGAGTACCTTGCGCTTTAATGAAATGCAACGCCACGTGCATACGGATCTCGGGCAGATCAGTCCACTCTGGCGGGTTCGTTTACCAGCGACGGAAGTCCTTGGTAATCCGTGCGAATTCCGCGCAGCAAATGTGCCAACCACAAAGAATTAATTTCGCTTCCTTCCGCTCTCGCCTCCTCCTGTCCTTCTCCTTCGTATCCCAATTCTCGCGTCCTCTTTGTCTCACGGCCCCCACACCCCCATACACCCCTCGCCTGCTGATTCGCGGTCCCCAGACTACGTGGAATATCGCCGAAATAGTCTGGCTCGAATTGAATCTAGGTAAATGTACGTACGCTGCTGATTATGTAAATCTTAATGCAAATTTTCACTACGAATTTACTGTAGTTACGAAAGCAATCCACGTATCAGTCGGACGAGAGAAATTTTGCTCCACGGATTCGTGCCGCACCGCACCGCGCCGCGCCGCGCCGCGCCGCGCCGTCGCGTCGCGGCGGATCAGAATTTCTACGAATTTTAGTGCCAGCTCCGGATATATATTGTATTACGAAGAATCGGTGGAACGCGCGGACCGACGAGCATATCCAACGGAGCGATTATAAATAGGAACACAACGTGTCGCGAATTTATTATAACCGAAAAGGTAATTGTTTTCGGGGCGAACGCAATTTCGATAACAATAAGGTACATGACCCTCTTACCGTATTCAAACCGTGATTGTTTCATAATCAGTATTGTTCACCGAAACACGCAAATATCTCCATCAGATAATAATTGTTGATGTCCTCAGTACATTCCGATTTCAAGCATGAAGCGAATTTTCATACGGAATTTAAAATAACAATTGCACTCAACGCAGGGTTGATACAGTTTTCCGGACAAATGTTATGTAAACGAAACTATATAATATTATTGCATATTCGATTGTAGTGAGATGAAAAGAAGGTACCTGGCAGCAGTACGTGGCGAGATGAGGGGTGGGAGATACAGTTACCGGATTAGTCACGTGATTTGCAGCAACATTTTCTAACATCACCGAAACGTTATGTTCATTACTTACCGTTATTGTTGAGTATCACGTCAGGACAGCCGATTATAATAAATATAAATTTCGTTTTTCTTCTAAAAAATTGTTAGAGACAAAAAAGCTTTAATCATCGTCACCGTGAAGAAAACTATACGGGAAGGGATTAATAGCTTATCGCAGATATTTATTTGCATTTATGAATAACAAGAACAACGAATAGGACGATAATACAGATACGAACGTGGTCGCGAGTTTCTCTTAAATCAATTCTGTGTTCGGTTAATGAATAAAATGGTTTGAAAAAGTTCTGAGTGCATTGAATTGGGTAAGAGTCAGCTCCAGTTTAGAAATAATGGAAACAATGAACGCCCTCGCCTCCATTACTGAAGATTTGCATCGCGAGGAGAAATAATCTAAACGTTTAAATGAATGGTAATCCGGGTGAATTAAGTCCGGGGAAAAATGGCGAGTAAATTGCAACGTTTCCTACGCTAAGACCCCGGGAATAACAGCGCGTTGTTTATTGACCGACCCCGTTTATTATATTCAACAACCTCGGGCGCGCTCTCTCTCTCTCTCTCTTCCTTTGCATGTTGTTTTAACACCGGACTAGAAACTTGAGAACGAACGATTATTTCTCGAGCGAACTTCATTAATGAAAATTAGAGAAGTGAACCCGAGTGATAGAAAAGTTCGAGTTTCAGAGGTGGGCAGTAACCTTATTGCGATTTCGCACAGATGTTTCTTATTCTAGTGTGCATACCTACCGAAAGATAATACCGCCAGAAGACATTCAGTGATTTTAAGGATTTTTTTCAGAATAACTATGAGACATATAGGCATAATAGTCTTGGCATAATAGGAGCTCGGTAAATTGGGCATTGAGACTTGTCTCCCCACTCTACCTTCCCCTTCTACGACGCTATTCCCCCACGCTTCCGCCAGGGCCGGGTCACGTGACGCGTCTCGTGTCTGTCGTACGTGCGTCCGGTACTGACAGAGGGAGGGTAACTTTTTCCCCTCGATGCGTGCTCAATCCCCTCATCTGGCTACACTGGGTACACCGCGAAGACTTTACACGACCAAACTTATTTTTCCGTTTTTGTCCCATGAGACCGTCAATTAAAATCGTACATCAAGTTTCGAGGTCTCGTTGTAAAGCTTCGATCTTGAGATCTGTGGTAGGTTCACTGACGAAAACAATTTTTTAATGTTTTCACAGACGTTTGAACTTGTGGCATTTTCGTGAACAAACCCTCAGTTGTTCGCCATGTCTTACAACATCACGTGACTGATCCGGTACTGGTAGAGAGAGGGTATAACTGTATTCCCCTCGATTCAAGTCAATTCCCCTGATCCGATTCCGACCATGCTGGTTCGTACAAATGGAGTCCCATTGTAATTGATCGGTGAAACTGTTTACTTTAGATTGCAACCGTGTTTTATCTTCGAATCGGGCAAGAACTTTTGCACTCATCCAATGCGAGCAACGTTGTAAACGCATCGTGGACGGTATCGATTTCTTCCGTGGAGCTTGTCGAGATAATAGGTTCGTGACGAAGGGTAGCGGTCTGCGGGTATCAGAGCATTGCGTTTAAGGAAATAGGAAAAGTCCATTTCCAAGGCGTAACGGTGCCTGTTCTGGTCTGGTCTTAGGCCAACACGAGAGCTCGCATAACTGTATGTACGGGCTGCTCCAGTATGGCCGTTACAACCCGTGGAAAACCGTGGGTGCACTGTGCTCAGTATGCGAGACATGGTCTCGCCACTGCTACCATTCCCAGCGCACCAACGCAACGCAACGACGGAATAAGAACTTCTTCCCAGGGTGTCGCATGATGTCCCCTTGCTCCGACCACGACAACGTTCAACAGATTAAAAGAAAATTACGACCGACTCTATTAACGACCATGTCCGCATCCGCGATCGGTTTCTCCTCCCCGATCGACCGAGCGCTGGTTCATTTATTAATGAAAGTACGCGACGCTAATTATTTCCAAGAAACTGGGCCGCTCGAGGAAAATTACAGGTCTGCCCCTGTCCCGCGCCCATCGTGATTTCTTCATTTTCAACGAAACCCCATAAAACCCTCTTCTTATTGGTGGACAAACTTGTACGCATTCGCACGCAATTTTGCCCGCACGCAATTCCCGTGGAGGCATTATGGATCTTAATGATACTACAAGCTATGGGGACTACGGTCAATAATGAAAATACGACGGTAAACATGGAAGCGTCACCGAAATTTCTTAATATTGCGTGCAGTTTGCGACATACAGTAATGGCGCGATTTAAGCTTTTTCTCGGTTCTGTGCGTGCGCTTAGATCGTGCCCGGATACTATTTGTTTATGATTGCGTAATACAGCATAAGAAAATATTAAAAAATAAAATCGATAACATTTTGTACGTATTACTGCGGACGAAAAATGTACCAATTACTTGCATACCCATTACTGCAGATTAGAATTCGAAATATACGATCGTACGGGAACAAACTACGTATCTAGGCATTAATTTAAATAAATTCCGACGACAGTAGCAAATCATTTTTTTATTTATTACATTTTAAACGAATAAACCGTTTATCAATTTTAACACCATAGTAAAATATCACATAAATAACTAAATACATTCTTTTAACAAATATTTGACTAATATTTATTATCTTTAGTTTGAAGTTGTTTTAAATTAAGAGCATCGTGAAGTTTACAACATTTCACAATTGCGTTTACAATGTAAACTCTTTTGTCTTTCTCAATTCTTCTTCCTTTTTATATCTTAAAATCTCCATTCTTTCTTTGTTTCTTGAGTTTTCAGTTCCATAAGTAGATCTTTCCGAGCACTTCACTTTACTTTGTTTTTTTTTTGTTACTGTTTTTTCCATTACTTTTCGATTTAATTTTTGCCATATCTTCTTATATTATCTATAATACACTTTATCTAGAATCGTATCCAACCTACTTACGTGTATCGAATAGGTACCTAACCTAACACGTTAGGCTGAAGTGAACCTCGTTTCTCATCGTAGTTTTAATTCACACCGCAATATTAGAGACATTCCTATCGTGATTTTTGTGACGCAGTAATGAGCTCCTCCTTCACTTGAAGGTACGTGATACTGAGGGCTTAATGTTTTTATTAAAAAGGCAAGAGAAGTTTCTTTTTATATTTTTATTGTATCGTAGCAGGTATCTAAATAATAATAAAACTTTCCCTTACGCAATTTAAAGCCTTATAAAGAATGTACAATCATGTGAACAACGATCCTTTGGTGATCAAGATAACAGAAAAATGGTCTTCTTTTTACCTCTTATGGAGAATGTTTTTTCAAATCCTGATGAGATTATAAAATTATGAGAATGATTGACAATTTTGTTTTACATTCTTATTGAATTGTACAAATTTATTCAGGGCAAAATATTTATTTTTACGTATTTTAATCTCATTAAAAAAAAATACCGCAGTAAAACGTACACCTGCAGTACTAGGTACATTTATTCTACAAGGTCTTTCGGTGAAAGCCTTTTGTTTTAACATGCAATTTGTTTGAACATATAATACAGGTATGTTGTAAAGAAGGTTATGCTGCAACACCCATAAATTTTTCTCTGCCTGTTGTATTTTGTCTAGTAAAAAAATAGAAAGAAAGTGTTATACACTGTGACGAGTAATTCACTGGAAAGAAGGCACTTTTCCTATTTACTCTGATCCACACAAAAATTAATTGACACGAGCTCGAATATATCTGCTGTAAATATACAAGCAACTTACTCGTTTATTTTTGCAGTGATATAAAAAGTATACACGACAATCACATTGCTTGTTATTTAAACATATAATTAAATATCAAATCAAAAACTAAAGGTAGGACCGTAAAGATCAGCTTTGCACTTTACAGTGGATATGAAAATTTATACTCGAATTTATACTAGATTGAAATGCTTCATAACATTTTCATTCTAAAATATGAATTTCATGTACAACATAATTTGAATTTTTCACGCAAAGACTATTCAGTAAACAATCTATCTCTGGGAATTGTCCAAAATCCTTCGACAAGATGGGCACCACCTTATTTCAGACTGGAATTGAAATATTTTTTGATGGAGCAATAGAGGTCTATCCACGATATCTATCATGTGGTAACCACCATGATCACCGGTTGTTAACATCCATAGAATTCTTTTAATGGGGCTCCATTAAATCAAAAGTGTATTCCAGAAATAATAGGAGTTTGTAGAACTGAAGTGTAAACTTGTAAACTTGTCGATGTGCCACCTCGTCTCGGATTTCAATGACCTTGAAATATGTAGTTAAGGTCATCCATCTAAAGAACATTTCCCATTAAAGTTTTTGGCAATTGGCTTCAGTTTACGAAATAATTGCAAAAATTTTTACTTGTAAATGCATTGATTAGGTCTGCGTTACGTCTGGATTAGATCCCAAACCTAACCCAAACCTAATCGAAACCCAGTTTCTATTATACTCGGCGTACAATGTTTCTTCCCCATGAAGCGGTGTCCATTATCAAGAACACCCATGAATGTAGAAGTAGACTTTATTTCAAAATCATTGATCCTGTTTCAAGGTCATTGGCAAGGTCATTGGTCATTTACAAGTAGATTTTTTTGCGAATATCTCGCAAACTAAAGCCGACCGCCGAAACCTTTAAAGGGAAATGTTGTTCAGAATGGTGACCTTGGTAACATATTTCAAGGTCATTGAAATCGAAGAGGTGGTGACACATCGACAAGTTTACCGAACTAAAATGCATTTATAACATAATTGAGTAAATGAAATTCAAGATTGTAGGAAAATTTTTAAAATTGAATCGATGCGGACAATCTTTATTTTGCATAAAGATCCACAGTCTAATCGTGATGTTGTACATGATAATTTAGTTTTGGTGATCGAAATTTTAAACAGTTAAAATTAATTTTTGAAACGCGATGGTCCTATTTATGAACTCGGCCGAACCAAATACGTTTTGCAAGTATTTTATACGTTTTACCAGTAATTTCGTCGAGCGAAAGATAGGGTGAAAGGGTGTAGTGTCCCATTAAAGCTGGCGTTTTGATTATTTCTGGGACGAACTCTCGAAAGCTGCGACACATAGAGACTCGGAGAATCCAATTGTCAATGCCGGTTTAAATTCTCGTGAAAAAGGGCATTCGCATTTCCGCGAGGGACGGGGGTTGTGACACTCGAGCACTTTGACGTAGCCCAGGGTGAAAAGGAGGCTCGCGTTCCTCCTCCGCGAGTCTCCGCACAAAACAGCAGATTAACTGAATGGCGAAAGTAACCGAGCGAATCAATGGATGACTGATTTATGTTAAGTCGCAGAAGGGGGAGCGTTTTCAAACACTTTGCAGCTTTAAGGGCGCACTCGCAATCGCCGTGCGCCGGTCCACGCGCACGCTCCCGGAAAGCCTCCACTGTATGGGAACTTTGTGCGAACCATCGTGTTTATTTTCCTTTCCGTATCTCCACGACTTTCGTGAACGCTCGCGAAAGTCGCAAAAACGATGAGTCACTCTTGAAATGCTTTTAGGCCGATTAGTCTGAATACATGCTGTTTCATGGCAGACGGGGTAAACCGCGCCGCGACGCTGAATGCTCGGTAACGCGTCTGAACGCGTACACCACGCCACGGAAATACACCGTGTTTTATTACGAGTAAATCTACAACCCCGTCCCGTCAATACATAGAGAATTCCACGGAACCACGCGAAATGTAGGCTAACGAGGAATAGAATCGAGTTTTAATCCCGAACGAGACTGACAAGACGTTCACCTCTTCTAATCCAATTCTTTCGCTGCAACCACTCTTCCTAGATCCAATTAGTATTTAAGAGGCAGTGGATTCTACGTCGTACATTCTCTGCCTCTTATAACAATGCGTCGAAGAAATTCTACAGACTTTCTACGCTTCCACATCCCCGATAAAATTCAGAAAAGGAGTCCTTCGAATAGAAAATGTCACTTCGACAGACCTCGGGAACCTTCCCCTTTCAAGGATCGACGACATTTTTAGGACACCCTGTATTTTACGGTTACTCTGACCAGAACTTCCTTATCGTTTATAACTTTCTAAAAGGAAATGAAATTTTAATGTATTATCTACACCTATGTATTTATCTACTGGTTAAACATTGATAATAACTAACGGAAACTTTAGTTTGCTTCAAAAGAAATTACCAACATAGATATTGATTAATTTATATTAATTTATTATAATATAATACAAGGGATTAATGAAATCTATATTGTTTATATTTCTCATGACTTCGAAGGGATTCAACGGAGTTCACAACCCCCCAGTTCAGCACGAGGGCTTGAAATAGTTGTGAAAATCACGGTTTAAAACTGTTCTATTAAACTGTATTCTAAATAACTGCTACGAAAAACCGAAACCTTCAACTATTTTCGATTTCTTTACAATTACTATTTCGGTTCCGATATTAATTTCATAACTTTTTCGCTTCCATATCAGTTCCGAACTGCTTTTAAAATTGATTCTGATGTCGACTTTTCCACAATTAAAACAAAATTAAATAACGTATTTGAAACGAAAAGCTGAAGTTTCTATTTATACTTTTTACCCTGAATAATATAGTGCGTGTGTGAATTTGAAAAATGTCTGGCTGTTTCATTTATTTAAATTTGTTACTAGAAGTCTATTTTTGATAATGATTTTATAATGCACATATAATCTGCAGCTGCGGCGATTAATATTATTTTATATGAAACTGAATTTCTCTGAAACATTTTAATATTTCTGAATTTAGAAATGACTCGTAAAAATAGTTTTTTTTGGTAAAACCGAGTATATTAATTTTTTACTCCCTTCAATAGCAAAGATAAATATCTTTTATCGTTTCATAAACGTGAAGTATTAATATTAAATATATGATGTATTAATTACTAGAAACATGTTTTATTAATTAGAAACGTTTAGAATGATTTATTTTCATTAAAAAATTTTCCATTAATTGCATTTATTATTAATTTTCAGTCATTACTTGGTTTTCATTTAGGATTGTAGCTTACTCTATTATATCCTTGTTTTCGACCATAATAGACGTTCCTATAATTGGAATAATACTCGGTACTAATCCAGATAATAGGAGCTCATAGAATTGACTTAATCGGCTATTCGCGAAAATTTTGTTGCGATTAACGAAGTTCGGATAAATGGAGTTCTATTGTACTACATACTAGCGATGCATTTGAAAATCCGTACGGCACACGTGTTATTGACCAGACATCAATCAACGTGTCTGTTCATGGCCTGTCATATCCCCTTCTCTTAAACGCTCACGCGCTAATACATTCGGCCAATATTCAAAGTCAATCATAGCATAGAATACTAGAAACCAACGCTTCGTATATGAAAACATTTTATTATACATTCTCGACTTACTTTTTCACTTCGAATAGGTACTTGCCATTTTCACCCAGAGTTTTTCATAAATACAGGGAAGAAAAAAAATAATAAAAATTAAATTGCGAAAATTTTTTACAGTCGAAATTAATTTAAGATGATTAAACCTTTGCACTACGATTTATTTTACGGTTCCATTAGAACTTATTTCTCGTTCATAATTTCTCAGAAGAAGAAAACTTATATCTGTTGTTCTATTATTCTTTCCTTGAACAACAGATTCCTGAGGTGATTCGAAGTAACTTTTTCCTTTGCGAAAATGTTCTCCCTGGTTTCGTTAACCGTTTGAGTCCCAAGCAGCGCGATCGCGCTGCGCTGTTAAGATTTTATGCCGAGAAAACCCAGCTTATTTCGAATATTGTCGACAACTGACGGTGCGTTACCGATTGTAAGACAAGCGCTATCGCGCCGCTTAGGTCTCTTCATACTCATTTAAAAAAAGCGCGGTTGCGCTGTTTGGGATTCTTCGACAGTGTTTTTTCAATACCTCCTGGGACTCAAACGGTTAAGAAGTTACTAAGGACACTTCTCTTGTTCACTTCTTCACCGCGGCGCGACGCCAACGCTACGCTCAGTGGAACCTGCCACTGAGCCGGACACTCCCCTCCATCGCGCGTCATGGCCTCGCTCTGATTGGTCCGTGTTTTTCGTTAATAACTCCTTAACGAAGCCGCGGAGAAAGCTTTTGCAAAGGAAACAGTTATTTGGAATGACCTCAGGAATCAGTCATCTGAATTTAATTTTATTTCGGTTTAATGGAAATTAATAACTTACATCTTTAATTGGTTCTATTTGAAATCTTCTTCGGGAGTCTGACTTGAGCGTAGATATTTAATAGGTTCGAATTGTTCATCAGGAATCTGACTGGATATGACAGTGAAAGGGGTTGGAAGAGAGAATACATTAAATTCCGGTCTTTCACAATTGACACAGAGAATTGTCATTTTCCATAAATATCCGCAGTTATAATATTAATAATGCACGGGATTGACTGAACTGATTCGCATGGGTGTAACCTACATATTCGAGCAAAAATAGAGGGTTCGCTGGTTATATTATCTGCGCGGTAACCGAACGTATGGTTGTTTTATTTAATCGATTGTCATTGATTTCGCGTCGTCATTCAAACGAAAGGTCTGACATTAGCGCGTGCGCCGTGGACCGATTAACGGGAATAATTATTATGCTTGTTTCGACTCGTATATTGTTTGCTTGACACCCGGCACAATGCTTCCATCGTTCAATCATTTCAGGGGTTCGCAAAACGCCTGTGCTGTTTTAGCCGCGGAAAGTTCATGTGCAAGAGAAACATGACATAATGATAGAGCATTCAATACCGGCGCGCAATCATTAAGCCGGCTAATGAAACGCCCCTTGGCTTTGCCGAACAGTCGAAATTGAATTCCACACGGGATCGGGGGGTAACAGATCGAGATATTTAACGATGCAGCTCTCGCGCGACGGATCTTGATCTTTTTTTTTTGGAAACGAGGGCTACCGATAGCGAACAAGCGCAGATGAAACATTAGCGAAGGTGAAAACGTATTATTATTCGGATCGGCTGTTTTTCGTGAACCCCTCTGTACTTTACCTTTCCCTATCTGTGCAGCTGTGTACCGTAGCTCGAATTTCGAAGCGGCAACCGGATTGCCGCAAAACGAGCAACATAATCACACCCCGTAATACGGACGGCTAGCCAATTTCAACCTGCAAAACCGGCTAAGCTCTCGGCAGGAGCATAACAGCAGGTTACGGCTGAGAAACTCGTTCGTCCTTCGTTTAGAGGCTTGGTTTCATCGAATCGAGTATCATTCGACGGCATCCGTGCAAGTCCGCTTTATTGGACAAAGATTTGAACAGTCGGACGAGAACCGTTCTCATAAAGGGACCGTTCAGATCTATTTAGTATAGTAACTAGGGGTGGGCGGGTACCCGAGAATTTCGGGTTCGGGTCGGGTCCAGTCGGGACTCGAAACTTCGGAAGACTTGGGTATCTGAAGTCGAAATCTAGTCGGGTCTGGGTTAGATCGAATGTCAGATTTTCGGGACCCCGACCCGACCCGACTCCGCCTTTGGGTATGCGGAAATTTCAAAAAATTCGAGTGTCCCCAACATTTGGGTACCTGAACATTATAAATTTTCGGGTTTCCGACCGGAACCCGGGGAAAATACCCGACCCGACCCAACCCGAGGCCCGCCCAGCCCTAGTAACTAATAGTGTTCTTGTAGAAATAGCGTTCGCTGTATGCAATGAATCCTTATCGGACATTGTGAAAGGACGCGTGCTAGATGTCAGATATTCCAAGAACGCAACGATCCGCATCACACGAAACGAATTCCCCTTGCGTTTTCTCGGGCGATACGCTGCCGCGGCGAAATCCCGAGGTCGACAAACGGATTGTCGATTGTGAGTACGCTCGAGAAGTGGTTTCAGTTGGTCCTCTATGAGAGAACTGTAAATATCGATGGAGCTTTGCCGTGCACGGCGGCGTTCAAGGGCCAAACGGAGTCACCCCAGCCCAGCCCAGCCCAGCCCAGCCCAGCCCAGCCCGGCCCGTTCCGGCGCCGGCGAGGCAAATGGAGAGACGTCGGAAAAAAGTTACCGAGACAAATTCGTTTTCGCTGGCAACAATATCAGCTGGCAATTTGAATTTAAATCGAACGATTGAACGGCACGCGGTTCAGACTATTGCGAAATAGACTTTGCTTACCGGCAGAACGAAAGAAAGAAAGAAAGTCAGGCTTTCGCGGGTTTTCTGCGTGCGTCCGCGAATTTCGGGATACGCGCGGACCGGAAACGGGCGGTCGCCACCTGCGACAAGAATGTTCGCTCAGGATAGAGGTTCTTGTACCGCGGTAAACATTTTCCAAGAGTTGCTCAGATTGCCCTGGTTTTTCTTGTCTCGCTCGTGGCCTCGGAGCGGGGAAATTCTTGTCCTTCCTTTTTCCGGCTGGCCGGACAGACGAACGGACGACCTAACTCTAATGTGACAGGCGAATCGACGATTTTGTTACACGCCCGAGGTTGTATGTCACTGTTGTTGCGAAACAGTGGGCGTTATCGTTGTATTTTCAGCGGGATAGTACCGAGATAGCACACGGACGTCCTATGGATTAACGTCCATATATCCCGAATACGATCGACATAAGTCCTAGATAGGTCCTATAATGGACCCAGTTAGGAACTGGGACGTCCATAGGCAGGACATGTTCAGGACGTTTATAGAACATTTAAAAACCAGTGTACGAAATGTTTTCCTAATGTTTAAAACTATTGAATAACGTTCATATATCCCAGATAGC
Organism: Lasioglossum lativentre; assembly: GCA_916610255.1. NCBI lineage: Eukaryota > Metazoa > Arthropoda > Insecta > Hymenoptera > Halictidae > Lasioglossum > Lasioglossum lativentre. Next base: position 17,657,713 of record OU744364.1, on the reverse strand, counting down.
ACAAAGACGTCTTAAGAACGTCTGTTGTTGTCCTACTGTCTGAACGTCCTACAAACGTTTTCTGAACGTCTTATGTTACAAAACTGTACGTCTTAAAGACATCCATTAGCCGTCTAAGAGACGTCTAGAGGACGTAAGGCTTTCAGACCTAAAATGGACGTAAAATTGACGTCTTTAAGACGTCGTGTGATATCTGGGATGTTATAATAAGGTTCAATTGATTCAAAATTTCATTTACTACAAACACATGGATTAGATACATAATACCAATATATTAGGGACTGTCGTAAAGGTTGGGACACGTTTTGTTTTTTTAGCTATAAAATTTCATAGAATGAGAATAACGCAACAAATTTATAGCGTTCGAAAGGTATAGTTGCCAGCGACATTTTCGCTGTTGGAGGTATCAAGATAGCGGTAACGAATAAAAAGTTATAGCCAATTTTCTGAAGACCATGCTTTCCAAACACTCTGAAAAGTAAGTGTTGAAATGAAGTCGAAGCGTCTTATATTTAATGTTTACCGAGTATTTATTTCTTAATTCATGATTTGACACGAAAGGAAACATTGTTTACTTAATAATAACCGGATTATTTGTCTGAATCACTTTCACAATGATTGCATGTGAAATAACTTGCACGCATATTAGCGCATTTCAAGTGCACAGCTCTCTTGCAGGTGTTGCATTCGATGGCATTCGAGCGACTCAACTTCTTTGGCATGTTCTTTATGCAGACAATATAAAAATCTATATCTTCTGAAGTAGATGAATCCGAAGAATCAGAGGAAAATTACAATTCCCGCTTCGCCCGTTTTGCTGCGATCGGTGCCGATTTTTTCGGTGTCGCTTTTTTTTCTCTTTATTGGCAGCCATCTCCTTCGCAACACCGCTTTTTGCTTGTTTTTCTCTTAATATCGAAAGATTATCTGGCGAAGTCAAAATAGCGCTTTTCATCGGCTGTCATCCACGATTGGACTTTCTGGCCGTCTCGATACAGTCCTTGCCTTAAATATTTCATTATTTTACATAAAAACACTTAAAACATGGTTTCCATTCATAAAAATGACGTCTATGTGCAAAACAAAGAAAAAAAGTTTGTGTCCCAAGTTATACGGCACGAGTGTCCCAACTTTTACAAAAAACGCCATTACGAAGCACACAAAAAAAAACAAATTTACATCGCGTTAAGTGCAATTCTTTCACCACATTTAAACTAAATTAAATGTTCAACAAATTAGATATATTTACCTTCAATGATAGATGACAAACTTTCAGTTGAAAACGAATCAATAACAAACACAATGAAACTTTTTAGGACATATTTTTAGCCTTTGCTTCGCATAGCTACACTGAACATGACTTGTTGCTTCTAATGCTCATGAAAAGTTTGTTCATAAATAGAAATAAACTTGGCAACCTTGACATTGGTGTTTCCTGTGAGATAATTTGGAAAAAATCACTGTCCCAACTTATACGCTGTCCTCATATACATATACATATAAGGGACTATCGTAAAGGTTATACATATATATACAAGAAGTGAACATCCTAGAACGTAGGAAATTTAAATTCTTATAGGATGTCCATAAGACTTGAAAATCCGACGTCCGTGGGACTTCAAAATGGACGTCACTGGGACGTCCGAAATTTAGGTCCGATGGACGTCCCCAGCGGACGTAGATCGTTCGGACGTAAACTGGACATAAAACGGATGTCCTATGGACATACCGTGCTATCTGGGTATGAACGGGAATGAAGCGAGATGGAACGTCTGGAGGAACACGTGTGATAATCAGAAGAATAGCAGGAGGGCTGGGGGAACTAACGGTGAAAATAACCGAGGGAGGAAGAGGCCAAGAATAAGAGTAAAACGTAGTGAAAAAAGAATGAAGAACCGAAGGAAGAAGAGCGAGGCGGGATAAAAGAAAGAAAGAAAGGAAGGGAAGAGAAACTGTGCGGATGCAGGAATAAAAGTGTGCTCGGGCCTCTGGGGCAGACTCAAAGTACGCAAAGTTATGGCGGATAAAAGGGGTTGCTGAGATAAATATCTAAAACGTCATGCGTAAAGTTTTAATGAATTAAAGAGAAGCTCCGGGAGCAACGTTGCCGCGCGCGACCCTCTGAATAGTGCGCTCGTTTCAACCTCCTCTTTCCCGTGACTTTCCCTTTTTTCACGCTCGTTTGCGATACCGGGCGCGCGGCGTGGAACTAGGCGAAGACGAAGACGACGAGGGCGAGACACTTTCTTTCACGTAAACACGACTCTTGTCTAGCAAGGTATCAGACCTATTTCTCATTCGGTTCAAGTTAGATATCGGGACGCCTAGCTCCCTCTCTCTCCCCAGAGAGGCTTGATTAAGGGTCAAAGGATACACCACGGAGTGTCTCGCATTGAAAACGCCGACGAAATCTAACCGAAAAGCATCGCTAGGCTCCCAGACCTTCGACCTTAGAAATTCTCCGGGACATAAATCCAACGGTTCCCCCTCCTGCCCCCGAATCCCGACACATCAGCGTGCAAGTACCACCACGTTGTTCCCGTATCCGTGGACGTTGCGAAGCTGGCAGGTAGAACCGACTCGGAGTCGGTAAATTAGTCCCTGAACAGCGCCAGGTTGAGAAGGGAGCGAGACGGAAGGGACAGCACACGAACAGGAGGAGTATGAGGAGGAGGATGAGGCGGAGATCAAAGCAGATTATGGCGGAGCGAGACAGAGGGGAAAGAGAGATGTACCAAGGAGAAGGAGAGGAAGCAAGCAGCCGGCGGATGAACAAAGAGGAGGACAGAGCAGATGCGAGATTCTTAGCGGGGTCAAACCTCCCGGCATCTTCGAGAACGGCTCTCTGTCCTGCTCGCTACCATCGCTGGTCCTCTCATCTCCGGCCCTCGTTCTCCGGTTTCTCCGGCAGCTCTCCGGTAAAAAAGTAGCGGACGCCGTGTACACGTACACGGAGGAGCGCGCGCGCGTAAGCGTGGTATCACACGCGCACGGAGGAGACCGGGGGCCGGTTGTTCGCCCCACCAGACCTACCTGGAAGATCTCGGGGACTGGTCCAGCCAGGTCGGCGATCGCGTGTTGCTCGCGTGGCCGAGACCGGCCGAACGACCACGAACCCTGCCGAGCATCTGGCTATTACAGAAATTGCGCTATTACGCGCAGGACCCCGCGCATTAAAAAACTATAGCCAATAGACGAAATGCCGATGAGGAGATGTCAAGGAGGGAGGAGGATTCGACAGGGAGGAATGCGGCCAATCCGCATCCGATCCCGAAGGACGCTTGAATATCATTATGGACGGCTTCTTCGTGACGCCGGAATTACCGATGAATCTGCTCCAACCAGCTCAGGGGCGCAACTTGACGAGCCTTATCTCTCGCGTGTCGGCCGACCAAGCTAGCTTATTACACGCGAGAAGTCTATCTCCGTCTGTCGCGCACGCAAGCGTTCATCTTTTAATAGAATTTAATAAACGCCGCTCGAAATATTTTATCCAACTGTTATCCGCCGACTGACAACGAGCTCGGTAGCCAACCGTGAAACCACTGTGATCCGTTTATCGCGGGAACACCTCCGCTGGAGGTGGAACGAAACGCCTCCGTCTCCTTTATCTGTTATACCGCGTCTATCCAGATAGCACCCGGACGTCCGATGGACGTCGTATGGACGTCCGTATCGGACCTTCTGTATGTCCCAGGGACGTCCAAATAACGTCCGTACGTTCCAGATATGTCCGAGATACGTCCCAGGTACGTCCCAGATAGGTACCAGTTACAAAGTGTGACGTTCATAGGACGTACCGCGCGGACGCGGCTGAACATATTCAGGACGATTATTTACAGGACGTATATAGAACATTTAAAATTCTGTGTACGAAATGGTTTCCTAATGTTTAAGACTATTATTCAACGTTCATTAAAGCTATTTTTGTATGTATTTTACTTTAAAATGTTACATATTTTTGAAACATTGACAAAAATATTGTTAAAATCATATGAATGAACCATATAATAAGAAATTGAAAATTTAAAATATGATGTATGGAAAAAAATACTTTGCCACCGACAGGATTCGAAACCTACCCAGATAGCACACGACGTCTTAAAGACGTCCATTTTACGTCCATTTTAAGTCTGAAAGTCTTACGTCCTAAAAAGACGTCTCTTTCGGAAGGTTTTAAAGACGTCGTTTTAACGTCTGAAATAAGGCTAAATGACTTGAATTTTTTGGAAATGTTATGAAATGTTAGTTTATTAAACAATCACTAAAATACTTTTCCAATTTTACTATTACTTGGAATGACAAAAAACAATAAAAAACTCACTTTTTCTAACTTTCTCATCTGAGCTTATTTATAAAATTTCACCGAAATCAGCATTGACGTTGTTATGAATTACAAACAATGAAAGATCGCGAAAATTGCAATTGTTTGGAATGAAAAAAAACTAGGTTCAGTTTGAAAAGTTAAAAAACGTGATTTTTTTCGTTTTCGTGTCACTCTAACTAATTTATAATTTTTAAAAATAATCTTTTAGCCATTGGCTATAGAATTTTTTCAGATTTTTAAGTCCGCGGCGTCGTAGTTAAAAAAAATAAAAACCCATTTTTTCGACGTTTTCTGCGCGAATAACTATGCTAACCTTGAAATTGTTACGGTTTATTTATTCTATAAGTCTATTAGGCACTGATAAACGTTGACCATGACACAGGAAAAATTAAAAAATTAAATCAACCTGATTAGTATTTTAACTGCGTCAGCGCAATAACATCTGATAGTATTAACCATGTCTCCAACAGTCCGGTAGAGTCAGCGCGTTAGGTGTTCGACTCTTGTACACATGAGGCCCAAATTATACACCACCGCGCCGCTTCGAAAAGCCAGCGCTTCTTCCTGCAGAGTAATAACATTAAGCAACAAAACGTGACCTGATCCGCGGAAATAGAAATAATAAAACCCAATCACAATCGCGATATAAACCAGTAGATTATTCACTACCCCTGTGAAATGTAGTTATGTCTTATAACATTCTTCTATAAATAAAACTATTCTTCAGAAAAAAAAAGTTGGGTATTTGACTGTGGACGTGGTTATACTAGGTTTGCGCCCGGTCTAAAAGACGTCTTTTGACAGATAAGAAAAAGTAGTCTATTAGACGTCTCTCAGACGTACAGTTTTGTAACATAAGACGTTCAAAAGTCGTTCGTAGGACATTCAAGACGTCTTTAAGACGTCCGTAGGACATTTAAGACGTCTTTGAGACGTCCGTAGGACATTCAAGACGTCTTTAAGACGTCTTTGTGCTATCTGGGAATATTGAATATACATCTTGCATCCTGGAACGTACGAAATTAAAGTCCTAAGGACGTCCATAAGACTTAAAAAACGGACTTTCTAAGACGTCCGAAATTTAGGTCCCACAGACGTAGGAAGTATGGACTAAACGGGACATAAAACGGACGTCCTATGGGCGTACGGTGCTATCTAGGTAACGATAAGCGTTTATGCCCCCCCCCCCCCCCCCCCCCCATTAAACCAATGATCGAGTCGAAATGCTTCGAGGTAGGAATACTGCTGCTTCCCCAGCAATCATTTAATTTCGCGACGCGCTTAACGAGAAGAGATACGAAAGTTGACGAGACTCCGAGACCCCGGAGATATTAATGCCCCGAATATATTCGTCGTTCATTTGCATAGATTAGACAAGCACCAAGTTCCCCCCCGTAAGTAGTGTCTCTCTTACCAGCACGGGGCGAGGTATACGCTAAAGTATGTCCGTTGTTAATTTATTCACGATTACGGCGCCTTTTAAGAAGGCGAAACTTTCCCCCGGCGGATGGATCTGAAAATCTAAAGAGACTCGACGCAGAAAAGGCTCGGTCCCCTCTGAAAGGAAGGCTCTAACAACCTTACGAGCTGCTCTACACTGTATTAGAACGCCACGGGCGATCACGGGACTCGCGCGTTGAAACGAAACTGACGTTCATACAGCGTTCCAACGCTGACGAGGAAGATAGCCGGTGTAATACGAATTAGTTGGCCGAGCAAGCTCTTTCTGTGGTCGGTCGATCAGCGTTTTCGCGATCGGTCTAACAGTAAACGATGGGGACACCGCGGTATTCCTGGTTTCCGTAGAGTTATCGCCGCTGCGAGCCCGTACGCGGAAACGAGGCCGCGCGGGTTTTTGCTTGTCCAATCCCACACCCGTTACTAATCACAGAAATTTGTAGCTTCGCGGAGCACACAAAAAGACGGCGAGAGCACGGAAACGTTTCTTTGCGGAGGTTTAATTCATGGAACCCCGGATGACGGAACCTGCGGGAGACAAGTACAAGCGCGCGATGATATACGAGAAAAGTTTACTCTCAATCAATTTCTTCCCTCGGCGTGCCCCGCGCGATTACTAAAAACTGGAAAGAACTCGAAATAAATTAGAGACCGGTGAAAAATTATTTGGCCCCGAGGTGCCACACCACCGTACCGGGGAAACTGGAATACGCGAATAAAGCTGGGCACACTTTCCGCTTTTAATTACCTAGTGTGTCTTGAAGAATGATCGATGAAACCGAGAAACCGTTTCCGTTCGCGACTGTGTTTCACTGTGTTACCTAAATCATGCGCGATCCCGCGTGTGCGCGTGTGTGAGGAGCGTGTGGGCGTTGGCCTCGCTCCTTAATGCGTAACTACGAACGATTAAGCTCGCCCTGGAAATTAAGAGAACATTGTTGGATCCCGTAATGCCTGCAGTTCTCCATTATATTCGGTGTATATCAGACGGTAATATCGTTTAACTCCATCCAGCGCGATTTCATTTACTCCGGGCACGTTTAAATCCCTCCTCGAGAACGTTTCGAAACCCGGTGCCATTCGTGAGTCCATTTTGCAGAGACATCCACCGTTAATAACGGCGGGCAAGATTGCTAAAGGTGGGCGGGCGGGCGCGCGCGCGCGCGCCAGAGAGAGAGAGCGTGTTTCGACCCCCCCGTTGAATTTACCACACACGCGCTCCGCGGCATATTAAGTAATTAAAATTCAAATGCCCGAGCCGGATGTAAAATTTCATTGAAATTAGTTTGCCTCCTGTAAACGGCGGATTGGTCCCGGCCACGCCATTTACGCCCGTTTCAAACGGTAATATCCTCTTTCCGCGTTAGTCGGACCGGACACCGAGCGCGAACCTACCGAAAGTCAAACTTTCGGGGATCGGGTAACGATAATTGGCGAACACCGAAATTGTCGAAATCAATCGGCGAAACGTAGCGCGGTAGCACGACCGCGCGCGATCCGGCCCATTTATAACCAACACACTTTATAATCAACACGGCGCGGCGCGGCGCCGCGCGCCATAAAGTCGCGGACCCGACAAGTCAGAAAAAACTATTTTAGTGTTATTTATGAGCTAAAAATTATAATATATTGGTCGTTGAATTAGTCTTAACATCAGCTATAACATTGTGAAATCAAAAATGCATTTTAACATTTAAAAAAGAAAAATGATTTTTATTTTTTGCCGAAAAACATTTTTTTTAGAAATTTTATATATAGAAATTCGTAGATGTTTAAATACAGTTTAACTTTTGTACAAAACATTTCTTCCACGTAATTATCGGAAATCATTATCGGCCAAGACGGGAACAGAAAAATGATCGGCGGTTTACCATTACCGATTTGCGTTTCTGTTGATCCCTGAGAGCCAGAGGTTCGCGTTCGCGGCTGTAATCAAATTTACATTTCTCCCACGCCTAGATGAGATATTATTGATATCGGTTTCGCGGTTATTGTGTTAAACACACACGATTCCCCTGTTTCGCGAGCGAGAGCGCCAACAATGTTGTTGATGGCGGTGTACAGGGACAAAGAGATAATGAAAGACACCGGAAACCGTATACCCAACCGCCAACGAAATCCAAACTGTGAAACAGCTTCGCGTGCGAGGATAATTCACATACGGTCTCCTTCCTTTAGCGCACGGATAATTGCTTGCTATTACCAACGACGCGCGACGGGCTACGCCATGCGATATCGAGCGTGAAACTGCGTGAACGAATTCGGAGCCGCGTATACAGCGTGAATGTTTCCACGGCTGTGTATACATATAGTACATGTATGCACAGACGGCGCTTCCTATCCGCGCGCCTCTTAACCGCGCGGTCCGGTCGTCTTTCGTGTCCTTTGTGCCCAGTGTTCCGACCGGGGGCAATTTTCACTCGGGCCATTCCTGGAAAACGAGAAACAAACATTCGAGACCGTTTATAACGTTATTAACTCAATTGCGATGTGCGTTTAACTACCGCCGTGTATACGAAGCCGTGAAGAAATTCAGCTCGCGCAAATATTGAGCCGGACGGATACATTCAAAATTAGCCAACGCGCGCCGCGGTTTATTAAATCAATTAACATTTTCCGTGGCTGCGTGCTCCGAAAATAAACTGCCATTGTTACATCCGCATGCCACCGGCACGTTATCCACACAGTGGAGTATGTGGAACCAACTTAGATAGCACAAAGACGTCTTAAAGACGTCTGTTGTTGGACGGACGTCATCCGAACGACTCCCGACCGTCTTCTGAACGTCTTATGTTACAAAACTGTACGTCTTAAAGACGTCTTAGATACGTCTGTTTGAGTCTGCAAAACGTCTTTTAACAGAAAAAAAAAGTAGACGTATGCCGAACGCGAACCGAGTATAAAGCACGTCTACAGTCGAACACCTAACGCGGTAACCCAACCGGGCTGTTGAAAACATGGTTAATACTTTCAGATGTAATGCGCTCACGCAGTAGAAATTCTAATCAAGTTGATTTCATTTTTTAATTTTTCCTGTGAAATGTTCAAGGTTTATCAGTGCCTAATAGACTTATAGAATAAATAAAACGTAACAATTTCAAGGTTAGCTTAGTTTTTCGCGCAGAAAACGTTGAAAAACTCGGTTTTTATTTTTTTCAATTACGACGCCGCGGGACTTAAAAATCTGAAAAATTCTATAAACAATGGCTAAAAACTTTTTTTTTTAATTTAAATTAGTTAGAGCAACAAGAAAGAACCTCACGATTCTTAACTTTTTGATATGAGACTAGTATTTTTTTTGTCACTCCAAACAATTGCAATTTTTGAAAACAAACTGCAGTTATGGGTCGAAAGTGTTTGAAATCGTGAAAAAGCTACGATTTACGCGATCTTTAATTGTTTGTAACTCATAACAACGTCAATGCTAATTTCGATGAAATTTTATAAATAAGCTCACATGAGAATGTTAAGAATAGTGAGCTTTCTATTTTTTTTTTTGGTCATTTCAAGTAATAACAAAATTACAAAAGTATTTTAGTGATTATACAATAACTAACACCTCATAACATCTCCATAAAATTAAAATCATTTAATCTTATTTCTAAAAAAGACGTCTTTTTAGGACGTAAGACTTTCAGACCTAAAATGGACGTAAAATGGATGTCTTTAAGACGTCGTGTGCTATATGGGAAGGAAAAGCTTCTATTACTGATTTTCGATGCCATTATTATGGTGGTGCAAATTGCGGTTTTCTTCAGGTTAAACATCAGTGATTTTTCTGAAGCGACGCACTGTGTGCAAAAATGCCCAAAAGCTGACCAAAGTAGAATTTTTCGAAGTAAAGAATTTTGCTGATCCGTGTGTTGATGTCATTAGTAATAGTAAGTAATAGTTCAAACTATAAGGAACTATAAAAAGCAGCTCCAAAAATTAATTTCAACGTTGCTAAATTATATCTTTAGTTCAGTTTTCCTCCATTTAAATACTGTGAACCGTTATGTTTATTTCTTCGAATATTGTATTAAATCTGTACATTTGGGAGCATGATTGTGAAATAATGAAATTATAATGGTAGAATTAGTTTCGTGAATATGGATGAGCAGGTATACATAGAATTTAAAATATACGATTCCGTAAAGAAAAATCATGTCCGACTTTCATTTTAAATAAAAACAAAACAACACCGAACAATAAGCTTGTTTTGCATGGAAAGTATTTGTGAATATGTCTACAACAATATTCTAAAAGAAAATCTTGCGTATGTTTGCGCCAAAAAAAGAAATTCATGTTTGAAATTTTCACTGCAGTTTGTTAAAATTCAGGTAGAAAACTTTTATTTTGCATAAAGATCCGCTGTCTATACATAATAAATCTAGTGTTTACTTTTACTTATACGTAATACAGCAAAGCCTTGATCTAAGAAAAACCCTCGGGTCCGTGCTGTTTCTTAGATTCTACTATTTCTTTGTAAACTCGCCGACTGCGCCGAACGTAGAAATGGACAACGAATTAAACCACTACATACAGTTGAAATTGTATCATGTTTAGTGTAATTTTAATCAGAAAAATGCCACAAATAAGTTGGTGAAAGTAACGCAAGGAGCGATACTAACGCAGAGAATGTGGTTGAAAGTGATAGTGAATTTCGATAGTCGTATTACTGTGGCCCTTTTTCTGTAATTACAGACATGTCGTAAAAGTTTAGGGTTGAACGAGGAGTGTTGCAAGTAATGAGATGCTCGCAGGCATGTTGGTCTAGTCGCACCGACACATTAACGTTTTCCATCCGGCGACGAGGAACATTAACTTTTCCGGAGGTTCCGAAGCAGTGCACGCCGCCGCGCCGCGTCGTCGTTCGTGAAACCTCGCTTGCGGCTCATTCGACGACAGAAGACAGACATGGCGGAGACAATGTGTTGCGGATCCTCGGAGGAACAGCACAACCACTGTCGGCGAATTTTCGAAAGTTAAATTCCCGGTTTTAAGCGTGTACGCAGGTGCGTCCCACGATTTCGAACAATTATTCTGAGGCACTTTGTACGTGCACTTTTAACGCTGCAGTAATAACTATATAGGCTCTGTCAGATTTTAAACACCAGTTTATGCACTTGGATTTCCGAAAATCCGGATACCCGCATGAAATGTTACAATTAATATGTGAAAATTAAATAATTATTTCATTATGACCACAAACGCATTCTGTTATTATATTCTATGTGGCCGCACACAGTCTGATCGATGATAATTCAATTGTTATAAAATATAATAATAAAATCAACATTTATAGTTTCGCATTTCCGTATGTGTTAGATAAATTGGACAATTGTTTGAATTTTAGTTATTATAGTTCTCCTTTTCATTTATTTCTAGTACCTTCCAGTATATTCTAGTATATTACAGTACAATATTTTCAGAATTTTGTTATATTTTCGTAGGTCCATATATGCATTAAACGAACTGGAAATTTTTTTTAATGGATACATTGTTTTATTATTATTAAGAACTATTACTGTTTGATTATATTCTGTTGATTTCTTAAAAATTGAGAAACCGGTTGAAGTGGTTTTCATACAAATACTGGAATTCGAAAACCGGTTTTTTTCAAGAGTTGCTTTCCAAGCCCTGGTAATAACGTGGCGCCAGGCTGTTCCCTGCAGTTCGAACTTATCAATTTGCTCGGGTCAGAATCCTCCGATCGGGAAATTCGAATTCCAGCGAAATGCGAAATGCGCAACCGCCTGCTGACCAGCGCAGCGGTATGTTTCGATTCGTACATATGGGGATATTCGAGATTTTAAAAATTCGATATGCGCTGACTTTTTCCGACCGTGCAATTTGTTTATTATTTCCGGTGGGGATGTTTCGTTCGCGCGAACTGGTTCGTTGTATACCGGCGTGAGTTCGATCGCGTGAACATATTCGATCGCGAGAAACGGTCTCGTAATAACGAGACGGCAGATTTAAGGCCGGCTGCTTTGAACATCTTTTCGGCCAGAGACGTCCAATTACCTTTCGTGCCACAATAATTGGATCGTCCTCGCCGACGCGAACCGTCCTCTTCCTACACCGTTCGAAGCTGAAGAATCGGAGAACAAAATTAGCTGAAAACGTTGAATATATCGGAGCGACTGATATTTCAGAAAACAAATAAATCCTTCGAAGTAAAGCCTTGATCTAAGAAAAGAGCTGTCTCGGTCGCCGGGCAGTGTATAGTGTAAGTGTAAACATGCCGCGTAATTCGATACAGGGTCGGGTATATCGGTGTGAACCACTACTACTCCAATTAGAAAACTTCTTTATTTTTCATTATTTTTCTATGGGACTTTCAGCAATTTATTTGTGGCGTTTTTCTGAAAAAAAGTTTTTCTAATAAAAATGACACTAAACACGATACAATTTCAACTGTATTTAGTGGTTTAATTGCGTTGTCCTTTTCTACGTTCGGCGAGTTCACAAAGAAATAGTAGAACTACAGGATCGAAGAAATAGCACGGACCCGAGGGTTTTTCTTAGATCAAGGCATTACTGTATTACGTATAAGTAAAAGTAAACACTAGATTTCTTATATATAGACAGCGGATCTTTATGCAAAATAAAAATTTTTTAACCCGAATTGCAACAAACTGAAGCGAAGTAGAAATTTCTTTGTTAATATGTTTAATAGGTTGAAAATAATATAACAGTATTTTTAAATTCTCCTAATGTTTTCACTGTTTTAAATTACATATAATTATTGTCCGAAATGCATAAAATCTGCTGTCTAACTATAACAAGTCAAAATGCAGTAAGGTATACTAATATTTCAAATATCGTACACATTTACCGCAATTCATCGTCCCAGCAAACGGTTAATCCGAAATGGAGTTTCAATTCGAGCGAATTAGTCGGTACATCAAAGCAGCGCCCGTACAGTCAACACACAAAACCGTGAAACAAAAATCGAGTGGAAAACAATGTTTATAATGGAAGTCTCGTTGAAATTTTCGAAAATAATATATTTCCATGGACACGAGCCGTTCTGTTTGGAAATACTTGAAGCCACTCCCCAATATTTTCAAAAATCATTCAATATTTGGTTTCGTCTTTCGCAAAGCTTTTCCCCGTACGCATTAGCGATCCATTTAATTAAATTCAGCCGAAGCTCAAGCAGGTAAATCATGTTAATATAGTTACAATTCCTGCGTCTCTTTGTCCCGGAAACCAACCCCCCAATGGTCACAAGAATTTCGACAGTGGAAACGGTCGGGCATAAAACGTCATTAAACTTCCAACTTAACCATATCTTCATATTCAAATTTCATATTCACGAGAGAGTGAGAGAGAGCACTTTCAGATCGAAGATACATGGATGTATATTAGGATGGACCTTAGCTATACTGAAATTCTTTTTGCGAGATTTTTTTCACGCCCTAAATTGTTTCATCGAGTAAGAAAATAATTCTTGCAAAAGGTGAAGTTAATCGGACAAGAGGAAGACGTGACACATTCACTTTAGAGTATAACGTTCTTCTTGTGCAACAATATTTATGACAATAGTACCACAATGGAATTGTTTCAATTAATCAATGCTTATATTTTGGTAAATATACAGGGTGGACCATATAAATGGGAACGCCTAAATAGCTTCCGTATTTACTGTCGTATGAAGAAACTCCTCAAGACGAAGTTACACTATTTTAAGGGACACATTAATGGTCAACAGAACATTTTTTTAATAAGACTTCTTATTGATCTTGACAGGACCTTGAGCAAAAATAATCACGTTGGAGCGAGAAAGAGGTAATGTTTCAGCCTGAATTAGGGTGATGTACTCTTCACATTTAGCGTGCAGAAAACGTCACATTCGGTATTCCACGTCTTTCCGACGTCCACTACATCTCGAATTTTGTGTACATAATTTTTTTAGGAAACGGAGCAAGTTTAGGTGGCTTGAAAATTTCATAGTTTAAGGTCCACCCTAATGTGTACACGTTCGGTTTACAACGAAGCGGTGAATTCTCTCTCTCTCTCTCTCTCTCTCTCTCTCTCTCTTTCTCGGTGGCATACATTCGCTCGAGAGCAACACATGCCTTGCCCGAAGAAAAGTTTTATATTTCGCGGAACGTCGCAAAGTTCTCGAACTCCCGGAAAGATGTGAGTCGCTTGGCGCCCGCTACTAGGAAAAAGTTAAACTAGATGTTTTCTCGCCATTATTTGCAGACGTCGCGATACCGTAATTGGAGAAGTTGTCGTTAGAATTCTCAGCGGCCGTCGCGTCGCGTCGTCACGGAGGCGCGTAATGTTCAAATTACACGGTCGACCTGTAAATTAGAGGACACCCGGTAGGCGCCGCCAGAGGAACACGATAACAAGCAGCGATCGTTCCCTTCCGATTTCATCGCCTTAACCGTCGGCGTCGCCTCGCGTCGATGGGTTTGAGTTGTAGGAGACATGTAAAATGGAAAAGAGACGAATGCGATAAACGAGGACTCCTTTCTGCCCGTTCTCCTTCGAACGATTTATTTCTCGTGGCCGGTGTAACAGTGGAGTGGAGGGAAAAAAGCAGTTTAAGAGGAACTGCGAGCTAGCGTTCGTCATTAGTCGACGTTACGGTTTTAGATGAGTCACGACCGAGATACTTGTAACGGTAGAAAGGGCTACCCATATTCTAGCCACTGTTGAAAATATCCGGTGTAGAATGGTCGCTCAATGATGTTGCGATGCTATCTACACAAGGCGCCGCAACGTTCGTACAATTAGAACCCGAAGGTCTTGTTACTTGTCGCCCAGCGTGGTAGAAGTCACATAGTCATCGTCGTCGCCGGGGTTATATTCACGATGCGATTACCCGGCCGAGTACTGACAATCACTCGACATGCATCAGACACGACATGCTCGGCAAATAAATTCTCGGGATAGTCGGTAATCTACATTTCGCGGTTTCATTTTGCAAAAAACGTGTCTGCCTCGGATCGCTCCGACCGAAATTACACCTTCCATACCTGTAGCCAGCTTTTCGAAGGGTAACGCATCCAAGACACAAAAACGGTCCTACATGTTTACACACTCATTTTCTATGAGAACGCTATGATTTATGAAGAAACATTGACCCCTTGCATTGTGTTTCTACCTCGAGTGTTGTTTGCGAAGATACATTAAATTATACATGTCATTGTTTTTAGAGATATCAAGGTGACCTTAATATTTTTTAAATGGAACCACCCTTGTTTTATACATCCCCGATTATGGTTCCTTCCGTGAGGAATTCGGTGTCTGTAATTTACTCAAGGGCATTCAAGGTCACAGAGGATACACATAAAATTTACCAAGGTGACCTTAATATTTTTTAAATGGAACCACCCTTGTTTTATACATCCACGATAATGGTTCCTTCCGTTAGGAATTCAGTGACTATAATTACTCACGAGCATTCAAGGTCACAGAGGATAAGCATAAGATTTACCAAAGTGACCTTTTTCTAGACACCCACGATGATAGTTCTTTCCACTAGGAATTCATATGACTATAATTACTAGACTGCGGATCTTTATGCTAAGTAAAATGTTTAAGCATCAATTGCAGGTTAGAGAAGCTAAATACAAATTTATTTTCCTCGTTAATAATTCTAACATGTTGTACATAGTATATCGACATTCTTAAATTCTTTCATTCCTTTTAGTGTTTTAAATTGAACTTACACATTTTTGTCGTAATTGCATAATATCCGCAGTCTAATAATTACTCGAGATCATTCAAGGTCACAGACGATACGTACAAGATTTAAAATATGAGAGGAGAATATATAAATGTTCGAACCGATTGCCGTTCTCGTCGATACATTTTTGTAAACGGATTTTGAAGGGATGTTAAACTCCGACAAGTATATCCGAGATGATATTCGTGCATGCTGTAGTGATACGTTGTGGTGCATATCTTCAACTGTTGTTGGAGCACTCATCTATCTTTCAGCGGAATTGATCTTTCTAAATTTTATAAGATTCCTGTCTGTGACCTTGAGTGACCTTGAGTAATTGTAGTCACTGAATTTCTAATGAAAGGGACCACCATCGTAGGTGTTTAAAAAGTGGTGGTCCCGTTTAAAAGAAGGTGACCTTGAGATTTCTACAAAAAAAGAATAACAGAAACAAATATTTTAACAAATATTACTGTTTTTTTTAAAGAACTCTGTCATCTTTCAATTTTAAGTTATTATATTGACAGATGTATGGCTCCATCTTGCTGAAACCACATATTATCTGTATCGATGTCGATATCGATCGATCTTGACCATAAAAACTTCACGAATGTTGCAAAACGTATTTTTTACAAAACACGAATTTTCATAATAAACACGATTCTTCACTGTGTACGATCCCGTGGCTAGAATTATAATGGTTTACTAGTGAGAGACGTCACTCATCATAGGACAAGTATATCCTAAGAACATGCGGAAACTCTTGTTGAAATATCAATTGTATACTTATAGAAATGTATTATTAGTTACGACCAGTGACGGCTGAACCTATTAATATAATTGTTATCTCTGCGAACGCGTCACGAAGCTACGAAATACGTGTGAACAGCTCGTAATTATTATGATTACTCTGACCGAACAGTTATGTTGCAAGTGAATCACTGTCCGCTAATATTAGGTTAGATCGATCATCTCCTATTCGATGATAGGGAAGGAACTGCGGATGAAAATAGACAATTCGTACGGCACGATGAGAGCTAGACTCTCTCGCATTGGTGTGTCGTCTCGAAGAACCAAAAACTGGCCGACTTCGTTCCTTTCACGAAGCTAAATTGCAACAGTAATCCCTGTCACGCGAGGAACTCGCCTGTGAGCAATTTCGCCAACAACGAGTCCTCGTCGCGAGTTAGAGCTGGGTTAGAGAGGGTTCCTCAATGGGAGTGCCGCATACGTGTACACAGAGTTCGCGAATTGCGAGTACGTAGGGAGCTGAATGAAATGACGATTATGCGGCAGAAAGCTGGTTACGGAATGCAGTGTGATTCAGCGATCGAGCAATAATTAAAATCACCGGTTGGTAGCGAGGATCGCACCGCGCGCACGACAGCTGCGAGTAGTAATATCGTTCGCGCGCCGCGCAAGAAAAGAAAATCGTCTCTCGGGATGGGAGACCGATCGGCATTCCTATCCCCCTCGATCTTCTTAGAAACTTCGTCAGCATGCCGGGTTGCAGCTGCGCCGCGAGTTGGCAACCAGTGTGATGCAACTTGTGATGCAACCCTAATGGTCCTCAGCGGTTGTGGGGTCGTGCAGAACCATATAAAGCACGGAATTAGTGCGAAAAATCCTCAAACGTACCCACCGCTTTTTATCGATCGCCTCGATCGAAAAGTCTTCTTTGGCGTCGAGCAACCTTGTCGTACTTGGAAGTAAACGTTCTACAATCCCATTTAAATGCGGGGTAGGACTTCACTTACACTCTCGTCCATAAATCACGGGACACTTATTCATATTTGGATTAGACAATTCTTTATTATTAAAGGATCTACAGAGTGGGACGCTATAAACAGATCACCTGAATAACTCGCTTGTTTTGAAGATAGTAGAAAATGCATCAGACCAAACTTACTTGGTATCGAAGCGCTCGTAATTTGATGCTACTAATGTTTTTATAGGTGGAGAGGTCAAGAAGATATGAAGGTGAAAAAATATTTTTTTGAAATCCAATTTTCGAAATTTCAAAGTTGCGAACTTTTTCTTTACGAAGACCATGTATTTTATTTGCATATGGTTATAGAGCATGGAAAGACAAATTCAACGATATATAAAAATGTATGTTCACGAAGTACTATAATGGACGAAACCGAGTTCCAAGAATCCAAAATTTTCAGGCTGAATGCGGCACGTTTCGCCGTTGTTCGATCGGGCTAAATTTTTGCATAGATTATTTTTTTAAATAGTGTCACAATCCCGGGGGTTGTCTCGGAGAAAATTTTTTTTTTCGTCAAGAGTAAAAAAGGTCCGCTCTAGTGTACATAGACAGGTCAAGCGATTACAAATTTAGAGAAACCACTAGAAATTCATGAAACAAAATGTGAAATCTAAATACTGATACAGTATTCGCCAATGACAACAGAAGAAGAAGAGACTCGACAGATAGTGAAGGTATTTTCTTGGTCCCAAGTATCGAGCGTGAACCAGCTCATAAATTATTCCATTAAACGCTTCCACCGAAAACCGCTTGCCATTAGTTTTAGCGTTGGTAGCTCCGCCGCTGCGCAAAATCTAATTTGAATCTAAACGCATCACTAGACGAACACTTCTTGCAAGATACGTTTACAAACTCTGCCGCGCAGTAACCACAGCGTAGCGTCGCGTCGCGTCGCGTCGGTGGATGCAACAGTTGCAATCAGGGACGCGTGTGCATGTCGTGGCATTGCACACAGTGTTCCAGATCGACGCGATGCGATGGGACGGGACCGAGCGAATCGCGTGCTCCGGGTCTATTAAAGTATTACTGTCGCTCGCCTGGAGCTAACTTTTCCGAACGACAGCGCGGCTAGCATCCTTTCGGCTCAGCATGGACAAATAGAACTACTCGTCCGAGTCCTCGTCTTCCAGGCACGAACGTCCTTTCAGCCGACCTTCCCACCGTGGTAGGCCGAGTCGATATACCGACGACTGGAATCAAGGTCAACGAACGATACTGCCAACCAGCTTCGTGCCACTGCTGCTTTTTTTATCCACTTTAACGCTATTAATTGTTTTTTGTGCTCGGTCGGCGGACCAATGGTGCCGTGTACTTCCTTCGGAACTTTTAATTCAGCCGCCAATGGAACAAGTGTATCCCAAGCAATTACGCTTTTCCAATTTCTTCCCCCGAAGAATCTTCGCAACCCGCGAAGCTGACGCTCCTAACCAGCAGCGCACTGCTTGCCGAAGACAGTTTAAATTAAAGAAGTTCGCGCGCGGTGATTTCTTAATCGACAACCCTCGATCCCACGACTCGTTTAATTAACGTCGCGCGGTTGTATTCGGAAGCGGTTTCAGTTCCCTCGGGATGCAAAGGTGGACTAGACATAATGCAGAAACCTACGCACACTGATTTCACACACGTGTTTTTATTTTTATCACGTAAAGCGTGCATAGCGAAATTGTCGCTCAGATGTGTCCCAGATAGGTTCTACAAAGTTCCCAGTTAGAACGCGAGACGTCCATAGGATGTCCGCACGGTAAGTTCTATGGACGGTCGTCTGGACATATTCAGGACGTTAAGAGGGCGTTTATAGGACATTTATGAACCTGTGTACGAAATGTTTCCATAATGTTTAAAACTATTATACAACGTTAATTAAAACTGTTTTTGTATGTATTTGACTTAAAAATGTTACCTAAATATTTTTGAAACATTAAAAAAAATACTTTGCCACCAACAGGATTCGAACCCAATTGTATCTGCTCCGTAGTCCGACACCTTAATTGCTCTGCGAACCGGCAATGTTGTAAGCGTTACAAACAATCTGGTATACATATATCGCACAGAATACAATTTTTTCTTTCTCTTAAATCACATTTCTTGGGTCAAACAATTGCTTGTTTCAATGAAATAACGTTAAAAATTACTTAATATACACCCGCAGTAAAACCAACAAGTGTATCTAGGTAGCACACGACGTCTTCAAGACGTCCATTTTAGGTCTGGAAGTCTTACGTGCTAAAAATACCTCTTACAGACGACTAACAGACGTCTTTGAGACGTACATTTTTGTAACATAAGACGTACAGAAGACGTTCGGAGGCCGTTCGGAAGACGTTCGTAGAATGTCCAACAACAGACGTCTTCAAGACGTTTTTGTGTTATCTGGGTAACTTTCCTCCTCACAGCATAGATTATATCCACAACCAACAAGAATCGTAACCGTAACCGATATTCTCCTAACAGTTATAATTATAACATACTTTTGGTTCTTCATACATTCATAACTGTTTCGAGAACCGGAACCCATATCATAACTGTTTTCAATCCCTGTTCGAAATACATGAGAACATTATTTATATATACAATATTAATATGTCTCACGCGTAAGAAGTGAGCATTCCAAGAACGTACAAAATTTATGTCCCAAGTCCTAAATGTAGGTGCCAGCGACGTCCGTGGGACGTCCAAAACAGACATAAGACCTTTGGACTAAACTGGACGTAAAACGGACGTTCCATGGACGGACCATAAAAATTGCCACCTGAAATAACTCATTTATTGACTTAATGAAAAAAATGTTTGAAATGAAATTTATTGTATTCGAGGGGGCTCATTAGAAAAACACAGTTCGATTTTTTAAAGCCTTATATTTTCTGAGATATCAAGGTGGCCTTGATTTTTCCAAACGACACTGTATATCTTTTTTGTTGCTACATTGTCGTCCTTAAAAATACGAATTCAACGATCTCTAACAAAGTATCTTCAATTGACCTTGAACATCAACAAAAACAAAATAAGTAATGCAGTATATATACTCTCCACACCTTTTCGCTTCCTTTTTGGGGGTCAAGGTTAATTAATGGTACTTTGATATAGGTCGTTGAATTTGTCTTTTTAAGGACTACAATGTAGCAACAAAAAGAATTACGGTGTTATTTGAAAAGCTAAAGGTGACCTTGATATCTCAGAAAATATAAGGCCTTAAAAAATCGAAACTGTGTTTTTCTAATGAACCCCATCGAATATTTGATTTCAAACATTTCTTGATTAAGTCAATAAATAATGAGTAGACTCCGAATTTTATGCATTTATGGCAAAAATGAGTATGTGCAATTTAGAAAAGTGAAAAAATTAGAAGACTTTAAGAGTATTAATATATTATTTTCACTATATTAAAATTATCAGTGAAAAATATAAAATAAGTTATATTTAGCTACTGTGTCATGTAATTGATGCACAAACTTTTTATTTTGCATGAAGATCCGCAGTCTAAGAATGAGTTATTTCAGGTGGTAAATTTTACTGCCTCACCCTGTATATCCGCCTTGATCTCTTTCCGCAGAGTGTCCTGCGTAGGCGTGGCTTCGTTGCCCTCGACCTCGCGGCAGACTCGTCGGATCAGGGGAATTGACTCATGCGCCACGTGACCGGCCCATGGGGGAAGCGTGGGGGAATAGCGTCGTGGAGCCACGGAAGTGCCCCACAGAGCTACCTGCGCCCCGGCGTAAATATATTTCCTGGTTCCGGTTGGACAGAGATGCACGAATCCCCGGAGTCGAACCAGTAACAATTCGCCAAGTCGATGATTATATTCGACGAAGCAAACTATTTTCTGTTCCGGAGCGTCGATTATAATGTTCGTCTACGCACGAACCGACAACATGATCGTCCCGACGACGCAACAAAATATCGGGTCCGTTAACTGGACAGCGCGGTAAAAATCGGGCCCCGCCGGCGATAGCAGATGAAACGCATTAAATTATACGGTTTCGTGGGGGACAAGAAAGGGGGACCGAGGCTCGAACATTTCTTGCCGGTTCGGCTCCTGAAAGTAAAGGAGGCCGGCGTAACGAAACGACATCTTTCTGCTAATAATCAGCAGCGCGAGCCTTGGAAATCTTGTGAAGGGAGCGGCGTCAATTATTGCCGTGGCTACGGGGGAAAAAAGAAAACGACGGTCGATCACTCGAGCATCGCGACAGAAAGAAAGTCGACTGGACACCTTCGGATTCGTTCACTTCGATTCATCATTTATACCAGCTTCTCGGAATTTTTGGTCCGCTTACCGTCAAATACCGTAACCAAGAATTTATCAAATATAGGGTGTTCGACTACAGGTGGGAGAAATTTTAAGGGGTGGTTCTCCATGACGATATAAGACGAAAATGATAAGTAGACAGCGGATTTTTATGGATAATAAACATTTTCTACCAGAATTGCAACCAATTCGAGTGAAATAGAAATTTATTAGCTTTCTTAATATATTTAATAGGTTGAAAATAATATAACAGTACTTATAAATTTTTTTTGTGTTTTTACTGTTTTAAATTACGCCTACTCAATTTTTGTTATAAATGCATAAAAGCCGCTGTCTAATGATAAGACACCTTTGTTGGTCGGTTTGCCGCATTTTATTAAACGGATTTTTAATTGTTGATAACTAAAAGACGAAGCCGAAATTGCAATTTTTTTATTCTTCATTTTCGTCTTAGATTGTCATGGAGAACCACCCCTAAAATTTTCTCCCATCTGTAGTCGACCACTCTGTATATATTAATTTTACCTACGAAATAATTTTTATTAAAATTAGTAACAATAAAAATTTCCTATATATGACCGATGCGTTAAACTTTTTCTAAATGAAAAATATAAAAAAAAATATTTTTTCTTTTGTTAATTATCTTATTAAACTGAAACCAATACACTGGTGTCCTTGAATCTTTTTAATATGACCACTGCTTTATTAAATTATGCGTAGCCATTGTTATCATAAATGTATAAAATCCGCAGTCTAGTAATCGTCATATTCTATCGACATATGACGATCTTTTTTTTTATTATTTACTTCGGTAACAATTGAATTTTTACTCTACTTTGAAGCATTTTCTATCATTGACTGACATTTTGACATTTTGCATAAACATCAATTTTCCCACTGTATACAAATCACGTCGACTGATATTTAAATAAACTTGATTTAAAAGTCAAGTTGGATATGTAAACAGAAACTGAAAATAGGGCTTGAAAGATTAGGTTTGTGCATACCTCCAAATGATATACAGGGTGTCCCAAAAATGTTGCACTGTCCCGAAAAGAGCAATTCTCGAGGTCGACGACCTAATAAATACGTAAGAATTGATAGTGAACTTAATTTAACAGTTGTTGTTCTTACTGAATATGTTACAAAATGATTAAACAATGCCCAGAGGGGACTAGATGTGATAGAAAAAATTAGAACTTCGTTTCATCCAAAAAGTAGTCCTTTAGTAATAATTAGACTTCGGATTTTAAATCCGGATGTCAAACTAGTGCAATTTAAAACAGTGAAAATATTATAACGACTTTAAGAGTATTAATATATTATTTTCACCACAATCAAATTATTAGTAAAAATATAAATTCATATTTAGCTCCTGTGTCTTGCAATTGACGCATGCACTTTTTATTTTGCATAAAGATCCGGAGTCTAGTAATAATATATCCTTTGGTAGTGGGTAGTGGAAAGTTTCAAAGAAAGTTGTTTAAGTCCTCATCAAGAAATTTTAACAAAGTATGAAAGCATATAATGATCATATAACAAGTGATGAAGATTTTCAACCCATTAAAGAACAAAAAGTTCGACGAATAATGATTTGAGAACACAGCGAAGATGAAAATTAATAAAGTATTTAATCTTGAACAATTATCACTGCAATTGGTGTTTCCCTACATTCCAAAGGTATCGAATTCTCACTTTTTATGAACACTTGAAATAGATAAAAATACAGATTAGTTATTCTATATTTTCTACTATTATTAATTTAATTTTATATACAGGGTGGGGCGCTATCAACAGGTCACCTGAATAACTCGCTTGATTTTCAAGATTGATTTAAATGCATCAGACCAAACTTACTTGGTATCGAGGCGCTCGTAATCTGATGTTACTAATTTTTTTTCTAGGTGGAGACGTCAAGGAGATGTGAAGGTCAACTCTGTTTTTTTAAACGTAACGGTATGGTTTTTTATTTACATTCTGATAGTGTGTTTCAAGACGAATACAATGATCTATTATGAAGGTCATTCAAGGTCACGCAAGGTCAACTGCAGTAGAAAATAAATGTTCTCTAATCACTCTTCAAACACTTCAACGATTTACATGTGACATGTTATTTACATACTCACTGTTAATACAAGTGCTCAAAATGACAACCTTCAACATGGATACACAGTCTAAAACGTGGCAATACTGATGACACTGTCTGATGAATTTTATTTGCATCTATTACAGATCAAGCTCTTTTTCAAGCATGTTTGTGCATGTCAACTTTGGTTATTAGTTTTCCGTGACACAAATAGAAATTTAGAAGTGTGAGAATATTATTACAAAACCGTACTCTAATCGGTAGTCAAACTACTAATAACATTTCTGGATACAGATAAGCGTACAATGTGATTGAATGTTTATTTATGTTCTGTGACCCTTATCAACAATTACAAGAGCGGTATGCCAACAATCAGAAAAGACACAAAAGTATTTGAAGAGTGCTTTCAGACAATTTACTTTCTATTGCAGTTAACCTTACGTGACCTTGAATGACCTTCATAATAGATCATTGCATTCGTCTTGAAACACACTATCAGAATGTAAATAGAAAACCATAACGTTCCGTTTAAAAAACCAGAGTTGACCTTCATATCTCCTTGACGTCGCTACCTATAAAAAAAATTAATAACATCAGATTACGAGCGCCTCGATACCAAGTAAGTTTGGTCTGATGCATTTAATTCAATCTTGAAAATCAAGCGAGTTATTCAGGTGACCTGTTTGTAGCGCCCCACCCTGTATAAGAATTACTGAACACCGTATATAAACGAACGAATCTGCAGATGTTCATACAAAAAAGTGATTTTATTCTCTCATTAAATTCTGAAAGTATAATCTTGAAACACATTGCGAAAGTGGAATATCCCCCCCCCCCCCCCCTCCATATGGAGGAAAGCTCAACATTTTTTTCTATTGCTATATTCAGTATGTACAAAAATGTAAAAACCTGCAGATTTTCCGCTCCTGCAAGATTTCAATTCTCCTATTAAATTCCCAAAGCATGACCTTAAAACACATTGTGAAAGCGGAATCTCCCCGCTTCAAGATGGCGGAAAGCCAAGCCGATAGCAGGATACAGTACGTATCTCATCAAGCGTCCCAGATCAAGTAGCAAGGAAAGAGAAAGAAATTTCATTCGGGCGATCCCTAGATATTCGGCCAGGAAACCGTAACATATGATCTCGTTGCGATACGGTATCTCAGGCCTGTCAATATCAGGTGTCTAAGCTCTCGACCACTTTCTGGATGGTACTAGCGTCGTCATCCCTTCGACCCTACGCGTATCTTCTTTCCCTCGACCAATTCCCTGCTTACCCCTTTTCCTTCAATCTTCCTTCCCTGTTTCCTAGCTGGCTTGCAAAGGTGAGTTGACAAAACTTTAGAGCCGTCGATCGATTCGAAACCGGAGAGGAAAATTCCGAACTGGAATTGCTTTCAGGATTTTTCTTCGTTTCATTATGAGTTAAAGAGCTATCGGAGAGCGACTGGCCAAGCAGTCGGTAGATTATCCCCTGCACCTATAAGTACGACGTTGCTGTGTTGTCGAAATCGATGATGCTCTAAATGTTTACATTTCGATTTCAATTTGACCGGCAACACGCGTCCGTAAGTACTTGGGGAGAGGTAGCATAAATTCAATTTGCTTCCCTTATTATAGGAAGGATTTCCATAGATCGTAACAATAGGTCAGGCTGAACTTTGAGGTCGTCACACCGGTAAACCCGAGCGCGCCGCCCGGTTCCCAAAGCCGCCAGCCATCCGGCCGGGCGATAAACACCTGACAAGTTCGCGTGGGCACGACAAGGTAATTAGCAGCGGATGTCGGCGTAACGAGAGGCCAACACCGAGGCAAGAAAGATATATCCAAGAGAAAAACAAAAGGTATCCAGATAGGAAAACGCTCCGACCGGGGCCGGGGCCGGTGGCCAGGCCAATTTGAAAGGAAAGAGAGGTCCCCGCTGAGTGGAACTACGGAGACATAATTCTCGGGGCTTGCCAGCGGAAAACGTTGCCACGGTTGAGCGACACTGCCGGTCCGGATGACTGGCCGGTTAAGTTGAAATACCGGTCCCATCCTAGCCGGCTAGTCCAGCTCCAACTATCGTGCTCCGATAGCCGTTCCAGCTTCCGTGAAGCTTCAGGCACGAGCAACTCCCTTTTACCTGCGAGTTGAGCAAGAATCGACGGGGATCGCGGGGCAACGGGGGGGAGGCAGGAACCTGGTAACCAGGCGGCAGGCCGAGGGTAGAAGAAGAAGCGAGCAAGGGAATCGAACGAAAAAGACAGAGAGAACGGAAGAGGGGAGAGCTGGAGAGCCCTTAGCAGCCTCGCGAACCACTTTTCTCTCTGGGCATAGATGCACTCTTGCCTATCCGACTTCGGCCGGTTTCGTGGCCGCTCGTGAACCTTCGGGCACGCGAGAACCACGCGCATCAAGGTCGCGGCCGTCTACCTTTCCCCGACGGCAAGTGCATGCATTGTGCTGCTACGTCGTCGCTGGCCGTTCCGTTCCAGCCGAGGCGACTGCCCGTCTTTAGTTCCAGGATCGGATCACCGACTTAACTGAGGTCCACGCTCGAAATGTCCTTCAACCTATCTTCCACTTATGTCCTCAAACAAATTCGGAATGTTCTTTATTGGCTGCAGGACACCTTTCATGCCATTTCGGGTCCACATGATCCCCCTACGCCTGAGGACCTTCAATACTTTAACCATCCATTTTGTATCAAAGCATACAATGATGCACCACAGGTGCGATGATCGAGTGTTTTAAAGCTGATACAACCCAAAACCTAGACTGAGAATATTTAATATGTATATTTATTGTTTACGACTCGGTTTCTTTTATGCATGAGAAGATTATTACTATTACTGCAATTACAGCACTTTAACAATTGCTCTTACAATGCAAACATGATAATGTGAACATTGCTTTCAAATAGTATGGCAACCCAGATAGCACAAACACGTCTTAAAGACGTATTAAAGACGTCTGTTGTTGGACACGCAGACGTCTTAATGACGTCTCGAATGTCTTCTGAAAGGTTCCCGAACGCCTCCTGAACGTCTTTTGTTATAAAACGGTACGTCTTTTAGACGTATAGAAGACGTGCTTAAAACGTCTGAAATAAGACGTTTTTCAGACGTTTCGAGAAAGACGTCTCTAAGACATCTTATTTCAGTCGTTCAAACGACGTTTCCGAAAAAAATTATTTAAAACGTCTTATTTGATACATTTAAACGACATCTCCAAAAGACGTCTTGAAGCCGTCTCCAAAAGGTCTCGAAACAGACTAAGAAGTCTTTAAAACGTCTCGAAACAGATGTCTTTAAGACGTTTTATTTCAGACGTTCAAACGACGTCTCTAAAAACACGTTTTTAAGACGTGTTAAAGACGTCTATTCATGACGTAAGACGTTCAGACCTAAAATGGATGTAAAAAAGACGTCTTCAAGGCGTCGCGTGCTATCGGAAAATATTTAGGGTCACCATTCGAGTGCACAGGGATAATCCTGAAATGATGGAATTTGAGATTGGATAAGTAACAAATTGAATTTATAGTTGTAAATAATTATTGTAAAACTAGTGCCTATCCAGATTACTGAATCAGCGTTTCTGAAACTAAATTTGTTAAAAATAACAGACTCCTGTATATTTGAGTGAGCACAATTTTCAGCCCAATGTGTAGCTTCAGATACTCATATACCGGGTAATTTACGAGGATCAGGCCACCTAAATAGTAAATAGCTCCGTTAGGCTTGAAGAAAATGTTAGAGAGAAAAGTTGTACTGTTAAAGGATGCAAATACAGTGATATGAAGAAATGTTCTGATTGTTGTCGTATTCAAAGTCATTTGAAGGTCATCGACGATTTTTAAATGGCACAATATATTTTTAATCTCATAGTATTGTAGCTGATGTCAAGACGAGTTCAATTATGTGGTACACTTTTCTCTCTAATATTTTCTCCTATCTTCAAGCCTAACGGAGCTATGTAGGTTTCTCGTGAATCACCCGGTATAAACGATGTAGAACATAGTATATTAATAATAACAACGCACAAGATGGCTGACCACTGAATAACTAATCCCTGTGTGTGAATTTTCTTTTAAAGGTTATTTATGACAGTTGATTCAAGACGACGTGAAACACAAGTACCAACATGGACGACCATAACTTTCTTGAAACTGTGTGCATGTCGCATGGGATCGAGGAATTTCGCGGTAGCGCGCTAATCGCCGCCTGTTAGTGTATTTTTGATAATGTCATTGGCCCATCGAGAGTCGCCAGATTAAGACACTCGTGTCCCCACGCTTCCGCCGCGGCCCGGCCACGTGACTAACTGGATACTGGCCCCAGCCCTGATCTCCCAGGTCCGGACAGAACTCGCTCGTAGCACAAGTATTCTCACTCATATGTAACACAATGACTTCCAAGGTCGTACAAGGTCAGAATAAGAGAAACATGTAGATTGAGCATTTTTAACATTGTATTACTCATCTAATATTGTATAAGCTCTTCCTCCGTCCATTTTGTTTTCGGAAATACTTACTGTTTACAACAATGTCAGGTGACCAACCGAATTCTGACAGAGAGAAGGTGACTAATTTCCCCTCAATTTGTACTCCCCTGATCTGGCGACTCTGGTCCCACGGCAGGATCGTCTTGTGCGCGTTATAAACGGGGGCGGGCGGGGGGGATTAACGTGAAAAATTAGTGTGGCCATTAAGAAACTTCTGTCGGCCTCGAGTGCGAAGCAGCGCCGAGAATGGCCGACCGTAAAAATTCTTTACGGTCGGCTGCGTAAAATATCATTGCGCGGGGATGTTTATGCACGGCGTAGGCGCCTCGCCTCGCCGCGCCGCTGCGCAGCGAATAAACGGTTGCGCGATATCCGATGGTGCACTTCAGACTGTCGATATCAATCCTCTTTGTATTCCGTCTATCTATGCTCGCCGCAGTAAAAGTTTCAGTATCCATCTCCGTCTCGAATAAAATTCGATGATGAACAATACCGGTGGAAATGGCGGTACGGTACGGTACGCCGGGGGGTTTAACCGAAGGAAAGGCTGCTGACTTTTACTCGGGGCCCCGCCCCCGCCCTCGCCCCCGAAGCGAAGGGAAAAGCATAAAATCGATCCGTGTAAAGATCGCATCGCTCCCGTTGCGCGTTGCCGAGCGAGTGTTCTTCTCCGCGATGCGTGTCTGAAGGTACGTGCGGCCCTGCCCGAAGGTAAAGGCAGCAAGCAACGGCAGCCTCCGCGCGCATCGAAGGAGCTCGGTCCAGAACTAATCGTCAAAATACAAGCGGGGACCCACCGAGCCACCTGCTCGATTTGAAAGGGTATACCAGTTTTCCCCGTAAACGCACCGGCAGGAAGAGGATGCGAAAGAAACGGTCGGAAGAGGAACGGAGAAGGGAATAGGATACGCTCATATCGCGCAGAAAATTACGAAGAAGTCGGTGTGTGCGCCTGCCGCGGACTGCGCTCCGCCGTGCCGCTCTGCGCTGCAAGCGGTGCACGCACACCGGCACAGAGTTGTTGCCGATGCGTTGCTCGCATTATACTTAACTCGTCCGTCTGGTATACACGGCTGGAATTTTCTGTGCACACGCGGCTCAGCTACGTACACAGCCTTCGCCGTGTATCGACCATGTATCAACACGGGAATAAATGCCCGTGCAAATCCACGAGACCTCGCCGCTGTATAACGGTAACTCAACATTAGGATCGCGCGTTGAATTTAACGATGATTAATAATAATATTCCATGATCACCTTAATCGTTCAAACCGTGCACACCGCGTTTCCAGTGGATCCAGCCGAAACGAAGAAACGCGGTCATAAACGTTCTCCATAGTCACTGGGGTAGAGAGTTATTGGTGCGTCCCACTTATTTCAGTGTTGCGGAATTCCTTCCAAGCCGTACAATTCACATCGGATGTCGGACTCTTAAATTTCGAACGTAATTGAATCGATTTATACAGGGTGGCATGGAAAATTTAGCGATACTCGGATCAAAAATTAATCTTCCCATATTGGTATCCACTGAATGGACTCTACTTCTTAAATTCCCACGGACCTCGGAAGTGAAAACATTAATATGGTTTAATGAAGATTATGGTTGTAATAAATAGATGACAGCTGATTCTATGCATTTAAGACAAAAATTAGTCGGTGAAACATGAAATAGTGAAAGTTCAGTGTATTATCATTAACTTATTAGTAAACTCCGGATTTTATGCATTTATGACCAGAGTGAGTAAGTGCAATTTAAAACAGTGAATAAATTAGAAGACGTTAAGAGTATTAATATATTATTTTCACTACATTAACATTATTAGTGACAAATAGAAATTAATATATAGCTTCGGTGTCTTGCAATTGATGCGCAAACTTTTCATTTTGCATAAACATCCGGAGTCTAGTTATTATAATTTTTACAGGAAAAAATCAGTTTTTATTACATTCCAGTACGTTGTAATTGATGCAGAAAATTTTTATTTTGAATAAAGATCCGCAGTCTAGTAATAAACATTGATAATTACACATATTAAGGATGGCATTATTCGTGAAGAAAAGCATCCTCTTTTATACAGGGTGTCCCAATAAAGGGGTGCTTCCTGAGCTTATATTTGTAGTAACTTTTTGCGAAAATGTTATCCGCGACTTCATCAATAAGACCGCAGCTACGAAAAATAACTTCAAATGACCTTAGGCGTGATCCCTTTCAAGGAAGTACATTTTTGGGACACACTGTATAGGCGTGCGAAGGCGTGATTGGAATTTTCCTGAAGCTATCGGAAATTTAAACAAATTTCTTACGAAATAGTAATTCTTCTATCAGTATACATATAGTTTTCAAGATATTCGTTAAATAATAGTTTTTGTGACCCAACTTCAGTGATGATTTAAATGTATTATAAGAATTCCTCTAAATTAATTTAAAATTTAAAAATATCCCCTCAATTTAGAATTAAAATTAAGTCGCCGATAAAAAAAGTAAATGTCCAATAGTTTTGATATATACTGCATTATACATAAACTTGATCAACATCGGCGATTGACACCAACATCGATAGCATGTTATTTTTGAAGCGTGAGAATTCAACGACACCGGATATCGATGGAAACAATACAAAAATGATTTCGGTAATGGAGACATATCGAGAATGGAGGTTGTCTGGCCGATTCTATACAGGGTGTAACAAAATGTATTGTCACGGCTTCTTCAGGTCATGGACGTCTCCAAACGGCTTCCGTACGGCTCCCGAACGTCTCCAGAACGTCGTTTGTTAGGAAACGGTGCATGTTTAAGACGTCGAAAAGACGTATTCTAGACGTCAAACATACGTCTTCAAGACGTCTTTAAGGTGTCTTTTAGGCGTCTTTTGAAATTTGACTGCAAACTTTGAAAACAAACTGCAGTTGTCGGTCGAATGTGTCAGAAATCGTGAAAAAGCTGCGATTTCCGCAATCTTTAATTGTTTGTTACTCATAACAACGTCAATGCTGATTTCGATGATATTTTATAAGTAAGCTCACAATCAGATGAGAATGTTAAAAAAGTGAGCTTTCTATTTTTTTCGTAATTCCAAGTAATAGAAAAATTACAAAAGTATTTTAGTGATTGTACAATACACTAACATCTCATAACAACTCCAAAAAATTCAAGTCATTTAGTCTTATTTCTGACGTTAAAATGACGTCCCGAAAAAAACGTCTTTAAGACGTCTGATATAAATCGTCTTTAAGACGCCTCAAAAAAGACGTTTTAAGGCGTGTTGCTTCACACGTTCAAACGACATCTCTTTAAGACGTCTATTCAGTACTTAAAACGTACAGACCTAAAATGAACGTAAACAAGACGCGTTGAAAACGTCGCGTGTTATCTGGGGATCATCGGAAGAAGCCACGACAAAACATTTAGTTACACCCTGTACAGTGTTGTTTACCGTTTTCAGGACTCCTTGTCCGATAAGCGGGACACACTGAGATCTCGGCGAAACACGGATGCGTGACGAATAGAAATTTGATGGTGTTTGTAAAGCGTGGCGCGGGGTTCCATGGTGGAGCCATCCTACTTGGTGGGGAGAGCGCTTATATGTATGTAGAGGCGGGCGGATAAACGGTTTCCGGTAGCGTCTTTCCGGGCCCGGCTCGGAATTCCACGCGTACGAACGCGGGCCACCTGATAGGTGTGCGCCACCCGGGGATTTTAAATGGATGCCGAAGGGAGCCGTACGTCGAGAATTAAATGGCAACTAGACGGAGACAGAGGCAGCAGTACGGTAGCGTGAACGAAGAGAGGGGGGAACGAGGTGGCCAGGAGTTGGAGAGAAAACAGCAAGTTGCAACAGCTTGCCCATAGTTCAACCCCGGTACAGTTCCGTGCTCGCCGTGAATTTCAATGCGGTTTACACGCCGAGCCATATTCTTCGAGCTGTAAATTGCCCGTCCGGGCGAATCACATTTGTTTCCGACCTGTCTATCTCTCTCTCTCCCTTCTCTCTCTCTCTCTCTCTCTCTCTCTCTATCTACCCACCCTATAGCCATCGTTCAGACTCCCCAGAGAGTGTACCCTCTTCTCTGTATATATTCATACATGTATTTTTCCTCGAAATCAAAAAACAGATTAAAGTGAACAAAATGGCGATAACGAATTTATTGAATCGATGGCCGTGTCCGTGCTGGCAGTGTTGTTTCCTCGAATTAAACTCCTTGGCGTTGGCGCACTGCCCGTTGGTAACTGTTATACGAGTGTAATTTCATTTATGTCACGGCAACCATAAGCCGCGTTGTTCGAGCACGTCGTAAACTTCCTTCACACGGACACCGTTCGTTCCAGCACCTTTGTGTCTTCCCTATCGCGACACACATCCATCCGTACATCCACCTGTACTGTACGATCTCGTCAGAAGGCCCCATCATCCTCGATCCAACAAGATAATAACTTTGTTTTCTTTTTCAGCTACGGTCGGGCCGGGTCGGGCCGAGGAACAACTAATTCGCCTTGGCACCTTGGTTCCCTTGCGGTCGATGCTGAGCAAACCGACGACGTCTTTGGCTGGGCTGCTTGGCTGTAGGAGAACAAGCGAGGAAAACGTACGACCGTAATATCGAGGATACCGTATAGATAGGGGTCTGCATATAAAAAACCACTCCCATCGTATCGTGGGAAAAAAAATTTAATTAAAACCGATAGCTCCCGCAGACCACCGCCGTTACCTATACAGAAACCGGCGGGAAGATGGAATCGTCGGACGGATAGGTCGACCTGGCGGCAGACCTGGTATTTGATATTTTCTGACCGCAAACATAAACTGCGTGTTTTCAGAAAATTTCCCCGGAGGACAGTGCCCGGCGCCTGTGCCCGATCGCACACACGTGCACGCGTCTGCCTGTACCTAGTATAGCGATAGAGTAGTATACATATGTATGTATGTATGGTTAATCGGGTGCTAAACGAACGCGCGATCCACGCTGAAACTAGCGTGTAAGTTGCGTGTTCGTTCCTAATTGCTACGTCCATATCGGTTAGCACAATTAATGCGACCAGGTTGCGTGGGATTCGTCCGCAAAATTAATGAACAGTCGAAGGTATTACCTTTTTCCGTGATGACCACCGCGGACCAGTTCGGACGCGACATGTTAGACGCTGAATCATCCATGGGAAACGGCAAATAGAATTAATTTTATACCTTTCCTGCCTGGTAAACAAACCTCTTTTTATTGCACCCGTTTACATCTCTAGACGGACAACGTTTCTACAAGACCGTCATGACTAACGAAGAAATATTAATACATTCGCACCGGATCATGCATACAGGATTAAACTTCCGCCGTAAAATGATAAACCAAATAGCATATGTAAATGGTTGAATATATCTGCAGACATGTTCTAATAGATGTTTTAAGATCTCTGCAAAAATTAGTAAATCGGACACCCAGTAAAACTGCTGAAGAAACTTTAAAGTCGTTTTTCAAGAGAATAGTTCATTCGTGAGACTTTTGTTCCCCGAGACGAGTACTAAACGATGCAACAGAAAAGAAATTTGACCTTGAAAATGATGCTCAAGGTCAATTTCGCGGCCACTTTTTTTAGCAAATCACCACCGTTCCAAAGGTGTAGAATCTCTCTGCGGAGGTCGTGACATACAATTTTGGTACACTCTATAGTTCAGCAGAAGTAGCCAAATTATACCACTTTGTGAGTCCAAGGTCATTTGAAGGTCATAGTATGTCACATCGTTTAACTTGTCTTGAAATCAGGTACTATACTATGATGTTAAAACTGTGTCTTGCCATTTGAAAAAACCATTGATCACCTTCAAAAGACCTTGAAGACAACAACAGTCAGGAAATTTTTGTATCTCATCATAGTTGCCTCCACGAACGGTACAATTTACTCTTTAACATTTTCTTCTGTCTTCAATCCTTCCGGTGTTCTCTTTCTCCTGAATCACCCAGTATATTAGATAGGTAACAGAACATTGTCTTTGAAAGTTTTGGTAGGTGTTACTCGAAGGGTTGCTTGCAACTCCCACCCCTAAAATAATAAATTTTTTTTTCTACCCTTAATAATTTCCTGACAATTGCGAAAACAAATATATGAAATGCAGGAGGTGAGTTCGAGTATTATCTTGTTTTTTTTTCATCTTAATATCTGAATTAACAACCGAGAACAAAAATGATAAAGTTCAGCGTGTTTACCTTCATATTATCCTTAAATGAGGGGTTAGCGACTTGAAATTTTGGGGGATTATCTTTTAACTAAAAGCATTAATTTGCACACGATATCAATAAACAATCTCTTGGGGGCTGCTGGACCATACTTATCCTGCTAGACCCTTTCGTCCATTGTATTATTCCAATCGATTCCAGGGTAAAGGCTGGGCGCGTAACATCCAACGGTTACACCGCGTTGGAACCGCAGCGTCCACGCGTTGGTGTAAAATTGATAGACCTTAAAGAAAAGTGGTTGAACCAGATGTTCGAATATTTAATCGAGTTCAGAGCGTCGCGTCGGTTAGAATATCGAGCATATCACACACTAGACACGCAAGAAATATATCATCGGCCGAACGAACGGGTATGTGCCGAAGAATTACGGCGGTCTGCGGAGACCTTTTTACGAGCGCGCGAAACAAGTTTAACTGGTGTTTTCCTTGGTTTTAACGGAGACTTTAATTTAAAGTTAACTTGTATACTGTGTCGGCGTCGTAACCTGGACGATAAATACGAGAACTGGTGGCGAGCGAAGCAGAAGAAGAAGAAGGTACAACCGGACGTGTAAGTCGTGAAAACGCACAGGGCCCGTCTAAACCGCGTGTACGCGCGCGCGCGCGCCTGTGAATATTTCAGAACAGTTCTTCTTCCCCGGGTTCTATGCAGAAATTTTTCCGCGGACGAAACTTCTCGGGCACGGTTCGCCTCGGTGAAAATGAAGATAGCTCAGGGTGATTAATTAAAGCAACACCGTAGATTTATCTTGGATCCCGTTCGACCGAGCTCGGCCCGCAAGAAAAATACAACTCGGGGAACTGATTCGGAATGCTTGCGTCGCTGTTAAATAAAAGGTTCTGGGTCGCATTTATTACGGCGCGGCGCGGCGTTGGCCTGTCTTCCGCGTATTATCCGTCTCGAATAACTGACACGCGAGATGGAAAACGAGGGGGAACGAGAGAGAGGGCCCTGCAACGACGAATCGTCCCGTTCGGGCCTCATAGGAGTTAGCCCCCCACTTGTTGAATTAAATCATTTTAACAGTTGTGCTGACTTGTGCTAGGTTAGTGCTACATTGTGCTCGAATATTAATATATTATAATATAATATAATATAATATAATATAATATTATAATATAAAAAATAAGACAGAAAATTGAGAAAAACGATTTTTTGAGTAGCCCCCACTTTTCATTTTTTTCAATTTTCTCTATTGTCCTAAGTTGTGCTAGGTTGTGCTAGGATTGTGCTAAAGTATTACTTTAAAATAATAATAAATAAAGAAGTTGTGGTAAATATAATAGGTTTGGACATGCAATTAACGTTGAAGTTAGTAAGAGTAATGCAAACACCATGTAATCATATATCTGATTGTGAGTTCTGCTAGCCTAGCACAAATCAGCACAACTGCCGATTTCCCCAGCACAACGCTATTAAGGACACTTTACTCTTGTACGGGGCCCTTTGCGCTTGGATTCTATATCATTAATTTAAACTTTCTGGTCATCCGAAGAACACAATATTGCATATCCGAGTTGTGCTAGCCTAGCAGAAGTCAGCATAACTGCCGATTTCACCAGCACAACGATATTGAGGGCACTTTTCTTCGGATGACCAGAAAGCCCAATTAATGATATAGAATCCAAGCGCAAAGAGCCCCGTACAAGAGTAAAGTGTCCTTAATAGCGTTGTGCTGGGGAAATCGGCAGTTGTGCTGACTTGTGCTAGGCTAGCATAACTCAAATATATGATTATACGGTGTTTGCATTACTCTTACTAACTTCAACGTTATTTGCATGTCCAAACCTATTATTTACCATAACTTCTTTATATATTATTATTTTAAAGTAATACTTTAGCACAATCCTAGCACAACCGAGCACAACTGTTAAAATTATTTAATTCAACAAGTGGGGAGCTAACTTCTAGGAGGCCCCGTTCGGTGTAGTTTCTAATACATTTTCCCAGGGTACACCGCGCCGCGCGCAAACAGCCGAAACGGCCCGTCGCAAATCCTAAATTACATCCTGCCTCTTAATGCCATACATTAAGCTTAAAGTTCGATATAATATAGTAATAGCTGTCTATCCCCGGGGCGAGGGAACACCTACGAGTAACCTCTCATTAGTTACATACGAGATAAAAGTCCCAGATTGCGTGGCTTCGCTTCTACATCGCGCCACCTTCAGCTTCTAACGGGACGAACACCGCTGGGGGAAAAAAAAAGGTATCTCGAAATTTCACTGCTTCCTGAATGGTGCCGCACGCGGTCAATTCCACCTCGAACACCGACACGGTCGATTATGCACTCGTAGTTCGCCAGTCGTAAGAGCTCTCTTTTTACCGCTGCTCGTTCTCTAGGGTGCTGAATTAAACAAGAGCTGTGATCTGTACTTGGCGATACAACTGGAACTAACGCCCCACAGTGGAGTATATGGCCCGAAAAGTCGGAAAAAGCCGATTTCAAAATTTTTGCGTTAGACGTAGAATTTTTGCTGTCCTACGTAGTTAAAGGTCTGGAGAATAAGGCTTCGGTATTGTTTTTTTTATTTGTACACCCGTGATACTTCATTGAAAGTCAAAGTGATTTTATATCACGGTTTGTATTTTTAGTCTCTGATTCAGCGTTCATTCATTAGCGATTTTAAGCTGTTTTAAGGAAATTATGTAAATTCTTACATTGCAGAAGCATTTCAGGTAGGTATACAGAGCACTTTCGCACAGATTTCATTTCATTATCATCTAAATTATTAATATTTGAACGTAATGAATTATTCAGTAAGGTTTTGACGATACTAAATATTAAAAATTTCTTAAAATATATACATATTTACTTATTAGAAAGTGTCGTGATCCA
This sequence comes from Lasioglossum lativentre, assembly GCA_916610255.1. Classification (NCBI taxonomy): domain Eukaryota; kingdom Metazoa; phylum Arthropoda; class Insecta; order Hymenoptera; family Halictidae; genus Lasioglossum; species Lasioglossum lativentre. The sequence goes on along the minus strand of OU744364.1, from coordinate 17,620,606 downwards.
CATACTTAGTATTGAAATAATAAATTACATCATTTTCACGTAATTTACGTGCAAAAGTAATTTTTTGCAGCTTTTCGGTGTAAGCACTCCATTATCACGATTTTTCAAGGGTTCCTCATAATCTGAGGCAAAAATGTTTCCAACAAAAGTTGAACTGTATTTAAACATCTACAAACTACTAGATATAAAATTTCGAAAAAATATTTTTTTCGGCAAAACATAAAAATCATTTTGATTTTTCAAATGTTAAAATGCATTTTTGATTTCATAATGTTATAGCTGACATTAAGACGAATTCAACGATCACTATATTATGACTCATATATAACGCTAAAATAGGTTTTTTCCCCACTTTTCGGGCCAAATACCCCACGTCCGTTCGATCATGTAATTTAACCCTCGTACTGTACTCGGAAATAGTTGCATAGAAGACTCATAGTAATATGATAGAAATACATCTCAGAGAAAGATAGTGATCGATCACTTTGCAATGCAACCCCTTTCTTACAGAAACTTAACTCATTTCTTACCAGAAACTCAAGGGACATTTGATTCATTTTTCAAAAGGTTGTTCCATTTTGTATCGAGACTTTTTGAAAATTTCACTCCGCTGATTCTCGTAATGATTAACTTCTGACTTAGAAATGGCACTTTGAGATTCGTTTGGGTGACTAATAAGGTTACAATAATTCGCAGTTCCCTTAATAGACAATTAGTAGATGTTCATGTTAATTTTAATTTTTGTAGGCAAGTTTCAAGAAACTTATACGGAACAAATAGAATGTTATTTTCAGTCTTAGTAGCCTTTATAGATCTGAAATAAATAAAAATCCTATTAAATTCTGTGGAATTTTATATTCTACCATTGTTTGAAAATTTTTAAAAGCCATAAATGCATAAAGATCCGCAGTCTTAAGCAAACCGACCGAGAACATATTGCTAAGATTAAATTTAATATAGGTCCAACATTTTTCATCTTCAACTTTCTACCACCGTCGGTCAAATAACCGGTTTCTTATTTTGCAATTATTGCAATTATAATGATGCTTTCACAGGAAATGATTATACACATTTTCGTATTCGAGCACTTATTATAATGAAAATCACGGACAATCTCTATATAAATTCTATAATGTCAACATGCCGGTAGGTTTAGTGTTAACGCGTACGATTGCCACTAAAAAACCCAAAAATTGCATGAAAATGACTGTATCAGGGTACGGTGTGTTCGAGATCGGTTGTCGCCGTTTGATAATAGACAGGGGATGGTGCAAAGTGTCGGTAGAAGAGGAGCAACGCGAAGCGAAGCGAAATAGAGAAAAAAACAGCTTATGTAGTCGCCCGATACGGCTTACCTAGACATATTGGACACGCCTAGACGACCCTTGGTACTTTTGCTAGAATATTAATGTGCGACTGTGAGGGCCGCTCCACTAGTAGCCGCGCGTGTGTGTGTATGTGCCGAACTCGAAGAAGAAACGCGAATGAACAAGGAGAACGAATGGAAGAACGGAGACATCGGTTGCAGCAGGATGGAGAAGGAGAGAGTAAGAAGCGTGGCTTGATAGAGGCTCTTGCTACCGCAGGAAAAGAGAAACGTTGCCGCAGGCTGAACAGGTTGCGGCGTTTGCTGCCTTCTTCTCCTACTCCTTCTTCGCCGAGATACGCATCGACAGAGAAAGAGAGAGAGAGTGTGTGTGTGTGTTGTCCTTGTTCAGCTCGTTAAAATCAGCTCTCGCTCGTCTCTGCTCGGCGCGGCGGCAGGTCGAGGGTAGAAGGGTGGAGGCAATAGCAAAGAAGAAAAAGAGCGAGATGAGACGTGGCGGTGGGGGGCGAGGAGGATAGCTGAGCCGAGGTATAGGGAGTGGAAAAAAGAGAAAAGAATATTTCCAAGGTATATCCTTTGTTCCCCATGTTTCGAAATTAATGGTTGATGCCTCCACCGAGACTCTCGAGCAGAAGACGATCATTTAATTGAGCCGAAGCCGAGCACAGCCGCTGTTTCGACGCCCGCTTTACGTCCGGGACATTATACCACTACTTCTTCTTCTTCGGACCCTTTCTATCCTCTTCTCTACCTCTTCTTCTTCTTCTTTTTCTTTCGAACGTTCCTCCCCCACCTTGCACGTCTGTTTTCTCGCACTCCTCTTCTACTTCTTCTTCTTCTTCTTCCACCTCTATTACCGTTTCTCCCTTTGATACCACTGTATCAACCTGCGCGCTGCCGTTTCCTTCGATTTTCTCGCGAACGTCGGCGAACAATGTCTCTTGATACCGCTCGCTTGCTCGCCGAGTCTCGCTACGGTCAAGAAGAATCGTCGCTCGCCCGAGGGCCTCTTCGGCCGGCCTCGGTTGCAGCTGCTGTTAAGCAAATTTCCCAATGCATTCCCACGCCGCGCCGCGCAGCAACGAGAGAATCCAATCGATTCGTATACTTACATTCCCCGGCAACTTGACCGACCGAACGGATCCATGTCTTTTTCGGACACGTCGCGGAACTATTCAAGACTGAAATTCGAAGATGCTGCAACTGCCGAAATGAAAATTACGAGGAAAGTCCATGGAAAACTTGTAACCAATCTTGTAACCAACTCAAAACTAGTAACCATTCGTCAGGGAACTTACTTCATTGCAGCGGCGTTGGAACTTCCATTTTTGCGGAAAAAATAATTTGTGGAAAAATGACACTTACAGCCTTTCTTAATTCCAGTCTTCAATTTTCCTTCCCTGCACGAAATTTACACTCGTCCTACACGTTTGGATGGAGATTTAACGGATATAAGGTGTTATTAGTTTTCTTGTGGGTCGACGCGTCAAGGATTTGTGGAGATCAACTGTGATTTCGAATTCGATGTAGCTTTTTACTCTCTATAAAAAAATATTGACCCATGTATGTCGAAAAATTTATTAGTTTAAGAGTTATCTTCATTTAAATATTCCGAAGATTCTCTTACTAATGATCACTTCATTCATATAATAATTAGTTATAAAAAGAGTCCAACGTAACGTCTATTTACATCTCAACATTTTTGGAACAAATTCACTGCAGTATAAATAATTCTTTTTTTAAGTTGCTACTGATCGAAATGAAGAAAGTAAAGGTCACGATTTTTAAATTTTTTGTTTCTACACGGATTAATTAATTTTATTTTTAATGTATCTAATAATCGCAGCAAATATTATTTAATTTTTGGAGATTGCATCAGCTTTCTCAAATCATCATAATTTGTTAGAATTATTATGTATAGTTCCGGAGATATTCTGGGTTTGAATCTATTTCGTTATAATAGTTCTTATTCTTTATATGTAATCAATTTGTCCATGGAAATATAATAAAACTGTGCTTTTGCATATTATATCCAATACGTTAAGAAACATTATTGTCAATACGAAAATAAATAATTAATCTGTTACTGCAAAAAACAGAAACACTATGTATTTATGTTTTTCATAGAAAATAAACCCTTTTCTTTAACCATTAAAATTTTCTGCAATATATTCAATGATGTTGCAATTTATAGTGTCAATGCATAGTTTTTGTAAATTAATTCTCTGATTATCTAAGAACAGAAAAGTCTACAATAATTGTGCTATTTTTCAACGAAAATTTTAAAGTATAATTTTAAAAAGAAATTGAAAGTGGGTACCCAGGTTATTGACATAATGGTTGAAGCTATAGATTCCATTACATAGCCCATATCCTAATTAGACTGCGAATTTTTATGTCTTTATGAAGAAATTAACTGGGTGAAATATAAAACAGTGAAAAATATAAAAAATCTAAGAATATTGTTATGTTGTTATCAACGCAAAAAGACGATGAACCCTGCAGTCGGAGTTATTTTAACTAGAAAATTTCTTCCAACCTAGAATAATTCCATTATACATGATTTTTTAATTTTATGGATATGAAATTGATACAAGTCCATAATTATGAAAGTGGTCTAAGTCATATATTTCTTGTTTCGATTTGAAACACTAAATGAATTCCATATAATGTTGAAATAACAAGCACACTATCTAACGGTTCATTTTTTACAATATCGTAAAAATTACATTGAACTAATTTAGTTTAAAATAATGTGATGTGATTTAACTGATAAACTCATTTCTTTTTAAATTTTGACTTAGCTCACTTTCATAATTATGGGCTTATATCACGACGATCGTCAAACGATCTGTACATATACTCTTATTAAATATGAAACATTGTGGAGTTTTACTTTACTAAAAATTATAGACTTTTAGTAGTTTCTGACCAGATCTAACCCAAAAAAAAAGAAATCATAAAAGTTTGGCGGATTGGATTAGGTTTGGATTACATTTGGATTAGTTTTTGAGTTAAGTTTATGTTAGATTTAAGATTTAAGACTTTGTTTCTTAGCTTTGCAAAGCGGTCTTAAGGAAATCTTTGCTGGTATTGAAACTCTTGATATCATGCACAGACCCTTTTCAAGAAACAAAGTGAAATTATTCGTTAACTATTAGGTTTACGGCTAATAAAGGTCAGTTCTTTTTTACTGAACATTTAAAGCTGTTCAATATTTTGGCATAAAAAATATAGCGTTCCATTAAAAAAAATAAAGCTGACCTTCATATCTCCGAAACGCCTCCACTTACAAAAAAAGTATATGAATCACGTAATGTATCACTTCAAACCATACAACTTTTCTAGAAAAAGTTTTTTCATACAATGCGTACTTAGGAAGTTATTGAGCGTGAACAAGTTGCGTGGACCACCCTGTATAATACCTCATACAATACTTAAATGTTTAGTAATTGATTATATAACAACATATTTAATAATGTAAACAATATTGTGAATAATAGTACAGCAATCTTGAGTCATCACTCGAGTGCTAAGGGTTAAGGGTTGAAAATGAACTTCTATTTAATTACTGCGGGCGCGCGCTTCCCACAATCGATGCAGAATATTTTTATTTTGCATAAATGCACCTTCTTTTTTTATTTGATCCATGTTTTCGGTGAAATCAAGGATCGCGAAGCATTAGGAGCAGCGCGGGCCGCAGCCCGAGCGGCGCTGTCTCCAGCAGGACAGCTTCTTCAAGTTCGATCCCCCGGAGATTGAAATACGCTGTCGACCGGATCATCGACCGTAATGAGGGACGGCGATTTTGTCGCTTGAAGCGGAGCCAAGCAAAGCCGTGCCGTGCCGAGTCGAGTCGAGCCGATGCGAGTCGAGTCGAGTGGACTGCCGCGTATCAGTGGAACACGCTCCCCATTGCGCTCCCGCGGACCATAAACCGACGCGATGCAGCCCGGTTTTTTTCCTCGGCGGAGAATCCGCAGCGGAAACATCGAGCAACGAGGAAGATCGCCGCGGCATTATGGTCTCCCGGGTGCAACCCGTGGAGGAATCTTTCAATGACTGGATCCGATCGAAGAACCGGGGGCGAAAACTTTGCCCTGGCATACCTCGTTAACTCATCGAATTGTTTTGTTCGATTCGACGAGAGGTACTCGCGATTGAGACACCGCCACTCCACGGCACGGCGCGGCGGCGAGACGCTTTTTGCCAAGGAATTTTCCGACCGAACGAACCCAATCGAGAGACACGGACTGGTGGGCCAATCCGAGGAGAGAGTTCCGCGTTAAACGCGACGCTGAACGAAACACCGGCCTCGGATATTGCCCCGCGAGAGAGCCCGACCCGACCCGGCCCGACCCGGCCCGGCCCAGATTTCTCGGAGCGTAGCTCGTGGAAATCGATGGATCGGTGCGTCGTCGTCGTCGTCGTCGTCGAGATTAAAAATACTTTGAGAGCCCGCGTTTCGCGACTCGGGGCGACGTCCTTCAAGGAAACTCGTCTTAAAAGAGAACGACGAGGTGGAGGGGGGCTCGATCGTGGATCTTCCCGCTCAAATATCTTCTTGGAAATGTCGTTCCACCGCGTCGAAAGTGAATTCCAGCAAACACCGGGAATTAAATGTTATTATTACCGTCGTCGATGTCCCGTCATCTTTCTCTCGCTGAAAGATGCAGAACAAAATAGCATACACCGGTATATCTGATATCTTGATCTTGGGACCCTTCCTCTCTCTCTCTCTCTCTCACGCATTCCTATGTGAAAACATCTCGAATGTTTCTTTTCCGCGTGATGGTTCTAGGACTGCGTGTCTCTTCAGCAGAGTTGCGCGGCGTTGCCGGAAAACGAGGGGAGAGAAATGAGCATAGCCGAGTCACTCGTAAAACTAGCTCGTCATCGGCCGACCGCTGGCGAACAGTGTTTTCTAACGGCGGCTCGTAAGGAGATTGCTATGCCTGTCGGTAGCTGCAGCGGCAGCATCCCAAGGATCGAGGTTGACGATCACTGGCGCGTAAGCGTGGCCCCGGATTCCTAAACCGGTCTTGGGAGCAGCCACGGGTGAGCAACCATCTTATACCAGTCGATTTCTGTCTCTCCACCCATCGCGGAACCCGCTCTCCCCACCCGGGCCCCACCTGAAGCCACACGACAGGTGCCAGCGGCATTACGCGGCCCGAGGAACGGTCTGTGGTCGTCTTTTATATTTATAGTCTACCCTAACCGATCCAATGGGATGCGGGGACCGATCGTGTGTTTTCACCCATAAGATTAGGGAACAATAGGGGATATAGGAGTAATCCGAAAAATGTGCTAGCATTTATTGGAAAGGACCCTAACGATCCGCGATCCGGGAACCTGTTTTTGTTTAGATTGCCTCGCCGACTGCGACTGCTGCACCCGTTTGGGTGCTGATCGCTGATGCTGGTGTGTGGCGTCGTTGCTGCTTATTGGTTCGCGCCGACAGTGCTTCTTGCCCGTGACTCCGCGATTCCTGAAACTCCTCGTTAAACGCGATTGTTTACCTTGGGAACGCACCCGCGGATGTAGGTGAAAGGGAACGCTGCTGCTGGAACGCTGGGCCCGACCGTGGACCCAAGATCGAGATAGAACGAATGCAGTCGGTTGTAAAAGCAACATCAATGACCAAACTCAAACAGTGTTTCTACCTGCTGAATTAGGTAAAACGATGGGGGGGGGCGGAATAGGATCTGAAACGAGGACCGCAAAATAGACTCTCAAACTTTCCGTGATCGCAGAACCTGTTCCCACACACACACACACACACGGATAGTCAGGTGATTTTGCTCGACGACCACTTGTTAGTGGCACACTGCTGCAGACGCGACGGAACACCATCCCCATCCGCGCCCGATCGTCGATTGTTTATTCTATGGCGCGGTGAATAAGCGTCGGTTGTATCAGGCGCAAGAATCGGGAAAAAGTATCAGGTTGCGGGATTGTAGAGCCAGTTTTTGGCCCAGTGGTTCTTATGCTACGCGTCCTCGGACAATTGTAGAACTGCAAGGCACACTTAGGAAACATTTATCACACGTGATTTTCCCAGGAATTTCAGAATATATGTATAGTTGGATCGACTGTTGCAGCGAACGTTTACCCTGAAATCGAAATTTGCTTATGTCTGTCGGTATGTCAGCGGTATTTCGCAGCCGGAGAAGTTCGTCGGAGAACCCGTTGCGATATTAAATTCAGGAAGGCCACGGTATCATAATAAGCACCTAATAAAGATGAGAGATAGGCGGTAACAGCATAATTCATCGTGTTCACCTTTGAATTAAGTATGAAATCCCCAACATTGTTGTTTTTTCCTACACGAAGAATCTCGAAAATTTTTCGCCGAGATATACGAACCTTGATCTCAATTAACGATTACGTAATGACCCAGGTAACGTATCCATGATAGACGCTTTGCACATTAACAAATACCCATATGGAGCTTAATTTAATACGAACCTGAGAGGATTCGATGTTGAGTGAACGTAAGCCCCGGTCAATATCAATCGAAAGTTAATAACATTAGTACCTCTCTTAATTAGACGTCTTGTCTAAAAGCTTGACCACTTTGCTTTCGGAATAGCGCTGATCGTTATACATAGAAATCCCAGGCATTAGGTTACGTTTGTGGTATTAACATTTTCGAGGGGCAAAAGCTTAGCTCCCATTAAAGCAGTCGTACTCGACTTACGCTCTTCTGATTTACGTCGTTTCTACTGGTGACGCGATAGGCATTTGTTCAAATAGCCAGATTCGTGTCTGCGTCCTTAGTTTTCATTGTCGATTTCACACATTTTTAATGGATCGTGTTATTCTACCTTTTGTAGAACAATTGATCCGAAACTTTGTGACTTTTCCTTATTCACGAGAAACAGGCCACTTAAATATTAGCTTCGTTAGGCTTGAAGAAAATGTTAGAGAGAAAAGTTGTACTGGTGTCGTTTTCAAGGTGTTTTCAAGGTCATCCACGATTTTTAAATGTCACCATATATTTTTCACTTCATAGTGTTGTAGCTGATGTCAAGACGAGTTCAATGATGTGGTATACTATGACCTTCAAATGACCTTGAAGTCATAAATAGGTATAGTTTGACTACTTTGTTTGACCAACGGAAATTTATCTTCTTAAGGGGGAGCCTGGTTTTGAGCGCCCAAAAAACGGTGATTTATACGAATTTTTTTCTCAACAACTACAAAGCGAATCTTTTTGAAATTTTTATGCTGTTTTGTTTCATATTTAAGCAATATAAAAGTGGTCTTAAATTATGATTTATTTGTTTGTTGTGGAAATATTTATAAATGTTCGTTGCGCTGCGCCGTTTGGGTGGTTCGTTTGTGTATACTCTGGAGTCTGGAGTCTCTAATCTTTGTGTAAAACAGGAAAAAAAAGGTTTTCTTAAAGGTTATGAAATTATCTCGTCGATGAACCAAAAAAATCCCGTAAAAAAATATAAAATTGCAAAATTTCTGAGACTGAAAGAAAGATTTGCGATTTTCACGTAAAAATTTCGACTTAATCAGGAAAAAAAAATGGAAAAATGAAACTTTTTATGCATTTTTTTGGTTCATCGACGACATTTGTTCGTTATCTAACTAAAAAGTTCTGGTGGAACTCAATCGGTGAAATTGTTTGTTCTCTATCGTGTACACAAATTTCAGAAAAGTGGTTTCGAGAAAAACGCGTTTAAAGTTTCCGTATACTCCATAAGCTGTATCTTCCAAAATACTTCGAATTTCGCTCTATAACTTCGGGAACATATTTTCGATGAGTACTAGCATCAATTTATGAAACAAAAATCGAAAATTTGACTTTGTAAACCAGGATCTCCCCTTAAGCCATTAGGTCTCATAACACTTATACCGTTAACGGAAGGTGATCTCTAAGTATACACAAACAAGATTATCAACAAACTTACGATTTTAGAAGAAACATTGCCCATATTGTTAGAAGATATTCCTTACGCTTTAGATATTCGTCGGGTAATGTGGTACCAAGACGAATGGCTGTCCCGCTCATTCCTCACGTACCGTGACAGAATTTCTGAGTAATAAATTTCCAAATCGCAGGATAGGACGTAATGGACACATACTATGGCCAGCTCGTTTACCTTTAGATCTTGTAGATGAATTTCAACAGAAACAATTTAAAGTGCAATTGATTGCCGTTCAAAAACATTTAAATGTTTTGTGTTACTCCTCGAGGTCATAATTTCGAACATTTAATTTAATTCAAATAAAGTGATTGCACATTTTGAAGTTATCATTGCTTCATCATAAATTTTCTAGTTCAAGGTCATTCGAAGGTCATAATGTACCACATCATCTTACTCGTCTTGACATCAGCTACAATACCATGAAGTTAAAAATATGTGGTGCCATTTAAAAATCGTCGATGACCTTCAAAATACATTGAAAAATATTTACCTCCTTTAACAGTACAACTTTTCTGTCTCACGTTTTCTTTTATCTTCAAGCCTAACGGAGCTATTTAGCAAAAAAAAAATGTGGCATGTATTTATTACAAAAAGTGATAAACGTTTTTTCAAGTCTTTCGACGTCCAGTTCATTATGTTTTATAATAATTACACTACAATTGTGCATTGTTTGTAAACCCCTTCAGAATGCAGCTAGATATACATATGTATGTATAACTTTGAATATCAAAAGTTGGCGTGAATTTGAAGAACAGAAGAAGGTGGCATTACGTATTCTTTCTTCGTTCCTCTCTTCGCCGAGAGACAAAGTTATGAACGATAAGAAGCGATAAAGCGAGGTCGAACACGCGCGAATGAAATTAAGAGAAATGCGAATATGCGAGCAACATATTGAGTAAATATTTATTACTTTATCGAGTCTGTAATTTTCTTTTGTCTGCATTATTTTTCAGAAATGAAGGCGACCTTAAATTTTTTAAATGCTATGTGTCTTTTTACATCATATGAAAGCGTGCACCGAAACGAATTCATTCGTATACGAGACACACTGATCTTCAAGGTCACGCAAGGTCACAAATGGAAGAAACATTTTGAGTATTTCTTTTTCCTCTTTCATTTTTTTCGACAAAAACGCTTGCTAGTAATGTGACGCGAACACCCTATATTTCTGCCGGCTCACGTATTTTTCAACATACGTCGGCTACCTTGGAATCAATTAGAACGTAACTCCGGAGGACGACTGTAGTTTGTTCATGTTATTCGATTTTCAGCAGTTTTAAAATTCATCGGGTAGCTTCCGATTTTATCGATTCCCGCATCATATTTATCTCTGCCAGATCTTTTAATCTACGGTATTGTACCGTAGCTCCTGGTTCGATGAATTGCATCGAAGAACAGCAATTGTCCGAAATAAACGGTGCGATGGAGGATTATTATGAAATCTACATAGACTCAATATGACTATTATATCTTTCGCCGAAATATTTCGCTTCTTGTTTAGCATTTCCGTTCGCAGAGAATAGTCACGGATAAATTATGATCCTATATATTATATTATTTCATGATATCGATCATATAGGATGAGTTATTGTTCGCTTTTTCATAACGGCATATTCATATTTTTACCGTCGCTTGTATACGGAGGAAGAAGAAACATAATTCCTCGTAAAAAGATATATTGTCGGTATATCTAACATTTTATAATCGCTGCAAGACCATACCACCATCGTTTTTAATGTAATAATTATTTGTTAGTTAATTGATATAACATCGTACAGCAGTTGCCATAATGAAAAAGAGCAAGACGAAAATTTCGGGTACCCGAGCCTCGGGTCGGGTCGGGACCCGAAAATTCGTGACACTCGGATACCCGGAAATTTCTTTGAGCATCTGAACATTATAAATTTTCGGGTTCCGGACACGACCTGATTTTGACTTCGGGTATCCGAGTATCAAGAATTTTCGGGTCCGAACCGGCCCAAACGCGAATCTTCAGGTACCCGCGCTAATAAATATGCGTTCCGCCAAAAAAAAATGCTAGTGCAGTTGATTTTTTCGTTAACCAGTAGGTATTCATTTGTCGAAATGTTTGAACCGGGTCAGGACTGTTCCGCGAGATTACGCGGGAGAAGTCACGAATACATCGGGAGAGATTAGATGAAATCTGCGATCGCGTTACCCCGGGTAAACACTCTTGCGCAGATTATGTCGACGACGGTAGAGAGCATCCCCCAGCGACACGCTAAAGACGATCTACTCGACTCGAGAAAGGTGGAGATGATATCTTCTAAATAAACGTTTACTTTGCAGTATATCCGCTGAATGACGCTGCCGAGGTCTCGCCGGTTAAGAGGCCTCGCCCTTGTAACTCGATCACGACCGCTCGACCATCGTCGACCAGGTTTCTTACACGAACTTACTTTCTTTCTGGAAGCTTTCACCGATGGCCGATCATCCCCGCGCGGATAAGTTTCGGCCGCTTGGGAAATGATTCTTTTTGCTTCGTATAAGAGTCAGCCGACGCGACGCGCGACGGCTGACATTATATAGTTTACTTCCACTTCGGCCAGACATCCCTCGCGGCGCAATCGCACAATGCCAGTCACTCTTCGGTTTAATTGATTCATCCTTCAGATAAAGGGGGATTCGCGTGTTCGCTAATTCAATTCGAAGAATACCATATACCGTCGCACACTGGTCGGTATCGGAAAATTGCCTGATACTCGGATCAAAAATTAATGCTAATTGGTATCTACCGAATGTACTCTACTTCGGATTGTTAGGCTTTAACACTAAACCTATCGAGCACTAAATGCGATTAAAATGTTTTAGCTTATAAAAATGACAAGGCTCTATTTATTTAGATTTTGAGCAATTTTCATGTAAGTAAGTTTGAATCAATTTCCATGTATGTAACTTTATAATTTCAATAATTGTTAAATGAAAAATGTGAAACCGGTCGTTTGACCGGCAGTGTTCAGAGTTTACTCGTACAAGAAGCCTAATTTTATGGGCATATCAACAGGATAATACCCTAATACCTCAAACCTTAGCCTAGCTACGTTATCCTCAAACTCTGATCTCACTATAGCCTTTATGAGTTAATTTTCGAAATTCCCTACACGCTCCATTCAATTATCTCAGGAATCGCTGTCTACTCTACAGCTGGACTATACCATTGTCATCGTGTTTTCGGTTCGGTTCTATTCAGAGGCGTAGCTACATATTCAGCGCCCTGGAGCAAGTAGAATCGGTGAGCCTGAATGCGGACGGCTGATCTAGCAATTCATTTGGTAACAAATAACTTGTCTCCTATCGGTATTTAATGCATCTACATTACTTTCGATATGTTCAACAATGCCGAAAATGTCGATATTAATGAAATTTAATAAAAATTATAATTATAACAAGCATTTCAAAATAAACATTTTGTGAATATGATTTTCGATCGAAAAACTTACTAATTTTCTTTTGTGTACCCTGCCGAACCTATTTACTATTTTTGATAAAAATTTTTCATAATTATGCAGATGATTGACGACCTCGCTGATTTTTATGACCTTGAAATATATTGTCAAGGTCACTATTCTGAACAACTTTTCTCTATACATGTTACCGCCGCTCGGCCTTAGTTTTCGAGATATACGTAAAAAACTTTGGTTATTCTTATGTTATCAGTACAGTGTATTTTCGGAAAAATGGTCACTAAATGGTGATTGGAAGAGTAATTGAAGTTGGGGTTATATTTTCTGGCGGGGAGGGGGTTTGGGTTAGGTCTGGGTTAGGTCTGGTTTCACATCATCATCTTACATCATCTCAAGTAGAATCTCATCTATTATATTGGGGGAATCCAGGGAATCCAGGGAACCCAGACTTAACCCAGACTTAACCCAAACTGAATAACTGCATTTTTTGATATTATGGCAGATGTATTTCCAATTAAATAATTATTAATAAAGCAGTGTATTACTAAATACATAGTGTAATTTATTTTTACGTATATCTCGAAAACTAAGGCCGAGCGGCGGGCACATGTATAGGGAAAAGTTGACCAGAATAGTGACCTTGACATCATATTTCAAGGTCATCGAAATCGGTGAGGTCATCAATCATCTACATAATTACCAAATTTTTTTTTACTGAAGAACATTCTTTTATCTTGAAAATTTGTATACCTCAAATTTAGACTAATGAAAGTTGTCGAAGTTATTTCCCTCTGACATGGAATATCTTTCGAGTTCCAAATAGTTCCGCATTTTTTTCAAATTGGAATATTTTCAGTATACTTTTCCTTGTACAATGCCGCAAGAATCATTTCCACCTTCGTCCTTGTCCAGGAATTATTATTGTTTAAACTGTCACAGACACTACAGTGGATATTGATGTTTATGGAATGTATATGCTTTCCAATTGTCCATTACCTCCAAAAACGATTAAATTAATAAGGTTTATTAAAAATTGTACTAGCATTTAATAATCAACATTTTATGAATACGATTATGGATTATTGTTTATTTTAAAACTGAACATGATTTTTCGGGCAGTTCCGATAATGATACAAAAAAATGTTTTAAACAAAATTTAATCATCATTTAACGGTCTACAAGTTTCAGTACAAAAAATTAAAAAAAAAATGTTTATTCTATAGAAAATCAAGGTCACATTTAATTTTTAAAAATCAATATATATTTTTTACTTCATAATATTGTAGCTGATGTCAAAACGAATACAACGACCTTGAACTTCCAAATAGTGCTAAAATCTTAATAAACTACTAGATCGGCTGCCGCGCCCTGTTATTCCTCGGAGGAGGCCTCGCGAAACTTTTGAATCAGTTTGAAAACATATACATATATGTAATTATTTCGATTTAAAACCTTACTTAGTAACAATTTAGTCGAGATTCAACAATAACATATTTAATTTAATAAATACAAATACATATAATGATAAAACAAAATATACATTCTTTAAGTACGGAGTATCTACTAATATTAACCCTTAGCACTCGGATGACGACTCTGAGGAACCGCTGAAAATTGCTATGCCATTCTTAAAAATATTGTTCACATTATTATTTTTGTTCGTATTTAATAAACTACTAGACATTTACATATTACATGAGATATTATGTCAGTTTCATATGCAAAAAATGAAAAAAAATTGTATAGAATAGAAATATTCTGGAATACAAAAATCTTTTGTTTTTGAGTTACAACAGCACCGAGTGCAAAGGGTTAACTATATATTTTATAAACTGTATACAAGTTTAGTTTCATAACAATGCATAAAAAAAAACTTGAAAATTGTTGTTTTCTCGCTGATTCGTTTGCAAAATCCGTCAATCACTTTCTCCGGATCAAGTTTTCATTTCATGCGCCTGGATAAGTTTGCTCCAACTGGTAGCTGCGCCACTGGTTCTATTGTCTCTTATAAATAAAGTACTTGTGCACGGAATGCAACGCTATCGCTCGTCGGTAATTCCTTTCGAACGATTTGTTCACTCGTTCGCGTGTCCCCATGGTTCAGTTACTAGAAGTAATGTCGTTTACCGAACCAAGACGATTGAAGGATTGATTTTTCCGTCAAGTTGGAGAATCCGCTATTTCGATTCTGGGCGATAATAATTCATTGACGTCGTTTCCAAGTTACTTTCATAGAAGCAATTAACGCGTCATAACGAGCTGAATATATCCAAGGAGCAGCTCCTTTATAATTTAGTTATAGAGTAGATCAAGCTAATCAGGAATGGCAAAGCACGTGCTTCATCAAAATCATTTATTTATCACGCGCCCGGTTTCACCCGCGGCCCGTCTACTAAAGGGGTTAATATCCTTGGGAAATTGGAATGTATTATTTAACGTGCAGCGAGCGACATAATTAAAACCCACTCCCGCTCCGCATCTAACGGCACCAGTGATTGAAACGAAATTTTGCTTTACGACCGTTGCGCGCGCGCATTTGTGTGTATGTGTGTGAGATTCAATATGAATAAAACGTTCTGTCTTGTGATTGAATTTTATACCTGATCTCGTGTGTAGTTTTATCGCGGCCCCGCTCCTTTGAACACGATTCTTAAACGGTTCACCCTTTTCTCAATCCCGCGAATCATCTACGTAAGTATCAATTCCAGAACAGGCCGATACCCCTGGAAAATTGGAATATTATTTAATGAACGACTTTCCAACCTATTAGGATTTTACGTTGCGTAACAGCGCAATCTCGCGATTCTCGTATTCGCTCTCTTTCTCTCTCTCTCTCTCTCTCCCTCTCACTCACTCTCTCTCTCGCTCTCTCTTTGTCTGCTACCTGCATAATTGACAGAGATGAATGTACGTACAACGCGCATCAATTCCGAACGATTGAAAATTAATTCGAGCCAGCGGGCTTGATACTTCCGTTCCAACTCCACCCCTCCCCCTACCCCCCGGAATTTTATCAAACACTATCACATATTCTAAAAGTCGTAGCAATGATTACTGGTGCGCCGAGTGCTTTTTCTGCGGTCGTGCAAACAGAATAATGATCAACGCGGAATACTTGACCGTTTAAAATTAATGCGGCATAACAGGGCGAGCGTAAATTATGCAACAGTTCATCAACGCGTGATCGAATTGTTCGATGCTGACCGGAGCACAGAGATCTCGGTCCACATTCGTTTCAATTTTGATTCTCCGCACTTTGTTCGCGTCGCTGTGGAGGTGATTCATAATTTAAGGGGGGAGCCCTATGTAAAATGAAATTTTTTAGCAATTTTTTTTGCTTAAATCGATAGAAAATTTCCTCAGGAATACGATAAAAAAAGTTAGAAAGCTATGAGAGATGTTCTTGTACGTTATTTTTAAAATAAAGTGAAGAGTTGTATTGAGCATGAGCGACGCAGTCTTGATTGCACTAAACAGGCTCATGCTTCTCGAAAAGAAGAAAAAACGGCTGAAATGCAATATTTTGATAAAGAGGAAGATCTGTTCTATGGCCCCGGAATCGCAGATTACCAAAAAACTGCGGTTAAAGTTAAAATGAATTACGATTTTTTCACAATTTTTCTGTTACACAAACTTTAAACGCATTTTTAAATTAAAATATTGTTATTGCCAATTATTTAGATCAGAAAATCCGTTTTTTTTACAAAACGTCGCCATTTTTACAATTTTGCAAATTTAAAAAAAGAAAAACGTCATGCTGAGCGTTTTTGCATAAACTAACGCTACACGGCGTATTTGCAGGATGCCATTTTCAAGCCGTCATTCCACCATTATTATTAATAATTAAACTTTAAAAAAAATATTTTTTGTTACACTATAACATCAATAAATGATACCTGAAATTTTAAATCATTCTACGCATTATATTAAAAAAAAAATTCTTGAAAAACAGGCCATTTACATAGGGCTCCCCCCTTAAAATGGTTCATTCCACGTGAAATCGGACACTTTTTCGAGTCCTGTTTCGAATCTTGTTTAAAGAGTATAGCCGGATAAGGAGTTCAAAAGTGAATTTGCAACAGGCTATTTGATAGCTTATGGGAAGAAAATACGCCGTGCCAATTTTCAACCCCCCATGTCGACACGGGGTTAGTAATGAGATGACGAAGATCAATCAAATTTTTCCGCAATTTCTCTTATCCTCTTCAATTGAAAATTCTGAAAAAATTCATAGATGTGAATTCTAATAGCTGAAATATGCCTGATTTTTTCAGAATTTTCAATTGAAGAGTATAGGAGGAATTACGGAAAAACTTGATTTTCTTCGTCACCCCATTACTACCCCTCATGTCGACATATAGGGTTGAAAATTGGCAGAAAGTGTTTTCTTTGGATAAGCTATCCAAAGACACTTTTTGACCCATTTATCCGGCTACACCCTTTGTAGAAGTATCCAGAAATTGATTTTGCTAGAAATTTTAATCTTGCATTATGTTATATTATTGCTTTACATCATTTTATCATATTCTTCACAAAATTACTGCGCTCTTTATTCTAAGATAAAAATTTCAGCGATGGGGTGACGAAGAAAATATAGTTTTTGTGTAATTTCTCTTATCCTCTTCGATTGAAATTTCTGAAAATATCAGGCATATTTCAGCTATTAGAATGCACATCTCTGATTTTTTTCAGAATTTTTCACTTCGAAACCGAATTTTAAAAAATAAAAAAAATTTCGAAATGCCGATTTCTTGTAGAAGTTACAAAATACTACGTTTATATTTTTACAGTTTTAACATCTCGTTATGATTGTTGACATATAATTTTTCAGATTTTTCGAAGCGAGGGTACATAGTTAAAAAAATCAAAAACCGGTAATTTTCGAGCGCCCTCTATGGCAATCATTAAATTATAAGACTAGAACTAACAAACCGACGAAAATGAGTTTTCAGGAGGTCATAGTCAAAACAAAATAGTATCTACTAAAAATGTAGTCATCAGAAAAAAATGTTTTTTTCACCATTCATTTTACAATTGTTGTAAACAATTGCAATGTTTTCATAATGTGTTTTCGTTGTCCCTTGCAGAACATAGTGCATGGTCTTCGCATACTTTACTGTAGAAGCATGCTGAATGATTAACACGTTCACAGACCCACGTCCCATATATGGTTCAGGAAGGATTAGAATAAGAACTGAATACATCATAGGTGTTTGTAGACGACCAGCTCTACGAATAAAGTGAACATTTGTAGAATCACAGAATGTAGTCTATTTAAGAAAAGACTTGTTACTACAGCTTTTTAAAAAAAAACCATTACCACGCTCTGTATCCTGGCTTACGAAGGTAGCCAAAGTTTTGACATTTTCTGTAGCACTGATTATAGCCTTATTACAGTCGATTCTAAGAAAATTACTCCAGATTCACACGCTACATATTTCTAAAAAACTTTCAGCTTTTCATTTAACAAGCTTTTTTGTTTGGTTCTGGCTTCACAGTTCCTGCAAGACGTTTTGTTCTTTAGAGAAATTATATAAACTGTTAGAATAATAGTAATGTGGATAAATATTAAACTGCGGATCTTTATGCATTTATGAAGAAATTGGTTGGGTGAAATATAAAACAGTAAAAGATTTTAAAAATTCAAGAATGTTCTAATAATGTTGTTTTTAATGTAAAAAAAAGGCGTTAAGGGGTGAAATAACCGCTTCCCACAATCAATGCAAAAGATTTTTATTTTGCATAAAGATCCGCAGTCTAGGTATTATATGTATACAGCTTGTTATAAGAAACGAAAATAGGTTTTATTCATTCGTAAAGATACATTTGTAGATAACGTTGAAAACATGTAAGATTCATGCAATCAGTCATTTACAAGATGTTTATGATAGGGTACATGTTTCAATTGATTTTATGATAATTTTCATTCATTTGCATGCACGAACACAGGATGAAATTGTTGCTTACACCAGCGTAGTGTAGTTTTATATTTTTATATATAGAACGAACAAAAAAAAATTAAGACGTAGGTATCCGCCTCGGAAGCATCCCGTATTGGTATTTTTACTGAACATGCAACATTACTTATATGCTAGTAACATGCAACCGTTTGAAACTCAATAACTTAATAGTTGCTCATGCAAAATACAAGTTTAACACGTTGATTGCCATGTCACCCATATTTGGGTGACGGAATGATTTCTCCAGACAAATTTGCAGATGATTTGTGAAACGCAAGTGGATTGAAAAAGTAATTGACACCATAAATCATAACTTAAATCAATTTCTTCGATCTCACTCAATTTTTGTGGCCATGGAGTTAGCACTGAACGTAATATGTAGTGGTATAAAAATCTAAATATGTAATAAAACATCAATGAGTTCTGTCTAAAAATTTGAATGTGACCTTCACAGGACTCTCGAAGGTCATTCCAAGGTCAAATAATTATTATCACGACACGTTTCCTGTGATACCATGCAACGTTCGTGTTAAACATTGTTTTGCATTTTCAATATTTCCAGATGTTCAAGTAGTAAAAGTTCATGGAATCTTATAGGAATCACGTCCACTGCGTTTGTTTCGAACATTAATAATAAAAGCATATTGACTTTATACGTGCGTCATTGTGTAGGGAACTTATGTTTGGAAAGACGTTCTTAACAAGGTATTATTTCAAGGTCGTTAAAATCGATGAGGAGGTGAAACGTCGAAATAATGACCCCTGAACGATCTAGAGATCAAGCAGAGGCCGTGACAGTTTTTCCCACTTGAGCCGAGGCTTGTTCGGGCGCGTGACGAACAGGCTCTTCGATGTTGCTTCCATCGACACCCTCACGAATGAGATTCTTTGCCCTGAATACGATCAATCTGTCAAACTGAGTGTTCGTGGGTGTGACACCGCAGTTGGTTCCCGTTGGGTAATCATAGGCATTAATAGCTGAAGACGTTGTAATATCGTGTAATTGAACCGAGTCGTTGGAACACTGCGTGCCTGGGGTGATCTCATGCATAGACAATTAATCGTACTCCGCACGGAATGACGTGAATTCGTTTGCCCGCCGGTGCGGTGCGGTGGAACGCGTGTAGAACCATAGTGTAATATTCAATTCGCCACACGGAGAAACACGCCGAATTAAAAAGGATTTTTATCCCGCCGGCCTGTTTCACCTGATTAATCGAGCATCCCTTTAAATAATCAAACAACTGTTACAGAGGCACCTTGGCTGTCGACGGTTCTCCGTTTACTGCCGGCAAGCGGCGTAACCTAGCCGAGTTTACGAGTACCTCTAGATTTGAAACTCCCGAAACTTGAAACTCTCCAGACTACGACGCCATCCGAATCACTAAATAGTGATGTAACGGGAATTTTACGAATCCTTAACGAGGGCCCTCAACGAAGCGTTAGCGACCTTTGTAAAGGCGACATTGAATCCTCGTCTCGTTACCAGAGATTCAGGTGTACCGATGTTCCTAACTAATTCAAAAACAGCGACCAGCACCTGACCGAATTATCTCGGGCTTCTGTAGCTCTTTGCGAATTCTAAGGTTGATTACACGACGGATCATGCATCCATAAAATCGAGCTCTTAACGAGTCAACTGTTCACTATATAATTACTATTTAATTTATATTAATTTTATGATTTTTTCCCAATGAAATTGAAGTAAGTCAAAATAAATATTTTCCCGTGAATAAATTAGTACAATTCAATGAGAATGTAAAAAAATATAGTCAATCATTCTCATATTTTTATAATCCCAGGATTTGAAAAAACATTCTTCATAATAGATAAAAATAAGACCATTTTTTCTAGATAAAAGGCACCAATTGATAGTTGAAAATATATCTGATTTGTCATGCGAAAAGGGACTGGGATCCTTCCAGTCTCTTAGTTTTACATGACCAATCACATATATGTATTTAATTAACATTTTTGGACCTGTAAGACTTTTTATGAACGTCATAAAGACGTCTGAAATAAGAAGTCTTTAAAACATCTGGAAAAAGACGTCTTAATACGTCTAAAAGTTGTCTTACAGATGTCTAAAAGTCGTCTTAAAGACGTACAGTTTTATAACATGAGCCGTTCAAAAGACGTTCGGGGGCCGTTCGGGAGACGTTCGTAGAACATTCAAGACGTGTTTGTGCAATCTGGCATAGAAATAGTGATAAATCATATATACAACTATTCTACATATATATCTGATAATAATTATAGTGTACTATTTTCAATAAATTTTGTTTATATTTTACACATTTCCTGCTTATATTTTGCATATTTCGACATATAATCTTTATGAAAAATAAATTAAAATGTATTTTTTCTTTTAGTAACTTTAACAAATTGCAAAGACTGTTTACAGTCTAGTATTTTAGCTAGTTATTTTTAGTCTAGCCTAATAATTACTTTCCCTAACCTAACCTTTCCCAACCGAGACTCCAAGTGGTAAATGATCTACCAAGATTGATAAATTTTTACGATACCTAGACTTCAGCTGAAAATCAGAGGCCTGATAATAATTGAACAAGACAGAAAATATCAATTTGCTAAAAGTTGATTTTCGTTCGTTCCATCCCCGAATAACTTACAGTAAATATTTAATTCCCTCCTCACGACTATCAATCATCTTCTACAAATATCCTACCGACGCGACGTGAAAACTTTAAGGTAACTACCGGCGATAAAGTCAAGCGGAAATAAAAAGTTCTTAAATGAAATTTTTATCTAAGAACAAAGAGCGCAGTAATTTCCTGAAGAATATCATGAAAAGATGTAAAAAAAAATAATATAACATGATGCAAGATTAAAATTTCTAGCAAAATCAATTTCTGGATACTTCTACAAAGGGTGTAGCTGGATAAATGGGTCAAAAAGTGTCCCTGAACCAAATTGAATTTGCAATAAGCCATTGGATAGCTTATCCAAAGAAAATACTTTCTGCCAATTTTCAACCCTATATGTCGACATGAGGGGTAGTAATGGGGTGAAGAGAACATCTGGTTTTTCCGTCTCTTACATCTCCTCTTCAATTGAAAATTCTAAAAAAAAAATCAGGCATATTTCAGCTATTAGAATGCACGTCTATGCAGAATTTTGAATTGTAGAGGATAAGAGAAATTACGGAAAAACTTGATTTTCTTCGCCACCCCATTACTAACCCCCCCAGTCTACATATGAGGTTGAAAATTGGCACAGAGTATTTTCTTCGGATAAGCTATCGAATGGCCTGTTGCAAATTCAATTTGTTTTTGGGGCACTTTTGACCTCCTCACCGGGGGGTCAAATGGACAAATGTCCTGATCAATAGATGTGTTTGTATGACGATGTAATAATCAATGCATGTAATCGTAAACTTCAGATCGATCTCTCTTACGCATCATGGAAATATTGTCCAACTTGATTACAAGGTCAAGCGTATCGCTTAGCTCGCTATTCGAGCAACGTGATCCGAAACTGTGTAAACTGGCTCGCATCAACCAACCCTCGCTTGGACCGTCGCGTCGAGCACACTATACGCGAGTTGGCCGGAAAATCATGATGCAAAATTCAGGTAAGTAGTGTCGGCCATGGAGGGTGTGGGTAGCGAATGGATCCTGGTGTCACCGTTCCTCAAAGCGACACGCGTGAAAATGCTGACGCGTCGCGATAGTTGGCCGTACCATCATCATCCGCTTGTCCCGCGTCTGTCGCGTCGCGCTTATGATGTTGGACGGACCGAGTACCAGATCGCGGCCACAGTTTTATTTGAAATTTCTCGAGACTGGAAACTGGAACCGGTATGCGGGAACGGTACGAGTCCCCGATAGGAATGTGGATTTGCTTATCCACACGCGTAGTCGAGCACGACTAGGTGAAGGAACGATCCGCGCAACAGCCATTCGGATAGCCGCGATTATATACCTTGTGGAATAAATTGCTACAACGTTTTGCCAACAGAATCGTGTTACACGAGCAAAATGCTGGCTGATTCTCGGACCGTGCCGGGACCGCGCAACGTGGACGCATAACGTGTGCGTCGACCCTGGCAGAACCGTGCGCCGTGCACTTGTTTAACTGCGCGTTCACAGGTGGACTGATTAGGAGTACCAAGTAAATCCGCACGTGACGTAGAGTTACGCAACTCCGTGTTAACCCTTCACAATGGGGCCCAGGTGTAATCAGATCGT
This sequence comes from Lasioglossum lativentre, assembly GCA_916610255.1. Lineage (NCBI taxonomy): Eukaryota > Metazoa > Arthropoda > Insecta > Hymenoptera > Halictidae > Lasioglossum > Lasioglossum lativentre. The sequence goes on along the minus strand of OU744364.1, from coordinate 17,597,740 downwards.
CATGATTTTCTTTTAAAGGGACATATGCGATGCTGTGCAACTCATAATGAGTAGGCTTTTTTCTAGATTAACCGTAGATTACTGTACCCCCGGAGTTACGTCCTCCTGTGACACGTCGTTTCGCAGTTGTCTCGTTCCGAAATATATCGATACACTAAATATCCGATTTTTGTAAACTTCCAACCCAGATAGCACAAAGCCGTCTTAGAGACGTCTGTTGTTGGACATTCTAGATGTCATAAAGAAGTCTTGAATGTCCTTCGAACGTCTTCCGAACTGTGTACATCTTAAAGACAGTTTAAAAACGACCATTAGACGTCTTTAAGACTACTCTAGTCTTATCTAAGACGTTAAACCGACGTTTCGAAAAAGACGTCTTTAAGGCGTCTTTAAAACGTCCCGAAAGAGACGTCGTCTTAATATCTGAAATAAGACGGTTTAAAGACGTATTTTTTGGATTTTCAGACCTAAAATGGATGTAAAATAGACGTCTGTAAGATTTTGATAAAACTTATGTGAGACATAGTTCTCCGAAAAATATTTGACATTTGTTTAGTTTTATACCTTTATTTATAGTTTTTGTACCTTTTGTGGTTTTGAATGGGAAATTCAATAGCGTAAGAAAATTTTAACAAAGTTTATTTGTTTAAACAAAATGTGGTTTTGACCCGCAACTTTGAGGGCTGTTTTCATCCCTCCAATATGGATGATTGCAAAGCGGTGATTCGTGTGTTTGTGTATAGAGTTTGTAGACATCTCACCGCGCTCTATACACAAACACACGAATCCCCGCGCGTTCGATACCGAAAGGTTGAATTGCAGCTGACTTCGTCGATCTTATTTCGGACTGAACGTTGCATTTCCTGTACTGGTACCAAAAAAACTCGTGTCAAATAGTTTTTTTTCGAAGAACTATGTCTCACATAAGTTTTATAAAAATCGGCTTGTGTAACTTGAATATGTTCCCTTGTTAGCCATGTTGAAACTGTGAATTTAGTTTTAGGTACAAATGATAGTGTACTGTTGTGTATATTCGAAGAGTGTCTAGGAATATGTTTGTTCGATGAATGATTGAGATGAACGCGTGAGTATGGAAAAGGCACGAGTGCGTTGTCGACTGCAAGCGAGTAAACAGCGCGAGACATTCAAGTGAGAGATACAACGTTTGAATACTATGTATACATAGAGCACGTGGCGAGAATATTTCTTATTATTCAGTTCCATTTCTGATTGTTTAATATTAACATAGAAAGAAAAATCGTACGGTAATTTAAAAAATACATATACAGAGTGTCCGAAAAATGTCGTCCAATCTTGAAAGAGGCGTTTTCTGAGGATTCTAAGTGACATTTTCATTTGCAAAAATGTCCGCCTCGGCTTCTTTAAGGAGTTATTAACGAAAAACACGGACCAATCGGAGCGCGGCCATGAAGCGCGATGGGGGGGAGAGTCCGACTCGGTGGTAGGTTCTACTGAGCTTAGCGTTGGTGTCGCGCCGCGGTGAAGCAGTGAACAAGAAAAGGAGCAGAAATTGATGTAATTAAAACTCACTTATTCGCATAACTTTTGAACTACTGACTTCTTAGCTCCTTAGCTTTGGCGTTTCCTTGTCAAAATCTACGGGATTGTATTTTAAAAAGTCCAGAATTTATGTCCTAAACCGAACATGTATATCTCATGCTAAAAACATCAATAACATTGAAAATTTCCGAAAAGTGACCTTGGAAAACAAATATTCTTGCTTGATGATCCTTATTTGAAGAGATAACTATGTGTGTGGTCTTAGGTGGATCATCTTGTATAATAAAGCCCTTTTGGGGTCCAATTACGATTTTTTTTATTAGCCTTTGCATTCCGCTGTAGCAGTCGATAGTGAACCCCCGCTGGTTGGTCTACGTCGCGTGAGAACGTTGAACATCTTACACCTGGCCGGTTGGTCGCGCGATTTCGGTGTTAGCGTCACGTGACGTCGACCTTTCGTTTCTCCACTAACCGTGGGGCAGCCTAGCGTCGCTGGTAAAGAGCAGTTTTATGTCTCTATGCCGATAAATAAACAGGGCTTTATTGCCTACGATGCCTTCGCGGTATGAGCCAGTCGTAAAAGCACCGTTCGTTGAAAAATACCTTAACGAGCTTACCGGACGAACACCTGTTGTCCCGACAATTACATTACACGACGAACAGTCGCGAATTGTGGCTGTCGTAATACGATCGAATAACGTTTTCGAAGCCAATATAAATAGCCATGGGGCAGCTCGATCTGATTGATCCGATCTATCCGATCGCAAAACTAAGGATGACATCTGCTGAAACCCTCTGAGGATTTCATCGATCAAAAATATGATCGATCGAAGAAGCATGGCGTTAACAATAGTCTTTCTTTCAATGCATTCAAATTATTTCAAATGTGGTTATAAAATCCAGCCACGTAATTATTGATATGCAGTCTGTTAATCCGTTTATACTCATATAAGTAGTGATGGACATTCAATACAATAGTGATGGGCATTCAATACATTAGTGAAGGGCATTCAATACACTTGCAAGTTTTCAAGCAAATCAATCACCACAGGATTTCGAGTCAATTCGATATTCATTCGAAGTCAGAAAGACTTGAAACTCTTAAAAGTCTTGAAAAATTTTGAGTCTTGATCGAAACTTTCAAGGCTGGTAAACTCGTCGATGTGCTACCACCTCGTCGATTTCAATGACCTTGAAATATGTTGTCAAGGTCATCTGAACAACATTTTCCTTTGAAAGTCCAAAAATGTTGAGATGCCAATAAACGTTACATTGAACCCCTTTTATAAATAGTTATTCAATAAAGTTATCATTAATAATAGAATGAGATTTTCTCAGCAGTATTTAAATTAAAATAACTCGTAAACTAATCATTTTTCGATATACATAGGTTTATAACTTTTTATAGAGAATAAAAAGCTCCATCGTTTGGTGCATAAAAAATATACGGTTCCATATGTAAAAAAATCAAAGTTGACTTCATAAGTCCTTGACGCGTCCACCTATTAAAAAACTACTAATAATACCAGTATGTTCATCTCTTGAAATCAAGGTGGTAATATGTGATGCCCACGTTGCTTTGCACAATAACCAGTCTTATATAATCTTATAGAAAACGACAAATGCAAAAATAATATTAATTAGTAATTGTGTTCAATTACTAAATAATTCCGTCTCGTAAATATCGAGTACCCGAAAAGCTGAAGGTTTTTCGTACGTTTCTACTGAATAAATATTATTCGTTTGATTGCTGCGCGCGAGAGAATTATGTGAAGAGCGAGAGTAATCGAAAACACGAATTCTTGGAGTGCAGATAAATAAGTTCTTCGTTGTTCGAACAGGTATTTGCATATCAAAGCTGTTACGTTGTAACGAAACGTGTTACGATGCACGCTCGATAATTCGGTACGGCCGGAATGGCAGTAAAATTCCATCCAGAGCGTCCTTCGAATCGCCTGACAGTGGAGATCGCTTTCGCATCGGCTCTTTTATTTTTCAACGACCATCGCATCGCTGGCATGGCGCACCGCTTTCAATACCGAACCAAACCATCCACTGCGGAACAATTTGAAAGCGGAACACTTCGCAGCTTCAGATACGGCTTACTCGAATTGCGTAACAGAAACTTTCTTTTCACTGACTTCTTGTACGCCGGTCTGCTCAACGGACCTCCATGGTGTCATCTTAGTTTACACGGAAACGAAGAAAATTGTAAGTTTGCGATTTTCAATTTTTTTTCTATTTCAACGAGTATCTGCATGGGTTTTTAAAGATAATTTATCAGGATTATAGAAAAGGGTGAAATCTGTTGACATGGGGGGTAGTAATGGGGTGACGAAGAAAATCAGGTTTTTCCGTAATTTCTCTTATACTCTTCAATTGAAAATTCTAAAAAAAATTCATAGATGTGGAGTTCATAGACGTAGATTAATAGCTAAAAAAAGCCTGATTTGTTTCAGAATTTTCAATTGAAGAGGAGAAGAGATATGACGGAAAAACCTGATGTTCTTTTCACCCCATTACCACCCCCATGTCGACATATATGGTTGAAAATTGATGGAAAGTATTTACTTTGGATATGCTATCGAATGGCTTATTGCAAATTCAATTTAGGGGCACTTTTGACCCACTTACCCGGCTACACCCTTTGTAGAAGTATCCATAAATTGATTTCGCTAAAAATTTTTCCGTAATTTCTCGTATCCTCGTCCATTGAATACTCTGAAGAAAACCAAGCATACTTTAGCTATTAGAATGCACATCTATGAATTTTTTCAGAATTTTTTAGCTTTAAAACCGAATTTTAAAAAATAATAAGAATGTTGAAATGCCGATTTCTCGTAGGGTTTATGAAGTACTAAGTGTATATTTTTTTACAGCTTTAGCATTTTTTCAGATTTTTCGAAGTGGCGGCACATAGTTAAAAAAATCGAAAACCGGTCATTTTCGAGCGCCCTCTGGCAGAAATCGATATAACCTCCAAGGTTAACCCGATTTCTACCAGAGATAGAACCTCCAAGGTTAACCCGATTTCTACCAGAGGGCGGTCAACAAAACTAATAATATATAAATAAATTAATATAAAAAGTAGTCGGCTGGAGTTGGAAGAGAAAATCTATCGAAGAATTATAAAATGATTTGGGAACAAGTACATAAAGCTTAGATAAATCGATGTTTATTTGAAAATGTAACTTTATTGAAAAAATTTGATTGATCCGATTATTGACCGTAGACAAATCTTTACGCCTTCGACTCGATATGAAATTAATGAACATTTTTAAAAAATTATTAATAGCCTTGGCTCCAACATCTATCGATTTTTCTGTATAAATTCGAAACACTAATTAGAATAATTTTTCATATATAAAAAATATCCGTGAACGATAGCGGTTTCGGCTTAATAAATTAAATGCAGGTTTTGCGCGGGGCGGTTTATATTGACTTTTCACAAATCGAACCTCCGCAAAGCTCAACCTGGGAAGCGCTGATTACTCGCGTCGATGTTAAATTTTATCATGCGCGCGCGTTGACGTTTCCAATTAATGAATGCCCGATCTGGGAACCGAAATTACAAATTTTATAATTTGTTGAACGCGGGGCGCGGGAACAGCTTCATAAGCCGATCGATTTTCAATAACTTGCTTGTGTACACGTCGCGAGCAATGTAATCAAGTAGACTTTACCTTTAATCCCTTTGTATACAATTTTAAACATCACAGAAAATTTTATAACAGCGTTTTTCCTTGAATACATCAACACACGTTTATCTTTCTAAAACAACAGCACTTTTTGTCATTAAGAATGTTGTTATTATTCACTTCTGTCAATTTTGCATATATGTATACAGTGGCGTCAAAAAGTATTTGAAGACTAGATTTCCGAATTTCGAAGAAACTCTTAAAATTTTGTAAAAAAGAATTCTACGACAATAAATACCTGAACTGACCTTATAGTTTAAAGCTTCTATTGAGACTTACAGGGTGTCAAGAAATTATGTGTACAAACCGTTACAGTTTTATGCAAAATTGACTTTGACAGACTTTTTCAAGGTCAAATGAGAGGAACCATATCTTCCCAAATGGGTAAAAAATGAACCGTCCTCATGAAAACATGACATTAAAGTTCAAATAACACACAGTTTATTGAGGAGCACGGACAAAGTGAAGTGGGAATATTTTGAAAAGAATTTCGATATGTATTATAACTCTATTAACACTAAACCTACCAAGCACTAAAATGAATTAAAATGTTTTATCTTAGAAAAATGACGAGACTGAATTTACTTGGATGGAAGTAGCTGTATAATTTTAATAGTTGTAAAATAAAAAATATGAAACCGGTCATTTGACCGGTAGCGGTAGGTTTAGTGTTAAATAAAAAATACACGTGACATTTAGTAAAATGAAGGCAATTCTCTGTCAGGGTCTCGTCAGATGTCACTGTGATGTCGCGATAGTATCGAATTAGTACAACTGCGACATCCACGCAGTATGTCGGCCAAGAAGGATAGCAAGAACCGAAGAAATCTGGGGAAGCAACCCTCAGTCGCATCTCGGCCGCTTTATTAGATTCGCTTGGATTTCATTTCGTGACGGTTAAGCGAACGAGATTTTCGCGCCCGGTGGCCAACTGCCAACGGATTGAATTTCTTAAAATTATCAGACCAGAGTAAACCCAGTTAGTAACGGGCTCTCGAACGGTTCACCCCGGGCCGAAGAACACCTTTGTATTGCAAACTCACGTAATTATTTTAGAAAAGCCATGCCATTAAAGACGTTACGACATTCATTAAATTATCTTGGCAATGGTACCAGACACCACACGACATATTAAAGACGTCCATTTTACGTCCACTTTAGGTCTGAAAGTGTTACGTCGTTTTTCAAGACGTCGTTTTTCGAGACGTCGTTTTAACATCTGAAATAAGACTAAATGACTTGAAATTTTTATTGTAAAATCACCAAAATACTTTTGTAATTTTGCTATTGCTTGGAATGGCAAAAAAACTCACCTTTTTAACTTTCTCATCTGAGCATATTTATAAAATTTCATCGAGATCAGCATTGACGTTGTTATATTTTTCACGATTTCTGACACTTTCGACCGATAACTGCAGTTTGTTTTAAAAAATTGCAATTTGTTTGTAGTGACAAAAAAAGACTAGGCTCAGATTAAAAAGTTAAGAAATATGAGTTTTTTAAAACAATTTTTTAGCTATATAGTTTATAGAATTGTTTTCAGATTTTTAAGTCCGCGGCGTCGTAGTTAAACAAAATAAAAACCGATGTCTTCGACGTTTTCTGCACGAAAAACTAAGCTAACCTTGAAATTGTTACGTTCTATTTATTCAATAAGTCTATTAGGCACTGATAAACCTTGAACATTTCACAGGAAAAATTTAAAAATTAAATCAACTATCATCGATCAGTATTTCTACTGCGTCAGCGCATTACATCTGAAAGTATTAACCATGTTTCCAACAACGCGTTAGGTGTTCGACCGTGGACGTGCTTCTACTGGGTTCGCGCCCTGCATACGACTACCTTTTTTCTGTTAAAAGACGTTTTTAGACTTCAAACAGGCGTCTTTAAGGCGTCCAAAAGACGTACAAAAGTCATCCAAAAGACGTCTAAAAGTCGTCTTAAAGTCGTACAGTCTTTGTGCTATCTGGGGTGTTACAACAGGGGATCGCAACTCGTGGATAAGTGTCCGTGTTTTCTGCCAATGCAACCCTTCCAACGCGAGCATAACAGCCCACTCCTGAATCATTACAATTGACTGAGCGCGGACTAATGAAAATGCAGGTTTATTTTTAAATGCTGTTAATGTGGTAATTATGCAGTTGGACCTCGTTACCGATTTCAATTACCTTGAAATATGTTTCCAAGGTCATTATAGCAAACTGCACGTTTTCCCAATGAGCGAATTCGTCCTTCAGGTTGGATGAGAGGTACCCCTCTACCTGCATCCCCTCCCCAAGAAATCTGACCCAGACCTAACCAAAATTCGTTTCAAATTGTGGAGTTTGCTGTAGTGGACTTGTCAGGTTTAATTGAGGAATTCACAAGAATTATTTAAATGTAAGTCAATGTATATTGCAAGAGTACATAACAACATGTTAACATCGGCGCGTGCAAACTAGAATGAACAACGAAACATAGAAACATATTATAAACATAATACGACGAACGACGATCATTCATAGTAACGCATCTAAACACGCATATTGATTAATTATAATACAGGGTGAATATTCAACACTCCAACAGGACTTAACAGGTTTTTACAAATAGCTATACATAGTGGTCCAGTGGCGGTCCATAGCAGAACAGTATCACACCCCAAATAACATATTTGAAGCTCATCAATATCGGTACGGAACCCCGTTTCTAGATTGCTACCCCATGGAGGGTTAGGGTTGCACAGCTTTTCATTGAATTTATTGGGAAGCCCCTCCTAACCCGAAAGGGCGAATTCCGACATTGGGAAAAGGCAGAGTTTGCTATAGTCGACCAGCAGTTTTTTTGAGAATGTATAAAAAACCAAGGTCGAGCGGTGGTAACATATAAATTGTTCAGAATGATGACCTTGACAACGTATTTCAAGGTCATTAAAATCGGTCATGAGGACCAACTTTTAGATAATTATATCTCATTTCTTTTTAGTAATATCTTAATATTAAATAAATTTTTTTATATCAGCTTGTTAGTTAATTATGTTCCTTAAACTAGAAGGACGTGGCAGCTATTTTCCTAAGGTCATTTCTGCAAAACACCGTTTTTGCTACTAGATGTTTTATACGCGTTTATTTAAATATATATTAAACTAGACAAAAAAAATCAGTCCTCATGCCTAGTATCTGTTTTTTAAAAAATCAGTTTCTAAGACGGTTACAAATAGTCTAAATTTTTAGCTTGTCAAATAGTCTTTCTTTTTTACTAACTTGATTATTTCAAAACTGAACACGACTTTTCAGGCAGTTTTGATGATGAAACGAAAAAATGTTTTAAACAAAAGTTAATCAACATTTAGCGGTCTACAAATTTGGTTACAACCAAATTTTTAAAAAAATGTTTATTCTATAAAAAAATCAGGGTCACCTTTAATTTTTAAAGATCAATATATATTTTTGACTCCATAATATTGTAGCTGATGTCAAAACGAATCCAACGACCTACATTGTTACTAAACTTCCAAATAGTGGTGAAATCTTAATGAACTGCTAGCTCGGCCGGTCGGACCACTGTGGAGCACCCCGTACGCGCGAGTTGATTTAATTGAGGAATCGTTCAAAGTCAAATCGACTATAATTTGGTTATAATAAGTATAAAAATGATAATGAGAATTATCATTGCTGTTTTCACACGCGGCGGGCTTATCGCCCCTGAAATCGGACGCCCATCGGCGCGGCACGGCGCGGCGGGGAGGAATTTACGCCGCGACTGCCTCAATTAAAACGCGAGCAGGAACGGTTGAATAAATGACCGCTAATTATTGCATCTGACTCGACATATATCAACGCTTATGATTTAATAATCTCGTTAAACCGGGGTAAATAAAGGTGAAAGGGAACAGGGCAAAAAGTGAAAACCGGTGAATCGACTCCGGACGCGAAAAATAATAAGCTTCTGCGGAGCGTGTCGTCGGTGTCGCGTCCGCGTTTCTTGGCGGAATTTTTGCGGTCGCAAATACTATCAGAATGTCGCTGAACTGTTTTACGTCCTGCTGCTCGGATGTCCCTCGTTTTTGTTAGAATCGCCCGCCGAGCCGCGCAGCAACGGCAAGAAAATCGAATTATCACCGAACCACAGAAGAGGAGAGACCTTTCCAGGGAGTGCTGCTGCGTTTGTGCTTTGTATCGTGCAGCCGTCAATGCAACACCTCGCGATCCAGTAACTTCAACCCTTCTGTTCATAACCGAGCCCCCATGTACCCATTTCGCACTTTGAGTTAGAAGGGGGTCAAAAGTGCCCCTAAACCAAATAGAATTTGCAATAGGCCATTTGATAGCTTATCCAAAGAAAATACTTTTTGCCAATTTTCAACCCCATATATCCACATGGGGGCACTAGCCCTAGTAATGGAGTGACAAAGAAAAACAAGTTTTTCCGTAATTTCTCTTATCCTCTTCGATTGAATATTCTGAAAAAAATCAGGCATACTTTAGCCATTAGAATGCACATCTGTGAAAATTTTCATAATTCTTCCTTTCGAAACAGAATTTTAAAAAATAAAAATTTTCTAAATGCCGATCTCTTGGAAAAGTTATGGAATAGTAAGTTCATATTTTTACAGCTTTAGCATCTCGTTATGGTTGTCAACATGTAATTTTTTCAGATTTTTCGAAGTGGGGGTACATAGTTAAAAAAATCAAATTCCGGTCATTTTCAAGCGTCCACTGACAGAAATCGATATAACCTCTCTGGTTCTGGACCGAACCCATCTAGAGGAGCACTTTGCAGTTTTTCCAACGTTACAAAACTAATAATATACATATAAATTCATTTCTATTCATAACGTCTCCAAGAAATCGGCAGTTTTAAATTATTTTATTTTTTAAAATTCAATTTCGAAACTGAAAATTCTAAAAAAATTCGTGGATGTTAATTGTAATATCTAAAATATGCCCGATTTTTTCAGAATTTTCAATTGAAGAGGATAAGAGAAATTATGGAAAAACCTGATTTTCTTTGTCACACCATTACTACCCCCATGCCTATTGCAAATTCAATTTGTTTTTGGGGCCACTTTTGACCATTAGAAGATGTTCACTTTTTTTCATTGTTTGCTTTCTCGATTTACAACACTTTCATAATCACTAGGCAGCGATTTTTATGCATTTATGACAAAAATGAGTAGGTATGTAATTCCCAAATTAAAAACATTAGAAAAATGTAAAAGTACTGTTATATTCTTTTCAATCTATTTAACATATTAAGAAAGCAAATAAATTTCTACTTCACTCCAGTTTGTTGCAATTCAGGTATCGAATGTTTTATTTTGCATGAAGATCCGCTGTCTAATAAAATCACCGACACAAGCATTCCAATTTAAACATTCTGTTTAGTCATTTTCGTGTTTCATTTATAAACTTACATTTTCGTGATAAAAATAGGATGCACACAAAAAGTTTCAAGACTCGATGAATCTATAGGTATAGTCCCTTTCCCTATTATGTGCGTGAAATAAATCACTGGTATTTAAATGCCGAGAGCACATGTTTGATAATTTCCATAAACCGTCAGTCAGCCGGCGGTAAAAATATAAACAGCCAGTTGGATAATCGGCGCAACGTTGCAAATATGCGGTAAAAAGGGAGCACACCGTGACGGCCAACAAACCTCTGAATGCGCCCTTGTATCTTCTGTCTCGCGTGGACGATAAATTTTCGCGCTGATACGCCGCGCTGGCCGCTTCGCGCTGCTTCAACCGGTAGTTCATTTACGGGGAAAAAAATACACTGTGCTCGTGCAAATATTCGAATTTGCATTTAGATCAGGTTTTCGGCATTGAAAAATTGAATTAAGGACCGGCGCGCCGGTGCATACGTATACATACGCGGGAATGTTTATGAAATCAAAGTCGCGTGATTAAGCGCTGAAACGGAAAAAAACGTGCAACACCCAGGAAAAACGTGAACGCATACATACAGGAAAATCGCATATGATTAGTCTACGAATAATACAACGAACGTTCCCGGGATATGAGAGCGTCGAAAATGAAACGCACTTTTAATGGCAAGCGAACTAAAAGTATTTATGTATGTACGTATATGTATACATTAACTACATCATATCAAACGCTCTTTGAAGGTTCGCACGCTATTTATCAAAGCGTGACAAAATCTAGTTTCTGCGTCACCGATTCAGCAATAGTGAAAGAGCGAGCCAATGGTAAACACCGTCGAGTATAGCCGAGGTAAATCACAGTTTTTCCGCACGTCGCGGCAATACATATTCAAATTGCTCCGCAGTTCGTCCGCTATATTCCGGACCGGGATGAGAATTAGTCTGCCTTGTTTCTGTTGCCCGGGCGAAATAGTTTTCAATGAAACGAATGGCCCTCGTGTGTCTGATTCATAACTTTTTAAGCAAGGAAATTGATAACTGTAGGGTAAATTGCGAGGAAGGGAACATCTAAATATTAACAGTCAGCTGACAAGAATTCTTAAGAGGGGGGTATTCTGGCTTTGAACTTTCAAAAAATCAATTTTTTTTGCATTTTCTTTAAACTGTTCTTGAACACGTGTACCACGGGATTTGTTTGAATTCGTGAAAATTACTTTATATTTATTAATATATTTTTCGTTGGAAAATATCAATTGTCATACATATTTCTATGCTATAATATCTGCAATGAAAATATACAGTATGCGAAAGGTCCTATGCTATATTCCATAGCATATGAGGGACTCTCAGGCGCCACCCCTAAACGAGAGTCGTCGGATGAGGGGAATTTACGCAAATCGAGGGGTACAAGTTACCCCCTCTCTGCCAGTACCGGATTAGTCACGTGACATTCTAAATATAACGCATGCACGACAGAGATGATACCCGTCACGTGTCCAGGCTTCGGAGGCCAATTCTATCATATAAAACTAATTGTTTGTCTTATTGCATGCATTGAATTCTGTACCGATAGATAAAAACAAATCACGAAACAGTGTAATAGATGATAAAGAGTTCAAATAATTTGAAAAGCTTAGTAAATTGTTCCAAAAAACCACCAATAACAACCCGTCAGATCAGTTAAGAATAATTAATTCTGACACAAAATGTTTTAATTTCTATGAATATGGTGACTGAAATTATTAGTTCCATTTTTTAAAGAAAAAGGAAATCATAATTCAAGCATATGTACAAATAGGTGGTTATTATATGTATAAACGGTAACGGAGTACCATATAAAAGCACTTACAAGTTATATAAAAATGAATGGTAGAATCGTCAGACATCGTCAATAAGTAAATAGTAAAATATGCACGCAATACAGCCACATCAAAGTCTATTTTCCACTACACGAATGCAGCATTGCTTAAAGGCTTAAAGGAAAGATGGTAATAGTAGATGGTATGCATTTGTGACAAAAATGAGTAGATGTAATTTAAAACAGTACAAATATTAGAAGAATTTAAGAATATTGTTACATTATTTTCAACTTATTATACATATTAAGCTAGAAAATAAATATCTATTTCATTCCAGTTTGTTGCAATTAGAACATTTTTATTACCATGGTACCTAAATGTTATAGAAAACTGTTGTGCGATTAAAGAAGTATGCTCTAAATAAGGAAAGAACAGTAAAAACAAAATATTCATATTCAGTTTTTGCAAAAAATATTATTCGTCTTATAGTTTTGTCGCTGCTAAAAATAGGTGTTTTTAGTTTAATTGGTTTTATCATTACAGTTATTATAGTTCTAAAGTAGAGTAGTAAAGTAATTAAAGGAGATTTCAAGTTTAAATTAATTTTTTAAAACTTGGAAATCTAATTTAATCGAGTTATTCTTATCATCTTCACTAGGGCCTAAAACCGGACATCCTTGGGACGTCCGAAATGTAGGTCCCACGGACGTCCCAGGAACATCCGCAACGGACATAGGACGCATGAACCTAAACTGGACATAAAATGGACGTCCGTAGGATATCTAGGGCTTGAAAATCTAATTTAGAGGAATTCTTATAATAAATTTAATTTTACAGTAATTTTAATAGCACATTAATTTTGAAAGAATTGAGAATTTAATTTAAAGGGATTTTTATAATACATTAATTTTAAATTGAAGGGGATTTCCAGTTTAAATTAATTTGTAAAGAATTGAAAATCTGATTTAAAGGAATTCTTATAATAAATTGAATTTCAGAGTAATTCTAATAATAATCAATCTTAAATTGAAAGGGATTTCAAGTATAGTTTACCGAAAAATGCTTCGCGTGCAGTAAACAAAGTTCTTTTCCATAACACAGATTTGTACGGTTTAGTAGATTGTGTTACAGTATTACCGGAGTAAGTGTAATAAAATAATAGAGATAAGATAAGCTCATTGAATTTCGAAAGACTGTACGCAACGCTGCGCTGCGCTTACCATTTTTGTTCGATCGTTCTTCGGTATCTGATTTACAATTTCGTTCAAAACAAACCTGTTTTCAATTTCGTTTCTGCATACCGGACCCGATCGGATCAAAGATCGACGCAATTTCACTTCGGTTCTCGCATATGCGTCGGAAACACCGGATTAAAGTAAATCGAGAACCTCTCGCGAAGAACCGAGTCGAGGGACGAGTAACGGAGAGACTGGAGGAAAGGAGAGAGGCGAGAGAGCTCGCACACCTGTCTGAATCTCGAGTAACGAGCCAAGAGAAACACAAGGCAACCCCACGAATTCGTGCTGCTCCTTTGAGATCCCCTTTTTAACCCACCGCGCGCGGTGCGCGGAGCCAGGATAACGCTGGAAAACCGGTTCCATAGTATTTATGCTCCATGTGTAACGTGGCTTGCGCCTCTACGAATGCATAAGATGCTCCCAGCCCTTTCTGCTCCCTTTAGTCACCAACACTTGTGCACGCGTGTCCGTCATTCTCCTTTCTTTCTTCCCTTTAACGCGCCAACATTCGGTACACTGTCGAGACACTTAAAAGTACTACAGAGTGTCCGCAAAATGTTGCATTTCCTCGAAATAAGTGATTTTTCAGGTCATTCGAAGTAACTTTTTCCTTTGCGAAAATCTTCTCCGCGGCTTCGTTAAGGAGTTATATAACACATAACAAATATATGTATATAACACATAAATAACATATTACAAATAAAATCTTATTTTCAATGGTAGTAAAGCCTTCTCTTTCTCTCTCGCAGGTCTAGAGTAAATAAAAATCGTATTAAATTCTGTCAAATTTTATATTAAGCATTTTTTTTAAATTTTCAGAAGCCATAAATGCATAAATATCCGCAGTCTACTCATTATGTAGACATGAATATAAATATTAAGAAATAAACATCTACATATAATGAGTAGACTGCGGATCTTTATGCATTTATGGTTTCTGAAAATTTAAAAAAAATGCTAGTATGCGAAAATTTAAAAAAAATGCTTAATATAAAATTGTAATGTAAATATTATTTTGTTCTTATTTGAGAAGGTAAAAAAACATATATTTTATCATTATTAAAAATATATCCTATATTTATTTGCCTTACTTTTTATACTTACTTTTATTATATTATAAGCTCAACGTTTTATACTATAAAATCGAGAAAATGAAACCAAGGTTTTATTATTACAGTGTGTGTTCGACTACGGATGGTAGAAAATTTAAGGGGTGGTTTTCCATGACAATGTAAGACGAAAATGAAGAATAAAATATTGCGATTTCGATTTAGTCTTTTAGTTATTAACAATTAAAAAACCGCCTAAAATGCTCCAACCCGAGCAACAGAGGTGTACTACGTCATAGAGGCGCGCGACAGTCACGTATCAAGTGACAGATACATACTTACCTTGGATCTCATTTGAGGCCCCATAGCGAGGTGAAAATGTTTTAAGGATTTACAAATTAATCGTTGGACGACATTAAACCTCCCAACTCGTTAAAATTCACAAGGTCATTTTGAATAACCGCCCTATGTTAATTATCAAGTAGAAAGGGTCAATATGCCCTTTCCCTTTACAATCAGGCTCGCGTAAATAATTTACTCATAATCACTATAAAATGGTTTCCATATATCCATTGTGTCCATAAATGTTGAATGAAATCCTCACAAGTGCAAGTATTCACAACAATGCACACATGTGTGCACCTCTATGACGTACTCAACGTACACCTCTGTTGGTCGGGTTGCCGCATTTTAGGCGGTTTTTTAATCGTTAATAACTAAAAGATCATATGCTGCCATTTGCCACTGAGAAAATGTCAACAGGATAGTCATTACAACAGGATAGTGACCCTAAAAATTCTTCTGAATTAATTAAAACATTTCTCATGGGACAAAATGTAACTCAATTGTCATGATTGTTTAAGAAATGAATTTTTCTTGTAACTTTTCGAAGCCGACAACTCGCGTGGAATTTCAAACATACTGCAGAGAAAAAATTTCTAGTCCTATGGGGATATTTTTCAGTTTGAAAATTAAAAACATTGTTTATAATTAATTAGAAGCTATATTGTTATAAATAGTCTGCAACATACGATAAAAGTTTTACGCACAAAATATGGTTTGTTTCATGTTGATATCTGCAATATTATTGAAGTAATTAATATATATTTCTTAAAAAAAGTTAACATTATATTTTCGAACTTACAACTCAAAAAATTTTAACAATATCGCAGAATTAAACATCCCTTCGTAATCAAGTTGTCGAGTTCTACAAGCCTATACAAATTCATAAAAATCCGTGATTTCGTATGTATAAATTAAGAGTATAATATGATAAAGTGTAATCTGTTTCTAATGAAAGTATTGTGTAATTTATTATACAATATATTATATTTTATACATAATTTTAATCAATATCTATCAATTATTTACTGCGTGCGATTTGAATTTCCAATTTCGCAGGCGTAAACCTACATTTTTAGGATTTATTAACATACTTTCCGCGACACGTGTATAACTAACAAGAAAAGCAATTTATGTACATTTAAATACAAATTAAGATACAGTAAGTAAAAGTTAAGAATGGTACAGTTACAACGTATTCGATGGTTTTCTACAAGTAAATTGATTTATAAAGAATATTTTTAACTGTATATAGTATAACTAAAGAAGATGTACAAAAATGTATAAATATCCTTAAGATATATGTTATTTATCACTATCTATCAGTGTTTTTTCTTTTATTTTAAAGAATATCTTTCTTCCTAAACAAAAAGATTTTTGTTTTTTATTTTACTTTAAAGAATATCTTTCTTCCTAAACATTAGTTGCATAACAAATTTTACTTCTATCCCCTACTTTGATTAAAAATTATAAATGCACTCTGAATGTATGTACAGTAAATTAGTATACTTGTTCAATACGTCCAAGGAGTACTTGTTCTTCGGTGAGCTTAATGTCTGGTAATGTGAAAGATTCGTCTGACCATGATGAATCAGACAATCCTGTAATAGATGATCATTTTAGTAACACTATTATACAGAGAATTATATTAGGTTGTTCCAAAAGTTTGTTTCGTTCTCGATTAATGTGCTCGATGCAAATTCAGAGTAGTTTTTAAGAAAACCAATGCCATAGTTAAGAAAGGGAAAGCTTAAGGAATAATAAAACATTAAAGAACAGAAGATTGTGTTGTTCGTGCATATAGTAAAAGAAACATTTAGGACAACCTAATAAAAAGATACAATATAACTTACGATCAGGACCAGTCACAGAACGATTATGTTGCATTTCTTCTCCATTATTGAAACTCTCATCGTTGCTATCCTCATAGCTGGTGAAGTGAATGTAAGAAAGTGTGCATACGAGAGCTATGAAAAACAAATTCGTACTGATTCCAACAATGGCAGACGAAACTGGCCAATGAAACATAAGGTAACGTAAACCAGATAAATGCGCAGATATCATGACAATGGCTGAATAAAATTCAATATGTCGTGATTGTATTTCAATATATACGACGGTAACTGGATGGCTCTGATCTTCTTCAAAATTTCCAAACAATTCTAGAACTAGACCTTGTTTTTCTTCCGTAGTACCAAAAATCATCATAGGTGACAATGTCAGGGTTCTAAGTGCATGTAATATTGTACTGCGGTAATGCAACATGGCAGATTTACATACATGTTCTACAACGAAACCACCTCTGCTATGTAATTCCGCACAGACCATAAACATACCTGTTTAAATTAATAATATATAAACTAACTAACTAATATATAAATATAACTAACTCAATTTCTTCGGACAAAAGAAAGGTTTGTAAATATTACCAAGTTCTTTATTAGCTGGAGATTCTGGCATTTCCAAGTACAAGTTTACTTTATACGGTTGTCCAACCATAAGCAATTGTTGTTTGTTTGTTAACTGCACGTACGCTGAAGGGAAACTACATATTCCTTTCTGTTCATTGCAAGATCTACAACAAGAAAAAATAAGTTTAATCCGAATTAGCATGTGGCATACATATCCTGATAGAATTAAACAGATGAGAAATAATACACTTCATTATGAACAAAATAATTAACATACAATTAAGGAGCTCACTTGAATTGTAAGTGTACCGGCCGTACATAAGACATATTGGGCATGTACGCATAATAGAATGCTATATAAAGAAATATTGATAACCATACAACAAGAGCTCCACTAATGATTATCATTCCACCGCTTACTATTACATGTCTGGCAGATTGCACGCCTTTTGTTGTTTTCTTCTGAACACTAAACCATTTTCTATTTACTAGTTCCAACAACCTCGAAATGAACATATTTTTTAGTTAAACAATTTAACGCACTCTTAGCTATTTACCAAGTTAGGCTGATCACTACGCAATTTTAATTATGCTTTCAGCCAACGTTACGTGGGATAAGATAAGTACATTGTAGTTATCACTCAATTCATCTTCTTAAATTTTTTTTACTGAAATATAGGTTAACTCTTGAATTTCACAGTTCGAGCGGCAACAGCAGTGTTACTAATTTATACTTAAAAAATATATATACACATATAACCTGATATAACCTACTATTTACAGTTTTGCGAAAGATAACAATAATAGAGTGGAAATATAATAAGTACAATAAATTTGTTTTATTAATTTATTTAATAAACAATTAACATATTCGAGAATATAATTATCGAATTGATATTTAAATTTATATTAATTATGACTTTTTATTGTTGTTTTAAGATGAACAAGAAATTAAAATTTTCGTCTATGCTTAGATACACAGAATAGTATGTAACATAAACTTTCAATATCAAAACACTTGAGAACGGTGCATATAAGAATGTGTGTTGTGTGAAACATTCCATAGGAAGTATTGACACATTTCATAATATATATATTATAAATACAAAATATTATCAAAATTGATAAAATATTTGAAGTACTTTTGAACAATCTGTACATTGTAAAATACTTGTTAATACTAAAAAAATATAAAACAGCTTATTTGAAATTATTTCCCCTTTCTGTGTTCCAGTCGAGGTCTCCCTTTTTTGGTAGTTGGCTTATCTTTCCCTTTATTTAATAATGGATGTGTTTCTAGAAACAAAAGCATTAGCAGTAAATTAAATGAACGCAATTTATTACGTATTCGTATGTGTTGTAGACATTACCATCTACTGGTGCTCCTTGCAAATGAATATCATGTGAACGATGTTTCTTCATAGGCGGTTCATGTGGCGTTGTTTGATTATCTTCCGAGTCTTCTACATCTGGTGATATTGGTAAAAATTGTAATGAGCCAATATCTTCCATTTCTTCATCAGAGCTACAAAAGGCAGCAACTCTATCAATAGATGCAACATCCACTTCAACCTCTTCATCCTGTGCTTCTTCACCTTGCACCACAGACTTATCTTCGTCGCTCAAGTCAAATTCACTCTCTCTCTCTTCATACTCAACATTCTCATCTAATTCCTTAAAATCTGGTGCAAAAGCTGACCAATTCTCAACTTGGTTTTGTGCCCAAATGGAAACTACACCAGATGATATAGAAGCAATGATTGGTCTTACAGGATGCCACTGTATCAAAATTTTTATCATTATTGTATGAACTATTCAATACCAATGAAATGGTAAATGAATTATTTACCACAACATCAAGTAACAATTCTCCCTTAGTTCCATGTAAAATTTTCACTAAATTTCCAATACTTTTTTCCCAGACATATAAAGCATGCTGCCTCGCAGAACCAGCGCATACATACTCTCCATCTCCAGAAAAACAACACTTTTTCCACATAGTTTTGTTTACAAGATCTTGTAATTTTTGTATCGGTTCAGGTTCACCGTCTTTTCCACAAGCAAGTACTTCTGTACTATCATATACACGAATTACCCTATCTGATGTATTTACTAAAAAACAAGATCCTCTCCTAGCAAATTCAATACTTTTTACAGCTGTATTACTAGCAGTGCCTTGCGATATTTTATAAGAAGCTTTCATAGTTAAAGATTCTGCATCAAGAACTAGAATTCGACCACGAGCATTTCCAGTATACACATAATCTCCGCGCCGATCAAAAGATGCCACTATATTTAAGTCACTCTGCAATAAAATGACCATTTTTTAAAATTTAAAAATATTGTATTATTACGCTAGATATATATTTTACATACATCATCATCAAGTGGTATAACTCTGTGTGTACCCTCAACATCAACCATTACCGCTGCGTGTCTCATTGGACATACTAAGAATCTATTGAGATTTCGTGGATGAAACTGTATTTTCAGTATAGGGGAGGGAAACCTATATTTTTGATCACATTCTCCCGATAAAACATCCCATATGCAGACGTTGTTGTCTGTCGAGGCACTTAATAATTTGTGTCCATTTCTAGACCAGCTATTTAATTAGAATAATAATAATAACATAAAATTTCAATACATGAAATAATATAATTAATTATATATTATCATGTCGAATTATTTACCTTAAGGAACATACTGGATGAACATGTGCGCTAATGATTTTGGCAACACCTCTTGTCAAAAAATCCCAAATAACGATTCTACCATCGTTACAACCAACAGCAAGAAGAGTCCCTCTTTTGTTGAATGTACAAGTTACTGCTAACGATATGCAATCTAACGTACCATCAAACTCCTAATAATTATAAATATTTTAAGTTCGAGAAATTAAAACAGCACAATGCACTTTAATGGTTACATCTTACCTCTGGATAATTCTGACCAAATGATTCTAGAAAAAAAAGCATGTATAGGTTAGAACTCCGTTATGTTTTGAACTGAATGTTTATAACATCTTACCTAACAATTCTAAATTCATTTTTGATTTATTTGTTTATGTATGCACATTATACATAGAACTTGCTCAAGTTATTATTTGTGACAGTGATGTCCATTTGTTAACCTATAACAATACCATGTATATGTAAATAATTATAACACAGAACACCAGAAGCGAAAATCCGAGGAATGATGCTATAGCAATATATTGGACGGATTACGGATCTTCGCGCATGCGCGCCCAGTTCAGTAACGTTTCTATATAGATTATAGATTGTGGAGAAAGTAGTGGGGTACCATTATTGGCGGGAAAGTACTGGAAGAGCCCAAGACGAGACAAGCGTGCTACGAATTTTTGGTAAATTATTATTAATAGTTTATTTACAAACACATATTATACATTCATTTTTCTAAATCATATCATAACAAATTTTGCGAAATTATACGGGATGACTAAGGCACCGACGAGATACTGTTAAAGACTGCCAGCCTTATGGGACATCGCGTCGTCAAACAAATTTTGCTGTTCTCTTACGCCCTCTAGGATATATTGTCGACGGAGTAAGACACAGAAAGCCACCGATGGCATCTCGTCGGTGTAGAAGACCACGGAGGAGATTCTAGTCGGTGAAAAGGTGAATCATCACGGAACCATATCGGTTATCATGAAATGTTACATTCTCCGACGAACGTATTCAAATATTTCAGACAATATTTTGGCGTTGATTTCTAAAATATTAAAATCAAAACTAATATCGAGGATAAAAAATTCCAAGAAATATTGTACGTAATACTTCAAATTTCATATGAAATACCCCAATTTTTAATATAAAAATATTTCATATACGAGCATTATTTCCTTCACTTGTTTTTATACATAATTGTTCCAAAAATCGATCTGTGGGAACAGAAATATGTTGAAAAACATATACAATTATTCCGAATAATAAACAGTTCGAGAGAGAATCACGTGGATGAACTAATATAATATAATTGTAGGAGCAGAGATGGGCAAATTTTTATTGAAATAGACGAGAGTTGGGTATTATATGTAGATATAAAATTATTTAAATAACGATTCGAATAAAACATACTTTATCTTTACTCGTTATTCGAAGCGGATAAATTCGAACTTCGAATAATTTTTTCATCTTTTATCTGTATCTTATATTTGAAAGCTTTGAATAAATCTTCCCATAACTTTTACCAACTCGAATAAACGGCGACGAGGCCTGACGAGCACCGAACTTGAAAAACCAGCGACAGCGACGGACCAACAACGGAGCGGTTGATGATGAAACGATAAGTGTGTTGAATAGTGTGTAGTAAAAATTATCTTGACTTTCTCTCTCACAAAGTGATCTTCTTGAGAATTCAGAATATTGCTGATTCAAAAAAAGTGTTCGAGAACTTGGCAAATCCAGTAGCCTGGGCCCCCGGGGCCTCTGGCCCGAGAGTAGCCTTGATGGCGTCCAAAATGCGAGATACGCCGACAGTAAACAAAAAAAGGAAAACACTGGAACCAACAAACGGAACAAGTATGGAGACTGAGGAAACAAACACCAAAGAGATAGAAAATATAAATTGCTCAAAGAAAAAACGAGAATATGAGACAAACTTATACTCTGCTTTTCACAAGGGACCTGCTTACGTCTCGGCTATTTTTAATAAAACCTCAGCAAAACCCAGGAACTCACAAAACGCTCTCATGCTAGCGAAAGCCCTCAGCAAAAATCATGAAGGAGCGTGTTGTAGACTCTAGTTGTGAAAGGATAGAAACGGAAGGTATTGAATAGAAGGTTTAGTCAGGTATGTGTAACAAGAAAAATATATTTTAAAGAAACGGAAAATTACAAAAGGAAAATGATACAAAATGTTGAAATGAATGATGAATGACTACGGTCGGTGTGAAACGCGAGTATCGCGGGTATAAACCGGGCGTAACGACTTGTAGAGTGAAATAAAGAGAATTCCGCGAGAGGTAAATGTTGTTCTCTTTTATACAGTTGTAACGAGTACGTTCTCCTTGAGGCACGAGCTAGCCTGTGTCGTGAATCATCCTCCAGGTGGCTACGATGCCCGCAAGAGAAAGTGTGCGCGGCACACCTTCGGGAATCGGCCGCTAGGTGGCCAGCGCCACGAACCGCTGTGGAGATTCAGGCCGGTAATGCGGCAAGCCCATGTACCGCGGTTACCGACGCCGATATAATCGCTCCACGCGGTTGGACACGCAACAGGAGGAACGGTCCGTAGTGAAACTCACAACTTCCGAGAAGATCGGATGAGATCTATTTATTGATCAGGCACGCTGTAGTTACAAAATGCTACACGTGGAACGCGTTGCTGTGGAGGTTAGGATCGTAACTTCAAATGCGGGAGCACCACGTTCCGACGCTAGAGCAAAACGAACAAGAAGCACGATGGTTGCCGTTCGGCGCGGAGGAGGAGAAACGCTCCCCACTCCTCGGCCGTACCAACCAATGAGCGCGTCGCCAAGTGCGGCGTGCGCCCTAGGGATAATCCCTACATCGCCGATCCCCGAGCTGGAAAGCGTGCACGGTCCGCTTGCGGCGGTCGGCCGCTAGGTGGCCAACGCCGCCACAGCCGATTCCCGCTGGCAGAAGTGTCCGGCCGCGGGGATATAACGACCGACCGACGCAACAAACGGCAGTCCGATCAGTGTCGCCAGTTGAGTCCAAATCTGGACTCATTTACTCCCCTACTTTTCCCCTTCCACTATCCCATTCCAGCACCATGTCCCACTCAATCCCCGTCGCGCACGCGCAACGTGTCACATATTACGACTCTGGCCATCAGAGAGGGGGTACCTGTATTCCCCTCGAATTTCTCGACCTGGCGACTCTGAGTCCGATATCCATTCGGTTGTTAGCGTCCGTCGTGTGCGGACGTGCCTCTACCATTGTTTTGATTGCGATTTTGGTTTCTGTTACTTCTGTATGTTTGATGTGAATACTGTTCTTTCTTTCTTCTCTTCTCCTCTCTTCTCTTTTATTTTCTACATCTCTTCTATCTTGTAAGTATTTCATCTTCTATTCTTTTCTGTCTTTCGGGCTAACGCGTCGGCTCCCCCCTAAGTGTTTTTCTCTTCTCCAGGGCAAAATTGCCCTTTTCTCCGGGTGAGTAGCGTCTAATCGCCCCACCGGATTTTTATCCAAGCGCCCTAATGTGCGGCGCAAAGCCAGCGATTTTAAAATTCTCGCGACGGAAAACCCGCGGAGTCGTCCGTAAATTCTCGCCGGACCTAGTAACGTCGGTCGCGGCCAAGGGAAATAAAACCTCGAGTGTGACCCGCCGGGTCCTTATTCCTTCTTTAGGGTCGTGCCCTACTGCCGCGAGTAGTATTACTCCGCAGGATGCAGATGCACCAGCCTTTGAATCGTCCAGGTCAGCCACCGAAGCAGGGCTGTTCGTGCATCCTGTTTACGTTAGCGCTCTCGAAAGAACACAATTGGGTCTCGTACAATTGTGCAAAGCTCACTGAAACGTCCGGAGATTGAGGAGTCGCCCAGGCCACGTACCTGCCGACAATTCGTTATCTGCCGTGTATGATTTCAGTGAGGTTCCTAACTTGTGGACCTCGATCGGCTCTCCCGTATTTTATACGGCGGTTCAGATTGGCGCTTCCACACTGTTAGCGCGTTAAAACCGCGGAAATACAAATACCATACGATTTTCATATATTATACGTGCACGAGGCCGACGTCGACGTTACGATCCGCGTTGCGAATAGAGGCGATACGCGAGCAAGCGAGCGTTGGAAGTTTCTTGCACGCATTCCGTGCGTGCCAAGGCATTGTTCTACGCGCGGGTCGTCGCGTCGTAAACACGTCGTGTTAATAACGGATCATTGCTATTGAACTCGTGTAAATCACTACAAGTCAACAAGTAGAATATACCCTACTTATACTAGTCAACTATTCTCCAATGCTCATTTATATTTGCCTAAACATTTCCGCTTTCCAGTGCCTGGAGGCACGAACCTCGATTATTTCTAATAAGAACTAAGAGATACATCGGATATCGTAACCAATCGGGTGTAGGTCGAAAGAATTAATAGGAAGGGAACAATAGTTTTGGTTAACGTTAAATGAAAGTAACTATAGTGAAGGTTAACGTTAAATAGATCAAAGTAAAAATAGTTAGGTTACAGGTTATATAAATCCAATCCGATTATATAGACCGCTTAATTATAGTTTGTAATGCGAATATTATATGTAACTAAGAAAAAAATATCTAATATTGACAGGTATAATTATAAAATACTATTTTTTCTTTAGGTTATGATTAATATTTTATTCCCAAAAATGCAAGATAAAAGTATTGTTATTTAATAATTGTACAATACTTGTAGTATAATAATTGTTATTTATACTACATACACGCATACTTATTGAACGAATTATTCGATATCGCTAATAAGTTAATGTATTTGATAGTAAATCTTATAAAGAGTATTCAAAACTCCCGCCGTTAAAGCGACTGATTCAGTTACTGAATTTAGTCGATAGTTTAAAAAATCAGTCGACTGAAAATAGTAGTTGGCTACTATCGATTTAGTCGATAGTTTTCAGTCGATGGTGCCCATCACTAGCTCGTACCCCAAAATTTAATTTTAAATTCAAACGTCTCTGCCGAGGTTCCGTTTGGCTCTTCGTCTACCGCGTCTGCGCCGTCGACCTTCGACGTGCCGTCGGATAAACAGCTAAGGTTGTCTCCCCTAGCTAAAAAACAGAGGACAATCACAAACAGTTCTTCTGACGACAACTCGACTCCTTGCGTCAACATGACTGAGGTTACTCACCTCGGGGCTATCCCCACCGTGGCGGTTCGAAATAGGTTCGATGTGCTTGGCTCGTTCGTCGGAGCCCCAAACGACTTTCCTACTCTGCCTGTAAATAAGCACCGAGCTGGTCCTTCCCTTCGAGATCCAACTTTTTCGATATCGAACAATCGGCTGTCAGATACAGATAATACTTACTGCCTCTTCTTCAAATATCTTGCCCAAAAAGGCTATTTCCAAACCACCTCGATTATATATTGTTTTGATGGCAATATGCCTCGATTAACCAAATCCCGTACCGAGTCATATGGGCGCGAGTTCAAGTTGAAATTTCTTGGCACAAGAGTCCGTGTTTAGCTAAATTCGATCGAGCATTTCCGTGATCTCAAAGGAAAGCTTGAAAAGGCGAACCTCCCTTTTCACACCTTCACAATAAACACAGAAAAAGTTCTTTCTGCGACCCTGAAGGGCCTCCCACGCATGGATGTCGATGAATTAATTGAGGAGATGAAACTCCACAATCTAAATCCCGTTTCCTGTTCTCCCATTGGTGGCAGACGCCACTAATGCCATTAAGTCCCTTAAAAGCAAAAAGGCTCCTGGCTGTGATAAAATCACAGCCTGAATGCTTAAGCACGCCGGTCATAGGACCATTCTACAACTATTTTACACCTTCACTGCTTGTTACAACCTTGCCTACTTCCCTGACAAATGGAAACTGGCCAAGGTCGTACCCATACCCAAGCCAGGTAAAGATCACAAATCTCCTGGCAACTATCGACCGATTAGTTTGCTTCCGATTTTGGGAAAGCTACTCGAGAAATGCATCCTTAGACTTCTTCTCGAGTTTCTAAAAAGCAAGGATCTCATTATTGATCAACAATTCGGCTTCAGGTCAGCGCATTCGACCACTCACCAACTGGTTAGATTTTCCCAGCTGGTTACACACCAATTAAATGTCGGCAGACCGGTCCCCGCTGTCTTTCTTGACCTTACCAAAGCCTTTGATACTGTCTGGCACAAGGCTTTAATATACAAACTTGGTAACGCAGGCATTGATCTGCTTTTGCAGGAATTCATACTAAACTATCTTACGGATAGGAAACTCTGTGTTTCGAAATTAATGGTTTCGATTCTCCAAAACATAACATACATGCTGGTGTTCCACAGGGCTCTATAATTGGTCCGATCCTATTCAATATTTATGTAAACGACACCCCTAAGGATAACAGATCTCAGCTTGTCATGTACACGGATGATACCTTGCTCTTCTGCCCTCGCAAGAGTCCTCGCATTGCGGTTAACAACCTGCAAGACTATCTCGATAAAGTTATAAGCTTCTTCGAAACCTGGAAGCTTGTCGTAAATCCTGCCCAGGCAATCCTTTTTCCCCTACGTTTAAAACTAAACGCTATCCCGCAACTCACTGTCAACAATGTTGCCATACCGTGGGAGAATAAAATTAAATATCTGGGTGTCGTCATGGACAGTAGGCTTACCTCGAGAGAGGCTATCCTCGACAGTGTGTCAAAAACACGTGCTGCTGCTGGGGCTGTCCATAAATTAATATCCCAAGTTTCACCTTTATATCGCAGTCTGAGACTAACATTGTACAAGATCTGCCTGCGTTCAGTTCTCACCTATGGCCTGCTCCTATGGATAGCTGCCTCAGCTACTAACTTCAAAATTGCGAGTCGAGCTCAAACCCGCATACTGAAAATTATCTCCGGCTTCCCTACACATACTCCCACCTTTCTCGTAAATAAAATACTGAACGTTCCGAGTCTCCTGGAATTTTGCACTAACATTATCAACAGATATGAGGTCAACTCGCATCTGAACCAGCTTGTCCGTCTCACTGGAGAATATAATCCCCATCAAATACCATACCGTATTAAGAAAAGATTTCCGCTGCATTATCACCATCACCGTCCACCTTGATACTCCCTATAGTTTATCCTGCCTGTCGTTCTGACGGCATTTCTTGCCTGCTCTGCCTCGTGAGTTTCCTGCCTGACACCTTCTTGCTTTCTGCATGTTGACTAATGCACGTGCTGCACTTTTGCAATTTTATTCTATGTGGCATGCCTCACGCTCTTTACCCACGCATACTATTCCTCTCTTTACACTCTTGTGTTAAAACTCCGAAAGGAACTATATGTTATCACACATGGGGATATTTCCGACGTGTCGCTCTCACCTTTACATGCTTTCCTGAGAACCCGCTACTCAACAGCTTCTTTTATTCTCGCTTTCTATGCGAATTAACTAGGGAACTATTTTGCAAATTTTATTCCCCACCTATCTTCGCCTGCAACATTGCAACGCCTACCTTTATAAAGGTAATACCATTCTCTTAATAAATTAACATATCTTCTTCCACCCTGGTAAAGTGGCACTTATGCCACTAGGTACAGGCCATCTGTTTTATGTTAAAAAAAAAAAAAAAAAAAAAAAAATACAAACGGCAGTCCGATATCCGAGCCAGAGAGTAATGAGAGTGCTCACGCCCGGGTTTTGACCGTGCCACTTTCGGGTGCCATCATCTTTTAGTCCGGACAAGAACCATTCACCACACTCAGTCCGGACAAGAACCATTCTCCACACTCAGTCCGGACAAGAACCATTCTCTACACTCAGTCCGGACAAGAACCTACATCATCTTTGGCCTTGATCAGAACGAAAAGTTTATATCGTTTTATATAAAATATATAACTAAGATTCATTTCTTTCACGAAATGAAGGAAATATCTTGTATTAAAATAACTGCAAAAAATAATTATTTAATAAGGTCTGTAACAGACCTGCAGCGTGCAGGCCTGTCACTAGAAACAGACACCGAAGCGCGACTGACCGAACCCGAACACAGACGAACGCCGCGCCGCCGGAACACCGCGCACCCCGCTCCCATCACCGTATTTCGCGCGTATTTAGCGGGAACCGGACGTCAACGAGACACAATTCAGGCACGAACCGGATGCTACTTTCCGAACTTTTGGCGGGAAACCGACGCGTCACACCGCACCTCACCACCGCCCCTCGCCCCATCCGCGAGCTATATAAGACGCGGCGAGCGCGACTCGATCTCCTGTTCCAGCTGGGATTCCGCCCAAAACACTTCTGTCCGTTTCACTCTCCGTAAGTAGTCCCAACATTTCACTACCATTTTCCTCGACACCTAGTCCGTTCCCGAGCTCTCGTCGGCGAGTCGTCAAGCACCCCGAATACCCTCCGGCAAGAACCGCGTTCTCACCCTCTCAGAGTGACGGCGAGTCACTACTCCAATGCCGGTGACGGCGAGTCACGATCCTAGTCCGACGACGGCATCGGCAAACCACGAGACGGCGAGTCTCGGGGAACTTCGACCTGGTCGAAGTAGTTTGACGTGCAAGGTGCGCCACCCTCCACGTCGAACGTAGAACCGCCACGGGAGGCCTCGACGCCGGTGCAACGCCGACGTCGCGGATCCGACAAACCAGACCCGTGGCAGAGGAGATCGCGGCCTATGCCATGATCAGAACACCGTTCCCGCACTAGCCCAACTTCCGACACCCCGTCGTCCAGGTCGGAACCTGCCCCGCCATGACCGCTTACCAAGTCCGCGAGACCACCGTAGTACACTGACGACACGTTCACGAACTCGTCGCCGACACCGACAAGACAACACCGGGAACCGCGAAACAAACGAGCACGGGCCGATGAATATCGTTCACGCTGTCTATTAATTTCTAAAGTCTGTCTCACGTAAGAACGGACTTCGCGAATGACCGGTTTTCGTCGTTTGCTGCGGATCTTCGCCTTGATTGGTAGAACTGCCACTGCACAACGCATGCGCGCAGTGGCACTGATGCGACGCCACGCGCTGCAGCGCTGCAAACTGCCTCATTCGCAGTATACTGGGTGTTCGATTCAGACCAATTCAGACGCTATTGTGACGCTAATTTTACTCCGTTTTTCGCGATTTACTTGACAGTGATTATTTAAGGGTGTAGACCTTACTCACACACTCGAACTCACACACCGCTAGCGACTGTATACGTACACGAGATTGCAAGGGTTCAGTTCCTGACGTTATTCGTCTCGCTAATGTACATTTGGGACCCCTACGTAGTCACAATCGCTAGATAAAAGATCAATCTAGTTCGCGAGCTCGCCCAAGTGGCCTACTATTGCGTTTTCGAGGCGTAATTTACATTATTCGGCAGCATGTAGCGGAGCCGCGAGAAGCATCGGGCGGCGCGACAGTGCTGCCACTGTCAAGAGACACACATTTTCTTAAATATTGAGAGAAGTAGGATTTTTATAGAAACGATCGATAGCTCGCGCTATGCGGGGGACACATACAATGTCAATGCAACGTTTATTATGTTAAATCAAACGAATTTAAACCCACCTAACGTCAGGAACTGAAGCATATCTCAGAAGGGACGGTACTCGGAAATTACAGCCGCGGAATTTTTCCGCTACAAGCGCTGATGTCGGTTTCTTGTCATTCGGTCACCCGGCAATTCAACACAGACTGTGAATTCAATCATTGTATCGGTAAAACAGAGGATGACAAGAGTTGCCGGTAAGTTAGGCTTCATACGCTAACGTGACGTCACTATACGGCCGACGTTGATGCTGCGTTGGTATGCTCGAGTGAGAGTGTGTGGCACACACTCGCCGCTCGGGCAGCGTGTACGTGTGCCTTGGCGGATTGCAAGGGTTCAGTTCCTGACGTTATTCGTCTCGCTAATGCACATTTGGGACCCCTACGTAGTCACAATCGCTAGATAAAAGATCAATCTAGTTCGCGAGCTCGCCCAAGTGGCCTACTTTTGCGTTTTCGAGGCGTAATTTACATTATTTGGCAGCATGATGTTTGCTCGAGAGGCTCTGTAAGCAGTCGTGACAACCGTACCGCGCGGCGCACTCACACACTCGCCGCTCGGGCAGCGTGTACGTGTGCCTAGGCGGATCGCAAGTCGCAAGGTTTCGGGATGCTACAAACCATTTCTCGTCCTCCGTTGCATCCTCCGCCGTATCTTCTGCCGCATTATAAATTATTATTGTTATTCTATATATTATAAAAATTTAAACAATTATTTTATCAATAAATTAGTAGGTTGGAACGGAATATATACTTCTAACGCGCGCAGGGGAAGAGCAGGGAGAGGGAAGTGTAGTTAATTAAAATGTACCCATTCTATATAATTTATTTCTTTTTATTAATAATTTAAATAAGAAGAATAATTAAGTTATTCTAAGTCAGAAGAATGAAATGAAGAAGAGAGAGAGGGAGAGAGAGAGAGAGAGAGGGAGAGAGAGAGAGAGAGGGAAGGGAACGGGATCACCTTGTAACCCGTAAGGGAACAAGAATAAACATAAATACATATATATTTTTTATTATTTATTTATTGAAATTGAATGCATATGGCGGTGCATGCTGACAGCAGCCGCCCTGTCCGCCTCCTCGGCCGCCTCTTCGGCCGCCCCCTCCACTGGACAACGCCAGGAAATACCTTTTCCTGGCATCTTTTACAAGATGTTTCTGCAACATATAAAAAAATTAAAATAACATAGAAGGCCTAGTTGGGACCAGGGATTGAAAACTGTTATCATATCGGTTCTGGTTCTCGAAACAGTTATGCAAAACCGAAACGATGTTGTAAACTGTTACAAGAATATCGGTTCTGGGTTACATACATGTATCGGTCATGGTAACGATTTTGGAGAACTCTTATTATTTCGGTTCTATAATTGTTATTTTCCGCTTCTGCATTTCGGTTCCCCCGATTTCGGGACTGTATTCTGTATTGTGTTCGTCCTTATACATTCATTATTCAAGTAGTTCTTCACTGTTATTCATTCTTTAAACAATTTTTAAATGAATAAATTTTTATTATCTGTCGTCTCTACATGCAACATTTACATTATCATCTCAATAACAATTCATTGTTGAAACAATTGTTTAAAAAAATCAATTTTCATATTTTATAGAAATCTGTTTCTATATTTATTGTTTGCATTATCATTTCCGTAATAATGTTTATTCAAACAATTGTTAAAATAATGCATGTATATACAAATTATAAAAATTTATTCATTTAAAATTGTTTAAATTATGTATAACAATAAAGAACTACTTGAATAATGAATGTATAAGGACGAACATAATACAGAATACAGACCCGAAACCGGGCAAACCGAAATGCAGAAGTGGAAAATAACAATTATAGAACCGAAATAATATCAGTTCTGCAGAACCGTTACCATGACCGATACATGTATGTAACCGAGAACCGATATTTTCGTAACAAGTGGGTTCTTCGTAATTGTTTCGAGTATCGGAACCGATATACAACAGATTTCGATGATTGTGCATAAAAGGTTGCGCCTCACCGATGTTGTTCAGAATGCTGAGTTTTAGAACGAAATTCGGGGAGGTGTAACCTTTTATGTACAATTACTATAATTTCTCTTACTCACTCAAAGCGGGTCTCCTTCCGTGGGGCCGGCGGGGGCGGGCGCAGGCAGGTCAGATAGTCCCGCCAAAATGGATACGGGTGGTGCAACGGCTTGATACGTTGTGGCCGGGGCCGCGACCGGGGCCGCTGCCGGGGCCACCGCAGCTTCTGCTGCCGCGAGCTCGCGGCACTTCTGTCGCCTCACTATGTCCTGAAGCTGTTTCTGCAACGCATAACAAAAAATATTAACGATAATGAAAATAACATAGGAGGCAAATTCGTAACACCATTTCGGTTTTACGTAACTGTTCTTTCGTACAAAATTATCAAAATTTTTTATACTTACGGCAAGCGTGACTGCTGCCTGCGGTGGTCCTGGTGGTGGCAGCACTGAGGAGGGTGGCGTTACAGTCATCCCCACCGCGATCGGGGACGCGACCGGGGACGCGGCCCCTCGCCAGGCCGCGAGCTCGCAGCACTTCTGTACTCTGACCTTTTCCTGAAGGCGTTTCTGCAATGCATAACAAAAAAAATTAATGAGAATGAAAATAACATAGATAGGAGGCCTAGTTGGGACCAGGGAATGAAAACTGTTATCATATCGGTTCTGGTTTTCGAAACAGTTATGAAGAACCGAAACGATGTTGTAACTGTTACGAAAATATCGGTTCTGGCTTGCATATATCGGTTACGATAACGGTTCTGGAGAACCGATATTATTTCGGTGCTATAATTGTTATTTTTCGCTTCTGCATTTCGGTTCCCTCGGTTTCGCGTCTGTATTCTGTATTGTGTTCGTCCTTATACAATCATTATTCAAGAAATTCTTTATTGTTATTCATAATTTAAACAATTTTAAATGAATAAATTTTTATAATTTGTATCTGCATGCATTATTTTAATAATTGTTTGAATAAACATTATTACGGAAATGATAGTGCAAACAATAAATATAGAAACACATTTCTATAAAATATGAAAATTGATTTTTTTAAACAATTGTTTCAACAATGAATTGTTATTGAGATGATAATGTAAATGTTGCATGTAGAGACGACAGATAATAAAAATTTATTCATTTAAAAATTGTTTAAAGAATGAATAACAATGAAGAACTACTTGAATAATGAATATATAAGGACGAACACAATACAGAATACAGTCCCGAAATCGGGGGAACCGAAATGGAGAAGCTGAAAATAACAATTATAGAACCGAAATAATATCGGTTCTCCAGAACCGTTATCGTAAACAATATATGCAAGCCAGAACCGATATTTTCGTAACAGTTACAACATCGTTTCGGTTCTTCGTAACTGTTCCGAGTACCGGAACCGATGTACAACAGTTTCGAACAGTTACTTTCAGAACCTTGTCAGTCCCGGGTTGGAACATACGAATGTTATGCTTTTATGCAAAATTATCATAATTTATGTTACTTACGAGAAGTGTGTCTGATGCCGAGGCGGGCGGTGGTCCCTCAGGTGGGGTGACATGTACGGCTGCCACCGCAGCCGTCGCCACTTCCATTTCCCTTTGCCGGGCCTCCCACTGTCGTGCCGCTAATTTTTTAATCAGCTGATCCACCTCGTCCTGTCTTTCTAACAGCTTTGCCGCTGTTTCCAGGGCTTCTTTTTTGGCGGCCGCCAGTGCCGCCCTTGCGTGGCGTGCCGCTTCGGCGTCCTCCCTTATACAATTTGACGTTATCTCGTCCATCTACAGTATGAAAAAAAAAAATTAATAAAAACAATCAACACACCAATATATCTGGCTACCAATAACAAGAATGAAGATATTCTCGATTGGAAGAAAGACATTTGGATACTAGGTACTTACTCTGCTGGCAGTCAAGGTCGGAATGACGATCTGACGATGCACCCACTGCTGCGTTCCTCCGTCCCTCGTGGCCAGGGTTGCCATATTTTGCGGGAACAGGGGCGCAGCGGTAAGGGGACTGGTTCCCTGTTCCCGCAAAATATGGCAACCCTGCTCGTTGTCAGTCGTGGGATTTAGAGAGATTTGCAGTGGTGGGAGCTCTTACCGGCGCGGCGCGGCGGGAAAATATCTGAATTTCACCTACCTGCACTCTCGAATTTGTTCACGTGCAATAACAAATCCAAACGTTTGTAACGATCACGCTTGTCGCGAGACAAACTCCCCTCCTGAACGCCGTGCGCGAGCAGGCACGGTAGTTCCCGCGGCGGCCGCCGGTGGCGACCGCGACGACGCGGATACCCGCAAGGGAAAATAGACCGGCCCGGCATATATGCGGCCGGCCGGGCAATGGAAAGGCGTTCGAAACCAACCGCAGACACACTCGTAGAGCTCACTTACAGTGCGACGCCACGGAATCGAACACCTCCATTAGAACCCCTGTCCAAGGCCCGAGTCTTAAGCAAGACCGGGAGACAGTGTCGCCAGTTGAGTCCAAATCTGGACTCATTTACTCCCCTACTTTTCCCCTTCCACTATCCCATTCCAGCACCATGTCCCACTCAATCCCCGTCGCGCACGCGCAACGTGTCACATATTACGACTCTGGCCATCAGAGAGGGGGTACCTGTATTCCCCTCGATTTTCTCGACCTGGCAACACTGCCGGGAGACCTTCCCGGAGATACGAAAGTATCCCAACGCCCCAGCTGTATACACAGCGGGGTTCTTCCCGACTCCGAGACGCGGAAGCATCCGGAATCCTGCCGACCCGAGTCGCACGCGCAACCGGGACTCCTCGTCGCTCAGCCGCGGAAGCTGCGATCCGTACCTCTCTTAGTCCGTATACGCAATGGAGCACGCCTCCGTATATTAGCAGTAAGCCGTATAAACCCGTAGAAAATAAGCCGTACTCGTCTAAACCGAAATGACCGTCGCCGATAGATATAAG
The DNA here is from genome assembly GCA_916610255.1 of Lasioglossum lativentre. Lineage (NCBI taxonomy): Eukaryota > Metazoa > Arthropoda > Insecta > Hymenoptera > Halictidae > Lasioglossum > Lasioglossum lativentre. The sequence goes on along the minus strand of OU744364.1, from coordinate 17,563,170 downwards.
CCGCCGTGTAAACCCGTAGAAAATAAGCCGTACTAGTCTAAGCCGAAATCACCGTCGCCGTCTAATTATAAACCGCCGTATAAACATAGACCACCGTATAATCACGAGTCACCGTATCAAGACTCGCGCCGCCGTCATCAACCGACTCACAAAGAAACCGCGAACCGCAATTCACCCGTTCGCATAACGGCAAAATAAAGCTTCCTGTCAAAATATCCAGGCGTACTTATTCGTGGTCCCGAAGAACCCTCGGCAGCCGGCTGAGTCGGCACTCTCCTAACCGGCAATCGTTACACGTTGTAAGCAGAAACGTGCCCAAAAAAGGGCGAAAAAGTCGTGTTTGGTGACTAATTACGTCACAATTTTTGAACGAATGGACTTTTTCGAATACGGATTTCTCCTAACCCTTCCTGAAGAAACGCTGCGTCTAATGGCTCAAACACCAGTTTTTTACGTTCAGCCGTTCTCAGTTGATGCCGTCACAAAATGACAGACGGACACGATTTTATTATATATGTATGGAGATAGAGATAGAGATATGTAATAAAAAAATTTTGTGAATTTTTGCAGGGTACATATAAGGTGCCCCATTTTAGCGAAACTTTGAAAATTCTGTTTTACAATCTAAAAGAAGAGAAGAAATAAATGAAAGCATCTTCATTATTGTAAAATATCCTTTGCAAAGGTTCGTTAAACTATGTATCTTTTGATAGTGTTTGATTTCGTTTGTAATTGTTTATAAATTTTAAGCATTGCATTTTGGTCGGATTAGCAAAGAAGATACATACAGTTACTCCCAATTATATTCGAACACTCTTAAAAACAGCAGAACTTTTTTAGTATTGGAATATACGACTTGAAATTTTTGCAAAAGTTAGAACAGTTGGTCTGCTACACGACGTGACAAAAATTTTTGACAAAAAACTGCAAGTTGTCGGAATTGTAGAGAAAATACTAAAAGTTGTGTTTTTCAATTTTTTTTATGTGGGCTTATATGTATGGAAAATTTAGAAAATACGTTTCGTAAATCTGTATCAATTAAACGTACTCTGAAAATTTCATCAAAATCGGTCGTCGTTGGAAAGAGCTACAAACGTTTGATAAAAATTGCAGTTTTTCACGATTTTCTGCCTCCAACTAAAGTAATTCTATGTAAGGATTCTTTCATCTTTCAATGCCTGTCGTTTTTTCCCGTATCAACCGATTTCTATGAAACTTTCACAGTGTATATAATTGACACAGATCTACAAAACGTATTTTTTTAAATTTCAATATAGGCCCGCATAAAAAAGTTGTAAAATGCAACTTTTAGTATTTTCTGTACAATTCCGACCAAATGCAATTTTTGAAAAAATTTCTTTTCACATCTTGTAGTAAACTAATTGCTCTAGCTTCCCAATGAACTTCAAATCGCAGAGTCCAATATTAGAAAAAAGTTATGGTGTTTCTAATATTAGTGGGAGTCACTGTACATCAGTGCGGCAAGCTCAAGCTCTCGAGCGGACCCGAAATCTCGAGTAACCTCGAGTCACATCGAGAGGTAGAGGGGAAAGAGGTGTGTCGAGTGGTGTCGTTGTTTTCTAGTTTCCGGATGTATAGGGATGCGTTCGTAGGTGAACGCTTTCCCGTGTTATTTGTATAGTTGAACAGCGCGATATTCAACGCGTATATTCAACGAGTGTTGACTATTGTTGACGCGATTGTGTGTGGTTTGTGTGATTGAAGTTCAGCGATTGTGTGTGATTTGTGTGCTTGAAGTTGTTTGAGCGTAGTGTACAGTGACAATGAATTCTGCAAATTCAACGGAAACTGCGGGACGAAAGGCGAAGGGGCGTAACATGAAGAACAATAAAACGTCAAAGAGACTTTGCATGGCAACGAAAAGGCTTAGCAGAAAAAGACAGCATTTTCGATTTAGGTAAGTGCATAATCGATACATTTATCTTTCTATTTTTCCCATATTCAGCAATGTTACAGCTTTAACAAAAAAAAATCATCGCTCTATCTCATTTCGAAAGTTCTTGAATGTTAACATAGAATAAAAATTTTTGCAAACTACCTTTTTCATGTCGTAAAAACTTTAGTAAAGGGATTACTGGAATGGCCCAATCTGTCCCGTTTTACTGGTAGTACGCCCTTCACCGTAATGGACTTTCGGTCATAAAACACTTGCGTGCCAAATGCTAATATAGGCACCTTCGGAAACATTCATCGCGGTCTTTCTGCAGGCAGGAAGGAAATTTTATTTTTCTTGCTACCTGAACATTGTTAGAGTTATTTTCGACGACAGTTTTGCAAAATGTATTGGCAATTGCGCGTAAAACGTTACGGGTCATTCTATGCCACATTGATCAGTTTTCGCAGGCACCATCGGCGATTTGGTTATTGAAAGTAAAAGTATATACAGTGCATATACAATTATATGAACTGTGAAAGTGTCATCGGAATCGGTTCAGTCGGGAAAAAACGACAGGCATTGAAAGATGTAAGAATTCTTAGATATAGGACGAAAATCGCGAAAATCTGCAATTTATCCCGTCTTTATAAACGTTTGCAGCTCATTGCAACGTTGACCGATTTTGACGAAATCTTCAGAGTATGTTCAATTGGCACAGATCTACAAAACATATTTGTTAAATGTTGAATATAGACCCACATACACAAGTTGTACAATGCAACTTTCAGTATTTTTTCTACAATTCCGATCAGTTTCTATTTTTGAAAATAATTTTTTTCTCATCCTGTAGTAAACTAATTGCTCTAGCTTCCCAAAAAAGTACAAATTGTATAGTGCAATATTAAAAAAGTTCTCGTCTTTTTTAGAGCGCCCAAATATTTTTCCGAGTAACTGTATGTAAAGAAACCAAAGCTTTTCCATAATTCCTTTTGCAATGTTGGACGCTTGTGTCCCTACATTTTCACTCAGGTACAACTTGTACACCAGATGTTTTTTTATTACTATTCCTCGAAGGTTGTTCTCGCTCAATAGCGATTGGCATATCATAAACCCCCAGATGAGGACCGCCAGAGGCATTACGGGCCGCGCGGCCCCCGTCGCACACTGGTCTCAAAACACCGTTTTCCTAAGCCAAACTCGCAGTCTTTTTATCTTTTTCTAAAATTGTTTAAACGAGCTTTACTTGCATTATTATAAGCTGACAGATATTTTTCAGCAAAATCAAACAGTTTTACGACAACCGGCAAACCGGCTTAAAGAATTTCCCCGGTTGGGTTGCAGCTTATTTGCACGTGATTTTTATGGCTACAAAATCTCTTTCAGGTATGTCTCTTTGTGACCTGAAGGGACGGTACGGTACGGTACGGTTATATCTTCCGTTCGGTCGGCGTAAGACCGAACAAGTCCCAATCAAATTGATCAATGCAAACGATTCTTCGGTTATTTGGGAAAACCCGACACCTTCGTCCACCCATTTTTGCAGGCCTGTAAGGTTTAAATTTTGCAAAGTAACGAAAGATGTAATAAAAGAAGAAAATAAACGTATGGAGTATGCTATTGCTTCACTCGTCCCAACACAAATTGATGAGGTGCAAATAACGCACGAACTCCATATGACCATGATCGACGGAAAAACTATTAACATGGTGACTGATACTGCATCTAGTATGCGCTGCTATATTTGCGGTGCAACGCCCACAATAATGAACAATTTGGAAGAAGTTGAAAAACGTTTTGTAAACGAAAATAATTATAAGTTTGGCATTTCGCCGTTACATGCAAAAATTCGTTATTTTTAATTCCTGCTACATGTTGCCTACAATTTGGAGTTCAAAAAATGGTCGGCATCCACTGAAATGTACAAGGAGCAACAAAAGAAGAGAAAGAGCGAACTACAAAATAAATTCCGGGCAGAATTAGGTATTCACGTTGATCGCATAAAACAAGGAGCTGGGACATATAATGATGGAAACACAGCAAGAAAATTTTTTAAAAATCCCAAATTAACTGCGAGAATTACAGGACTACAGGAACAGGTCGTCAGGAAATTTGCTGTCATTTTACAAGCAATATCCTCAAGCCAGGAAATATGTCCAAAAAAATTCGGAATTTTTGCGAGAGAAACAGCTGAAACATATTTGAAGTACTAATCATGGTACTACATGTCGGCAACCGTGCATAAAGTCCTTCTTCATGGAGAAAAAATCATGGAGTACTTTATACACCACCCCATTAACACATTTTCCGAAGAAGCTCAAGAGATTCTAAATAAAGTGTTTCGGCAGGTCCGAGAATTCAGATCTAGGAAAATGAGTAGGAAGGCGACAAATGAAGATATCGTCCACAATCTATTGATCAACTCTGATCCAAGAATTTCAACATTGAGACCACGTCGAATTCAGAAATCTAGCATGCCTTTATTTTCGGAAACATTAAAACTTTTTAAACATGTACCAGAAGCAACAGAGAAAGAATTTCATGGAGGTGAAACAGACGATGAAATGGAGATCGACGATCATTATTGAGTTGGTAGCGTCTTTGACTTAATTAGTCAATTATCTAATTAATTTTATTTCATTTCGAATATAATTTATTTTAGTTTATTTATTAATATTATATTTATTTACATATTTATTTATTATTATAATATTAATTTATACATTTATTTATTAATGTCGGAACAATTATAGGATATGAGTCATTTTTTCCTTATTTCCAATTGTTAACAACAATTATTAACAATTTGAAAAAAAAATTTTTTGACTTCAGATTCGTATTCTATAATACTGAAAACATGGATATTTAAAATCTCAAGGCGATATAAAAATTGAAAGGGGTGCTAAACGCGATGTCCAGCATTTTGGTACATTCGTCCCACTGTGCGGCGTACCGACAACACTCTCCTCCCCCGGCTCGCCGCGCTGACCGTGCCACCGAGCGACTAGGCGCGCTCTGGTTGGTCCGTGTTTTTCTTTAATAACTCCTCAACAAAGCCGCGGACAACATTTTGCAAAAGGAAAATGTCGCTTCAAATGACCTCAGGAACCGTCCATTTCCGGGAGCTGGAGGAATTTTGAGACACCCTGTATACATAGTAAGTACGTGTGACCGCTGATAGCCAATAGTCAATATTTCTACTACAGCCGAAAATGCGTGTGAAACGAGGCCCGCCTCTTCCACTGTGATCCAATCGGCCGCGCATTGGTAATTAGATACCTCAACGCAGTCCTGCAAGGGGACATTCTTCTCAGCTTCATGGCGTCTTGCCACCCCCTACAATCGCATAGTAATGGGCAGTAATCCGACGCGTGATACGGAAGTGCGATGAAGAAGCCAATGAAGGTTACCTTCTTCTCCCAATCACAAAAGGAAGTGCACGCGCTGCAGATTACGTTGGTGTGTCAACCAAGACCATTTGTCGAATCCGGAAGGAAGATTCAATATCCGGAGAGGATCAATTGCTGTCATCGCCAGGCAAAAAGCGTCCAAAAAGAGAAGAACACAAATTCCATTGCTCGCTTGAGGACCAAGCAGTAATTAAGGAGATTATTTATGATTTTTATGTGCGACAGAAAATAGTCCCAACTGTCTCAAAGCTATTGCCAGCCATCAGAGAGAAAATCAATTTTCCATGGAAGTCCTCAAGTCTGTACACACTATTAAACCGTATGGGCTTCCAATGGAAAAAATCAACTAATATTCGAAGAGTGTTGATTGAAAGGCCGAATATAGTAGCCTGGGGAGGGAAATACTTGGAAGCAATAAGACGATATAGAGCGTTTGGAAGAAACATCATATACATCGACGAAACATGGGTGGATAATACTTTATGTTTCCATAAATGTTGGCAATCTAAAGATATGCTGGGAGTCTTAAAAAGCCGCAGGTCTTCATTTAGACTTATACTTGTTCACGCCGGAGGAGAAAGAGGATTTGTGAAGGGGGCTGAATTAATATTCCAATCACGGACAACGACAGGGGATTATCATCGACAGATGAATTCCTACAATTTCGAAAAATGGATAAACGAAAAATTAATCCCTAATATTTCGCCCAACTCCGTAATTGTAATGGACAACGCTCCCTACCACACGGTGCAAATTAATAAACCACCCACACAATATTCAAAAAAAGAAGATATGATGGTGTGGCTGGTAGAAAATAGTATTCCACATACGCCAGAAATGCGAAATTACCAACTTTTTGAATTAATAAAAAGAAATAAACAAATGGAAAAACGTTTTAAAGTAGATGAAACACTTCGGTTGCATGGGCACAATGTATTAAGATTACCACCCTACATGTGCGACTTAAATCCAATAGAATTTGTTTGGTCGCAAATAAAGCGATCATTATGGGAGAAAAACACTAGTATTTTAAATATTAAAGAATTCAATCAGATTACGATGGACGCCATTAATACAGTAAGTGAAACCGACTGGCAGGGTTATTGTACCCATATCAAAAAATTAGAAGATGAATATTGGGATAAAGATGGATTGTTGGAGGCAGCAATGTCAAATTTGACCATAGGAAGTATCGATGGAGACAGTGAAAATATAGCAACGGCAAGCAGTGAAACAGACACGGCGGCTGAACTTCGGAATCCCCCCCCGTCCTTTCGAAACAAGATATACGTCATTCTATTCGTTTTTGCATGCCGAACACGAAATGTAATTGTCATTTTTGGCGGAAATTAATAGTTTTCGAGATATTCGTGAAAAACTGCAGCTACCATACATTGAATTTTGTATATACGTGCACGTCCGTGCTGTGCATGTGCGTCAGCATGATGCGATCGCTCGTCAACTGTTTCTACAGATATATCAATACGACCGTCGAACGATTTATATACCGCGTGAACTTTTTAAAACATATGATGATGAAGAGAGTACATATTACGACAATACCACACACACCCCCCAGTGTTTCTGAGAAGAAGGTTCCCACATTAAATAATATAAAATCAACTGAGACCAATACCAATTTGTTTTACTACCAAATGCAATAATATAATGAAAAATAATTATGTAAAGCTTCGAAAATTCCATAATTAGGTCTGAGTTAGGTCTAGGTTAGGTCGTGGGAGGGGGCGGAGAGGGCCGGCCGTTAGGCCGGCCCGACCACGCATACGAAAATCCATGAGCACTCTTTCAAGATTGAAAGCTCACCCTACACATATATGTATGAACAGAGTGAGACCCTGTTTTCTACAAAAAAATACAATTGGCTTTATTTTTCAAATGAAAAATAATGATGTAAAGCTACAAAACTTACTGAAAATTCCTTAGTTAAACGGGAAAGCCAATTGTATTGATTTAATGAAGCTTTTTTGGTAGTAAAACAAATTGGTATTGGTCTCAGTTGATTTTATATTATTTAATGTGGGAACCTTCTTCTCAGAAACACTGGGGGGTGTGTGTGGTATTGTCGTAATATGTACTCTCTTCATCATATGGTGTTTTAAATAGTTCACGCGGTATATAGATCGTTCGACGGTCGTAGTGATATATCTGTAGAAACAGTTGACGAGCGATCGCATCATGCTGACGCACACGCACAGCGCGAACGTGCACGTATATACAAAATTCAATGTATGATAGCTGCAGTTTTTCACGAATATCTCGAAAACTATTAATTTCCGCCAAAAATGACAATTACATTTCGTGTTCGGCATGCAAAAACGAATAGAATGACGTATATCTTGTTTTGAAAGGACGGGGGGGGGATTCCGAAGTCTTACCGACACGGCAGACAGTGAAACAGAAACGGCAGATATCGAAGACCCGGAAAATTCAGACAGCACTTCCGACTAGGCCTACAGTAAGACAATGTGCTATCTTCATATTAATAAAAATTAATTAAAAATATTTATATTAATAAAAATTATTTTTAGCAGGACAATTCACGGAGCAGTGAACGGTGAGCTGGTTTGGATATGTAAATAAAGAAAATACATGTAAATATGTTAAATATTAAAATTATATTGTAAATATTAAAATTATATATAAATATGTTAAATATTGAAATTATATTGTAAATATTAAAATTATATATAAATATGTTAAATATTGAAATTATATTGTAAATATTTTAAATATTAAAATTATATTGTAAATATTTTAAATATTAAAATTTGTAACAGACCTACTAAGCAGGCCTGTTACTAACACGTATCAAATATTCGAATACAACGGATCAGCTGAATCGCGTCATCAACACGACACCGCCCGCGCCGCGCAAACCCCGCGTCTAGAAGCTATCACGGCAACTGACAACACCCCGCGCTAACCGCACCCCTAGAAACATAATTCGGCGGGAACCGGATGCAAAATTCCACATATTTCGGCGGGAACCGGACCTACGTAGCTACCCCTAAACACTGCCGCACCACCGCCCTTCACCACCAAGAGAAATATATATAAGGCCCGGCAAAACTAGAGAAGGGACCGTTTTTCCATCGTTGTGACGACGATTACCTTCCAGCCGGCAAAGACTCCGTGACAGAATCTTCTCCGACTAGTCCGCTCCGATCGCCGAGACAGCGATACTTTCCCTCTCTAAAGCGCATCTACGGGACGTAGGTAAGCATCCACTCACCCCTAGCGAAAGCACCGATCGTTGTGACGACGACCACAGGTAACTACCCCGCCACCCTAGTCCACTCGCCACTCCACCGACCGCCCGTTGTGACGACGATAGGTCACTCCTCTCCACCAACAATTGTGACGACGAGGAGTTACCCGCCACCGACCGCACGTTGAGACGACGACAGGTCACACCCCTCCACCGACCGCACGTTGAGACGACGATAGGTCGCCCCCTCCACCAAAACATTGTGACGACGAGGAGCTTCCCTCCACCGTCCGGTCACCATACCCGCGATCTCCCGACACACCGTACCGGACAGTGTGACGCCACAGACCGACCACTCGCGTACAACAGACCGCTCGACCGCTCGAAAACCGCGTACCGCACCTCGCGAAAGCCGTATACCGATCGACACCGCGAAACAGCGACCAGCGAGACTTTATTCAAACACAGACTCGGCTCAGTTATTTCACCATACCTTTCCCGATCGATCCTTCCGCATCGCGAACCCCGGATCGGCGAGCTATCTCCGGCAGAGACACAACCGGGTAACGAAGTTGTTACATGGCGCCCGAACAGGGACTTGACGCGTATTAAACACGCGATAATATCACCGACAAGACCGGTGTACCGAGCAACAAGAATATCGAACCGCCATATTGCCGTATAGACCGAGAATTAGGCGCGAACGCGAAGTACACAGCGCACCGCGCAAAGATCGGCGGCGCGACGCCGAACGCGATCGTAGGGACTCAGCGCGCCATCTCGCGACCTACCGCGCCACTACGCGCCGGCACGCGCGTCAATTTGAAACGAGCCGCGAGGAATGAAAAGGACCGTCCTGCGAGATACAAAAGAACGAATAGTCAACGAGCTGCGGAAATCAAATCTCCCCATCACCGGGACAACAGAAGAGCTTCGACAACGGTGGGCCGAGTGCATAAAAAATCAGACCGCCTCGTTACTCGAAATGGCAGAACCAAAAACACCAACATTCGTCAGCACCGCGCTGCACGCAGCCGGCGCCTCCATTAGCCGCGAGGGACTCGCGCCCCCACCGTCGGTCACCGTAACCGCCCCCACACCCGACCCACGGAAAAATCTCGACCGTATGCGAAAATGGGGATGCACTAGCGATGGGAAAGACCCTTTTTCTTTTATCGAACGCATCGAAGAACTGCAGGAATCCTATCAGATAACAGATACCGAATTATTACAAGGAATCCCGGAGCTACTGCGAGGAGAAGCCCAACTATGGTACAGAAATAATCGGTATCAAATACAGTCTTTTACCGAATTCACGGAGCAATTCATAGACTTCTTCGCGCCCCACCGAACCCGCCTGCAGCGAGAGCAGGAAGCTAAAGAGCGCATCCAACGGCCCGGAGAACCGTTCCACACGTTTATGAGCGCAATGATGACGCTCATGCGACGGGCGGCCATTCCCATCGGGGAATACGTCGAACGGCTATATGAAAATATGGCCCCCGAACTCGCCATGTGCATCGATATAGAAAATATAAGCAGTCACGATCATCTCCGGAGGAAAATACAGCGCATCGAACGCGCGCAAGAAAAACAAAAAACCCGAGGACTCCGAACGCGAACCGCCATCGCCGTCGCTGCCGAGAGCACCGATGATCCTCCCTACGTCTCCGCGATTCCGCGAGCAGAGCCAGACGAGATCCGCCCCTCCCGACCCAGCCCCGCTAGCCCGGCACCATACAACCCCGACTCGCATTGTGGGTGGTGCAAGCAACGGGGACACACGCGTTTCGAATGCCGCAACGAATTCCGGCGATTCTGCTCCCGATGCGGCCGCGACGGCACACAGTGGGAAAAACTGACCTAACACGATTCAAAAATAAATAACTTTCGATAGAAATGAGATAGAGCGATGAATTTTTTTTTAAACGAAAGCTGAATCTTTGGAGAATATGGGAAAATTAGGGAGATTACGGTACAAACGGTTTTTAACCTCGAAAAAATTCGTCGAAGTTGCACAATTTCCAGAAAATGTGGTTTTTCCGTTACCACAGGCAGAAAAATTTTTTTTTTAACATGCTATGTATCATTTCCCGTAGACTTCTTCCTGCTGAATTCAAATCTGGTTTCAAAATTTGTCTACGACCTTTAGTTTTTTCAAGAAATCGATTTTTGTGACAAGAAATTAATGAAATCATTTTTTCGTTGAAATAATTTTATGACATACTAATTTATACGTACATCGTATTCTCATATATAAAACATAATAAAAATAATAATATTAAGTATTTTAACATAATTTGAAGTACATGAAGCACCTCACATCTCATCATCACTTGAGGTATCGCTGACATTAGTACAGGCACTTTCTGCAGGCTCTGTGTAGCTGTAATGTATAATAATATAAATTAGATATGTATTGTTAATAATTATATTTTTATTTATAGAAGAAGGTGAGTACTTAATCTTTTTAACTTACATATTTTCATCGACGAAGTTACTAACTTCTTGTACAACTTTTTTTGTACAAAACGATTTCAATCGATCTTTTATTAATATCAATGATATTTTCGGATCCGTTAAATCTATTGCTCGATTAAAAATGTCTAATAGTCTGTTTTTTCGACTATTTTGTCTCGCATGAAGAATCATATTATTTCTGTACAGCTTATGCCATGATTCATTGGCGTCCTCTGAATAGTACGCTATTGGTACAGGAAACTGTTGTACTATTTCGCAACCATGCTTTAATAATTTATGAACAGTTGGGCTCATTCGAGCCCATGGAAATAATCTATAATGGAGACAATACGTCTCCCAACAAAACTGTTCCAGCTCTCTTATTTTTAGAGGTTTTTTACTTTTAAAAACAGCTAGTATTGTCGCAATATTGGTTACAAATTGAATATTAATTTCTATAGCTTCTGCAAATATTGCTGGCTTTTCGAAGCATCTCCTAGCGACATTGCCAGTATTTGTTGTGCCATGCCCTTGTAGCACTTGGTCTACTCTAACACCAAGCTTGGCATATACAGGGTGAGTCACCAAACGTTAGCACCTCAAATATCTTTGTTGTTTCTAAAGATACGTAAAATATGGTAAGGACAAAGTTAAATGGTACAATGGGGCTGACACGATGCAAAAAAAAAAATTTTGTTTTTATGTCATTTTTTGGAGATATCAAGGTCACCTTCCTTTTTTAAATGGAACCACCCTTTTTTAAACACCTACAATGATAGTCCCTTTCATTAGGAATTCAGTGACTATAATTAGTCCAAGGTCATTCAAGGTCAAGGACAGAAAAAACGTATAAAACTAAAATATGGAAGCAGAATACCTGTATTTTATAAATGTTCGAAATGATGGCCGTCTGCGTCGATACATTGTTGTAAACGAGCTCTGAAGGAATGTTGAACTCTGATAAGTGTATCCGACGTGATATTCGTACATGCTGTGATGATACGCTGGCGCATATCTTCAACTGTTGTTGGAGCATCCGTGTACACGGTCTCTTTTAGCAGACCCCATAAAAAGAAATTCAGTGGATTTAAATCAAGCGAACAGGAGCGCAACTATCCTGCATAAATAAAGAGGTACTCGAGTGGGCTCTCAACCACGGCATCCAGCCGACCGCTCCAGCCGCGAACATCAGTCTTGCCGACGGGTCCGTGACACAGTCCGCGGGAAAAAAAAGATCCCATTCAGCGCCGAAGGCTACACGTGGACCCAAGAGTTCACAATACTGCCTTACATTGGACCACCAGTCCTCCTAGGAATCCAGGCAATAGCCGCCCTGGAAATCGAATTTAGACCGCCGCTAAATATCGCCTCCTGGTCCGCCACTTGCCTCGCCGAACCGTGCCTCCAAATAGGCCTCCGAAAGTCTCAGGAAACCGACCAAAAAAACTTCGAGGGTTTCCTCAAGGCAGAACTACGCCTGTTCGAGAATATCACCGGGAGAATTACGCTAATACAGCACCGAATCAAGCTAAAAGATGGAACACCGATTAAGCAACGCTACCGCCCCCGAAACCCCGCAATGCAGGCAATCATCGACCAAGAAGTGGAAAAAATGCTGCAGGAAGGAGTAATCGAACCCTCCAGCAGTCCATGGAGCTCACCGATAGTTATCGTAAAAAAAGGACGGCAAGCCACGGTTTTGCGTTGATTTCCGCAAACTGAATGATCGGGCAGAAAAAGATGCATATCCATTGCCTCACATACAGGCCACCCTAGATAAATTACGAGGAGCAAGATTCCTGACCACGCTAGACCTTAAAAACGGATACTGGCAGATCCCTCTCGACAAATATAGCCGGCCGCTCACTGCCTTCACCGTACCCGGGAAGGGTCTTTTTCAATTCACCGTCATGCCATTCGGTCTGCACTCCGCCCCCGCCACCTTTCAACGACTACTAGACCAAATAATCGGCCCCGAGTTAGAGCCATACGCATTCGCCTCCCTTGATGATATCATCATCGTAAGCAAAACATTCAAGGAACACCAGCAACATCTGCAGGAAGTTTTTCGTCGCTTACGCACCGCCGGTCTCCGACTAAACCCGGAGAAATGCCGATTCTGCGTCGACAGTTTGCGTTACCTCGGTCATATCATCGATCAACACGGCATACGGACGGACCCCGAAAAAACGAGCGCCATCGCGCAGCTAACCGCTCCGAAAACAATCCGGGAAGTACGCCGGTTCCACGGAATGGCCTCGTGGTATAGACGATTCGTACCAAACTTTGCTGAAATCATGGAACCACTCACCAGGCTTACCAGAAAAAACGCGAAATGGTCCTGGACCGAAAGCGAGGAAACAGCCTTTCAGACTATGAAAGAGAAACTAATAACCGCTCCAATTCTGGCCTGCCCAGATTGCAACGAGCCGTTCACACTGCAGACAGACGCCAGTGACCACGGGCTCGGGATTGTGCTCACCCAGGGACCCGAGGACCGAGAAAGAGTCATCGCCTATGCGAGCCACACTCTGAACGCCACCGAGCGCAACTATAGCGCAACCGAAAAAGAGTGTCTGGCCGTGATATGGGGCATCAGAAAAATGAAGCCATATCTGGAAGGATACCACTTCACGGTTATCACTGACCACAAGGCATTGCACTGGCTCCAGCAGATCGACAACCCGACCGGAAGACTAGCGAGGTGGGCACTCGAGCTCCAACAATACAATTTTGACATCAAGTACCGCCCCGGAAAGAACAACCACGTGGCCGACGCATTATCTCGAACCCCACCGGTACCAGAAATCAGCGTGCCCTGACCGAAGGAACGCCCCGACACGTGGTACGAGCGAAAAATGAAAACCGTGCAACAGGACCCAGCTTTCGCCCCCGACTTCCGCATCCAAAACGGAAAGTTACAACGGCATATACTCCACCAGCTCGACTAAAACGAACCAGAACCCGATACCGCCTGGAAAACATGCGTACCAGCCACCGAGCGAGAAAACATTCTGCGACAATACCACGACGATCCGACGGCTGGTCATCTGGGTATCGCCAAAACCATAGTCCGCATCGCTCAGAGATTTATTGGCCCGGACTGTTTAGACAAGTAGCTCGGTACGTCCGCCACTGTGACAGCTGCCAGCAATACAAAACCCCGCCGCAACAACCGCCAGGATTCCTGCACGCCAACTCCGGGACACAACCGTGGCATACAGTATCAGTAGACCTAATAGGACCTTTACCGCGCTCCCGACGCGGTCATATATGGCTCCTAGTCGCGATAGACCGGTTCACGAAATGGATCGAACTCACGCCCCTAAGGAAGGCTACCAGCGTCACCGTAGCCGCTGCCATCCAAAAACACATTATCCTGCGCCACGGAGCCCCGGCAATAATAATCTCCAACAACGGGAGACAATTTATAGGAGAACCATTTACGAGCCTACTACGAACCGCAGGCATCAATCACCGCCGGACTCCCCCATATTCATCGCACTGTAACCCGGTAGAACGAGCTAACAAAGTAGTCAAAACCATGCTCGCACAATACACCGGCAAACACCATCACCGCTGGGACGAACGAATCGACGAAGCCCATTTTGCCATTAATACCGCCGTACATGAAGCAACCGGATACAGTCCAGCATACCTGAATCAGGGCAGAGAGCTACGAGTACCAGGACAAACACCGACCGACGGGGGACCCGACCGCCACCAGCGCTGGAAGAATTTACGAGAAGCCCAGGAATTGGCTAAGCTACAATTAGCACAAGCGTACGGAAGACAAGAACGCTACTACAATCTGCGACATCGGAATTGGAGACCGACAGTAGGCGAACACGTCTGGAAACGAGAACATACACTATCCGACAAGGGAGCAGGCATAGCCGCCAAACTAGCACCGAAATATAGCGGACCCTACACCGTGGAACGAATAATCTCGCCAGTAATCGTAGACCTCCGCGACGGGGAAAAACGGTGGGTCCGACATATACACGTGCAACATTTGAAACCGGCCACAGGCACCGCCGAAGAGCCAGAAACACACACAGACGAAGATGAAACCCCATCCGACGAAGAACGCGAACCAGACGGCCCAAACAGCCCCATATCCAGCCCCTTCCCTACCGATAATCCAGTACCCCGCCGACGAGGGCGACCAAGGAAAACGCCAGTAATAAATATTAGCTTTACAGAAACCAGTATGGAGGACGAGGGCAACTACGTGGCTGAGCTCATGGCATTAGTAGCTGAGGAACCGGAGAGGCTAGAAAGACCTCGTACCCCGACCACGCCTGATCACCTGAAGCGGCCAGGCTGGCAAAAGTAGTGCCCTCCGAGGAGGAAATTACGACGAGAAAACCGACGAGACCGAGACGAGTGCCAACCACCCGAACCGACACGAGCCACCCGCCAACAGCCAACAAGAGGAAGGGACCACGGATACGCTCCGTGACAGAGCTGCCACCGTCCCGGAATGTGACAATGGTGGTCACCAGGCGAACAGCGCCACCAACCCCCTGCTACCCCCCTCCGCCACTACCACAGGAAGCAGCGCCACCAACCCCCTGCAAAACGCCACCACCACTACCACGGGAAGCGCCGCCACCATCCCCCGCCCCCACTCCGCCACCCACACCCGAATACGCCTGGAGCAGGGAAAAGACAGGCGATCTAACACCCGTGCCCTACCCCGGATGGACAACACCGGGAACCACCGCCTGGCACACCTTACCGACGGGACAACGGGTGGAAGTCCCCCGGAAATGTATAAGGGCTGGGGATTATTGCGTCACCGCCAATGGCGAGCGGTGGCGCATCCTTTTCAATAAGAAAGGAGAGGCACGGCGTTATGTACACCGGGGACCCGCCACGGCCATTCCCCAGCCCTGGGGAATGCCCACATTAAAATAAGGTAGCCGTAAGTTAGGTTAAGTATATTGTATTATGGGTTTTAGTATATAAGGGTTGAGGGATCAAATGTGTAAATATAAGGTATATAATAAAAAAGGAGTCTCGCTTTTCGCCCCGAGGAAGGAGGGGGGTGTAACAGACCTACTAAGCAGGCCTGTTACTAACACGTATCAAATATTCGAATACAACGGATCAGCTGAGTCGCGTCATCAACACGACACCGCCCGCGCCGCGCAAACCCCGCGTCTAGAAGCTATCACGGCAACTGACAACACCCCGCGCTAACCGCACCCCTAGAAACATAATTCGGCGGGAACCGGATGCAAAATTCCACATATTTCGGCGGGAACAGGACCTACGTAGCTACCCCTAAACACTGCCGCACCACCGCCCTTCACCACCAAGAGAAATATATATAAGGCCCGGCAAAACTAGAGAAGGGACCGTTTTTCCATCGTTGTGACGACGATTACCTTCCAGCCGGCAAAGACTCCGTGACAGAATCTTCTCCGACTAGTCCGCTCCGATCGCCGAGACAGCGATACTTTCCCTCTCTAAAGCGCATCCACTCACCCCTAGCGAAAGCACCGATCGTTGTGACGACGACCACAGGTAACTACCCCGCCACCCTAGTCCACTCGCCACTCCACCGACCGCCCGTTGTGACGACGATAGGTCACTCCTCTCCATCAACAATTGTGACGACGAGGAGTTACCCGCCACCGACGGCACGTTGAGACGACGACAGGTCACACCCCTCCACCAACCATTGTGACGACGAGGAGTTTCCCTTCACCGACCGCACGTTGAGACGACGATAGGTCGCCCCCTCCACCAAAACATTGTGACGACGAGGAGCTTCCCTCCACCGTCCGGTCACCATACCCGCGATCTCCCGACACACCATACCGGACAGTGTGACGCCACAGACCGACCACTCGCGTACCACAGACCGCTCGACCGCTCGAAAACCGCGTACCGCACCTCGCGAAAGCCGTATACCGATCGACACCGCGAAACAGCGACCAGCGAGACTTTATTCAAACACAGACTCGGCTCAGTTATTTCACCATACCTTTCCTGATCGATCACTTCCGCATCGCGAACCCCGGATCGGCGAGCTATCTCCGGCAGAGACACAACCGGGTAACGAAGTTGTTACAAATTATATATAAATATGTTAAATATTGAAATTATATTGTAAATATTTTAAATATTAAAATTATATTGTAAATATTTCAAATATTAAAATTATATAGAGGGTGTCCCAAAACGACTGCGTAAGCGGGAAATGGGAGGTTCCTTGGGTCATTTGAAGCGACATTTTCCTTAGCAAAAATGGCGTCCGCGGCTTTGTTTAGTAGTTATTAACGAAAAACACGGACCAACCAGAGCGCGCCTAGTCGCTCGGTGGCACGGTCAGCGCGGTGAGCCGGGGGAGGAGAGTGTTGTCGGTACGCCGCTATGTCGTACCAAACATCAGTTTAAGGATTATGTCCCCGATTTCGATGAGCTTTGGATATGTTGTCAAGACCATGATTCTGAACAACATTTCCCTTTAGACTTTTTGCCTCGAGGCTTTAGTTTACGAGATATTTGTAAAAACTTGGAATTGAAAATCGATCGATGTTCATACTACTATCTCCTCTCCGATTTCGATGAGCTTTGGATATGTTGTCAAGACCATGATTGAATAACCATTGTTGTATAACCATGTCAAACTTAGTTGAAGGTCATTGAAATCGGTGAGGATCCTCATAATCTTTACTCGACTTACGGCAACTTTACCCGAACGAGACAAGAAGCAGAAACTGATTGCATTAAAAACTCACTTATTCAGCCGTAAATCCATTTGCTGCTTCGAAATGTGTGTCACTGTCACTGGGTCATTCGGTGACGAACTGCACAAATGTCTTCAGGTGTACGACAGTACCGAAAGCTAAGGGCCGTACGGTCAGGTTAACGAACTGCGCAGCTGGTGGTAGATAGCAGGTATAGGACCGCCCGGGGAATGTGCGGCGAAGTCAACGTCCGGACTTTTCACTTTCACTTTCACACAGATTCCATGAAATTTTTCCACAGTCAATGTTGCAACACCACAATTCTAAATGAAGATCATCCCGAATTTCGCTTTTCACTTTTCACTGTAACTTCTCGAAACGTTTTCGCACTGGGAACATTTCACGGTGACAGTCGATGCACTAAAATCCTAATCCATAATTTAGTCCAGTGGTGAGGCCGGTAATTGCACCGCTGGTGGTAGCTGTCAGGTACGCGACCGCAGGCAAATCCTATGGGCTGCACGGAAAGTGCGTCCAGGTCAACGCACTTGTATCTTCTGTACGTAGCAGGTAGTTCCTGCGTCATTCCTGCGTTGTTTCTTCGTAACCTTGAAAAGGGGCGATTAAAGGGAAGGGAGTTGTGACGTGCGTTAAATATGTTTTGGTGGCTCTGAAAAGAGCCGATTGTATCAACAGCGTTTATCATCGTAGAAATTGTTCGAAATGTCCGCCGCTCTCCTGCAAACACAAGTCGGCTCGCAGGGTTGTCTCCTGAACAACTCCCTGGAAGGTGGCCTGGTTAATGTTTGCGATGGCACCGTGGAGACGTGCCACCATTTCCTCCTTGCTGTCAACCGGCTGCTTGTACACCTTGTCCTGAAATGACATTTACAAAAGAAAAACAAAATGTATGTATACAAGTGTACGACAATGAGTAAAAAGTACCCAAAAAAATACATTAAAATTTGAATGGGGGCCACGCAACAGGACCACCGCGGCCGATCCACCTGTCCTGGAAGGTTTCGTCCAAATGGGCGCGGACATTCCTGGCGTAGTGCGCTGGTGCACCGTCCATTTGAAAGAACATATTCTGCCGTGTCCCAAGAGGAACATCCTCCATGAGAACCGGCAGAGTATGTTCTAAAAATGCTAGAAAATTCGGGCCGTTCAGTCTATCGAGTAGAATGTACGGCCCGATTAGTCTATCGCCAAAAATGCCGGCCCATAAGTTGACCGACCAGCGGGTCTATGCTGCGCGGTTCCGAAGCGCCAACGGATTCTCGGCGCTCCACATATGCAGATTGTGGCCGTTGAAGCACCCTTCTCTTGTGAAGAGTGACTCGTCGGTCCACAATATGTATTTGGGGAACTCCGGATTCCGCGACACTTCGTCCAGCAGCCACCTGCAATACCTGACCCTCCGATCAAATAACATTTCTTTTCACTTTAATGAAATAACTTAGCGGTGTACTTTGACTTACTCTGTCCGGAGACTAATTTCGCGCACGCTCACGGTGCCATCCTCTTCCACGATGTCCATGACGCGGACGTCACTACGCACGGACCTCGTTGTCCTCGGTCGACCGGTGTCCGAGTTGTCACGGTCGAAGTGACCCGTGGAAAATAATCTATTCCCCATTCGCTGAATGTAATCGTGTGTCGGTGGTGGTTGGATATGAGGCGCCTCTTCCCTGATACGTCTTGCAGCGGCACTCGCATTATATCCTTTTTTTTTTTTTTTTTTCTTGTGGGGAAATCCGCCTTATGGATACCCCTCGTCCTCGCCTGAGAGGAGGGGAGGGTTATGTTGGGCTCTCTCGCCAGAAGGCCGAGCATATCAACTAAATCCACACTAATCCGTCCCTGGGCTTAGCGGTCTCGGTTTCCCGAGTCGCCAGCCATCTCGGCAGCTCCACCAAGGGTAGGGGATTTCTCCCCTCCCGTAGCTTCGCTGCCCTCCCCCCGCAGCTCGGCCCCGCCGAGCTCGCCCTCCAGCCGCGCCTACCCGCACCTTTACCCCCCCGGTCCCCAAAAATTTTAGTGAAATCCATAAAATTCCCAGGAGCGTGGTAAGAACGTGGTCCGTCCCGGCAGAGCCTCGTTACCGAGATAAGCCCTGCATACTCCGGGGGGCGGGCAGGTACCCCGGAGTTAGTGCGCTAAAGACCGACGCATCCATCGGCCCACCCCCGGCGTTTAAACCGGGGGTGCGTCCTCGCCACGCACCAAGAACTTGAAGTTGAAGACTTTTTTATAGAGGTTTATCCTCCTCTCAGGCCGGCCGGTTAAGGCAAGCCCCCCGTTCCGGCAAGCCGGTTTACGGTATGGGGCCCTGGACGAACAACTTGTCGCCCAGGGCACACTTACAGGAGAACACTGCCTTGCTGTGCATAAACAGGCACAGTAAAAAACGGCCGACAGTGTCCTCCTGCACCCCTCACTCCGTTAGCACACACCGAAGTGTGTCCCAGGGTCCACCACGAGGAGGTGGTGTGAGGGGGCTTTTGGACCTATGACGTCCCTCAAATAGAGAGAACAAACCGACAGTGGATCAGAGTCACCATTGTAGGCGCCATAGGCCCCACTCGCATTATATCCGCACTCGACGTACACGCACTGCATTCGGAAATGTTCCTGGGAAGTGTACATGGTGTACGTTGGACTTGGACTGACTGCAGTTTTCTAAAAAAGCTTGGACGACCACCCCCAAATATCCCTACTACGAAGCAAAACTGAGGATACAGGAACATTATTCAGAAACACGTGTTTTGCAGAAGTAGAAAGTGCAGCAGTGTAACTCTTGCGTTTCCTCTACGATAGAAAACGGGGATCCTCGTCTCCGCCGAAGGGATTATACCATAAATCAGAACTCTGTAGTTGCTCGGGAGTGTCCGCAAGACACCGGAACGGAAAAATTTTCTCCTGCACATGTCGTTTCCAGGACAGGTGGATCGGCCGCGGTGGTCCTGTTGCGTGGCCCCCACGGTCACCTGACCACAATCCGCTCGATTTTTTTCTGTGGGGCTACTTGAAGGTAATTTCAAATTTTAATGTGTGACGTTCGTCACCACAGTCCGTCCTGCTCTTGCAAGCCCAGGCCGTTCCTGTGGTATATTTTCGAGGGGCCCGCCCCTCATTCACACGCCACTATATCAAATCTCATAAGAATAAAGTTTCAAGGGACCGTTTCCCTATTGATACGGTCCGTTCCAGTCTAGTGAACCTACTACGTCGCAACCTCCACCAGAAGTCGAAATCATCGAGACAGCGGATCAAATCGATCATTAGTAGTCGACAGTTCGAACCGACAACACCACTCCTGCAGCTGAATTATTTCACGAAATACAATAAGAACATAGTCTGAGAACTGAATTATTTCACGAAATACGATAAAGGACATAGTCTCAGAACAGAATTATTTCACAAAATACGATAAAGGACTTAGACGCAGGAACGTCGATCCACCTCCAGTGATCCGCTACCCCTTCCACTGGAACAACTTGACATGTGATTGGGACTACCCCCTTCCACCAACGTTGGACTATAAGGGAAGCAGCTGGACACCTACGAAGTCAGTTGAATTCAGGAGTCAGTCGAAGGCAGTTGAAGTCAGGAGTCAGTTGAAGTCAGGAGTCAGTCGAAGGCAGTCGAAGTCAGGAATCAGTCGAAGTCAGAACCACAGTCGAAGACAGAACCATAGTCAAAGTCAGTCCAAGTCAGGAGTCAGTCGAAGTCACGAGTCAGCTGAAGTCTGAAGTCAGAATTCTTTGGTGCACCATCCAGTGCAACGACTGTTCGCGTTCACCTTCCTCAATCCAAACCATTTATCTACTTCCATCGTTCTCGATGATGAAACCGAGAGCACTTTGAACTATTTGTAGTTCTGGCCTTCAAACTGAGAGGATACACCACCTCCTTCCTAATCCCCTTAAGCAATGCGAATACCGAGTTTTTGCCTGTCAGACTTCTAATATAGTATTGGGCTTTTGTATCTTACGCTCATACCGAGCTTTCGGGCAAGTTCCCTTTACCATACTTGGTTTTGGTAGGATCCGGAGTTTCAGCTCGAATTTCGACCTGGCTTTTCGAGAGAGGGTCGCGAGTCCCTGCTGTGCATGGCATGAAAAAAAAGGTTGCAGGAGGGAGCTCCACAGCTCCTTACGTGAACTATCGTTATCTCTCTTCTACAACATCATGGAGATAGGAAACGTCTATTGCAATTTCATTATTTTGTCATGAAGGAACAATTTTCAATCACGAAAGTATTCTCCAAAGTGTACAGATTAACACAATATGAAGAAATAAGCATAACTTTTCGGGCTAATAAATACCCCACTGTGCATCGTCTTTTTTTTTAAATGTTCGAATACTGTACTCTGCCAGATAGTAGGTGGCACAAATTTACTAAACATACATTTTAAATTTTCCTTATAGGTTTACATAAAGAATTTGTAAACAGCAATGTTCATAATTTTCTCTAGAATTCTTGACAGATAGGAATTTTAAAAAAAATTGTAAACACACCATTTAGTAAAATGATTCTTTTAAGTTGTTGAAGAAACTCATCGTCGTTTAGGTTTACTTTGAAGGGTATACGGAGACTTTTTCCGACCATCGATTGTACGTAGCCGTCGCGTCGATCTGCAGGTGGTAATAAATCTTTTTTTCGCCGCCAGAATTGCCGTTTTGCCTGCGAAGGAAGCAATGTTATTTGCATCGGTTTGTTTCTCGCCGTTCCAAGGAACATTTTATTGGTGGTATATTTTCTGGGCGTACTCCGTCAACGTTTTTCAGGACGGCAAAGAACCAGAACGTTCAGAACCTCCGCCGTGTTTAGTTGAGTTGTTTGACGAATTGTTTCACCGTACAGATTGTCAGATGTGTATTCTTTTTTTTTTTCGTTATTCTTTCTTATAATATTTATAAATTCCTTAACAACGTATTCCCCACCTTAAAATACCACGAAGAACTCTAAAAATTTCTAGTCTATAGCTATTTTAAATAAACAACGCCATTTGCCTGACAGAAAAATAGTCTTGAGGCATACTTGCTAAGCACTTGTCCGGCTCTAGCAAAGGCATCTCGGATTTCGGGAACCCCTAGGGTTTGGGTAGCAGACGTCACGCTGTGCCTTTCTTCGTCGAGCATCTCGAACCCTCTTAATTGACGTTCCAGCTCCAAAAACTCGGTATGCACTAGCAAAACGGTGTCAGGTATCTCCGGCTTGCTGGAGACTCCGGTATGCGCAGTCCTTTAAGGAGTATTTACACCGAAGAAAACACGGTGGGACCCCGGATCCGGGGAAAGTTTGGCTACTCTGGTTTTGTATCTAGCATTCTTACAAGAACCGTCCGGCAGAGCAAAGAAAGGTTCGTGGCCATACTTACTTCCTAATGGCCCGGCCGGGCTATTTAGCTTGAACGCCTGACCATTTCCAGATGACCTTTCGAGAGCGCGTTGACAGTTCTGTGCCTTTGTTCCGAGCGTCTCGAACCCTCGCAAGTAGCCTTCCGGGCCCCCGGATTCGGTATACACTACGAAAACGTGCAAAATCCCGGACCCGGTGCCTCCGGAACCGGTGTAAATACTCCTTTATACGTCGATATTGCTGCGTGCGGACCAGCAAAGAATAAATTCATTTGCGTGTGCGGATGTGCGTGTATCAAGAACTTTAGTCGTGAGAGGAGTCGCCAACCACTTTTTCACCCCTGTCCTATACCTACACGTTCGAGCACGGCGCACAGTGGGCAAAAACGGCCTTTTTCGATTCAAAATCAAAGAACTTTCGATAGGAATGAGGTAGAGCGATGAAATTTTTTTTAAATGAAAGCTGAAACTTTGTAGAATATGGGAAAAATAGGAAGATTACGATACGAACGTTTTTTAACCTTGAGAAAATTCGTTAAAGTTGCAGAATTTCAAGAAAATTTTTCTCTTGTGGTTAATACGCGCGGAAAATGTTTTTTTAAGATGCTATATATCGTTTCCCATAGATTTTTTCACGCTGATTTCAAATCTGTTTTCAAAATTTGTCTACGACTTCTGGTTTTTGAAAAAAATAGATTTTTGTGACACAAATTAATGAAATCATTTTTTCGTTAAAATGACTTGATAACACACTAGTTTGAAAATATATCGTATTCTCATATATGAAATACAATAAAAATAAGAATAATGAAGTATTTTAACGTTTTGAGTTACTTACGAAACATGAAGCACTTCACATCTCGTCATCACTTGACGTATCGCTGTCATTACTACTGGTACTTTCTGCAGGCTGTGTGTAGCTGTAATGTAGTATAAATTAAATAATATATCTATTGTCCATTATTATATTTTCATTTACAGAGGAGGTAAGGTACGTATTTAATATTTCTAACTTACGTATTTTGATCGACGAAGTTTCTAATTTCTGGTGGTACTGTCTTGCTGTGGTACAACTTTAATCGACGTTGTACTAGTATGAGTGAAATTTTCGGGTCGGTTAAGTATACTGCTCGATTAAAAACGTCTAGAATTCTATTCTATCGGCTATTTTGTCGTGAATGATATGTCATATTTTTCCTGTATAGTTTGTGCCACGATTCATTTGCGTCTTCTGAATAGTAAGCTATTGGCAATGGAAACTGTTTAGCTATTTCGGTACCATGCTTTAATAATTTATGCAAGGTAGGATTCATTCGAGCCCATGGAAATAGTGAATAATGAAGACAATATGTCTCCCAACAGAATTCTTCGAGCTCTTTTAATTTTAAGGGTTTCTTGCATTTAAAAACTGATAATATTGTAGCAATATTTTTAACAAATTGTACATCGATCTCCAAAGCTTCTGCAAAAATTGTCGGATTTTGAACAATTTCTACGATGATAAACGCTATTGACACAATCGGCTCTTTTCAGAGCCACCAAAACATATTTAACGCACGTCACAACTCCGTTCCCTTTAATCGCCCCTTTTCAAGGTTACGAAGAAACAACGCAGGAATGATGCAGGAACTACCTGCTACGTAAAGAAGATACAGGTGCGTTGACCTGGACGCACTTTCCGTGCAGCCCATAGGATTTGCCTGCGGTCGCGTACCTGACAGCTACCACCAGCGGTGCAATTACCGGCCTCACCACTGGACTAAATTATGGATTAGGATTTTAGTGCATCGACTGTCACCGTGAAATGTTCCCAGTGCGAAAACGTTTCGAGAAGTTACAGTGAAAAGTGAAAAGCGAAATTCGGGATGATCTTCATTTAGAATTGTGGTGTTGCAACATTGACTGTGGAAAAATTTCATGGAATCTGTGTGAAAGTGAAAGTGAAAAGTCCGGACGTTGACTTCGCCGCACATTCCCCGGGCGGTCCTATACCTGCTATCTACCACCAGCTGCGCAGTTCGTTAACCTGACCGTACGGCCCTTAGCTTTCGGTACTGTCGTACACCTGAAGACATTTGTGCAGTTCGTCACCGAATGACCCAGTGACAGTGACACACATTTCGAAGCAGCAAATGGATTTACGGCTGAATAAGTGAGTTTTTAATGCAATCAGTTTCTGCTTCTTGTCTCGTTCGGGTAAAGTTGCCGTAAGTCGAGTAAAGATTATGAGGATCCTCACCGATTTCAATGACCTTCAACTAAGTTTGACATGGTTATACAACAATGGTTATTCAATCATGGTCTTGACAACATATCCAAAGCTCATCGAAATCGGAGAGGAGATAGTAATATGAAAATCGATCGATTTTCAATTCCAAGTTTTTACAAATATCTCGTAAACTAAAGCCTCGAGGCAAAAAGTCTAAAGGGAAATGTTGTTCAGAATCATGGTCTTGACAACATATCCAAAGCTCATCGAAATTGGGGACATAATCGTTAAACTGATGTTTGGTACGACATAGCGGCGTACCGACAACACTCTCCTCCCCCCGGCTCGCCGCGCTGACCGTGCCGCCGAACGACTAGGCGCGCTCTGGTTGGTCCGTGTTTTTCGTTAATAACTCCTATACAAAGCCGCGGACGCCATTTTTGCTAAGGAAAATGTCGCTTCAAATGACCCAAGGAACCTCCCATTTCCCGCTTACGCAGTCGTTTTGGGACACCCTGTAGAACTAAATATCAAAAATAATAAATTGAATGTGAATAATTACCTATTATTACTTTGGCGAAGTTCATAGTATCAAATCTTCTCTCTTCCTTTTTACCTAGCCAGCTGCACTGCAAGACGAATACGTGGTTTTAATGCCGGAGGCAATACCGAATCGGATTCATCATCGTTGTCACCACATTTGAAAGCATTATAATATTATTATAATATATAACATTTATAACATTGTTTTGGTTCTTCATAACTGTTTCAATCAGAAATCATATATATAACAGTTTGAAACCTTTTCAGAACCTTTTCACTCCCTAATTCATATAAAATGGGTAAACTTCCGTACCACCCAAATGAGGTGTTACCCGTAGCACGTTACTGCTTTTTTTAATGTGGGTAGTTCGCCGGTAGCTCTATAGTCCCACATTTTGGCTGGCTTTACATATAGCACAACTGCAATGTTACAATTGGCTTGGACAAATATAATTATAGTAAGTATGCAGAAAAGGTTAAACCTCTTGTAAACTTTTATGTATAATTACCGTAAGTATTACATACATACGTGCTAAAAGTGTTAAACGATGAAGCTAGATTTAAAAAAAATAAAGAAAAAGATATCCGAACATATGTACAGTGGCGTGCAATAATTTTCGGCCGCTCTAAACGAGACGATAACTTTTCTAATATTGTACTATACGAATTGAACTTTTTTGGGAAGCTAGAGCAATTAGTTGACTACAGGATGTGAACAAAATTTGTTCAAAAATTGCAAGTGATCGGAATTGTTGATAAAATATTAAAAGTACCATTTTCAACTTTTTTATGTGGTCATATATTGAAAATTTAAAAATCGGCTGATGCAGGTAAAAAACGACAAGCATTGAAAGATGCAAGAATCCTTAGATTGATTGCAGTTAGAGGCCGAAAATCGTGAAAATCTGCAGTTTTTACCATCTTCAAACGTTTGTAGCTCATTGCAACGTCGACCGATTTTGACGATATTTTCAGAATATGTTTCATTCACACAGATCTACAAAATGTATTTTTTAAATTTTCAATATAGGCCCACATAAAAAGTTGAAACTGTAAATTTTAGTATTTTGTCAACAATTCCGATCAATTGCAATTTTTGAATAATTTTTTTTCACATCCTGTAGTAAACTAATTGCTCTAGCTTCCCAAAAAAGTTCAAATCGTATAGTACAATATTAAAAAAGTTATCGTCTCTTTGAGAGCGGCCGAAAATTATTGCACGCCACTGTATACATATACTTATGAAAGACAATGTAGCAATGGGAAAACAATAATTTTTTCATTCATTTCAAATTTAATATATTTCGCGACAACATCCGTAACATTAAAAATTTCGAAAGGACCTAAAGAAGGAGATTCTATAGAGAAAATTCCAAATTCGGATGATTTACAGGGACTTTCATAAAAATCTTTTAGATATAAAAATTTTCTACCGACTATCTTGTATTCGTCGCCTGATAATATTACATTTTGAACAAGAATTATGTTAGCATTTACAAGAGAACAACAGTTATTTGGCTCACTAGTTTTTAAACTGAAATGATGGAAATCAACGCGTTTAAATTGTTTACTAGCTTTAATATTTCGTATTAAGGGACCGTCAAAATGTTCATTTTTAAAAATGGGAAATTTACTACTATGCATCTTTTTTTTATTAAAAATATGGCATTTTTCCGAATGCCGTTTTACTATTTGCTCTAATATTTTATCACGCGTTCGAATAGATGTTAAAATAGTTTGCAAAAAATTTTCAAAATGGAAAGCTCCGAAATCGTGCAATGGCCCATGATTTCTTACATCTCCCGCAATGTGTAAGAGATTGTGAACATTGTGAGAGATGTGCTGTGCTCCATATAATACTTTAAACGTTTTAACGAAATAATTTAACAATTCAGATGCATAGTCAATTAATTCTAAATATTTTGAATTTGATAATATAATTATAGCTACATGCAACGTAAGAAAGTTAGTATAGCGATCTTTACTTATATTGTTTAATAAAACTACTGGCCCGGTGTAAAAAAGGAACTGCCTAAATTCCGTTGCTTTCCATCGTTTCAGTTCATTCAAACTACGTGGCTTTCTATTAAATTCTAATGGCATGCACTTTGCCAGAGAAACCAAAGAATTCGATATATTAAGAGAATCCGAATTTGAAATTTTTGTGGTAGGTTTTCCGCAGCACCACAAGTTCAAAAGTAATTTCTTCATTATACCCAGACAAATTAAATGCATATAATCGATTGGAAAAGAATTTATCATGTCAATTCCCGGAATATTTTCTAAAGCAGTTGTACCCGTGTGATGATCTTCATCAACTTTCATTCTAAATTCAAGGTCTGTTCGAAATCTAATATTATTTACGTCTGGAAAACATACCCTATTATCAATAAAATCCCCTTCAATATGGCATTTTGTACATGAATGATATCCCGCATGACCTTTTATGCATTTGATAAAAGATTTTGCGGGAGCATCACAAATAAAAGATTGTATTTGTAAATGATATAAATGTTCATTAATTAACAATCCACTATTAATAAGGGCTATCGCCTCTTGAACAAAATCGAATAAAAAACTGTTGGCGTCTTTTGGTTTTGCATAACCATGATAAATACCGATCATTGCTACATTTGTATATCCTGTTACACTACAAAGAATAGGATATACTTGGCTGCTAGAACTCTTTGATAATGGAAGACCGTCGATATTAACGTTGATCCGAATTGTCTTATTAATAAAAGAAGAAATGTCCATAAATTTACAAAGATTTAAAATGGCATTTTGTAAACCAAAATGGTAATAATGTCCTGGCTCAATTTGTTTAGTAACGACTGTCTTACATGTTTTCAAAAGAGTTCTAGCATCCGTGGGTAAATTTGGAATGGGCTTCTTTAATATCGAAAGTAAATGATTAACCGCGACATGTGGAATATTATGTTGTACAGCCCATTCCGCTAAACTAACATGAACATTTATATCATTATAACTAATAACGCGCGCGTTGCTTCTGTGAAATTTTGACTTTCTGTAGTTCCTCTAAACTGAAGACTTTCTACAGAAATGTCACTTTCAATAGTACTAGACGACGAAAAATCTGATTGAAGAAATTCATTGTTTACATTGCTAATTGTACTTCTGTCCGATGAAACAGAAGCTTCTTCGTGAAAACTATTGTTCGATAGACGCGAAAATCTTTTGGCACGCATATAATATTTTTCGATTTTCCTTTTGACAGTCATGTTAAATTTAAATGAATAATAATAAATAAAAAATATAAACTTATCTGAAATGGAGATATCCAATTCCACCCACACAGTTGTTGATAGTAATTGTTGCTAATTGAACTCACAAAAACTTCACAAAAACACAAGGCGACGCGACGCGCGACGGGACGGTCCTTGCTTCGCTGTGTCGTACACGCGTATCTGAACGGTCCCATCGTCCCATCGATATATCGAAATAAGCGATTATCGGTGAGAAAAGCGACGGTTGATAAAACAAGCGACGGTTGACAAAACAAGCGACGATCGGTAAAACAAGCGACGATCGAATGTGAAGAAAGAACGCGTCGTTGCTGCGTGACAAAAACAGTCTTGTGCGAGAGCTTCAGTAGACAACGTGTTACAGAAATCTCCCGTGATACATATCATCGTTATATACAGGGTGTCCCAAAAGTACTTCAACATCGGGAAATGGGAGGTTCCTGAGGTCATTTCAAGCGTCATTTTCCTTTTGCAAAATGTTGTCCGCGGCTTTGTTTAGGAGTTATTAACGAAAAACACGGACCAATCAGAGGGCGAGCTCGACGCTTGTTGGCATGTTCAGCCAACCGCCTGCCGGCTCGCCGCGCTGAACGTGCCAGCGAGCGTCGAACTCGCGCTCTCATTGGTCCGTGTTTTTCGTTAATAACTCCCAAACGAAGCCTCGGACAACATTTTGCAAAAGGAAAATGACGCTTGAAATGACCTCAGGAACCTCCCATTTCCCGATGTTGAAGTACTTTTGGGACACCCTGTATATTCAATTCCTATTTATACAAGTAAGTATTTTCATTGTTACTATTTATTACCGTTAGTGTTTCTGCTTACGCCCTTTCGTTATATTATTGTATACAGTTACGCACACACTTTAAATTAGAATAACTTTTAAATTGGTTTACGAATTATAAACGATCACAAGTAGTAAAAATGGTACTTATA
Source organism: Lasioglossum lativentre (assembly GCA_916610255.1). Classification (NCBI taxonomy): domain Eukaryota; kingdom Metazoa; phylum Arthropoda; class Insecta; order Hymenoptera; family Halictidae; genus Lasioglossum; species Lasioglossum lativentre. The sequence continues at coordinate 17,533,152 of OU744364.1, read as the reverse complement.
GGCTGAAAATCATGAAAAATTGCAATTTTTACCACTTTTGATCGTTTATTATTCGTGAACCAATTAACCAATTTCAACGAAATTTTCAGAATTTATATAATTTATACGAGTTTACAAAACACATCTTTTAAATTTTCGTTATTAGCCCAATTGAAAAAGTTGTAAAATTCAATTTTTACTATGGTTTGTCACAATTCCGATCAAATGAATTTTTTCAACATATTTAATAGCCATCATTTACTAAATTAATCCTTCTAGCCTTACAGAGAAATTGAAGTCGTTTGGTCCATTCATAAAAAGTTATTCCGATTTAAACTGTGTGTGATGAACCCCGCGGCATACTATGATGAACGAAGACCCTGCGGCATACAGTGTAAAAATATTTCTTGTATATTAATTAAATATAAATTTTGCAGATCCTGCGACGACATGAAATTGTGGACTATAGTAGAATTCGTGAAAGACGGCACGGTAGATGCAGTGCCCTCTTCGTGGTTAATAGGTGATTACTGCCATTGGCCCTCATTACCACAGGGCCGATTAATGAAGGCCATGAAGGCGTGTGAGCAGGTCAACGAATGTTGGCCAAAACACCCGGTCAAACATTTTAAGAATGGCACTTACGGTGAGTTAAAGATTTTATGATATGATGAAACTAAAATAAAAATATATAATTTAAAAATGCTTTCAGATGATTATGCCCAGGCAAGGGCCAAGGCGAAAGTGGCTGAGGAGACTTCTGATTTACAGTCAGAAGTTGAACTCAGTCAGTTAAGGAAACGGTGTTGCCTTCGCCACCGGCGCTCAAACGACGCTACGAGCTAGGTACGTAAATAAATATTTTATGCTATTTTATAATAATTGCTTAATTTCTTTCCATAAATAATTATTATATCTGTGTATAAACCATGATTATTGTTTTCAGGTACATTCAGCAAGACAGTCGACCAGATTGAATCCGATCAGGTGCTGCATACGCCTCCGGCGATCAACGATCTATAGGTACGTAAATAAAAGATTTTATGCTATTTTATGATAATTGCTTAATTTCTTTCCATAAATAATTATTATATCGGTGTATAAACCATAATTATTGTTTTCAAGTACATTCAGCAGGACAGTCGACCAGATTGAATCCGATCGGGTGCTGCATACGCCTCCAGTGATCAACCGACGCTACGAGCTAGGTATGTAAATAAAAGATTTTATGCTATTTTAGGCTAATTGCTTAATTTCTTTCTATAAGTAATTTTTATATCGGTGTATAAACCAGGATTATTGTTTTCAGACCAGGTTTCTACAAATTTTACAAGTATTGGTAAGTTAATAGAATTGCAGTGACTCGGATTAATATTAGGACGCTCTAAAAAAGTTGATAACTTTTTTTATTATTGTACTATACAATGTGAACTTTTTTGAGAAGCTAAAACAATTAGTTTACTACAAGATGTAAAATTTTTTTTCCAAAATTGCAATTAATTGGAATTTTAGAAAGAATACTAAAAGTTACATTTTCAAATTTTTTTACGAGGGCCTTTATTGACAATTTAAAAGATACGTTCGAATCGTATAGTACAATATTAAAAAAGTTATCGTATTTTTTAGAGCGTCTGAAAATTAGTTCAATTCACTGTATCTAAGCGAATTTAAATATGGAAATACATATTAGCGTAAACACGTATCTAAAAATCTAATTTTTCAGGAGACGGGCAAACCAATAAATATTTAAAAACAATAATCGAACAGCAGCATGTGTTGCGAACCCTGATGACTGATATTCTTGCAAGAGTAACAGACATCGAAAAAAAGCTTGAAGTTGATCATCAAAAATGCTCAGATACACAAAACGTAACAAGAGCAATTTGCAAAGCTGGATGAATTTTTGCGAGATGGGGAAAATGCAAAAAATGTGGTAATTAAATAGAACCTTCACCATAGCTGCTTCTAACTGAAAGTTCCTACTCGATTGTAAATAAATTATTAATTTGCAGGCTTATGAGTTAGCGAATATTGGCGGGGCTAACTGCGTCAAGCGGACCATGGGAACCGTTATGACTGATGAATTGGCTATCTATGGAATTCAGTTGGTTGGGGAAAAAAGGAAAAAGGAGATTTAACACAACCAAGTTAGCCACAGTGATGATTGGTAATTATTCACGTGTACTTTGTTATTTTTTTATATTTATTTATATACAGTTGAACATATTATTGAATTGAAATTCTAATTTTTAGATGCAGCAATGATATCGAAGGTATCTGCTACGAAGAATGAAATTGAAGTTTGTATGCAGAAGTGGCTTAGGAGGGCTGCGGAAAGGAAGAAAGTTGTATCTCGAGTGTTTTAAATAATAAGTTTTTTTTAACTATATTTTTTTTAAATTATATTTTCTTTAGGTTAATACATATTATTTTTTTTTTTTAAGTTATATTTAGTTATGTTTAGATATATTTAGTTATATTTAGTTATATTTAGTTATATTTAGTTATATTTAGTTATTTTTAGCTATTTTTAGTTATGAAACTTTTATATGTTTAAATAAATATTTCTTGTAATAAATATTTTTTATTTCTGCTATATGTTGTGACGTGGCAAGTTTTGCCGACGTCTCTCGATCCCTAAAAGGAGAGGCCGGGCCGCCCTCTGGCAGTGCCGATGCGAAACGGCCGTTTGCGAGCGCTCTCCCTGGGCATGCCGATTTGCCAAGGGCGAGTACTAACGCGTTTTGAGCGTCGCGCCACTTGGGCGACGCGAATTTCACAGGACCGAAACCGGGCTCCAGGGGAGCCCGGCCCCTATTTCTCGCCGTACGAGGCTTTATCGGAACTGGCTCCGGAAGGATTCGTGCCGAGACATCGGAGGAAGTACCGAGCCCGGGTCGACGAACCTGGAGGCACCGACGAGGGACAGTGGACACGGGACGAACACCTCCTCGACCCCGTCGCTGCCTCGCCCGGAAAAGAAGGTGTCCACAACCGGAGCGGCTAGGACCCTACTCTTCACGAGCCGTCGCCGTGACCATCGGAAAAGCGGCGAAAGCGAGTAGTAAAATCCGCGAGCCAGGGATCCCGCGCGACAGGATGCGATCCTGCGAGGAAATACCGCGCGATAGGTCCGCGAGTCTCAAACGGGAGAAATAGTGTAGGGAGTAGGGGGACGCCTCGCTTCCGCGTTACCGAGCCTGCCGAAAGTAGGCCACTGGGTCGTTGGCCGTAATACCGAGCAGTCGCGAAATTCTCATTGAAAATTAAGAAATAGATTATACAGTGTGCGTGCCAGTAAGAGGGACGAAGCGAAGGACGAACTTCCGACCACCTGCCGTCGTCCTCGTTGCCGTTGGTAAGCGCCAGTCAGGCTTCCTCTTTATCGTAATTTAACGATTATTTCGTGTTGGCTCGGTAGCGTTTTCGCGAGGTCCTTTTTCGCGTCGCGAAATTACGACGCCGTTTCCGTGCCGCGTGGTCGGCCGTATTTTGTGAACGGGAAAACGGTCGTCGATCGGTTAACGTGCGAGCCGGTTGGTAACGCGAGGGCGCGAACTCGCGGGGGGCCGTATCGTTACCGATATTTCGAATTAATTGTACGCTATCTTCGAGACGTTCCCCGGTGTGACGTAGCAACGGTCCGTATCGTGTCCGACGGCGAAGCGCGAGCGATCCAGCAATTATACCGCGTATTCCATCGGAATTCGGCAGTTCTTCCGCGCCAAAAGCGCTTTGTAAAATTACTTCTCCATCCTGTAAAACTGCCGGGTTCGACGCGATCGAAGGAGAAGAGCGCGTGCGACCGAAAACCTGTCGCGTAATTATCGTGAACGCGCCGGCTTGTAAATTTCCGCTGCCGGCTCTCACCGGCAGCTCTGTCGTGTCCATCAGACAAATAAATTATTACAGCCGATTCTCTCGTTACTTATTTCCGCCGAGAAACCTTTCCGCCGCGGGAAATGCTCCGTACTTCGTCCACGTAGAATCCTGTGCCCATCCGAGAGCTATTCAGAATATCGTATGGTTCTCGCAGTTTCGGATAGGTCGTTTGCGCCTCGTGCCGTTATCTCGCAATTTGCGTGACACTGCCGAGTGTCTGGCGCCCGAAAGTAGATTCCATTAACGGCTTCTTTCGTGACAAATCCGAATCTGCGAGATACCTTTTGTCCCGGGTGGACCACGCATCGTGCGGCCGAGCGTGGCCCGGCGTTTCGCCTGTAAAATCCCGGAGTCGCCGACGTTCCGTCCTTCCGACGGGTACGCGAAATTTGGGCGACGTGACAATGTATATAGTAAATTACAATAAAAACAGTAAATTTTTTAAACATTATACAAAGAATATTGTTTAGTAGGTTTTAATATGCAGAAACCATATCCTATAAACATCCTGTAAACGTACTGTTAACGTTCAGAATATGTCCAGCCGTACGTCCAAATAACGTCCTTATGTCCCAGATACGTACCAGGGATGTCCGAATAACGTCCGTATGTTCCAGATACGTGCCAGATATGTCCGAATGGGACGTTCTATGTACGTACCACTTCCTAACAGGGACCTCTGCCGGACTTTCCTGGTACGTATTTCGGACATATCTCGGACATACGGACATTATTCGGACATCCCTGGAACGTACATAGGTCCGATACGAACGTACAAAGGACGTACATCGAACGTCCGGGTGCTACCTGGGTACTGCCGAATTCGGCGTGAATTATTCTTGCTACAAGAAACGTTCCTGTCGCGGGGAATGCCCCGTTCCTTCCTCTCACGTGGAACCCTAACCGTGTTCGCGGCTATTCCAGGTTATCGCGCAGTCCTCGCGGAGTCGAAATCGTCTTGCCGAATTCGCGCCTCCTGAACATTTCGCGCGACACTCTACCGTGTCTGGCGCCCGAATTACGTATTGTTCATCATCGCAGTGATTCCGATTCGATTCCGCGAACGATTGTTTGTCCCGGGAGGACCACGTGTCGCGCGGCCGTGTGCGGTTCCTTCCTCGTTATCGAGAAGGGAAACGACGTGACAAGTTGCACATAATAATAAAAAGGCCGACACTGAACGAGCTCTTTTGAAGATGTCTCTGTTGTAGCAGTTTTACAGTTTTATATCACCGAAGAAGTCGGGGTTTACAAAATACGTTACAGTTAACACACAGGTACTGTCCTAATTCTCCGGCTTCAAGGTCGACAGCTAGAACCTGCCATAAACCTTTTCACACAGAGGGGCCTGGGAAGGGGAGGGGACGGCGGCACATGGGCCGCGGGAGAGAGCCTATCGTTAGGTCTGCCGCTCTGGTCCAATCGGCCACGCATTGGTATCTACATATGTAATCGCAGTCCTGCCAGAGAACCTTCTTCTCAGCCTTGCATCAACATACATAGTAGTAGTACTGTATCACCACTCTGGAGCCATACAAAATGATGCCTAGCCACTCCCCAAAGTCGCGTAGTAGTGGGCGATAACAGTTGAACACGTTGGCCCACTGCAGTGCAGCCACCGCTCGTACGGGCAGCGCACGGTAGTGCACCAGCCAAGTTCTCGCACTACCACCTTTTACACGAAACAACTTGGCCGTTCTTTAGAGGCTTGTAACTCGGAACTGGAGGCAGATGGAGATATGTACTTTCGTACACTTGTTAAGTGCAATCACGTCTCAATATTGGCAAAACATTAATCTTCCAACATTAGTAGATTCCGAGATATAGGACCACAAAAATCGCTAAATTTGTCACTGACTGACTGACTGACAGATCATCAAAACCTTTTGGGTACTTCCCATTGACCTATAAGCTTGAAATTTGGTACATAGGTCCACCATAACAAACACCCAAAGGAATGATTATCAAAGTTTGAAATTTTTTTTTTTAATTTTTTAAAAAATTTTTTACTTTTTAAATCAACCATGGACTCTTGTACGAATTAGAACTTGTAAAAACAAAGTTTGAAATAATGAACTTTGAAATTTTTCACCTTAAAAAAAGTGTGACCTAAGTGGTGGGGATGGTCAGCTGAGCTAGTCTTAAAAAATGGCTGTATCTCGGTAACGGTTCTTCCTACAGCAAAAATAACGAAATTTTCAGAAGGCTGAACCCAAAGCACATACGGCATGCCCAACCACATGATGTATGTAGTATTTTGAATTTTTAAAAAAAAAAAAAAAAATAATAATCAACTAACAAAGAAAATAAAAACAACATAAATCTCAAATGGGACAAAGTTTCAAGTAGGTATAAATACATAGGTAGTAAAACGAACATGCAAAACGAAATATTAAATATAAAAAATGTTTAGGATTTAATGAATCAGGGATAAGAGTAATACCTACTTGATAAATGATGAAATTTAAACAAAAATTGATTAAATCCCAACAAAAACATCCTGTGACCAGGAGCCAAGTTCTCTATGGCCGTAAAAAGTTGTAAGATCAAACAAAATACGGCCAAGTTCGTTAGCTTAGAAATACCTCTTGCAATACTGAAAAAAGCGTTTGTCAAAATTAGTTTAAAAGAACGCCATTTAATTTTTAAAGAGTTTTTATAATATTTTATAAATTATAATGTATAGTTATTTATATAATATAATATATAATATAATAATAATATAATTGGTAAACCTTACGTTTAGGGGAGGCAGCTCCGATGACCTTGATCTTCACATATGTTGTCGGGAACAACATTCTGAACAACTTTTGTCATTATAACTACCCGGTGCTCGGTCTTAGTTTTCGAGATATTTGCGAAAAACTATTATTTAAATGCTGGATAAAATTATCATTTTGAAATATGTATTCACAATTTCGCATGCGTGGTCGGGCCGGCCTGACGGCCGGCCCTCTCCGCCCCCCGCCAACTAACCCTAACTAATTCTGATTATCAAAAATTATGCGATCAGAATTAGTTAGGGTTAGTTGGTGGGGGGGCCCAGAGGGCCGGCCGCTAGGCCGGCCCGACCACGCATGCGAAAATTCAGAAGTAGTCTTTCCAAATTGAAAGCTCACCCTATATAGAGTGCCACTCAGTTCTGATCCCCACAATGTGTTTACAAACAGAAAATAAACAGATGCCGCCCCGGGGAACAGGCTCACGTTGCCACGGAGCTTGGAAGAATACGTAAAATTCAATACAGTATTAGCAATAGTTTTTCGCAAATATCTCGAAAACTAAGACCGGGTAGTTGTAATGACAAAAGTTGTTCAGAATGTTGTCTTCGACAACATCCCAGTCAACACGCCGGCTCGATTTCGGCTCGGCCACTGCAAGAGCCGAGTCCAGGTCTGTGACCTGCAGAAACTCGAGCCCAGGGCCGGCCGGCCGGGCCGGTATTCTGCCCATTTGCAGGATTGCAAGGGTGCGGGATTCGCGTTCTCATTTCTTGATAATACGAACACGGGTTTTTTCAATAGCCAATAACGCTAGATAAAAGATCAATCTAAGCCGCAATCGCCCTCAAAAGTCTTATTTTTTCGTATACGAGGCGTAATTTGCATTATTCGGCAGCATATATGTTATGAAAATAGCTACATGCGCAGTTGTATGCTTCCGAATGATGCAAATTACGACTCGTAAACGTAAAAATAGGACTTTCGAGGGCGACTGCGGCTTAGATTGATCTTTTACTTAGCGTTATTGACTACTGAAAAATCCCATTTTTGTATTATCGAGGAATAAGACCCCGAATCCCGCACACTTGCAATCCTGGAAAAAGAAGTCTACCCCGTAAAAGGGCAGCACGGTTGCATTAATTTGGCGATTGCCGTCATATACAATATTAGAAAATTTTAAATTCTGTGTAAAAATATATAGTATATTATCCCTTCACCAACCCCCTGCGGCATAACAAAATATTAATTTTGCTAACTAAAATTGAGTAGATGAAATTCAAAATTGTTGCATTTTCAATCGCGATGTTGATTTTAACAAAGTCTAACAATAATATTAATATGTTACGCGTTTCTTTTTAGATGAAATAATAAAATTTAATTCGTTTGTAATCCATGTTCAAGCATTAAAATAAATATAGCCGTACAAAAAATATAAATTTTCTTTTCACGTCTACGACACTTTTTTTCTTTTCTTTCATAAAGACGTTTTAATCATAGTGTAACTGTAAAGAAAATTGCACGGCGAGGGGTTAACAATAAACAAAATGTAACGTTATATAAAACGGGGGACTGCTACGCATTTGCAGAATAGAAATTTACTTTAACATCTGCCACATTGATGCGACCCGCCCCGTATTCTGTATACCGGCATTGGCCACATTCGTGTAACTGTGCTGCCCTCTCAAATCTCGGCCCGGCCGGCCGGCCCTGGGCTCGAGTTTCTGCAGGTCACAGGCCTGGACTCGGCTCTTGCAGTGGCCGAGCCGAAATCGAGCCGACCGGCCTATAGCCGCTCGAAGCGGGGTTCGGCCCGTAATCTGCAGGTCAGGGACTCGGCACGCTGGGCTAGGCGGCCAGCCGTGCTATCTGGGATATGTGAAGATCAAGGTCTTCGGAGCTGCCTCCCCTAAACGTAAGGTTTACCATATAATTATATATATTATAATATATAATATAATAATAATATAATTATATATATTATAATATATAATATAATAATAATTTGACAAAGATAACAAAGAGTACAACCCTTAGCTTTCGGTATTGTTTTTACAAATATCTCGTAAACTAAAGACGCGAGGCAAAACGTCTAAAGGGAAATGTTGTCCAGAATCATGGTCTTTACAACATATCCAAAGCTCATCGAAATCGGGGACATAATCGAGTAACTGCTGTTTATTGCGACATCGCGGCGTACCGACAACACTCTCCTCCCCCCGGCTCACCGCGCTGACCGTGCCACCGAGCGACTAGGCGCGCTCTGGTTGGTCCGTCTTTTTCGTTAATAACTCCTAAACAAAGCCGCGGACGCCATTTTTGTTAAGGAAAATGTCGCTTCAAATGACCCAAGGAACCTCCCATTTCCCGGAGTTGAAGTACTTTTGGGACACCCTGTATAAATGACTATATATTATAATTTATAAAATATTATAAAAACTCTTTAAAAATTAAATAGCGTTCTTTTAAACTAATTTTGACAAACGCTTTTTTCAGTATTGCAAGAGGTATTTCTAAGCTAACGAACTTGGCCGTATTTTGTTTGATCTTACAACTTTTTACGGCCATAGAGAACTTGGCTCCTGTTTACAGGATGTTTTTGTTGGGATTGGGGACTACTTCGAACATAAACAAATCGGCGGGCAAAACGCACCACGCCTTTTGGGACAACGTTGCGTGTATCCATCACACGTACTGTCGTTATTAGCAGAAGGACTGCGGAAGCGATCGACAGCAGATTATATCGAGATTAAGCAAAACACACTTGGGTACATAAGCTAAATCACGCGTTGTAGAGAATGTACAATCAAGAAATACCACACTATATTCTTCTCGACATTGTCATAATAATAACGATTAATCCCAGGGACAACTGTCAGAGCAATTGCTAAGATTCGGTGATGTTATTTAAATATAATTCCCAGAATGTTGATCATTCAAAATCAGACTTCCCATCGTATGCTCAAAATTTCGACATCCAAGTCTCAATATTGCAGCTATGTACAGTGACTCCCATTAATATTCGGACGTCGGATTTGAACTTTTTTTGATAGCAGGAGTTGGAGCAGTAAATTTACTACACGATGCAAAAAGAAGTTTTTTTTTAAATTTCAATTGGTCGGAATTGTAGAGAAACTGCTAAAACTTGCATTTTACAACTCTTCTATGTAGGTCTGCGTCGAAAATTTAAAAAATACGTTTTGTAGTTCTGTGTCAATTACATGGATTGTGAAAAATTTTTTGGAAAGAAGGTGTTTAATTGATACAGATCTACGAAACGTGTTTTCTAAATTTTCTATATGAGCCCACACAAAAACATTGCAAAATACAACTTTAGTATGTTATCTGCAATTCTGACCAATTGTAACTTTTTTTCAAATATTCTTTTCACATTACGTAACAAACCAACTGTTCTGACTTCTAAAAAAACATCCAAGTCGTACGGTCGAACATTAAAAAATGTATCGTTTTTTTGAGACTGTCCGAGTATTAATGGGAGTCACTGTACGTGGTGACTTGTAGGCTGCATCGAAGTACAATATTATGATTTATTATAACGTCGAAGTCGCTACATGAACGTAATTTACTCATCAGAGAAACTAATTTTTACACCAGCTTTAATTTTAGGGTCGATTAGCATCTGGCTTTGCCTGTCGTAAAATTTTTAATTTGCGGAGCTCTAGAAGTTACAATCACGCGATTAAGCTAATTGTAAGTGGACTGAATGGTTGACCGCTATTCACCGGCAGGCTTGAGAAAAAGAAATGTCCTTGGTACTATTGATGGTATTAACCTTTTGTAACAGGCCTGTCGTACTAATAAACCGCGTACCGCTCAGAAACGCGAACAACGCCAGTACCATGAATCGGCCGCCAGAGGGCAACAATGCCCGCAAGTAAAAGTATACGCAGCGCGCCTTCCGAAATCGGCCGCTAGGCGGCTACAATTCCCGCAGGTAAAAGTACGCACAGTACACCTTCGGGAATCGGCCGCTAGAGGAAACGCCGCGACTACCGATTCCCGCCACCGACGAGATACTGTTAAAGACTGCCAGCCTTACGGGACATCGTGTCGTCAAACAAATTTTGCCGTTCTCTTACGCCCTCTAGGATATATTGTCGTCGAAGTAAGAAACAGAAAGCCACCGACGGCATCTCGTCGGTGTAGAAGACCACTGAGGAGATTCTTGTCGGTGAATCATCACGTGTGATATTCTACTCGATTCAGAAATTCGGAGACTTGCCTCCAGATGGCCCGAGCAGATATTTTTATTCTATATTTCGCGGCAAGGATTCAAACGCCTTTAAATACTGAAGTATTAACTCCCGAACGCGGCCTGACTGGGATAGGTAAAAGGTGAAAATAAGTTAACACAAAACTGTTTGTGTGAAAATAAGACTTTCTCTGTATTTAACTGTAAGCGTTTCAGAAGATTCGACTCAAGTCAATCAGGGAAAATTAGAGAGTGAGCTCGCTGTTCCTTTACTTCTTCCATCAGCCCTCTGGTTCCGGGGTGCGTCTTTGGTGGGGCGCCGTGAGGTCCAATCAAAAGGGTAGTCTTCCCCCCTAAGTCGAGGTCGCGTAGCAGTCTGGTGGAGGGGGAAGAGGTCGTGGGCGTCCCAATCTCCCACGCTCAATGCGTAAGGCCTCGCAGGGGTGGCCCAAAGGAAAACTGTCCAAGAGTGTACACGTGTACTCAGTATGTCGCGTACTTGACCATCGCTGCTCGTTCCTTCCTAAAAGGTCCTTTGTTTAGAAGGCAAATTTATGATCCAAAGTCCTTGAAGAGAGCTGGAAAGTTGTCCTCGGGTCCGCTTTAAGAAGGCAAATTTATGATCCAAAGTCCTTGAAGAGAGCTGGGAAGTTGTCCTCGGGTCCGCTTTCCTCGCTGTCCCTCATTTAAGGGGTCTTAATCCCAAAGAACTGTTTCCGTTCTTTTATGGGTTGCAGATAGCTCGTCCTTTCTGTTATTTTTCCTACTCGAGTGACCTTTTAACTATATCGCAATATTCTCTAGTTACCTATCTACGAGATTACAATTAAACGGTTACTACTTATTCCGGCATTCAAATACGCGCGGTAACGCGACTATAATAATAACTAGGATGGCGCTGGTTTCGATAGGCCGACATCACACCTCCCCCCTTAACAAAAAAGGATGTTACTTATATAGAGTAACAACTTTTTGCAGACATTTCGCATAATATACCGTTAACATACAACTAGAATATATGATAAAGTCTTACAATAGCAACTAACGGTTAGTATGGAATAATAAAATATCGATCACTATAATTTGTGGATTAATAATAATAATGACAACGATAATAATACTATTATTATAGGAAATGTTTATAGCGATTCTTACTACGCACGAAAATACTAGTATAGTATCTAACATAAATATGTATGAACTAATAAGGAAAGTAAACACCGTAAATAATAATATAATCATAATGCATGATAACTAAATGAAGTACATATATGTGTATATCTAATAAAAATAGAGTGACGGCTTAATAATAACTTCGGTTATGGTGAATATAGTCGCAAAAGAATCATCGTAACGCTAAATATGAAAATTGATTACACTAACGACATAATCTAAGTATAATTACACTTATCCGCCTACGTATCGCATAAATGATATATACTTCCGAAGGTGCCTACACAAGGACTTTCGCTGGGCGCATTGAATTAATATTTTAAGTAGCTCACGGATCAGGTTGTGGATCAGGTATTGGTTCCGGTCTAATATGGGCTAACTTTAATTTATTAGTATGGACTATTTTCATATGGGATTGGTTAATCGCAATTTCAGCATTGAGGTCATCGAACAACCGGGTTATTTTGTATGGTCCGTCCCATTGAGGGTCAAACTTAGAAGTTCGAGGTTCGCGAAGTAGGTACACGTAGTCATCGATCTCAAACTTGTGCGGATTGAGGTTCCTATCATAAAGCCTTTTACAATTAGCCTTGGCCTTCTCGAGGGTATGAGCGGCAGTGGCTTGTATGTTTGTAATTGTGGAGAAAAGGTCATCAAAATACTGAGTGAACGTTCGGGGTACTTGTTCGTCGGCAAATTCCGAGGGAATACGGGCCTTCCTACCAAAAATGAGTTCATGGGGAGTGAATCCCGTAGACTCGTGAACTGAGGTGTTGTAAGAAAACATACAGAATCGTACCCATTTATCTCAATCCCTCTTGGTGCAATAATGCTTCAAATACTCTATAAAGACATGGTGTGCACGTTCGAGCGAACCTAACGATTGGGGGTGATACGCTGTAGATTTGATCTGTTGGATTTTGAAAATACGACAAAAGCATTGCATTATTCGGCTCATAAAGTTGCTACCTTGATCGGTATGGATGGTTTTTGGACATCCGAAACGTGAAATGAACTGCTCTGCAAGTGCGGAAGCGACGGAGACTGCATCGATTGAACGAAGGGGAATAGCGTCTGAATATTTTGTGAGGTTGTCTTGGAGTGTGAGAAGGTATCTATATCCGGATTCAGTTATTGGCAAGGGCCCGACAATGTCCATCTGCACTTTATCGAATGCCTGTTGAGGGGTATCCGTAATACGAAGTGGTTGCTTAACCCCTTTCCTCACTAATTTAAATTTTTGACAACTGGGGCAAGTACTAACAAGGTTCATGATATCCTTTTTCATCCCCTTCCAATAGAAATCTTCGCGAATACGGTTGTATAATTTGGCAATTCCTTTATGACCGCCTACCGCAGATTCATGGTACTCTTTGAGGATGCGACCTTGATCGGGTTTTGAAGGGAATTTTACGTCGTTTGAACATACGGTGATGGTGTAACCTTCCGTCGAAAAAACTGCCTTGAATATCTGTTCTATAGTGACCCACGAGATTTGATCTAAATTATTGCGATTTTTGGACACACTACAAGTGAAGAGGCCAAGTCCTTCCATTAGGTGTTTTAAACTACGAACACATAGTTTGATGTTCTCAATGGTACAAGGCGAGTCAGGGGTTTCTTGGGTAACTAAATGAAAGGTAAAAGATCGACCGCATCGAATAGCAATGGCCTCACCTACATTGGCATCAGTATTGCGTAATTCTTGGATGGAGAATCTTTCTTGTTCAATTAAGTCATTACTGACCGCAGAAGTTAACTCGTAGTTAGCCGGAATGAAATGAATTATGTGGTCCCTCCTTAAAGACAGGAAATCTTTGCTATAGACGAAACATGAGGAAGCTAAAATATACAATTTGTTGGTGTTGAAGTCTTTGTCAGGGATCTGTGGATCTTGGTTGTGTTTATCATGTTCTTTCGAATAAGGATTAGCGTCTGTTGGGTTACGTCCGGGGTTAATCGTGTCCCATAAATAATTTCCCTCGATGCGTGCACTGCAGCCTGTCCATGGAGACGGTACCGGCCGCTGCCCGCATACCGGAACTCCGACATGGCATACAGGCGAGATTTCCCTCGTTGCGACTACGGGTTTTATCATCGCTTCTCGTTGCACTACAGCTTGTCCTTGGAGATGGTCTCGGCCGCTGCCCGCAGAACCAGAACTACCGACATAGCATGTAGGCAAATTTCCCAACGTTGCAGGGAAAGGGTCTTCACTTAACTCCCCGGGACACGATTTACAATCAGAAAGATAATTTTGTTTGGTGGTCATGCCAGTATTGTAGGATTTTGAGGTGCTTCCAGTAAGTGTTTGGATGTAAGATGTAGGATTATTGTTCGACTGAGATAGATTTCCTTTCTTATCCGCCGGTTTCTCGCTAGCAAAGAAATAGGCGGCTACCGAAGCTTCACATTTAGAACATGGAATTATTTTACCAGGATTGCCGCTCACTTTGAAATCAGTAACCGATGATTTGTTTGCGCAGACAAACACCTTTTCCTGACGTCTCGAGTGACAATCCTTTTCGTGCTCTACTGAGGTTTGTTGCAAAGCCTCTTCAGGAATATTACGGGAAAGAGCATCCGCGTTAGAGTTTATGCGTCCCGGTTTGTATACTATATTATAATCATATTCATTTAGTTTAATTCTCCATCGCATCAATTTTGAAGTTGGGTCTTTGGCGTTATGGAGCCAGACCAGAGGTCGGTGGTCTGTAACGAGGGTAAATTTACGGCCATAAAGGTAGGGACGAAAATGGTTGACGGCAAATATTATGGCAAGTAATTCCCTTTCGGTAGTAGAGTAATTTATTTCGGCGTCGGTCAGTGTCCTTGACGAGTAGGCGACAGGGGGGTTCTTGCCTATATTACCCTGACTGAGGACAGCACCGAGGGCATAGTTAGAGGCATCTGTGGTGACTATAAATGGCCTACTAAAATCTGGGTATTGTAAGAGGGGTTCCCGACAGATCACAAACCTTAGAATTTTAAATGCTTCTTGCGCGGCATGGTCCCAGAGAAATGGAGTTCCCTTTTTCAATAATCGGGTCATGGGTTTTGCGAGTTTCGCAAAATCTTTAATGAATCTGCGGTAGTACCCAATTAATCCCAAAAATGATTTAATTGTTTTCCTATCTGAGGGGACGCGGAATGATCTAACAGCTTTGACTTTTGCGGGATCTGGTCTTACTCCTTCATTAGTAATAAGGTGTCCTAAATAGGCAATTTCCTTACGAAGAAATATGCACTTCTCCGGCTGGAGTGCCAGCCCGGCGTTTTGTAATCGAGCTAATAAGGTGTTTAATTTTTTTGAATGTTCCTCTAACGAACTAGCATAAATGACAATATCGTCCATGTATACAAATAATTCAATGCCTTGTAGGCCAACGAGGATACGGTCCATAAGTCTTTGGAAGGTGGCTGGTGCGTTACAAAGTCCAAACGGCATTCTATTAAATTCGTAATGTCCAAACGGGGTAGAAAATGCGGTTTTCGCTTTAGAAGAAGAGTCCATGGGTACCTGGTGAAACCCCGAAGCTAGATCAAGTGTACTAAAATATTTAGCCCCTCCTAGTTGGTCAAGGATGTCTGTAATATTAGGTAGGGGGTATGCGTCGCTAACTGTTTTTTCATTAAGCCTGCGATAATCGATGACCATTCGCCACCGAGGTTTTCCCGACGGACCCGGCTTCTTCGGCACAATCCAAACGGGCGAATTGTACGGGGAATCTGAGGGTTCGATGATTTCATCGTCAAGGAGATCTTGGACTTGATTTTGAATTTCTTCCCTATGAATTTGTGGATATCTGTATTGTTTGGTGTTAAGCGGGCTTTCATCAGTGGTAATTATTTTGTGTTTCACGGTGGTGGTAAACTCTAATTTATCTCCGGGCAAATGAAATTGAAATGCATAAGTTGAAATACTCGACAAGATGCTAATCCTCTCTTCCTCATTTAAATCGTTCAATTTAAGAAGGTTAACGAGTTTTGCAAGTCTCTCGGCAGAAGAGCGTTGGCCGTTTGTACCTGGGTTACCGGTCCGAGCTGAACGAGCTAACGAGGGTTGCGTTTCAAAACCTTCCAATTCGACCGGCGGTAAAGTAATATTTACCTGATCGCAAGTACTATTGATGGCGAACAGTTTTACATGGCCCTGGTCCTGCGAGACAATTGCTTCCCCAATAAAAACTCCCGGCCCGCAGTCTATTTTCCTAACATAGCCCTCTTTTAGATCTCGCGTTCTAGTGGCAATTTTTATTAATGTCTTGGTTCGCGGCGGTAAATCGAACGAAGGGTGATTGCAAAACGGGATTTCTTTATTTCCTAAGATTATTGAGCTCGGCAATTTTTCCCGAAAAGCTAGAAGGGCTTGTTGCTTGGTGAGGAATGCCATTCCAATAATTCCGGCCTGTTCAATGGGAAAACTATGATCCACTACTAGAAATTTTATTTCAACGTCTAACATGTTAAGGGTGATTTCACCATAAGTTCGGTGAGTTCCCTTCCCAATGCCACTCAAATGGTAAACGATGTTAGTATCAACGTGAGCGTCTACGGAAATCGCGTTTTCTTTGAGTAGATTCAATTGCGAACCGGTATCAATGAGAAAATACCCATGACTATTGTAGAAAAAATGGTGGTCCAAGATTATGACGGGGAGTTGTGTTGCTCGGTCCCGACTGAGAGTGTAGCTAACCTGGCGGAGTCGGGTCGCGCTTTTATGGCTACGCTCTTCGTCGCGGCGTCTCGAAGAGCGAGGCCGGAGTTTAAATCACGCCTAGATGCTGTATATGATGCAGTGTGGTTGTTACGCTGTTCTTGATCGCGTTTGGTGAAACATTTAGATTCGTTATGGCCTCTCCGTTTACAATAGTTACATTCAAGAACCCCTCGCTGGTTAAACCTGCAGCAGTTGTCCGACGTATGACCTGGTTTCCGACAAGAAAGAGAATAGAGAGGCGGGCGACGATCTTCATTGCGTCGTGTCGCCCGGATTTCATTAACTCGAACTGTCTCTACGTTATCGCGAAAACGTCGTGTCTCAAATCTACGATCCAGTCCACGTTCCCGACGGTCGTTTCGCACGGTTTTTTCTCCACGAACACGAGCTCTATTTTTCTGGTGTTCCTCTTCGTCCATTGCCAGATCGATGGCTGCTTGAAGAGTCGCGGGTTTTCCTTGGCGAACTTGTGTCTCAGTCGCGCTATTTAATCCCGTAATATAGCAACTGCACGCATTATCCACGGCCCTAGTCCGTACCCCATACTCGATATCTGGCCTTTTTTCCCTCTCAATCGCGTCAAGTATGTCATCTAATAATTCGCTGACTCGATTCCCGTACTGGAGTGCGGATTCCCCGTGTTCTTGGTGCATGTTAGACATACGCGTTTGAAGGGTGTCTAGTGTGTGCCTCGGGGTAAATGCGCGCTCTAAAGATTTTAACAACTCCTCCAGGTTATGCGTGTCTCGTCGTCGTCGGACATGGCTTTTCGCGTCTTTAATTATTTTCTGCTCTATTATATGAATAAGAAATTGGCGTTCATCGGTTTTACCGCCTTACTGACATTTCGACATAATTTTGTGAATTCCCAAACCGGCATACATTTCCCATCGAATTTAGGTAAGATCTCTGAAGCTAATTTTAAGGGGATCTGGCACCCAACGTCGAGTTCGGCGTTGGAGGCAACGGAGGTTGAAGGTGACTCGTCTATACTTGAGTTTCCGTACCGCTCAGGTAAAATTGACGAAGGTTGATATCCCGGTGGTCGAACGAATGGTCTATCGATTTCGAATGGCATAATCTGCGAGTCATGAGAAGGGTTGAAATCGAGGGAAAAATCGGAGGAGCTATCGGAACGCGAAGTTCCCTCTGGACACGCGACAATCCACGAGCTAGTCGATCGGCTACAATTACTCATCTTGCCTACTCTAAGTATGACAACTTGACTAATCCTAACTGGTCACTCGAGATAAAAATGTAGAACGCTAAACTTCTTACGGTTGAGGTGAAGGTCCGGGTTCCGGGTTAGTAGGTCCGCTTATGCGTTGCCCTCTTCTTCGAATTGGTGTGAAGGTACAGCGATCAAGATGACAGGTGTAAGTAGTATTCGTCCTTCGCCAGTGATATCAGGGTTGCTTTAGACTATATAGCTTCCGTGGCCGCTGATAATCACCTCTTCCGGTATTCACCCGTCGCTCCTTGGGGAAACCACGCAAAACCCAGGAGGGAAGAGTGGCACGATTGTCAATTGAGTCCAGTTTAAAGTTCAACGTTAACCTGCACCTTTTGTTCACCTGTTTCAATTCGAATTAAAGTCACGAATGTTTGAAATAAAGCGCGCACTCGAAAGTTGGCGTATCCCACCGCTGTCACCACTGTGATATTCTACTCGATTCAGAAATTCGGAGACTTGCCTCCAGATGGCCCGAGCAGATATTTTTATTCTATATTTCGCGGCAAGGATTCAAACGCCTTTAAATACTGAAGTATTAACTCCCGAACGCGGCCTGACTGGGATAGGTAAAAGGTGAAAATAAGTTAACACAAAACTGTTTGTGTGAAAATAAGACTTTCTCTGTATTATTTAACTGTAAGCGTTTCAGAAGATTCGACTCAAGTCAATCAGGGAAAATTAGAGAGTGAGCTCGCTGTTCCTTTACTTCTTCCATCAGCCCTCTGGTTCCGGGGTGCGTCTTTGGTGGGGCGCCGTGAGGTCCAATCAAAAGGGTAGTCTTCTCCCCTAAGTCGAGGTCGCGTAGCAGTCTGGTGGAGGGGGAAGAGGTCGTGGGCGTCCCAATCTCCCACGCTCGATGCGTAAGGCCTCGCAGGGGTGGCCCAAAGGAAAACTGTCCAAGAGTGTACACGTGTACTCAGCATGTCGCATACTTGACCATCGCTGCTCGTTCCTTCCTAAAAGGTCCTTTGTTTAGAAGGCAAATTTATGATCCAAAGTCCTTGAAGAGAGCTGGAAAGTTGTCCTCGGGTCCGCTTTAAGAAGGCAAATTTATGATCCAAAGTCCTTGAAGAGAGCTGGGAAGTTGTCCTCGGGTCCGCTTTCCTCGCTGTCCCTCATTTAAGGGGTCTTAATCCCAAAGAACTGTTTCCGTTCTTTTATGGGTTGCAGATAGCTCGTCCTTTCTGTTATTTTTTCTACTCGAGTGACCTTTTAACTATATCGCAATATTCTCTAGTTACCTATCTACGAGATTACAATTAAACGGTTACTACTTATTCCGGCATTCAAATACGCGCGGTAACGCGACTATAATAATAACTAGGATGGCGCTGGTTTCGATAGGCCGACATCACACACGGAACCATATCGGTTATTATGAAATGTTACATTCTCCGACGAACGTATTCAAATATTTCAGACAATATTTTGGCGTTGATTTCTAAAATATTGAAATCAAAATTAATATCGAGGACAAAAAATTCCAAGAAATATCTTCAAATTTCATATGAGATACCACAATTTTTAATATAAAAATATTTCATAAACGAGCATTATTTCCTTCACTTGTTTTTATACATAATTGTTCCAAAAATCGATCTGGGGGAACAGAAGTATGTTGAAAAACAGAGTAAGATCAAGAGTTAGATCAAGACTTTACTGTAAAAAATTACGTGGAAAAAATGTGACGGGAGTGCTTGTCGACATCGTTGGTAAAAGGAATTATTGTAAATATTAACCAGTTCGAAATGATAAATTTATCAGTGTATTGTGTTCAATAAATTAATGCGTGCGAATATTCGTGGTTTAAAAGTTATTCTGTACCTCGAGTTCTATTACCTACTTTTACTAAAAAATTAGATGGCAAGGTGGTCAAGAGGGTGCTTGTCGACATCGTTGGCAAAAGGAATTGTTATAAACATTAAACACCCAGAAATAATAAATTTATCAGTGTATTGTGTTCAATAAATTAATGCGTGCGAATATTCATGGATTAAAAGTTATTCTGTACATCGAATTCTATTACCTACTTTTACTAAAAAATTAGATGGCAAGGTGGTCAAGGGAGTGCTTGTCGACATCGTTACAAAAGGAATTGTTATAAACATTAAACAGACAGAAATAATAAATTTATCAATAATTACTATCACGACGATCGAAATCGATCGATATTAGATGGAGCGGGGGGAGTTGCGCATCGCTACAAAGGTGCGCGCGCCTGAACTCGGCGAGCACGCTCAGTCAGTCAGACGGGCCAGGGATTCCGGCAGGAGCGCTCGGGCGCCGGGACCAGGAGAGGACCTGGGGAGGACCAGAGCCTGACCAGAGACCACCCTGGGAGTGACCAGTGACTGATCAGAGATTTACCAGTGCTTGATTTCCAAGTGAATTCCAAGTGAATTCCAAGTGAATTCCAAGTGAATTCCAAGTGAATTCCAAGTGAATTCCAAGTGAATTCCAAGTGAATTACAAGTGAATTACAAGTGAATTACAAGTGAATTCCAAGTGAATTCCAAGTGAATTACAAGTGAATTACAAGTGAATTACAAGTGAATTACAAGTGAATTACAAGTGAATTACAAGTGAATTACAAGTGAATTACAAGTGAATTACAAGTGAATTACAAGTGAATTACATGTGAATTACATGTGAATTACATGTGAATTACGAGTGTTTTACGAGTGTTTTACGAGTGATTTACGATGGATATACGAGTGATTTACGAGTGATTTACGAGTGATTTGCGAGTGACTGACCACCTGGCTGACCCGTGATTTACCAGTGACTGACCACCTGACTAACCAGAGGCTGCCAAGTGTTTATTCGCCTTGCTGACTAGTCTACTCCACCTGCACCACTTTCAACAATGGTAAGTCTCAACAATTTTATTTTTATTTGTGAGTGTTATGTGCTTTACAGCACAGGGTGGGCCAAGGGTTCTAACATGCTTCTGTTGATTACCCTTGGCCCACCTTCAACAATTTTCTCCGTCAACTGTCAATTCAACGAACACCGTCGATTATTATTTCTCATAACCTAATTGAAATTTCCACCGGAACTTTCAATCTTCTAAAAATGTATATTTCTGATTTAAAATTGGTATTCCTTCGAATGGATATCCCTCAGGGGCTCACTCGCGGATAGTGAAACCGTGAGTGAGTACGGGGTGTCGCGTCCCCGGGGCAACCCGAAGCGCCTATAGGCCGCACTCGTGTGCGGGGTTAGTTTGGCTCTCATGAGCTGGCATTAGGTTGGCTCTCGTGAGCTGGTTAGATTCGCACTCGTGTGCGAGGTATGTAGGCCGTACTCGTGTACGGGGTTCATAGTTTCATCCCGTCGCATCTTCACTATCGTCATTTTTATTTCTAACGTCGACGAACATACATCGAACGAAGAGGATACATCGATCGAAGAACATACATCGAACGAAGAGGATACATCGAACGAAGAGGATACATCGAATGAAGAGGACACACCAACGAAGACTGCGGCGTATTTTTAAGTTACTTATATTTGTTGAGCAATTATTGTCTTAGCGTCACCCCCGAACCAGAGCCTTCTGCTCTGGTTCATGTTTCTTCTTTGCGAATCAAAGCCTTCTGCTTTGATTCTTCCCTCTTGTGCGACTTAGTTTATTTGCCGACAATAATTGCTCGATTTGCGTGCGTGCGTTAATTATTAAGATTGTATATCTTCGTTGTATATATGTCGAGTAATTATTGCCGTAACTTCACTTTGCTCGGCTCGTTTTTTTGACTCCGACACAGCAGAAGGCTGTGTCGGACCTTGCTTGTATGTACCAGACCGGTTGGTACCGGTATTCGGCGTGGATACATTGAGAGTAGGTGGTTGAGAGGCAGTGTTCATCGTGTTACACTGTTAAGTGAAAAATCCTCCCTTTTGTAATACCACCCAAGCCATCTCAACGTTTCGTTGTTTGGTGGCAGGTGGTTTTAGGAGTAAATGGGATTTCGTTTGAACACGTCTCCTGGCCATCGCTCTTGGTGAGTACACGTCGGGTATCGTTGCTGGCCGGAATTGGGCTGCAAGCATTGTACGCGTCGCGTCACCCTCGAACCAGAGCCCTCTGCTCTGGTTCGCTCTTGTTTCTCTCTTTGAAAGAATCAGAGCCTTCTGCCTGATTCGCCTTTTGTCCCCCGTGGATCGGAGACTTCTTCTCCGATTCACACCTTTTGCTCCGCAAAAATTACTCGACATACTGCGTTAATATAAGTTCGTCGTTGTTAGGAAAGGGAGCCAGAAGGAATATTGAATTCGTTCTGACTTCCTCTCCGGGTCTCTTGTGCAGCAACCTCCTCGTGGTGAGACCTGGGCAATCGGTATTATCCTCTATTTGTAAGAACTTCAAGTATCTTACAAATAGTGGATAATATCGAGCTAATAGCTGCACATTTAGAATTTCCGATAACATTGTACAGTAGAATTTAAGACTTGCTAAATAGAAAAATTTGTGTATTTAATTGAATTGTATGTGAATTCACTATAAGCTAGCTCGAGGTGGGTCAAGGGTACTTCAAAACACTCTTTGTTTTCCCTTGGCCCACCTTCAACAATTTTCTCCGTCATATGTCAATTCAACATACACCGTCGTTTATTATTTCTCAAATATCTTAAGTGAAATTTCCCTCAGGGGCTCGCTCACAGGTAGGGAAACCGTGAGTGAGTACGGGGTGTCGCGTCCCCGGGGCAACCCGAAGCGCCTATAGGCCGCACTCGTGTGCGGGGTTAGTTTGGCTCTCATGAGCTGGCTTTACGTTGGCTCTCGTGAGCTGGTCAGATTCGCACTCGTGTGTGAGGTATGTAGGCCGTAATCGTGTACGGGTTTTATAGTTGCTTCTCATCGAATCTTCATTATCGTCATTTTTGTTACTCGATTTATACTTGAAATTTGGTTCTGAACTTTTACAAGTTCCTCTTGGTATGCGGGGTTAATTTGGCTCTTGAGAGCTGGTTAGATTTGCACTCGTGTGCGAGGTATGTAGGCCGTACTCGTGTACGGGGTCATAGTTTCATCCCGTCGCATCTTAATCATCGTCATTTTTATTTCTAACGTCGACGAACATACATCGAACGAAGAGGATACATCGATCGAAGAACATACATCGAACGAAGAGGATACATCGAACGAAGAGGATACATCGAATGAAGAGGACACACCAACGAAGACTGCGGCGTATTTTTAAGTTACTTATATTTGTTGAGCAATTATTGTCTTAGCGTCACCCCCGAACCAGAGCCTTCTGCTCTGGTTCATGTTTCTTCTTTGCGAATCAAAGCCTTCTGCTTTGATTCTTCCCTCTTGTGCGACTTAGTTTATTTGCCGACAATAATTGCTCGATTTGCGTGCGTGCGTTAATTATTAAGATTGTATATCTTCGTTGTATATATGTCGAGTAATTATTGCCGTAACTTCACTTTGCTGGGCTCGTTTTTTTGACTCCGACACAGCCTTCTGCTGTGTCGGACCTTGCTTGTATGTACCAGACCGGTTGGTACCGGTATTCGGCGTGGATACATTGAGAGTAGGTGGTTGAGAGGCAGTGTTCATCGTGTTACACTGTTAAGTGAAAAATCCTCCCTTTTGTAATACCACCCAAGCCATCTCAACGTTTCGTTGTTTGGTGGCAGGTGGTTTTAGGAGTAAATGGGATTTCGTTTGAACACGTCTCCTGGCCATCGCTCTTGGTGAGTACACGTCGGGTATCGTTGCTGGCCGGAATTGGGCTGCAAGCATTGTACGCGTCGCGTCACCCTCGAACCAGAGCCCTCTGCTCTGGTTCGCTCTTGTTTCTCTCTTTGAAAGAATCAGAGCCTTCTGCCTGATTCGCCTTTTGTCCCCCGTGGATCGGAGACTTCTTCTCCGATTCACACCTTTTGCTCCGCAATAATTACTCGACATACTGCGTTAGTATAAGTTCGTCGTTGTTAGGAAAGGGAGCCAGAAGGAATATTGAATTCGTTCTGACTCCCTTTCCGGGTCTCTTGTGCAGCAACCTCCTCGTGGTGAGACCTGGGCAATCGGTATTATCCTCTATTTGTCAGAACTTCTGGTATCTTACAAATAGAGGATAATATCGAGCTAATAGCTGCACACTAAGAATTTCCGTTTATATTGTATACTAGAACGTAAGAATCCGAACGTAATATCCATGATTATTTCAAACCTATTCCCTTCCATAACATTTTGCAATGTCACCTTCCCTCAAAACAAAACGTTTCGAGCTGGTTCATTTGATTTTTCTATATGTATATTAACGCGAATAATAATAGATTACTTCCAGCTATTATTGTTCTGCCACTTTCCCCAAGTGCCCCTATACAAAGTAGCACAGTCTAGTTTTAGTGAATATTAGTAGGACTAAATCCACATACCTACACTGCTAACGGAGTCTTACGTAGTTCACGAGCAAACGTTCTATTTAGGTAGAGAGCGCGGAATCACCGACGAGTATCTCGTCGGTTGTGGAACTTTTAGTGACGTGGTATTTCAGATCACTGTAAGTTCCACGTTATCCCCGCGCCCGGTCGCGCCCGGTTACTGGTCTCGCTGAATAGCACAGGGGCTGGCAGTCTTTAATAGTATCTCGTCGGTGTTCCCGCTAGCAAAATTGCCCGGCCGCGGGAATATAGCACCCGACCGACGCAACGATCAGTGAGTACGATTTCTGTAAACGCGCTACCTACGATAGATACCGAACAAAGTACGCGACCTAGTTTATCGACATCATTCGAGTCAACCACCCCGACGTTCCCGTAAGTACCATTCCGATCGTTTCGTTCCTCTTTACTTCGATGACGTCTTGAAGGCGTCGTCGAGTCCCCGAGTCAAACGCCTCGTCGTGATAACGAGACCGTGCGGCTCTCCCGTTCCCGCGGCTTCATCGTGATGGCGAAGTCCTTCCCGCTCTGCAGCGCCTCGTCGTGATAACAAGCCCGCTCCAGCGATCCTGCCCCGTGATTTCGTCTTGATGACGATCTCCCGTTCCCGCATCGGTACCTCTCTGTGACGGCGAGGCCCACCGGCGACTCCGCAACCCCGACCTCGTCTTGACGGCGATCTCGGACTCCGCGTCCGCGCCTCGTTGTGATGACGAGCCCGTCCGACGTTCCCGTACCCTCGACCGCGTTGTAACCGCCCCTGCGATCCCCACGCCGGCCGCCCGTCACGTATCCGACACGATCCGACACCGACGGTAACACGGTCCGGTAACCCGTATTTTCACGTCCCGACACGGCCGCGATCCCTGCACCTCCGCGAGCGTTGCGAACGACGAGCATTTAACCTATATAAGTCGCTTTATTTCACCTCGTCCCTCCTGAACCTACCGATTCCCTCGTCCGACCGCGGACCCTGGCACGACGAGCTCAATCCGGCACGAGGAGATTCCGTTGCAACGGGCGAGCAACTCGCGGACTCGTTACACTTTTCTGTGGACTCGGGGTGTACGACACCAAAACAATAGTTTAGGTGTAATAAATGACATCTCGTGTCCTTTCCTTTTTACTGCGTGAAAGTTGTAATGTCCAACGACTTTATCGACCCAAAATTATAAATCGTTCAAATCTGAGAGCCGTTTGTAGTTATTGAGGTATGTCACGCCTCATTGTGTACCATATGAAATTTTTATACAGTGTTTGCTGTAAACTCTAGAGTCCTCTCCGTGCCGACCACTGCTGTAAAGGTTAAAAATGAAGTTGCAAAGTATTTTAGTCGGCGAGATGACACTATTGTTTTCCTTAAAATGAATATTTTATTATTTTTCTGTGTATCTAAAATAATTTTTATATCGTTTATATTTTTATAACCGTCCTATGTGGCCAATGTTTGCAATTTTTGAGACTGCGATTAAAAAACGGAATTTCAAAAAAGAAATTTTCAGAGCAGAGATATTTCTAATATATTGTTATTAAAAAACCACATTTGCTTGCCCAGTATATAAAGGACACAAAAATATAAGGTATTGTAAGATGTTGGAGCAACATTAAACTGAAATTTTTACCAATTTTAATTTTTAACACAAGAGTGCACTTTATTGTTGGCAAAAACAATTAGATAAATTAATTGGAATTATTGAAAATCATTAGATAATTATTGGACATTCAGAAGGCAATACAAATTTATTAGAACTCGATAAGTTGACTTTTTTTAAGCTGAATGTCACTGAATTTTCCCAATCCAACCTTCCGAGCTCCTTCCGAGCTCCTTCCGAGCCTTCTATGCTCCGTGAAAATTTGGTTGTGTAACGGAAGCGGTCTTGATCGACCAAAGAATATGGTTTTAATTGGAATGAGTGGAAGGAATGAATGTATGATATGGATGTAACGGATGAATTTGAACTGGAATGAGTGAACGTAATATAAGGAATAAATATCCGGATTTAACAATAAATACTGTATAATAATTGAATGTACAATGATTAACAGTAAACTAAATGATAACTAAATAGAAGAATGTTGGAGAAAATGATACTGAGTGATTATGGAGATTACTTTACGAAACGCGTGCTACAGCTGATCGTGTGCAAGAGAGACTACAGAAAGAGGCATGGCTGCCGTACTCTCTCACTTTTATTGCCTCGATCCTTCGAGAATATTCACGAATATTCTCGAAGGATCGAGAGAGAGTCTCAACCAATAGCGCGAGAGCTAGCGTGTCTACGCAATTTCCGCACGCTGCTAATTGGTTGAGCGCTACGCAGGATCGCGGCGATCTTTGGCGTGATCGCAGGGTGACGTCAATTCAAGATGGCGTGTGCCCGCGCCAATCTTGAACATACCGCCCGCCTCGACTCGTCGAATTTTCCCGAGAACGATGGTGCACGTGAATTTAGCAATGCCAGAGTGAATTGCAGTGATTATGAGTTAATCCCAGTTAAGTATTTGGATAGCTTATATGTAGGACCACCGATGGATGACACAATAATTCTCCAAGCTATTTCTTTTTTGTGGGTTTTTGGTAGAGCATATGCCCTAGGGATTACAGAGTTATACGTTTCTACCAATGTTTTCATCAATTTGTTTTTTCTTTATCCAATTAGTAATAATGGAGTTAGCTTGTTTTTCAAAAGTGCTAGTATATTGAAATTTGCTAACAGTGTAAGTGTTTTTATCGTTTAACATATTCAAAACTTCAGAAATGTAAAAAGCTTTTTCTACGAGTACTGTAGTATTACCTTTGTCAGACTTCAAAAGTAATAGATTATCATTGTCTTTTAAGAATTGCCTGGTTTCTTTTAGATCCTTCGTGGAACAAAAAGTAGATTTCGGTTTCAATGAGTGGTTGTTATATAAATGTGTGGTGTAGTTTAAGATTTTATTGACTATTTTCATTCTAGTTGTTGATTGGATGTCATTCAATTCCGTCACTTTTATCAAACCAGCCTCCATTGAAGCGATGAATTTGGGGGAAGTGACAAACTTGTTTTGAACATCCATTGCAAATTTTAGGTACTTCTAAAGTGGTTAAATTTTTAAACCAAGAGTTGTTATTTGTATCAATTAAGTTATTATCGTTGCAATCATTCTTAACAATTGAAGTGTCAAAATTTCTTGTTTCTAACAAATTATTGAATTTTTTTATGTTACGTTCTTTGCATTTATTGAATGTTTTCCTAAATTTTCTATTTTCATACCTGTAAAATCTATCAAGTATGTATTGGGGAAAGAAAAATTGAATTTCATCATTTAATTCAGACATTTTTTTCAGTAATAATGTATGTGAGTTGTGTGTATCTTTAATGGCAATATTTAATAGTTTTTTCATAAATCTGTATTGTAAATTCAATAATTTCTTGTGAGTAACAAAAAAGTTGGTGAGAACAATTTGTTTGTTTCTAAAGTTATTGGAAATGAATTTAGGTATAATATCCCCGATAGCCAAGATTGGAAATCGCAGGCGCTTGAGTCGCATCTGCGAGCGTAGCAGGGTAGGGATCATAGGGTTTTACTAGGTGTTTGCCTGGGCCGCAGAACCCACACGTGTATGGCGACACAGCAGCCATCCAGACCTTGGAGCCCAAGTTTTTCAGGCGCAGATGGGTCGCAAGCTCCTGGAGAGTCAGTATACAGCTGGCAGCACCGTCGGTGAAGAGTGTAACATTGACTCTTATAGGCTCTAAGAGCCTCGTGGAACCTAGGCGGTTCGTGTTCAATATTACCGATGTTCGCGTGTTAGTAAAAACTGAATATTCGGTATACTTCATTTTTACTACGGAGTTTAATATGGTTTGGCAGTAACATAGATTAATAGATTCACGAGCATAAATATCCTTACGTATGTTTATTTTATTTTGATGCGTGTAAGTAGTTTTATTAATTATAAAATTATAAAAAATTTATTTAGAAAAACTTTGTTTCAGTATCTATTCATTTTGTGTTAATCTTTCTAATTTTGATCTGATAACATCAGTATGATATTTCTATGCATAATACTTGGTTGAACTGTTAGATGTATCCACGTATTCATTAAAAAATCTACAAATAAAAAAATTTCAAAACATTTAGCAATTTTATATTTGTATAAACAATTAAAAAAATTAAAAATGATTGTTGAACAATTCAACGAATATTCAGATGATCGTTTAAGAAAATTATTTACGATGAAAAATTCTATAACTTAAATTAAGAAGTTCCTTTTTACCAACAATATTCAGTCCAGTGGCGTACCCAGGGGGAGCCAGGGGGCGAAATCTAAAAGCATACTGTGTAAAATTTTAACCCTCTATCTCGATCGAGAGGGTAGTTATGGGATAAAATCGAAAAATCAGTTTTTGGATTTGGAGAAAAAATGCAGATTTCACATGGAAGTTATAAATTGACAATCACCATTTTTTTACAGTATCGACATATTATTATAAGTATCGTTCATGAATTTTTTCAGATTTTTAAGAGAGGTGCGCCGTTGTTAAAAAAAAATAAAAACCGTTTTTTTCGACGTTTTTTCCGTGACAAGCTAAGCTAACCTTCAAATTGAAACATTTTATTTATTCCGTAAGCCTATTAGACACTGATAAACCTTGAACATTTCACCGAAATAATTATAAAATGGAATTAACTTGATTAGTATTGTACTGCGTCAGACGCATAACATCTGAAAATATTAATCTAGTTTCCAACAGCCCGGTTGGGTCAGCGCGGTAGGCGCTCGTCTCTCAACCTGCGTGTACTAGGTTCGTCATATACGTACTTTTTTATTTTTTTTTTTTTAATTCTTTTTTTTTTATTTCTAACTATGTAATAATCAATGCTACGTTTGTAGAATACTTTTAGAACCAATATTTAAATATTTAAAAAATATTTTTTTTTTGTTGCCTCTGCTTCCCCAAACTTGTGGCCTGTAGCACGTTCTGGTATAGGCGGGATACTTAAAAAAACAAGGAAAATCATTAATGTACAATATATGTATGGTATACATGTGTTGAATGGCATAATTAATACATATTTACCACACCAGAAATCAGAGGTCTTCCTCTTCCCCGGTTGCCGCAGCTTCCTTCTCCTCCTTCCTTGGATTCCAATAGGTTTCCACATTACCACAGAGGTACTATTGTCAATGCGTTTTTTTTAAAGTGGTATCCCCAGTAGGCCTATTCCACATTCATTCCTCTACAAGTGGGAACCTAAAAAAAGAAATAAACATTAGTTTGCATATTAATAGATTACATATATGTACTTACTTTTATTATGATATACTTACGACACTTGTCAAGAATGGCACTACGCCGCGACGTCGTTGTCGTTGTTGTTGCTGCTGCTACTGCTACTTCTAGGTAGAACCTCGCGGTTCTGCCAGTAATGCTGGAGGTGCGTGATGGGGGCGGCGGAGGCGCTGCGGCGGTGACGGGTTCCGTCAGCAAGTTGCCGTTGCCGGAACCTTTCTTTGGCGGACTTCTGCGCCGCCATCAACCGCACCTCAACATCCTGGGGGAGCGGTCGCGCGAAAAAACGGCTTCGCTGCGTTGCATCTGTAACATTATAATAATAATAATGAAATTAAACAAAGTGAGTAATGTACAATGCTTACCGACGATGGCAATCATTATACGTGTCGGACAAAGGGCCGGTTTGCCCTGCCCGAACCACGTGTAGCTGTCGGCACACGCGTCCGTTACAGCTTGTCTGAAGGATGCATTCACTGCCTCCTTCAAATTATATCCTCCCAGGGAGGCGAAGTAGGAGACCTAAAAAAACATGTTTAGTTAGTTTCTAATGTTTAGAAGTAAATTAAGATTGGAAATGATAAATAATCCTAATGAAGCGACAACAAGATCAGGAACAAC
Organism: Lasioglossum lativentre; assembly: GCA_916610255.1. Lineage (NCBI taxonomy): Eukaryota > Metazoa > Arthropoda > Insecta > Hymenoptera > Halictidae > Lasioglossum > Lasioglossum lativentre. Next base: position 17,502,932 of record OU744364.1, on the reverse strand, counting down.
TAATACAAAAAAAATAATGAAGCGACAACAAGATCAGGAACAACTAATACAAAAAAAATCATAGAAAAAGAAGGAGAGCGTATGGGAAATGCTATGAACTATGTCTCTTTCTTTCCCATGCGCTCTCCTTCTTTTTCGATGATTTTTTTTTGTATTAGTTGTTCCTGATCTTGTTGTCGCTTCATTATTTTTTTTGTATTAGTTGTTCCTGATCTAGTTATGGCAATATACTTACCGCACTTTCATACTCCTCTACAGTACAGTCTTCAAAACTGTGGACTTCCTCCACTGTTTTTAGAGGGAGGAAATGCGGTCGGCGTGCCGTGCTGTCCGTGGCTTCACGTTCGCCTCTGTTGATGGTGGGAGCAAAGAAAAATTAGTCAATGAAACACAACTTTTACAGAAATATAAAATTTGAATAAATTCTGAGGATGACTCACTCCAGCTGTTTCACTCTTTCCGCCAGTGCCCGCACCGTTTCTCGTAGCTCTTGGATGAGCTGTTGATTGCTAAAACAAATACAAACATTACACCATGTACTATAAAATTTAATTATAATTATTGCTAAATTTAAAAATATGTATGCAACTTACTGTTCACACAGACACACATGCGCTGTCGCTTGCGTGGCAGGAGGCGAGGGGAGAGTCGAAGGCGGGTCTGCAGGGGCGAGAGGAGCGGTGGAGGGGTAGTAGGAGAGGTGGGTGGGTGTTTCCGGGGTGTAGTCCGCCTTCTGCCCCGCATGCTCCAGCTGCTTCCTCAGCCTTTGCCGAAACTGTTGAACGTCGTCATTGACCGACAACGGCAACGGCAACGGCAACGGCAGCGGCAGCGGCGACGACGGCAACGGCAGCGGCGACGACGGCAACGGCAGCGGCGACGACGGCAACGACGTCGGCAACGGCAACGACGACGACGACGGCAACGACGACGACGACGGCAACGGCAACGGCAACGACGACGGCAACGGCAACGGCAACGGCAACGGCAACGGCAACGGCAGCGACGTAAGTGTTTGCTTTCTCGTTACCGGTTCGTCCTCCGATGACGTCGTCTGGTACCTGCTCGGCTTGCATACGTTCATACGTTTTGGACGATGCGTCTGAAATGTTAATAAGCATTGAAATTAGTTCTAAAATTTTTCTCAGATTATTCTTTCTTTACCTCTTCTATTGTATACATATATGTAACTACGTTTAAGATTGTTGCGGGGGTTTTTCCTATTAAAATTACTTCTCTTTTTTCCCCATGCGCTTCTCTTCCAGATAGTTTAAGATATACAGTATTTCATCGATAATTGTCTCAACCATGGGTCCGGCCAGGGACAATTAAAAATTAAAAACGGATAGCGAAGCCCGAGAGGCCTCGGCCGCCGAGAAGTTTAACATGATATGGGTCGAGTATATCGGTGTGAGACAGGAGACCACTACTAATCCAATGACAAAACTTCTTCATTTTTCATTATTTTTGTATGAGACTTTTACCAATATATTTCTGGCATTTTTCTGATTAAAATGATACTAAACACGATATAATTCGCATCATATATTTACATGAATTGTCGTTCAGATAATTTCAATGAGAAGTTACGCGGAGTCTAAATGTAATACTAGAGTTTGCAACGGAAAAATCTGAAAATGATACCTACTATGTGGCTTGGTATCCGAAACGTGTCAGAATTTTTTCAGAATTTTGAATTGTCAATAAATGGAGAAAATGGGCCGAAAACTGATTTTTCAATTTTCCTCAATAACTACCCGTACAGGTGGGATGTGAGGCTGCAATCTGGCAGAAAGAAGTATTTTTGGGTAGTCTCTCGAATGGCCAAAGATCGATTAAAAACCCGTCGGGGGCGAATGTCACCACCAAACGCGGGTACTGCCTTTGTATAAAATTCGAGCAGTACTCCAAAAGTCGCCGATTTCGCGTGGAATGACCCAATTTTGTGGTAATATTATTTTATTAGTTTGTAACAGACCTGTAACCCGACAGGCCTGTTACGAATAAAACCGCGTACTGCTCAGAAACGCGAACAACACCAGTACCACGAATCGGCCGCCAGAGGGCCACCATGCCCGCAAGTGAAAGTGTACGCAGCGCCACTTCCGAAATCGGCCACTAGGCGGCTACAATTCCCGCAGGTGAAAGTACGCACAGTACACCTTCGGGAATCGGCCGCTAGATGGCCAACGCCGCGACTACCGATTCCCGCTAGCGAAATTGCCCGGTCGCGGGAATATAGCACCCGACCGACGCAACGATAGAGAGTTCGATTTCTGTAACCGCGATAACCTGTAGAGATACCGAACCCAGTACGCGACCTGCATTACCGACATCAGTCGAGTCAATCACCCCGACGATCCCGTAAGTTGTCGAGTCCCCGAGTCATACGCCTCGTCATGATAACGAGACCGTGCGACTCTCCCGTTCCCGCGGCTTCGTCTTGACGGCGAAGTCCTTCCCGCGCTGCAGCGCCTCGTCGTGATAACGAGCCCGCTCCAGCGATCCTGCCCCGTGATTTCGTCTTGACGGCGATCTCCCGTTCCCGCATCGGTACCTCTCTGTGACGGCGAGGCCCACCGGCGACTCCGCAACCCCGACCTCGTCTTGACGGCGATGTCGACTCTCCGCGCCGGCGCCTCCGTGTGACAACGGGCTGCACCGACGACCCCCGTACCCCCGACCTCGTCTTGACGCGGACTCCGCGTCCGCGCCTCGTTGTGATGACGAGCCCGTCCGACGTTCCCGTACTCTCGACCGCGTTGTAACCGCCCTTGCGATCCCCACGCCGGCCGTCCGTCACATATCCGACACGATCCGACACCGACGGTAACACGGTCCGGTAACCCGTATTTTCACGTCCCGACACGGCCGCGATCCCTGCACCTCCGCGAGCGTTGCGAACGACGAGCATTTAACCTATATAAGTCGCTTTATTTCACCTCGTCCATCCTGAACCTACCGATTCCCTCGTCCGACCGCGGACCCTGGCACGACGAGCTCAATCCGGCACGAGGAGATTCCGTTGCAACGGGCGAGCAACTCGCGGACTCGTTACAAGTTTATAAAAACTAATGAACTAATAATGAAATATGTATAACTTTATTTGATTCCCCTTAGGGTTACAAATCCTTTCCACCTTGCACACTCCAACTCTTTTCCTCCCGCTCTTACATAATAGCCTTATTTCTAACTTATAAACTATCTTATACCTAAACTTAACCTAAACTTAACCTAAATAGAGAGAGAGAGAGAGAGAGAGAAAACATATATTTATAATAATGAAATAATAGTTTATAAAAACTTATGAAAATTGTACATAAATTCTGAAATTTCTAAGAACGTAACGAAGCAACACTCTTAGGCCCTTCAGTAGCCGGAGCACCCCCACTACCTGCGCGCGCCGGTTCCCCCACTCCCGACTGTGCCGAACCGCCGCGCCGGTGTTGCCTTTTTGACATTTATCGAAAACAGTTTAGTGCACAGATTACTGACGGACAGAGACGCATTCAGTCGTGAATGCTCCTGTAACAGTAATTACACAAAACGCGATTGATATTCGATATTAGTTTATATTAATTGTAGTTCTATTTCATTCTATTTTATTCTTATTTTATTCTATTTTATTCTTATTTTATTCTATTTTATTCTTATTTTATTCTATTTTATTCTATTTTATTATTATTTTATTCTATTTTATTCTTATTTTATTCTATTTTGTAATTAAAATGACTAAAATTGCGGGAAACAGTGCGGAAGATTTGGTACCATCAGTGTCGACACTGCATGTGAAGCAACATGCAGTAAGAAAACCTCGACATGGCGGATGGAGACGCAGTGCAAAGAAAATTATGAAAGAGAGGTAGTGTACATTTTCATTACTACTAATAAACTGTACAGCTTGTACAGTGTTTTATCGATAATTGTCCAAAACACGGATCCGGCCAGATACAATTATCGGCCAGAGATACTATTCTTTGACTTCAGCCTAACGTTGAAAATGACAGTGAAACTCGAGGGCCTCGGTTGCCGAGAAGTGTAAACATAACTAATCCAATAACAAAACTTAATTTTTCATTATTTTTTTATGTAACTGTCACCAACATATTCGTGGTATTTTGCTAATGAAAATGATACCAAATATGATACAATTACGATGATATTTACTTGTGTAAAGAATAACGAAAGTCTCGGACAGAAAGTAGGATTGCGTATGGGAAATAAAGAGACGCGGAGAGTCGTGGCGCGCTGGCACAGTTCAAAGGCTTTCCCATAGGCTGTTCTTCCGTGCGTCCGAAACATTCATCGTTCATTACTCTTTACACAAGAAAATATCATCGGAATTATATCATATTTGGTATTATTTTCATTGGGAAAATACCAGGAATATGTTAGTCAAAGCACCATCAAAAAATAATGAAACATAAAGTAGTTTTGTTATTGGATTAGTGTGGTCTCCTGGTCTAACGTCGATGTACCCGACCCGTATTATCTTACACTTCTCTGCGACCGAGGCCTCTCGAGCTTCCCGGCCCCTCATGGGGTTTACCCAACAACAAGAAAAGCAAGTGCGTCTAAACTTCCGATACGCACTGTAGTTCTGGGGTAGTCATAGGCTACATATTTGCGACAATTATCGACAAAACACTGTATTGTGGTAATATGCTTGTGGTAATATCCCTTCGATGGAAGTAAAATCTGAAGGGCAAAATTTTTGGTCTTTCACCTGTTACGAGCCAGGGCCGCGAGTAGCGCGTGTGGCTGGCGAAGGGTTATTACCCTTGGAATAAGGTTACAATTTGTTAGTTTGAGGAATAGAATCAAGCATAGACGAACCTGAACAGTAGTTACTACATGAACAGGGAGCTACTAGGATGGTGTAGGAAAGACGTGCAGACGAACCTGATGCGTAATTGCGTAATCAGGGAGCTGCTAGGAGGTTGTAAAAGCGCAGACGAACCTGATGCGAAATCGCGTAAACAGGGAGCTGCTAGGATGCGGACGAACCTGAACAGTAGTTACTACATGAACAGGGAGCCACAAGGATAGTATAGTTTTCGTGGACGAACCCAGTGCGAAAGTGGGGAGCCACTAGGTTGGATAAATCTTTGTTTGGACTATTGGTTTGGCGCGAACGAACCTGATGCGTAATCAGGGAGTCGCTAGGATTGTTAGTAGGCCTCGTAACTAGTATAATTTAATTGATACAATCTGAGCGGTAAGATTGTATCGTGTGGGAACGTTCAATTACTAGATTAGGATTTTGGTCAATAATTAAGGGTTTAAGAAAGTTGCACAATGTACCAAAATAACACAAATATATTCTGATAAAGAATGTATATGTACAATGGTGGTATCGCGACTGAATTGAATAATGTGTATGTATAATATTATTACCTAAGATGCTCGGTGTTGACGCACTGGCAATGCGGGGCCTGATAGTACTAATAATGCCAAATAGACTTTAAACCGAACTCGCGGAGTCTTTAAGGTTAACTTTGATCGAAGGGGAACTTTAGCCCGATCTCACTAGACGTGGATTCTAACGACTGCAACACGACGTGACACTACTCGTGTCCAGAATAGTACTAACCAACGAGAGTAAAAATGCAAGGGTTTATATACCCCAAAACTGGAGGGGTAGTCTGATTTTAATCTGCAGTTACATGGGACTGCACTCTCGTTTTTTGTGGGTTTCCATTAAATCGGGCCAGAGCTCGATCTCCGTCAAAGAGGGTAGATTTTAGAAGGGCCTGTTATCTAGGACGTTTCCTGCCAGAGACGATCTTGAAGAGATTCCCGTGAGAAAGTCAACGGAATTTCTTCTCATATTGTAACACACCCTTCTAACATGTACAAGGAGGATTGTTGTGGTGGATATTCCCCGCGAAATCAGACACTTTTTGGAATACTCTTTACTCTTGGTGTGTTTAGTCGTAGACGAAACGAAGAAAAGCTTCTTTGTCCCCCTTTATTGCACTCAAAAGGTTCCATTTATATTTTTGACCGAGGGCCCAACGACCGTGGAAATCCCCAAGCGTATTGGCCATAAAAGACAGTACCCTAACAGCGCGGCGTTGATGAGCTCCGCGTCACGACGTTTGGCTACTAATAAAACAATTAGTATCATCGCTGAGAACACTATAAACGTTTATACTAATTGCTTATACTTCCACAACAAAAATCTGAAGAAGACTAATTTCGAAAAATCCTTTGAGATTCGTTTATAGGTCACCCATATAAAAATGACTACATGTTATCAACGTCTTTTTATGTTTCGTACTTTTAGAAGGGTGCAAGCTTTAGCAAAAAGAGTTGCAGCGCCAAGAGTCGACGAAGAAGCAGCTCGGCAAAAAATGGTCGACCAATCAACGAAAGATGTTGGCGACAAGTCCGAAGAGTGTGAACCAATGGTCACCGACACAGAGCGTGCAACAGCAGAAGGGGTTGCCAAGCCACGGGTCGACGAAGAAGGAGCTCAGCAAGAAATACTCGACAAATCGATGGAAGATGTTTGCGAGAGACTCGAAGAGTCACAACCCATGGACACCGACACAGACTCTTTCGTCATCGAGCCAGCAACGCGAGAGGAAATTCAGGTTTCTGTATGTATCATTTGTATTAGACTTCGAATTATGCTTTAATTAAAGAAGTCTGTGGTTGAAAGAAGGTGCATTGTTCAATGCGAACGTAAATTTATTCATCAGAAACTCTGGCAACAGGCAGCTATCTCGAAACGTCACGCTTGCTTCGGATGCCTCGTAGCAGACAGTATGCTGCCGAATGTTACAAATAACTTTACGACAATGTAAACATATGAATTTTGGGCTCTGCACAGTCCTAGATTGTACTGTTAGGAAACATAGTCGACCAGTTCTGAACTCGTTATTGCAATATTCAGCCGTGAATTTGGGCCCCCGTGAAACCTTGCAAGTTCGCGTACGAATCTCGTGGCAGACAGTATGCTGCCGAATGTTACAAATAACTTTACGACAATCTATATAAATAAAAATGTAAATGTCCGTTTCTTTGTAGTCGAACATCTCCGTAACGGCTGAACGTAGAAAGCTCAGGTTTGAGCCATTAGACGCAGCGTTGTTTCGGGAAGGTTTTAGGACAATCCGCTTTCGAAAAAGTCCATTCGTTCAAGAGTTTTCACGACTTTTTCCACCGGCTACAACGCTAACTGCTTACTTCAAGTTGTGTGAATGTGACGCGTTATCGAAAACATTGATGTAGAATAATCGATATACTTTGACAGCAAACAGAACCAAAAAATAAAAATGTAAATGTCCGTTTTTTGTAGTCGAACATTTCCGTAACGGCTGAACGTAGAAAGCTCAGGTTTGAACCATTAGACACAGGTTTTTTTTGGGAAGGTTTTAGAGCAAACCGCATTCGCAAAAGTCCATTGGTTCAAAAGTTGTGACGCCATTAGTGATCAAAGATAACTTCTTCGCCCTGTTTTGGGCACGTTTCTGCTTATAACTTTTAACAAGAAGAACCTATATTCTATTTGTGAGAGCGAGGGAGTGAGAGGGAGGGAGGGACAGAGACGGGAAGAGAGAGAGAGAGAGAGAGAGAGAGAACTACAGAACTGGCGTGTCACAGTTGTAAAATAAAGCATATAAATGTCACAGCGAGCAACAACGCCCAGCTAGTGTAAAAATATGAATTTTGGGCTCTGCACAGTCCTAGATTGGACTTTTAGGAAACATAATCGACCAGTTCTGAACTCGTTATTGCAATATTCAGCCGTGAATTTGGGCCCCCGTGAAACCTTGCAAGTTCGCGTACGAATCTCGTGGCAGACAGTATGCTGCCGAATGTTACAAATAACTTTACGACAATGTAAAAATATGAATTTTGGGCTCTGCACAGTCCTAGATTGGACTTTTAGGAAACATAATCGACCAGTTTTGAACTTCTCATTGCAATATTCAGCCGTGAAAAATGTAAACATAATACGGGCGAGTATATCGGTATGAGACGACTACTAATCCGATGGCAAAACTTCGTTATTTTTAATTATTTTTTATGGATCTTTCACCAACATATTCCTGGCATTTTTCTAATGAAAATGATACCAAATATGATATAATTCCGATCATATATACGTGTGTAATGGACGACCCCGCGTAATTTCTCATTGAAATTATATAAACGGAAAATTATTGTAAATATGATGCGAATTATATCGTGTTTGGTATCATTGTAATCAGAAAAATATCGCAAATATATTGGTGATAGTTCCATAAAAAAATAATTAAAAATAAAGAAGTTTTCTCATCGGATTAGTAGTGGTCTCCTGGTCTCACACCGATATACCCGACCCGTATCATCCCGACTAGAAATTCAGTTAGGCATGCCTAACGATGGATGTGGGCCTAATGCGGAAGGCATGGTGTACGCCTAAGTTAGGCATTCCTAACAGTTGCCATACGTGGGCCTAATGCGGAAAGAATGGTGTACGCCTAAGTTAGGCATTCCTAACAGTTGCCGTACGTGGTCCAAATGGGGATGGTCGAGCGCACGCCTAAGTTAGGCATTCCTAACAGGTGCCGCACGTGGTCCAAATGGGGATGGCCGAGCGCACGCCTAAGTTAGGCATTCCTAACAGGTGCCATACGTGGTCCAAATGGGGATGGCCGAGCGCACGCCTAAGTTAGGCATTTCTAACAGTTGCCATACATTGGCCTAATGCGGAAAGAATGGTGTACGCCTAAGTTAGGCATTCCTAACAGGTGCCATACGTGGTCCAAATGGGGATGGCCGAACGCACGCCTAAGTTAGGCATTCCTAACAGTTGCCATACATGGGCCTGATTGGACAGCGATTGTCATCAACGCTGTCCAGAAAACTTATTATTATTCCGCCAATGACACGCCCTGCGGAGTTTTCCTTAAAGATCGCGGAAAACGCAGAAGGCAGTATCTCGTACGACGCTTCAAGAGATCGTTCATTTAGAGTCAAAAGTACCTTTAAGCCTCAACCTAAGTAATTGTAGGAGTTTTACAATTAATCATCCGCGCGCTATTCGCGAGTGTATACTGAACAGTGAACAGTGAAAGTATATTAACATTAATTGTTTTCCGCTACGATGTCGGATAATATGCAAATTTTGAAAACTCGTGAACTCACACGTCTCAGAGTTGAACGACTTCGTAAGCGGCGTAAATTAGTGAGTGATCAGCAATGCACACAAACTATAAATTCGGAAGCAGATACGACACTAATTTTGGACAATAGCGAATTAAGAATCTGTGAAGAACGTGACAGTGTAAATTCAGGTAATGTTAATTATTATTATTATTGTTATTGTTATTATTAATATTATTATTATTACTCTAGTAGCAGAAAATATTGTTTAAATATTTTTTTCAGATATTCAATCATTATTTTTTTACCTACACTTTTTAATATGAAATAAATATTAGATTGAAATAATTATATAATCATTTATTTTACATTTAATGTATGTGTATACAATATTTGAATCGAATGTTTGCTTTATATTAAAATGTGTGGCTCAAAAAATATTGGTTTGATGTTCGAAAAAATATATTTAACTCACTTTTATATTTGGTTTCATAATTATGGTTCTCTAATATGTAATATTTATTATATATTCTTTTAAACTTCTTTTAAACTTCTTTTAAACTTCTTTTAAACTTCGATTTCTCACTAACCTAACAGCCAAAGTAATAGGTTTACGTAAAAAATGTATACATCTTTTTCTGTAGAGTTTTTCGGGATCGGGACGGGTACCCGAAAATTTCGATATTCTCGAATTTATCGGGATTCCCGAAAGAATCGGGATTCCCGAAAATTCCGAGAACCCAGTAATCATTTATATTCGTTTTAATCAATACATTCATGGTTTCGGATTTTTTATTCCAGATGTTTTCGGCAAATTATGTGATTTTAGTTTTTACTTATTTAATTTAATTATTATTATAAAAGTATACATTTCGGAATTCTGGAAGGTTCTCGACTTCGGAGCCTTCTAGAAAATTCGACAACGGCGCGATTCGTCTGTTCTTCAGGGTGGTGTCGAGGCGCTCCGGCGCCCCTGAGATCATCTCGTTACAAGATTCATTTTATATTTAGAAAAAAATATTTTTCTCGTAACATGGAATTGATATATTTGAAATGTATATTTGAAAAAGAATATTTGTTTCTTAATGTAGAATAAATATTATATGTATACCGGGTGGTTCGCGAGAAACAGGCCACCTAAATAGCTTCGTTAGGATTAGAGATCGAAGAAAATGTTAGAGAGGAAAGTTGTACTCTTATAGTGTACCACATCATTGAACTCGTCTTGACATCAGCTACAACACTGTGAAGTTAAAAATATATGGTGCTATTTAAAAATCATCGATGACCTTCAAAAGACCTTGAAAACGACCACAATCGGAACATTTTTTTATATCACCATATTTGCCCCCTTTAACAGTACAACTTTTCTCTCTAATATTTTCTTCCGTCTCTAATCCTAACGGAGCTATTTAGGCGGCCTGTTTCTCGTGAACCACCAGGTATTTAAATATTAAAAACAGATTTTAATATTGTTTGAATATGTATACAATATTTTGTGCTACTAGGGTATTATTATTATATTTATATTTATTATGTACGGACTGAAGTGCTTTTATACAAATGTTTATAATAGAAAAAATGTTGTGTCAGATGTTGCAGAAGTTTCGGAAGTGGATAGTAACATACCACAAACAATTAATGACGATATTATAGTGTCGTCGGAGGGAGACGAGACAAGAGAGGACACAGGACATAACAGTGGAAATAATCATACAGAAACTTTTATAGATTATGAGAATTCAAGCGATGAGACAACAGATGAAAGTGCACTTCAAGAATGCCATGGCTTCAATGACATACAAGATATACAAGAATGGGCTCTCATGGATCCGCCAATACCACATACTCGACTGGAATTATTGTTGAATATATTAAGGAGACATTCGTATCCTAATTTACCTAAATCAGCAAAAACGTTTCTAGGTACAACATCCAATAATTATACCATCGAAACATTTAATAGCACCAATGAGGAGTTTGTATACTTTGGAATAAGTAATTTTCTTGAGAAATGTGTAAATCCAAAGATCCATCAAAGTAGTGATATACCGCTGATGTTCAACGTTGATGGTTTACCATTATTTAAATCCAGCAAAAAACAGTTTTGGCCAATACTGTGTAAAATTTTTCATGATCCGGATGTTTACCAACCTTTGCCACTTATTGTGGAGATGGAAAGCCAACCAATTTAGAACGATATTTGGAGAAATTTATAAACGAAGTTAAAGATCTGCAACGTAATGGTATTACTATAGATAATAGAACATTTTCGATATCTATCAAAGCTTTCGTATGTGACAGACCTGCACGTTCGGTTCTGAAATGTAACAAAGGTCACGCAGGATACTGGGTCTGCGAGAGATGTACGATACGTGGCAAAAGGTATAAAAACCGGATCATTTATCCATTGACAAATAGTGAAAGTAGAAGTGATTTGTCATTTAGAAATCAAACGAATGCGCAACATCATTTAGGAATATCTCCATTACTGCGCATAGATCCGAAAATTGATATGATCAGTCACTTTTTGTTGGACTCCATGCATTTATTATATTTGGGAGTTATGAAAAAACTATTAAACTATTGGATAGATGGAAATGTGAAAGAGTTGAAGCTGAGTGATCGTGCTAAGGTGCAATTATCAGATTTACTGCAAAGGATAAAAGTACCTGCTGAATTTCAACGAACGACTAGGTCATTAACAGAATATCATAAATTCAAAGCCACTGAATACCGCTTTTTATTGTTATATGCAGCTCCTGTTATCTTCATAAAAATTTTACCAACTGACATATATAGACATTTATTACTCCTACATACTGGTTGCAGAATATTATCGTGTAAAGAAATAGCCGTGGATAAATGTAAATATGCTGGATCATGTTTGAAAAAATTTGGGGCCAAAGCACCTTTTATATATGAAAAGGAATTTATGATTGGAAATGTACATAATCTGATCCATCTCGCAGATGATGTTCATAATATGAAATGTTCTCTGGCCAGTATTTCCAGTTTTCCATTCGAAAACACTCTAGGAAAAATGAAACGACTTCTTCGAAATGGACATAAGCCTCTCTCTCAATTATGCCGTCGATTTAATGAAATCTCCCATATTTGGAACGAGAAAGTCGATACTCCACCTACAATCGAAATTAAAAGACAATTGAGATCAACAGAAGTAGACAATAAAATACTGATTACACGAGTTCAGTATAAAGAGGCACTACTAACGACTAAATTTCCGAACAATACTGTATTATTGAATAGCAATGAAATAGTGGAAATGAATAGTATGTGGATATCTCCAAACGATGAAGTAAATTGCATCGAAATTACAGGAAAGATATTGAGGAAGAGAAAAGCGCTTTATTCGTATCCCTGTGATTCACATCATCTCCAAATATGGAATGTCAGCGGTATAAATACGGACGCTATGTCGTGTAAAATTACCGATATTAAAAACAAAATGGTTCCATTTAATCTTAGTGACAGTGCTAGAGAAAAAATTTTGGTAATGCCTCTACTACATATGTAAAGTAAGATCCGATGCAGTCCAAACTCATAAGCGAACCATAGCGAATAAAAATTTATTCGAATAGCCCAACGAACAATGGTGTCGAATGACATCGCGCCATCGACATCGCACGCGGCACGCACCAGCGACGTGTATGTGTATGAATAAATGTGTGAGTGCAGTCTACAGAGTGAAGCGAAGAATCGTGGCAACAAATGTGTGTTTAGTTATGTATTATTACTATTATTATATATGTCATCAATCGTCAACCGAAATCTCGTCTCGAGAAGCCTCAGGGCCTCAAGTGTCGGCGTCGGGTTTCGCAGCCTTTATTCTCGTCATTTAGATTCTAAATTTTAGAATAACGAATAACAAATGAAAGTCCCGGGATTTATTCGTGAATAACGAATAACGATTTATTATCTAATAATTCTCGGCGAATGAAATCGTTAGTCGTTATTCTCGAATAAATCCTGAGACTTTATTCGCTATTCCTTATTCGTTATTCGAAATAAAATTTGCCTAAGACAGTGAGACCACTTCGATCTTCTTCGGGCGACTTCGGAAATTCTATCCTTTCCAAGTACGCACTTTAGACGGTTGGGTAGAAGCAGTGTCGACCGCCGGCAATTTTATTAGGGTTCTGGAGAACAAAGTCCGTTCATTGTGCTTGACAGCGACGATGTTGAACACGTGTTTTGGGAAAGGGAATTTTCTTCATGCTCTTGAGGCATGGAGAATTCCTCCCCTCATTTTAACGCTTCTCATTTTAACGGTTTTCAGTTGTCACCAATCCTCCCACCAAAAAGGATTTTTACCAGTGACCAGAAAACTCGTGACACTCGTTGAGGACGCATCGCTCTAGAGTTGTCGTCGCCGCGTTAACGTTTTTGCGGAGATTAGTTAGTGTTTGCAGGTTCTTGTTATTGTTGTTGTTTGTTTTTTCTTCGTTTTGTTTTGTTATTGTTATTGGTTATTGTGTTAATTATAGTCCTAAAGTTTACCAGTGAGTTTCCAATTTCCAAGGATGGCAACAACAACAAGGAAAGGTCTTCGGCGTAAACATGTGAAGAAAATTGCAGATAACGAAAGAAGTAAGATACTTTAATTTCTCATCATTAATTTTGTGCAGTTTTTTGTAGAAGATCAATTGATACATTGTAATCACTGAATAGCAGAACGAAACACTGGCATTTTCAATTAAAAGAATTGACACTTCTACAAAAAACTGCACAAAATTAATGATGAGAAATTAAAGTATGTTACACTTCTCGGCGGCCGAGGCCTCTCGAGTTTATGGCCCCCCACGGGGTATACCCCGCAGGTGTGGGTATAGTTCTGGGACAATTATTGTCCAGATTTTTCGGGCATTTATCCCGAGAATACTGTTTACACATTTTTTACGAAACCTATTATTTTGGCTGTTATAACCCAAAATAACTCGGCGGGGGTCAAATTAGCGCCGTCATATATTTTTTTAAATTTCTGTTTTATTAAATATGCGAAAAGTTTTTAAAAGGTTACATATATTTATGTTACGTAAACAAAAGTTTCGGAGGTACTTCCGAGGGGCTCTATGCTCCAGGTGGGTAGAAGTTTTGGGAATAGGTTCTTTTTTGATGGGAGTGATGGTCTGGGTTAGGTCTGGGTGATAATAACTAAACTGTTGGAATTACGTAAAATATGTATACGAATTTATTTGTAGAATTTTTTACCTAATAGCAGTTTTTTGACAATATCTCCTTTCCGACTCATTTTACGATAAAAACATTTGCATACAAAATTAAACTAGAGAAAATTTCCTACAATTTATGTAATGACAATTGTTTTTGTAAAATAAATAGTTTTGGCGTACGAGCGCCGCAAACTATTATTCGGTAAATATTTACTTTAGGGGAGGCATCTCCGATGACCTTGACCTTGACATATGTTATCAAAGACAACATTCTGAACAACTTTTGTCATTACAACTACCCGGCGCTCGGTCTTAGTTTTCCAGATAATTGCAAAAACTTCGTTACAATTTTCCGAATTTTCATTAATATATTTTCAAATCGATATTTAACAAATTTAAATATTATAGATTTCGACATTTTGAACAACTTTTTCCTTTTCCAATATACGGAGGTTGCTTTTAGTTTTCGAGATATTCACAATTTCGTCAGCGTGGTCGGGCCGGCCACGAAATTGTGAATATCTCGAAAACTAAAAGCGACCTCCGTATATTGGAAAAGGAAAAAGTTGTTCAAAATGTCGATGCATTTGTAAATTGTACACATCACTGCAACACTTTTTATTTAATTTTAATTAAGATTTTATTTCATAACTTTTAAATAATTGCCCCACAAACGTTACATCTATTCACTTCAATCATCCCGTTGTAATACTCGCGATATGTACTTACGGTGTGTCTTCGTGAAAATGAAAATCTCGAATGACCTGTTGGGCACGGTTGGGCCGGTCGTCGGGTCCGCGTCGATCGGTCGACCACGGTGGCTCCACTGATTTTCGTGAAAACGCAGCGGTTGCTAACGGAAGCTCGAACATTTCGTTCGTCTTTCGAATTTCCCGCGCCCGCTGGCCGAGGCGCGAAAATCAGAACAAAAGCTTAAGAAATATGTTTGCGAATCGGTAGGTTTGAAAATCTGACCTGAAGCGGCTGGACACCTAAAGCGTGTAATATGCAGTTTTCTGACGAATAGAGATGCGTTCAGTTGTGAATGCATCATCTTCAGTCACAAATTTTATAAAGCGCGATTTTTAGTTATAAATACATTATATTTCATCTATTCTATTCTACTACTTTCTATCCTATTCTATTCTATTTTATTCTATTTTATTTTAGTATATTTTAGTTTCTTGTTTTTCTTTCATTCTATTTTATTTTAGTATATTTTAGTTTCTTTTTTTTTATTTCATTCTATTTTATTTTATTTCATTTTATTCGATTCTATTTTATCCGGGTTTTAAAATGCCGAAAGTAGTGCAGAACAGTGATAAAGATTGTGTCCCATCCTCGTCGACATGGCATTTGAAGGGGAATTCATCCCGAAAACTTCGCCTTAGCAAAAAAAGAAGCAGTACAAGGCAAATAATGAAGGAAAGGTAAGTGACCGTTGTCCATAAAACATGTGTATAGTGTATAGCCTAGTCCAGTAACGGGGGAAACCGCGCGGTTCCTATTTACATTAGCGTCTACATATTCGTTCACAACTGTGGCAGCCGCCGCAATGTTCCCAGTGCGTTCGAAACAATTTTTTTTTTTGCAAAATGCTAAAAAGAAAAAGTTGCAACTTTTTTACACTTTTTGAGAAATTACATTCTTTTTACCTGCGGTACCATCGGTTTATATTTCGACGATATTAGTTCTCTGATCGGACTGCACTGCTCAGCCCACGCGCATCGCAGACGCATGGGAACATAACTCAAAACCTTAGGAATGTATACAAAGATTATTTCTTCAAGGTAACAAAAAAAATTCACTGTAACTAAATATTTCAATATTTTCTAAATACCACGATATGTAATCCTTCACTTACCACCACACGAACAAGCCATTGGGTAAATATTGTCGCGTACTTACAAAAATATACTTATTAGAACATTTACTTTTCACTCTGCAACTAAACTGAATAGCAATGACCAATTATGAACTGAAATGACACTGAACTTAGCCTTTGTCGAATTTTCATATATTGATTTTCTGTCAGGTGGCGCGGCCCCACTGCGCGTCCCAACGATTAGGTACCCGACTGTTTCGAATTATTGCACACCTACAAATACGTTCTCGCGCACTTGTAAATTGTATACATCACTATGACACTTCACCACGCGTCCAACGAATCAAGTGAATGCAATGCAAATAGACATCGTGGATTTTTCGCGTAATAAATAAGAAAAAAAAAGATTTTATTTCATAACTTTTAAATAATTACCTCACAAACGATTCTTTACATCTATTCATTTGTTTCTTTCATCGATATTTTCGAGTCAAACGCAGGTCCTTCATCACATTTTATTGTTTTACAGAATAATGGAACGGACAATAGAAAGGCTCGAGGCGTTAGTTGTCTACAAGGACAAAGCTGGCCCCTCGGGCAAAGCTGGCCCCTCGGGCACAGCTGACCCCCCCCCCCCCCCAGAGAACAACCCCACCACCATCAATACAGGACTCAGAAATCGTCTTCCGAATCGGGCGATGATTCGATGGATTGCCCGGAGACGACAATGATAAAAGACCAAAATATTTCTTACGTAAGTAAATGTAGAATAATAATTCAGAAATGCTTTCGGTAGATCGGTAGATAATTTCGGTAGATAATAATAAACAATGTTTTTATGTTACAGTCAAAAATTAAAAAACTCATAAAAGAGTTAATCTATAAAAAAAAACACCGCGGGCAGCGGCGCATTGACCCTCGAGGAGGCGGACCAAGAGGCCAGCGCCGAGGAGACCGCCGCAGGTCACGACCGATGATGAACGAAGCTCGCGGAGGCTACCGCGGAAGGCACCGCGAAGAATCCCACGGAGGATACCGCGGAGGATCCTGCGGAGGATCCCGCGGTGGATACCGCGGTGGATACCGCGGGGGGTACCGCCAAGGGTACCGCCAAGAATACCGGGAAGAATCCCGGGAAGGATCCCGCGGACGCACCGCGGGTGTATTGTTAATATATATAATTAAAAAAATTATCAATGTATTTAAGAAATAAACATTTATATATATTTTTTTTTAAATAAAATGTATATGTAGTTTATTTTCTTCCCCTAGGGGTTACAATCCTTACAAATCCTTACACTTATCCTAAAACACTCGCCGCAATCCGCTTTCCCCTTTTTCCTACGCACACACGCACACGCACACACCTTCCCTAACCAAATTCCCTAACCATCTTCCGGCCTCTCCATTCTCAACCCAATCTTTCTCTTTTACTCCTTCTCTTTCACTCCTTCCATTCATTCTCTCTCTCCACTCCTCCACCTTTCTCATCCACTGCTCCCCTCCCCCCTCATTACCTAATCACTTGCCTCATTTCCCTCATCACCTCCTGCCATACTCTTTCCTCATCCACCCTCATACATACTTCCCACACATGCTCCCATGTCTCACTCTCCCAACCAGACTACCCGCTAGCCTCTGCCATCTTGTAAAAAATTATACAAATAAATTCGTATATATATTTTACGTAATTCCAACAGTTTAGTTGTTATTATCACCTAGACCTAACCCAGACCATCACTCCCATCAAAAAAGAACCTATTCCCAAAACTTCTGCCCACCTGGAGCATAGAGCCCCTCGGCAGTACCTCCCTAACTTTTGTTTACGTAAATATATGTAACCTTTTAAAAACTTTTCGCATATTTAATAAAACAGAAATTTAAAAAAATGTTTGACGGCATTAATTTGACCCCCGCCGAGTTATTTTGAGTTATAACAGCCAAAATAATAGGTTTCGTAAAAAATGTGTAAACAGTATTCTCGCGATAAATGCCCGAAAAATCTGGACAATAATTTTCCCAGAACTATACCCACACCTGCGGGGTATACCCCGTGGGGGGCAATAAACTCGAGAGGCCTCGGCCGCCGAGAAGTGTAACATGATACGGGTCGGGTATATCGGTGTGAGACCAGGAGACCACTACTAATCCGATGAGAAAACTTCTTTATTTTTAATTATTTTTTTATGGAACTATCATCAATATATTTGCGACATTTTTCTGATTACAATGATACCAAACACGATATAATTCGCATCATATTTACAATAATTTTCCGTTTATATAATTTCAATGAGAAATTACGCGGGGTCGTCCATTACACACGTATATATGATCGGAATTATATCATATTTGGTATCATTCACATTAGAAAAATGCCAGGAATATGTTGGTGAAAGATCCATAAAAAATAATTAAAAATAAAGAAGTTTTGCCATCGGATTAGTAGTCGTCTCATACCGATATACTCGACCCGTATTATGTTTACATTTTTCACGGCTGAATATTGCAATGAGAAGTTCAAAACTGGTCGATTATGTTTCCTAAAAGTCCAATCTAGGACTGTGCAGAGCCCAAAATGCATATTTTTACGTTGTCGAGGAGTTATTTGTAATAATCGACAGCGTACTGCTTGTCACGAGGTATAAACCTGTATTATCGTCCTACATTATCGACCTTAGTTTATCCTCTCGTCTCTGGTCACGTTCAGTTTTGCTGGGAAAGAGACTGTGGCGCTCGTAGTGATAAATGTCGTAAGGTCGAGATGCTATTTCAGGAGGTTGAAATCCCGTTTTAGGAGGGCTCGTTTTTCGTGTTTAAACAAACGAGTAATCAACTAAATATGCATACCACCGCTTTGTAATTTTTTTTCTAGGACTATGCAGAGCGTTTTTTTCGATACTAACGCTAAATCTCTTGATATTTAAGAAAATCTGTCAATGGCGGCCATCTTGTGACGTCACACTTGCTTCGAACGGCATGAAATTACCGAATATTACAAATAACTGCACGGTAGCGTAGAAATAGGCAATTTGGGCTCTGCATAGTCCTAGATTGGACTTTTAGGAAGCACAATTGACCGCTTGCGAACTGCTCATTGCGATATTGAGGTGTGAATTCGTGCCCCCGTAAACCCTTGCATTTGCGTATACGTATATGCGGATCTAGCGATGTGTGAGTGGTGATGGGATTAGTGCGTCGTCCCCCTTAAGGTCGAGGAAATGCTCGACGGTGTTTAACTGAACACGAACTCTTGAGCCCAGGAATTTCAATTTAAAGTCGCGGCCGTTCGATTCGGCCAGTGACTTGGTTAAACGAGGCATATTTCCATCGAAGTTGGAGATATAAAGAGGGGGCGGCTTAGAGATAGCTCTCCTAGGAACGGTGCTTGGGGGTGCGTTGTTTACAGAGTTCTCCTTGTGTCTGCTCAGGTTTGAAGTCGGAGGGGATGCGCCACGAAGTGAAGGACCAGCTCGGTGCTTGTTTACCGGTAAAGCAGGGAAGTCGTTAGGGGCTCCGACAAACGAGCCGAGTACGTCGAATCTGTTTTGGAGTACCACAGTGGGGATATCCCTGAGGTGAGTAACCTCCGTCATGTTGACGCAAGGTATCGAGTTTTCCTCAGAGGATTTGCTTACAGCGGTCTTTTGTTTTTTAGGGAGAGAAAACAGAAATAGAGATCAATGATCGCATGTGACTTTGCCTTGTGACTTTTGCCAGACTATCTATACAGCGCGGAACAACACGGTAGAGGCACGTCCGTACACTACGGACGCTAAACACCGAATGGAATGTGTTTTTCGCCGGTGAACTCCTCGATTCCTTTTTTTTTTTTTAAATCAGGCAAGCCTGCAGATTGAACTTATGGATTAATTAAAGATCCCCAGAGCCAGAGGCTCTCTACTCTTTATGCATTTTAGGGTTGATTATCAGCATGTGGGTTAAATGGAAAATCCAGCTTAATGGTTATATATAAGAAAACTTTCAAAAAACTTATTGGCATGTTGTGCATGTGGTCTGCAGCTTCAGTAGTTGAGTGTTGGTGATGATGAGTATGAGTACGATGAGCAGCGACGGCAGTGACAGCACACACGTGCACATCGCCCAGAGAGGTATCCCGGGAACAGCTGCGTCGATGAGTGGCGGTTGATAATCACTCTACGGTCCCGGATGTCCCACGTTGACGAGATGGTCGAGTAATCCGCGAAGTCCACCAATAGTAGCAGGGACCGCAGCACGCGTAGAGGTAGCAGCAGCAGCAGCAGTGGTCTCGGTGGCAGGATCCAGAGGAAGGTCGAGCGGAAAACGAACCTTCGGAGTATACGGCAGGAGCGATCTTTCGAACAGTTCCACGTACCAGAGGGTTATAGTGATCCTTAGGTTTGTAGCTCTTTACGAGGTCGAATATAACTTTCTCTAACATGCGCAGGTCAGCCCTGATGTGAATCTCAGCAGTAGAGTGATCCATAGGCAGGTTTAATATAATTTTGATTGCCTTACTTTGAATACGTTGTAATGTAAGAAGATGTGATGCGGCAGCAACATGCCACAGGTGCGCTCCATACGTGATGACGGTACGTATACAAGTTTTGTAGACCAGCAGCTTGAGGTGAGTACCAAGTTCGGATTTCCTTCCGATCAGCACAGTAGCCGCCGCCAGAGCCGCCATGGCCTTTTTTCTTCTGTCCAAGATAGCAGGTCCCCATCTCAGCTGTGAGTCAAGGACGACTCCGAGGTATTTGACCTCTTTGCTCCATTGAATCCTCTCGCCGCCAACCAGCAGGTTGGGGAGCCCCTTCTTCAGATGTATTCTTCTTCTGGTGAACAATATAGCTTGAGTTTTGGAACTATTTAATCTTAGCTTCCAATTGCAAAAGAATTTAGACACAAGGTCTAGGTGAGTCTGTAATAGGTTTATTAGGCGTAAATGGCTGAGAGAAGCCGCCATAATGGCTGTGTCGTCTGCAAACAGCGCAAGCGATGTGTCCTTTGACGAGGGTATGTCGTTTATATAAATAAGGAAGAGGAGGGGCCCCAGAACCGAACCCTGCGGAACACCGGCCCTAATAGGAGCAGCAGCAGACCTTTTTATACCCATCTGGACGAAAAATGATCTTCCCTCCAGATAGAAGTGAATTAACTTTATGAGCCTGGGATGAAATTTAAGGTTGATTAATTTATAAATGAGTCCGTTAATCCAAACGGAGTCAAATGCCTTTTTAATGTCCAGGAGCACCATGGCAGAGAATCTTTTAATATTCATGTGGTGAACATGAAATTGGGATGTTCGGATCAGCTTCTGAGTAGTGGAATGATGGTTACGAAAGCCAAATTGAGGATCTATGAGGATGTTGTTTTGGAGCAAGTGGGTTCTAAGAAGTTCGTAAATAATTTTTTCGAACAGTTTGGACAGGATCGGTAAAAGGCTGATAGGCCGGTAGCTTGATGGAAATTTGCGGCTCAAACCAGGTTCTGGAATTGGTATGACCTTTGCCACCTTCCATGCCGCAGGAAAGTATGACAATTGGATGCATGCTCTGAATATGTAGTACAGTTGTACAAATACGTTACGGGGAGCCCTCCTGATTAAATTTGGGGCAAACCTATCCCACCCGCAAGCTTTTCTCGGCTTTAAACCACAAGCAGCCCTACTTATGGATCCAGGAGAAAACCCACTGATCAGGTCAGAACAGGAAGTAGGAGTAAAATGTTCCCTTAGGTGGAAGTCCCTCATTTCCTTGTTTATCAGGGACTGGAGAGGGGAAGTAGTTATATAAGCCTCTTCATAGACCTTACTGAACTGGTCAGCCAGCATTTGGGCTTTTTCTGTGTCCAAATCGTGGTAGTTACCTGAGATGTCGATCAAGGGAGGGACATTTGTGGGTTTTTTCATTAACCTCCTAAACACCGGCCAGAAGGTGTGGGTGTTTTTGGCTTCCTTAATTTGTTCCTGCACTCGATTCTTATGGAGCAACAAAACTCTCTTACGGATACTCTTTCCGAGCTGCTTGTAGTATTCGAGGGAGATCAAATTTCCTGTCCGCTGCCACCTCCTTCCAGCAGCGTTATGTAATCTTATCAAAAATTTCAATTTTTCATCAGGTAAGGTGAATTTGTCGGGAGTATTTACAAAGGAGGTTGATCTATGGAAGCAGGATTTTAAGAATCGCTGAAAGTGGGCGACATTTTTATCAACGTCGCCGGAGCAAGGGATGATAGGAACTATTTGGATTTTGTTAGCAAAGTCTTGATAGGTTTCCCAGTTAGTGACTGGGGAAGTGGTAGCGAATGAGTGTTTAGTACTGGGCAGCAGCAAGACAGGACGATGATCGGAGGATAGGTCATCGGAAACCTCACAGAGAAGGTCAGTGAGCGAGTCGGATAGAAAGACGTCCAATGTGGATGGAATACAATTGGGACGGAAGTAGGTATTAGAAGGAGGAATGATCATTGAGTAGCGACTCACGGCCAGTTGACCCTCGAGGACTCTGCCATTATTGTTGTTGTGTTTGTTGTTCCAAGTAGTATGCTTGGCGTTCAGGTCAACGCCAGCAATAAAGGGGCACGGAAGATTCGTGAAGACCTCAAGCGAATCCCGGTCCAAAGACTGCTTGGGACAATATGCCGAGATAACTGTAAGATTTACGCTGCTCAGTCTAATAGCTACGGCTTCAAGGTTATTAGCCGTAGCCAGATGAAATGGACGAAACTGCAGGTTTTTATGGACTAGGATGGCCACCCCGCCTCCACTCCTACCATCAGTTCTGTCCTTCCGGATAATATTATAATTTTTAAAAAAGAGGTTATTGGCGGGAGTAAGCCAGGTTTCCTGGATAGTTGCTATAAGTATATTTTTAGAAATCATCATGAGCTCTAACTCGACGGTTTTGTGTATAAGGGAGCAAGCGTGAAAAGTAGGGAGTGAAAAGGATTATGAAAATAATTGCTGAGCAGCATCGAAGATTGCCTCAAGCTTATCAAAAATTGAGGAACATGAAGCTAACTTAGGACGAATGGCTTTTACTATTGGTACGGCTTTCCTGATGAAAAGGATGGCCTCCTTAAAAAATTCACCAGTTTCAGTTGACTCGAAAGATGTGGTAGTATGATTTGCATTTGGGAAGGGTGAGTGACCCCTTACCACTTCGCTGTAGGAGCGATTGTTACTCTGCGAAGATACAGGATTGTGTTGGTTGTTGCTCATGGTGGCAAGTGGACGGCGAGCTATGTTTGTACGAGGGGTACGAGGAGCAGATTTTTTAGAAATATAGGCTATTAGGTTCGGGCACTGGGAAAAATTTGCTGTATGCTCGCCGTTGCAGTTGGCGCATTTAGCGGGAGAGTCCTCCTTTTTCACACAATCCTTTGAAAGGTGGTCAAGGCCACATTTCACACATTTGGGATTCCTAAAGCAGTTGGCGCTTGCATGTCCAAAGGCTTGACACCGATAACACTGTGTGTAATTTTTGGATTTAAGGAAGCGTTCCCAGTAGATACGGCAATGATATATGAAGCTAATGGTTTTAATTTGTGACAGCTTGGTGCCAGGCGGAAAAGTTACTTTATAGAGAGAATTTGAAGGCGAAGAGCAGAAGGACGTTACGCTGATTGGATTAAGCTTTTGGAGTTGGAGTTCAGAAATGATAAGATCAGTGTCAACCATTGGTAAGCCCTTTAAAATGGCAGTGAGGGGTTTTTCGCTTGGAAGGGCAAAGGTATGGAATTTAAGGCCGGCTTTTTGAAAAGCAACTTTGGCTTCAGAGAAAAACTTAGCATCGGTGAATTGGAGCCTTACTTGGTCTCCTAGGAATTTGAAGAAAAAATGCTTTCCTATCTCAGATTCTAGCTCATTACTGAATTTAATAACCTCTTTTTCGGCAAGCTTAATGTATATAGGCGGCGGGCGAACTGCTGCCGGCACAACTACTGTTTTTTCAACGTTACCTAAACCGCTGATGGAGGAGGTCTTGGTAGCTTTGGAACATCCTTCACCTGAGTCATGCACGGTTGAGACTGCAAACTTCTTAAATGCTTCTGAAGAGAAGGCCTCGAATCTGTTGGCTATAGGAATGTTCGTGCTGTTCTTCCATGCTTCACTATGGTTGGCCATTGTGTTAGTTCTTTGCCTCTTGGTTCCAGATGAGGTTATGTCTTCAGACGGAGAAGTGTCAGAATAGATATTTTCGTTATTGACTCCAGTCAATGATTTCTGCTTAGTCCCGACTATGCGATCTTCATGGTTGATGGAACCGTGGTCCTCCTTCACTGCGGTGATGGGTGCGTCCGTATTTGAAGGTTATGTTATATAAAAGGAGCGTGCTTAAATTTATCAAGGACAAGGACAGCTTCCTGGCACGCCCTCAGACGGTTAGAACAACGCTGCAAGAGAGATGAAACGTTCAAAGCACAGTACCGCAAATTCATCGAATAATATGAGGAACTGGGACACATGTCGTTGGCGAACGAGCCGACCGACGAGCAACCCGTTCATTACCTCCCACACCACGCAGTATTGAAGCTCAGCAGTACCACGACGAAGCTGAGGGTGGTGTTCAATGGATCCTGGTCTGAGGCATCACAACAGTCCTTGAATGACTGCCTTCACGTTGGTCCTAACCTCCTGCCTCTCCTCTCCGACGTCCTGCTGCGATGGCGAACTCATCTGGTGCATCCTGAGGACCGCAACTTCCAAAGGATTCTGTGGAGAAACGAAGACAAGCAAGAAGTGAGTGAGTATCGTTTGAATACCGTCACTTACGGTCTCTCTTGTGCCCCATACCTAGCGGTCAGGACGTTACACCAGCTGGCAGAGGATGAAGGCAGTCGATTCCCTATCGGAGCACGGGCACTTCAAAACGACGCATATGTGGATGACATCCTGACGGGAGCTGATTCTATCACAGCCTTGAAGGAAACAGCAAGTCAACTCTCTCAGCTGTGCAAGGCGGGCGGCTTCCCGTTACAGAAATCGGCAACCAATGTCGCTGAGCTGCACCACATCACTTCCCAGTTGTGCCAGGACGCGGCAACCCAGCCCTTACACCACTCTCCAATCCAAGGACCGTCGAAAACATGGACGGACACAACTCACTCGGCACTAGGTCTTCAGTGGTCACCTGTCAACGACACCTTTGGCTTCCTAATCAACGACGCTGACATTCAACCATCAACCAAGACTTGGTTGGGACGATCCACTTCCAGATACCCTGGCCAAGGAATGGAATGCCTTCTGCACATTGCGAACAGAAGGAATTCCATGGGTTCGCCGATACCTCAGAACGAGCTTACGAGACTGTTCCATACTTGAGGACGAGAACCAAAGGCCACCACTGGACACTGACACTTATCTCTGCCAAGAGCAAAGTAGCACCACTACAACAAGTGTCACTCCCGCGGTTGGAACTATGTGCAGCGCACCTCCTGGCACGGTTAACGCAGCACGTCACTACCACTCTCAATATGACCGACACTGTAGTTCACCTTTGGTCAGACTCCACGGTGGCCTTGGGATGGATACATGGTCATCCCTCCAAATGGAAGACCTATGTGGCCAATAGGGTGGCTGACATCCAGCGAAGGGTACCCGAAGCACGCTGGCATCACGTAGTAGGCACCGAAAATCCTGCGGACTGTGCTTCGCGGGGAATTTCCCCTTCGCAGCTGATTCAGTGGACCATGTGGTGGCAGGGACCAGGATTTCTCCAACACGACGTCGACCTTGCCGCTTCAGGACCGGTCGATCAGGAGCACCTGCCTGAACAGAAAGGGCCCATCGTTGCTGTCGTCACAGAGGCAGGAAAGAAGGAAGACGACAACGAAATCCTGACGCGCTTCTCATCGTACACCAGACTGCTTCGAGTCACAGCGTGGTGTAGACGATGGCTCAGGAGATGCCGGGACAAGTCAATTCACACACCCATTGACACTGACCCGGTGCAAAGTGGCCTACCACCGGTCCTGACGACAGCGGAAATCAATGATGCTGAGAGAGGTTGGATTCAGCTGATCCAGAAGATGGCCTACAGCGAGGAAATAAAGATGCTGTTGCAGCATAAGGGCATCCCACTCCGAAGCAGCCTCGCACCGCTGACTCCAACCTTGGACAAACATAACCTGTTGAGAGTAGGAGGTCGACTGGGCAAAGCACCAATCAACCCAGATGAGGCACATCCAATCATCTTACCTCCTCAGTCTCGATTCACTCAATTGTTTGTCATTTTAGCACATAGGAACACCATGCATGGGGGAGTCCAGTCAACTCTGGGAGCCATCCGACAGCGCTTCTGGGTTCCAAAAGGTCCAGCAGTTGTCAAAGGAACCATTAGCAGATGCGTGACTTGTCTGCGATGACGGGCGGAGCCAGCATGCCAGCTGATGGGAGAGCTGCCAGAGCACCGAGTCACCCCGGCTCACCCCTTCCACTCCACAGGGGTAGACTATGCCGGTCCAATTTGGCTGTGAACAACAGCGGGTCGAGGTCATAAGGCATACAAGAGCTTCTTCGCCGTGTTTGTTTGCATGGTAACAAAGGCGGTGCACCTAGAAGTTGTATCTGATTATACCTCCGAGGCCTTCTTAGCTGCTTTCCGCCGATTCATTTCACGGCACGGCATCTGTGCTCATCTGCACAGCGATTGCGGTACAAACTTCCAGGGAGCCGACCGTGAATTACGACGTCTCTTCAGTACTGGTAGCCAGGAGAATCACAACATCAGGAAGGAGATGAGCAATCTGTGGACAGAATGGCACTTCAATCCGCCAGCTGCACCTCACTTTGGCGGCCTGTGGGAAGCCGCAGTGAAGTCAACCAAATATCACTTACGAAGAACCATAGGAGAAGCTCGACTCACCTTCGAGGAAATGACGACGTTGTTGACGCAAGTGGAAGCCTGCCTCAATTCAAGGCCACTTGCTGCACCGTCCGACGATCCAACAGACTTGGCTGCACTAACCCCAGGTCACTTTCTTATAGGTGCTGCATTGCAGGCGATTCCAGAACCGTCGCTGCTCGATGAGAACATCAACCATCTCACTCGCTGGCAGCTTGTAACGAGAATGCGGGATCAGTTCTGGACGAGATGGAAGCGAGAATATCTCCAGGGACTTACCGCTCGAACCAAATGGCGCACGGTCCAAGATGACGTCACGCCCGGACGCCTCTGTCTCATCATCGGGAAACAGACACCTCCTTCACGTTGGCCTCTCGCACGGGTCAAGGAAATCCATCCAGGAACAGACGGAAGAGTTCGAGTCGTGAAGGTGGTTACGCCAACATCCGAATACACGAGGCCGGTCCACAAACTCGTTATTCTTCCGATCAAGACGGACGATCAATGAATGGATCGATTCGCGTACCACGATGCTGGCCACGTACAACTGCGTAGTACGCGATCCATTCATCAGCGCAGGCGCGATTCAGTGATGAAACCTTCCGTGACGTCACACGCGTTCACACCGCATTCCTAGTTCGTCTTCATTGCACATCAATAGTTTATTCAGTTGCACGATCACTCTGCTGTAACATCACAATACTTCCATTGTATAATAATCACTTGTTCAACAGCACTCGCGAAAATTCGACTAGTCGAGGCGGGCGGCATGTTTGAGATTGGCGCGTGCGAGCGCCATGTTAGCATGACGAAACTGCACGCTCCCCGCCAATCGTCACTGCGATCCCGCCAAGCGAGCGACGCTAGCATCGCGATCGACCAACCAATAAGCCACGTCCGGAAATTGCGTGGGCACGCGATCGACCACGCAATTGGTCGAGGCCCATTCTCGATCCGTCTGGAACGATCGCGAATGTTCCAGAAGGTTAGAGACAATAAAAGAGAGAGAACGAGAAGGGGTGCGCTCTTCTTGTTCAACCACGCGTTACGATCAGCTGTTATCAAAAGTCATCAAATTTCTCCAAAGTTCCCATATATTTCGTTTCAATCACACTGTTCATTTTCACATCGTTTCATCGTTTTGTTTGACAATTTTGTATATTTCATAGTGCAAATACAGTTAAATTATTGTAAATCCGGATTTATCAACCATCATACATTCCAAATTCAAATTCACCATTACATCCATACATTCATTCCGTTCACCGTTTGTTCCATCGATCCAGCGATCCAATCTCGCATTCATTCGATTTCTCAAACATCCAGTGATCCAATTCGGTCAAACCAGACCGCTTTCCTTAACAATTGTAAATATTTTAAATATTAAAATTGTAACGAGTCCGCGAGTTGTTCGCCCGTTGCAACGAAATCTCCTCGTGCCGGGTTAAGCTCGCCGTTAAGGGTATAGACCTTACTCACACACTCGAACTCACACACCGCTAGAAACTGTATACGTACACGAGATTGCAAGGGGTCCAGTTCTAGACGTGCCATTTCTCTAAAAAGCACATTTGGGACCCCTACGTTGCACAATCGCTAGATGAAAGATTTCTCCATGTCGCGAGCTCATCCAAATGGCCTGCTTTTGCGTTTTCGAGGCGTAATTTACATTGTTCCACAAAATTTAGCGGAGCCACGAGAAGCATCGAGCAGCGCGACAGTGCTGCCACTGTCAAGAGACACACATTTTCTTAAATATCGAGAGAAGTTTGATTTTTATAGAAACGATCGATAGCTCGCGATCTGCGGGGGAAAAATAGCATGTCAATGCTACGTTTTTATGATAAAATAAATTAATTTAAAAAAATGGCACGTCTAGAACTGAAGCATATCTCAGAATGGACGGTCCTCTAAATATACTGCTCCGGCATTTTTCCGCTACGAGCGCTGATGTCGGTTTCTTAGCATTCGGTCACCCGGCAGTTCCATCATTGTATCGGTAAAACGGAGGATGACAAGTGTTGCCGGTAAGTTAGGCTTCATACGCAACCGTGACGTCACTATACGGCTGACGTTGATGCCGCGTTGGTGTGCTCGAGTGAGAGTGTATGGCGTGTGGCACAGGTCACCGCTCGGGAGGCGTGTACGTGCGCCTAGGCGGATCGCAAGTCGCAAGGTTTCGGGATGCTTCAAACCATTTATCGTCTTCCGCTGCATCCTCCGCCGTATCTTCTGCCACATTATAAATTATTATTCTTATTCTATATATTATAAAAATGGAAACAATTATTTTATCAATAACTTAGTAGGTTGGAACGGAAGTTCGTAGCGTTTTGAAATCAAAATTCAAGGATGATTTTTAAAGACTATTTTTCTTTTCAAAGATCAACAAATTATTTAATAATAATATATTTAAATATATATTTCTAACGCGCGCACGGGAAGAGCAGGGAAAGGGAAGTGTGGTTAATTAAAATGTACCCATTCTATATCATTTACTTCTTTTTATTAATAAATTAAATAAAAATTAAGAAGAATGAAATGAAGGGGAGAGAGAGAGAGAGAGAGAGAGAGAGAGAGAGAGAGAGAGAGAGAGAGAGAGAGAGAGAGAGAGAGTGAGAGAGAGAGAGAGAGAGAGAGAGAGTGAGAGAGAGAGAGAGAGAGAGAGAGAGAGAGAGAGAGAGAGAGAGAGAGAGAGAGACTGAGAGAGTGAGAGAGAGGATCACCTTGTAACCCGTAACGGAACAAGAATAAACATACATACATAGATATATTATATTTTATATTTTATTTATTTATGTTAAAATTAACCACCACCTCTCTGCCACCGGGGCTCCGCCGCGTCCGCTCAAAGCTTTAAAATATTTTTTCCGAGCCTCTTTCATTAATCGTTTCTGAAACATATAAAATAAATAATGATAATATTGTAAAAATAACATAGAAGGCCTAGTTGGGACCAGGGATTGAAAACTGCTATCATCATATCTCTTACTCACCCAAATCGGGTTTTCTTCCGGGGCGAAGGGGGGCGCGGGCGCAGGCAATGCGGGATATTGAACCCAGTGCGGAACTGGGGCCGCGACTGTGGCCGCGACTCGGGCGGCGACTGGGGCGGCGACTGGGGCGGCGACTGGGGCCGCTGCCGGGGTCACCGCGGCTCCTGCTGCCGCTTGCCGCGCCGCGAGCTCGCGGGACTGCTGGATATGCTGGAATGCATAAGAAAAATATTAATGATCATGAAAATAACATAGGAGGCATTTGACAACTCACCGAAAACAGGTGTCTTTGATGGGCGCCGGCGGTGGCGGGTGCAGGCAATGTGGGATAATCCCGCGATGGTCCCATGAAGTATGTCGAGGCGGGTGGTGGCACTGACCAGTAATTTACTGGAGCCGCGACTGGAGCCGCGACTGGGGTCGCGACTGGGGTCGCGACTGGAGTTGCGGTGAGACCGCGGTTGCTGCTGTTTCCTGCCGGGCCTTGATCTGCTTCTTTAGTTTTTTCTGCAACGCATAACAAAAAAAATTAATGAAAATAACATAGGAGAGGCCTAGTTGGGACCAGGGAATGAAAAGTGTTATCATATCGGTTCTGGTTTTCGAAACAGATATGAAGAACTGAAATGACGTTGTAACTTACGAAAATATCGGTCCTGGCTTGCATATATCGGTTACAGTGTTTGCTGCCGAGGCGGGCGGTGGTCCCTCACTTGGCAATGAGGCGGGTGGCGCGAAATTCAAGGCTGCCACCGCCTCTTCTATGGCCTCTTGCTTGACCGCGAGCTCGCGGGCCTCCCGCTGTCTTTTCGCGACTTGCGTCGCAAATTGCCGCACCTCTTCTTGTCGCTGTACAAGACGGGCCGCGGATTCCTCAGCTTCCTTCTGGGCCTCCTCAAGTGCAGCCCTCAGACGGCGTGAAGCTGCTGCGTCCGTCTCTACATTCTTTCTCGATGAATTCTTCATGTGTTCCATCTAAAATATACAGTGTCAAAAAAAACAAATTAATCCAAAAAATTAACACACGCTCAATGAATATCCAAAATATCAGGCTAGCAATAACAAGAATGAAGAAATAATAAAAAATAAACAAAAACTATATGCCAGATATTCCGGATTGGAAGAAATAGATTTGGAGAGTACTTACTTTGCTGGCGGTCAAGATCAGAATGACGACCCGACGATGCACCCACTGCTACGTTTCTCCGTCCCTCGTGGTCAGGGTTGCCATATTTTGCGGAAACAGGGAACCAGTCCCCTTACCGCTAAGGTTCCCTGTTGCGGGAACAGTGAACCTTAGCGGTAAGGGGACTGGTTCCCTGTTTCCGCAAAATATGGCAACCCTGCTCGTGGTCAGTCGTGGGATTTGGACAGATTTGGCGCGGCGGGAAAATATCGGAATTTCAACTACCTGTACTCTCGAATTTGTTCACGTGCAATAACAAATCCAAACGTTGTAAGCAGAAACGTGCCCAAAAAGGGGCGAAAAAGTCGTGTTTGGTGACTAATTACGTCACAGTTTTTGAACGAATGTACTTTTTCGAATACGAATTTCTCCTAACCCTTCCTGAAAAAACGCTGCGTCTAATGGCTCAAACACCAGTTTTTTACGTTCAGCCGTTCTCAGTTCATGCTGTCACAAAATGACAGACAGACACGATTTTATTATATATGCATAGAGATAGATACATAAGGTGCCCCATTTTAGCAAAATTTTGAAAATTTTGTTTGACAATCTAAAAGACATTTTAAGAGAAGAAAAAAATGAAAGCATCTTTATTATTGTAAAATATCCTTTGCAAAGGTTCGTTAAAATATGTATCTTTTGATAGTGTTTGATTTCGTTTGTAATTGTTTATAAATTTTAAGCATTGCATTTTGGTCGGATTAGCAAAGAAGATACATACAGTTACTCCCACTAATATTCGGACACTCTTAAAAACACCAGAACTTTTTTAGTATTGGAATATACGACTTGAAATTTTTGCAAAAGTGAAAACAGTTGGTCTGCTATACGACGTGACACAAATTTTTGACAAAAAACTGCAAGTTGTCGGAATTGTAGAGAAAATACTAAACGTTGTGTTTTTCAACTTTTTTATGTGGGCTTATATGGAAAATTTAGAAAATACGTTTCGTAAATCTGTATCAATTAAACATACTCTGAAAATTTCATCAAAATCAGTCGTCGTTGGAAAGAGCTACAAACGTTTGATAAAAATTACAGTTTTTCACGATTTTCTGCCTCCAACTAAAGTAATTCTACAGGGTGTTCCAAAAGTACTTCAACTCCGGGAAATGGGAGGTTCCTGAGGTCATTTCTTGAGGTCCGCGGCTTTGTTTAGGAGTTATTAACGAAAAACACGGACCAATCAGAGCGCGAGCTCGACGCTCGCTGGCACGTTCTAAACAAAGCCGCGGACAACATTTTGCAAAAGGAAAATGGCGCTTGAAATGACCTCAGGAACCTCCCATTTCCCGGAGTTGAAGTACTTTTGGGACACCCTGTATGTAAGGATTCTTTCAACTTTTAATGCCTGTCGTTTTTTCCCGTATCAACCGATTTATATGAAACTTTCACAGTGTATATAATTGACACAGATCTACAAAACGTATTTTTTTAAATTTCAATATAGGCCCGCATAAAAAAGTTGTAAAATGCAACTTTTAGTATTTTCTGTACAATTCCGACCAAATGCAATTTTTGAAAAAATTTCTTTTCACATCTTGTAGTAAACTAATTGCTGTAGCTTCCCAAAGAAGTTCAAATCGCAGAGTCCAATATTAGAAAAAAGTTATGGTGTTTCTAATATTAGTGGGAGTCACTGTACATCAGTGCGGCAGGCTCAAGCTCTCGAGTGGACCCGAGATTTCTAGTAACCTCGAGTTACATCTGGAGGCAGAGGGGAAAGAGGTTTGTGTGGATCGACTTGTGTCAAGTGGTGTCGTTGTTTTCTAGTTTTCGGATGTATAGGGATGCGTTCGTACGTGAACGCTTTCCCGTGTTATTCGTATAGTTGAACAGCGCGATATTCAACGCATATATTCAACGCGTATATTCAACGCGTATATTCAACGAGCGTTGAATATTGTTACGCGATTGTGTGTGGTTTGTGTGATTGAAGTTGAGCGATTGTGTGTGATTTGTGTGCTTGAAGTTGGTTTAGCGTAGTGTACAGTGACAATGAATTCTGCAAATTCAACGGAAACTGCGGGACAAACGGCGACAGGTCGTGAATCGAGGGACAACAAAACGTCAAAGAGACTTCGCCTGGCATCGAAAAGACTTAGCAGAAGAAAACAGCATTTGAGGTTTAGGTAAGTGTTGTGACGTGGCAGTTTGCCAACGTCTTCCGAGACCGGATATCGGAAGACCGGGTCACCCTCTGGCAAAATAAATGCGAGATGGGCCGTAGCGAGCGCTCGCCCTGGGCACGAGCGAGACCCATGGGCGAGTACTCATGTTTTTGAGCGTCGCGCCAATTTGCGCGACGCGATTTCGCAGGACCGTAGTCAGGTCCCGGCGAGGACCTGAAACAAAGATTCCCCGAAGGAGAGGAACGCGGTCAGCC
The DNA here is from genome assembly GCA_916610255.1 of Lasioglossum lativentre. Taxonomy (NCBI): domain Eukaryota; kingdom Metazoa; phylum Arthropoda; class Insecta; order Hymenoptera; family Halictidae; genus Lasioglossum; species Lasioglossum lativentre. The sequence goes on along the minus strand of OU744364.1, from coordinate 17,469,419 downwards.
CCGACGGAAACTCCGGCACCGGAATTCGAGGGATCAACGCGGCCCAGGAGGAACACCCTGGAGAGGCAGAGGAGGACATGCGGTGCCGTATACGTAATCGCTGATGCCTCGCTGTCAACTCGTCCGGAGGAAAACCTGGCCAGTTTCCGGATAGGCCCGCGTCGATCGCCGCACGATGAAACAACCAATCATCGAACGCCGCTGCCGGGGAACCGAGGAATCGCCGATCGCCAGGGACCGTCGCGCCGAGGCTAGGCCCCGGCCGAAAATCTATTCGCGATAGGTCGGATCGCCTGCGGGGAAAGAGCGCGGAAAGGGGGGGACGCTCCGCTTCCGCGTTCCCGAGTCATCGCGCGGGGAAAATCACTTCGTCGTTGGCTCTACTAGAAAATAGTCGCGCATAATAAGAGTTGTAATTCGTGCGATCTGCTGCCGGAGCCAGAGGGACGAGCTTGGCGAGCGTTGCCGTTGCCGGGTAAGCTTTCGTCAGATTGCCTCTTGTTTCCGTGATTTTTCCTCGCGTTGGCTCGGTACGCGTGTTCGTGATCGCGTCGCCGAAACCCAGAAGCAGCCACGAGGCTGCCGGTATTTGCGCTAACCGTAGGGCAACGAACGCGCGGGGACCATATTATTTGGTGAGGGCCGTGCCCTATTTATTTCGTTAGTGAGGATCCGCGCGTCGTTGTAGTTTTCACGCCAACCTCGACTCATTCCACGGTGCGACGCCGCCACGTGCTCTCGCCGTATTTTCGCGACTTGTTACGCCGACGAGAAACTAACTGTAACGCGTTTTCCATCGGAATTCGGGCGTAGAACGCGAGCATCGCGTACGCCGACGCTATCACCGCGTTGCTGCCGGATTCGACGCGTCTTGAAGGGGTCCGAAGAGGGCAAATCGCGCGTGTACCGATCTTCCGTCACGCGCCGGCTAACCTAGAAACGCTGCCGGTCGTCGCCGGCACGGCCATTGTGAACCGGCAAATAATAAAGACTTGTTAGCCGAAATTCCGAGTGTCTTATTACGTGAGAAACCTTCCCGCCGCGGGGAACGCCTCGTGTTCGCCCCGCGTAGTACCCTGCGACCGTTCGCGGAAAATCGTGATTAAATATCGGTTGTCGCAGGCGCGTCCGAACGCTTCTCGAACACTTTGGTTGCGGTAATCGCTTAGCGTGGCACCTTCCGTGCCTGGCGCCCGAACATCTAGGCAAGGGTTCGAGAAGTGACGTACCTGCGAACAACTTTTGTCCCGGGTGGACCGCGTCTCGTGCGGCCGAACGCGGCCCGGCCTTCAGGCTTGTAAATACCCGGTGTCGTCGGGAATTTCGCCCTCCTAGCGACGGTCAAATTCTGGACGACGTGACAAATTTGGCGCCCGAACAGGGACCTCTCATTGAAAGAGTAGGCTTTTTCTAAAAAGAGATACGCGGAACGACGCGAGGCTCTCAGGTAATTTCTAAATTTTCTCGTCGAACGTACAGGAATCGAGCGCGAGCGTGGCCGTCGCGGCGTCGGAAACACAAACACCCGAAACGACCGTGACATTCCTACGTCGTACAAAGAGCCAACGAAGCGAGCCAGTTCTTATACGACCGTCCTTTGATGGAATTTATTTGAATTGTTGTGGCCGTGACTGGAAGGAATTTCGGATACGAATTTCCGAAATTACTTTCACAACCACGCTGCCGGTAATTTTGATATTTCTGCTGTTTCATTCTAATATTTTATTATGATGTTTTTATGAATTGATTTATCTGCATTTTTTTTTGTACTGCATTATTGATTTATTAATGAATTGTTCGATGCATTATTTATTTATTGTGTATTGAGATCCCATCGAACGGAGAGCGGTGAGAGACGTGATTCGAGGTCTCAGGTACGATTCGGGCAACAGAGAATATTACGCTATTCTCTGGGAGGCTGAATCGGACCGGTAGCTTCGTTGAAATGTATTTCGCCTGCTGCATGATGTTCGATGTGGAACTCACTTGGAAAAATTTCGATGTCATTTTACTATGTACCATTTTGATGGATACGGTCTTCCCGGTGCTGTTCGTTTATTTGTCGTTCGACTTCCTATTCACTTTTGATATTTATTTTTCGGTATTCATTCTATTTATTTATTTATTCTGGTCGTTGTCCGTATTTATTACAGTAATTTTCTTCCGTGTGTTCGTGTACCAATTGTAAATAATATAAATTGTAAATATTTTTTTTTGGAATTTTGGGGAGAGAATAGCGCCTCGTCTCTCTTCTTTTCTTTCCGCTGCTTCTTTCTCTTATCTGATCTTTCTCTCTTTTCTTCTCTATTCTCGTTCTTCTCTTTCACGTTTTCTTCTCTTTCCGCTATTCTCCCTATTAGAATATAGGTTTCTTTTTATCGCTGTAATATAAAAATTTTTTTTCCTTCTCGTGGTATTTATTTATTTTTTTTATTTTTCTTATATAATTCGTTCGTCTCGCGGTTGTTATTAATTTATTGAAATTCTTTTATTATCTGCGGTTCCGACGCGTTCGAGCCCCAGCACTGGCACCGGGGAAACCCACCGTTTATGATGTAATTCTATTTTTATGCAACTGTTTTTTGTATATTTTTTTTTGATAAATGTGGTGATGGACGGGGCGTGTTAAGAGCTGTGCCGTAGTAGAGAGTGACGTCACGTGTTGTTTACTTGTTTATTGCGAGAATATTACGCTCACTTAGGAAAAATTTGGGTACCTTTTGTGATCACCGGTTAGGTGAAATATTTAATTGCGGAACGACCTTGCTGCCGGTTTAGAGAAAGTTGCCGGGCAGAGCCGTTCAATTGCGATATCGGTCATTAATTTGGATTTTATTGGGGAATTAGTTATCGGGAAAATAGAAATTTGTACGGTCTTGTGAGGATTGCTGGGAGGTAAGCAAGCCGAACTACGGGAAGATTCGCGCCGCCGGGATAGGAATTTTTTTTTCTCGGTCATTGGATAGCTGGCTCAAGAATTCGAAATTTTTTTTTGTTTTTTTTTTGCCTTCCGCAGACGACTGGAGGCTATAGGAACGCGATCGAGATCGGGTTCCCTTTGTTCGCGTGTAGGGAAGCGAGGCCCGGGTACGACTGGCCAAACAAACAGGCGGTGTTTATTGCCGGGTTGGGTTGAGGCAGTAGTAGAGTGTCGCACGGTTTAGAAATCGCACGCTGCCGGTAAACATGTTACGGCCCGATATTGATGGGGAGGATGAGTGGGATTATCATTCGGCATACGACGATGGCACGGACGGAAGTGATAATCCGGACGTGATGACCTCGGATGAGGAACCGTACGGGGGGAGGAGATCGCCTCCACGCGACCTTTTCCTACCAGTACCGGGACTGGAACGGAAAGTATACCTCCCACCGTCTTCCCCTCAATGGAGATCCAAGAAAGAGCTGCCGGAAGATGGCCCCGGTACCTCGGGACAACCCTCGCCGAGTACCAGTACCAAAATGTACCAGAGGGGAACATCAATAGCGGACATAATGAGACGATGGCGGACGAAATTTTCCGGGGAGCCCGAGGAAGATTCAGAAGCCTTCCTCGAACGCCTCGCAAAACATCGGAGTCACACAAACATCTCCGACCGATGCTTGCTCCGCTGCATGTCGGTCTGCTTAGAGGGTACGGCAGAGTACTGGTACGAGGGGAGGGAAGCCCAGATAGAGACCTGGGAGGATTTCGTGCGCGAGTTTCGGAAATACTTCGGCGACCCGGACTATAACGACACTCTACTCCGTAACATCAAGGATCGGTATCAGGGGGAAAACGAATCGGTTCGCCGTTACCTGAGCTGTATGAGGGGTATGTTCGACCGATTAGATCCACCGTGGCCGGAGAATAAAAAGATTAGACGAACCTATTGGGGGGCGAAACCGCTAACTAGGAGCGCGACTGCGTTATCGTCATTCACCACATTTAGCCAGTTGGAGGAGGCGTTAATAGACGCCGAACGTGAAGCTAATGTAGACCGGGTAACACGAAATCCGAAGCCGTCGGAAATGGCCCATCCGCGATTTGCCTATGACCCCAATCACAAATCCTCTAACAAACAACTGGGGAAGGGAAGGACCACGCGCGTAGAGTATGCGAACGCGATAGCTGCCGGGGGTAGCAGAGAGGGCGATCGAACCCCCAATTCCGTAGACATAGAATCCCGATTCGGGCTGAGACCACGAGACTCCTTAGCGCCGTGCGCGAAAAGTTTTTCAGCTGCCGGGCGAGGGGAATCGGGTTCTCGGGCCGAGCCGAGAGAACGGTCAGATGCACGCCCACCGCGTAAACCGGAGGAAACCGCGAACGTCGATCGGCGAACGGAGCCGTCGCGCGCCAAACAACGCGCGTCGGGGAGTTCGTCGTTCGAATGTTGGAACTGCCGGAAAAACGGGCATAGGGCGCGGGATTGCCGGGAAGCACCACGGTTACACTGCTACGGGTGCGGGGCGCAGGGCGTAACGGTCAACAACTGCCGGAGATGCCAAAGACCGTCGGGAAATGGGGGGAGGAGTCACTCGACGGGGCCGGAGGGACTTCGCCGGAATTAATATCGGCCCAAGTAGTCACATTGGGTAAGAAAAAGCGACCGCCTCTATTAACGGTCGAAGCATGGGTGGGAACGCTGCCGGTTCGCGCCCTAGTAGATTCGGGTTCGTCCATCACGTTCGTTAGTCGCGACGTGTTAAAGCGGGTTGGCGACGGGGTCGCATTAGTCGAAAACACAGAAAAACCCTGCTATTTTCTCCTGGCCACGGGGACGATCGATCGAGCAGTAGAGCGGGCCCAATTGCCGGTAAGAATTGGTAAAAGGGAACACCGAGTCTCGGCACGCGTATTAGATCAGCTCGTGACCCCTCTCCTATTAGGGACCGATTCGATTGCACTCTTCGGGATTGTGGCGGAATACCACAAGGCTATCTGGTATTTTGCGTCTCAACCGAGTGAGAGATTCCCTTTCGATGACGCTCTGCCAGCTACCGTATGCTGCGGATTACAACTACTGAATGATGCCGAGAAAGACCGTTTGGCGAAATTCCTCGAGACCGAGCTGCCGGAATTCAAAACAATGAAAGGATTAACTGACTTGATCAGCCACCGGATAGACGTGGGCGATCATCCACCCATTAAGCAACGCTATTATGCCGTCTCTCCCAAAATACAGGAGGCCATTTATGCGGAGGTCGACACTTTGTTGGCCGACGGCATAATAGAGCCGTCGCAAAGTGGCTGGTCAAGTCCAATAGTGATGGTCAAAAAGGCCAACGGTAAATATCGATTTTGTTTGGATTTTAGAAAAGTTAACGAGGTCTCGAGGAAAGACGCGTACCCGTTACCGCTCATGACCCAGATCCTAGACAAATTACGAGCCGCAAAATACATCTCAACCCTCGATCTCAGTCAGGCCTACTTTCAGATCCCATTGGAATCAAAAAGCCGGGAAATAACAGCATTTACGGTGCCGGGGAAGGGACTTTTTCACTTTTGTCGGATGCCATATGGGCTAACGGGAGCCCCGGCTACATTCCAGCGATTGTTAGACCGTCTGATTGGGCCAGAGATGGAGCCCCACGCGTTTGCTTATCTAGACGATATAATTATCGTCACGAAAACATTCGAAGAACACCTGGAATGGTTAAAACGCGTGTTAGATAAAGTAAAAGCTGCCGGTCTAATAATTAACCCGGACAAATGTGAATTTTGTCGCGCGGAAGTCCGTTATTTGGGGTTTGTGGTCAGTAGAGAAGGGTTAACAGTAGACCCAGAGAAGATCCGGCCGATAGTGTCCTATCCAACACCGAAGAACGTGAAGCAAGTGCGGCGTTTCTTAGGGATGGCTTCCTGGTATCGGAGGTTCATCCCGGGATTCGCTACGCTTGCGGAACCGCTAAACGAACTCCTTCGGAAGGACCGCGAGTGGGTTTGGAAGGACGGACAACAATCCGCCTTCGAAGCCCTCCGCGACATGATCACCACCGCGCCTACGCTATCGTGTCCTGACTTCAAGATACCATTTACGGTACAAACCGACGCGAGTACCGTCGGATTAGGGGCTGTGTTGACACAAGAGATCGAGGGTAGTGAAAAAGTAATTGCATTCGCGAGTCGCGCGCTCACGCTGCCGGAACGGAAGTATTCGGCGACGGAGCTGGAATGTCTAGCTATAGTCTGGGCGGTACAGAAATTTAGACCGTATTTGGAAGGATACAAATTCACGGTAGTCACGGATCATAACAGCTTACGGTGGCTGCGCAAATTACAAAATCCATCGGGACGTTTGGCGCGTTGGGCTTTGCAGCTCCTCGAGTACGACTTCGAGGTCGTATATCGACAGGGGGCCCTAAACCGAGTGCCGGATGCGCTCTCGCGCGCGTATGAGGGAGGAGAGGCCATCGAAGGGGAAATCGAGATAGCAGCTGCCGTGCGTGCGAGGTGGTACGAGAGCAAATTCGCGGAGGTAGAGGGAAACCCCCAAAAATTTAAGGACTGGTCGATTCGGAATGGGGAACTGTTTTGCCGGAGAACCGATCCCTTGATCGCGGAGACCTTAGGTCAGGATGGGGACGAATGGAAGTTAGTGGTCCCCGAGGAACGCAGGACCGAGATCCTGCAGGAGGCACATGATGGTCCGCAGGCAGGGCATTTGGGAATCGAAAAGACATACCATCGCGTCGCGACTCGATACTACTGGCCGGGCATGTACAGAACAACGGTAGAATACGTAAGACGCTGTACCACTTGCCAGCTGACGAAGGTGGAGCAGACGCTCCCTCCAGGGCTGATGGGTCGGCGCCGTATCGACATGCCCTGGTCAGTAGTCGCCGCCGACATTATGGGTCCATTTCCTCCTAGCAGGTCCGGTCATGCGTACCTCCTCGTAATGCAGGACCTTTTTACGAAGTGGATCGAGTGCGCCCCACTCCGACGAGCGACCGGTCCGAAGATTGCGGAGGCCCTCGAAAACCTCATTTTTTCGCGGTGGGGAACACCGGATGTGCTCCTCACGGATAATGGTACGGAGTTTTCCAATAAATGCCTACATGAACTGGCAAACGAGTATGGTATCCGTATCAGTACAACTCCTCCGTACCACCCGCAAGCAAACCCGGTGGAAAGGGTCAATCGAATCCTGAAGACCATGATGGTCGCTTACATAGGGAGGGATCACCGAGATTGGGACGCGAACCTAGCGAAGTTTAGATTCGCGTATAATACGGCGCATCATTCGGTCTTGCAAACTTCCCCAGCATTCTTAAATTTCGGGCGAGAACCGCGACCAGCTAAATGCGTGCGGGCGAGCAGCGAGCCGCCGTTAGAATTAGAACTAGCGCCGACAAAAACGTGGAAAGGTAGGGTTGCCCAGCTGCAGACGTTGCGCAGCTGGGTGGTAGAAAATTTGGAAGACGCGTATAATCGCCAAGCGCGATATTATAACGAGCATCATAGGGATGTCGAATTTGAGGTCGGGGATCGCGTAATGAAGCGACACAGAGTTCTCTCCTCTGCGGCACAGCACATTGCGGCGAAATTGGCTCCCAAATATACCGGTCCAGTCATGATAACGCGGAAGTTGTCACCGGTAGTATATGGGCTAGCGACCGAAGACGGCAAAGATCTAGGGAAATCGCACATAAGCGATCTTAAAGCGTACCGTCCATCATACGCACCCGAAGATAATAGCTAAATGTTCGAGCATGCTCTACAGAATTAAGAAAGGAGAGCTGCCGGAGGAAGCTGGGACCTACAAAACTGCCGGAGAGAAGGAGAATGTCGGGCCAACAAGAAGACACTCCCGTGGAGCAGCTGTGGGAGGCCATCCGCCTAGTCCACGCCACCGTAGGCGTCAGGGGGGTCCGCCAGGTCTTCCGCCTATACCACGCCATGGAAGGCGGAATAGATCAGCGGGACGTAGCCACCCAGACCAGCCAGGGTGACGACGAGTCCATCGCAACAACCACCCAATACTGCTCCGCGAACGAGCTGCCGGAGTCGGAGACGGGGACCCGGAGGCAGGCGGAGGAAGACCCCGACGATACTCTCCGCGACATCGAGGAGGTGCCGGAGGACGAACCCACCGGGGGGCAAGGAGAAGGGCCCGCCACAGCTGCCGGAGCGGAGAGGGAACTGCCGGAGACCGGGGAGGTGCCCCCACCAGGAGCCAGGGGTGGCCGAATATGGCACTCGGGGGAGGCCGGAAAGTCCAGGAGGGGAAGGCCAGTTTGGGTGTTCTCCGCAGCCACCAAAGAGCCCACCTTGGAGTGGGAGATGGAACCGACCCGAGGGACCAGGCCGAGACCACGGGCAACACCACCACCACCACCAGCCCGAGAGGTCAGGCCTGCGAAGCTGCCGGTCAAGGGTGACGAGGAGACCCTGAAGGCCCGGCAGGATGGATGCTGGAGCTGTGGCTCCACCAGTCACCGGCAGCGTGACTGCAAGAACCCCCGCGGGGACTATTGTTACAGATGCGGGCGAGTGGGGTTTTCTGTGAAAACCTGCCCGTTGTGTGGTCCGCGCTGGAAGCTGGGGGGACCACACAATAGGTGGTAATGCCGGGGAAGAGGAGAGAGAAAAAGAAAAGACTGGCAGCGGCCAAAGAACTGATTTTGTTTTTGTTATATCATTATTAGTCGTAAGTTAGTTAGTTTGCGCCGAAACAATTTTGAAAAGGTTGTTACGGAGACGACCCCGGAAAATACCGGGAATAAAGGAGCTGCCGGTAAAACGGAGGAAACAAGAAAAATTTTAGATTCTTTCGATCCCCGACCCCACGGTGAGGTTAGCCATGCGAGGCTGTTGCGTAAAGTTTCAGGTAACTGCCGTTAGGATGGGAGGTCTCGCCCGAGACACTGTACAAGTGAGCGTAAGTATTCGTTTGTTTTTGTCATAGCGTATTATTGGGAAAACGGTATCGGAGGGTTGTTTGTGAAAGTCCCGAGGAACGACCGAGGTCGAGCGTTCGCTACCGAGCCTGCAAGGAGTCTGACGAAGGTTTGCTGCGGGTATGACCCGGTCTCCCCTGGGGGGGGAGGAGTTGTGACGTGGCAGTTTGCCAACGTCTTCCGAGACCGGATATCGGAAGACCGGGTCACCCTCTGGCAAAATAAATGCGAGATGGGCCGTAGCGAGCGCTCGCCCTGGGCACGAGCGAGACCCATGGGCGAGTACTCATGTTTTTGAGCGTCGCGCCAATTTGCGCGACGCGATTTCGCAGGACCGTAGTCAGGTCCCGGCGAGGACCTGAAACAAAGATTCCCCGAAGGAGAGGAACGCGGTCAGCCCCGACGGAAACTCCGGCACCGGAATTCGAGGGATCAACGCGGCCCAGGAGGAACACCCTGGAGAGGCAGAGGAGGACATGCGGTGCCGTATACGTAATCGCTGATGCCTCGCTGTCAACTCGTCCGGAGGAAAACCTGGCCAGTTTCCGGATAGGCCCGCGTCGATCGCCGCACGATGAAACAACCAATCATCGAACGCCGCTGCCGGGGAACCGAGGAATCGCCGATCGCCAGGGACCGTCGCGCCGAGGCTAGGCCCCGGCCGAAAATCTATTCGCGATAGGTCGGATCGCCTGCGGGGAAAGAGCGCGGAAAGGGGGGGACGCTCCGCTTCCGCGTTCCCGAGTCATCGCGCGGGGAAAATCACTTCGTCGTTGGCTCTACTAGAAAATAGTCGCGCATAATAAGAGTTGTAATTCGTGCGATCTGCTGCCGGAGCCAGAGGGACGAGCTTGGCGAGCGTTGCCGTTGCCGGGTAAGCTTTCGTCAGATTGCCTCTTGTTTCCGTGATTTTTCCTCGCGTTGGCTCGGTACGCGTGTTCGTGATCGCGTCGCCGAAACCCAGAAGCAGCCACGAGGCTGCCGGTATTTGCGCTAACCGTAGGGCAACGAACGCGCGGGGACCATATTATTTGGTGAGGGCCGTGCCCTATTTATTTCGTTAGTGAGGATCCGCGCGTCGTTGTAGTTTTCACGCCAACCTCGACTCATTCCACGGTGCGACGCCGCCACGTGCTCTCGCCGTATTTTCGCGACTTGTTACGCCGACGAGAAACTAACTGTAACGCGTTTTCCATCGGAATTCGGGCGTAGAACGCGAGCATCGCGTACGCCGACGCTATCACCGCGTTGCTGCCGGATTCGACGCGTCTTGAAGGGGTCCGAAGAGGGCAAATCGCGCGTGTACCGATCTTCCGTCACGCGCCGGCTAACCTAGAAACGCTGCCGGTCGTCGCCGGCACGGCCATTGTGAACCGGCAAATAATAAAGACTTGTTAGCCGAAATTCCGAGTGTCTTATTACGTGAGAAACCTTCCCGCCGCGGGGAACGCCTCGTGTTCGCCCCGCGTAGTACCCTGCGACCGTTCGCGGAAAATCGTGATTAAATATCGGTTGTCGCAGGCGCGTCCGAACGCTTCTCGAACACTTTGGTTGCGGTAATCGCTTAGCGTGGCACCTTCCGTGCCTGGCGCCCGAACATCTAGGCAAGGGTTCGAGAAGTGACGTACCTGCGAACAACTTTTGTCCCGGGTGGACCGCGTCTCGTGCGGCCGAACGCGGCCCGGCCTTCAGGCTTGTAAATACCCGGTGTCGTCGGGAATTTCGCCCTCCTAGCGACGGTCAAATTCTGGACGACGTGACAGTGTATAATCGATACATTTATAATAATGAATAATAATTCCGCGCGTGGTATTGGATTGACCACAATTTTCCTCAAATTGTACAAGTTCAACGAATTTTCTAAAGGTAGCAAAACATTCGTGCCATTATCTCTCTATTTTTCCCATATTCTGCAATGTTACAGCTTTAACAAAAAAAATCATCGCTCTATCTCATTTCGAAAGTTCTTGGATGTTGACACAGAATAAAAATTTTTGCAAACTACCTTTTTCATGTCGTAAAAACTTTAGTAAAGGGATTACTGTAACTGCCCAGTCTGTCCCGTTTTACTGGTAGTACGCCCTTCACCGTAATGGACTTTCGGTCATAAAACACTTGCGTGCCAAATGCTAACAGGCACTTTCGGAAACATTCATCGCGGTCATTCTGCAGGCAGGAAGGAAATGTTATTTTTCTTGCTACCTGAACATTGTTAGAGTTATTTTCGACGACAGTTTTGCAAAATATATTGGCAATTGCGCGTAAAACGTTACGGGTCATTCTATGCCGCATCGATCAGTTTTCGCAGGCACCATCGGCGATTTGGTTATTGAAAGTAAAAGTATATACAGTGCATATACAATTACACTGTCCAACAAATGAGAACTTTTTTCGTGTGCTCTAATTACTGTTGGATGATTCTTGTAGACATTGTCGTCCTAAAACCGAATCCGAAAGCAGAATTGCTCTATCACGCAACGTTTTCGAAAAACATTGATTTTTGTAAAAATGCATGATTTCGATAAAAAACGAGATGTTACGCAAAAAATAAACATGCGAGCATGTTCAGGTTTGAGTCAAAAGAAAGAGGAGACTCTCCTCTACATATCCATATAGCCATTTATATTTTTTTTAACTTTCTAATAGTTGTAAATGCTTGTTTGAAAAAGAGCTAACGCGGGCACTTTATACGCTCTATTTTTGTATTTATGAGAAAAATCCTTTATCTAGCAGGAATTTACTATACATCATTGAATTCTACAGACATTTCTGGTAAAGAAACCATTCACAAAAAGTATTTGGTTCGGTTAGTATATGAGCAGGTCAAGAAAATGTTCGTTGACAGCTTGTGTGCGACACGTTCGCGCCACGCGGCCATTGTAGCCTCTTCTCGACTCGCCAGGGCCGTCGTGGGACAAAGTATAGGATGAAAATCGTGAAAATATGCAATTTTTCCAGTCTTTATAAACGTTTGTAGCTCATTGCAACGTTGCCCGATTTTGACGAAATCTTCAGAATATGTTCAATTGGCACAGATCTACAAAACATATTTGTTAAATTTTCAATATAGACCCACATAAACAAGTTGTAGAATGGAACTTTCAGTATTTTTTCTGCAATTCCGATCAGTTACTATTTTTGAACATAATTTTTTTCTTATCCTGTAGTAAACTAATTGCTCTAGCTTCCCAAAAAAGTTCAAATTGTATAGTGCAATATTAAAAAAGTTCTCGTCCTTTTTAGAGCGTCCAAATATTTTTCCGAGTAACTGTATGTAAAGAAACCAAATATTTTCCATAAATCCTTTTGAAATGTTGGACGCTTGTGTCCCTACATTTTCACTTGAAGATCATTTCATGCTACACGAAAGCGGGCATTGAAAACCCCGTTTTCCTAAGCCAAACTCGCAGTCTTTTTATCTTTTTCTAAAATTGTTTAAACAAGCTTTACTTGCTATTATTATAAGCTAACAGATATTTTTCAGCAAAAGCAAACAGTTTTACAAAAAAAAACTGATTTCGAATTTTTTTAGAAATGGCGGACCTTCAAAGTTTGCGATTTTTGCCCATTTTGGCGAAAATAGGTCTCACTTACGAATTTTTATCTCAGGAACTGTTTGTCCGATTGAGCTATACTTTTTTTTTAATTCGGGAAGGATTGGGCTTTTATAAAATAATTTTGTCATTCCCGATAATTAACTTTATAATCTCAAAAAATTTAAACAAATTCTTTTTTTTATATTTTTTACAAAGGCCACTTATGAAAATTTTGAAAAAATATGGTTATATTCCTTGAAGTTTCCTCTTCAAAATAAGACTTTTTAAAATACGGCATCTTTCCTGTAATCGTCACAATATGCTGGGAAAGGACGGTGTACCCGCGTTTCAGGTATAGGCGAGTCGAGCGCACCGCTATTATGGTCAGTTTTCTATTCCGCTGATCTCAAAGCAATACCAGCAGACCGTTTACGACTAAATGACTCTATTTATACCTAGAGAACAATATTAGTAATGACTCTTGGCCAACGACACCTTTTTAATTAAAAGTTAAACCTGCCGTTCATATTTTTCAAAAAAATGTTAATAGAATATCTTAAACATATATATGGCAAAAATAAAAATGATTATATACTTTTATGACGGGGCAGAATACGCAATATAAAAACAAAAAGAATTTCATTAATTTAGCGCATCATTTTAAAGATTTCGGTGTTCCCACCGAATGGCATTTTTTGGCAACAGCTCATGGTAAGAGACCATGTGATAGTATTGGAGGAAGCATGAAAAGACTTGCAATGCGCACTAGTTTACAAAGACCATTAGATAATCAAATTCTCGCCCCTAAAAATTTATTTGAATGGGCAGAAACATCTTTTTCAAATATAACATTTAATTAAGTCACCCAAGACGAACATAATAAACATGCTGATTGTTGACAAGCTCGCTTTGCAACAGCATTACCTATTACAGGCACTGGAAGGTTTCATAGTTTTACCTCATTATCAAATAAAGAACTGCTATGTAAAACTTGCTCGTGCGATAATGATGGCTCTGTTTTCAATGTAATGAAATAGTTTTCAATGATCCTATCAATACATACTTCTGACCCTTCCTTATCCGTTCCTGATGGAAGAAAACCGCCACCATCTCGTGGTTCCATTGAGCAACGACACCTTTCTTGTAAAACATGTATAATTCGTATAGAAACTACATGTCGTTGGCCAAGAGTGGTTACTAATTTTGTTCTGGAGGTATAAATAGGGTTATTTAGTTGTATACGGTCTGCTGGTATTGTTTTGAGATCAGCGGAATAGAAAACTGACCGTAATAGCGGTGCGCTCGACTCGTCTATACCTGAAACGCGGGTACACCGCGTTCTTTCCCAGCATATTGTGACGATTACAGGAATGATGCCATATTTTAAAAAGTCTTATTTTGAAGAGGAAACTTCAAGGAATATAACCATATTTTATTCAAAATTTTCATAACTGGCCGAATTTGTAAAAAACATAAAAAAAGGATTTGTTTAAATTTGTTGACATTATAGAGTTAATTATCGAGGATGAAAAAATTATTATATTATAGCCCCATCCTTCCCGAATAAAACAAAAAAAAGTAAAGCTCAATCGGATAAACAGTTTCTGAGATAAAAATGCGTCAGTGAAGCCTATTTTCGCCAAAATGGGCAAAAATCGCAAACTTTGAAGGTCTGCCATTTCTAAAAAAATTTGAAATCGGCAAACTGATGACTTAAACCCCAACCGTGACCGCAAAAAGGGAATGACCCTTTATTCTGTGTCCATTGGGTGCTGATAAACCCTGAACATTTTACAGAAATAATTAAAAACGGAAATCAACTTCATTAGCATTTCTATAACATCAACACTACATCTGGAAATATTAGCCATGTTCCCAGCAGCTCGGTTGGCTCAATGTGTTAGATGTTCCACTGCGAACCTGCTTATACACCCCGCGACAAAACTCTAAGACTCTATTTGAAAATAAATTAATAATAGTGGGCTTTTCATTATAATATCCGATTTTCATTGAAATATATCTATTGAAATAGAAAGGGTATAGCCGGATAAGATGGTAAAAAATGCCCTTCAGCCGAATAGTATCGGGGATGGGCTATTCGAGAGAGCATAAAAAAACATACTGTGTAAAATTTTAACCCTCTATCTCGATCGGGTCGGGTAGTTATGGGGTAAAATTGAAAAATCAGTTTTTGGCCTATTTTTACTAGTTCACGATATTTATAAATTCTGAAAAAATCTGAAACATGTCAAGAACCCAAATACATACTCTGCAATTCGTTTCAGATTTTTAAATTGAAAATCCTGCTTGTAAAAAATCTAAAAAATGCAGATTTTACATGGAAGTTTTAATTGACCACCTCTATACTTTTACAGTACCGATATATTATTATAAGTGTCGTTCATGAATTTTTTCATATTTTTAAGAGAGGTGCGCTGTTGTTAAAAAAAATAGAAACCGATTTTTTCGACGTTTTTTTCCGTGAAAAGCTGAGTTAATCTTCAAATTGTTATATTTTATTTATTTTGTACGCCTATTAGACACTGATAAAGCTTGAACATGTTACGCGCCTACCGCGTAACGTTATTGAGCAATTACGCCCTTGCGTTACGGGTGGATTCCAGAGGCGGAACGAAATAAATATTGAAGGAATTCTTATACAACGCTATTGACTGGAAAGGTTACGAATCTCAAGAACAAAATAATATGCCTTCGAGTATATAATAGAAATTAAACAAATATATTCTTGATCTTGAAGAATGATACAGTATTCGTATGTTTAACACAAAATAGAGAAAAGATGGGCTATGGCCTATTGATTTGAATTTAACACGTGCTCGATGGTTCGCACTATCGATGAATATATGTATATATCGTTTAAACGATAATCTAACGTTAATGCTCGCAGGATAATATCCAATAAGGGAGATCCCACAGTTCGAAACAAACTATTGAATATTATTCTGTCGTGACAATGAAATTACATACATTTGGAAAATGGTGAGAAAAGTCGAACGGAAAACAACTTACCCAAAGAGAATCTGTTCTCTTATCGATATGGGTATCGATATAGATATATATATATATATATATATATATATATATATATATATATATATGTATATATATATATATATCTGTGAATAATAATCTATGAATAACGCTTTCTATTTGACCTGTAATCTCTGTATCTGCAAAAGAGAAAGAAAACGCACGCACACGCACGATTAGTTAGAGTACAACCGAAAACCGGTGGCAAAATGGCGTTAGAAATTCGTGATGTGAACACGAAGCTAGAATTTACACGAGGTTAGAAGAACCTCGGGAAGATTAGAAATGAACTTTGAATGTTTGAACAAGAAAGACGATACAAATTAACGAAAGGCCGAATCCTTTGTCTGAATATAATATTACACGACAACTCCCGTTCTAATGCCTTACGGACTAGACGACACGCACCTCGCGATTATACGTCGAAGAGTGATCGCGGTTCGCGATTTTTCGGCAGACGTGCCCGCCGGTCGCGAGAGCCGTCCCCGCTACACGGTGCGCGCGGACCAATCAGATAACCGAATTCGGAGCGCGACAATGTTCTCTTTGTCGCGGCGCGTGCTCTCTTTGTCTCTTTCCATAGTCTACGGTTTTTAGATGTATCTAACCGTTTCGTACGGCGCGACTTTGGTATGTCCTTATTTACACAGCTACGCGTCGGTTTTCGGTTATCGAGGAAAGGTACCTGTCCTGTATGATGTACGGCACGTATAGCTAGGGTGACCCCGCAACGCTAAGCGTTGCTATCGCGCTCCGCACAATAACGTCTGAACGGACTTTGTCCCTTCCTCGATGATCGGTACATATGGTTTTTGCGCACGCGGTATTTGACTGGCGTGTCTTCGCAACTCGTGACAATGGCCGGTATTGACTTTGAATCTACCGATTTCCCGTGTTTGGGACGATGTTGATTTCAAGGAAGGTATGCGTTATATAGGGTGTAACAATCGCGATACCGAGAAAGGAATGATTCTAATTTTACGCATCAAAGACCGTACTGCAGCTGACTAGGGAATTCCCACAATGCTAACGCATTGTCAAACCGCAGCACAGCCGATGGAAAAAGAGATAAAATATATATAATTTGTTCGGAACGTAACAGTCCTCCCTCCTTAAAATCATCGTCGTCCCCGACGATTTACAACGGCGGTTACTGCGGTTTGCAGTGTTGTAATACGGCCGTATTATGAATAAATATAAGAGTACAAGAATTTATTTGGAAAATAATGGTTGGTAACGGCGATCGTATATTACTCGCAGCAACAAATTCGTCTTCGTTTTCATCCATCGTGTTAACGCGGTTCCCCCCCATGTAGAATGTTAGCGGATCCGATCTACTACTTTTCCTAATTACGTCGCATGCACACGTTATTATTAATTGCCCAATATTTTTGCAGCCCTCAAGATCGACCATGGTTAGGTAAGGACAGTTCCTTATTGCGCCGCAGATATTTTCATCGTTTATTGCTGGGTTTTCTCTACAATGCAGCTCCTCCAGCCTATGCAAACGTCTAAAAACATCCCCTTCCAGCGTTGGGTACATGTTATTAATCTGTAGACTTCGAAGGCGTGTTAGTGCTTCTAATGGATTTAGCGCGTCCTCGTCTCTTATGTTGGTACAACCGCTCAAATCAAGATGTTGGAGCAGTGACATCTGGGTTGCTATTTCCTGCACCGTTGTTTCCGTTACCCATCCGCAGAAGGTCACACTTAGATGTGTCAGTTGCGTGTAGCTTTTTATTGCTGACAACGCTTGTGCTGCAGGCCCGACGTCCAACTCAATGAAATCCTCCTCTCCCATGTCCATTGCATTGTGTTGCTCTAATCTGTCCTGGTTATGCTGAGCCTCAGCGAAGGTGCATGCATGTATCTTAAGTGTATTTATCGTTCGATGCAATCCAGCGTTCTCTGCTAGCGCCAACAGTATGCCTTCGTTCGATAACGGTTCACAAAAATTTAGCTCCAGGTACTCCACCTTCTGAAGTTTCTCGATCGCTTTTTGAAGAAACTGTCCCTGTATACCCTTACATCTATAGAGAGTTAGTCTCTCCAGACTTGTCTGCACATGCAATAGGCTTTGTCCACTTAATGTGGTACCTGTGAATTTGAGTGACGTTAGTCCTGTCGCTTTTTCCATAACTTGGGTCAAATCAGGCTCCATGTTTCCTTGACATTCCCCTATTGCCAAGTGCTTCAATTTGGTTGCGGCTTCGGCTAAATTTCTCATGGCCGATGGTCTAATAGGTGCCGCTGTCAGGTTAATGCTTATTAGTTCAGGGAAATACCTTATCGCTATTGCCAGGACCTGTGGCCTTAGTTGCTGAGTTAAGGTCTCCTCTGCTACGGTCAGCACTTGTATGCCCTGTACTCGTTGCACCAGCCAATAAAATGCTTCCGTTGAGACCTTTTTTCCTTCCCATCCTGCTGGCCAACGCCAATCCGTGAGGTCGAGATGCTTTGTGCTGGCAAAGGAGGCAAGTGTCCCTCTTCTCCACCTTCGAGATACTAGCTCTAGCCTAGCTCGGTCGACGAAAGGGAGGTAACTCGCAATTTTTGCTATACATTCTTCGGGTAGAGGTAACTTGTCTGTTATTATCCCTGGGAACGGATCGACTGCTGGTCGTGGTATGATCAGTCTGTCTTCATGCCAGGGATCCGCCAGTAGGATCCTTAGCTTTCGCTTATGGACGATGAATGTTTTTCCCATAATTTCCTTAGCCTGTTTTGACGTAGTACATGTCAAAAAGGCCTGGTTACCCGTTGGCTTCTGCAGAACAACAACATGCTCCACCCCATAGGAGCCGAAGACTCTTAAGAGCTCCTTCTTCTTAGTGTATCGAGCTAGGCGGGTGACTAGGAGTCTTCGTCCGCTGTTGGATTGGCTAGGCTTTCCCCAACTTCTTTCTCCTTCCATTATCAATAACCTCCTGACAATAGTAATTTAGCGTATAAGTATATGACGGGTAAACTTTGTGTAATATTACAGTGAGAGAGAAAAGAAAGAGAAAAAAAAAATAAAAAAAAAAATAATGTTTGGTTGATTAGAATGACGCAATCAATATTTGCAATTTCCAGGTTGTAGTATCCTGCGTTATCTCCCTCCCAAGTTTTCGCCTTCTCTATGATGCTGATTGTTTGAGGCACCGTACAGACGGTAGATCCCGCAAGATTGAAGGAACCACATCGCATTCCTCCCTTCAATATGCAAGAGCATGTACAGTCGGAGACCTTATTCTCTTAACAAATTTGATGGTGATTGGAAATACAATATTAATTTATGGTTCTGTAACTTAAAAGTATTTCGATTTATCGCTAACTATTGCTAGAGCTATACGCCAGTCGACTCTTCGAGGTATAATCCAGAGTCTGTTTTCATCATACTATACCGATCGCATTATTACTGCGTGAGTGCCTCTCTCTCTCTTCACTTTAAGCTAATTTTACTTTATCGACGTGTTTTGTAAATTGTTTTCCATTTTCGTCTTCTAATACAATATTGTTTTTTTCTAAAATTCCGACTATTTTGTACGGACCTCGATAACGCTTGCCAAATTTACCTGCTCTCGGCTCGATTAAGACGCGTACCATGTCCCCTATTTTACCATGAAACGGATGTGTCTTTCTATCGTAATAAACTTTGGATCTTTCCTTTGCCTGAATTAAGTTTTGTGCAGTTATTGAGTGCATTTCATTTAGCCTGATAATTAGATCTTCTAGATAGGTATTGTATGTTGGTAACTTACCATCACTAGGGAATGAGCTTGGACAACGTGCAACCTTGCCAAATATTAGTTCAAAAGGTGTGAAATTCGTTGTTTCATGAACGGAAGTATTATACGAGAACATCGCAAAGGGCACCAGTCTATCCCAATCATCGAAGCTATCGATATAGTGGCTAATATATTCTGTCAGGACTATATGACTTCTTTCTAATGCTCCATTGGTCTGAGGCCTATAGCCTGATGTCATAACATGTTGGATTTTAAAGATTCTCGTTAATTTTCGAATTACCTTATTAAGAAAACTTGTGCCCCTGTCTGTTAATATCGCTCGTGGAGTTCCATATTGGAGTATCAAATGAGTAGCTAAGGCATGTGCTATTGTTTCCGATTTTATGTTCGGAACAGGAACTGCTATACAATACTTGGTCAGGTTATCCTGCATGGTTAATATGTGCCTATTTCCATTAGGAGTAACTGGTAAAGGTCCTACTGTATCTAGTGATACCTTTGAAAATGGCTCTAACGGCGTATCTGTTATTATCATGGGTTCTCGCGTCTTTGAACGTACCAACTTCTTATTTTGACAGCTATTGCAAGTACGGATGTAGTTTTTAATGTCATCACGCAAATTCGGCCAATAGAATCTTTCACGGATTCTACGATATGTCTTAGTGATGCCCTTATGTCCACCGATTAGGCTTTCATGCATTTCTGCAATAATTTCTTGCTGCATTTCTTTAGGCGGTATTTGGACGGTTCCCTGACATAGTATTATCTTAATATTGCTGTTCGCGAAGACGTCTGTTAAAACTCGCTCTAGTGTACCTTGTGGAAGCTTGCCTATACAGTCATCGGTTTGAGATATTCTAAATGTATCTATTTTTGCTTGTGATAGGATTTGTTTCAAATTTTGTAACCCGATTTTTAAATTTTCTGTCAAAGGTTCTTCAAAATAGTTCTTTTTAATAACGACGCTAAAGTTTGAATATTTTCCCCATTTTGTTACCAAGACTTGTCCTAACTTTGGGTTGGTTTCTTTTAAGATGTCCGTATTTATAATGCCTAAATCAGAGAGTAATCTATTGATAGGTGTTACTAGTTTGCAATCTGACGATATAAAGTGTACATAATTTGAATGATGGAATGTTAAATTTTCCCTGGAAGATGTTATTACCCCCTGGTTTCTATAGTTTAAGTGTCTGAATTCTATGTCAGGTACTATACTTTCATGGCTTTGTATATACTTTGGTCTACCTCCCTCCTTAGATTTTTGCAATAAGCCTCCGTTAGGATGGGGTATAGACTCTGTTGAATTAAGTTGCTCTAATCGACTCTGTAAGTCTCGCTCGTCATCGGTGTCTGATTCTGTTTCCGTGAGCGTTGGTTGAAGCATTGTCTCTTCATCTGATGATCTGTCAGTTATCGTCATTTGCGTTTGGTTTGGGGTTTCAAAAATTTCGTCCCCGCTATCGCTAATCTCAACTTCTGGGAGTTCAATCGCTATATTCTCGTTTACCAGTGTAGCCTCTTCCTCCTGTGTTTCCCCGCTTACAGAGGATGTACCTTCCGTATCTGGAATCTTAGGATTTGCCACCATTCGTGTTTCAGAATGAGATCCCAGACCGGGCAGCACACTCCTGCGACCACGAAAGACTGGGATATCTGATAGCTCGTCATCTGAACTGTCACTAGCGTCAGAAAGTTCTTTTGATTCTGGCTGTAGTTTCGATCTAGTTCGCGTCGCTATAGACTCAGGGTCCACAGTACCCAAACGATTCTTGTTGGTTTTTGAACCTGTTGGTCTTCCACGACCTCGCTTTTCTGTTGGAGGTACCTGCTTTGATGATAATGGAAGTATCTGTTGAGACTTTTGTTGATCATCCTCGGTATCCGATGAAGATGATAGTGTGAAATCATCAGAAGATATTATTTCATTCACGATTACCGGATTACGTGACAGGGCATCTGCGTTAGTATTTAATTTGCCTGCCTTATGAACAAAATCATAATCATAATCTCTTAATTTGAGTCTCCAACGGATTAATCTTTGGCCTGGATCTTTTATTGAATTGATCCAACGTAAGGGCTCATGATCGCTTACTAGCGTGAATTTACGACCATATAGATAAGGACGGAAGTGTAAAACTGCGTATAGAACCGCTAAACATTCCTTCTCCGTTGTAAAATGATTTTGTTCTGGTTTAGTTAACGTTCTAGATAAATAAGCTACTGGCAAATCATTTCCATTAACCTCCTGGCTAAGAATTGCGCCTATTGCACTATCCGAGGCATCGGTTGTTAGTGTGAAAGTTTTGTTGAAATTGGGGTATTGCAATATTGGATTCTGGCATAATGCCTTACGTAGCTCCTTAAAACTTTCCTTCTGTTGTTTTCCCCAGATGAATTTTGCGTTTTTCTTTAATAATTCAGTCAATGGTTTAGCTTTCGCGGCAAAATTTTTAATGAAACGCCTGTAGTAGCCTGCCAGGCCTAGAAATTGCTTGATGTTCTTCGGATTTTTAGGACGTGGAAAATGCTTAACAGCTGTTATCTTTTTGGGGTCTGGTTTTAAACCCTTTTTGCTAATGATATGACCTAAATAACCTACTTCTGTTTTCAAAAATTCGCATTTATCTGGTTGTAGTGTCAAGTTCGCGTCGGTTAAACGTGAGAATAATCGTCTGATTTTCTTCCCGTGTTCCTCTAAATTCTTTGCGTAAACTACGATATCGTCAAGGTACACGAAAACTTCTACCCCTTGTAAGCCATGCAATAGTTGATCCATTAACCTCTGGAAGGTTGCAGGTGCGTTTTTGAGGCCTTCGGGCATGCGAACATATTCGTAATGCCCGTTAGGTGTAGTGAATGCCGTTTTAGGCCTGTCCTTCTCATTCATTTCTATCTGTTGAAACCCACTAGCTAGATCAAATGTAGAAAAATACTGTGCCTCACCTAAATGATCTAATATTTCTGAAATATTTGGTAGAGGATATGCATCGCCTATGGTTTTCTCATTTAATTTCCGGAAATCTACTACCATTCGCCATCTAGGATTGCCTTTAGAATCAGGTTTCTTTGGTACAATCCATAATGGTGAATTATATGGTGATTTAGAAGGTTTTATAATTCCATCTGTTAATCTACGCGATATTTGTTTTTCTATTTCCTGTTTATGTACTAACGGAAATCTATATTGTCTAGTATTGATCGGGATATCATCTGTTGTTGGAATACTATGTTTAATACATGAAGTTGATTTTAATTTATCGGTTGGTAAATAAAAGGTTTCCGGAAATTCCTCTACGAGGTCCATTACATGCTCCTTTTCCTCTGTATTTAAGTGATCAAGGCGTAATCTTTTTGCTATTTCAGAGACTCTATCCGTTGTTTCCGGTATTTCTAGATCTGAATCTGAATCAAAATATTCCTGTTCTTCCGGAAAATTATGAATTTCAAACGGAATTAATTCCTGAGGCGGTAACTCTATTTGTACATCTTTATTCAAGGTATTAATAGCTAGGACATGGCACACGCCGTCATCGTTTACCGATACGGCAGCTTCGCCAATATATATACCCTCAGCCTTATGGATTCGTGGTAAATATCCCTCTTTTAAATTCTTATTGGTTACGTCTATCGCAATTGCTTGTCGACTACGAGCCTTTATAGATAGTATACGCGGTTTTAAATTCCGCCGTCTCGGGATTTGCTCTTCTGAGATTTTATCTACAAATTTGATAGGTCTAATCGGGTCGCTACAGGTAACTAGTGTATTATGTGCAAAAGAAATTTCAGCTTGTTCTTGTCTAAGATATTCTCGACCTAATATACCGTTGCTTTTTAATGGGAAGTGTCGATCTACGACATGAAATTGAACTGGTCTATTCTGTAAATTTATTACTACGGTACCTATCGTTTTCACTTTTCCCGTCGTAATTCCTGATATTATTACTGCATCATCTATTGAAACATTCAAATCCTCTTGTAAAGAATTCAATTTTATTATATTAATTTCTGCGCCTGTATCTATCAAAAAATATGCTTGTCCCATACGGAATTCTTTTGAAATCATTTTTACTATAGGCGAATCGCGTTCAAATTCTAACGATAATAACTGTCTTTCTGTTCCAATGACTTGACTGTTTGTTGACGCTGTGTTTTCCAAGAGGGACTCTCCGTCGCGTCTACACGGCGAGTCGATTGTAAGTTTAAATTCTCCGGTCTGTCTGATTTAAATTTGACAAAGTGTGGTGATGGAGAGCGCGTTCTCGATGTAGAGGGTTGTTCTGAAGCATATCTTCTGTTTTGTGGAAATTTAGGTTGCGGTGAATAAGATCCCTGTCTTGGATCACGTCCGTTTTCGTTATGAAAACGTTCATTATCCCGTCTATAGTTATTTTGAGCTGAGCAACATGGTGGTACATTACAAGTGCAAGAACAACGCGAAGTAGTAGGTCTAGGATTTTGATAATAACCTGAATCATAAGAATCCGCATGTCTAGATGTTCCATATGGACTAGGAGATCTAGATCGGTTATCACGGTGAAATTGATAACTAGGAAATTCACGATAACTATCGCTTTTATAATTTCCCCTAGAGCTATAGCGTTCAGAATTATCTATTAATCTATTATTTTCATAAGATGGTATAAGACCTGTCTTCATTTGATTTTCTACCTTTAACGCTATTTCTAATGCTTCCTCTAGTGTCCGCGGGTCTCTAGCAGCTACTGCTTTTGCTACTTCATCGGGTAGCCCTCGAATGAATGAATTTAGAGCTGTAGATTTTGTGTAGACTACTATGCTATCGGAATCTTCGACATATTTATCTTTTATGTAACTATGAAATTTCCCCAGCAAAATTTTCAGTCTATCGTAAAACCCGTGAACGGTTTCATTTCGATTCATCCGAATTTTTGCGATCTCCCGCTGATAGTATTCGTGAGATTTTCCCCGAGAAAAACGTCTTTTAAAATGTTTAATCAGGTCATCAATCGATTCGAACTTCATATCATAAATGCAATCTCGAGCTTCCCCTCTTAGTTTCAGAATAACCGCTCTAATAAACATTTTCTCGCACGTCTCCGGTAGGCAAGAGGCGGCATTTTGTACGTCTATTAGAAAGTCTGTTAATGTTATATTATTCCCGTCGAAATAAGGTAATACGGCAATTGCTTGCTGAATAGCAAAAGTTTCAGCCATTGCGTTAGACGTAACATCATTGAAATATTTAGATGATTTCGCGCTCAAAGCGGCGTCTTGTTTAGAGGTAGACATTTTTATACTAACCGAATCAACCAAACAATGATAACAAATCAATAAATGAATATAAAAATCAATATAAGAATATTCAATACAATCAACCAAACAATAATAACAATGATAGTAACAATAAAATAGAACAGTAAAATATTACCAATAATGCGGCGAATAATATCCAATAGCAAACGATATCGAAGATCTGTAATCGTCGCAATATATTTATAACAAAATGCAAAATAAATACTTAGATTGAAACATTCGAGTATATAAAACAACAAAAAAAAATTCTCCTCGTTAATGCGTTTCTTCCGCAATCAATTCAGTCGTACATGAATTCCTTCTACTCTAAAGTTGTATAAGAATAGAAAGTAAAAAAAATTTATTGAGATAATTTAGAAAAATTTTTGTAGCAAAGGTTCGATTAAAAATTTTTTTTTTTTTTTTTTTTAAAAGGAATCCCCTTTCGAGAAATCCCACTTCTGACACCAATTTCTGTTACGCGCCTACCGCGTAACGTTATTGAGCAATTACGCCCTTGCGTTACGGGTGGATTCCAGAGGCGGAACGAAATAAATATTGAAGGAATTCTTATACAACGCTATTGACTGGAAAGGTTACGAATCTCAAGAACAAAATAATATGCCTTCGAGTATATAATAGAAATTAAACAAATATATTCTTGATCTTGAAGAATGATACAGTATTCGTATGTTTAACACAAAATAGAGAAAAGATGGGCTATGGACTATTGATTTGAATTTAACACGTGCTCGATGGTTCGCACTATCGATGAATATATGTATATATCGTTTAAACGATAATCTAACGTTAATGCTCGCAGGATAATATCCAATAAGGGAGATCCCACAGTTCGAAACAAACTATTGAATATTATTCTGTCGTGACAATGAAATTACATACATTTGGAAAATGGTGAGAAAAGTCGAACGGAAAACAACTTACCCAAAGAGAATCTGTTCTCTTATCGATATGGGTATCGATATAGATATATATATATATATATATATATATATATATATATATATATCTGTGAATAATAATCTATGAATAACGCTTTCTATTTGACCTGTAATCTCTGTATCTGCAAAAGAGAAAGAAAACGCACGCACACGCACGATTAGTTAGAGTACAACCGAAAACCGGTGGCAAAATGGCGTTAGAAATTCGTGATGTGAACACGAAGCTAGAATTTACACGAGGTTAGAAGAACCTCGGGAGGATTAGAAATGAACTTTGAATGTTTGAACAAGAAAGACGATACAAATTAACGAAAGGCCGAATCCTTTGTCTGAATATAATATTACACGACAACTCCCGTTCTAATGCCTTACGGACTAGACGACACGCACCTCGCGATTATACGTCGAAGAGTGATCGCGGTTCGCGATTTTTCGGCAGACGTGCCCGCCGGTCGCGAGAGCCGTCCCCGCTACACGGTGCGCGCGGACCAATCAGATAACCGAATTCGGAGCGCGACAATGTTCTCTTTGTCGCGGCGCGTGCTCTCTTCGTCTCTTTCCATAGTCTACGGTTTTTAGATGTATCTAACCGTTTCGTACGGCGCGACTTTGGTATGTCCTTATTTACACAGCTACGCGTCGGTTTTCGGTTATCGAGGAAAGGTACCTGTCCTGTATGATGTACGGCACGTATAGCTAGGGTGACCCCGCAACGCTAAGCGTTGCTATCGCGCTCCGCACAACAACGTCTGAACGGACTTTGTCCCTTCCTCGATGATCGGTACATATGGTTTTTGCGCACGCGGTATTTGACTGGCGTGTCTTCGCAACTCGTGACAATGGCCGGTATTGACTTTGAATCTACCGATTTCCCGTGTTTGGGACGATGTTGATTTCAAGGAAGGTATGCGTTATATAGGGTGTAACAATCGCGATACCGAGAAAGGAATGATTCTAATTTTACGCATCAAAGACCGTACTGCAGCTGACTAGGGAATTCCCACAATGCTAACGCATTGTCAAACCGCAGCACAGCCGATGGAAAAAGAGATAAAATATATATAATTTGTTCGGAACGTAACAAACACTTCACAGAAATAATTAGAAAATGAAGTTGAGTTGAGTAATATACTACTGCGTCAGCGCATAACACCGGAAAATATTAACGTTGTTTCCAACAGCCCAGTTGGGTCAGCGCCGGAGGCGCTCGTCTCTCAACCTGCGTGTACTGTTGAGTGCTGACAAGAAGGTCCCCGGGGGGGGGGGGGCACAGAGGCAAGAGGGGTCTCCAGCTAGCTCCGCCCATCCCCACCAATGACGCTCCGGTAGTCACCGCGTGATCACGCCGTTTCGACTGCTTACGTCACACGACGCATAATAGTAGGATTTCCGTATTTACTCGAGTAGTGTGTGTGACTGCTTCGGCCAATAGAACGCTCTAGCCGAAATTGCGTGTGAGCCTAGCCGCGCCCCTTCCAAGCCAACCAATCGGGTATGCATTCTTGCCTACGTCACCGCATTCCTGCCAGGGACCTTCTTGTCAGCACTCAACAGTACTAGGTTCGCGCCCCGTCATATAACTACTTTTTTTTAGTAATTTTTTTTTTTAATTCCTAGCTATGTAATAATCAATGCTACTTCTGTAGAATAATTTTAAAACCAACATTTAAATATTTAAAACATATTTTAAGGTATTTACTATTCGTATTTTACTATTCGGCTGAAGGGCATTTTTGACTATCTTATCCGGCTATACACTTTCGAATAAAGTGGTTTTTTCGTAAAATTATTCGTGGAAAGTTCTCGAGTAAACCCTCAAATGATTTTCTGCCAGGGCGACCAATGCCTCGGTCGCCGTGGCCAAGTGGTGCAATAAACGCGGCCGGACAATCCGGCGGCCATTCAGGTATATTGGCGTGAAACCGCAACTAATGGCTTTGGACGTCTCCCAACAAATAGAGATTACTTATTATATGGCGGATTGAAAGTGAATGTATATTTGTTCTTTGATCTTTGTATTGCAGGTGTGTATGTAGGATTTCTTTTTAGAGATAATAGAATGGCTCTTATTTCCAGATGTATCTACCCACCGTTTTGTTGTCTGTAGTCACCATAATTTTTTTGTTTTCTCCCAACAATATTTGCAGAAAGCGGCAGGCTGCGGAAAATGGAGCGCCGGCGTCTTTTGTGGCAATAGCCGAAGATAACGAAGAAAGGAATGCAGCGCCGGCATCGAGTACAGTGGAAAAGGAAATGGTGTGCGACACCATCTTCGTGGGAATGCCCGAAGAAGCCGTCGAATTTGAAGACATGGCAATCGAAGAATTTGAAGAAGAAAATGCAGCGCCGGCATCGAGTACAGTGGAAAAGGAAATGGTGTGCGACATCATCTTCGTGGGAATGCCCGAAGAAGCCGTCGAATTTGAAGACATGGCAATCGAAGAATTTGAAGAAGAAAATGCAGCGCCGGCATCGAGTACAGTGGAAAAGGAAATGGTGTGCGACACCATCTTCGTGGGAATGCCCGAAGAAGCCGTCGAATTTGAAGACATGGCAATCGAAGAATTTGAAGAAGAAAATGCAGCGCCGGCATCGAGTACAGTGGAAAAGGAAATGGTGTGCGACACCATCTTCGTGGGAATGCCCGAAGAAGCCGTCGAATTTGAAGACATGGCAATCGAAGAATTTGAAGAAGAAAATGCAGCGCCGGCATCGAGTGGACTCGAAGAAGGAACGTTGCGCAACATGGTAGAAGTTGCTGAAGAGAGGACGGATCGCGACATGCAGACAGACACTGCCACCAACTGCATCGTTGACATGGACTACGTCTTCGATCAGATACAAGAGCAGATAGAAGAACATCAGTCGACATTCGCATGTACGAGGCGTCTCATCAAACATAAGAAGAGATCGGGTCTGAAGACGACCCTGGTTTTAAAATGTGAGGTGTGCACGTTCACAGGCGCAGTCCATAGCCAGCCTGTTGATAGTGTAGACATCAACATAGTTGTAGTCGCCGGAACAATGACCAGCGGAGGCGCATACGCACAAGTAGAGGAAGTTTTCTCAGCCATCAACGTCTGCCCTCTAACGAAGTTTCAATACCGTAGAGCTCACGACAGGGTCGTGGATAAATTGGAAGTTGTTGCTGAAGAAGTAATGATGGAAGCGGCTGCAGAAGAACGAAAGCTAGCCATGGACAGAGGCGATGTGCTGTCAGATGGAACTCCACACATTCCCGTCGTGGCTGACGGGAGCTGGTTGAAGAGGTCGTACCGAACAGGAAAGTACGACTCGACGTCTGGTGTCGGCGTGATAATTGGCAATTATACCAAGAAGGTGCTATTCACCGGAGTGAAGAATCGAGACTGCCGCATTTGCTATATTTCGGCGAAAAAGGAAAAAGAAGCGCCGCAACACAAATGCTTCAAAAATTGGGGCAGAAACCAAACATCGACAAGAATGGAGTGCGACGCCATCGCAGAAGGTTTCAACACCAGCGTGGAAAAACGCGGATTAGTGTACTCAACACTGATTGCTGACGGCGACAGCAGTGTGTACAAGAAAATTTTGGACTGCGATCCATACAGATCTTCACGGATCAGCGTGAAAAAGATCGAGTGCACAAACCATTTGTTGCGCAACTTCTGCAACAAGATGAAAGATGTTGCGAAGAAGACTGAGGCCGGCTGCTACAGGAAAGCCGTAGAAAATAATATTCGGCGGATGCGCACGGGAATTGTGAAAGCTGCTGAATACAGGTCGAATGAGAATGTGCCAACACACGAGAAAATTAAACGCTTGTTTCAAGACATCATGAATGTCCCCAGCCACGTTTTCGGAGAACACAAACAGTGCAACACGATAAGATATTTCTGCGATGGAACTCCGAAAGAAGGAGAAGTCAACATTGTTCCCGGCTAGATCTCTTCTCGATCCTTCTGGAACGTTCGAGAACGCTTAACCGGAACTATCGGAGCGTGACGAGCTTCCAGAAGGATCGAGCTAATAAAAGAGAGAGAGAACGGCAACGTGCTCTCTGTCTATTCAAAGTTCTAGAAGTGATCAGCTGTTGCCTTTCAAACGATACCTTTATATTCATTTTGCATTCCTATATTTCAGTGTTTTCTGTATAGTGACTAGTTGTTAAATTACAATATATTGACTATTTTGTAGATCCGTATTCTGTCATAAAACCTATTATTCCCATTCTCACAACATTCAAGAAAATCACACCAAGCCGAGAACCACCTACCTTCGCCACGTTGAAAGAATTCATGTGCAACCAACTGCATCAATTGGAGGTATCTCCAGGACCCGCGTCCAAGGGTTCCTGTCCAGGTCAGTCCGCCAAGGTACAATACGACGCCGTTCGTGCCACCACCAAGGGTTCCTATGGCAGTTCCTCTCCAGCAGCAAGCATCCACCTAGCATAGAAGGGTGCAAAAAAGAAGTTTTCCTGTTACCTGTGTTCCAAGGAACACTTTATTATGCATTGTCCCGACTACAAGGGACTCGCTTCGGAGGAACGAAGGAGGAAGGTGGAGACTCACCAGCTCTGCAACAACTGTCTTGGCCAACACGCAAGCGCGACGTGCCCATCGTCAAGGAGTTGTTACCTCTGTGGTGAACACCACCACACATCCCTCCACGAGGCATACAAGGATGGCATGCATAAACGGAAAACAACTCACCACGTGCAAGACTGCAGCAGAGCAAATGGTAAGGTGCTCCTTGCCACTGCCATAGTTAATGTTACAGATCGCCATGGCCGACGACATACTGTACGAGCTCTAATCGATCAGGGCTCCGAGATCACCATGATGACTGAGGGACTGGCACAGCGTCTTCAACTTCTCCGGACGGCATCTCTAGTTGACATTTTCGGGGTCGGAGGACAGCAGCTTGCCAGATCACGAGGACGAGTGCTGCTAAATGTTTCCGCGTGCAGAGCAGACGACACAGTCAAGGTCTCCGCACTCATTCTGCCGAAGCTCACCATGTACATGCATGGCTGCAGCAAGCCGCACCAGTCGTGGAAGCATCTGCAGGGGCTGCAGCTGGCCGATCCACATCCAGCTCGCACAATGCCCGTGGAAATTCTGCTGGGAGCTGACGTATACCCTGCAATCATAAAGGACGGCATCAAGAAGGGAACTGCACTGGAACCAGTAGGCCAGCGTACCATTTTTGGCTGGATCGTCACCGGGATGACTGGAACTCCAAGCATTTCAATGCATGTCCAAGTGCATCAAACCACCACAGGAGAGCCACTAAGTTCACTGGTGCGAAGGTTTTGGGAGCAAGAGGGCATTCCTGATACTGCTTCTTCATGGACTGCGGAGGAACAAGAATGCGAGAATCATTACATCGCCACTCACTCCCGCACTTCTGAAGGTCGATACCAGGTGAGGCTCCCATTCCGCAAATCCGGTCCGCCCTCCTTCGATTCCAGAAAGGGCTCGATGCAGTCTCTCAGAAGGATGGAGCAACGCTTCAGCAGGGATGGATCGTTCAAGGCCCTCTACTGTGATTTCATCCAGCAGTACGAAGCACTCGGCCACATGACTTTGGCAGACGAACCACCAGTGACGAGCCAAGTCAACTATTTGCCGCATCATGGGGTCTTGAAGCCGAGTAGCACGACGACGAAACTCAGAGTGGTGTTCAAAAGGGTCCTGGTCCGAGGGAACGCAGCTGTCACTCAACGATTGTTTATATGTGGGACTTAACCCACTTCTTCTCCTCGCAGACGTGTTGCTGCGGTGGCGCAGGCACCAGTACGTGGTGACAGCGGACATTACCAAGATGTACCGCCAAATCCTGGTACACCCTGAGGACCGAGATCTGCAACGAATACTCTGGAGAGAATCCGAGAAGGAGCACGTAAGTGAATACCGACTCAACACGTTTACTTACGGCCTGTCATGTGCTCCCTATTTAGCGGTCCGAACACTGCACCAGCTAGTGGAAGACGAAGGCTCTCGTTATCCCATCGGCGCATTGGCCCTCAAACACGATGCATATGTCGATGACATATTGACGGGGGTAGACAGCATTGCGGGACTGGTAGAGGCGACGACCCAACTGCAACAGTTGTGCAGGGCGGGCGGGTTCCCCTTGCAGAAATGGACCTCCAACGTCGCCGACCTGAGCCAGTTCATGCCGCAGGAGGTCCGAAGCTCAATCAATCTGCCCACCACCTCTCAGGAAGAGCAGACTGATCACAAGATGTGGACCGATCACACTCAAGTTGCACTGGGCTTGCAGTGGTCACCACACGATGATACTTTCAGATTCACCATCACTGAAGTCACTGACGGAACTCCCACTAAGCGCGGCGTGGTCGCGAAAGCAGCTCGGTTATTTGACCCACTATGCTGGTTAACATCGGTGATCTTACGCGCCAAAATAACAATCCAATCCACATGGCTCTTGGGGCTCGGCTGGGACGATCCACTTCCTCCAACCTTGGCAGCAGAATGGAGGGACTTCTGTGAGGATCTGAAGCTGCTGGAGAAGGTCCGAGTACCTCGACCGCTATTCCACGACTCTCATCGGGGACAGAGGGAACTCCATGGGTTCGCTGACGCATCTGAACGAGCTTATGGTGCAGTCCTTTATCTGAGGGCAAAAGACAGAAGGGCAATGGCATACCACACTGGTAGCTGCAAAAAGTAAATTAGCCCCGCTCCAACAAGTTTCCTTACCGCGACTTGAACTCTGCGCAGCACACCTTCTCGCCCGCCTGACCGAGAGAACCGTCACCACGCTGAACGCCGACATCACCACTGTCCACCTCTGGTCGGATTCCACCGTGGCTATCGGATGGATCCAGGCACATCCGAGCAGATGGAAGACCTACGTGGCCAACCGAGTAGCAGACATCCAGCGACGGGTTCCAGAGGCGCAGTGGCATCACATCGCAGGTGTCGACAATCCTGCGGACTGCGCCTCGCGGGGACTCTCTCCGTCGCAGCTGCTGCAGTGGCCTCTCTGGTGGAAGGGGCCCAACTTCCTTCATCAGGACGAACACTTGGCCCCACATACACCTGTCTCGCAGGAAAAATTGCCGGAGGAGAGACGGCCACTCGTAAGTGTAGCCAACATCGCCCGGAAGGAGGAAGACAACAGCCTACTGAAAAGGTTCTCCACCTACACCCGACTGCTGCGGGTTACTGCCTGGTGTCGGCGATGGCTTCCAGGACGACGCAACCCCTCATCTCCCACGATCCAAGGCCATGCATCACTCTCGGTGGCAGAGGTCGAGAGCGCGGAGAGGTATTGGCTCCAGACCGTCCAGAGGAGATACTACAAGGAGGAAATGGAATTAATTCAACGAGGAAAGGGGATTCCAATGAAGAGCACACTCTCATCGTTGGTGCCTACCTTGGATAGCGAGGGCCTGCTGAGAGTCGGGGGTCGGCTGAGCCATGCTTCGCTGAATTATGATGAAGCGCACCCCATTATCCTTCCTCCTAAGTCCCATCTCACGCACCTACTTGTTGTTCTCAGCCACAAAAGGATCATGCACGGTGGAGTCCAAGCAACACTGGGAGTCATCCGCCAGCGATACTGGATTCCCAAGGGGCGATCCATGGTCAAGCGGGTCATCCACAGTTGCGTGACGTGCGCTCGATGGCGGGCGGCGCCAGCCCGGCAGCAAATGGGCAACCTGCCGACACATCGAGTGACACCAGCACGACCCTTCCACGCCAGTGGGGTAGACTATGCTGGTCCAATCTGGGTGCGAGCCTCCCCAGGACGCGGCCATAAGGCGTACAAGGGGTTCCTGGCGGTGTTCATCTGCATGGCGACGAGAGCGGTGCATCTGGAGGTCGTCTCCGACTACAGTGCTGAGGCGTTCCTGGCCGCGTTTCAAATGTAACCGTTCAGAATAACGTTAATCCTCGTTTGTATAAAAGCGTCGCTCTGATGGATGAAACATTGTACGAAGATGATTTGGGATTATATATAATTAAGTAACTTTTAGGATATATTAGCTAATAGTGCGCGAACCTTCGGTATGCGGATACTAGTGGCAATAGGGTGAAAACATGTCGTTGCATTGATGTCGCGCTTGTTTGAGAGCACGTCAGTTCGCGATCTAGTTGGGCACGGGCCATCTAACTCTCATCGGATATGCTTGGGGTGCTTCATCTTCCGGCCGGTGGCGAGGGGTAAACCCGGCTAGTTATGGCCTCGCGCAGTCGACTCTTCCTGGCCGAAGGAGCTGACAATGAGCTACGACGCCTCTTCACCGCAAACACGATGCATATGTCGATGACATATTGACGGGGGTAGACAGCATTGCGGGACTGGTAGAGGCGACGACCCAACTGCAACAGTTGTGCAGGGCGGGCGGGTTCCCCTTGCAGAAATGGACCTCCAACGTCGCCGACCTGAGCCAGTTCATGCCGCAGGAGGTCCGAAGCTCAATCAATCTGCCCACCACCTCTCAGGAAGAGCAGACTGATCACAAGATGTGGACCGATCACACTCAAGTTGCACTGGGCTTGCAGTGGTCACCACACGATGATACTTTCAGATTCACCATCACTGAAGTCACTGACGGAACTCCCACTAAGCGCGGCGTGGTCGCGAAAGCAGCTCGGTTATTTGACCCACTATGCTGGTTAACATCGGTGATCTTACGCGCCAAAATAACAATCCAATCCACATGGCTCTTGGGGCTCGGCTGGGACGATCCACTTCCTCCAACCTTGGCAGCAGAATGGAGGGACTTCTGTGAGGATCTGAAGCTGCTGGAGAAGGTCCGAGTACCTCGACCGCTATTCCACGACTCTCATCGGGGACAGAGGGAACTCCATGGGTTCGCTGACGCATCTGAACGAGCTTATGGTGCAGTCCTTTATCTGAGGGCAAAAGACAGAAGGGCAATGGCATACCACACTGGTAGCTGCAAAAAGTAAATTAGCCCCGCTCCAACAAGTTTCCTTACCGCGACTTGAACTCTGCGCAGCACACCTTCTCGCCCGCCTGACCGAGAGAACCGTCACCACGCTGAACGCCGACATCACCACTGTCCACCTCTGGTCGGATTCCACCGTGGCTATCGGATGGATCCAGGCACATCCGAGCAGATGGAAGACCTACGTGGCCAACCGAGTAGCAGACATCCAGCGACGGGTTCCAGAGGCGCAGTGGCATCACATCGCAGGTGTCGACAATCCTGCGGACTGCGCCTCGCGGGGACTCTCTCCGTCGCAGCTGCTGCAGTGGCCTCTCTGGTGGAAGGGGCCCAACTTCCTTCATCAGGACGAACACTTGGCCCCACATACACCTGTCTCGCAGGAAAAATTGCCGGAGGAGAGACGGCCACTCGTAAGTGTAGCCAACATCGCCCGGAAGGAGGAAGACAACAGCCTACTGAAAAGGTTCTCCACCTACACCCGACTGCTGCGGGTTACTGCCTGGTGTCGGCGATGGCTTCCAGGACGACGCAACCCCTCATCTCCCACGATCCAAGGCCATGCATCACTCTCGGTGGCAGAGGTCGAGAGCGCGGAGAGGTATTGGCTCCAGACCGTCCAGAGGAGATACTACAAGGAGGAAATGGAATTAATTCAACGAGGAAAGGGGATTCCAATGAAGAGCACACTCTCATCGTTGGTGCCTACCTTGGATAGCGAGGGCCTGCTGAGAGTCGGGGGTCGGCTGAGCCATGCTTCGCTGAATTATGATGAAGCGCACCCCATTATCCTTCCTCCTAAGTCCCATCTCACGCACCTACTTGTTGTTCTCAGCCACAAAAGGATCATGCACGGTGGAGTCCAAGCAACACTGGGAGTCATCCGCCAGCGATACTGGATTCCCAAGGGGCGATCCATGGTCAAGCGGGTCATCCACAGTTGCGTGACGTGCGCTCGATGGCGGGCGGCGCCAGCCCGGCAGCAAATGGGCAACCTGCCGACACATCGAGTGACACCAGCACGACCCTTCCACGCCAGTGGGGTAGACTATGCTGGTCCAATCTGGGTGCGAGCCTCCCCAGGACGCGGCCATAAGGCGTACAAGGGGTTCCTGGCGGTGTTCATCTGCATGGCGACGAGAGCGGTGCATCTGGAGGTCGTCTCCGACTACAGTGCTGAGGCGTTCCTGGCCGCGTTTCAAATGTAACCGTTCAGAATAACGTTAATCCTCGTTTGTATAAAAGCGTCGCTCTGATGGATGAAACATTGTACGAAGATGATTTGGGATTATATATAATTAAGTAACTTTTAGGATATATTAGCTAATAGTGCGCGAACCTTCGGTATGCGGATACTAGTGGCAATAGGGTGAAAACATGTCGTTGCATTGATGTCGCGCTTGTTTGAGAGCACGTCAGTTCGCGATCTAGTTGGGCACGGGCCATCTAACTCTCATCGGATATGCTTGGGGTGCTTCATCTTCCGGCCGGTGGCGAGGGGTAAACCCGGCTAGTTATGGCCTCGCGCAGTCGACTCTTCCTGGCCGAAGGAGCTGACAATGAGCTACGACGCCTCTTCACCGCAAACACGATGCATATGTCGATGACATATTGACGGGGGTAGACAGCATTGCGGGACTGGTAGAGGCGACGACCC
The DNA here is from genome assembly GCA_916610255.1 of Lasioglossum lativentre. Taxonomy (NCBI): domain Eukaryota; kingdom Metazoa; phylum Arthropoda; class Insecta; order Hymenoptera; family Halictidae; genus Lasioglossum; species Lasioglossum lativentre. The sequence continues at coordinate 17,433,393 of OU744364.1, read as the reverse complement.
AACTGCAACAGTTGTGCAGGGCGGGCGGGTTCCCCTTGCAGAAATGGACCTCCAACGTCGCCGACCTGAGCCAGTTCATGCCGCAGGAGGTCCGAAGCTCAATCAATCTGCCCACCACCTCTCAGGAAGAGCAGACTGATCACAAGATGTGGACCGATCACACTCAAGTTGCACTGGGCTTGCAGTGGTCACCACACGATGATACTTTCAGATTCACCATCACTGAAGTCACTGACGGAACTCCCACTAAGCGCGGCGTGGTCGCGAAAGCAGCTCGGTTATTTGACCCACTATGCTGGTTAACATCGGTGATCTTACGCGCCAAAATAACAATCCAATCCACATGGCTCTTGGGGCTCGGCTGGGACGATCCACTTCCTCCAACCTTGGCAGCAGAATGGAGGGACTTCTGTGAGGATCTGAAGCTGCTGGAGAAGGTCCGAGTACCTCGACCGCTATTCCACGACTCTCATCGGGGACAGAGGGAACTCCATGGGTTCGCTGACGCATCTGAACGAGCTTATGGTGCAGTCCTTTATCTGAGGGCAAAAGACAGAAGGGCAATGGCATACCACACTGGTAGCTGCAAAAAGTAAATTAGCCCCGCTCCAACAAGTTTCCTTACCGCGACTTGAACTCTGCGCAGCACACCTTCTCGCCCGCCTGACCGAGAGAACCGTCACCACGCTGAACGCCGACATCACCACTGTCCACCTCTGGTCGGATTCCACCGTGGCTATCGGATGGATCCAGGCACATCCGAGCAGATGGAAGACCTACGTGGCCAACCGAGTAGCAGACATCCAGCGACGGGTTCCAGAGGCGCAGTGGCATCACATCGCAGGTGTCGACAATCCTGCGGACTGCGCCTCGCGGGGACTCTCTCCGTCGCAGCTGCTGCAGTGGCCTCTCTGGTGGAAGGGGCCCAACTTCCTTCATCAGGACGAACACTTGGCCCCACATACACCTGTCTCGCAGGAAAAATTGCCGGAGGAGAGACGGCCACTCGTAAGTGTAGCCAACATCGCCCGGAAGGAGGAAGACAACAGCCTACTGAAAAGGTTCTCCACCTACACCCGACTGCTGCGGGTTACTGCCTGGTGTCGGCGATGGCTTCCAGGACGACGCAACCCCTCATCTCCCACGATCCAAGGCCATGCATCACTCTCGGTGGCAGAGGTCGAGAGCGCGGAGAGGTATTGGCTCCAGACCGTCCAGAGGAGATACTACAAGGAGGAAATGGAATTAATTCAACGAGGAAAGGGGATTCCAATGAAGAGCACACTCTCATCGTTGGTGCCTACCTTGGATAGCGAGGGCCTGCTGAGAGTCGGGGGTCGGCTGAGCCATGCTTCGCTGAATTATGATGAAGCGCACCCCATTATCCTTCCTCCTAAGTCCCATCTCACGCACCTACTTGTTGTTCTCAGCCACAAAAGGATCATGCACGGTGGAGTCCAAGCAACACTGGGAGTCATCCGCCAGCGATACTGGATTCCCAAGGGGCGATCCATGGTCAAGCGGGTCATCCACAGTTGCGTGACGTGCGCTCGATGGCGGGCGGCGCCAGCCCGGCAGCAAATGGGCAACCTGCCGACACATCGAGTGACACCAGCACGACCCTTCCACGCCAGTGGGGTAGACTATGCTGGTCCAATCTGGGTGCGAGCCTCCCCAGGACGCGGCCATAAGGCGTACAAGGGGTTCCTGGCGGTGTTCATCTGCATGGCGACGAGAGCGGTGCATCTGGAGGTCGTCTCCGACTACAGTGCTGAGGCGTTCCTGGCCGCGTTTCAAATGTAACCGTTCAGAATAACGTTAATCCTCGTTTGTATAAAAGCGTCGCTCTGATGGATGAAACATTGTACGAAGATGATTTGGGATTATATATAATTAAGTAACTTTTAGGATATATTAGCTAATAGTGCGCGAACCTTCGGTATGCGGATACTAGTGGCAATAGGGTGAAAACATGTCGTTGCATTGATGTCGCGCTTGTTTGAGAGCACGTCAGTTCGCGATCTAGTTGGGCACGGGCCATCTAACTCTCATCGGATATGCTTGGGGTGCTTCATCTTCCGGCCGGTGGCGAGGGGTAAACCCGGCTAGTTATGGCCTCGCGCAGTCGACTCTTCCTGGCCGAAGGAGCTGACAATGAGCTACGACGCCTCTTCACCGCAAACACGATGCATATGTCGATGACATATTGACGGGGGTAGACAGCATTGCGGGACTGGTAGAGGCGACGACCCAACTGCAACAGTTGTGCAGGGCGGGCGGGTTCCCCTTGCAGAAATGGACCTCCAACGTCGCCGACCTGAGCCAGTTCATGCCGCAGGAGGTCCGAAGCTCAATCAATCTGCCCACCACCTCTCAGGAAGAGCAGACTGATCACAAGATGTGGACCGATCACACTCAAGTTGCACTGGGCTTGCAGTGGTCACCACACGATGATACTTTCAGATTCACCATCACTGAAGTCACTGACGGAACTCCCACTAAGCGCGGCGTGGTCGCGAAAGCAGCTCGGTTATTTGACCCACTATGCTGGTTAACATCGGTGATCTTACGCGCCAAAATAACAATCCAATCCACATGGCTCTTGGGGCTCGGCTGGGACGATCCACTTCCTCCAACCTTGGCAGCAGAATGGAGGGACTTCTGTGAGGATCTGAAGCTGCTGGAGAAGGTCCGAGTACCTCGACCGCTATTCCACGACTCTCATCGGGGACAGAGGGAACTCCATGGGTTCGCTGACGCATCTGAACGAGCTTATGGTGCAGTCCTTTATCTGAGGGCAAAAGACAGAAGGGCAATGGCATACCACACTGGTAGCTGCAAAAAGTAAATTAGCCCCGCTCCAACAAGTTTCCTTACCGCGACTTGAACTCTGCGCAGCACACCTTCTCGCCCGCCTGACCGAGAGAACCGTCACCACGCTGAACGCCGACATCACCACTGTCCACCTCTGGTCGGATTCCACCGTGGCTATCGGATGGATCCAGGCACATCCGAGCAGATGGAAGACCTACGTGGCCAACCGAGTAGCAGACATCCAGCGACGGGTTCCAGAGGCGCAGTGGCATCACATCGCAGGTGTCGACAATCCTGCGGACTGCGCCTCGCGGGGACTCTCTCCGTCGCAGCTGCTGCAGTGGCCTCTCTGGTGGAAGGGGCCCAACTTCCTTCATCAGGACGAACACTTGGCCCCACATACACCTGTCTCGCAGGAAAAATTGCCGGAGGAGAGACGGCCACTCGTAAGTGTAGCCAACATCGCCCGGAAGGAGGAAGACAACAGCCTACTGAAAAGGTTCTCCACCTACACCCGACTGCTGCGGGTTACTGCCTGGTGTCGGCGATGGCTTCCAGGACGACGCAACCCCTCATCTCCCACGATCCAAGGCCATGCATCACTCTCGGTGGCAGAGGTCGAGAGCGCGGAGAGGTATTGGCTCCAGACCGTCCAGAGGAGATACTACAAGGAGGAAATGGAATTAATTCAACGAGGAAAGGGGATTCCAATGAAGAGCACACTCTCATCGTTGGTGCCTACCTTGGATAGCGAGGGCCTGCTGAGAGTCGGGGGTCGGCTGAGCCATGCTTCGCTGAATTATGATGAAGCGCACCCCATTATCCTTCCTCCTAAGTCCCATCTCACGCACCTACTTGTTGTTCTCAGCCACAAAAGGATCATGCACGGTGGAGTCCAAGCAACACTGGGAGTCATCCGCCAGCGATACTGGATTCCCAAGGGGCGATCCATGGTCAAGCGGGTCATCCACAGTTGCGTGACGTGCGCTCGATGGCGGGCGGCGCCAGCCCGGCAGCAAATGGGCAACCTGCCGACACATCGAGTGACACCAGCACGACCCTTCCACGCCAGTGGGGTAGACTATGCTGGTCCAATCTGGGTGCGAGCCTCCCCAGGACGCGGCCATAAGGCGTACAAGGGGTTCCTGGCGGTGTTCATCTGCATGGCGACGAGAGCGGTGCATCTGGAGGTCGTCTCCGACTACAGTGCTGAGGCGTTCCTGGCCGCGTTTCAAATGTAACCGTTCAGAATAACGTTAATCCTCGTTTGTATAAAAGCGTCGCTCTGATGGATGAAACATTGTACGAAGATGATTTGGGATTATATATAATTAAGTAACTTTTAGGATATATTAGCTAATAGTGCGCGAACCTTCGGTATGCGGATACTAGTGGCAATAGGGTGAAAACATGTCGTTGCATTGATGTCGCGCTTGTTTGAGAGCACGTCAGTTCGCGATCTAGTTGGGCACGGGCCATCTAACTCTCATCGGATATGCTTGGGGTGCTTCATCTTCCGGCCGGTGGCGAGGGGTAAACCCGGCTAGTTATGGCCTCGCGCAGTCGACTCTTCCTGGCCGAAGGAGCTGACAATGAGCTACGACGCCTCTTCACCGCAAACACGATGCATATGTCGATGACATATTGACGGGGGTAGACAGCATTGCGGGACTGGTAGAGGCGACGACCCAACTGCAACAGTTGTGCAGGGCGGGCGGGTTCCCCTTGCAGAAATGGACCTCCAACGTCGCCGACCTGAGCCAGTTCATGCCGCAGGAGGTCCGAAGCTCAATCAATCTGCCCACCACCTCTCAGGAAGAGCAGACTGATCACAAGATGTGGACCGATCACACTCAAGTTGCACTGGGCTTGCAGTGGTCACCACACGATGATACTTTCAGATTCACCATCACTGAAGTCACTGACGGAACTCCCACTAAGCGCGGCGTGGTCGCGAAAGCAGCTCGGTTATTTGACCCACTATGCTGGTTAACATCGGTGATCTTACGCGCCAAAATAACAATCCAATCCACATGGCTCTTGGGGCTCGGCTGGGACGATCCACTTCCTCCAACCTTGGCAGCAGAATGGAGGGACTTCTGTGAGGATCTGAAGCTGCTGGAGAAGGTCCGAGTACCTCGACCGCTATTCCACGACTCTCATCGGGGACAGAGGGAACTCCATGGGTTCGCTGACGCATCTGAACGAGCTTATGGTGCAGTCCTTTATCTGAGGGCAAAAGACAGAAGGGCAATGGCATACCACACTGGTAGCTGCAAAAAGTAAATTAGCCCCGCTCCAACAAGTTTCCTTACCGCGACTTGAACTCTGCGCAGCACACCTTCTCGCCCGCCTGACCGAGAGAACCGTCACCACGCTGAACGCCGACATCACCACTGTCCACCTCTGGTCGGATTCCACCGTGGCTATCGGATGGATCCAGGCACATCCGAGCAGATGGAAGACCTACGTGGCCAACCGAGTAGCAGACATCCAGCGACGGGTTCCAGAGGCGCAGTGGCATCACATCGCAGGTGTCGACAATCCTGCGGACTGCGCCTCGCGGGGACTCTCTCCGTCGCAGCTGCTGCAGTGGCCTCTCTGGTGGAAGGGGCCCAACTTCCTTCATCAGGACGAACACTTGGCCCCACATACACCTGTCTCGCAGGAAAAATTGCCGGAGGAGAGACGGCCACTCGTAAGTGTAGCCAACATCGCCCGGAAGGAGGAAGACAACAGCCTACTGAAAAGGTTCTCCACCTACACCCGACTGCTGCGGGTTACTGCCTGGTGTCGGCGATGGCTTCCAGGACGACGCAACCCCTCATCTCCCACGATCCAAGGCCATGCATCACTCTCGGTGGCAGAGGTCGAGAGCGCGGAGAGGTATTGGCTCCAGACCGTCCAGAGGAGATACTACAAGGAGGAAATGGAATTAATTCAACGAGGAAAGGGGATTCCAATGAAGAGCACACTCTCATCGTTGGTGCCTACCTTGGATAGCGAGGGCCTGCTGAGAGTCGGGGGTCGGCTGAGCCATGCTTCGCTGAATTATGATGAAGCGCACCCCATTATCCTTCCTCCTAAGTCCCATCTCACGCACCTACTTGTTGTTCTCAGCCACAAAAGGATCATGCACGGTGGAGTCCAAGCAACACTGGGAGTCATCCGCCAGCGATACTGGATTCCCAAGGGGCGATCCATGGTCAAGCGGGTCATCCACAGTTGCGTGACGTGCGCTCGATGGCGGGCGGCGCCAGCCCGGCAGCAAATGGGCAACCTGCCGACACATCGAGTGACACCAGCACGACCCTTCCACGCCAGTGGGGTAGACTATGCTGGTCCAATCTGGGTGCGAGCCTCCCCAGGACGCGGCCATAAGGCGTACAAGGGGTTCCTGGCGGTGTTCATCTGCATGGCGACGAGAGCGGTGCATCTGGAGGTCGTCTCCGACTACAGTGCTGAGGCGTTCCTGGCCGCGTTTCAAATGTAACCGTTCAGAATAACGTTAATCCTCGTTTGTATAAAAGCGTCGCTCTGATGGATGAAACATTGTACGAAGATGATTTGGGATTATATATAATTAAGTAACTTTTAGGATATATTAGCTAATAGTGCGCGAACCTTCGGTATGCGGATACTAGTGGCAATAGGGTGAAAACATGTCGTTGCATTGATGTCGCGCTTGTTTGAGAGCACGTCAGTTCGCGATCTAGTTGGGCACGGGCCATCTAACTCTCATCGGATATGCTTGGGGTGCTTCATCTTCCGGCCGGTGGCGAGGGGTAAACCCGGCTAGTTATGGCCTCGCGCAGTCGACTCTTCCTGGCCGAAGGAGCTGACAATGAGCTACGACGCCTCTTCACCGCAAACACGATGCATATGTCGATGACATATTGACGGGGGTAGACAGCATTGCGGGACTGGTAGAGGCGACGACCCAACTGCAACAGTTGTGCAGGGCGGGCGGGTTCCCCTTGCAGAAATGGACCTCCAACGTCGCCGACCTGAGCCAGTTCATGCCGCAGGAGGTCCGAAGCTCAATCAATCTGCCCACCACCTCTCAGGAAGAGCAGACTGATCACAAGATGTGGACCGATCACACTCAAGTTGCACTGGGCTTGCAGTGGTCACCACACGATGATACTTTCAGATTCACCATCACTGAAGTCACTGACGGAACTCCCACTAAGCGCGGCGTGGTCGCGAAAGCAGCTCGGTTATTTGACCCACTATGCTGGTTAACATCGGTGATCTTACGCGCCAAAATAACAATCCAATCCACATGGCTCTTGGGGCTCGGCTGGGACGATCCACTTCCTCCAACCTTGGCAGCAGAATGGAGGGACTTCTGTGAGGATCTGAAGCTGCTGGAGAAGGTCCGAGTACCTCGACCGCTATTCCACGACTCTCATCGGGGACAGAGGGAACTCCATGGGTTCGCTGACGCATCTGAACGAGCTTATGGTGCAGTCCTTTATCTGAGGGCAAAAGACAGAAGGGCAATGGCATACCACACTGGTAGCTGCAAAAAGTAAATTAGCCCCGCTCCAACAAGTTTCCTTACCGCGACTTGAACTCTGCGCAGCACACCTTCTCGCCCGCCTGACCGAGAGAACCGTCACCACGCTGAACGCCGACATCACCACTGTCCACCTCTGGTCGGATTCCACCGTGGCTATCGGATGGATCCAGGCACATCCGAGCAGATGGAAGACCTACGTGGCCAACCGAGTAGCAGACATCCAGCGACGGGTTCCAGAGGCGCAGTGGCATCACATCGCAGGTGTCGACAATCCTGCGGACTGCGCCTCGCGGGGACTCTCTCCGTCGCAGCTGCTGCAGTGGCCTCTCTGGTGGAAGGGGCCCAACTTCCTTCATCAGGACGAACACTTGGCCCCACATACACCTGTCTCGCAGGAAAAATTGCCGGAGGAGAGACGGCCACTCGTAAGTGTAGCCAACATCGCCCGGAAGGAGGAAGACAACAGCCTACTGAAAAGGTTCTCCACCTACACCCGACTGCTGCGGGTTACTGCCTGGTGTCGGCGATGGCTTCCAGGACGACGCAACCCCTCATCTCCCACGATCCAAGGCCATGCATCACTCTCGGTGGCAGAGGTCGAGAGCGCGGAGAGGTATTGGCTCCAGACCGTCCAGAGGAGATACTACAAGGAGGAAATGGAATTAATTCAACGAGGAAAGGGGATTCCAATGAAGAGCACACTCTCATCGTTGGTGCCTACCTTGGATAGCGAGGGCCTGCTGAGAGTCGGGGGTCGGCTGAGCCATGCTTCGCTGAATTATGATGAAGCGCACCCCATTATCCTTCCTCCTAAGTCCCATCTCACGCACCTACTTGTTGTTCTCAGCCACAAAAGGATCATGCACGGTGGAGTCCAAGCAACACTGGGAGTCATCCGCCAGCGATACTGGATTCCCAAGGGGCGATCCATGGTCAAGCGGGTCATCCACAGTTGCGTGACGTGCGCTCGATGGCGGGCGGCGCCAGCCCGGCAGCAAATGGGCAACCTGCCGACACATCGAGTGACACCAGCACGACCCTTCCACGCCAGTGGGGTAGACTATGCTGGTCCAATCTGGGTGCGAGCCTCCCCAGGACGCGGCCATAAGGCGTACAAGGGGTTCCTGGCGGTGTTCATCTGCATGGCGACGAGAGCGGTGCATCTGGAGGTCGTCTCCGACTACAGTGCTGAGGCGTTCCTGGCCGCGTTTCAAATGTAACCGTTCAGAATAACGTTAATCCTCGTTTGTATAAAAGCGTCGCTCTGATGGATGAAACATTGTACGAAGATGATTTGGGATTATATATAATTAAGTAACTTTTAGGATATATTAGCTAATAGTGCGCGAACCTTCGGTATGCGGATACTAGTGGCAATAGGGTGAAAACATGTCGTTGCATTGATGTCGCGCTTGTTTGAGAGCACGTCAGTTCGCGATCTAGTTGGGCACGGGCCATCTAACTCTCATCGGATATGCTTGGGGTGCTTCATCTTCCGGCCGGTGGCGAGGGGTAAACCCGGCTAGTTATGGCCTCGCGCAGTCGACTCTTCCTGGCCGAAGGAGCTGACAATGAGCTACGACGCCTCTTCACCGCAAACACGATGCATATGTCGATGACATATTGACGGGGGTAGACAGCATTGCGGGACTGGTAGAGGCGACGACCCAACTGCAACAGTTGTGCAGGGCGGGCGGGTTCCCCTTGCAGAAATGGACCTCCAACGTCGCCGACCTGAGCCAGTTCATGCCGCAGGAGGTCCGAAGCTCAATCAATCTGCCCACCACCTCTCAGGAAGAGCAGACTGATCACAAGATGTGGACCGATCACACTCAAGTTGCACTGGGCTTGCAGTGGTCACCACACGATGATACTTTCAGATTCACCATCACTGAAGTCACTGACGGAACTCCCACTAAGCGCGGCGTGGTCGCGAAAGCAGCTCGGTTATTTGACCCACTATGCTGGTTAACATCGGTGATCTTACGCGCCAAAATAACAATCCAATCCACATGGCTCTTGGGGCTCGGCTGGGACGATCCACTTCCTCCAACCTTGGCAGCAGAATGGAGGGACTTCTGTGAGGATCTGAAGCTGCTGGAGAAGGTCCGAGTACCTCGACCGCTATTCCACGACTCTCATCGGGGACAGAGGGAACTCCATGGGTTCGCTGACGCATCTGAACGAGCTTATGGTGCAGTCCTTTATCTGAGGGCAAAAGACAGAAGGGCAATGGCATACCACACTGGTAGCTGCAAAAAGTAAATTAGCCCCGCTCCAACAAGTTTCCTTACCGCGACTTGAACTCTGCGCAGCACACCTTCTCGCCCGCCTGACCGAGAGAACCGTCACCACGCTGAACGCCGACATCACCACTGTCCACCTCTGGTCGGATTCCACCGTGGCTATCGGATGGATCCAGGCACATCCGAGCAGATGGAAGACCTACGTGGCCAACCGAGTAGCAGACATCCAGCGACGGGTTCCAGAGGCGCAGTGGCATCACATCGCAGGTGTCGACAATCCTGCGGACTGCGCCTCGCGGGGACTCTCTCCGTCGCAGCTGCTGCAGTGGCCTCTCTGGTGGAAGGGGCCCAACTTCCTTCATCAGGACGAACACTTGGCCCCACATACACCTGTCTCGCAGGAAAAATTGCCGGAGGAGAGACGGCCACTCGTAAGTGTAGCCAACATCGCCCGGAAGGAGGAAGACAACAGCCTACTGAAAAGGTTCTCCACCTACACCCGACTGCTGCGGGTTACTGCCTGGTGTCGGCGATGGCTTCCAGGACGACGCAACCCCTCATCTCCCACGATCCAAGGCCATGCATCACTCTCGGTGGCAGAGGTCGAGAGCGCGGAGAGGTATTGGCTCCAGACCGTCCAGAGGAGATACTACAAGGAGGAAATGGAATTAATTCAACGAGGAAAGGGGATTCCAATGAAGAGCACACTCTCATCGTTGGTGCCTACCTTGGATAGCGAGGGCCTGCTGAGAGTCGGGGGTCGGCTGAGCCATGCTTCGCTGAATTATGATGAAGCGCACCCCATTATCCTTCCTCCTAAGTCCCATCTCACGCACCTACTTGTTGTTCTCAGCCACAAAAGGATCATGCACGGTGGAGTCCAAGCAACACTGGGAGTCATCCGCCAGCGATACTGGATTCCCAAGGGGCGATCCATGGTCAAGCGGGTCATCCACAGTTGCGTGACGTGCGCTCGATGGCGGGCGGCGCCAGCCCGGCAGCAAATGGGCAACCTGCCGACACATCGAGTGACACCAGCACGACCCTTCCACGCCAGTGGGGTAGACTATGCTGGTCCAATCTGGGTGCGAGCCTCCCCAGGACGCGGCCATAAGGCGTACAAGGGGTTCCTGGCGGTGTTCATCTGCATGGCGACGAGAGCGGTGCATCTGGAGGTCGTCTCCGACTACAGTGCTGAGGCGTTCCTGGCCGCGTTTCAAATGTAACCGTTCAGAATAACGTTAATCCTCGTTTGTATAAAAGCGTCGCTCTGATGGATGAAACATTGTACGAAGATGATTTGGGATTATATATAATTAAGTAACTTTTAGGATATATTAGCTAATAGTGCGCGAACCTTCGGTATGCGGATACTAGTGGCAATAGGGTGAAAAACATGTCGTTGCATTGATGTCGCGCTTGTTTGAGAGCACGTCAGTTCGCGATCTAGTTGGGCACGGGCCCATCTAACTCTCATCGGATATGCTTGGGGTGCTTCATCTTCCGGCCGGTGGCGAGGGGTAAACCCGGCTAGTTATGGCCTCGCGCAGTCGACTCTTCCTGGCCGAAGGAGCTGACAATGAGCTACGACGCCTCTTCACCGCAAACACGATGCATATGTCGATGACATATTGACGGGGGTAGACAGCATTGCGGGACTGGTAGAGGCGACGACCCAACTGCAACAGTTGTGCAGGGCGGGCGGGTTCCCCTTGCAGAAATGGACCTCCAACGTCGCCGACCTGAGCCAGTTCATGCCGCAGGAGGTCCGAAGCTCAATCAATCTGCCCACCACCTCTCAGGAAGAGCAGACTGATCACAAGATGTGGACCGATCACACTCAAGTTGCACTGGGCTTGCAGTGGTCACCACACGATGATACTTTCAGATTCACCATCACTGAAGTCACTGACGGAACTCCCACTAAGCGCGGCGTGGTCGCGAAAGCAGCTCGGTTATTTGACCCACTATGCTGGTTAACATCGGTGATCTTACGCGCCAAAATAACAATCCAATCCACATGGCTCTTGGGGCTCGGCTGGGACGATCCACTTCCTCCAACCTTGGCAGCAGAATGGAGGGACTTCTGTGAGGATCTGAAGCTGCTGGAGAAGGTCCGAGTACCTCGACCGCTATTCCACGACTCTCATCGGGGACAGAGGGAACTCCATGGGTTCGCTGACGCATCTGAACGAGCTTATGGTGCAGTCCTTTATCTGAGGGCAAAAGACAGAAGGGCAATGGCATACCACACTGGTAGCTGCAAAAAGTAAATTAGCCCCGCTCCAACAAGTTTCCTTACCGCGACTTGAACTCTGCGCAGCACACCTTCTCGCCCGCCTGACCGAGAGAACCGTCACCACGCTGAACGCCGACATCACCACTGTCCACCTCTGGTCGGATTCCACCGTGGCTATCGGATGGATCCAGGCACATCCGAGCAGATGGAAGACCTACGTGGCCAACCGAGTAGCAGACATCCAGCGACGGGTTCCAGAGGCGCAGTGGCATCACATCGCAGGTGTCGACAATCCTGCGGACTGCGCCTCGCGGGGGACTCTCTCCGTCGCAGCTGCTGCAGTGGCCTCTCTGGTGGAAGGGGCCCAACTTCCTTCATCAGGACGAACACTTGGCCCCACATACACCTGTCTCGCAGGAAAAATTGCCGGAGGAGAGACGGCCACTCGTAAGTGTAGCCAACATCGCCCGGAAGGAGGAAGACAACAGCCTACTGAAAAGGTTCTCCACCTACACCCGACTGCTGCGGGTTACTGCCTGGTGTCGGCGATGGCTTCAGGACGACGCAACCCCTCATCTCCCACGATCCAAGGCCATGCATCACTCTCGGTGGCAGAGGTCGAGAGCGCGGAGAGGTATGGCTCCAGACCGTCCAGAGGAGATACTACAAGGAGGAAATGGAATTAATTCAACGAGGAAAGGGGATTCCAATGAAGAGCACACTCTCATCGTTGGTGCCTACCTTGGATAGCGAGGGCCTGCTGAGAGTCGGGGGTCGGCTGAGCCATGCTTCGCTGAATTATGATGAAGCGCACCCCATTATCCTTCCTCCTAAGTCCCATCTCACGCACCTACTTGTTGTTCTCAGCCACAAAAGGATCATGCACGGTGGAGTCCAAGCAACACTGGGAGTCATCCGCCAGCGATACTGGATTCCCAAGGGGCGATCCATGGTCAAGCGGGTCATCCACAGTTGCGTGACGTGCGCTCGATGGCGGGCGGCGCCAGCCCGGCAGCAAATGGGCAACCTGCCGACACATCGAGTGACACCAGCACGACCCTTCCACGCCAGTGGGGTAGACTATGCTGGTCCAATCTGGGTGCGAGCCTCCCCAGGACGCGGCCATAAGGCGTACAAGGGGTTCCTGGCGGTGTTCATCTGCATGCGACGAGAGCGGTGCATCTGGAGGTCGTCTCCGACTACAGTGCTGAGGCGTTCCTGGCCGCGTTTCAAATGTAACCGTTCAGAATAACGTTAATCCTCGTTTGTATAAAAGCGTCGCTCTGATGGATGAAACATTGTACGAAGATGATTTGGGATTATATATAATTAAGTAACTTTTAGGATATATTAGCTAATAGTGCGCGAACCTTCGGTATGCGGATACTAGTGGCAATAGGGTGAAAACATGTCGTTGCATTGATGTCGCGCTTGTTTGAGAGCACGTCAGTTCGCGATCTAGTTGGGCACGGGCCATCTAACTCTCATCGGATATGCTTGGGGTGCTTCATCTTCCGGCCGGTGGCGAGGGGTAAACCCGGCTAGTTATGGCCTCGCGCAGTCGACTCTTCCTGGCCGAAGGAGCTGACAATGAGCTACGACGCCTCTTCACCGCAAACACGATGCATATGTCGATGACATATTGACGGGGGTAGACAGCATTGCGGGACTGGTAGAGGCGACGACCCAACTGCAACAGTTTGTGCAGGGCGGGCGGGTTCCCCTTGCAGAAATGGACCTCCAACGTCGCCGACCTGAGCCAGTTCATGCCGCAGGAGGTCGAAGCTCAATCAATCTGCCCACCACCTCTCAGGAAGAGCAGACTGATCACAAGATGTGGACCGATCACACTCAAGTTGCACTGGGCTTGCAGTGGTCACCACACGATGATACTTCAGATTCACCATCACTGAAGTCACTGACGGAACTCCCACTAAGCGCGGCGTGGTCGCGAAAGCAGCTCGGTTATTTGACCCACTATGCTGGTTAACATCGGTGATCTTACGCGCCAAAATAACAATCCAATCCACATGGCTCTTGGGGCTCGGCTGGGACGATCCACTTCCTCCAACCTTGGCAGCAGAATGGAGGGACTTCTGTGAGGATCTGAAGCTGCTGGAGAAGGTCCGAGTACCTCGACCGCTATTCCACGACTCTCATCGGGGACAGAGGGAACTCCATGGGTTCGCTGACGCATCTGAACGAGCTTATGGTGCAGTCCTTTATCTGAGGGCAAAAGACAGAAGGGCAATGGCATACCACACTGGTAGCTGCAAAAAGTAAATTAGCCCCGCTCCAACAAGTTTCCTTACCGCGACTTGAACTCTGCGCAGCACACCTTCTCGCCCGCCTGACCGAGAGAACCGTCACCACGCTGAACGCCGACATCACCACTGTCCACCTCTGGTCGGATTCCACCGTGGCTATCGGATGGATCCAGGCACATCCGAGCAGATGGAAGACCTACGTGGCCAACCGAGTAGCAGACATCCAGCGACGGGTTCCAGAGGCGCAGTGGCATCACATCGCAGGTGTCGACAATCCTGCGGACTGCGCCTCGCGGGGACTCTCTCCGTCGCAGCTGCTGCAGTGGCCTCTCTGGTGGAAGGGGCCCAACTTCCTTCATCAGGACGAACACTTGGCCCCACATACACCTGTCTCGCAGGAAAAATTGCCGGAGGAGAGACGGCCACTCGTAAGTGTAGCCAACATCGCCCGGAAGGAGGAAGACAACAGCCTACTGAAAAGGTTCTCCACCTACACCCGACTGCTGCGGGTTACTGCCTGGTGTCGGCGATGGCTTCCAGGACGACGCAACCCCTCATCTCCCACGATCCAAGGCCATGCATCACTCTCGGTGGCAGAGGTCGAGAGCGCGGAGAGGTATTGGCTCCAGACCGTCCAGAGGAGATACTACAAGGAGGAAATGGAATTAATTCAACGAGGAAAGGGGATTCCAATGAAGAGCACACTCTCATCGTTGGTGCCTACCTTGGATAGCGAGGGCCTGCTGAGAGTCGGGGGTCGGCTGAGCCATGCTTCGCTGAATTATGATGAAGCGCACCCCATTATCCTTCCTCCTAAGTCCCATCTCACGCACCTACTTGTTGTTCTCAGCCACAAAAGGATCATGCACGGTGGAGTCCAAGCAACACTGGGAGTCATCCGCCAGCGATACTGGATTCCCAAGGGGCGATCCATGGTCAAGCGGGTCATCCACAGTTGCGTGACGTGCGCTCGATGGCGGGCGGCGCCAGCCCGGCAGCAAATGGGCAACCTGCCGACACATCGAGTGACACCAGCACGACCCTTCCACGCCAGTGGGGTAGACTATGCTGGTCCAATCTGGGTGCGAGCCTCCCCAGGACGCGGCCATAAGGCGTACAAGGGGTTCCTGGCGGTGTTCATCTGCATGGCGACGAGAGCGGTGCATCTGGAGGTCGTCTCCGACTACAGTGCTGAGGCGTTCCTGGCCGCGTTTCAAATGTAACCGTTCAGAATAACGTTAATCCTCGTTTGTATAAAAGCGTCGCTCTGATGGATGAAACATTGTACGAAGATGATTTGGGATTATATATAATTAAGTAACTTTTAGGATATATTAGCTAATAGTGCGCGAACCTTCGGTATGCGGATACTAGTGGCAATAGGGTGAAAACATGTCGTTGCATTGATGTCGCGCTTGTTTGAGAGCACGTCAGTTCGCGATCTAGTTGGGCACGGCCATCTAACTCTCATCGGATATGCTTGGGGTGCTTCATCTTCCGGCCGGTGGCGAGGGGTAAACCCGGCTAGTTATGGCCTCGCGCAGTCGACTCTTCCTGGCCGAAGGAGCTGACAATGAGCTACGACGCCTCTTCACCGCAAACACGATGCATATGTCGATGACATATTGACGGGGGTAGACAGCATTGCGGGACTGGTAGAGGCGACGACCCAACTGCAACAGTTGTGCAGGGCGGGCGGGTTCCCCTTGCAGAAATGGACCTCCAACGTCGCCGACCTGAGCCAGTTCATGCCGCAGGAGGTCCGAAGCTCAATCAATCTGCCCACCACCTCTCAGGAAGAGCAGACTGATCACAAGATGTGGACCGATCA